>JALAZF010000428.1:1305000-2610000 GCA_022829125.1 Lathyrus tuberosus
GAGAGAGTTTTGAAAATTGAAGAATGGGTGGAGAAGAAGTGACTATCCTAAAGCATAAAGTAAAAGCTAAGGATAAGAAACATCTAACCACAAAAGTAAGCTTCCAAGTCTTCGAACCACAATTCCAAAGAAAAGGGAAAAGGTCCTAGTTCTAAGTCCAATGTTCCAAGAATTGCATTGGATGTCCAAGGTCTAAGTCCAAGGATTCAAAAATAGCATTGAAGTCCAAGGTCTAGGTGCAAAACTCCATGTCCATTGCAAAGGATAGTAACCATAGTCCAAGATTAGAAACACAAGTTTTTTTAGAGGTTTTAGCCTTTATTAATGTTTTTGGTCCAAGTAACAGAGATAGGGAGCGAGAAAGAATTGTAAACAAAGTTAGTACAATAATATTGTTAGTAAGTTAGTGATTAGTTGTTAGAGTAAGTGATCAATAATAATTGAATAATTGCACTTAGGTCAAGATTAATGAAAACTCATTAGAGGATTGATAAGACCAAAGCCTCCTAACAACAAGTTTCATAAGTTTTGAACTAAAAGACAAATAATCAACCATTTTTTATAGTTTTCCGATAAGGGACAAATATTGCGCTATGTTAAGCAATCGCCGAGTAATTTACGGGGTAATTACCCTACAAATGAGGCTGGTCAATAGCTCTTTGTGCTAATTCATGCTAGATGAACGATATGTAAATCGTCATCCGAAAGCAATACCGCACGAAAAGAAAAATGGTAACGATCTAGTCTTGATCGAAATTCAACAAAGGAATTCCAAGATCTTTTAGACTTTCATCAATCAAAAGGAAAAAATAAGATGATGAGAAGTGGATCTAACATTTATGATCCACACAAACAACAATTCACCAAAATAGAAATCTCATCAAATAAAATCAAGAACAAAATGACAAAGTTAAAATAAAGCCAAATATATTTTGAAATATTTTCCAAGAGATTTTTTCTAAAAAAAATAGTAAAGAAAAAGAAAAGAAATATTAATATTTATAAAAAATAGAAAATAGATTTAAAAAAAAAAAGAATTAAAATAAATTTTAAAAGAAAAAAAAAAGTGGAGGTTTATTTAGGAAAGGAGGTGGTGATGGAGTATTTTTCACAGGTCCAAAGCCCAAGCCACACATAACATAATTAAAAAAAAAAAAAAAGAAATCTACAAAAAAAATGAGATATTTAAAGAAAAAGAAGAATCAGATCAAATTATCATCATCTTCTTTGTCAAAGAGCACAGCCGCGCGGGACTGTTTACGGCGGAGGGGAATTGATCGGAACTCCATCATACGAACGCGGCGAGATACGATCTTTATGCGGTTGTGATCGAAATTGAACGGGGATCCCTAATATGTGTTCGATTTCATGTGGCAATGCTTGAGTCAACCGAATCGAAACCGTGAAGGTTTGATGAAAAATAAGCTTCAATACCTTTCAAAAATGGTGAGAAATGTTCTTCTTCTTCTCTTCTTTTTGAACGTGAGCGAATTGTGGTTATTGTTGATGTTGATGTTGAAGCTTGGAATTGTGTTGATGAATCGCCGCGGTGAGTTGTTTTCAGTTTGTGCTATTGTGATGTTGAATTGAAGGTATTGTTTGAAATATGTAGATGAAGCTTGTGGTGAATTTGGATTGGCTTGTTTTGGAAATTTTTTTGCAGGTTGAGAATGAATTTGGGAGCGTATTGATGAAGCTTGAAGGTGGAATTTTAGCAGAAATTTTAGGGGTTGTCCAAGCTTGAACTTAAAGTGAGAGGACTGTCGTATTTATAGAAGAAAAGAGGGAAAGCTACAAGTCGTTTTTGATTTTTGCTTATGAGTTGTGCGTGATGTGCAGTGTAAGTGTCGCTGTTTGCTGCGTTTCAATTCTCACGTGAACATTTTTGATGTTAGAGCTTGATGGCTTGTGCTTTAATTTGCAACTTTGGAGTCTTGATTTATTTACTGCAACCCGTGCGTATTTCATGTGTGCAATAGCAGCTGGAGCTGGCGTGTATACGGCTGGACTTGGAAAAGCATTGCGTGGCTTGATTTTGTACTGGGAAAGTAGCAGCTCACATGTTGGCTGAGATGGCTTAGAATTGGTAAGGGTTGGAAACTGGGAATGATGGCTTCATGCTTTATGAAGATTGGAAATGTAGCATAGGTCTAAGCTGGCTCATTGAAGCAACTTTTCATGTAGCAACAACTTTTGATTGCAACTTATTTTCCTTGTCTTGTTTTTTTTTAATGGTAATGGGCCGAGTTTGTTATGGATTTGGACATTGTTTTTTGGAATGAATATTGTAATTCTCTTTTTTTTAATATTTGGTAATGGATAATAAATTGGATATGGATATGGATATGATATATGGATTGGATATTTGAGAAATGAGCATGGTTTAGAGAAAAAATGGATATCCAAAATGGATAGAAAAATGTTATTGAATATGGATATTGATTTTAAATTGGATAATGGAATATGGTTTAGAAATTGAATAAAAATGGAGAATAAAAAATAGTTATGGATATTAAAAAATAGTTTGGACATTGGAAATGGTTATGTGAATTGAAAATTGAACGGAAAAGTGTATGGTTTAAAAATTGGATAAGAAAAATGGTCTTTTAGAGAAATGGATAACCAAAATGGAAATGGATATAAAAATGAATCATGGATAGCAAATCTTTATTTTTATCCCTAAACCAAATCTTGATTTTTTTCACAAGCCTCTGATAACATATGCAACACAACCACTGAACAAACCACAACTAAACAACGACCATTTGAATCTGTCATCCTCTGAATCTTTGATCAAATGAAACTTGAACCACTTTAAACAATTTTTGGGAAAATAAATCCACAGAGGAACAGAGTTTTGACTGACGAACTCCGGTGAACTGATGAATATCACCACACATCAACTTGACAGTCACTGTTTTGTGAAATACACCACTGGAACAGATAACTTGCACTTGAAGCAAACCCTTGATAGTTTGACCAAGATTAGGTCAAATATCCATCTGAACTGGATCAAGAACAACCAACCACATTCGACTTGAAGTCACTTCACCGTCTTTGACAAACCTACACAACACATAGAGAGAGAAACTGCAGCAAAATTTTGGTATTTTGGTTAGAGGTTAATAAACATAGACAAATATAAAGCAAGTGAGAAATACACAGATGTTCAGGAGAAACACAGATTGTGATCTTGTTTGTGGTATGAGATGCAAATGAGATGTGCAAAATCTTAGGGGTAAAAATTAGGGTTCAACGACTGCCCATATTTAAGTTTCTTAAATCAGGAGATATGAAGGTTGAAAACTTCGTCTCGACAAGATTGAAGATACTTAAATATAGAAAACCAAATTTTTAGCCATAAGATGTCGCAAGATGATATAAATGCAAAGGATGAAATAGACCGCTGGGAAACTTGAAACAAAAGATTTATGGTAAGTTGAGAGAGACGACATGAAAAGACACGCCGGGGAACACAACCTATTTCTGGAGATCTGTCAAGGTGACAAGAAGTATCCATCAATAGTTGGAAAGAGAGGGACAAGACCCTGGAAGATATGTAGTGACATCCAATAATGGCATTGGAAAGAAACTACGAACGAGACAAAAGGTATGTCAAAAGACGTCCAAGAATGGCATTGGACAACAAGAAGAAAGTTTCTGGTAAAAACAACAGCGTCACCCAAGAATTGTATTGGATGGAGGTGAAAAACACTCTATTGGGGATAAGATATCTAAGAATGGCATTGGATAAAAGGAACTAAAACATTCAAGAATGGCACTGAATGAGGCAACAGAAAACATCAGAGTCATCTAAGAATAACATTGGATATAAACAAACTTCCATTTGAAAACTTCACTGGGGACATCCAAGAATGGCATTGGATGACATGGTTAAACATCAGAGATATCCAAGAATAACATTGGTCTCGGCTGGAGAAAAGGTGTCCAAGAATGGCGTTGGACGAAAGGAATCTCAACATCCAAGAATGGCATTGAATGAAGTGAAAAAAGTTCTGGAAAAATACCTCAGAATTATCCAAGAATGTCATTTGATAAGAAGAGTTCACAATATCCAAGACTGGCATTGAATAAAGTGAGCAGGGACTTTCAGGAATGGCACTGAAAGGTAAAGGTAAACTCATTCAGAAATGGCACTGAATGAACAGATAAAACTTTCAGGAATGGCACTGAAAGGTAAAGGTAAATCACTACATTTAAGCATGGCATTTAATGATAGTGAGAAAGAGCTTTCAAGAATGGCACTGAAAGGTAAAGGTAAATCACTTCATTCAAGAATGGCATTGAATGATAGTGAGAAAGACATCGAGGAATAACACTGAATGCAAAGGAGAAAACTCATCCAGTAATGGCACTGAATGAACAGATAAAACTTTCAGGAATGGCACTGAAAGTAAAGGTAAAATCTCATTCAAGAATGGCACTGAATGAACAGATAAAACTTTCAGGAATGACACTGAAAGATATCCAAGCAAAACTGATGGGATTATAGAAGATAGGCAAAACTTCCAGGAATAGCACTGGGAGAAATAAGAGGAGCAAAGTATCCAGGAATGGCACTGGAGATCAAGAGAGACAGACGTCCAGGAATGGCACTGGAGTGAAAGAAAAACAAAGATTCAGGAATAACACTGGAATGAAAGAAACAAACATCTAGCAACAGGATAAGATGCACAGGGAAACGACAACATCCAGGAATGGCACTGGAAAGAAAGAAGATAAACAAGACATCCAGGAATAGCACTGGGTGAAAGAAGACAAGACAACGACAACATTCAGGAATGACACTGAATGAGAAGGCAGGTAAAAGTTTTGGTAGGCGCCAAGTAAGCTGGACATTGATCACAAGGTAAGATGTTGAAAGCAACAGGACCTTGGGAAATGCATATAAGCACGAAACAAACTTCGAGCTATGAAAATCTTTCTATGTATGATAAATGAATGATTTATGTATGCAATGCAGATGATTGGGATAACTCATATAGACTCTTTTGTGAGGAAAGAATGGAACTCTGATTCCTTAACACAGGGAACACTGCCCATCCGACTTGGAAAGAAAATGTTGAACACATCTATGTCACACTTATGAATTATATCTGGATGATGGTCTTTTGAGGAAAGACATCTTGAGGATTCTTGAAGAAGATTTCCCCAGATTGATCGATTGATGAAAATAAACTGATCATGGCTTCAGTTTGACTGCTGCAGGGGAAAAATGAACTGATCATGGCTTCAATGATAAACTGATCATGGCTTCAGTTACTGGGGATGGATTGATCATGGCTTCAATTCTTGAAATGACTGTTGAGAAGGGTAATCTCAGTATAGGTTTTCAAAGAGATATTATAGCTAACCCAATCTTAGAATAACTTGCACTGAGCAACAAATCTTGAATTGATTCACAACAGGATCTGGAAGTAATGTGCCTCTGATAGGATCACAGACCAAGTTTCTCAACTGTTTGAAATTTCTTGATGAGGAAAGTTTGCCTGCAAATAAGATCATTCAAACAAACATGGTAATTTTAATGCAAAGCTCATGCAATTTTGAAATCAAAAATCATTTTTGGAATGATATTATTGATGTAAAGAAAATGAAACATTTGTCAAAACACGGCGGTTTAGACATTCAAAAATGAAAGAGAAAGCAAAGGTATGACATCAAAGCAAATGATGGGCAACAATCTTAGGAGTCAGTTTACGCAACCTTGTTGTAGTATGCTTTCAAAAGAAACCTGGCTTTAATTCGGTCTTTTGAAGGTTGTAACGTGGTCTGGTTCACGGTTTTTGAAACAAAGGATATCGGCTCAAAGTTTATTTGTACCCAACCCATTCTTCTTGATGATCTCCAGTCCTATGCTTAGTTAATTCAAACTATGCATTTAGGTTCCAGGAGATTTTGGAATTGCAACACTGTTATGATGATGGCTCAAGGGCCAAGGTATTTTTGAGATGGAAATCACTTCTCTTACAACATTTTGTTGTTTTTGATGAGGACCTCAGTCAACTCGCTTTGTTTTTGAGGATTTTGGTAACCTCTTGATTTTTCTTTTGTTATCCCTAACTTTTGCCTGAAATGTGTCATTTGAGCTTACAGTCAGCGGGATGACCGAATTTTTGCCTAAGTTTCCTTCATAGGTTTTGACTTAGCGGGCTTTTCATTTGATTTTTTTCATTTCTTTTTGAAAGATAATGATTTCCTGGCTTAATGATTATGGTGAACCATCATTAGCTTTTGATATGAAAGGCATCTTCGACACTTCTTTGATGTGTGTGAAGGAAATCTTGTGATTGCAATGATTGTCTTGTGTTTAAATACACGGTCAAATTAACAGAGAACTACCCATCCCCAGGTTAAAATTGCGGGTTTTTTCGTACAGAAAGAAACTCCAACTTATAGGCTTGGAGGGGTTGACAAAGGATTAACTTCCTTATTTCTCCAGTGTTTGGGAGTTGAAATAATGCTTGTACATCATCAGCCGAGTTTTAATTGAAAGCATACAGTTCAGCAATTTTAGGTATTTCGTTTTCATCATCCTCCCTCCAATCTTTTCATAAACAAAAACTGATAAAGAAAGTGAACAGGAGAAATATTTTTGTTTTGTGAAAAAGAAAGCATAAAGATGCACATAGTGGATATACATGAATTGAATCAAAATATTTCAATGCTCATTTCATTGATATTACCATGAAAGTACAAATAAATTTCGAAAGCAAACAGTCGATACAATCAAAGAAAAATGCAAACAGTAAGAAACAATGCCTAGTGACTAATCAGCAACAAGGATGAACTGTCTTGTCTAAAACACTGGCTTTAGGAGATGATCCGTCTGAACTGACTCAAACTTCACTTGGCATGCTCTGGAAAAGGATTTTTGACAACATTGGGATTATCATCAAGAAAAGTCAGAATCTTTGAGTTCACCAATTCTTGTACTCTAGCTTTCAATACATAGCAACCTTCCAAGTTATGGCTTATCCCACCTCGATGGAACTCACAGTGAAGATCAGCCCTATTGCCGGTTGGGAGAGGGTTTGGAGGAGGAGGTAGATCCCTTGTTGTAATCAAACCTTTCTAAATAAGACATGGATACAACTCAGTGTAGGACATTGGGATATGATCAAAGTTAACCCTATTACGATGTTGATTCTGTCTAATATGCTGATGAGGAGCTTGAACTGGTTGAGTATTGACAATAGGAGCAACTGCAGCTACATATTGTTGTTGCCTGCGACGAGGTTTACCTTCAACTGAAACAGCATGGGTATCGCCATCCTTTTTCTTTTGAAAATTCCCAGAATACTTTTTAGCACCACTAACGGCTTCAGCATTAGTAATATTTCCTTTCTTAATACCTTCTTCTAGTATTTCTCCAATAGTGACTAGATCAGCAAAACCAGATGATACACTTCCTATCATCTTTTTCCAAAAGAGTTGCTAAAGAGTATCCATGAACAATCCAGTCAATTTCTTTTCAGCTAATGGTGGTTCCACCTGAGCAGCTAGCTCTCTCCAGCGCTGAGCGCACTCTTTAAAGGACTCTTTTTCTTTCTGAGACATATTTTGCAATTGAAGGCGATTAGGTGCCATGTCCAGATTGTACTTATACTGATTTAAGAAAGCATCACCCAAGTCCTTCCAGCTTTGGATACAGTTCTTATCAAGTCCCATATACCATTTCATTGAAGCCCCACTCAAGCTGTCTTGGAAATAGTGAATGAGCAGTTTGCCATTTTTGGCATGAGCAGCTATCTTACAGCAGTACATCACCAAGTGGGTTCTGGGACAGGTGTGCCCCTTGTATTTCTCAAAATCAGGAGTCTTGAATTTTGAAGGAATAACCAAGTCAAAAACCAAGCACATGTCCATTGCAGCAGCATTAAAGACATCACTTCCTTCCACGACTCTTATTCTTTTGTCTAGAGTTTGCCATTGCTCTCTGACTTCTTCAATATATCCAGGCTCTCCCTGACTTTCAGATTGTGGACCAGCAGCATGGTACACGAAAGGATTCTCAAGAATAGCTTGAGCAACAGAATGCACAACATGCTGAGGTTCAGTGAACAATGGAGCTGAAGATACTGGCGAGACAAACACATGAGTAGTTGCAAAGGGTGACGAGTAATTTAGAGGTAACCCAAATTCAGGCCAAGTAGAAGCTGGTTGCTGAGTCAGTGGAGGATCAACAGCAGCAGGTAAAATTTCAACAATCACAGTGTAACACCTCAAAATATGCCCTCTTACTTTTAACATTAACTGGCTTATGTTCCATTTCATTTTTTGCATTAGCATTTGTGCATATCATGAGTTCTTAGCATGGGATCAGGGTGTCTGAGCCAACTCAAGGGAAAGAAGATGTTTCCCAGAGCTTCAAGCGAAGTTCTTGTGTAGTGGCCAAGATGTGAAGGAGAGAAATAGTTCTTGATACCATCATTTATTGAGCCACAAGGGGGTCTTGAACCTCAAGGTTTCTTATAATGTCCATCACCTCATCAGAGGGTTGCCATTGGTAAGAAATTTCAAGGGAACCACCCTCTCCTAACCAGTGCAAGATTATGGTTTTGGAATTTTTTAGTATAATCCCCCAATGGGCAAGATATTTGAGCTTTTATCATCTAAATGGTACATCTCCTCATTGTTTGAGAGGATACACACATACTAAGAGGAATGTTGATTTGGAGGATGTTCAGATTTCTCCTAGACTGAGGGTTTAAAGCTAGGGTTGGCCATGAAATCAGTTTATTTCTGATTTCTTGGGAAAAACTTGATCTCATGGTATTCTACATGCCCTTAAGTGTCTAAGGATGGAGAATTGTCCATCAATTTGTTTTAGTGGATATTCAATTGGTCACTTGATTAAAAATTAGGAGAATCGGGGAAAAGCCAATTGTGGAGAGGAAAAAGTCAACTCTTGACTTTTTAAGGTCAATTTCATGTTCCTCATCTCAAATATGATCCTTGGTGAAGATTTGATCAAGAAATATCAACGGATCCATCAAAAATCAAGAGATGTGGAAAGTTGCTAAAAATATATTTCATAAGGTTTCCTTATTTGGTAAGCTTTGGCAAGGTGCACACCCATCTTTGAAGCATTCTTTCTCCATGGTCCAAGCTCGAAATGGAAGGAATATGGGGGCCTATCAAAAGTTCACATTCCAAGCTTCAAAACCATACCAAGAACATGTCCATTGGATTAAAATTGAGAGAGATAGGATGGATTAAAGTTGAGGCAAATCAAGGCAAAATGCCAAGGCATGACAAGCCAGCTCGAAGTAAATTGATCAAACACCTTACATGCATGAAGGGTTCATGTTTATGGTAAGTTTTCCCCATGATAAAGGCTTCAAATGGAAAAGTGCCCAACATGAAAAGTGTTCCCCTTGTGTCCCTCTACAACTTTGATGTTGAGACCTTTTCCACTTGATCAACATATCTCAAGATATTTTGGGTTAAAGTGGTGACAATCAAGAGATGGAAAGTTGCCTATCCAATGCCAAGTCATGTGCAGGCCAGCCTGGGCAACAATGCAATACAATGTCATGAATTTACCGCCATCTTATTCCATGATTCAAGCTTTGGTTTCAATTACTTTCAACACCAATGTTGTTCTATTCCATGCCCTCTTCCCAAAGACACCAAAATCATGCCAAATGAGCTATTATCCATCAAGATATTTTGCTCCAAAGTCACTAATATGAATATGGTACATTAAGTGTTCATGCCATGCAAGTTTACCAACCATATTCCTCTTCATTCTAAAATTAAAAAAACAAAGCCTCATGACTTTACATCCTTGGTGTATGCGCATATACTCCTCACCACCACTTTACTCCTTTTGGCCATGCATTTTATGACAATCCCATGAATCCCATGTTAATACATACCATGAATGGCCATGAAAGAGAGAGAGGTTAAAACTTAGCATACAAGATAGTGTCATTATAATTCTGCCACCATGATCATCATCATGCACATCCTAATAACCATTATGCCTTCATTAAACCAAGACTAACCCGTGCCAAAACCCCATGCTAATTTCCTTCACATTTTCCACTAACCATGCTTATAACTAATATCCAAACTAGTAACCACACTTTAACCATGATTAAACTTTCTAATCTACCATATATAAACCCTTAATCACCTCATAATAGAAATTGGTTACTCATTTTCACAGTTAGATCTAGTTTTCATCATACAAGCAAAAAACTCTCTCTTTCATTCTCAAAGTTCAGTTTTGCATTTCTCTTTGATTCTTGAAGGTTTTCACGAGTTTTCTTCAAGTTCCTCACCACTACAACGTGCTCTTGCTTCTGTTTGCATCGTGTGAACCTTACCTCCACCATTGAAGATTTTGGAGTTTTGGATCTTCTTCATCAACAAGCTATTTTCACAGTTGACAAGTTCAAGAAGCATTTATTTCGCTCCTATTGGTTCTACACAAGACTCTAGAAGCTCATTAAGGCATTAGATCTACATTTTAGCAAGGTACGTGTTTTGGATCTCACGGCTTAGAATTTGAAATTTCATGATTATAATGATGGAGGAGGGAGTATTTAAGTCCTATGGAGTGTAGGCAATGTGTGTTGATTATAGTATTGAATAAAGCTTGAAATCTTGATGAATGTGTGTTTCTGTGTGATTAATGCATCTTTTTAGATTTTTATTGCCATGGTTGTGTTCCTCTCGTTTTGTAGTATAACTATGGTTCAAATTTTGTTAAATTTCATTGAGAGATGAGTGAGTTATGCAAGGTTGAAGATTGGGTGAAAATAGGTTTTATCGTGTGGTTTTCTGGTTTTGTGGTGGTGGAAGGTTAAAGACGATGACGTGTCATCTCTTTACTGGCTGTATTCTTTCATTTCATGCTGGCCAATGAGGGACGAGCAACGCATTATTGAAGTGGGGGAGTGTGCGTAGAATATTCCTTTTTAGTCCACATGATTAAGTCATAATTTGGGAATTAATGGCAAGTTTAGTGGCTAATGATTGGAAAAGTAGGCTTTCACTTTAATTGATGCTGGCGGCATAGGGGTTTAGGACCACGTGTTCCTAGGATTGACCAGGTGGGTGAGTGTTGAATGAGGAGAGCATCTCGGCCGTAGGATCCAGCGAGTGGCCTAGATTGCGCCACTGAACTAAGGGACTCACATGAGGTGCACATGATGGTGGATTCCCTCTCATTATTTTCAAATTCTGGTGCATTGGATTATTGGTGCGAAGGGGCCTTATTGTCAATGCTTTTCGCACCTCCTGGTTTCTGGGCCCATTTAATTATGCTGATTGTTTGCTATTTTCGCACCCCGATGTCATTTTCTCATTTCTTCCTTTTTTTTATATACATGTTTCAAAATGTTTTTGTAAAAATAGTTTCTTTTCACTAAAATTCCAAGAAAATCCATTATTGGTCCTAACCATTTCTTTTAATTTTTCGTATTTTTTATTTCCATGTATGATTAATTTTGATGCCCATTTTGGATTTTTCTTTGTGTTGTGCTTTAATGATCATAGTTTGTGATACTTGGTGCATTAATCATTTTCTATTAGAAGTTTGGTACTGATTTGTCACATGGAATTTTACATGAGATATTAGGACATATTGAAAACTACTATATAATATTTTAGGAATTTTTAGGTGATATTTGATTGGCTTTTGAATGTCATCTTGTATGTGATTGTTCAATGACTATAGTGCATGTTATGGGTTTTGTTTGAACATGATAACAAATGAATTTTTGCTCACTCTTTTGCGTATTGTTTAGCCTCTGATTACAATCCATCTCACTTGTTTCCTTTGAGTTTTTACAAAATTTAATCATGCTTGTGTTAATTGATAAAGTGCACCTTGTTTGTGTAGATGTTTATTGTGCTAGTTCTAGGGCTTCATGTTCATTGTGTAACTATTCAACACGATACTTGTTCATTCATTTGTATACATGTTTAGGCATCCTTATAGGTCTTATAAAACCAAATGATAGGTCCATAACACTTAGCTTTGATTGATTTGTATAGACTTATTTGAATATGAATTGATACTTGGTGTTTGATCTTTCTTTGTCCACTTTTTCTTATGTGTTGCATGGCACATCTTAATGAAGAAGTATAAGACCTAAAAGCTATCTAAACTTGACTCACCTTCTATTTTAGATCATCTCTAACCATTCATGTGACTCATAACTTCATTTTTACTTGTTTGAAAACCCATTACTTGTAAACATTGTGTGTGTGATCCAATTGGTTCTAACTTGAGTTGTTTGTGTGATATGATCAAAGTAATGCATATAATTCACATCCCCACCCCATTGCACATGACTTATAATATGCCAAAACATATCCATTCACTAGCCCATACCACATGGCATATAATTTCTTTGCATATTTCACAAAACTTGAACTTGGTTTGTCTTTTCCAAAGTGAACTTTGTTTGTTAAGAATGTTTGAACCTTGGGTGATCTACTTCTTCTCTTTCTTTTAGGACTTGTATGAGACCTATTAGAGGTCAATAGCCTCTGACCTTGACATGTCTAATATGCTTTGATCTATTTGAACTTCCTCTTTCATTTACTTCAAAAGTACACTAATGATTGAGTACTTCTTTGAGCTAGTTTTGCACTTACTTCTCTTCTAGCTTCTAAATGACAAGAGTTGTGTAGGAATATTATAGGTCTTTTATTTTTATTCTAACTTCATTTAAAGTATGATATGCTACTGACTTGGGTACTCATGCATGATTCATTTCACTTACATGACTTCTTTTGGTTTGTTGCATTAAGTGTGCATCATAGTTGAACTTCAAGTGTGTTTGTTCACTTCTTCTCACTCCATTTCTTAAATGCTTGCATCCATGACTTGCATGTTCATTTAATGACATTCATATGCATTCATAGATGTCATTTAATTCTGACATTGACTTATGTTCATGCATTAATACATGTTTACCATTCATAAGCATTCATTTTTCATAAGTGGTACACACATTGCCTTTGCATGATTGTTTAGTGCATAGTTTGCTTTTATTTGATTTCATATGGCATGTTTACATTATTAGGATCCCTTAAGACACACCTACTGACTTAGGATGGTTCCTAACCATTAGGTCCCTTCCTTTGTGGTTTGAATTTTACTTACTTATTAGTTTGTCTTCTTAGAGCAACTAGTATTAGTTAGATTAGTTTCTTACACTTGTATTAATGACTTGTGATGCTTTTATGCTAACCTTTTGTGTAGGGGCAGAGGTAAGGTACTTGGACATATGGATGGTTATCCATGTTCATCTATTCTTCCATTTCTCATTTATCTTACTTGTCTTTCTCTCTTGTGAATAACATGATATAATGCTTTGTGTACAACTCTTTCACACCCTTTGGGATTCTAGCTCATCCTTAATTTTTGATTAAGGTGAGGTAGGATAGGCATTAGGTAGTGCTATACCTCTCTTCTCTTTAGACTTAGGTTCTTAAACCTTGACCTTAGGGCCACTTTTGCATGATAACATTAGGAATAAATTAGATTCCCTTTAGTTTTTTCTTTTCAACTTGAGTCTTCTCTTCTCATCTCATAATATTTATAAAACACTTAATAAAGGATTAACATGTATTGTGCATGAGCCTTATATGTGGGAAATGAGATAGTGGGAGATCTTCCTTCACTTTCTTAGGATGTTTAGCATGTGTCCCGTCTTAGGTCGATACGCGAGACATTCGATCCTATGTTGTAGACTTGGGTGCAACGCAAGTTATGAATTAACTTCAATCCACTTCTGTCTAAAAGACATAAAACAAACTCAAACCTCTTTCATCCTTTGGGATTGTTAAGTTCCAAACCTCATTTTCAGAAAAGGGCATGTTACTTCCGTCTCATCGCAAACAGGCATCGACCCTAACTGCAGGACGCGAACATAACGTCGCTCATAAAAAATACATACTTTATTAAGTCGAACTACGACTGCCCTGATTTCCTCCTTTTGGTTAGATTGAGGATACGTAGGCACGAGACGACGATGTCTTGGCGAGCAACCTCCCCCCTTAGTTCGTGTCCGAACTACGTTGACTCTGATTTTCCTGTTCCCGAGGGAATACGTAGGCCTAGGACTCCGAGGATGTCCTATCGAGTCACCGCTTCTTTTTCTTTTCTTCTTCGTATCTTCGTTCTTTCCTGTACCTGTTCCGACTCCTTTCCAGTAGCAGTGGAGCTCCAGACGATGACACCCTTTGATTGAGACAACAAGCGTGGATCCCATCGAGTACGATGGACGTGTTGGGTGCTAACACCTTCCCTTCGCGTAACCGACTCCCTTACCCATTTCTCTTGGTCGTGAGACCATGCTTTTCCTTCCCCCAGGTTTATGCAGTGTTTCCTTTCCCTCTCTTGGGATAAATACACATTGCTGGCGACTCTGTTTCTATGCCACTTTCGTGTTTGTACTTGGATGAAAATCCTGGGACCGACAGTTGGCGACTCTGCTGGGGACCGAACCCAGAATCTCTGGTTCCCTAAGCGGGTCAATCCTAGTGCTTTGTTGTTTATTGTCTTTGGGTGTTTGTTGTGGTACTTTATTTTGTGGTTTTACTGTACTACTGAATATTTTACTGTATTACTCTCTTTACCCCCTTTATTGCATTTTTGTTTCATTATTATACTGGATTATGCTAGACTGCGCTGTTTTTTTTCTGTTTGGCGGGATGGGTGATTTGAGCGATATGCCCATTACATAGGCTTGAAAGTACATGTAGTATTAGAGTGGAAAGTAGTGTGGCCTACGTAGCGTCTTGGTACGTATGGTTTACAGGAACTCCACACCCAGACGAGGTTTTTTGGGAGATGTTCTGATTTGCGCGTCTTGTGCATTTTGGGGTGTTAACCTAGAAAGTTGTCGAGTCTGGTGACCATTCTCGAGGACTCAGTTGCGGCACTCCTCCCAAGATGTCATAATGGTAGACCAGAAATGGCAAACCCATTACACTTCTCGATCCGAGGACCCAATGCTGGGAACTTGCTATAGGATATCCTTTTTGAGGGGAATCAGTTGAGGCCTCCTCGATTGATGATGATGCCAAACCAGAAATGGTGAACGTATCATCATTTCTCGACCTAAGAGTCCATGATATTGAGGATCCTCATCTTTCTAGTGCCCACATGTGAGAGGGGCGGGTTGTTTACAGGTTTGCAGCTAACCTTGACTTTCATCCTACCTGGTATTCTGGTTCTCTTATTAGTGCAAACTTATCAGCCTGGTATTCTGGTATTCTGATTATGCTGATATGCTAGTTATTCTGGTATTCTGGTTATTCAGATATTCTGGTATTCGGGTATTCTCTTCAGAGTAGACCTTTGAACTTATCCATTCAGCATCACGACAGTATTGAGCATTGTGGATGCCTTGATCCCATTTTTGTTGCATCTACATCATCATTTTCGCATACATGTTCTTGTATTTCGAAGGGATATTAACTTTGAGACTTGCTACTGAGCATTTCCATCTATTTATTGTGGTTAGTGTAAGGGAAATTTTTTGAATCAAAGCATAATGATTCCTTGGAAAGATTCGAACATGGAATTCTGCATTGCATTCTCATACTCATATGCATAACAGGTGTTCCAGAGCGGATTTCTCGTTTTGACTTGGTATTATCTTCAGGACAGCCAGCTTGACCTGCCGCCACTACTCGACCTGTGATAATCAGAGGATAGCCATGGAACAACTCCGTGCAGAAAAGACTGAAATAAAGATTCAGATTGGGCAGTTTATGGGGAAGATGCAAGCTTTGGTTCAAGACCAGAAAGTGTTGAAGGAGGAGGTCAACCAACTGAAGACTCAAATGAGTCTGGTTATGGAGGTCGTGAGAGGTGTGCTACGCAAAAATAATAATCTCTTGCCTGAAGCTGCGGCTGGAATTGTCTCTCCTCCACTGTTTAAGGGATCCCTCCCAAAAAGTGTGCAGATTGCCACTGTGACCGTCCCGGCTGTATCTCAACCGCAAAATCGTGCTCCACGCCAGCAGCAATTTACACCTAAGTAGAATAGGCATTTTGAGACTCCACTAGTGCCATATTCTCAGCTATTCCAGCATCTCCTTCAGTTGCAATTGGCACAGAGAAGGACTTTGGCTCCTCTCTCTAGTACTCCCCCACCGGGTTATGACGCAGGAGTCCATTGTGATTTCCACTCTGGTGCGGTGGGGCATAATGTGGAAAATTGTAAGGCCTTTCAGCATGTCGTACAGGATCTGGTTGATTCGAGGGAAATTGAATTCACGCCGAGCGGCATAAGCTTTCATGGTGGTTTCATTCCTACTCTAGCTACTGAAAAAGCAGTGGATATCCATATTGTCTCTCCTAGAGTTGCATCAAGTCAAGGGTATATCTTGTAGTCCTTGATCTTAGAATCTCCACATCCATAAACACTGCCTACGCCTCGACCAAGCCTGAAGAGAAAAGTGTCTGAAAAGATTGTGCGCTCGAATCAGTGTCAACAAGAGAACTGCTCTAGAAAGGGACAATAAAGGCAGAAGAAGCCTGAAAGACAATTTGATTTTCTTCCCATGCTATACGCTCAGTTACTGTCTGATCTACTCAAGTATCAGTTGTTTCAATTAAGGACTCTCACACCATGTCCAACAAAGATACCACCAGGTTGGGATGCAAGTTCAAGATGCGAGTTCCATTCAGGGGCACCTGGCCATTTGATTGAAAATTGCAAAGCTCTGCAACACAAGGTGCAAGACTTAATCGACTCAAAAGTCATCACGATCACGCCTGACGGTCTGTACTTGAATTGAAGACTCCTTTATGGAATAAGTATCCAAATTGGAAGAGCATCGTCGGAAACATTAAGTCTAGACGGAGTCAAGTCTCCTCAACAATGGCAATCTTCAGATTCTTTACTGCAGTTTCATATGTAGCTTTCATTTGTTTGTTTAAACAGTGTTTGCCTGAAAACTTGTTTATATTTTGAATGTTGATTTTAATGCTATGAATGTGTTGTCCTTGAAGTAATTTACTTTTATGCACTCATATCATGTTTATATGCACTGAAATACCAATTTTCTTGCCTAAACTCTTGAGGGAGGATGATGAGGGAAAAACGCAAAATCTTTGGTTGTGTGCTTTCGGATAAAACCCTGTTGAGGATGTACAGGCATTGTCTCAAATCCCCAAACAGTGGAGATATATGGGAGATAGACCTTCGTTAACCCCTTTGAGCCTTGAAGTAGGAGTTTCTTTTCGTATGAAAAAACCCTCACATTTAACCCAGGGGTAGGGTAGGTGTCAGTTAATTTGACCAAGCTTTCAAATTTCAAAAGGAGTGTGCATCTGAGGATCCATTACCTTCAATTCCACTGTCAAGAGGTCAAGAGATGTGAAACCATAATGGTTATCCATCAACAATCAAGGAGTGAGGCAGTCACAACCCTTTCAACAAAGTCAAGACAAGCCAGTGTCACACGATTTGTTCCGAAAAAAAATGAAAAAAAAAGGAAAAAGGCCCGCTAAGTCGAACCATGAAAACAAGCGACTTAGGCAAAAGTTAGGGCATCCCGCTGGACTTTAAAATCTAAAAATTCAAAAGAGTCAGTCCAGGCAAAATCAGGGAAAACAAAAGAATGAAAAGCGAAAAGCGAAAAAGATTACAAAAGAAAAATCCTCAAACAAGAACAAAGTCGTGTGGCTACAGACACAAAGGACCAAAGGGGTGACTGTTGCTCCAAAACCTCATTAGGTGTCAAACCATCAGTTGCATGGGTTTCTTAAAGATCATGAAACCTTTTGAGAAATGAGTGCTTGTGTCAGATTAGATGAACGTAGGGCTGGAGAACATCACGAAGAATGGGTGGGCACCGATAAATTTTGAACCATAAATCCTTTTTTCTCAAAACCGTGAACCAGGCCACGATACAACCCTTAAAAGGCCTAATTGAAGCAGGGTTTATTCTGAAAGTGCACTTTAGCGAGATGGCGTACCTGACTCCTATGAGTTGTGCTAATAAGATTTTTGCTGGTATTGCATGTGCATATTGTTTTCCATTCAAAAATCAATGTCGCATCCCAGCTAGTGATTCATTCACAAGGCTTGACGACGCATTTTCGATAAAACTTCAAGGTCAACACAAGTGTTGCATTAGAATTGTCATTCTCATAATAAACATTGTCTGCTTGCATGCGTTTGACATCAAAGAAGCTTACATGATGAACATTAGTTGAGAAGCTCGATCACGCCAAGTTGAGATGGTGAAAACTCCGAAGGACAGTCGTGTCAAGGGGCGTGTGTCCAAGAGACTGTGCGCAGCCTAGAGGTTCCCGATAAATGGTGATAAGTTCAGCCAAACTGGGGCAATTATGTCGAGATTCAATAAATCTCTCCATAAGCGCTTAATATGGGGCAATCAGGTCGATTTGAAAAATCTCTATAAGTTCAGTCAGGGGAAAAACTTCTTCAAGACTTGGGGCATGCCGCCTCTAGAGTGTGCGAAGTTGTCCACTCTTGAAGACGGTTAATTGAAAACACCTTTTCAAAGTTCAGAACACTGGGACAGAGTATTTTCAAGTCATTACAAATCCTTTCGAGGTAATTTACTTCATGGAATATGCAGTCTGGGGCAGTTATGTCGAGATCTAATAAATCTCTCCAAGAGTTTGAAGACCCTGGGGGCAGTGTGAATGCACGGTCTTCTATAAAATCCTCTTAAGTTAATTTCTTCCTTTAGACCTGGTGGTCTGGGGCAAGTGGAGAGTTCAAAGGGCCGTTTATGACCATAGAGACAGGTCAGGCTGGGTAACATGTTTGTTTTCCCCAACAGCGTTACTCTTCCCAACATTGAAAGGTCGTAGTCCTCAGCATAACTTATTCTCCCCAGCAAGAGTACATAGGATTGTGTTCCCCAGCTGAAGTTATGGTTGGTTTATTATTCCCCAGCAAGCAGTCAGAAGTGGATCGCTCCAAGGAGGATATTTCTGTATTTCCAGCAGGAGATGTGTTGGATGTCTTTGAAAAGACTTTATTTTCCCCACAGAGCCTGGTACTCACTTTCCTCAGCAGGTCAGGAAGTGTATTTCCGTCAGCAACGGCATGCTCTAATCCCCAGCAGGGTAAAAACTTTTCTCCCCAAAAGAGTTATCCTCCTCAACATAGAAATTTCATCATCCTCATCAGACTGTCACTCTCCCCAGTCATAATACAAAAGATTGTTCCCCAGCCAACATCTAAAGTTGATTGCTTTAGGATGGATGTTGTTTTGTCACCACAGGAGATTTGTGGAGCATATTATCAAGACAAAGATGTTGTCTTCCCCGCAGAGTATTGGTGTCTATTCCCCTCGGCCAGTCAGGAAATGTGTTCTCACCAGCAACAGCATGATAAGGGCGAAGTCATTCCCCCAACAGCGGGTTAAGTCAAATGGTGTCCCCAGCAGGTCTAGTATTGGTGATTTGTCTCCCCAAGCAGAGTTTGGTGGTAATCCTCGCATCGGTTTGTTCAACGATGGTTAATATCCCCCAGCAGGTCTTAAGTCCAATTGTTATTGGCATTCTTCAAATCCAGGTTTGAGGTCTACCTTTGGTAGAAGTCATTGGTAATTCCCAGCGGAGGGAATTTCACTTTGGGTTCCACCTTCAATATTCGGTTCCATCCCCAACATAGTGGAACTTCGTTCGGGGTTCTCATCTCCAGCAGAGTTGATGACTAAGAAGTCGTTCAGTGAAATCTTCCTCAGCAGGATCTCCTAATTTAGAGGACAATTTGGTTTGTCATCCCCGGTGGAGCTGCCTTTGTCTTCAGCATTTATTTTGCTGAGACGTTTCCTTTGCATTGCATAAGCATCTTTGCATGGCATCCTCCCAAACGCGTAGCAATTCCATTTCGTATGGAGCATTACGCCATAGAAAAATTCAAACATGTGCATTCGAAGCATAAGCCAGGTTTGAGTTCTCGTTTGCCAGGTGTTTCCCTGATAGGAAGAATGTTAATTCAGGAGATTTTCTTTGCCAGTTCTCTTTCTCAGCAGAGATGGCATAATTCAGGAGATTTTCTTTGCCAGTTCTCTTTCTCATCAGAGATGGCATAACGCAGGGTACTGTCTATGCTGGTTCTCTTTCTCAGCAGAGATGGCATAATTCTGGATATTTTCTTTGCCAGTTCTCTTTCTCAGCAAAGATGGCATAACTCGGGAGATTTTAGTTTATCCTCGGATCTCGCCGAGGGATGTGTTTATCCTACCTGTGCTCTCGGGCAGAGTCTTTTATTTAGACTTCTCATTTCCCCAGCGGAGTCATCCTACCTGTGCTCTCGTATTCTTTTCTTGGGTAGCCCGTCTGTGGTCGGTCTTACTTTTCGAGTTTGTTTATGGCCATCCTCGTTTTATTTTTGTTGGGTAGCCCGTCTGTGGCCGGTCTTCCTTTTCGAGTTCATCTGCGGCCGTCCTCATTTTATTTTTGTTGGGTAGCCCATCTGTGGCCGGTCTTTCTTTTCAAGTTCGTCTGCGGCCGTCCTCGTTTTATTTTTGTTGGGTAGCCCGTCTGTGGCCGGTCTTCTTTCTCGAGTTCGTCTGCGGCTGTCCTTGTTTTATTTTTGTTGTGTAGCCCGTTTGTGGCAGGGCTTCCTTTTCGAGTTCGTCTGCGACCATCCTCGTTTTCTTTTGTTGGGTAGCCCATCTGTGGCCGAATTTCCTTTTCGAGTTCGTCTGCGGTCGTCCTCGTTTTATTTTATCGGGTAGTCCGTCTGTGGCGGGTCTTCCTTTTCGAGTTCGTCTACGGTCGTCCTCGTTTTCTTATGTTGGGTAACCTGTCTGTGGCCGGTCTTCCTTTTCGAGTTCGTCTGCGGCCGTCCTCGTATTCTTTTGTTGGGTCGCCCGTCTGTGGTAGGTCTTACTTTTCGAGTTTGTCTGTGGCCGTCCTCGTTTTATTTTTGTTGGGTAGCCCGTCTGTGGCCGGTCTTCCTTTTCGAGTTCATCTGCGGCCGTCCTCATTTTATTTTTGTTGGGTAGCCCATCTGTGACCGGTCTTTCCTTTCAAGTTCGTCTGTGGCCGTCCTCGTTTTATTTTTGTTGGGTAGCCCATCTGTGGCTGGCCTTCCTTTTCGAGTTCGTCTGCGGCTGTCCTCGTTTTGTTTTTGTTGGGTAGCCCGTTTATGGCCCGTCTTCCTTTTCGAGTTCGTCTGCGACCGTCCTCGTTTTCTTTTGTTGGGTAGCCCGTCTGTGGCCAAATTTCCTTTTCGAGTTCGTCTGCGGCCGTCCTCGTTTTCTTTTGTTGGGTAGTCCGTCTGTGTCGGGTCTTCCTTTTCGAGTTCGTCTGCGGTCGTCCTTGTTTTCTTTTGTTGGGTAGCCTGTCTGGGCCGGTCTTCCTTTTCGAGTTCGTCTGCGCCCGTCCTCGTATTCTTTTGTTGGGTAGCCCGTTTGTGGTCGGTCTTCCTTTTCGAGTTTGTCTGTGGCCGTCCTCATTTTATTTTTGTTGGGTATCCCATCTGTGGCCGGTCTTCCTTTTCGAGTTCATCTGCGGCCGTCCTTATTTTATTTTTGTTGGGTAGCCCATCTGTGGCCGGTCTTTCTTTTCAAGTTCGTCTGCGGCCGTCCTCGTTTTATTTTTGTTGGGTAGCCCGTCTGTGGCTGGCCTTCCTTTTCGAGTTCGTCTGCGGCTGTCCTCGTTTTATTTTTGTTGGGTAGCCTGTTTATGGCCGGTCTTCCTTTTCGAGTTCGTCTGCGACCGTCCTCGTTTTCTTTTGTTGGGTAGCCCGTCTGTGGCCGAATTTCCTTTTCGAGTTTGTCTGCGGCTACCCTCGTTTTCTTTTGTTGGGTAGTCCGTCTGTGGCGGGTCTTCCTTTTTGAGTTCGTCTGTGGTCGTCCTCGTTTTCTTTTGTTGGGTAGCCTGTCTGTGGCCGGTCTTCCTTTTCGAGTGCGTCTGCGGCCGTCCTCGTATTCTTTTGTTAGGTAGCCCGTCTGTGGTCGGTCTTCCTTTTCGAGTTTGTCTGTGGCCGTCCTCGTTTTATTTTTGTTGGGTAGCCCGTCTGTGGCCGGTCTTCCTTTTCGAGTTCATCTGCGGCCGTCCTCATTTTATTTTTGTTGGGTAGCCCATCTGTGGCCGGTCTTTCTTTTCAAGTTCGTCTGCGGCCGTCCTCGTTTTATTTTTGTTGGGTAGCCCTCTGTGGCCGACCTTCCTTTTCGAGTTCGTTTGCGGCCGTCCTCGTTTTATTTTTGTTGGGTAGCCCGTTTGTGGCCGGTCCTCCTTTTCGAGTTCGTCTGCTACCGTCCTCGTTTTCTTTTGTTGGGTAGCCCGTCTGTGGCCGAATTTCCTTTTCGAGTTCGTCTGCGGCCGGCCTCGTTTCTTTTGTTGGGTAGCCCATCTGTGGCCGATATTTCTTTTCGAGTTCGTCTGTGGCCGTCCTCATTTTCTTTTGTTGGGTAGTCTGTCTATGGTCGGTCTACCTTTTCTAGTTCGTTTGCGGCTGTCCTCGTATTCTTTTGTTGGGTAGCTCGTCTGTGGCCGGTCTTCCTTTTCAAGTTCGTCTCCGGTCGTCCATGTAAACAACTCTATTTCGTTATCCCCACACTTTGCAAATTTCCAAGTTATTTTAGTATTCAATCTCCAAGTATCTCGATTGTTTGGAAATCTTCGCTTCCATACCCTCAGATCCATGAAGTTTGAATAGGGGCAGCTGTAACACCTCAAAATTTGCCCTCTTACTTTTAACACTAACTGGCTTATGTTCCATTTCATTCTTTGCATTATCATTTATGCATATCATGCGTTCTTAGCATGGGATCAGGGTGTCTGAGCCAACTCAAGGGAAATAAGATGTTTCCCAGAGGTTCAAGCAAAGTTCATGTGTAGTGGCCAAGATGTGAAGGAGAGAAATAGTTCTTGATACCATCATTGATTGAGCCACAAGGGGGTCTTGAACTTCAAGGTGCCTTATAATGTCCATCACCTCATCAGAGGGTTGCCATTGGTAAGAAATTTCAAGGGAACAACCCTCTCCTAACTAGTGCCAGATTAGGGTTTTGGAATTTTTTAGTATAATGCCCCAATGGGCAAGATATTTGTGCTTTTATCATCTAAATGGTACATCTCCTCGTTGTTTGAGAGGATACACATCATACTCAAAGGAATGTGGATTTGGAGGATGTGCAGATTTCTCCTAGACTGAGGGTTTAAAACTAGGGTTTGCATGAAATCAGTTTATTTCTAATTTCTTGGGAAAAACTTGATCTCATGGTATTCTACATGCCCTTAAGTGTCTAAGGATGGAGAATTTTCCATCAATTTGTTTCAGAGGATATTCAATTGGTCACTTGATTAAAAATCAGCAGAATCGTGGAAAAGCCAACTATGTAGAGGAAAAAGTCAACTCTTGACTTTTTAAGGTCAATTTCATGTTCCTCATTTCAAATATGATCCTTGGTGAAGATTTGATCAAGAAATATCAAGGGATCCATAAAAAATCAAGAGATGTCGAAAGTTGCTAAAAATATATTTCATAAGGTTTCCTTATTTGGTAAGCTTTGGCAAGGTGCACACCCATCATTGAAGCATTCTTTCTCCATGGTCCAAGCTCCAAATGGAAGGAATATGGAGGCCTATAAAAAGTTCACATTCCAAGCTTCAAAACCATACCAAGAACATGTCCATTGGATTAAAATTGAGAGAGACAGGATGGATTAAAGTTGAGGCAAATCAAGGCAAAATGCCAAGAAATGACAAGCCAACTCGAAGTAAATTGATCAAACACCTTACATGCATGAAGGGTTCATGTTTATGGTCAGTTTTCCCCATGATAAAGGCTTCAAATGGAAAAGTGCCCAACATGAAAAGTGTTCCCCTTGTGTCCCTCTAAAACTTTAATGTTGAGACCTTTTCCACTTGATCAACATATCTCAAGATATTTTGGGTTAAAGTGGTGACATTCAAGAGATGGAAAGTTGCCTATCCAATGCCAAGTCATGTGTAGGCCTGCCTGAGCAACAATGCAATACAATGTCATGAATTTACCGCCATCTTACTAAATGATTCAAGCTTTGGTTTCAATTGTTTTCAACACCAATGTTTTTCTATTCCATGCCCTCTTCCCGAAGACACCAAAATCATGCCAAATGAGCCACTATCCATCAAGATATTTTTCTCCAAAGTCACTAATATGAATATGGTACATTAAGTGTTCATGCCATCCAAGTTTACCAACCATATTCCTCTTTATTCTAAAATTAAAAAAACAAATCCTCATGACTTTACATCCTTGATGTATGCGCATATACTCCTCACCTCCACTTTACTCATTTTGGCCATGCATTCTATGACAATCCCATGCATCCCATGTTAATACATACCATGAATGGCCATGAAAGAGAGATAGGTTAAAACTTAGCATACAAAATAGTGTCATTATGACTCTGCCACCATGATCATCATCATGAACATCCTAATAACCATTATGCCTTCATTAAACCAAGACTAACCCGTGCCAAAACACCATGCTAATTTCCTTCTCATTTTCCACTAACCATGCTTATAACTAATAACCAAACTAGTAACCACACTTTAACCGTGATTAAACTTTCTAACCCACCATATATAAATCCTTAAT
Source organism: Lathyrus tuberosus (assembly GCA_022829125.1). Classification (NCBI taxonomy): domain Eukaryota; kingdom Viridiplantae; phylum Streptophyta; class Magnoliopsida; order Fabales; family Fabaceae; genus Lathyrus; species Lathyrus tuberosus. Next base: position 1,329,591 of record JALAZF010000428.1, read on the forward strand.
CACCTCATAACAGAAATTGGTTACTCATTTTCATAGTTAGATCCAGTTTTCACCACACAAGCAAAAAACTCTCTCTTTCATTCTCAAAGTTCAGTTTTGGATTTCTCTCTGATTCTTGAAGGTTTTCAAGAGTTTTCTTCAAGTTCCTCACCACTACAATGTGCTCTTGCTTCTTTTTGCATCGTGTGAACCTTACCTCCACCATTGAAGATTTTTGGAGTTTTGGATCTTCTTCATCAACAAGCTATTTTCACAGTTGACAAGTTCAAGAAGCGTTTATTTCGCTCCTATTGGTTCTACATAAGACTCTAGAAGCTCATTAAGGCATTAGATCTACATTTTAGCAAGGTACGTTTTTTTGATCTCACGGCTTAGAATTTGAAGTTTCATGATTATAATGATGGAGGAGGGAGTATTGAAGTTCTATGGAGTGTAGGCAATGTGTGCTGGTTATTGTATTGAATAAAGCTTGAAATCTTGATGAATGTGTGTATGTGAATCCGTGACTTTATGGCTATGTTTCTGTGTGATTAATGCATCTTTTAAGATTTTTATTGCCATGGTCGTGTTCCTCTCGTTTAGTAGTATAACTTTGGTTCAAATTTTGTTAAATTTCATTGAGAGATGAGAGAGTTATGCTAGGTTGAAGATTAGGTGAAAATAGGTTTTATCGTGTGGTTTTCTGGTTTTGTGGTGGTGGAAGGTTGAAGACGATGATGTGTCATCTCATTACTGGCTGTATTCTTTCATTTTATGTTGGCCAATGAGGGACGGGCAACACATTAATGAAGTGGGGGAGTGTGCGTAAAATATTCGTTTTTAGTCCACATGATTAAGTCATAATTTGGGAATTAATGGCAAGTTAAGTGGCTAATGATTCAAAAAGTAGGCTTTCACTTTAATTGATGCTGGCAGCGCAGGGGTCTAGGACCACGTGTTCCTAGGATTAACCAGGTGGGTGAGTGTTGAATGAGGAGAGCATCTCGGCCGTAGGATCTGGTGCATTGGATTATTGGTGCGAAGGGACCTTATTGTCAATGCTTTTCGCACCTCCTGGTTTCTGGGCCCATTTAATTTAAGCTGACTGTTTGCTATGTTCGCACCCCCGATGTCATTTTCTCATTTCTTCCTTTTTTTTATATACATGTTGCAAAATGTTTTTGTAAAAATAGTTTCTTTTCACTAAAAATTCTAAGAAAATTCATTATTGGTCCTAACCATCTCTTTTAATTTTTGGTATTTTTTATTTCCATGTATGATTAATTTTGATGCCCATTTTGTAATTTTCTTTGTGTTGTGCTTTAATGATCATAGTTTGTGATACTTGGTGTATTAATCATTTTCTATAAGAAGTTTAGTACTGATTTATCGCATAAAATTTGACATGAGATATTATGAAATATTAACCACTACTATATAATTTTTTAGGATATTTTAAGTGATATTTGATTGGCTTTTGAATGTCATCCTGTATGTGATTGTTCAATGACTATAGTGCATGTTATGGGTTTTGTTTGAACATGATAACAAATGAATTTTTGCTCACTATTTTGCGTATTGTTTAGCCTATGATTACAATCCATCTCACTTGTTTCCTTTGAATATTTAAAACATTTAATCATGCTTGTGTTGATTGATAAAGTGCACCTTGTTTGTGTAGATGTTTAGAGTGCTAGTTCTAGGGCTTCATGTTCATTGTGTAACTATTCAACATGATACTTGTGCATTCATTTGTATACCTATTTAGACATCCTTATAGGTCTTATTAAACTAAATTATAGGTCCCTAACACTTAGCTTTGATTGATTTGTATAGACTTATTTGAACATGAATTGATACTTGGTGTTTGATCTTTCTTTGTCCACTTTTTCTTATGTGTTGCATGGTACATCTTCATGAAGAATTATAGGACCTAAAAGCTACTGAAACATGACTCACATTCTGTTTTAGATCATCTCTAACCATTCATGTGACTCATAAATTCATTTTTACTTGTTTGAAAACCCATGACTTGTAAACATTGTGTGTGTGATCGAATTGGTTCTAACTTGAGTTGTTTGTGTGATATGATCAAAGTGATGCATCTAATTCACATCCCACCTCATTGCACATGACTTATAATATGCCAAAACATACACATTCACTTGCCCATACCATATGGCATATAATTTCTTTGCATATTTCACAAAACCTGAACTTTGTTTGTTAAGATTGTTTGAACCTTATGTGATCTACTTCTTCTCTTTCTTTTAGGACTTGTATGAGACCTATTAGAGGTCAATAGCCTCTGACCTTGACATGTCTAATATGCTTTGATCCATTTGAACTTCCTCTTTCATTTACTTCAAAAGTACATTAATGATTGAGTACTTCTTTGAGCTAGTTTTGCACTTACTTCTCTTCAAGCTTCTAAATGAAATGAGTTGTGTAGGAATATTATAGGTCTTTTATTTTGATTCCAACTTCATTTAAAGTATGATATGCTACTGACTTGGGTACTCATGCATGATTCATTTCACTTACATGACTTATTTTGGTTTGTTGCATTAAGTGTGCATTATAGTTAAACTTCAAGTGTGTTTGTTCACTTCTTCTCACTCCATTTCTTAAATGCTTGCATCCATGACATGTATGTTCATTTAATGACATTCATATGCATTCATAGATGCCATTTAATTCTGACATTGACTTATGTTCATGCATTAATACATGTTTACCATTCATAAGCATTCATTTTTTATAAGTGGTACACACATTGCCTTTGCATGATTGTTTAGTGCATAGTTTGCTTTTGTTTGATTTCATATGGCATGTTTACATTAGTAGGATCCCTTAAGACACACCTAATTACTTAGGATGGTTCCTAACCATTAGGTCCCTTCCTTTGTGGTTTGAATTTTACTTACTTATTAGTTTGTTTTCTTAGAGCAACTAGTATTAGTTAGTTTAGTTTCTTTCACTTGTATTAATGACTTGTGATGATTTTATGCTAACCTTTTGTGTAGGGGCAGAGGTAAGGTACTTGGACATATGGATGGTTATCCATGTTCATCTATTCTTCCATTTCTCATTTATCTTACTTGTCTTTCTCTCTTGTGAATAGCATGATATAATGCTTTGTGTACAACTTTTTCACACCCTTTGGGATTCTAGGTCATCCGTAATTTTTTATTAAGGTGAGGTAGGATAGGCATTAGGTAGTGCTATCCCTCTCTTCTCTTTAGACTTAGGTTCTCAAACCTTGACCTTAGGGCCACTTTTGCATGATAACATTAGGAACAAATTAGATTCCCTTTAGTGTTTTATTTTTAACTTGAGTCTTCTCTTCTCATCTCATATGTGGGAAATGAGATAGTGTGGGATCTTCCTGCACTTTCTTAGGATGTTTAGCATGCGTCCCGTCATGGGTCGATACGCGAGACATTCGATCATATGTTGTAGACTTGGGTGCAATGCAAGTTATGAATTAACTTTAATCCACTTCTATCTAAAAGACATAAAACAAACTCAAACCTCTTTCATCCTTCGGGATTGTTAAGTTCCAAACCTCATTTTCAGAAAAGGGCACGTTACTTCCGTCCTGTCAGAAAAACAGGCATCGACCCTAACTACCGGACGCGAACTTAACGTCGCTCATAAAAAATACAGACTTTGTTAAGTCGAACTACGACTGCTCTGATTTCATCCTTTTAGTTAGATTGAGGATACGTAGGCACGAGGCGGGGATGTCTTGGCGAGCAACCTCCCTCCTTAGTTCGTGTCCAAACTACGTTGACTTTGATTTTCCTGTTCTCGAGGGAATACGTAGGCCTAGCACTCCGAGGACGTCCTATCGAGTCACCACTTCTTTTTCTTTTCTTCTTTGTTTCTTCATTCTTTCCCGTACCTGTGCCTTCTCCTTTCTAGTAGCAGTGGAGCTCCAGACAATGACACAGTTTGATCGAGACAACAAGCGTGGATCCCATCAAGTACGATGGACGTGTTGGGTGCTAACACCTTCCCTTCGCGTAACCGACTCCCTTACCCGTTTCTCTTGGTCGTGAGACCATGTTTTTCCTTTCCCCCAAGTTTATGCAGTGTTTTCTTTCCCTCTCTTGGGATAAATACACATTGCTAGCGACTCTGTTTCCGAGCCACTTTCGTGTTTGTACTTGGATGAAAATCCTGGGAGCGACACACAGTCCTCTGAGGTGGTTCACCTCTAGTAATTAGAACTTGCAGCATTTCTGTGAGTTTGGTCATATCGGCCTTCAACTCATCAATTTCAATTCTAACTTCGGCATTGTGTTATTCTTGGTTTTCCATTCTCAATCTGACAGCAGCTCTAGTTTCGTAGTTGTGTTGAGGAAACAGCTTGACGGCGAACAGATAACTGGAGAAGGAGAGAGTTCAAATGAGTTTCAGAGACAACTGGGAAGAATGCAGATGTATGCTCATGGATGCAAGAGTGCATGGATGCAACAACCACAAACAAGATCACTCAAAGCACGCAGGTTCAAAGGTCTGAGTCACGAGCATGAAGTAATGGTTAAGAACCTCCCACAATGGTGTATGCTAAGGTTTATCTTTATTGTACCTGTAGAAAACAGCGGTTCTAAAGAGTGCCCAGGGTCCACAATCCACTATCAGACACACCAGCGCACCGATTTTCTTAGAGGTTGGTAGTTATCCTCAAGAGAATCTAACCTGAGTATGGCATCGCGTAACAGCTAAGTCAGATTTGCATCTTCATAGCTTCCGCGCCATGATCCTAAAATGGCTAGGATGGGTTAAGGGTTACTACGGTCCTCAGTGTTATAGGCTTCTATGGAAAAAGTAATGCCTTCACGATCGCTCGATCGGCATCAGTAATTCCAAAGAGGCAACAACCGAGCGGATGGATTCTCAAGTTCTATTTTTTCGGGATTCGACTCCCTAAAAGCTCACTTGACTATACCATCCTCCTATCTCAAAGTACACTCTGGTCCGGGTATAAGATCTATCTCGCACACACAGAGGAACTCCCAAATAGGACAATCAAGTAACAAGCAAATCAAGCAAAAAGCAGTAAATAAGTCAAAGTAGGCTAAACCCCTCAAGGGAGGTGGTCCCTAGCAGAGTCGCCACTTTCCTGTAGCGGCAAAATCATGAGTGTAAGCTATTGATTAACTTAACTCAAAAAGCAAGAGTCGCCACCGCACTTTTATTTTATCCAAAAAGGAAAGGAAAAAAGAGCGAACAAAACCTACACAAGCTCTAAACAAGAACAAGTGAAGAGAGTCCGGGTAAGGGGGTTGGTTACGCGATGGGAAGGTGTTAGCACCCAAAACGTCTATAGTACTCTATAGGAACCCTTTGAAATATCTACTGCTTTTGGTCTGAAAATGTGTTCTTGAAAAGTGATTGAGGAGATGAGAAGAGAAATTGTTTTTAAGATTTTTGTGTTTGGAGAGACTTGTCGCCTCATGCCTACGTACCCACGATGTGCAATGTAGGATCAAAACCCCGTAGTTCGTGGTACAAAGAATGAAATTTGTTTGTTTTGGTTGATTTTAAATGTAAAGACAAGTCGTCATTTCCAAGCGAATAATTCCGCTTAAAGAAATGAATCATGTCTAAACTTATGAAAAAAAGTTAAAGGAAAAAGTGCACGAGGGCACAAAAAGATTTTGATGAGTTTGGTTTTTTTTAAAGTCTTTTGAAAAAAAGTGTCGATATGCTTATGTAGTTTAGCATTTGTTAAGAAATGAAAGGAAAAGAGTAAAATAACTTGACAAAGTCAAGGTTTGATTATGAAAGAGATACAAGTTTTGAAATCAAGAAAGTTTTGAAAAAGGGAGAGAGTTTTGAAAATTGAAGAATGGGTGGAGAAGAAGTGACTACCCTAAAGCATAAAGTAAAAGCTAAGGATAAGAAACATCTAACCACAAAAGTAAGCTTCCAAGTCTTCGAACCACAATTCCGAAGCAAAGGGAAAAGGTCCTAGTTCTAAGTCCAAGGTTCCAAGAATTGCATTGGATGTCCAAGGTCTAAGTCCAAGGATTCAAAAATAGCATTGAAGTCCAAGGTCTAGGTGCAAAACTCCATGTCCATTGCAAAGGATAGTAACCATAGTCCAAGATTAGAAACACAAGTTTTTTTAGAGGTTTTAGCCTTTATTAATGTTTTTGGTCCAAGTGGACGAAGAGAAAAAGGCATAAGCATAAACATGTGTCCAACGGACAAAGGAAAAAATTGCGGAAGCATAAACATGTGTCCAACGGACAAAGGAAAAATTGTGGAAGCATAAACATGACATGAAATGATAATAATGGAGCATAAAAGTAAAAGAGATAGGGAGCGAGAAAGAATTGTAAACAAAGTTAGTACAATAGTATTGTTAGTAAGTTAGTGATTAGTTGTTAGAGTAAGTGATCAATAATAATTGAATAATTGTACTTAGGTCAAGATTAATGAAAACTCATTAGAGGATTGATAAGACCAAAGCCTCCTAACAACAAGTTTCATAAGTTTTGAAGGAAAAGACAAATAATCAACAATTTTTGATAGTTTTCCGATAAGGGAAAAATATTGCGCTATGTTAAGTAATTGCTGAGTAATTTATGGAGAAATTACCCTACAAATGAGGCCGGTCAATAGCTCTTTGTGCTAATGTATGCTAGAGGAACGATATGTAAATCGTCATCTGAAAGCAATACCGCACGAAAAGAAAAATGGTAACGATCTAGTCTTGATCGAAATTCAACAAAGGAATTCCAAGATCTTTTAGACTTTCATCGATCAAAAGGAAAAAATAAGACGAAGAGAAATGGATCTAACATTTATGATCCACACAACCAACAATTCACCAAAATAGAAATCTCATCAAATAAAATCAAGAACAAAATGACAAAGTTAAAATAAAGCCAAATATATTTTGAAATATTTTCCAAGAGATTTTTTCTAAAAAAAACAGTAAAGAAAAAGAAAAGAAATATTAATATTTATAATAAAATAGAAAATAGATTTTTTTTTAAAAAAGAATTAAAATAAATTTTAAAATTACGAAAAAAGAGAGGAGGTTTGTTTAGGAAAGGAGGTGGTGATGGGGTATTTTTCACAGGCCCAAAGCCCAAGCAACACATAACATCTTTTTTTTTAAAATAAAAGAAATCTACAAAAAAAATGAGATATTAAAAGAAAAAGAATAATCAAATCAAATTATCATCATCTTCTTCGTCAAAGAGCACAACCGCGCGGGACTGTTTACGACGAAGGGGAATTGATCGAAACTCCATCATACGAACGCGGCGGGATACGATCTTTATGCGGTTGTGATCGAAATTGAATGGGGATCCCAAATATGTGTTCCATTTCATGTGCCGATGATTGAGACAACCGAATCGAAACTGCGAAGGTTTGATGAAAAAGAAACTTCAATACCTTTCAAAAATGGTGAGAAATGTTCTTCGTCTTCTCTTCTTTTTGAACGTGACCGAATTGTGGTTATTGTTGATGTTGATGTTGAATTTGTATGTTAAAGCTTGGAATTGTGTTGATGAATTGCCGCGGTGAGTTGTTTTCAGTTTGTGCTATTGTGATACATAAAATGAAATGTAAATGAATGATATGGCATGGCATACACAAACCAAACATAAGTCATGAGTATGCATAGATGAGATGAGGCGAAGAGATAAGTCAAAAGAGGCATGTAAATCAAACATTGAACATGTGCACAAATTATGCAACAACCTCACACCAATGACCTATAATGGCAATCAAGTGATCTATAGCAATTCAAACATGGTTTATGAAGTCAAAGAAGCAATCCCAAATGATGGCACAAGTGCCTTCTCAAACAAGTACTCAGACATGATCAAAGATGTGCATACAAGAAGACCTCAAACAAAAAGCAATCAAACAATTAGCAAAACATCTTCTAAAATTACCAAATTAAAACTTAAAACACCTCAACCAGTGGCAAACAACATGTCAAAAACTCATGCCAAAATTCCCAATATAGGTCACCCAAACAATTATGCAAAGTTCAGACAAGAAACATGACTCAATATGCAAAAGAGGAGGACTAAAATGCAATATAAAAAAGATTTTAAAATGAGAGAAAATTTGTTTAATGGCATTCAATATGTTGATGAAACAATGCAAAAGGAATGAGTTCAAAATGTTTTATGGATGATGAGAAACAAATTCTACAATACAATGTGTGCGAAATGAAACAAATTCAAAATTATTAAAATAATTAAATCAGACGCCCAAAAATAAAATAAAATAATAAAATAAAATTTGGGAAAATTTTATAAAACTATAAATATGATTCATGAATTTTTTGGGAATTTTTTAATGCAATTATCTATTTTTAAAAACTAAAAATGCAAATGATGCAATTAAATGAAATAAATAAATTGAAATAGACATGGAGGGTGTGAATAGCAGCAAAAAAAAGTTAAAAAAACGTTAATGGGCTCATACAGGGGGGTGTGAATAGAGGGCCCAATCCAAAAATCCATCAAAAAACAAAAAAAGGGAACACGGGAACCCAGTCAACACTCAGACTCCATTAGGACCACAAGATCAATCCTACGCTTCACAGATAGTCAAACAATTAAACAAGTAATCATGATGAACGTTCAGGATCATAAAACACACCATAAACACGTACACACGCGCACACTAAATTATCATAAATTAAAAAAGGACACACGTGAGAGGCAGATGGAATCATTAATGTGCTGGCACAATAATAACCACCAGATCATAATAATGTCCCAGATCATTCGAAAGAAAACATGATGAGTGGTTTGGATTGGATGCGCATGGTAGTAATCATAGAGTGTCACACACACAACTGATAAATAAAATAGATTTTTTAAAAGACGTGGCACAGCTTGGACCGTCAGATCAAAGCCATGGACGGCCCTGATTTCATCTTCCCCACACAAACCCTAGCCGGCCGGAGAAAGAACCAGACGCCGGAGCCCTAGCTCCGGTCGTCATCTCCGGTGACCACCACCCCCAAAATCCCCAGAAATCACTCACGAGTATATCAAACTGATCAGAAAAACAAGAGGGTTAAGAATATCACATCAAAAATGCCAACCAAACAACATACAAGGAGAAATCGAGCGAAACAAAGTATGGGTCCGAAACTTAAATCTCACTGTATGCACATAATACACGTCTAAACTTAAAATAAAACACATCAGAGTCATCAGCAATAATCACAGATCATTATGCATATTTAAAAGTAGAGTTTTAAGATCATGCAAATTATCACTAACCTGAGGTCAAGCAATCCTTATCCTTGCTGTTAGCTTCAAACGATGGATGATTTGCGTTCTATGGATCCCAAGGACTCAGAATGTGGAAGAATCTTTGGAAAAGCTCTTGTTGATTAAGAGATTCAAAGGAGAGAAGTTTTTAGGGTTCACACTTGAAAACTCTCCAAAATCACGTGTGTTCTCTCTAAACAGTGCATGAGTTAGCTTAAATACTTAGGGTTAATCCACTGATAATCACTTGGGCCTTGTTAATTCCTCACTTAATGAGTTTTGGGTGATTTTGGAAATTTGCATAATGTGAAATACACCCTCCTCCATGCATGTATATCCAAACCCTTGATGATGGGTCACTTATTTAACAATTGCTAATCACACCTGAATTGGATTTGGGCCTTGAGATGTCTTGGTTCATGAGTTTTCAATGATCTTGCAATTTTGCATAATGTGAAATAAGTGATGTACAAGTCATGAAATCTCTTAGTTCAAAGGCCCAAAATGATCCTTAAGGAATGTACTTTGATGCTAGAATGTGACATGAAACAATGGAACCAAATATAGGTCACTATGTCCCAAAATACAAAAGTTGTGAAAATGGAATAATGAGAAACCCTAAAAACAACTTTGCCTTCTTTTGATCATAACTTAAGTTTCACAAATGATATGGAGACCATCTAGTACTTGTTGGAAAGGGGAGAAAAAGATCTTCAACTTTCATGTTTGAGGAAAATTCAATTTAAGCTTCTTTAATGATGAAAAGTCAAGTTGAAGGTAGTGTAAGAACTTGCCCAAAATGGAAACTTCTCATTATAGGTGATTTCCATACTTAGTAACTTTTGTACCAACCCTTGATTCTTGATAAATGGTATGAAACTTGACCCTTGAAGACCATATGAGGATGTGAGACCTTGAAAACCTTGAAGAGAGCTTCAAAATTTCACAGTTGACTTCCCCTCTCACTGTTGGCTTTTCTCCAATTCTCCTGATTTGCAATCAATTGGCCAATTGAACCTCTCATGAACCACACTGATGGACCATCTTACATTCCTAGATACTTAGAGACCTAAGGAATACCATGGAATTAATTATTTCCCAAAACATCAGAAATAAACTGACTTTATAGCAAACCCTAATTTTGGTACCCTCAGTCTAGGAGGAAATAACACAATCTACAAATCCAAATTCCTCTAAATATGATGTGTATCCTCTCCAAAAAAGATAAGATATGTCATTTGGTGAGGATAAAAACCCAAGAAGCTTTCCCATTGGAGAAATAAACCCAAGGATCTCAAAACCCTAATTTCTGCACTAGTTAGGAGAGAGTGATCCACAATACAAGGACTCTTGCTTGACTCTTTGAAGAACATCTTCTCCTTTTGAGCTGCCTCAAGCACCTTGACCCCATGCTAAGAACCAATGATATGCACACATGATAATGCAAAATGAGATGAAACATAAGCCAGTTAGTACTAAAGTAAGGAGAGAAAATTTTGGGGTGCTACGGCTGCCCCTATTCAATCAACTTGGTCCTGAAGGTATGATAGCAACGGCTGTCATGCGTTCAAAGGATTCACGGGGATTGAATACCAAAAGAAACCTGAAATTTTCTAACGGTGAGAATAACGAACTGGAGCGTGCTGAAAAATAAGGAGTATGACCTCAACCATACCCACAAAAATAAAACGAATACGACCTCAATCGTACCTGCAAAGGAAGACTGACCTCAATCACCCTACCCATAAAGAAAAGGACGAATACGACCTCAATCGCACCCACACAGGAAGACTGACCTCAATCACTCCACCCACAAGGAAAACATGAATACGACCTCAATCGCACCCGCACATGAAGAGTGACCTCAATCACTCCACCCACAAGGAAAACATGAATACGACCTCAATCGCACCCATAAAACGAATACAACCTCAATTGTACCCGCAAAGGAAGACTGACCTCAATCAGTCTGCCCACAAAGAAAAAATGAACACGACCTCAATCGCACCCACAAAACGAATACGACCTCAATCGTACCCGCAAAGGAAGACTGACCTCAATCACCCTACCCATAAAGAAAAGGACGAATACGACCTCAATCGCACCCACACAGGAAGACTGACCTCAATCACTCCACCCACAAGGAAAACATGAATACGACCTCAATCGCACCCGTACATGAAGCCTGACCTCAATCACTCCACCCACAAGGAAAACATGAATACGACCTCAATCGCACCCATAAAACGAATACAACCTCAATTGTACCCGCAAAGGAACACTGACCTCAATCAGTCTGCCCACAAAGAAAAAATGAACACGACCTCAATCGCACCCACAAAACGAATACAACCTCAATTGTACCCGCAAAGGAAGACTGACCTCAATCACTCTGCCCACAAAGAAAACATGAATACGACCTCAATCGCACCCGCAAAATGAATACAACCTCAATTGTACCCACAAAGTAAGACTGACCTCAATCACTTTGCCCACAAAGAAAACATGAATACGACCTCAATCGCACCCGCACAGGAAGACTGACCTCAATCACTCCACCCACAAGGAAAACATGAATACGACCTCAATCGCACCCACAAAATGAATACAACCTCAATTGTACCCGCAAAGGAAGATTGACCTCAATCACTCTGCCCACAAAGAAAAAATGAACACGACCTCAATCGTACCCACAAAACGAATACAACCTCAATTGTACCCACAAAGGAAGACTGGCCTCAATCACTTTGCCCACAAAGAAAACATGAATACGACCTCAATCGCACCCACAAAACAAATACAACCTCAATCGTACCCACAAAGGATAACCAGCATAAAATGGATTTCGCTGGGGATAACGTGAAACAAAACTTCTGGTTTATACCACCCCTACTGAGAAAGGAAAACTAGCAAACAAAATATGTCAAGCGAGAACTGACTACCAGACGAGAACTAGATTTCACAAAAGAGAAAGGCCAAACAAAGGCAAACTTCTAACTGACTCACGATCCACAGATAAGATGACTCCGCTGGGGAAAGGAGAAGTCTAAATAAAAGACTCTGCCGGGGAGCACAATTATGAGGAACGCATCCCTCCAAAATCTCCTGAGTTATGCCATCTCTGCTGAGAAAGAGAACTGGCAAGGAAAGTATCAAACCTGGCTTATGCTTCGAATGCAAATGTTTGAATTTTGTCGTAATGCTCCATATGAAGTGGAAATGCTACGCGTTTGAGGATGCAATGCAAATGCTTATGATATGCAAAAGGGGCCTCTCCAGCAAAATAAATGCTGGAGAGAAAAGACCAATTCAGCTGGGGATGACAAAAATAAATTGTCCTCTGAAACCAAGAACTCTGCTGAGAAGGATCACGCTGACCGACCCTTTGAATCAACAACTTCTACTGGGGGTGAAATCCCAACAAAACATCCACAGCACCGGGGATTACACCTGTCCTTTACTGAAGGTCACATCTGAAACCTGAGATTCCTCCTCTGCTGGGGGAGTTGAGAATGAATGCCAATAACGGAACCAGAAGTCTGTTACTGAGGATTGCCAATAACAGATGGGCTTAGGACCTTCTGGGGAATGCCAACCCATAATACCACCCTACTTGGGGAAAAGAGTCCATAATACCATCCTGCTTAGGGATACTGCTGAACTTAGCCTGCTGATGGGGATAATGCCTTTACTCTCATCTTTGCTGGGGGTTAGAATATGACATCGTCGGTGAAGGCACGCTTCCTGACTGGATGGGGAAGGTGAACACCCTGATTCTGTGGGGAAATAACGTCTTGATACAGAGAAAATACTTCCCTAGTCTCCTGCTGGGGAAGGTCTGCTCTACTAAGGAAAGTTTGCCCTGCTGGGGAAGGAGCAATCTCAATGCTGGGGAGAGCCAACTGCTGGGGAAGTACAATTCTGTTGCCCTGCAACCTGACTTGTCTATATGGTCATAAGCGGCTCTTTGAACATTTCACTTGCCCCAGACCACCAGGTCTAATGGAAGAAATCATCTCAAGAGGATTTTATAGAAGATCGGGCGTTCGCACTGCCCCAGGGTCTTCAAACTCTTGGAGAGATTTATCAGATCTCGACATAACTGCCCCAGTCTTCATAATCCATGAAGTACATTACCTCAAAAGGGATTGTAATGACTTAAAAATACTCTGCTTTAGTATCTTGAACCTTGAAGAGGTGTTTTCATTTAACCATTTTCAGGAGTGGACAATCTCCCACGCTCTAGAGGTGGCCTGCCCCAATATGAGCTTTGAAGTGACTTTGCCCCTGATCTTAGAATGAATGCCCCAGAATAACTAAATTTCGAAGAGATTTCTCGACGTGACTGCCCCAGATTGGCTACATCTTAACACGAATTACTGGGGAGATCCCACTCTACATTGAGTCTCTTGGCAGCATGGCCTTTGATATGATTGTCCTTCAGAATTTTCAAGCATCCCAACTTGGCAGGATCAAGCTTCTTGACTGACGTTCACTGTGTAAGCTGCATTGATGCTTAGGCACATGTATGCAAACAGAACAAGTTATTTATGAGAATGATAATTCTAATGCAACAAACATGTTAACCTTGAAGTTTTTATGGAAGACGCGTCGCCAAGCCCTGTGAGTGAATCACTAGCTGGGATGCGACCTTGATTTTGAATGGCAAAACAAAGCGCACATGCAATACCTACAAATCTTATTAGCACAACTCATAGGAGTCAGGAACGCTGTCCTGTTGAAGTACGCTTTCGGAATAAACCCTGTTTCAATTAGGACTTTTAAGGGTTGTAACGTGGTCTGGTTCACAGTTTCAGAAAAAAGGATTTATAGCTCAAAATTTATCGGTGCTCACCCACTCTTCGTGATGTTCTCTAGTCCTATGTTCAGTTAATCTGACACAAACGCTCATCTCTCAAAAGGTTTACGATCTTTAAGGGACCCATGCCACTATTGGTTTGACGCCTAAGGATGTTTTGGAGTGACAGTCACCTCTTTTTATCTTTTGTGTCTGTAATCACACGAATTTGTTCTTATCGAGGATTTTCTTTTGTAATGCTTTTCGCTTTTTCTTTCTTTTGCTTTTTTTTTATCCCTAATTTTTTCCTGGACTGACTCTTTTGAGTTTTTTGATTTTGAAGTCCAGCGGAATGCCCTAACTTTTGCATAAGTCACTTGTTTTCAAGTTTCGACTTAGCGGGCTTTTTTTTTTGTTATTCCCCTTTTTTGGAACAAAGCGTGTGACACTGGTTGTCTTACTTGCTTGACAGGGTTGTGACTGCCTCACTTCTTGATTGTTGATGGATGACCATTGTGGTTTCACATCTCTTGACCTCTTGACGGTGGGATAGAAGGTAATGGATCCTCAGATGCACACTCTCCTTGAAATTTGAATGCTCGGTCAAACTAACTGATGCCTACCCTGCCCCTGGGTTAAGTATGAGGACTTTTTCGTACGAAGGAAACTCCTACTTCAAGGCTCAAAGGGGTTAACGAGGGCCTATCTCCCTTAAATCTCCAGTGTTTTGGGGTTTGAAACAATGCCTGTACATCCTTAACAGGGTCTATCCTTGAACATACAACCAGAGATTTTGTGTTTTCATCTCATCATCCTCCCTCGAGAGTTCTAGACAAGAAAATTGGTATTGCAGTGCATATAAACATTTAAGAGTGAACACGAATGGATTACTTCAAGGAAAACATACTCATTGCATTAATATCATCATTAAAAAACAAACAAGTCTTACATGCATACAATGCTTTAACAAGAAATGAAAAACTACAAATGAAAATGCAGTAAAGAAGCTGAAGATTGTCATTACTGAGGAAGCTTGATTCTGTTTGGACGTACTTGCGGACTGAGTGCTTATTTGAGAAAGGAGGCTTCAATTGATGTACATATCATCTTCATTGAATGCAATGATCTCTGAGTCTACCAGGTCTTGCATCTTGTGCTTGAACACGTTGCAGTTTTCAATTGAATGACCTAGTGTGTCTGAGTGGTATTCACATCTGGCATCCAGATCATAATCAGGAGGAATAGGGTCGGGAACAGGTTTGGCATCCCTTAGTTGAACCAAAGAACTTTCAAGTAGACGGGTAAGAACAAGGCTGTGAGGAACAGGGAGTGGATCAAACCTTCTCTCAGGCCTTCGTGATCTTTGTTGTCTCCTTCCAGAGCAGTTCTCTTGTTGACCCCGATTCGAGTGCATATTCTTTTCAGGCACTTTTCTCTTCAGACTTGGTCGAGGCGTAGGCAGCATTTGCGGATGTGGGGATTCTAAGACCAAGGACTGCAAGAAATGCCCCTGAGCTGGTGTGGCTTTGGGAGAAGCAACGGGGATACGCACTTCTCTTTCAACAGCTAGAGTGGGACCAACTTGTATGCTTACGCCGCTTGGTGTGAATTCAATTTTCCTCGAATCAATCAGATCCTGGACAGCGTGCTGAAGGGCCCTACACTTCTCCACAGTATGCCCTGGTGCCCCAGAATGGAAATCACAACGGGCTCTTGCATTGTAGCCTGGTGGGGGACTACCAGTGAGAGGAGCCAAAGTCCTTTTCTGTACCAGTTGCAACTGCAGGAGATGCTGCAATAGCTAAGAATATGGCATAGGGAGCGGATGAAAAACTCTTTCATACTGCTTCGGTCTCTGTGCACCCTTTTTATTCTTAGGCTTATCTTGGGAGACAAGACCTGGCTGCTGTCGGGAAAGTTCTGGAACCTCAACTTGTGGAAGAGATTCACGAGGCAATCCACGATCTAGATCAAATCCCACAGAGATGGGAGGAGTAAGGACCTCTATTGTGGAAGCGAGCACATGACTGTTTTCCTTCTTTAACAATGTTTTCAAAATTTCTGTGACAAAACCCAACTGAGCCTTCGTCTGATTGACCTCCTCCTTCAGCATCTTCGGCTCCTGGGACATGACCAGCATGTCTTCCCTAAATTGCCTCATCTGAACCTTCATTTCAAGCATCTCTGTACGGAGTTGTTCCATGGCTATCCTCTGGTAATCACAGGCTGAGTAGAATACTGATGAACTGGCTGATCAACCCTGACTGAGGAGGAGAACAAAGTAAGAACACCAGAGATAAACACCTGTTATGAAAAATGATTATGCAAAATGATTATGTAAAATGATTATGAATATGCAAATGAACATGTTGAGAGATTCGCAGGGCGATCCACCCCTTGATTCCAGCTTAAGAATAAGATGTAACGGGACTCCTGCTCATGTATTAAGAAAAACCAGAGGATAATCAATTGTCAACAATCACGACCCAAAATAATAAGTCTGAACAGAATAGTCATAGATCCCAATCAACAAGCCTGATGGTGATCCAAATACAATGAAAGAAAATTGAAAAACTACGGCATGTCATCAAAGTCCACCAGTGCCAATCCCCCTATCCATTATGCTTTTTGCTCCAGTCTTGAACTTCCTTGAACAGCTTTTTGGTGTCGGGATGCTTCGGTCTCTGAATTAGCTCTTGAATGAGGACGTCTCTCCTATGCATGATCCCCTCCAAGTATCGGCAATGCAACTCCCAAGCGTCTTCTCCAGAAACACCATCCATGCTAGGACCCTCATTTCTAGGTATCTTCACTTCAGCTTCGATCTTCAGTTCCTCTATGGAGGCTATGGCTTCATTGAGTCGACTCTCGACTGCTTGTCTCTGGAATACCCCTGATAGGATCTCAGCGTCCTTTTTCTTGAGCTTCAACTTCAATTGATCAATCTGAGCTAGATAATCGTCTTCTTTTCGCTTATTCTCAGCCATTGCAGTGTCTCGGTGAGCATTGAACCTGTGAATTATCAATAAAGCCTCGGCCAATTCCTCCTTCTTAGACTTGAAAACCTTAGTGATACCCTCTAGAGCTTGCTTCATCCTTTGTCTGGATGTGACCTTGTCAGCCAGCTCCTTTTTTGCCTTAGCGAGAAGCTTTGTCTTCAACTCGGCGATGTGAATAGCTTCACCCCGCTCATGTTTCAACTGATAAATCTCTCTTTATAGCTCACTATTCTCTTCTTGCAGCTTTTCCTTTTCAGCCCACAACTTGTTAAACTTCTCTATCTCAACTGTGGTAGGAGGCTCAATCAGCAAGGGGTAAGATGGTGGTTCTTTGCAGAATGGCAGAAGCTCCTCCTCTACCCTTTTCTGAATCCAATCTTCATACGCAGGAAATGTTCGATTGTTGCTCTTCCCAAAATAAGTCTTCCCTTTCTTATGACGATCTTCCCAAGTATTTGCAGCTTTTTTTAACAGCTCTGGATTGATTTCCCCACTCAGATACAAAGATTCTTGGACCTCCTCGTCTCTTGGCGGCTCTTTCAAGGCATACCCGAATTGCCTAATAGCAAGAATAGGGTTGTAGTTAATTCCCCCTTTCCTTCCTATTAGAGGCAGATTTGGGAGACCTCCACAAGTAATCATGATATCCTGGCCCAACAAGTCACGGTTAACCCAAATTAGATTATCTGCCCTCAAGCCCATTAATCTTTTGGACCAATCCAAAGTTCCTTGAGTATATACAAATGCCCCAGATTTGGGAAGACGATCAACAAACCATTTGTAGAAGACTGGCGCACAAAAATAAAGGGGTCCACCACTCCTCTTCTCGTTCTTATAATGCACTGAATAATACAGATCTCCAAGCAAAGTAGGTACCGGATTCTTCATGGTAAATATCCGGACGGCGTGCATGTCCATAAAATCCTTCACATTTGGAAACAACACTGTTCCATAGACACACATAGCTAAGATGGCGTTGAAAACTGACCAACAAAGACAAATCCAAATGCAAAGCCTCGAAAACCTTTCCCAAATCAGGAAGTTCTCTAGAAGGATAGAAAGGAGCCTCTTCTTTAATGTCAACATCCAGAATGAGAGCAAATTCCTCCAATGTCGGAGCCAAAAGATAATCAGTGAATAGGAAACAACGCAGGTGAGGGTCATAGAATTGCACCAGAGTGTACAAATCCCTATACTCGTATTCAGTGATGTTGCGAGCAAAATCCAGAATTCTTCCATACTCTCCTCTAAAGTCTGCCAATACCCCATGTTCTGCCATAGACACAATCTTGTGAACAGGATCCAGAATAAGTGATGGGAACTTGTACATTATGATGTTCTTTCTCTTCTCAGTACTCATCCTTAATAGTCTTCAAAAACCAGAATCAAAGTTAGGATGCAGCCCTGCAAATGAATAAACATGTTAGGATACAAAATGATGATGCAAATGCACACATGGGGTCAAGGATGCCACACAGACTGGACAACTGCTGCACTGAACAACTGTATAATATCAAAGGTCTGCCCAAATACCCAGAATACCGAAATAACCATAGTACCACACTGATAAATCTGCTGATCAGAAATCCGGGTATGTTGAAGGTCAAGGTCACCTGTAAACCTGTAAACACCCTGCCCTCTCACATGTGGTACTAGAAAGCCAAGGATCCTCAATATCACGGGCTCTCAGGTCGAGAAATGATGATACGTTCACCATTTCTAGTTTGGCATCATCACCAATCGAGGAGGCCTCAACTGATTCCCCTCAAAAGAAAACATCCTATGGCAAGTCCTCAACTTCAGCACTGAGGTCGAGAAGCAATAGTACATTCATCCCTCGGGGTACAGTACTATCGCCAATCGAGGAGCGCCTCCATTGATTCTTTTCCAAAAGGAAACCCTATAGCAAGTTCCCAGCATTGGGTCCTCGGATCGACATGTGTAATGGGTTTTCCATTTCTGGTCTGCCATTATCACGTCTCGGGAGGAGTGCCATTACTGAGTCCTCGGGAATGGCCGCCAGAGTCGACAGTTTTCCAGGTTACATTCAATCATCTGCACCAATGCGCAGGATAGAACATTACTAAAGAAAACCTCATCTGGATGTGGAGTTTTCATGTATACTACGTCTGGCCAAATGCCACACAAGTCACACTACTTTCCACGCTAATCCTACGTGTACGCTCAAGCCTGGGTATTGGGCTTATCTCTCAGAACTCCCAACCCGCCAAACAGAAGAACAGTGCAGCAGATGATAATAATATGCAATGCAGAAAATGCGGTAAAAATAAAATACAACAAATAAAGCAAAAAAAAACAAAAACAAAAACACCCAAAGAGAACAAAGACAAGCAAGCGCTAGGATTGACTCGCTTAGGGATGGACCAGCATAGGTCAACCAGAGTCCCCAGCAGAGTCGCCAGCTGTCGCTCCCAGGATTTTCATCCAGGTACAAACGCGAAAGTGGCGCGGAAAATAGAGTCTCCATCCGTGTAAATTTATCCCAAGAGAGGGAAAGGGAACACTGCATAAACCTGAGGAAGAGGGAAAGGAATGGTCATCGTAACCATAGCCTGGGTTCGAGAGTCGGTTACGCGAGGGGAAGGTGCTAGCACCCCACGCGTCCATCGTACTCGATGGGATCCACGCTTGTTGTCTATTCTAAGGGTGAGTTATCCTAACATCTAGGGCTGCACTAAAACGGGGGAGGGAAAAACAAAGACAGACTCGGTAGGACGTCAACGTCCAAGGCCTACGTACCCCCTTTGTGCAATGGGGAATTCAGAGTCAACGTAGTTTGGACCAAGTTCTTTTTGTGTTTTTTATGAGTGATTTTAAGCTCGCGTCCGGCAGTTAGGGTCGATGCCTGTTTGCGACTCAGACGGAAAATAACGTGCCTTTTTTGAAAATAGCCTTTAGTTTGACAATCCCGCAGGACAAAAAGGTTTGAAGTTCGTTTGTATTTTTTAGGACAGAAGTGACTTGAGTTAGTTCGTAATTCAACTTGAACCAAAGTCTATGACACGGGAGCGAATGCGTTGCATGGTCGCCCCCAATGGGACGTATACTTAACACTCTAGAAGAGAGAAGGGGGACCCCTCAATCTGCATTTCCTATGTTTACGGCTTGTGTGCAAGGTAAGTTGGCCTTATTAAGTATCTTAGAGATGTTATGAGATGAGAAGAGGGACTCAAAAGAAAAGAAAAACACTACGGGGAAAATCTATCCTAATGTTATCATGCAAAGATGGCCCTAAGGGGAGGTTTGACAACAACCTAAGCCTAGAGAAAAGAAAAGGTGAAATAAAGAAAGAATGAGAGTGAGCATGGATAACTATCCACACTCTCAAATTACTCACCTCTACCACTGCATAAAAGGTTAGTGCAAAACATACATAAGTAACAATAAGACAAATGACACCCAAACAAGTCACAAACCAAAGAGAAAAGGTTACAAACCAAATGAAACTCATCTAAACCAGAATGTGGATGACCTAAACATGTGCCTAAACTTTCTATGCAAATGTCACATGAGGCATGCAAACAGATATCCAATCATCAAACATCAATAGAAGAAGAAGGGGCATGTAAGGGAAACATGTTCAAGTATGCAAGATGAAACATGAATGACATATGATATGAATGCAAAGTTCCAAAGTCAGAAACATACATAAAATGAAATGTAAATGAATGATATGGCATGGCATACACAAACCAAACATAAGTCATGAGTAAGCATAGATGAGACGAGGTGAAGAGATAAGTCAAAAGAGGCATGTAAATTAAACATTGAACATGTGCACAAATTATGCAACAACCTCACACCAATGACCTATAATGGCAATCAAGTGATCTATAGCAATTCAAACATGGTTTATGAAGTCAAATAAGCAATCCCAAATGATGGCACAAGTGCCTTCTCAAACAAGTACTCAGACATGATCAAAGATGTGCATTCAAGAAGACCTCAAACAAAGAGCAATCAAACAATTAGCAAAACATCTTCTAAAATTACTAAATTAAAACTTAACACACCTCAACTAGTGGCAAACAACATGTCAAAAACTCATGCAAAAATTCCCAAGATAGGTCACCCAAACAATTATGCAAAGTTCGGACAAGAAACATGACTCAATATGCAAAAGAGGAGGACTAAAATGCAATATGAAAAAGTTTTAAAAATGAGAGAAAAATGTTTTAATGACATTCAATATGTTTATGAAATAATTCAAAAGGAATGAGTTCAAAATGTTTTATGGATGATGAGAAACAAATTCTACAATGCAATGTGTGCGAAATGAAACAAATTCAAAAAGAAATTATTAAAATAATTAATTCAGACTCCCAAAAATAAAATAAAATAATAAAATAAAATTTGGGAAAATTTTATAAAACTATAAATATGATTCATGAATTTTTTGGGAATTTTTTAAAGCAATTATCTATTTTTAAAAACTAAAAATGAAAATGATGCAATTAAATGAAATAAATAAATTGAAATAGACATGGAGGGTGTGAATAGCAGTAAAAACAAGTAAAAAAGTTAATGGGCTCATACAGGGGGGTGTGAATAGAGGGCCCAATCTAAAAATCCATCAAAAAACAAAAAAAAGGGAACACGGGAACCCAGTCAACACTCAGACTCCATTAGGACCACAAGATCAATCCTACACTTCACAGATAGTCAAACAATTAAACAAGTAGTCATGATGAACGTTCAGGATCATGAGACACACCATAAACACGTACACACGCGCACACTAAATTATCATAACTTAAAAAAGGGCACACGTGAGAGGCACATGGAATCATTAATGTGCTGGCACAATAATAACCACCAGATCATAATAACGTCCTAGATCATTCGAAAGAAAACATGATGAGTGGTTTGGATTGGATGCGCATGGTAGTAATCATAGAGTGTCACACACACAACTGATAAATAAAATAGATTTTTTAAAAGACGTGGCACAACTTGGACCGTCAGATCAAAGCCATGGACGACCCTGATTTCATCTTCCCCGCACAAACCCTAGTCGGTCGGAGAAAGAACCAGACGCCGGAGCCCTAGCTCCGGTCGTCATCTCCGGGGACCACCACCCCCAAAATCCCCTGAAATCACTCACGAGTATATCAAACTGATCATAAAAACAAGAGGGTTAAGAATATCACATAAAAAATCCCAACCAAACAACATACAAGGAGAATCGAGCGAAACAAAGTATAGGTCCAAACCTTAAATCTCACTGTATGCACATAATACACGTCTAAACTTAAAATAAAACACATCAGAGTCATCAGCAACAATCACAGATCATTATGCATATTTAAACGTAGAGTTTTAAGATCATTGAAATTATCACTAACCTGAAGTCAAGCAATGCTTATCCTTGCTGTTAGCTTCAAACGATGGATGATTTGCGTTCTATGGATCCCAAGGACTCAGAATGTGGAAGAATCTTTGGAAAAGCTCTTGTTGATTGATAGATTCGAAGGAGAGAAGTTTTTAGGGTTCACACTTGAAAACTCTCCAAAATCACGTGTGTTCTCTCTAACCAGTGCATGAGTTAGCTTAAATACTTAGGGTTAATCCATTGATAATCACTTGGGCCTTGTTAATTCCTCACTTCATGAGTTTTGGGTGATTTTGGAAATTTGCATAATGTGAAATACACCCTCCTCCATGCATGTATATCCAAACCCTTGATGATGGGTCACTTATTTAACAATTGCTAATCACACCTGAATTGGATTTGGGCCTTGAGATGTCTTGGTTCATGAGTTTTCAATGATCTTGCAATTTTGCATAATGTGAAATAAGTGATGTACAAGTCATGAAATCTCTTGTTTCAAAGGCCCAAAATGATCCTTAAGGAATGTACTTTGATGCTAGAATGTGACATGAAACAATGGAACCAAATATAGGTCACTATGTCCCAAAATGCAAAACTTGTGAAAAAGGAATCATGAGAAACCCTAAAAACCACTTTGCCTTCTTTCGATCATAACTTGAGTTTCACAAATGATATGGAGACCATCTAGTACTTGTTGGAAAGGGGAGAAAAAGATATTCAACTTTCATGTTTGAGGAAAATTCAATTGAAGCATCTTTAATGATGAAAAGTCAAGTTTAAGGTAGTGTAAGAACTTGCCCAAAATGGAAACTTCTCATTATAGGTCATTTCCATACTTAGTAACTTTTGTACCAACCCATGATTCTTGATAAATGGTATGAAACTTGACCCTTGAAGACCATATGAGGATGTGAGACCTTGAAAACCTTGAAGAGAACTTCAAAATTTCACAGTTGACTTCCCCTCTCACTGTTGGCTTTTCTCCAATTCTCCTGATTTGCAATCAATTGGCCAATTGAACCTCTCATGAACCACACTGATGGACCATCTTCCATTCCTAGATACTTAGGGACCCGAGGAATACCATGGAATCAAGTCTTGCCCAAAAAATCAGAAATAAACTGACTTTATAGCAAACCCTAATTTTGGTACCCTCAGTCTAGGAGGAAATAACACAGTCTCCAAATCCAAATTCCTCTGAATATGATGTGTATCCTCTCCAACAGAGATAATATATGTCATTTGGTGAGGATAAAAACATAAGAAGCTTGCCCATTGGAGCAATAAACCCAAGGGTCTCAAAACCCTAATTTCTGCACTGGTTAGGGGAGAGTGATCCACAATACAAGGACTCTTGCTTGACTCTTTGAAGAACGTCTTCTCCTCTTGAGCTGCCTCAAGCACCTTGGCCCCATGCTAAGGACCAATGATATGCACACATGATAATGCAAAATGAGATGAAACATAAGCCAGTTGGTACTAAAGTAAGGAGAGAAAATTTTGGGGTGCTACAAATGTGTATTTGAATCTGTACTTTCTGTCCATGGCTTGATATCATAAAGTAGGATGGTTTTATTTGCTTTGCTGATGTACTGAGATAGACATGTATACTGCTTTTTGTGCTAAGTTATTATGCTTGAGATATCATCATGATGATAATGCATTGGTTTTGTTCATTAACTGGCTGTAAGCATATAAGGTTTCATTTTGGTGTTGTAGTGTTAAACTTAGATGGATAGAAATGCTAACTTACCTATGTATGTCTTGATTCTTGGATGTTATTTTGAGATGAGAGATTCTTGAATTTTAGTCCACCCCTATTTCTGAGATGCCCATGAATTTTATGATTAGTAAACCTATCTATCAATGCTTGATTGAATGTTGCTAAGTTACTTTCATTAAATGCCACTCTTGTTCTTTTTCTGTCATAATCAATGGATGATCATTTTGTATACTTAAAATCATGGCCTTGTTTTGTATCCAAAACTTTGTTATTTTTGATGCTTGTTGTGTTTAGGTGTTGACACTTTTGGTATTCATGTATTCATCTACATTTTGATATGCACCACTCTATCATGGCATGATCTTTGTTGACTTATGTGCTTGATGTTTGGTGTTTGAATTGCTAAAATGTTTGGTGTTGACTCTGCTTAACTCGAGACCTGTTGCTAGTTTTTTTAATTTAAGTTTTGATGTTCTAACCATGTATTTGTAAGCACTTCACCACTTGTTTGGAGTTGTGCATTACCTCATGACTCATCTGTTGGTATGCCTAAGATTGATTAATCTAAAACTGCTGTCCTGTTAGAATTAAATAACTAAATGCACTCTGAAATTTTACTTGTTGTGTTTACTTGCTGCTGGGCCGTTGTCGGGTTTTCATTCCTTTGCCAGGTGAAAGGAGCGAGCAAATTCCTTTGGTCATCTTTATTATCCACAGCATGTTGCTTCAAAATCTCAATCAGAGCATCCTTATCTTTCAGCAATTGTTGTATTTTGGTACATTCTACATTGAGGGTGCGGTAGTTGTTTTTCCAAGACCTTCTTTCCTTTTTAACTTTGTTGAGAGTCACCTGAAGCTTTTCCGTTTCCGTCATGAAGTACATGACAGATACCTTTGGCGACAGAATTACGTGACGAGGATACGACATCTTTAGCTTGAGAGCTCTAGTTTGTACCCAGTGGAGGTAAGGCTCCACCGAGACACAATCTGGTTTTCCTAGAGACTCCCGTCCTTTCTTATAAACGTGTTTCCAAGCGTACACTATTTCCATCTTTAGTGCCCTGTTACTTTCTCCTTCTTTGAAGAAAAGACCTTCCAGATGAGCATTATGTGGGACATGCCTCATCGGGTATCCGAATTGACGACGAACCAATACCGGTTAGTAGTTGCTTCCTCCTTTAGTTCCTATGAGGGGTACGTTGGGGAAGTTTCCACAACGATCCTAGATTCTAATTCAATCATAAATCCTATTACACTAATCTATATCAGAGTTGGTAAGAGACATCATCTTTTGCGACCAGCGTAAGTCACTCTTAAGATCCCAAAAAGCAGCAGACTTAGGCAAATGGGAGATAAACCATTTATATAGTAGGGGTAAACAACATGTGATCATTCCTCTGCTGTACAAATTCCCTAAGTGTACAGAATGATATGCGCCTGCGAGCAAAGTTGGTACAGGGTTTCCAATGAGAAAAACCTTAATGGCGTTGATATCTACAAAGTTATTAATGTTGGGAAACAGAAATAACCCGTAGGTGAGTAAAAAAAAGATTCTTTCAAAAGTAGTTACGTTTCCTATACTGGCAAAATACAGGGCTTTCTTTGTCAAGAACTGGGTTGGCAAACCTTGGATGCCACCCTTAGTGGTCAGGTGAGTCTTGACTTCTGACTCATCCAAATAAATTGCTCTTGCAATGGTCTGATCCTTTGGAATTTCTTCCAGTCCAGAAAATGGAGCTTGATCAGTAATGTGTAGATCTGTTAGGTGAGAATACTCCTCCAGCGTTAGTGCGAGCTGGTAATCCAGAAATGTGAAACAGTGATAAACTGGATCGTAAAACTGAATGAGTGCCTCCATGATTCCTTAAATCACATGGACTCTTAAAAGAGGTAGCATACCTCCGTATTTGGCTCTGAAAGCTTCAGGGTTAGTGATCATCCTCGCTAAACTTCTCAAATCCTCTAGTTTTGGAACCTTGAAGGTATACCTATGAGTTCTCCTTCTACCGAAGTCCATGAGCGCAATCTTTTTCTCTGACATTTGCAATCATTGTCTTAGTTTAATTTGAAAAAAGAGAGACTAGAAGAGAAGATTTTTTTTTGTTTTAATGTTTTTTAGATGAATGCATGAATGCAGCACACAAAAACATAGAAAAAACATGGGGTCAAAGGGTCGGTGTCATGAAGTCAAGGCTCTACCCCCCCCCCCAAAGGTTTCTACGGGTGATTTTTTGTACATGTCACTCAAAATCATTGATTCCTGAGAACACCAGCGGGCCGGGAACCGTGCTAGGTGATGTCCAGCAAAGAAATATCAGAAGAGGGTAGTTTATCGTGTAACAGCTATTACCGATAGCTTCCGCACTACAAAAAAAGGTGATTTTCCTATGTGTATACTCAATCTTTCCACATGCGGCATCACACGCATTCCCATTAGCAGAAAAATAAACACAGATAGCAATTAGGAAAAGCAATATATATATATATATATATATATATATATATATATTCTTCCTAAAGTCCTAGACTTTAAAGAGCTATGAATCTTATGTTTTTGACAAAAAGGGCTCCCCGACGGAGTCACCATTTTGTGGTACCTTCCCTATTTAAAGGTTTTCGACCTAAGATCCTAGTGAGGTCAACATTCTTTGGTTTCTACCTAAGAGATGGGAAGAAGGAAAGATCTCATCCTCGCCAGTAGACGGTAGTCCTCAGCAGAGTCGCCATTCTTTCTTTGGCAGTTTTCAGACTTAAGGTTTCAACCAGAGAGATAAGAGGGACAAGATGCCCTTACAGGCCCCACGGTGGGCGCCATTTTTCTGTAGCGAGCGATTTTGGACGTGGTTCTTAAACATTTCCGCTCTAGGGTACTACAGGTCGATTCATTTTTTATCCTATTGAAGCTGATGAATGAAGGGAAATAGATGTCTCCAATTAACCCTGCTTGCATACTGAGTTTAAACAGCGGTCTGTTAGGTTACGGATGCTATGTGGAAGTGGGGCCTCTCTCTGCTTATTTTGTTAAGAATGAAATGACGGGACTATTCATGGGGATTTTAGATAGGTACTAGGTTTGATGTTTTTGATTTGTGTGCTCGGTAATATTTTTCCTTCAATCTTATGCCTACGTATTCCCGTTTACCGAAATAGAAAATTCAGAGCGTTCGTAGTTCCTCCTATTCTATGGGAGGAAATGGGTGTTTTGGTGTCTTGTTCAAAGCCCAAGACGTGAAGCGAAAGGTGATCTATATCTTGTTCAAAGCCCAAGATGTGAGGCTAAAGGGTTTATTTGTATCTTGTTCAAAGCCAAGATGGGAAGTTGAAAAGGTGTTGCCTTTAGAGAGAATTTGTCATCTCTAAAGGCGTCTGTTTGTCACAACTGTTGGGTGATTGACTACAAAGGAGAATTACTTTAACTGGGATATGTGAATCCGGTAATGCCATAATTTCCTTTATAGGGGGTTTTAACCTGAAGGAGAAGACTTTAACTCAGTGTAGAGCAATGCCATCTTTCCTTAGGAATTTCTCATGCTAAAAGAGGGACATTAGCATGGATGTAAATAATCCAGAGGCTTGCCGCTTACAGCAATTAGATGAAGGGAAAAAGGAGTTTGTTAATGTTTGTATACTGTGAAAGAGACACAACTTTGATGCTAAAAGGTTGATTGACTCAACCTGGGTTTTCTTATACAAAGCCTAAGAGGAGGCTATCGACCCAACAAGATGGTGTTTTTATGTGTCTCGTACAAAGCCCTAGAGAGAGGCTAAAAGGGTTGACTCAACATGAAAATCTTTTATACTCAACAAGAGAGTGTTTTTGTACGTGTCTTGTACGAAGCCCAAGACGGAAGCTAAAAGTTGTTTGACTCATCAAGAGAGTCTTTTTGTATGTGTCTTGTACGAAGCCCAAGACGGAAGCTAAAAGTTGTTTAACTCAACAATAAAGTCTTTTTGTATCTCGTATAAAGCCCGAGATGGAGGCTAAAAGTGATTGACTCAATGAGGGAGTCTTTGTATCTCGTACGAAGCCCGAGATGGAGGCTAAAAGTGATTGACTCAACGAGGGAGTCTTTGTATCTCGTACGAAGCTCGAGATGGAGGCTAAAGGGTTGGCCCACTAAGGAGAATCATTGTACAAAGCCCAAGAGGAGGCTAAGGTAACTGTTTCAGTTGAGTGACAGGTCCGGTATGTTGTATAAAAGAGAAAATTAGTTCTTATAAAGAGACTGATTCCAGGTGAGGTTGTACTTTGGTACTGATCATAGGATCAGGGTTATTTCATGTTCTTTAAGGAAATGGGAAATCCAAAGGGTATTGAGACTGTCCAAGTCTAGAGTTTTATCTTTTGTACTATGCCAAAGAAATAGTAGTAGTGTGTTCTTAGTAGAAAGATCTAGACTCTTTGAAAGACTGTTTTATTAGGATGACTAATTTATGTTCCTATACCTCTAGGAGGTCGTCGGGATAATTTGTACGAAGCCCAAGAGGAGGCTGGAAACTTTTAAGAAGCCGAGGGACAATTTGTATGAAGCCCAAGAGGAGGCTATCATTCCCGGAGGAAGAAATCATTATATGAAGCCTAAGAGGAGGTTGTGAATACTTTTAAGAAGCCGTCAGGTCCTTGTACAACGCCCAAGAGGAGGCGGGGGGTGCTTTTAGGAAGCCTGAGGGTCCTTGTACAATGGCCAAGAGGAGGCGAATGAACAGTTCCAGAAGGGGTTTCACTTGGAACAATGGCCTTCTGTATAATGAACTGTTCAAAAGGGGATTTCCTTAGACCTAGTTATCTAAGATAATTGTTATGAAAAGGCATGGTGCAATATCCGAGAGAACGTCGGGTGGAAAGAGGCAGAGTTTTGCCTAGTTCTAAACGTAATTGCTGGGGAAACTCTAAATATCTATACTATTATTACACAGTCGATATGAGTTTATGAAAGAAGACTTACAGTGAAACAGCCCCCACAATACAATTATATGTATATGAAAGCGGATAAAGAAAGCATATAAACACTTACTCGGTTGTAGAGCTTCCATGTTGTTTGGTTAGTTGTTCAACAAAGAAATATTGGAAACAACAGTATATCTCAAAATCAAAGGAGAAAGTGCTTTGAAAGTGAAAGTTGTTGGGGCTTATAGCTCAAAGAGAGGCCCAGGGTTTTAGTAGTGATTGCACTATTGTTTTTGTACAGAGGGACTTATACAAGTGACTGAGGCCCAAAAAAGGTTTTTTGTACAAAGGGATGGGTCTTACACTCTCCCAAGAGGCCCAATGGTTTTAAAAATAATGGGGGCGTATAACACGACGGTAGGCCCAACTGATTTTGCTTTGAAATGGCGATCGCCCTGAGATTTTTCTTTGAAATGGCGATCGCGCTGAGATTTTTAACGTATCGGGACTTATATAATAACTGAGGCCCAAAATAGGGTTGTATTTACAAAGGATTGGGTCTTACACTATATTAGAGGCCCAAGTGTATTTTTTTAGAAAAGAAATGGGTCTTACTACTCGAGGGTAGGCCCAAGGTTTGTTTTTCAACGGACGATGATTGCGTCGAACTTTTTGAAATACAACGGGACTTATATAATAAGTGAGGCCCAAAATGGGTTTGTATTTACAAAGGATTGGGTCTTACACTCTATTAGAGGCCCAAGGTGTATTGAAAATCATTGATGAGGATTGAATTAATCAAAACCCTAATTTGTTTCCAAAATGGATTTTAATTGAATAAAAAATTCAATTAAAATGATCAAAAATTGTTTTAATATGTGGAAACAAATTGTGATCTTGGATTAATTTTTCTAAAATCATATTTTGACCTACAAAATGATTAGAAGGCATTAAAATTTACAAAATCAAGAGGAAAAAATATTTCAAATGTCAAAAACAATTAAAACATTAATTCTTTGCAAAAATATCAATTATATGAAATAAATAATATTTTTGGGATTTTTTGTTAAAATAAAATATTTTAGCATTTTTGTGAATTATTGAAAAAAGAATCAACTCAAAATCATTAAAACTCAGAGAGAAATTAATTTTTGAATCAATTAAATAAAATCACAAAATTCAAATATTCAAATATTCAAAAAATGGCGCCAAGAACACGTGCGTGTTCTGGGTTTGCCCAGATTTGCATTTTCTCTCCAATCTCACTGAATACTTGATTATATCATGCAATCCACATATCAATCTACTCGTTTTAACCTCATGATCATGTCCATGGTCTTTAATTTCATTTATTTTTAACATGGAATAAGAAATCAAAGAGAAACCTCAAGAACCCTAATTTCTGCATGAAGGTTTAGAAATTCTACACATGATTCAAATAATTCAATTGATTGAGGGAAAACATTCCTTGCATGATTATGAACATATGGCCAAATTATTGTGCAGCAAAAATTGCCTGGATCATAGAGTTAGAAGAGCTCATGCTTACCTCTTGCAGCTGGTGATCATGTTTTATGTTGGAGGTGTTACAGCTAGGTTCCAATGATTTGGATAGCTCCCCTAGGTGCCATGGAATGTGTCTGGATGTTTGGAATGGATTGAAATGATCTGGAGCTGAAGATGGTACCCTAACTGCAAATCTGTCAAGAACTTGAGCAATTGGCTGGTGATTTTGTGAAATCAGTGTTCCAGATGTTGTGTGAGTGTTTGGATCACTTCTATATGATGTATGTGAGGTGTGTGAGTGATCGGTTTGATTGGAAAAGCTCTCAAACTCAAAACCCGATAGTGACTTGCCTTAGAAGGTAAAATTGGAGTGAAATAAGAGATTTTGAGGAAAGCATCTGTTAGATGGATTTGGTGTGCTCAAACTGATCACAAATGAGCTCTATTTATAGTAGAGCAAGTTTGTTTTGCAAGCAATAGTGAATGGTAACTGTAGCAGAGGTTTGTTCAATGTTAACCAATGGAAACCCAAGTCTCCTCTAGCCATTAACTAGAGGTTAGGGCACAGGGCAGTGGTTCCCTTGGTCTTGCATAAGTCTTGACTGAATTCAGTTGCAAATGGCTCAGTCCATGTCAGCTTGGTGTATGCATTGAATGCTTCATTCCAAAATTGAAGTCTTGTCCCTCTTTTAGGCAATTCTAGGTTTGACAAGCTACTTCTTGTTCCAAAGACTTTGGAGGCTTAGCTCAGTGATTGTCCCCTTTAGATTTGATCCTTAGATGTGTTCAAGATGATGACAAGGCTTAAAATTGGCTGATTTTGGCAAATCGACCAAAAGTACAAAATTCTGCCTTGCCTTGGTAGTTTTCAGCAAGGTATTTTGCCACTACCATAACTCCTAGCTCAAATTGAATTTGGTGATGTTCTTGGCCATTTTGAAAAGCCCTTATATGATACAACAACTGTTTGATCATATTTGGTTTTGATACTTTTTGGATCCAAGTGAAAAATGCCCCTACATTTGGAAAAAAGTAAAGGCAGATTTTGACTTAGTGAAATTTTCACTAAGTGTTGGAAAAAGTGACATTTTCACTTTTCAGCAATTTTGATCATTCCATAACTCAAAATCCATAATGAATTGGAATGAGTTCTAGTTGAAGTTTTTGTAGGGGGTCGTGAGAGCTACAAATCCAGCTTTGGATGAGAAAAAATGGCCTCGTGGTTTAGGAGTTATGATCCTCCAAAGTTGGTACCCTAGCCACTTTATTTTTTAACTTAGAAAATTTTCTAAGTTTTTATGGTTACCCCTTTTACAAGTTATCCAACTTTTCTTGATTTTTATTGATGAATGATGATTCAAATCAGACATTGACATCATTTTAGGGTTAAAAATCCATTTTTGGGAAAAATCTCAAAAAGGCAAAGTTTGACTTTTGTGCACAGTTGACTTTTTACCAGATGAATTCCAAACTGTGCAATCCTCTATGAAATCATGTCCTTGACCTAAATCAAACTTGATGGAAATGTTCCATGGGTGTCATAGGGTATATTGATGCATGTCCTAGGGTTTGGGAGCATGTCCTGGTCAAAAGTCAAAGTTACAGTTGACTTTTTCCCCAAAACCCTAACTGTGGTACTGATGAAATTGAGACTTGTTGCTCAAGCTTCTTGGATCAATCCATTGTTAAAAATGGATCAATGTAGCATGTTAGATACCCTCAAATCATGTCTTGAGGTATTGCCTCATGATTTGTCCCTAAAGTTAACTTAGGGGTGAATTAAGTCAAGAAACCCTAATTCCTGATTTTTGTGGTATGCATCCCCTGAGGTCAAATTGACTTGATGATTGGTCCATGAGGTTCCATGGAGTATTTTAGGTTATGCCTTGAAGCATTGGCTCATGCCCAAAGGAAAATGTTCATCTGGAGGCCTTGGTCGACCAAACCCTAATTTGGTGACACTGGCGATCGTGAGGCTTGATCCACCTGGAAAAGAGCATCCTTGTGCTTAATCCTTGTAGTGAGAGTCCTTTTGATCTTTTGTTGATGTTTGAGAGATTATACAATTTGAAAATCATGTAATTCCTTGATTGATCCTTTGTCTAAAGCTCTGAGAGGGCTTGAAACCCTAAATTTGATTGTAGTGGATGCTCACCAATCTTTGGGGAGACTAATGGTTCATCCATATTGTGATGATGATTTTCATAATGATGGGAAATCTTAGTGGTCAAAATTTGGGGTATGACACCATACAGTAAGAGCGATTATACAAGAGCCTAGAATAAAATGGTGTTAACACTAAGAATCAAAGAAACTCCGCTGGGGTAATAAAGAGGATTGGTGTCGAAACCAAGAAAGTAAGAGCAAAATGAATAGCAAGGGCTCCGCTGGGAATCCAAATAAACAGATGATGTATTAACCAAGAGAAAAGAGAGATTCGGTATATTAATTGGCTGGCAGTGGTTAACCGAAGAAAGAGAGTATGACTCTGGCGGGGACAAGAGGCTGGTGTCAACAGACGGACTGTGATAAACCAAGAGAGAGAGTGTTGAACCAAGAGAAGGTGTTTGACTCTGCAGGGGGCGTCGGTATGTTAACTGATAAACATTGGTTAACTGAAGAAAGAAGGAATTGCAACTTTGTGGGGGTAGAGTAGCATTGGTTTTAACAGAGAAAACTGTGATTAACCTGGAGAACGGGTGTAGCACCGATCAAAGGTCGTAACCCAAAAGGGATGTTGGTAATGACTGAACAAACAACACTTGACCAACGAAGAAGGGTATTAAACCGAAAGAGGTTACTAGCCCAAAGGGTGCAAGTATTCGAACCAAGAAAGGTTTCCAACTGCAAGGGATTCGGTTTTAGCAGGAGATCTGTGATTAACCGAGGAAAAAATGAGTGATTAACCAAGAGAAGATGATTAACTCCAGAAGGCCTCTAGTATTTTAACAGACGGACTATGGATAACTGATATGGAGTGCAAACATTGGTGTTTTAACTGACCGACCGTGATTAACCAAACAAAGGAGAAGAACCAAGAGAAGGTTGCGAACTCCTGGGGAAAAACGGTCGTGACAGGAAAACTGTGTTGGACCAAAGAAAGAGAATTGAGACTCTTCAGGGGAATCAAAAAGCAATGATTGATTACAAGAAGAAAGGAGTAATGGAACAAAGAGAGATTACTAGCGCAAGAATAATGATCTTAACCAAGAAGGATGGTGACTGATCAAGAGAGGGATCGAAAGAGATAAGAGTGATCGAGGATCAAAAGAGAATGCAAAGAGAGAAGAGTGATCAAGGATCAACTTGACTGGGGAAAGAAAGCACATTACCGCCTGGAGATAGAGATGACTATGCCAAGCACAGGGTCATTCGTCCCCTACCTGAAGTAGTCAGAATGAGAGTAGGAATTCTCCCTTCTCATTCCTTCCCTAACGCACACAGGGTGTAATGCGGAAGTTGAAACAGACGGCACAGTAGCTCCAAGTTGTACAGTGCTCCGGCGTAGAGAAACGGACAGCATAACGACGTCAATTTGTACAGCGCTCCGATGCAAGGCATAGCGCAAAACTCCAACTCCACGAGGGAATGAGAGAGATCGTTCTAAAGGAAGCCTAAAGAGAGGAAAAGGGAAGATCGATTAATCGAAACAAGATTTCGATCAATTTATCAAGGGAGAAACATGCTAACAACTTTCCAAGGAGGATGAAAAGTCATTTAAGCAAAAAGGTGTGAATTATTGATTACACAAGATTAAGTTTATCCATGAAGAATAAACTTAATGCAAACTGAAATGGAAGGTGCAAAACAGTGCCAAATGATCATCAAAATGCCACAGAAAATCATGTATCATGTGAACAAAGATAGTGCAAGAAGGATTATGTTCATACAATGCTAAGAACATGAAACAAACGAATAATAAAAAATATGCATCGAAAGTTCATAATTATGCTTCAACCAGGGGTGAAATGACATTTAGAACATCCATAAAATCAAGCATGATAATCAATGGAAGTCAAAATGAAGAAAGCATGGCAAACGAACTTGAAAATGCAAGAAAATGGCAGTTCTGTTCAGTGGTAACTGGTTACTCACCATGCGTTAACCGGTTACTTGCTTGAAAATTAGCGTTCTGGGTGAAAATTGCACTGAGTAACCGGTTAACCACCATACGTTAACCGGTTACCACTCAACAGTGGTGAAAAAAAACAGTAAAAACAGCTTTTCAACAGTGATTCTCAGCACATATTCACTTACGCAAACTACCATATGCTTA
Source organism: Lathyrus tuberosus (assembly GCA_022829125.1). Classification (NCBI taxonomy): domain Eukaryota; kingdom Viridiplantae; phylum Streptophyta; class Magnoliopsida; order Fabales; family Fabaceae; genus Lathyrus; species Lathyrus tuberosus. The sequence goes on from JALAZF010000428.1 coordinate 1,364,382, forward strand.
AATACAAATTTGTGCACGAAAATTACATCATGTAAGGGGAGTCAAACACAACTTGAAATCAATAATCACAAAGGTGAAAGATCAAACAATTGCATGGTAAATCAAATCGAACACGATCAAAATCACAACATAAACGCATGAAATCAATCGAAACAGAGAGAAAAGATAGATCCACCAACCTACAAGGCTGAGATATGCCTTAGTGATTGTTGCAAAGGATTCTTGATGCAGAAAAACAAAGAAAACCAGAGGAATCTTCAATTTGTAGACGAACCGTATCGAAATCTTGCAAAATACGATAAAGCTCCAAAATGCAAATTCGAACAGTTGGAAGTTGCAGCAAATACTCAAGATTAATCCAAAAGCTAAAATAACTCCAGAAATCCAAGTGTAATAACAAGAATGATGAAGGTTGAGCTCAAGAAATAATCACTTTTGATGTAAAAGTGATTATCCTTCAAAGTAGCAATGAGCTTTGGTGAGGTTTGGAAGAGAATTGAGATGAAGATGAAGATGTAGTAGAGAAATTCAGAGGGAATGTGGGAGAATTGAGAGTGAAATGGAGCAAATGGTTGAAGGTCCTTGAAAATGGGTGAAGGTGAGTTTATATAGATTTTAGGTTTAGAGTGTGAGATGGTTTGGAATTTGGTTTGGAATTAGCTTTGGGTTTGGAACTAGGCTAGGAGTTAGTTGGACTTGACTCACCGAGTCAAGGCAGTTAACTCGGTTAGTTAGAACCAACTCAGTAAAAATCCCAAGGTGCACTCCATCATCAAAAGGTTGATATGCTTGGAAAACAAGGGACATGGTGCACTTGAATTAGAGTGAAACATTGGAATAAATGCACTTGGAATGTATTAAAATGTCTAGAGATGTCTAGAATATTCCACACACTGCTAGAACACTGTAGAATCAATGACCAAGGAGAGTGCATGGCTGCTGTCTCAAAAATGCAGGAATTTCGAAATTGTACTGAGTAACCGGTTACTCATCATGTGTTAACCGGTTACTTCAGTCAATTTTTGCCCAAATTGCTCAAGAAATGATACTGGAGTCCCGGTTGTGATTTTCCACCTCTTGTCTTAATGAATAGGTATGTAAACCTTCATTTTGTGCTTGTTTTGATGACGCGATGAACTCGTGAGGATATGATTAATCGGGCTTGGAAAACCTGAATATCATGCGGCAAGAAACACACAGAGAAAAGTGAGAATGTGTATGCTAACGATGCGAATGCGCATGTTTATGCAAAAGGCAAAAGAGGGAGGTCAAATTTCGGGTTATGACAGCGTTATGTGAGAATGATGGATGATATGCAAAGTTATATATTTTTTAGCTTTAATAAAAAAGAACTTTAACAAATAGATTTCAAATATCATACAATGAAGGGTGGAGACCCTGTTTTATTGAATTCGAAAGATTGCAAAAAGGGAAAATACAGTATTTTATAAAGTGTTGTAAGGAAAATGGCTAAGCTTATGGATCTTGAGTCCTCTCTGAAGAGAGCTCAGATGCTGGCTCTGGTACTTTCCTTTTCTTTGACAGGGGCTCTTCAGTTGTAGTCGAGTTGTCAGTCATTTGCCAAGTGAAAGGAGAGAGCCAATTTCTTCGGTCCTCTTGATTCTCTACAGCATGCTGCTCTAGTATCTTAATAAGAGCATCCTTGTCCTTTAATAGTTCCTGAATCTTGGTACACTCCACATTGAGGATTCGATACTTGTTTTTCCAAGAGCTCATCTCACGTTGAACTTTGTTGAGAGCTACCTAGAGTTTTTCCGTGTCAGACATGAAATAAAGGACAGATTCCTTTAACGGAAAAACTTCTTGGCGAGGGTAAGGCATCCTCAGCTTGAGGACTCTAGTTTACACCCAGTGGAGATAAGGTTCCATGGAGGTACAGTCTGGCCTTCCTAGAGACCCTCTTCCTTTCATTTGAATATGTTGCCATGCATGCACTATTTCCTTCTTTAGTGCCCTGTCATTTTCCCCTTCCTTGAAGTAAAGACCTTCCAGATGAACATTATGCGAGATATTCTTCATCGGGTATTCGAGTTGACGGCAAACTAAAATTGGATGATGTTGATTCCTCCTTTAGTTCCAATAAGGGGTACGTTAGGGAAATTTCTACAACTGTCGATGATCTCTATTCCTTAATAAATCCTATTATACCAATCTATGTCAGAGTTGGTAAGGGACATAATCCTTTGTGACCAACGTAGAGTACTCTTGTAATTCCAAAAAGCAGCAAACTTGGGTAAATGGGAAATAAACCATTTGTAAAGTAAGGGTACACAAAATATGATCATTCCTCCACTGTACAAATTCCTTAAGTGCACAAAATGATAAGCATCTGCGGGCAGGGTTGGTACGGGATTTCCAATCAGAAATATCTTAATGGCGTTGGTATCAACGAAGTTGTCGATGTTGGGAAAGAGGAATAACCCATATGTGAGCAGGACAAAGATGTCTTCGAAAGCAGTTACGTTTCCTATACTAGCAAAGTACAGAGCTTTTTCTACTTGAAATTTAGCTGGTAAACCCTGGATTCCTTCTTTGGTCGTCATGTGAGTCCTAACTTCTGACTCGTCCAAAGAGATTGCTCTTGCAATGACATGATCCTTTGTAATTTCTTCGAGTCCAGAAAAAGAAGCTCGATTAGTGATAGGTAAATCAATCAGATGAGAGTACTCTTCTAGCGTTGGTGCCAGTTGGTAATTCGGGAATGTGAAAGAGTGATAAATCGGATCGTAGAACTGAATTAGCGTAGACAGGATTCCTTCAACTACATGGACCCTTAATAGAGACAACAATCCTCTGTGCTTAGCTCTAAAAGCATCAGGGTTGGTAATCATCCTTGCCAACCTCTTTAAATCCTCTAGTTTCAGAGCCTTGAAGGTGTACTTTTACGTCTTTCTTCTACTGAAATCCATAACGCAATCTCTCTAATATTTGCAATTATTGACCCCCCTAGGGATATTAACAGCAAGCTGGTTCACCCGAGCAAGCTGTGATATCCTAGGGTAATCTCATTTTAGTGTAGTATCACGTATCAACTATTCCCAATAGTTACTGCACTGCCAAGTGGTCATAAGGTTAATGTCGACTAAATCCTCAGGATCACAAGTGCCGCACTGGGAAAACTCTACTTTCACGACAATTGGTCGTTCAACAGTAAGTATACACATGGGCCCTCGCCTGATTTAGTGGTCTACTAGGATCGATTGTTCGGGATTCACTCCCTATAAGTTCACCCGTCTGTTCCACCCCTTATCTTAAGGTTCTCTCAAACTTTCCACATGCGTATCAATCGCATTCCCATTAACAGAAAAATAAACACGGATATCAAGAAGGAATTGCAGTAAACATATATAGTATATAGTATATAGTATGTAGTATGATTGCTAACAACCTAGACCTCTTAGGAATTCTAATCCTAGTTTGAAACGTCCCCAGCAGAGTCGCCATTTTTTCTGTAGCGTGCGATTTTTGTCGGTGACGCGACCACCTTATCGCCATGGTTAGAATTGGGTGCTACTTTCTGATTTCTTATTTATCCTATGAAGCTGGAAAGGAAAGGGAAGTTATCTAAAACTAACCTTGCACGGAAATGTTTTCTTTAACAAATACTACGAGGTTGGGGGGTCCGGGGTCAGGTTATACAATGGGGAGTTGTCAATTACCCATCCTATATATGGATATCCATAGATCATTAGCAATTCTACTGTTTTCTATTTAATGGTGTTTGTTTATTGATTGGGAAAGTTTCTCCTTTGGGAGTGTTTAAGAGAGAGAGTTTTTGTTGATTTCGGGTTTTTCCGGTGTTTTTGGTAAGGTACTGGACCTAAGGTTTTTTTATTAGTGTGCTCGCTAAGATTTTGCAATCTTATGCCTACGTATTCCCGTTAAAGAAAACAAGGAAATCTGAGCAATCATAGTTCCTCCTATTCTATGGGAGGGAGGAAAAGATGTTTGGTGTCTTGTTCAAAGCCTAAGATTGAAGCTAAAGGAGTATTTGTGTCTTGTTCGAAGCTAAAAGGTTTGACTGAGAGAGAATTTGTCACCTCTAAAGGAGATATCTCGTCTGTCCATCACAGTTGTTGGGTAACTGATTATAAAGGAGAATTACTTTAACTGGGATATGTGAATCCAACAATGCCATAATTTCCTTTATGAGGGATCTGTCCTGAAGGAGGAAACTTTAACTCAGTGTTGAGCAATGCAATTTTTCCTTAGGAATATTTACATGCTAAGAGAGGGACATGGGATTGGATGTAAATAATCGAGAGGCTTGCCGCTTACAGAAATTAGATGAAAGAGGAAGTTACCAGGAGAAAAGATGGACCACAACTTGGATTTTTAAATCAACAAGTGTGCCACTTACAGCAATTATCTGGGATTATGGTTTGTTTGATTTTCTGTTTTGATGTGTGATGTACAGAGAAATGTATTCCTACAGAGAGAACTATTGATTTTCTCTGAGGGGATGTTGTTTTTTGTGTGTGCCTTGATTAAAGCAAAAGGTTGAAGCTAAAAGGTTGACTCTATTTAGGGAGTTTTATCTGTCTTCTACAAAGCCCAAGATTGAGGCTGAAAAGAGACTGACTCTTTTGGGGATATCATTATTCAAAGCCTAAGACGAGGCTAAACATTGACTTTTCCGGGGAAGCATTTTGTATGTCTTGTACAAAGCCCAAGATTGAGGCTAAAAAGTGAGTTATTGACTCCTCTGGGGAATATGTGTATGTGTCTTGTATAAAGCCCAAGATTGAGGCTAAAAGAAGAATCTGAGTCTACTGGTGAGAGGTTTTATCTGTCTTGTACAAAGCCCAAGATTGAGGATAAAAGGAGACTGACTCTGTTGGAGAGTATGATCTGTCTTGTACAAAGCCCAAGATTGAGGCTGAAAGGAAATTTGACTGACTTAGTTGAGGATATTTTCGGTGTCTTGTACAAAGCCCAAGATTGAGGCTGACTTTGTTGTGAAAAAGAAAGAATCATTATACAAAGCCTAAGAGGAGGATGATTGGGGAATTTCATATATAAAGCCTAAGAGGAGGCTAACTTCTGCTGAGGATTATTGAGATCCAGAGACAGGTCCAAAGTGGAGAATCAACTCTTACTGAGGATTTTAGAAGAGTTGAGATATCAGATGCCTTGACGTTGTGATTTTGGCTAGTGTTGTATTGAGGGTAAGATGACCCTAGCTAGGGAATTTTAGGATGAAATATTGAGTGTTTATGAAATGATCAAGGTTATTCCTGTGTTTTTTTTGGGAAACTTGAGGGTTTCTTGAAATCCAAAAGGAGATGAGAATGTCCAAGTCTACTGGTATAAAAGGGTTTATCTTTGTAAGATGCCCAATAGGAGGCAGGTGTCTTCAGGGATGAGAATCAACCCTAAATTGGTCTGAGGTTTTGACTCTTAGGAAGACTGCTCTAACAAAGGATGACTAGGTTCTGTCCTATACCTGTAAGAAGGCATGAGAACTTTTAAGAAGCCTGAGGGTCCTTGTACAAAGCCCAAGAGGAGGCTAGGGATGCTTTTAGGAAGCCTGTGTCCAAACCTAAGAAAAGTTCAAGAAAGGTTTCACCGGGAATTAATCCTTTAGAGAACAGTTCTAGGGTTTGAAGAAATTTAAGAGAGGTTTCACCGGGAATTAAAACCTTTCTGGGGAAATGAATTTCTTAGACAAATTTCTAGTAGTGACAGTCTTGAGAAAAGTTTCACCAGGAATAATGTCTTTCTCTGTTCCATATTATATAATCCCAAGATGAAGCAAGGCTGTATCTGGAATTTCCTATGGGGAACTAGTTTTGACTGTGTTGAAAGAGTGATTGTTGGCTTTATCTAATCCTAGACCTAATTGCCGGGGAAAACTCTAAGCAGATACTATATACAGTTATATACATATGAAATATATAGACAAGTATGTTGAAGAGTGTAGGAGGACTTACAGGTGAGCAAGCTTCCAGCATTATGAACAAGTATATATAAACAAATATGTAAAAGAAAGCTGTTAGAACTTACAGGCGAGCAAGCTTCCATTGTAACAACTGTATGGTTAGTGATTCAAGAAATTAAATAAAGTTTTGATAACAACTATGAATTTGAATATAAATCAAAGGGGAAAGTTGTTTTAAAGAGATTGGGGCTTACAACTCAAGGAGAGGCCCAGATATAATAGTAATCGTACCGTTGATCTGAAAATTGTATTGGGACTTATACAATGACTGAGGCCCAAAGTATTGTATTTACAAAGAGGTTGGGTCTTACACTGTATTAGAGGCCCAACGTTTATTTTTGTACAAGCGATGAGGCTTACAACTCAAGGAGAGGCCCGGGATTTATACAACGACTGAGGCCCAAATTATTTATGTACAAAGAGGGTTGGGTCTTACACTCTATTAGAGGCCCAAATTATGTTTGAAAAAAGAAGAATAATGAGACTTACAACACAAGGGAAGGCCCAAAATGATTCTGTTTAAAAGACGACGATCGCGTCGTGGTTTTAGAAACACCGTGGAACTTAGACAATGACTGAGGCCTAGATTATTTTATGTACAAAGGGGGTTGGGTCTTACACTCTATTAGAGGCCCAAAGAGTTTGAAAAATATTTGAAAAATCAAAATTTAGAAGAAACCCTAATTTTGAATTTAAAAGATATAATTTTCAAAGGAAATTAAATAAAAAATGATATAAAATATCTAATATATTTAAAAACAAGTTGTAAACTTTTAAAAATATTTTGAAAACCCATGTTTATTCACATGAAAGCTTGAAATTCATTTGGTTTTGAAAAATCAAGATAAGAATTTCATTTTAAAATGTTTGAAAACAAATCAAATGAAATTAATTACAAAAATTCTAATTTTATTAAATAAATAATATATATGGGATTTCTTGTAAATCAAAATAATTTAACATTTTTGTGACTTTTTAAAAAAATAACCAATAAAAAATGATAAAAAATGGGAGAGAAATTAGTTTTTGAAATCAATTAAATCAAAAATCAAAAATTCAAAAATTCAAATAATTTGAATTATGGCGCCAACGGTCAAGGGAAGAACACGCACGACCCTCTTTTTGCAGATTTTCATTTTCTCACTTTTCTCTCTGATTGCTCAATGGTTTTGCACGATTCAAACATCAATCTTGCTCATTTTTGAACAAGGATCACAACCATATAGATTAATTGCATTTATATTAAGTGTGGAGTGAGAAATCAAGTAATGAACTCACAAACCCTAATTTCTACAAGAACTTCATGAAATCCTATACACGATTGATTAATGACAATTGATTGAAGGTTATTACTCTACCTACATGCAGAATCATGATGGTAACTTGAAATAACATTTATAATGCATGGTATATAGAGTTTGAAGGTGTCAGGCTTACCTCTTGTAGCTGGTGATCGAGCTTGATGATGGAGGTGTTACAGATGTGTTGTAAGTACCTGGACAACTTCATTATACCCTATGGAGTGTGTTGAGATGCTTAGCCTTGATTGGAGATGCTTGGATCAACTTCTGGTACCTCAACTGCAACCTTTCCAAAAGCTTGAGCAACTAACTAGTGATTTTGTGATTCAAGTGTTTCAGATGTGTTTCAAGGCCATGGATCACTCATATATGATGTTTATGAGGTGTTGGCATGATTGGTTTGGTTTGAATCACTTCCAATTTCAAAACCCGATAGTGACTTGCAAGAGAAGGTGTTTTTTGGAGTGAAAGAGAGATTTTGAGTAAAGCATCTGTTTGGGTTCTTTGGTGTACTCAAACTGATCACAAATGAGCTCTATTTATAGTAGAGCAAGTTTATTTTGCAAGCAATAGTGAGTGACAACTGGTACAGGTCTGTGGCCAATGGTTGCATAAAGGAATTCTAGTATTCCATGATCATTGACTTGAGATTAGAGCACAGGCCTATGGTCTTCTATTGCAGGGATAAGGCTTGACTCATTCAGTTAGGTTTGCTTCAATCCATGCCACCTTGATGCATCCATTAAATGCTTGACGCCAAATTTAAAATTCAAGGTTCATGTAAATGATGGTTTTGCACATGCCAAGTTGATTTCTTGACTCAAGGGTTCAAAGTTGAAATCATCAAGTGACTCATCAAGATTCTTTCTGATCTTTGAAGAGGACAAGGCTTGGAAGATGACAAAATTGGAAATGGAAATCATGTGGCACAAGAAATGCACACAATTTGCCAAATGTTGTCATGAAAATAAGTTTGAACAAGGCCTGATGTGATGCTCATAACTCCTAACTCCTAACTCATTGACATTTTGGAAAGCTCTCATGACATACTTCAACCTTGATGTTCAAGGTTGCTCTTGGTTCAGCTTGGATCAAAGTGAAAAATGTCTCTACATTTTGGAAAAAGTAAGACAGATTCTGACTTATTAAAATTTCACTAAGTGTTGGAAAGTAGTCATTTTCATGTTTTTGTGATTTTGATCAATCTGTACCTCAAAATCCATGAGGATTTTGAATGAAATGTAGTTGACATATTTGAAGTATGTAAGATGAACTTTAATTTGAGCTTTGAATGGGAGAAAAATGCCTTGTGGTTAGGAGTTATGACCTTGCAAAGTTGGTACAAAATCACTTTGGTTCCATAACTTAGAAAAAATTTAGTTTCTTATGGTTGCCCCTTTTGGAAGAAACCTCACTTTTCTTGATTTTTCTTAATGAATGATGATAAATACCTTACATTAATATTGTTTTTTACTTAGGGGAACCATATTTGTGAAAGTTTCCAAAAAGTCAAAATTGATTTTGGGCACAGTTGACTTTTTGTCAGATGAATTCCAAACTGTGTGATCCTTTATGAAATCAAGTCCTTGACCTAATTCAAACCTAATGGATGGGTTCAATAGGTGTTATGGGGTGTATTGAATCATGTCTCAAGGTTTGGGAGAATGTCTTGGTCAAAAATCAAAGATACAGTTGACTTTTTTCCTCAAAATCCTAATTGTGGTCCAGATGAAAATGAATCTTGAGAATCAAGATTTTTGGATCAATCCATTGTTAAAAATGGATCAATGTGGTGTATTTGAGGTCCTCAAATCTTGTCTTGAGGTATTGGCTCATATCTTGCCTCAAAAGTCAACTTAGGGGTGAATTAGGTTAAGAAACCCTAATTCCCAATTTTTGATGAATGCTTCCCCTAAGGCTAAATTGACTTGATGATTGGGTCCATGAGGTTCCTTGGAGTATCTTGGGTTATGCCTTGAAAAATTGGCTCATGTCCAGAGGAAAATTTTCATCTGGAGGCCTTGGTCGACCAAAACCCTAATTTGATGAAACTTGCGATCTTGAGGCTTGATCCACTTGGAATGTTGCAACTTTGTGCTTGATTCTTGATATGGGAGACCTCTTGATCCTTTATGGGTGTTTGAGAGGTTAGACAAGTTGAAGATCATGTCATTTCTTGATTGATCATTTGTCTAAGTGCTCTGAGATGGCTTGAAACCCTAGGTCTTGATTGTAGTGCATGCTTAATCATCTTTGAGGAGATTGATGAGGTATGATGGTACATCCATATTGTGGTGATGATTTGCACAATGATGGGAAATCTTGGTGGTCAAAATTTGGGGTTTGACAATATATATATATATACACTACAGGAAAAGAGGGAAAAGAGGGCGCTTTTTTTGCCCTATAAAAGCAGTTAAAAGCGCTGTCTAAGTCTGCGCTGTCGTAGGTAAAGACGACGCTTTTTTATTTATGAAAAAACGCTCTCTAAAAGGGAACTTTAGACAGCGCTTTTAAAAGCGCTGTCTAAAGTATACGTTTAAAATTTAAATTTTTTTTTATAAACTTTAGAAAGCGCTTTTTCCTTCAAAAGCGCTCTCTAAAGGTGCTTTTAGACAGCACTTTTGAAAGTGTTGTCTAATGTATACGGAAAATGATTTTTTTATATACCTTTGGAGAGTGCTTTTTCCTAAAAGCGCTCTCTAAAGTATACCTATAATTTTGTTGATTTTTTCTACGTATAAAAAATCCCATTTTAGCCTTTTTTTTTATGCAGAAACCTGCATAGTTTCAAACCAGCATTTCTTATATAATTTCTTGCAACAACAGAATTCTTATACATTTCAAGAAATAGAATTCTTGCAACAACAGAATTCATATATACATTTCAATAAAATTAACATTCACAAAACTTACAACAGAATTTACAAAATTTACAAAATTCACAAAATTCTTGCAACAACAGAATTCATATACATTAACAGAATTCACAAAATTTACAACAGAATTCTTCTTGCAACAGATTTTTCTTATATTCACAAAACTAAAATTTAGATTCACAAAACTATACATTCAAAAAATTCTTCTTAGAAGAAAGAATTCGCACAATTCTTCCGTAATATAATTCAATTGTTTCCTTGTGTAAGAAGAACACGCCATATCTTCGAAATACTACATAACAAAACAAAATACGCATTATTTAGTTAAAAATAATAAATTATATGACATATCCGATAAATATTAAAATAAGTCCTAAGTTATAAAACCATGCATACCCTAATAGGAATCTCCAATTGTCCCATTTGAATGATTTCTCTCATGAACCTCAAAACGAAGTACCCGCAGTCTATGCCATTACGCTGACGAGGGCACTACACATAGACAAACAAATAAGAAATAATATATAGATGTTTTGTGTTATTAAGTAGCATCACTAATAAGCAATATTGTGAAAATTAATATACCTCCACTTTGACCCATGTAATATTGGTTGATCTAGCCCGTGCTACTCGAGTCTCTCTTTGTGCACGGTATTGTAGTATAGCTCTATAAAAGAAAAACGTAAACTTAGAACAATGTCACAGAAATAATAAGATATACAAATACACACGAATATTTCGAACAATCTCACTTACGTGTCAACCACATCCTTCATATTCTGATATGTGGACCAATCAATATCCAATGAATTAAGATAATAGACCACTTCTGTTATAGGATTAATGGCAACCAACAACCAGTGTCCACTGTAAAATATAACAAAAGTTCTACGCAAAAGATACAAATTAAAGATTAGAATGAAATTATAATGAAAATCTTACTCGTTTCCAGTATTATACGGTAAAAGAAACAGACTTTCTGTGTTGCTGGCCGTAAATCGTTTAAGTAAGTGGTCTCTTACTTCAATTGCATTCATACTAATTCTCGGTGCATTAACAAGGCTGCAAGAGAAGAAACATAATTTTTTTGACAAATCCGTCCCCAGCATGAATTTTTCATACATGCACCTTAAATAAAAACATAATGAGCATTAGACTATTATCAGTGAAATGTGTAAATAAATTGTTCAACTAAATAAATAATAGATTGATTGGAGTACCAGATGTATGAATGCATAACACCGATGCCTAATTCAGTATGATTGAAAACCTGCTCCATGTCCTCTTTTCCGATTATCTCGGAATGAGGAAAACCAAAAACACCTTCGTCCATGTTGATTTGACGAATAACACCTTGCATCAAATCTGACATTGCCAAAAGTGTTTCTAGACACGTCTGAAAGTGAGGTCTTTTTTCCTTCACGGTCCTTGTAGGAGCTTTTTTCTTGCCAGTCTGTTGTGAAGGTTTAGCAGGAACCTAACAATCATATAAGTTAGGTAAAGTAGAAAATCATGAATTCGGATAATAGAATAACACTTAAATGTTACCTCTCTGTGTGATTCAACAGACTCGTTTTGCAGCAAAACCCCTTTATTCTTTGCTGCGGGTTTTGTAGGAGTCTAACATTACCATGTAAAAAAATGTAAGTAATGGTTCAGAATGATTTTCATAATCGTTCAGAATTGACATTTGAATATTAAGATATTCGTAATGGTTTTCAACATACCTCATCACCTATGGAAATGAGGTCTAACGGCCATGCAACAAGCGAACCTATTGCACCCGCAGCAATGTAACCTCTGAAACCGAGTCTGGTATCGGTAGTAACGCATCCGTATCTAAAGCGATATCAACCGACACTTTCAGATAACCTTGTGGGAGCGGATGACCGTGAAGTAACGCTCCCGCAAAGTTATGCACTTTTCCCTTGCCAACCATGCGATAAGTCGGAAACGACAAATACAGCTGGCAAGATGAAATGCCCTGAAGCAATAATAAATATGTAACTCTTAATATGTATAAAGGTCAAATAAAATAAATGTGTTAATTTAATTAAAATAAATATATGCTAATTACCTCGGGAATTTTATTTGGAGAATTGATACTAGCTTTGTCACTAGCATCTTTCAAACTGGAACCGCGCCTTTCCGCCTCATATCTCTCTTTATCCTGCTGCAATGCTTGGACTTGCGCTTGTAGTGCTATCACACTTTGCATGATTTCTTGGGTGGTGGGATTTTTTTTCTTTGATTGCTTATACAAGGATGATGGAGTCACACCAAATCCTTTACCTCTCACCCGACCGGGATACTCAGGAACATTTAGTACTCGACTAAGAATGCTCCTGCAATCATCCTCACCTGTGGGTATGAATTTAGATAGATTCTCCTGAAATTCATTGACATATCGAAAATTATTAGTGGGGATTAAAAATTAATTATAATTTAATAAAATTTCAATTAACTTTGAGACATATTCTGTAACAGCTCCACCCTTACCCACGCGAGCTTCCTTCCACAAAACATGGTCCGGAAGTGATGATTCTTCACTTTTAGACTCTTCTAACTACACATTTAGTTAAATAATAAGTTCATCAATTATAACACAATAATACAATTAATAAAATCATAGCATTAATATATACTTACCAATTTTTGTTGTAATCGTGCATATCCCAAACGCCCTTTTCTGTATGGATACGCGGGGTTTGATGCTCTTTCGCGATTAATGGCACTCAATTTCTGGATAAAAAATTTTAAGTCATATCAAAACAAACTAATGAAACACATATATAATACAATCAATAGACATGACAAGACAACATTACATTGAATTCTTCGGTTTTCCGTTTGTCTACAAAAATGCCCCATTCTTGCGGTGTAATCACATCCGCATACAACGGTGGAAGTTCTGCTTCAACAAAATTTTTGTTCTCATCCCTAAGGTATTTGTTTGATAATAAGGCTCTAAACCCTCTGTGTCTCTTTCCGACCAATTGAAGACAATACTTTTGCCAGCTTTCTTCAATATTAAAGGACCTCTACGAAAAAACATACACATATAAACATAAAGTGTTTTAGTATAAGTAAATTAAAGACTTAATCGTCAAAAAAAATCTAATAACATCAATCATATTTGGTAAGTACCTGTATCTCAGTCCATATCTTTTCTTTACCAGCATCCAACGATTTACTCCTCCAATTATCACTAGTGATTGGAATGTGCTGACGGACAAGTGAACCAATGTATGAAGATAACATTGAACCGTTAGGCTCAACTAGTTGGTTCTGGTCACTCCAATGTACATCAAATCTCATCCCTTTATCTCTAGCACGGATATTTCTCTTCATAATGGTTTTTCCTCTTTTTATTTCATGTTCTACATTCGAAGCTTCATTCTGAGCTTCCTGTGTATCTTGTGTCTCGTGGGTGTCTTCCTGGTTATTAGACATTTTACCTGTAAGAAAGAAAAAAAAAATTAAATGACAAATATAAACTCATAAAGCAAAAGAGTTTCTTACCTAGCCCTTTCATCACACATACTACCAAGAAATATAAACTCATAAAGCAAAAGTGTTTCTTACCAACACCCACACTTCATTGTTAATGAATACTTACAACTTACAAAGCCTAAGCAAGTTAAAGTGAAAATTGAAAAGGAAAAGAAAAATAATTAATAAACACTGAAATTGATACTTGTTAGTAACAGGTACCAAGTAAATAAACAAACACCCTTATAAAAGAATGATAAGATTCTGAGTTTCTAATTCTAACAAGAAATTGATACTTGTTAGTAACAGGTACCAAAAGGAGAGGTCAATAGTAATCCTACACAAAATATTCGAATTTTATCATCATTCTACACAGAAACTCTAGCTTTCATTGCAGGGTCATATTTTATTATATATACCAAACAAGAACAACAATAATAGTTTAAAAATCAAGAGAAATTAATTTATAAACAAAAAACATCAACAAAAATGTTGTTTTACGTTTCTTTTAAAAAAAAAGAAGAAGAAGTTGCAGGTGGTGGTAAGAAACACTTTTGCTTTATGACAAGAACGAACAACAACGAACAACAGTAACATGCAAGAACGATTGACAATAATGATGACAAGAACAGCAACAACGAACAATGTTAGAAGTAAGAACAGCAACAACAATGTACCTCTTCTTCGTCACGACGGCAGCAAAACGACGACAGCAGTGAAGTCACGACAATGAACGACGGCAGCAGAACGACGACAACCGCGAATGAACGACGATAATGGCAGATGAACGACGGCAATGGCAAAGGGTTTCAGTAGAGAAGAAAGAGAGCAAGGGTTTCAGCAGAGAAGAAAGAGAGCAAGGGTCGAGAGAAGAAAATGAATAGAAGCAGTTTCAGAAAATAAAATGAAATGTGTTTTATATTTTAATTAATAAATGACCTTAGAGGGCGCTATCCTTAAAAAACGCTTTCTAAAGTGAGGAGACTTAAAGACCTTAGAGGGCGCTTTTCTTAAAGCGCTTTCTAAGGTTAAACTTTAGACAGCGCTTTTCTAAAGCGCTTTCTAAAGGCTATTTTTAGAAGGCTTATAACAGCACTTTGTCCTTAGAAAACGCTGTCTAAGGTTTACCTGAAAATGTCAAAAAATATAAAAATGAGTCTGGGGCGAGGAGGATTCGAACCCCAGACTAAAAGCATGGCAAACAAACATACAAACCTCCTTGACCAGCGGTACTACGCCCTCATCCATTGTTTATACTCACTCCATAAATATATAAAATACGGTGTCAACATATATATTTAAATATATTATTTGAATAATTTTAAATATAATTTAAAATAAGATATATATATATATATATATATAATTTAATATAATTTAAATATATTAAATATAATTTGATATATTAATATAATTTAAAGTATATTTTAAATTATATATTAATATAATTTATATATATTAAATATAATTTAAATAAGTTAAAATGTTTGTATTTAAAACATATATATTTAAATATATTATTTGAATAATTTTAAATATAATTGAAAATAAATTAAAATATAATTTAATATAATTTAAATATATAAAATATAATTTGATATATTAATATAATTTAAAGTATATTTTAAATTAATATATTTTAAATTATATATTAATATAATTTATATATATTAAATATAACTTAAATAAGTTAAAATGTTTGTATTTAAAACATATATATTTAAATATAATATTTGAATAATTTAAAATATAATTTAAAATAAATTAAAATATAATTTAATATAATTTAAATATATTAAATATAATTTGATATATTAATATAATTTAAAGCATATTTTAAATTATATATTAATATAATTTATATATATTAAATATAATTTAAATAAGTTAAAATGTTTGTATTTAAAACATATATATTTAAATATATTATTTGAATAATTTAAAGTATAATTTAAAATAAATTAAAATATAATGTAATATAATTTAAATATATTAAATATAATTTGATATATTAATATAATTTAAAGTATAATTTAAATTATATTTTAATATAATTTATATATATTAAATATAATTTAAATAAGTTAAAATGTTTGTATTTAAAACATATATATTCAAATATATTATTTGAATAATTTTAAATATAATTTAAAATAAATTAAAATATAATTTAATATAATTTAAATATATTAAATATAATTTGATATATTAATATAATTTAAAGTATATTTTAAATTAATATATTTTAAATTATATATATTAAATATAATTTAAATATGTTAAAATATATAATTTAAATATATTAAATATAATTTGATATATTAATTTAATTTAAAATTCCTTTCCCTACCTAAAGGGCGTGGGTTCGACCCCCCCATTTGCCATTTTTTGTGATTCTTGATGTTTTTCAGTATAATTGTGCCAAACAACAAATACAGTGTTGTCTCTGAAAATGTTTAGAATTGTTTTATATTTTAATTATTAAATGACTTTAGAGGGCGCTTTTCCTTAGAAAGCGCTTTCTAAAGGGAAAAGAAATTGAGCTCTTTTAGAGCACTTTATGAAAGCGCTTTCTAAGGTGATACCTATAGCAGCGCTTTTTAAAAGCGCTTTCTAAGGTGGCACTCTTTTACATGCTTTTACAATGCTTTCTAAATCCTTTCCTTTAAGGCGCTTTTTTTTAGCGAAATTTTTTTATTTTTTTTAGCAGCGCTTTTGCATAATACCACTGTCTTTTTATGTGTGGCTTAAATAGTGTTTTCGTCCCTGTAAGTTAACGAGTTTTTGGTTTTCGTCCCTATAATTTATTTTTTTGGTTTTAGTCTCTGTATCTTACTTTTGTTTGTTGTTTAGTTCCTAAAGCCAAAATACGCAGGAAAATCCGAAGGTTTTATGCAGATTTTCCTGCGGATTTTGGTTTTACAGGCTAAAACGAACGCGAATGTGAAATATAGGCACTAAAACCATAAAAAAATTTACAGAGACGAAAAGTAAAAACACGCTAACTTACAGGGACGAAAATACTATTTAAGCCTATATATATATATATATATATATATATATATATATATATATGAAGTTGCATAATATTAGATCCTGTTAAATTTTTGAGGACTTGGCTTTTTCCTTCATTTTTATACCTATATTTATTAATATATAAGATAATACCTATTTTTAGATCCTTGCCCATTTGTGCTGGAAAAATAAGATAATAAATGTATCACCAAATTTGAGCTGAATCCTAAATTAGATAAATAGAGTTCCATCTTTCATACCTTGTAAGAAATTCTTTTAAAACAATTAGAATCAATTATTCATACATAGAATAATGAAATTAATTGACAAGACTTTGCCTTTAAGAGAAATATAATTTGATTTGTTTATAAAATCATAAGTGTAAAAAAATTATGACATAAAATTAAGTTAAATACATTGATATAAAATATTTATTTTATTAACATATCTATCAGAAATATCCTAATAGGTGGTAGTGTTGGAAAAATAATGTATTATACCTAAATCAGTGATCATGGCAATATATCCAAATTAATATATAGAATACAAAACATTTGATCATAATATTGTTCAATGCCTTATTTCATTTTATTATTAACATTTTAGAGTACAAAGCGATAAACTCAAATTCCATAAAATAAAAAATAAAAAATACAACTATAGGTGTTAAAACAAAATGTCTATTGAATAGATTTTTTATTAGTGTAAAAACTTATTATTCTCTTCATGTTGTAAATGTACTCTGTAGGGCCAGATATTCATTCATTAAGTTTCATCACTCTTGTATATCTACATTTGTTTTCAATGCACCTATATGTGCGAGTCCAAGAATTCTGTGGACAATCAGCATCCACTTTACAGTCTTTATATGCTGTAATGAAATAACAAAATAAATGTTACTAAAATATATAAAAAATTATTTGTATGAATTACAATTAGAGAAGGGAATTTGAAATGGATGAAAAAGTAAATTACCATCAACATTCTTTGCAATAAAAATAAAAAATAGAACTAAAATTAAAGCATAAACAAACTTCACAGTTTTCACCATATTTTTCTCTCTTTACATGAAACAAATTGAATGTTGTTTGAATCTTTTATAGTGTATAAAGTACATGTTGTGATAATTTAAAATTATATATTATCTATTTTTACCTCTTAAGATGTTGTAAAATATCATCTTAAGATGTTGTAAAATACCATCTGTAAAATTAAAATGATTCCTAAGTGTCTCTTATGTGTTTCCAATAATTAGAATATTTGTTTTCAATTAACTCTTCAACCTTTTATGATAGGGAGGATATTTTATAAAATAAATATATTGCAATATTTTTGTGACATCATAGTTATGCACAAAACGAAATGTATTGTAAGATTTTTTTATGTATACAATTATTATATTAATGGAAAAAGTATTAAATTTTTAGTTTTATGGTTTCATTCACATAAATTCTATTAATTAAACTGAATTAAGAAAATAGAGTAGGATAAATTGTGACAATGTTTGCAAAAAGTCAACTTCCAACGCAAGTTGGAGATTCTAAAGTTTGGTGATGAGTTATGGGCAAAAAGTTGATTTGTGTGGCGAGACAAAGCTCGACAAAATTAAGAAATTATCAACCAATTGTAACTTAAGACAAATAGAATAAAGGGTCTTTGTTGAATTCATACAAATTGTAATTGGGGTGGGTAATATCTCCTATAAAAGACCAACACCAAACAGCGAACTTAACCTTCCAAAAAATGTCACTCACATTCCATCTAATGTTCCTGAAAGTAATATCATTCCTAAGACTCCACAGAGTCCAACAAACAGCCAGCCAAATACACCCCTCCTTCCTTCAAGCGCTTAGATTTACAAAAAGCAAATCAATCCATAAAGCTACTCAAAACATCGGTGTTGCCCATCCCAATCGTACCTAACCAAGCGGAACCTCCCTCCAAAGATAGATGGCCACCGTACAAGAGAAAAATATGTGGACCAAAGATTCTGAAGAATCATTACAAAACACATAGTTAATATTACTCGATAAAGGAATAATACCTTTACTTAAAAGCAAATCCTTCAACGGTAACCTGTTTAAAAAGCTTCTCCATCTGAAAGCCTTAATTTTCTGATGAACCGCGACTTTCCAAACTAAAGTAAAAGCGATGTTGTTCTGGTTGGGCGGACCATAAGGAACGTGACAACCCATAAGAAGCCGATAGAAGGAATTCACTATAAAAGACCCCTCCTTCTCAAGCAGCCAGCGAACCGAATCGGAGTTGATGGGGTCAAACCTCACATTTGCCAACCTACGGCGCAAAGAGTTCAAGGCACCCTCAAGCGAGGAGCCAACCGTATAAACAGCCTACGGAGAAAAATGCACAGCCATAGGCCCTGCTGTGTTGCTGCCAAGCTAGGTAACAATAGTGTCTTCCAAAAGAACAGTAGCAGGGGCTAGAAGAACAATACCAGCTGAAACACCAGCAACTGGAGCACTAAAAGAGCCAACACCAGGCTCACCAGAAACACCCACAACCGAGTCTATCAACGAACCAACTGTATCAATCACATGCATAATAGAACCATGAGCAACTGAACTTTTTCTCACGCCCTCCAGCACTGCCTCATCAGAACCATTAACATCAATTCCCAAATTCCCCCAGACCCAATTCCCATCCGACTAACCACCGAAACCCGCCACTGCCACGTCTTTGAGCTGGGACTTAACGAAAAGCTGCGGATATAAGGACATTAAATTATCAACGCCAATCCAATTAACCTGCCAAAAATAGGTAGAAAACCCATTGCCAACCTGAAACAATAAATCATCCTGATAAGACCTAGATAGGTTGAGAATATCGGTCCACCAAGCAGAAACCGAACTCCAACGGGGGCGAACGAACTCATTATTGGACATAAGTAATTTAACATCCCCATAACGCGCTTGCAATATTTTGAACCACAAATTATCCGATCCCTCAAGGATTCTCCATCTCCATTTATGAAGAAGCGCCAAATTAAACCCCCTTATACTCAACAAATTAAGACCACATTTTTCATAGGGCAAGCAAAGAGAGTCCCACTTAATCCAATGAATCTTTCTTTTCTCCATCGTATCTCCCCAAAGGAAACTGCTTTGAAGTTTAATGATTTCCTTATGTATCTTCATCGGAGCCTTATAAAAAGAAAGGTGGAAGATAGATAAACTACTAAGAACCGATTTGATGAGGGTGATTCTACCACCAAAACTCAAAAATCTACCATGCCAACTATATAACCTTCTTTCCATCTTTTTGACTAAAGGAACCCACGTGGATAATCTCCTAGGATTACTACTGATAGGGATACCAAGGAAGGAACACTCCTTGGATTCCGACCTACACGATAGAAATATAGCTCCCGCCTCAAGCATATTGTTAGGAACATTAATACCAATGATTTTACTTTTGTGGAAATTAATGCCAAGACCCGAGACTAATTCAAAACCACGAACAACCGATTTGATCGCCCACAATTGTCTCCAACTACAATCCCCCACCAAGAGGGTTCATCCGCGAACTGAAGAATGTCAACCGAACATTTTCCGTTAATGTTCAAATTGGAAATATCACCAATCGAAATGGATTTCTTCACAAGGCCCGATAAGCCCTCCGTCGCCATATCGAAAATAAATGGAGAGAGAGGATCTTCTTGTCTCAAACCTCTTTCCACCACAAACTCCTTAGTTGGACTACCATTGACCAAAACGGACATCTTGCTAGAGAAAATGGTAGCCTCCATCCACCTCATCCAAACCTCCCAGAATCCCATACGCCTCATAACATATCTAATATAATTCCAACTAACTTTGTCATAGGCCTTCTCAAAATCCACCTTAAAAAGGATACACACTTTCTTCTCCTTATAAGCATAATCCACCACCTCATTAGCAACCAACACTCCGTCCAATAAATGTCTACCCGGAACGTACGCACTTTGACAAGGAGAAATCAAAGAATTCAAGACTCTCTTAAACCTAGCCGCCAAAAGCTTAGATAAGGCCTTATACAAGCACCCAACATGACAAATAGGTCTATAGTCATCTAACTCCAAAAGATATGCACACTTAGGAATCAACGTAAAAACGTTGAAACAATAGACTTAGTTTATCGATATGAATCGTTTATGGATATGTACTTAATTTATTTTACTGATGTTTTTGGTGTTTCTATGCTTGAAGTACTAGTACAATTTATTTATGACAATTAGTATTAATCAACATTTATATATAAAGTACAATTCATTGTGAAGAAATTTGAATTATGTTTAATTATGGTTTTCTTATTTCAAATACAAATTATTCAGGAATGCAATTTTGATTCACAAAACATCATAATAAAATAATATGCCTTGTTTAGAATATCCATTCTTAACAGCAAATTACCAATTGCTTCAAAGAAAACAAGTACATTCAACCAAAATTTTTTAATACAACTATATTACACATCCAAAATTTCTAATCTAAAAATAGAGTTACCAAAAAATGTTATCTTAACTTCAACATCTTTGGTTAACTTAAAGAAATCTCTCAAACTTTCCCACCCATTAAACAATTTTGGAGCTACCTGATTTCCATTAAAGTGCATCACATGGATATAATCGTTCCTATCATAAACTTACCACTGTGCTGGTCAAAACCTTTACGAAACAATTCACAAACATAGAATCAGTTTCACGTTTAACCTAAAATAAATTGAACATGGTACCAAAAACTTATTAAAAAAAATATAAAAAAATAGACAAACAGAGTAAACAACGACAATGTAAAATGACGTTGACTTATTAACCAATGAAATATATGTATCCCGTTAGTGTTTTGTAGGACCCTTCCTAAAGGAAGTCATCAAAAAGTCAGGCCTAGAGGGCAGAAGGGTTACCTCCTAGAGTCGGAATCGCAAGATTTCTTATTCTTATTGCAGCTTAGGAACAAAAATCGGTTGTACCAGGTCGGGTTGGCGGTATCCGGATTACTTCTATCCCGATGGTTGAAACAATATGTTTTATAAGACCATTACTAACGGAAGTCCTCAGGAAGTCAGGCCTGGAGGGCAGGACTGGTACCTCCGGGAGTAGGAATCGGGAAATTTTAGATTTTTATTGTAACTTAAGACCAACAGTCATTTGTCTAAGGTGGGTTTTACGGTATCCGTATAGCTTCTATCTCGGTGGTCGAAATAATTTGTTTTGCAGAACCCTATCTAAAAGAAGTCATCAGGAAGTCAGGCTTGGAAAGCAGGAGGGGTACCTCTGGGAGTCATAATTGGGAAATTTCTTATTCTTATTACAACTTAGGACCAACAATCGGTTGTGCCAGGTGGGTTTGACGGATCCCGGATAACTTCTATCCCGGTGGTGGAAAAATATTTTTTGAAGGACCCCTCCTAAAGGAAGTCAAGCCTTGAGGCAGGAGGTGTAGCTTTGGGAGTCAGATTCCAGAAATTTTTGATTCCTATTCGCAAATTTGGACCAACAGTCAGTTCTGCCAGGTGGGGTTGATGGTATCCCAATTACTTCTATCCTGGGGGTGGGAACGATATATTTTTTAGGACCCTTCCAAAAGGAAGTCATCAGGAAGTCAAGCTTGGTAGGCAGGAGGGTACTGTCATACCCCAAGTTTTGACCACCAAGATTTCCCATCATCGTGTAAATCATCATCATAATATGGAGAAAGCTTCATGCCTCATCAATCTCCTTAAGGATTGTTGAGCATTCACTACAATCAAGAATTAGGGTTTCAAGCCCTCTCAAAGCACTTAGACAAAGGATCAATCAAGAAATGACATGACCTTTAACTTGTCTAGCCTCTTAAACACCCACAAAGGATCAAGAGGACTCCCACCTCAAGAATCAAGCATAAGGTTGCAGCATTCCAAGTGAATCAAAACTCAAAACCATCTGATCCCAAATTAGGGTTTCTAATGGAAAAATTCAACCCTATCCTTGACTATTGACCTACCCTTAATCTCAAACCTTGGGGAGGGTTCCAAGACATTCCTAAATACCCTTGGAGGCCATCCCTGAAGCTTAATTGAGCCCAAGGATTAATTTCACAAAGGGATCACAATGTCAAAACTTCATCTGGTGAAAAAGTCAACTGTACAAAAATCCAAGTTTGACTTTTTGGATGTTTGGTCAACCAAGGTTCCTTAACCCTAAAACAATGTTAATATGTGATTTGAATCATCATTCATCAAGAAAAATCAAATAAAATGAGTTAACTTGTTAAATGGGTAACCATAAAAAAAAACTTAGAATTTTTCTAACTTATGGAACAAAGTCGCTAGGGTACCAACTTTGCAAGGCCATATCTCCCAAACCCTAAGGCCTTTTTCTCCCATTCAAAGCTCAGATTGAATTTCATGTTACATACTTCAAATATGTTAACTAGACCTCATTCCAAATCATCCTGGATTTTGAGTTATTATTTGAGCAAAATCACAAAAAATATGAAAATGACTTTTTTCCAACACAGTGAAATTTTCACTAAGTCAGAATCTGCCTTATTTTTTCCAAAATGTAGAGGTATTTTTCATTGTAATTCAAGTTGATTCAAAACCAAAGTTGGACATCATGATGAAATAGGATATGTCAGCTTTCCAAAATGTCCAAGAACTCCATCAAACTCCACCTGAGCTAGAGGGTATGACAGCTACAACATGCCTTGCTGCAAACTATTTTTGCAAGGCAGAATTGGGCCTTAGTGCTCGAATTGATCAATTTAGACAAATTCAAACATGATTATCCATCTGCACACCTCAAGGGGGAACAACCAAGGGGCAAACACTGATCCATAAGCCTCTCAAGTCTTTGGAACTACATGTAGGTGTGCCACCCCTAAAAAGCTAAAGATGCCTTAAGACTCCAATTTTGTTTTGATACATTCAATGGATGTATAGAGATGACATGTATCAGTCCATGATCAATAAAATGAGTCAAGATAAGCTCATACAACAAAGAACCTAAACCTGCAAAGTTTGGCACAAGTCAATGGCTAGAGGAGACCCTTGACCAAAGAACCAAGGCATTCAATACAATCTGATCCAAGCTTCCAAACACTATTGATGCCAAAACAAATTTGCTCTACTATAAATAGAGCTCATTTGTGCTCAAATTAAGTACACCAAAGGTCCTAAACCTATGCCTTTCTCAAAATCACAACTTTCACTCCAAAAATACCTTCTAATGGAAGTTACTATCGGGTTTTGAGTTAGATTGTGTTTCCAACCAAACCAATCACACACACACCTCACAAACATCATATGTTAGCTGATCAAACACTAAAACAACATCTGGAACACCAAATTCACAAAATCACCATCCATTTGCTCAAGCTTTTAGCAGAGTTGCAGTTAGGGTGCCACAACCAGTTCCAGCTCATTTCAAATCAATCCAAGCATTCAAACACATCCTTTGAGGTACAAGGAAGCTGTCCAAATCATTGGAACTCATCTGTAACACCTCCAAACCAGAATTCGATTCTCACTTGCAGAGGTAAAAATTGAACTCTCAAACTCAATGAATCATGCATCATAAACATGTTTTCTTGTTACCATTGTGTTTTTGGATGTTTGTAGATCATTTACCCTCAATCAATTGTTGTTTAGAATTCGTGTATAGGATTTCATTGAGTTCATGCCAATTTTAGGGTTCTTCAGTTTTTATCATGATATGTTCTGATTCAATTAATTTCAATAAAATTGGGTATTGTCATTGTGTTCCTCATCTGAAAACGCACGATTTTCATATTTGGATCATGTGAAATGATTGAGAGATGAGGGAGATAGGAGCCTTAACGTATCTGAGCTTGAGGTTAAAGATGGCCATGGCGCCATGCTTCAGAAATCCAACTTGTTTTACTATATAATTTTCACTTGCCATATTATTCTTGAATTGGCATTGCGCCCCAGTGGTTGATCAACTGGTTTGTATGTATTAGCGAGCGAGAGGTCCAGGGTTCGAATCCCCCTCACCCCATACCTCTTTTTTATCACTTGTTTCATTTATTTTTACTATTTTTATTTTTCATATTATTTTTGTTAATAACTTTGAAAATTAATGTCTCATTCAATTTTAATCATTTTTTATTGGTTCTTTTTCTGAAAAATCACAAAAATATTAAAATATTTTATTCTACAAAAAAATCATATTTATATCATTCATTTAATATAGTTGGTATTTTTTGTGAATAAATTAATTTTTATTATTTTTAAACATTTTAAAATTGAATTTTTTATCATGAATATCAAAACCAAATGAGTTCTAAATCATCTTGTGATTAAAACCTCATTTTTCAAACCTTAACCAAAAATCACAAGTAGTTTATTTAAACATATTTGGTATTTTGTTCATTTTTTATCATTTAAAAAAAAAGAATTACTTTAAAAAAATGAAAATTTGGGTTTCTTTGATTTTTGATCCTTATCAAATATTTCAAAACACTTTTGGGCCTCTAATAGAGTGTAAGACCCAATCCTTTTCTTAACCAAAACGTTTTTAGGCCTCAGTCATTGTATAAGTCCCACTATGTTTTAAAAAGTCTCGGCGCGATCGCCATTTCAAAACAAAATCAACTGGGCCTACCCTTGTGTTGTGAGTCTCATTTCTTTTCTTTCTTTCAAACTTTTGGGGCCTCTCCTTGAGTTGTAAGACCCAACCCTTTTGTAGATAAACCTTTTTGGGCCTCAGTCGTTGTATAAGTCCCGATACGATCTTCAAAACAACGGTGCGATCACTGTTAACCTTGGGCCTCTCTTTGAGTATAAGCCCCAACAATCTTTTCAAAAACAACTTCTCTTTTGGTTTAGATTGAAATATACGGTTGTTATCAAACTTTCTTTAATTTCTTAGAACAACAAACAATACAGCATGGAAGCTTGCTCACCTGTAAGTTTTATCAGCTTTTATTTATTTGCTTTCCTATATATATAATTGTATTGTGGGAAGCTGCTCCCCTGTAAGTCCTTCTTTCATACCCTTTTAAAATACTTGTCATATATCAACTGTATATATACTAGTATATCTATTTAGAGTTTTCCCCGACATTTAGGTCTAGAACTAGGTCAAGCCAGTTGGTCACTCTTTAATACACACAAGACTAGATCCCCATAGGATTTCTAGATACAGTCTTGCCTTCTCTTGGGCTTAAACAATATGGAACAAAGAGAAATGCAGTATTCTCGGTGAACCTTTTCTCAGACTATCACTATTAGGACTTGTTAAAGAAATTCAGTTTCCCCAGAGAGGATTAATTCCCGGTGAAACTTCTCTTGAATTTCTTCAAACCATAGAACTGTTCACTAAAGAAAAGATTATTCTCGGTGAAACTTTTCTTGAACTCTTCTTAAGTTTGGGACCCACAGGCTTCCTAAAAGCATCCTCGCTTCCTCTTGGGCTTTGTACAAGGACCTGCCGGCTTCTTAGAAGTTCTCATGCCTTCTATTGTGCTTAATACAAGGACCCTGAAGACCTCTTAAAGGTATAGGACACAACTTAGTCATCCTTCGATAGAGCAGTCTTTCCAGTGTCAACACATCAAACCATTTAGGGTTGATTCTCATCCCTTAAAGCACTTGTCTCCTCTTGGGCATCATATAAAGATAAACTCTTCTATACTAATAGACTTGGACAGTCTAAATCTCCTCTTGAGTCTCAAAGACATTCTCAAGTTCCCTACAAACATAAGAGAAACCCCGATCATTCTAGATCAATCTCCCGTAGAGTTAAAACCCATGGGTTCTAAAACCCAGTCTCTCTCCTAAAATCCCCTAGCCAGGTTCAGTTTATCATCAGTATAACACTATCAGAACCTCAAGGCATCTGATATCCCAACTCTTCCGTAACCCTTTGTATAATGATCTTTCCTCGGCATAGCCAGCCTCCTTTTGGGCTTTGTATAATGATTCTCCCCAGCGGAGCTAACCTTTTCAGACTCTCTTGTTGATTCAATCACCTTTTCAAACTCTCTTGTTGAGTCAATCAACTTTTCAGACTCTCTTGTTAAGTCAATCAACTTTTCAGACTCTCTTGTTGAGTCAATCACCTTTTTGGACTCTCTTGTTGAGTCAACCCTTTTAGCCTCAATCTTGGGCTTTGTACAAGATAGATAAAACCATTCTCTTGTTGAGATAATCTTCCAGCCTCCTCTTAGGCTTGATATAATGATTTCCCCTAGCAAAAGTCAGCCTCCTCTTAGGCTTTGTATAATGATTTCTCCATCTTGTTCAGCCACAATCCTGGGCTTCGTACAGGACAGATAAAAGCACTCTCTTGTTGAGTCAAACCCTGTTAGCCTCAATCTTGGGCTTTGTACAAGACATAAATCTTTATAACCTTCTCTTAAGCTTGGGACAAATATCTTCCCAAGCGGAGTCAATTCCACTCAGCCTACTTTTAGGCTTTGAGAAATAATTTCCTAAGCAAAGTCAAACTTATCTCTGCCTCAATCTTGGGCTTTGTACAAGACAGATAATACTCTCCAGTAGAGTCAAACTCATTTCAGCCTCAATCTTGGGCTATGACCAAGACACTTAAAATATCCTCAGTCGAGTCAGTCTCATTTTAGCCTCAATCTTGGGCTTTGTACAAGATAGACAAAGTTTTCTTTCCCACAGAGTCAGTTTCTTTTCTGCCTCAATCTTGGGCTTTGAACAAGACACAAACAAACCCTCCCATAGCGGAGTCAAACCCACTTTTAGCCTCAATCTTGGGCTTTGTACAAGACAGACAAAATATTTCACCGGAGAAGTCAAACTTTTAGCCTCCTCTTAGGCTTTGTATAAAGATATCCCTAAAGAGTCCGTCTCTTTTAGCCTCAATCTTGGGCGTTGTACAAGACAGATAAACACTCCCTTGTTGAGTCAGTCTTTTTCTAGCCTCCTCTTAGGCTTTGTA
Organism: Lathyrus tuberosus; assembly: GCA_022829125.1. Lineage (NCBI taxonomy): Eukaryota > Viridiplantae > Streptophyta > Magnoliopsida > Fabales > Fabaceae > Lathyrus > Lathyrus tuberosus. Next base: position 1,391,946 of record JALAZF010000428.1, read on the forward strand.
TAAGGACTTCCCTAGTGGAGTCAATCAACCTCTTAGCTTCAACCTTGGCCTTTGATCAAGGCACACGAAAATCAACATCCCCTCAGAGGAAATCAAAATCCCTCTGTAGGAAGTCATTTCTCTGTTTATCTCTTCTTAAAATAGATATTCATAACAAACCCTAACCCCAGATAACTGCTATAAGTGCCATACTTGTTGATACAAGTATCCAAGCTGTCGTCCATCTCTTATCTAGGTAAATCCTTTCTTTAATCTAATTGTTGTAAGCGGCAAGCCTCTAGATTATTTACATCCACGCTATTGTCCCTCTCTTAGCATGATAAATTCCTAAGGAAAAATGGCATTACTCTACACTGAGTTAAAATTTTCTCCTTCAGAATAACACCTTTAAAAAGGAAATTATGGCATTACTGGATTCACACATCCCAGTTAAAGTAACCCTCCTTTATAAACAGTCACCCAACAGTTGTGATAAACAGACTAGATGTCTCCCTTTAGAGATGTCAAATTCTCTCTCAGTCAAACCTTTTAGCTTCAATCTTGGGCTTTGAACAAGACACAAATAAATCTTTTAGCTTCAATCTTTGGCTTTAAACAAGACACCAAAACATCATTTTTTTCTCCGTTAGAGTTGGAGACACTACGATTGCTCTGATTTCCCTGTTTCATTTAAACGGGAATACGTAGGCATAAGATTGAGAAATCTTAGCGAGCATACTAATCAAAAACTCTAGGTTTAGCACCTTCATACTAATAAAAAACTCTCGGTCCATCACCTTCATACCAATCAAAAACTTAGGTCCAGTACCTTACCAAACATCGACAAAAACTCACTCTCCCTCTCATATTTCCCAAGAAACTTTCCCAACCTATTATCGGATAAACACAATCAAGTACAAAGTAGAACCTAAAGCTAACAACCTATGGATAACCACATATAGGATGGTTAATTGACAACTCCCCATTGTATAACATGACCCCGAACTCCCCGAATCTCTTTAAGCGTTTGTTCTGTTAAACATTCACGTGGAAGGTTAGTTTTCGATAGCTTCCCTTTCCCTTCCAGCTTCACGGGATAAATAAGAAATCAGAAAGTATCACCCCCTCCTCTTCATTGAGGAGAAAACCCAAATTCCACGATAAGGTGGTCGCGTCACCAATAAAAATCGCGCGCTACAGTAAAATGGCGACTCTACTAGGGACTCATTTTATTTGTTTAGGACTTAGGATTATAGCTCTTAAGAGGTCTAGGATATTAGTTTTAGGAATAAATATATATATATCGCTTTTCCTACTTGATATCCGTGTTTGTTTTTCTGCTAATGGGATTGCGGGCGATGTCGCATGTGGAAAGTTTAAGAGATACCCAAGATAAGTGATGGCATAGACGGGTGGTCTTACAGGGAGTGATTCCCGAATAAGCGATCCTGGTAAACCATCGAATCAGTGGAGATACCCTTTGCGGATTCAATGTCTAGTGACTTTGGTTGCAAAAGCAGATTGTTCGATTATGGTATCCATGAAACTGAGGATTTAGTAGACTGAGACCTTGTGACTATTTTGTAGTGTGGAAGCTATTGGAAATAGTTGTCACACGATACTACCCTCATTTGAGATTACCCTAAGATACTACAGCTTGCTCGGGTGAACCAACCTGCTGTTGTTATCCCAAGGGGGGTCAATGATTTTGAGGACAGGTACAAAATTCACCATAGTACAACCTTTAGGAATGGGTAGAGCCGTGACTCCATGCTCGTGACGTTGAACCTTTAAGCCCATGTTTTTTCTATGTTTTTTTCATTAAAAAAAAACTTTAAACATAGAAAATTTTTCTCTTCTAGCCTCTCTCTTTTTCAAATTAAACTAAGACAATGATTTCAAATATCAGAGAGAAAGATTGCGTTATGGATTTCGGTAGAAGGAAGACTCACAAGTACACCTTCAAGGTTCCAAAACTAGAGGATTTAAGAGGGTTGGTAAGGATGATCACCAACCCTGATAATTTCAAAGCTATGTACAGAGGATTGTTGTCTCTATTAAGGGTCCATGTAATTGAAGGAATATTGTCTATGCTGATTCAGTTCTACGATCCGGTCTATGACTATTTCACATTCCCAGATTATCAACTACCACCGACGCTGGAGGAGTACTCTTACCTGACTGATTTACCCATCACTGACCAAGCTCCCTTTTCTGGACTGAAAGAAATTCCAACGGATCAAACCATTACAAGAGCAATCCATTTGGACGAGTCAGAAGTCAGGACTCACATGGCCATTAAGGGTGGAATACAAGGTTTACCAGCCAAATTTTTGGTAAAGAAAGCTCTGTACTTTGCTAGTATAGGGAACATGACAGTTTTCAAGGGCGTCTTTGTTCTGCTCACCTACGGGTTATTTCTGTTTCCCAACATTGATAACTTCGTTGATATCAATGCCATTAAGATATTTCTGATTGGAAACCCTATACCGACCTTGGTCGCAGATGCTTATCATTCTATACACTTAAGGAATTTGTACATCAGAGGAATGATCACATGTTGTGTACCCCTGCTATACAAATGGTTCACTTCCCATTTACCCAAGTCTGTTGCTTTTTGGGATCATAAGAGTACTTTACGTTGGTCACAAAGAATCATGTCTCTTACCAACTCTGACATTGATTGGTACAATCGGATCTATGAAGGGATAAGAATCATTGACCATTGTGGAAACTTCCCTAATGTACCCCTCATAGGAACTAAATGAGGAATCAATTATCATTCAGTTTTAGTTCGTCGTCAATTCGGATACCCAATGAGGCATATCTCACGTAATGCTCATCTGGAAGGTCTGTTCTTCAGGAAGGAGAAAATGACAGGGCACTAAAGACAGAAATAGTGCATGCCTGGAAATATGTTCACAGGAAAGGAAGAGAGTCTCTAGGAAAACCAGACTGTGTCTCTGTGGAACCTTATCTCCACTGGGTACAAGCTAGAGCTCTCAAGCTGAGGATGCCATACCCTCGTCAATAAGTTCTTCTGTTAAAGGAATTTGTCCTTTATTTTATGTCTGATACGGAAAAATTCCAGGTCACTCTCAACAAAGTTCAATGGGAAAAGAAATCTTGGAAGAAAAAGTACCGCATTCTCAATGTGGAGTGTACCAAAATACAGCAACTGTTAAAAGAAAAAGATGCTCTGATCGAGGTTTTAGAGCAACATATTGTAGAAAATCAGGAAGACCGAAGGAATTTGCTCGCTCCTTTCACTTGGCAAAGGAATTACAACCCGACAACGGCTCAAGAGCCCCGGTCAAAGAAAAGGAAAATACCAGAACCAGCATCTGAGCTCTCCTTAGAGTGGACTCAGGATCCATAAGTTTAGACATTTCCTTTTATAGCACTTTGTAAATTACTGTATTTCCATTTCCACAATCTTTGAATTCAATAAAATGGGGTCTCCCCACTGTATGATATTTGCAATCCAATTGTTGAAGTTTCTTGTGATTAAAATAACAAATTTAATAATTATTGCATATCATTCCTCATTCTCACATAAAGCATTCTTCTTCCCTACGAATCTCACATTTGTGTCTCGGTTGTAGAGTCAAACTGTCTCATTCGTACAATACTCGGGCCAATCGACAAAAGAAAATGGATGATCTCAAGGAAGATAATAGAGATTTGAGAGAAGAAATCGATGCTCTGAAAGAAGATTTGAGAAAACTTCACAATAACATGCAATCTCTGGCAGCAGCTCAGATACAACAACAAAGGACTGTGATCTCAGAGATCACATATATGCCCATAGTGGAAAAGTATGATCCTTGGTACAACATGCCTAAAGATCGTCCCAGGGGCATGCCACTCAACTATATCCCGGAAGGATATATTCCGCTGATCACGGAAGATCTAGAAACTGCAGCAGGAACAGTTGGGCCTGAAGGTTACAAACTTCGGGAAAGTAAAGTTGCAAGGGGCATGACAGGAACACCTGGAGGTTACAAACTTCGGGATAGGGAAGCACCAAGAGTCACTGTTGTAATGACTATACCACCACCTGTGGTAAACACTGTCCCGGAAGGACAGATTCCACGGATACCTTCTGGTGGAAACGAAAGTATTTAGGACAAATTAAATGAGTTCCATGAATAATTCCTGGAGATGCAGAAGGAACTGCATGCCATTCGCGGTCAGGATCTATTCAGAAAGGACGCCGCAGACCTTTGTTTGGTCCTCAATGTGAAAATTCCACACAAATTCAAGGTGCCTAAATTTGAAAAATACAGGGGTAACTCATGCCCTCAAAGTCATTTGGTGATGTATGCTCGGAAGATGTCGACTCAGACAGAGAACCCACAGCTACTGATCCATTATTTCCAAGACAGTTTAACCGGTGCCACACTCAAATGGTACATGGGCTTAAACCGCACTAAGATCGTCACGTTCGGAGATCTTGGCACTGCCTTCGTTCAATAATATAAGTATAACCTGGACATGGCACCGGACAGAGATGAACTCAGAGCCATGTCGCAGAAGGACAAGGAAACCTTTAAGGAATATGCTCAGAGATGGCATGAAATTTATGACCAGATTTGTCCACCTCTTGAGGAAATAGAGATGACAAAAATATTTTTGAAAACCTTGAGCTCATTCTACTACGACCGAATGATCGCCAGTGCACCCAATGACTTTATTAAGATGGTGAGCAAGGGAGTTCGTCTTGAAGAAGCAGTCCGAGAAAGACGTCTGGTGAAATATACAAGACCATCAAGTAGTACCAATAGATACGGTAGTGCTTTCCCTAAGAAAAAAGAGCAAGATATTGGTAATATCTCTCTCGAAAAGCAAAGGCGACGGTACCAACCAATAGCAGTTGTTACTCCATCTATTAACCCTGCGCCTATTTCAACGTATCAACCTCGGGTTGCTCTGAGCCAACCGAATCAACAACAATATCAGCAAAGGACATAACAACCTCTTCAGCAGGCTCGTCCTCAATACAACAACAACCGTACAATGCAACCACCAGGGTTTGACCCTATACCAATGTTGTACGCAAAATTATTTCCACTACTAATGGTCAAGGGGCACGTCCAAACCACATCTCCTCTTACAATACCGAAGAATTTACCTTTTTGGTTCAAAGTGGATCAAACTTCCCCTTACCATCAAGGAGGACCCGGGCATAACATAGAAAACTGTCTCAGGTTCAAATCCGATGTGTAGAAGCTTGTCAGAAACGGGGTCTTATCCTTCAAGGATACAAATCCAAATGTTCAGACGAACCTGTTACCTCAACACGAGAAAGCATCGGTAAATTGGGTAGAGGAAGAATCTAAACACAGCTATCAAATTCACGATGTACTCTTATTAGGAACCAACCTTGTCAAAATGCATTCCAAACAGAGCGGATACGGTCATGTACCGTCTCATAACTATCACGAGTGTGATATCTGCTCTAAAGACAATCAAGGATGTCCTGTGGTGCAATCAGCTCTACAGGAACAGATGGATCTCAGATGGATCCAAGATCACTGAATTCGTGAAGTCAACATGACTTATGCAAATTCCAACATCATTCAAAACCACGACATCCGTGCAATGAATGTCAACTTGGTGGCAATGCACTCAAGGCTAAGCCAACATCCTGATCTGCCACGACACGATTACGATTCCTGTCTGCTCTGCTCGGTAAACAATTAGAGATGCTCTTTTGTATAAGAGGCCCTCCAGCGTCTGGTGGATCTAGGATGGATTCAGGATTACCGTGATAGAAGTCATTATCAAGTTAATATGATTCAAATCTTTGATATTCGCTTGATGAATACCAGTCTGGTGGAATTACACACTAAGCAAGTCCAGCTCAGTTTTTTGACTTCGCACGATTATCAGAACTGTAAGGTATGTCGTGAGGATAACCAAGGATGTGCACTTATTCAGAGAATGCTTCAACACTTGTTGAACCACTGGTGGCTTCCGATCTATCTAGATGAAGACACACAACAAGTCAGTATGATTAACGTGAACCCTACTAGGCATCAAAGTCAAGATGTTCGATCAATGGAAACTGATCTATTAAGGTTACACTGCATACAAAGCGGACATGGTCGGGTGCCACCACACAAGTATGAGCGCTGTAGAGTTTGCTCGGGGAATAACCAAGGATGCTACCTCGTGCAAGCAGCCCTTTAAAGTCAGTTGGACCACAAAGAGATTCGACCATGTTCAAGCTCTAGTTCAATTAACAAAATTTTGGACTATCTTCCTGATCAAGGCAAAGATGTTGTCTTAATCCCTAAACGAGAAATGGCCAAACACGTATATGCCATAATCCCTTTACTTCATGAATCAACAGTTCCTCTGGATAGCGGGAAGATTCTCAAACTTGAACCAATTGAGGCCGGCTACGTTGGTCAAAAAAATCAAAAGGCTCCTATAGTTATCTATCTACCATGACCAGTACCGTACAAATCCATTAAAGTTATCCTTGTAAATACGGTGCAACAACAATTGAGAATGGAAAGGAAACTCTATTACCCTCCATCGTGAATATCGCAGACATCAGCCGAGGGACACGGAGCGGTCAAATCTTCAATCGAGGAGTTGGAGAACCCATCAAAGAAAATAAACCTCAAACAGAAGATCCCAGTCAACCAGTCGGCCAATCCGGTAATCCCGACCTTTCAAAGAACAACGATGAGATGCTAAAGCTCATCTAGAAGAGTGAGTACAACATTATTGATCAACTGTTACAAACTCCTTCAAAAATCTCGGTGCTGTCTCTTTTACTCAGTTTCGAAGCTCACAAGGAAGCTCTCAGAAAGTCTTAGAGCAAGCCTTTGGGGAACAAGATGTGACAATAAGACAATTCGACAGTATCATCTTCAACATCACTTCCTGCAACAACTTAGGATTCAGTGATGAGGAACTGCTGGAAGAAGGCAAACATCACAACATGGCACTAAATATTACAGTCAACTGCCAGGATGATGTTTTAGCAAGCGTACTAGTAGACATCAGATAAGCTCTGAATGTTATGCCAAACTCTACTCTAATACGACTATCATTTCAAGGATCTCCGATGAAGAGCAGTGAGGTCATCGTCAAAGCATTTGACAGGTCCAAAAAAATAGTTATCGGCGAAGTCGACCTTACCATAACTATCAATCCTCACACTTTCCAAGTCACTTTCTAGGTCATGGACATCCAGGCAGCATACAGCTGTTTGTTAGGAAGACCTTGGATACACGAGACTGGGGAAGTCACTTCGACACTTCACCAGAAGCTGAAGTTCGTCAAGAATGACCAAATAGTCACAGTTTGCAGAGAACAAATCTTGATCGTGAGAAACTTATTGTCGTCCACTTGTGTAGAACCAGAAGAGGTTGTAGGAACCCCGTTCCAAGCACTTTCGGTGAGCAGTGACAACCAATCAGAAAAGGGAACATGGATTTCCTCGTACAAAAATGCTCTCGAAGTAATCAAAAGTAACAATGCAAAAGGATGGGGATAGCTTGTCATTGCTACTGACAATAAGACAAAGAAGGGTCTTGGGTTTTCCTCAACCTGTACCTAGACAGCTACTAACGATGAAAGTTTTCATCCCATTTAAGACTTCTTCCATAATGGAGGTTTTCTTCACCTAGTGTCTCAAGAAGTCCATACCATCAACTAGGGTGATTCCCCCGAAACAGATGAAGAATGGAGGTCTTATCTTAACGAAGACGGTTATATGTCTCAGGGAGAGATGCCTACGCCATTTTTCTATCCCGCACAGAGTTTGAGATATATACCAAGATCAGACGTCAAAATGATATACAGAGATTGTGATTCGAAAGGATGTCGTGCTCCACCAAACTCATTAGAGGAGGACACTGATGAAAAACAACTTTGACTATTATGGCCCAATGGATGGCCTGCTTATCTGGCAGCCGTACCCAAGAGACTTGGGGCAAAAGAGTCATCCCAATGATGCATATCAGCTGAGCATCATTAAAAAGAATACCCGCGCCTCCACCAAATCATGGGATCATTACTCAGGGCATTCTGAAGATATCTAGTACAACGATGAATTTGCAAAGAGCGCAGGACAAGAGTTCCTTAACTATGCTTTTTCCGAGGTCAAAGTCATCGAAAGGGATGTCTCCTCCAGTTCCAAAGAAGTATGGGACACTTTAGGACAACCGAGTGGCACATACGACTTCATGGTCAAGTACACCGCTTCTGAAAGCTCTCGTATCAGGCTCAAAGACATCCAGCCAACTGGATGGGGAGATCCACCTGAGATTGCAAATACTGTGGAAGATACAACAAAAGAGTTTGTCTACGACAACTCTGCCTGGGAGACAGACTCCAACGATCCTGCTCCACCAGAAAGCAGCGTCATTTCTAAAGACAAACCAAGAAGGAAGGTACCAGACTTTGTGATTCACTGAGGAGTTTGCTGCCAATGGGTTGCTGTCAATGTTCCGAAAGTCTTCCATAAGTCTAAGTAATTACTGTCTTTGTTTTAACATTTCACCCTGCCCAGGTGAAACAGATGTTCTGGTAGGGCTCACTTTCTGTAAATGTCCCTCTTCGCTTTGCCCAAAGCGACAAAGTTTTGTTTTATAGGGCTATTGTTTCAAGAATCGACCAAATCATAAATAAAATAACGTCGTTCTGTAATTTTCGCATTTATTGTTGTTTTCTCTTTTTTCTTTTTCAGAAAATGGTAATCCTAAATACAACTCAAATAATAAAAACAAGCATTTTTCAGAAAATACACTGTGCACACTCTTGCATTTCCTCTATCTCTTCTAAAAATAAATCATCACGTCATGCAGATTGCTTGTTTTAAACCCCACTGAAACATGTGATCCAATGCCTTCTCCCAACTTTGAATTCCCGGTATTTGAGGCTGAAGAAGAAAATGATGAAGAAATTCCAGATGAGATCTCTCGATTACTCAGACAAGAGGAAAGGTCCATTGAACCTCACAAAGAGCCGTTGGAAATGGTCAACTTGGGTTCAGAAGAAGAGAGAAAAGAAGTCAAGATTGGGGCACTGCCCAATCCAACTGTCAAAGAAAGTTTGATAAACCTTCTCAAGGAGTTTCCCGATGTATTCGCTTGGTCCTATCAGGACATGCCAGGATTGGATACCAGCATCGTGGAACATCATCTACCATTAATGAAAGAGGAAGTACAGAAACAGATTGATGCAGGTTTCCTCGCCACATCGGAATATCCTCAATGGTGAGCCAACATAGTAACAGTTCCAAAAAAGGATGGTAAGGTCAGAATGTGTGTAGACTATAGTGATCTGAACAAGTCCAGTCCAAAAGATGACTTTCCCTTACCACAGATAGACATATTGGTAGATAGTACCGCGAAGTTCAAAGTCTTCTTCTTCGTGGATGGATTCTCGGGCTATAATCAAATCAAAATGGTGCCGAAAGACATGGAGAAAACATCATTCATCACCCCATTGGGCACTTTTTGGTATAAGGTAATGCCGTTCGGTTTGAAGAACGTCGGGGCAACCTATCAAAGGGCCATGAATACTCTGTTCCACGACATGATACACAAAAAAATAGAGGTGTATGTCGATGATATGATTGCCAAATCTAAAACAGAAGAGGAGCATATAACCCACCTGTCAAGGCTATTCAAGCATCTAAGGAAGTACAAACTCCGCATGAATCCTAACAAGTGCACATTCGGTGTCTGCTCAGGAAAACTGCTAGGGTTCATCGTCAGCCAGAAAGGAATTGAGGGTGATCTTGACAAAGTCAAGGACATTCAAGAAATGCCTTCTCCAAAGACTAAAAAATAAGTTAGAGGATTCCTGGGACGTTTGAATAACATTTCCAGATTTATATTCCTCATGACCGCGACATGCGCGCCAATCTTCAAATTACTCAAAAAGAATCAGGACTGCATTTTTACAGAAGACTGCCAAACCGCCTTCGACAGTATCAAGGAATACCTGTTGAACCCACCTATTCTATCACCTCCAGTAGAGGGAAGACCGTTGATTATCTACCTAACAGTCTTGGAAGACTCAATGGGTTGTGTACTTGGCCAACAAGACGAAACCAAAAGGAAAGAGTCTGCCATCTATTATTTGAGCAAGACATTCACCGACTGCGAGACTCGATACACTATGTAGCAGAAAAATCGTGAGTGTAAGCTATTGATTAACTTAACTCAAAAAGCAAGAGTCGCCACCACACTTTTATTTTATCCAAAAAGGAAAGGAAAAAGAGCGAACAAAACCTACACAAGCTCTAAACAAGAACAAGTGAAGAGAGTCCGGGTAAGGGGGTTGGTTACGCGATGGAAAGGTGTTAGTACCCAAAACGTCTATAGTACTCTATAGGAACCCTTTGAAATATCTACCGCTTTTGGTCTGAAAATTTTTGCTTGAAAAGTGATTGAGGAGATGAGAAGAAAAATTGTTTTTAAGATTTTTGTGTTTGGAGAGACTTGTCGCTTCATGCCTACACACCCACGATGTGCAATGTATGATCAAAACCCCGTAGTTCGTGGTACAAAGAATGAAATTTGTTTGTTTTGGTTCATTTTAAATGTAAAGACAAGTCGTCATTTCCAAGAGAATAATTCCGCTTAAAGAAATGAATCATGTCTAAACTTATGAAAAAAAGTTAAAGGAAAAAGTGCACGAGGGCACAAAAAGTGTTTGATGAGTTTGGTGTTTTTTAAAGTCTTTTGAAAAAAAGTGTCGATATGCTTATGTAGTTTAGCATTTGTTAAGAAATGAAAGGAAAAGAGTAAAATCACTTGACAAAGTCAAGGTTTGATTATGAAAGAGATTCAAGTTTTGAAATCAAGAAAGTTTTGTAAAAGGGAGAGAGTTTTGAAAATTGAAGAATGGGTGGAGAAGAAGTGACTATCCTAAAGCATAAAGTAAAAGCTAAGGATAAGAAACATCTAACCACAAAAGTAAGCTTCCAAGTCTTCGAACCACAATTCCAAAGCAAAGGGAAAAGGTCCTAGTTCTAAGTCCAAGGTTCCAAGAATTGCATTGGATGTCCAAGGTCTAAGTCCAAGGATTCAAGAATAGCATTGAAGTCCAAGGTCTAGGTGCAAAACTCCATGTCCATTGCAAAGGATAGTAACCATAGTCCAAGATTAGAAACACAAGTTTTTTTAGAGGTTTTAGCCTTTATTAATGTTTTTGGTCCAAGTGGACAAAGAGAAAATGGCATAAGCATAAACATGTGTCCAACGGACAAAGGAAAAAATTGCGGAAGCATAAACATGTGTCCAACGGACAAATGAAAAATTGCGGAAGCATAAACATGATATAAAATGATAATAATGGAGCATAAAAGTAACAGAGATAGGGAGCGAGAAAGAATTGTAAACAAAGTTAGTACAATAATATTGTTAGTAAGTTAGTGATTAGTTGTTAGAGTAAGTGATCAATAATAATTGAATAATTGCACTTAGGTCAAGATTAATGAAAACTCATTAGAGGATTGATAAGACCAAATCCTCCTAACAACAAGTTTCATAAGTTTTGAACTAAAAGACAAATAATCAACTATTTTTTATAGTTTTCCGATAAGGGACAAATATTGCGCTATGTTAAGCAATCGCCGAGTAATTTATGGGGTAATTACCCTACAAATGAGGTTGGTCAATAGCTCTTTGTGCTAATTCATGCTAGATGAACGACATGTAAATCGTCATCTGAAAGCAATACCGCACGAAAAGAAAAATGGTAACGATCTAGTCTTGATCGAAATTCAACAAAGGAATTCCAAGATCTTTTAGACTTTCATCAATCAAAAGGAAAAAATAAGATGAAGAGAAGTGGATCTAACATTTATGATCCACACAAACAACAATTCACCAAAATAGAAATCTCATCAAATAAAATCAAGAACAAAATGACAAAGTTAAAATAAAGCCAAATATATTTTGAAATATTTTCCAAGAGATTTTTTCTAAAAAAAATAGTAAAGAAAAAGAAAAGAAATATTAATATTTATAAAAAATAGAAAATAGATTTAAAAAAAAAGAATTAAATGAAATTTTAAAAGAAAAAAAAAGAGGAGGTTTATTTAGGAAAGGAGATGGTGATGGAGTATTTTTCACGGGCCCAAAGCCCAAGCCACATATAACATAATTTAAAAAAAAAAAAAAAAGAAATCTACAAATAAAATGAGATATTTAAAGAAAAATAAGAATCAGATCAAATTATCATCATCTTTTTTGTCAAAGAGCACAGCCGCGCGAGACTGTTTACGGCTGAGGGGAATTGATCGAAACTCCATCATACGAACGCGGCGAGATACGATCTTTATGCGGTTGTGATCGAAATTGAACGGGGATCCCTAATATGTGTTCGATTTCATGTGGCAATGCTTGAGTCAACCGAATCGAAACCGCGATGGTTTGATGAAAAATAAGCTTCAATACCTTTCAAAAATGGTGAGAAATATTCTTCTTCTTCTCTTCTTGTTGAACGTGAGCGAATTGTGGTTATTGTTGATGTTGATGTTGAATTTGTATGTTGAAGCTTGGAATTTTGTTGATGAATCTCCGCGGTGAGTTATTTTCAGTTTGTGCTATTGTGATGTTGAATTGAAGGTATTGTTTGAAATATGTAGATGAAGCTTGTGGTGAATTTGGATTGGCTTGTTTTGGAAATTTTTCTGCAGGTTGAGAATGAATTTGGGAGTGTATTGATGAAGCTTGAAGGAGGAATTTTAGCAGAAATTTTAGGGGTTGTCCAAGCTTGAACTTAAAGTGAGAGGACTATTGTATTTATAGAAGAAAAGAGGGAAAGCTACAAGTCGTTTTCGGTTTTTACTTATGAGTTGTGTGTGATGTGCAGTGTAAGTGTCGCCGTTTGCTGCGTTTCAATTCTCACGTGAACATTTTTGATGTTGCAGCTTGATGGCTTGTGCTTTAATTTGCAACTTTGGAGTCTTGATTTATTTGCTGCAACCCGTGCGTATTTCACGTGTACAATAGCAGCTGGAGCTGGCGTGTATACGACTGGACTTGGAAAAGCATTGCGTGGCTTGATTTTGTACTGGGAAAGTAGCAGCTCACATGTTGGCTGAGATGGCTTGGAATTGGTAAGGGTTGGAAACTGGGAATGATGGCTTCATGCTTTATGAAGATTGGAAATGTAGCATAGGTCTAAGCTGGCTCATTGAAGAAACTTTTCATGTAGCAGCAACTTTCGATTGCAACTTATTTTCCTTGTCTTATTTTTTTTTCATGGTAATGGGCCGAGTTTGTTATGGATTTGGACATTGTTTTTTGGAATGAATATTGTAATTCTCTTTTTTTTAATATTTGGTAATGGATAATAAATTGGATATGGATATGGATATGATATATGGATTGGATATTTGAGAAATGAGCATGGTTTAGAGAAAAAATGGATATCCAAAATGGATAGAAAAATGTTATTGAATATGGATATTGATTTTAAATTGGATAATGGAATATGGTTTAGAAATTGAATAAAAATGGAGAATAAAAAATAGTTATGGATATTAAAAAATAGTTTGGACATTGGAAATGGTTATGTGAATTGAAAATTGAACGGAAAAGTGTATGGTTTAAAAATTGGATAAGAAAAATGGTCTTTTAGAGAAATGGATAACCAAAATGGAAATGGATATAAAAATGAATCATGGATAGCAAATCTTTATTTTTATCCCTAAACCAAATCTTGATTTTTTTCACAAGCCTCTGATAACATATGCAACACAGCCACTGAACAAACCACAACTAAACAACGACCATTTGAATCTGTCATCCTCTGAATCTTTGATCAAATGAAACTTGAACCACTTTAAACAATTTTTGGGAAAATAAATCCACAGAGGAACAGAGTTTTGACTGACGAACTCCAGTGAACTGATGAATATCACCACACATCAACTTGACAGTCACTGTTTTGTGAAATACACCACTGGAACAGATGACTTGCACTTGAAGCAAACCCTTGATAGTTTGACCAAGATTAGGTCAAATATCCATCTGAACTGGATCAAGAACAACCAACCACATTCGACTTGAAGTCACTTCACCGTCTTTGACAAACCTACACAACACACAGAGAGAGAAACTGCAGCAAAATTTTGGTATTTTGGTTTGAGGTTAATAAACATAGACAAATATAAAGCAAGTGTGAAATACACAGATGTTCAGGAGAAACACAGATTGTGATCTTGTTTGTGGTATGAGATGCAAATGAGACGTGCGAAATCTTAGGGGTAAAAATTAGGGTTCAACGACTGCCCCTATTTAAGTTTCTTAAATCAGGAGATATGAAGGTTGAAAACTTCGTCTCGACAAGATTGAAGATACTTAAATACAGAAAACCAATTTTTTAGCCATAAGATGTCACAAGATGATATAAATGCAAAGGATGAAATAGACCGCGGGGAAACTTGAAACAAAAGATTTATGGTAAGTTGAGAGAGACGACATGAAAAGACACGCCGGGGAACACAGGCTATTTCTGGAGATATGTCAAGGTGACAAGAAGTATCCATCAATAGTTGGAAAGAGAGGGACAAGACCCTGGAAGATATGTAGTGACATCCAATAATGGCATTGGAAAGAAACTACGAACGAGACAAAAGGTATGTCAAAAGACGTCCAAGAATGGCATTGGACAACAAGAAGAAAGTTTCTGGTAAAAACAACAGCGTCACCCAAGAATAGTATTGGATGGAGGTGAAAAACACTCTATTGGGGATAAGATATCTAAGAATGGCATTGGATAAAAGGAACTAAAACATTCAAGAATGGCACTGAATGAGGCAACAGAAAACATCAGAGTCATCCAAGAATAACATTGGATATAAACAAACATCCATTTGAAAAATTCACTGGGGACATCCAAGAATGGCATTGGATGACAAGGTTAAACATCAGAGATATCCAAGAATAGCATTGGACTCGGTTGGAGAAAAGGTGTCCAAGAATGGCGTTGGACGAAAGGAATCTCAACATCCAAGAATGGCATTGAATGAAGTGAAAAAAGTTCTGGAAAAATACCTCAGAATTATCCAAGAATGACATTGGATAAGAAGAGTTCACAATATCCAAGACTGGCATTGAATAAAGTGAGCAGGGATTTTCAGGAATGGCACTGAAAGGTAAAGGTAAACTCATTCAGGAATGGCACTGAATGAACAAATAAAACTTTCAGGAATGGCACTGAAAGGTAAAGGTAAATCACTACATTTAAGCATGGCATTTAATGATAGTGAGAAAGAGCTTTCAAGAATGGCACTGAAAGGTAAAGCTAAATCACTTCATTCAAGAATGGCATTGAATGATAGTGAGAAAGACATCGAGGAATAACACTGAATGCAAAGGAGAAAACTCATCCAGTAATGGCACTGAATGAACAGATAAAACTTTCAGGAATGGCACTGAAAGTAAAGGTAAAATCTCATTCAGGAATGGCACTGAATGAACAGATAAAACTTTCAGGAATGACACTGAAAGATATCCAAGCAAAACTGATGGGATTATAGAAGATAGGCAAAACTTCCAGGAATAGCACTGGGAGAAATAAGAGGAGCAAAGTATCCAGGAATGGCACTGGAGATCAAGAGAGACAGACGTCCAGGAATGGCACTGGAGTGAAAGAAAAACAAAGATCCAGGAATAACACTGGAATGAAAGAAACAAACATCTAGCAACAAGATAAGATGCACAGGGAAACGACAACATCCAGGAATGGCACTGGAAAGAAAGAAGATAAACAAGACATCCAGGAATAGAACTGGGTGAAAGAAGACAAGACAACGACAACATTCAGGAATGACACTGAATGAGAAGGCAGGTAAAAGTTTTGGTAGGCGCCAAGTAAGCTGGACTTTGATCACAAGGTAAGATGTTGAAAGCAACAGGACCTTGGGAAATGCATATGAGCGCGAAACAAACATCGAGCTATGAAAATCTTTCTATGTATGATAAATGAATGATTTATGTATGCAATGCAGATGATTGGGATAACTCATATAGACTCTTTTGTGAGGGAAGAATGGAACTCTGATTCCTTAACACAAGGAACATTGCCGATCCGGCTTGGAGAGAAAATGTTGAACACATCTATGTCACACTTATGAATTGTATCTGGATGATGGTCTTTTGAGGAAAGACATCTTGAGGATTCTTGAAGAAGATTTCCCCAGATTGATCGATTGATGAAAATAAACTGATCATGGCTTCAGTTTGACTGCTGCAGGGGAAAAATGAACTGATCATGGCTTCAATGATAAACTGATCATGGCTTCAGTTGCTGGGGATGGATTGATCATGGCTTCAATTCTTGAAATGACTGTTGAGAAGGGTAATCTCAGTATAGGTTTTCAAAGAGATATTATAGCTAACCCAATCTGAGAATAACTTGCACTGAGCAACAAATCTTGAATTGATTCACAATAGGATCTGGAAGTAATGTGCCCCTGATAGGATCATAGACCAAATTTCTCAACTGCTTGAAATTTCTTGATGAGGAAATTTTGTCTGCAAATAAGATCATTCAAACAAACATGGTAATTTTAATGCAAAGCTCATGCAATTTTGAAATCAAAAATCATTTTTGGAATGATATTATTGATGTAAAGCAAATGAAACATTTGTCAAAACACGGCGGTTTAGACATTCAAAAATGAAAGAGAAAGCAAAGGTATGACATCAAAGCAAATGATGGGCAACAATCTTAGGAGTCAGTTTACGCAACCTTGTTGTAGTATGCTTTCAAAAGAAACCTGGCTTCAATTCGGTCTTTTGAAGGTTGTAACGTGGTCTGGTTCACGGTTTTTGAAACAAAGGATATCGGCTCAAAGTTTATTTGTACCCAACCCATTCTTCTTGATGATCTCCAGTCCTATGCTTAGTTAATTCAAACTATGCATTTAGGTTCTAGGAGATTTTGGAATTGCAACACTGTTATGATGATGGCTCAAGGGCCAAGGTATTTTTGAGATGGCAATCACTTCTCTTACAACATTTTATTGTTTTTGATGAGGACCTCAGTCAACTCGCTTTATTTTTGAGGATTTTGGTAACCTCTTGATTTTTCTTTTGTTATCCCTAACTTTTGCCTGAACTGTGTCATTTGAGCTTACAGTCAGCGGGATGACCCAATTTTTGCCTAAGTCTCCTTCATAGGTTTTGACTTAGCGGGCTTTTCATTTGATTTTTTTCATTTCTTTTTGAAAGATAATGATTTCCTGGCTTAATGATTATGGTGAACCATCATTAGCTTTTGATTTGAAAGGCATCTTCGACACTTCTTTGATGTGTGTGAAGGAAATCTTGTGATTGCAATGATTGTCTTGTGTTTAAATACACGGTCAAATTAACAGAGAACTACCCATCCCCAGGTTAAAATTGCGGGTTTTTTCGTACAGAAAGAAACTCCAACTTCTAGGCTTGGAGGGGTTGACAAAGGATTAACATCCTTATTTCTCCAGTGTTTGGGAGTTGAAATAATGCTTGTACATCATCAGCCGAGTTTTAATTGAAAGCATACAGTTCAGAAATTTTAGGTATTTCGTTTTCATCATCCTCCCTCCAATCTTTGCATAAACAAAAACTGATAAAGAAAGTGAACAGGAGAAATATTTTTGTTTTGTGAAAAAGAAAGCATAAAGATGCACATAGTGGATATACATGAATTGAATCAAAACATTTCAATGCTCATTTCATTGATATTACCATGAAAGTACAAATAAATTTCGAAAGCAAACAGTCGATACAATCAAAGAAAAATGCAAACAGCAAGAAACAATGCCTAGTGACTAATCAGTAACAAGGATGAACTGTCTTGTCTAAAACACTGGCTTTAGGAGATGATCCGTCTGAACTGACTCAAACTTCACTTGGTATGCTCTGGAAAAGGATTTTTGACAACATTGGGATTATCATCAAGAAAAGTTAGAATCTTTGAGTTCACCAATTCTTGTACTCTAGCTTTCAATACATAGCAACCTTCCAAGTTATGGCTTATCCCACCTTGATGGAACTCACAGTGAAGATCAGCCCTATTGCCGGTTGGGAGAGGGTTTGGAGGAGGAGGTAGATCCCTTGTTGTAATCAAACCTTTCTAAACAAGACATGGATACAACTCAGTGTAGGACATCGGGATATGATCAAAGTTAACCCTATTACGATGTTGATTCTGTCTAACATGCTGATGAGGAGCTTGAACTGGTTAAGTATTGACAATAGGAGCAACTACAACTACATATTGTTGTTGCCTGCAACGAGGTTTACCTTCAACTGAAACAGCATGGGTATCGCCATCCTTTTTCTTTTGAAAATTCCCAGCATACTTTTTAGCACCACTAAAGGCTTCAGCATTAGTAATATTTCCTTTCTTAATACCTTCTTCTAGTATTTCTCCAATAGTGACTAGATCAGCAAAACTAGATGATACACTTCCTATCATCTTTTTCCAAAAGAGTTGCTAAAGAGTATCCATGAACAATCCAGTCAATCCTTTTCAGCTAATGGTGGTTCCACCTGAGCAGCTAGCTCTCTCCAGCGCTGAGCGCACTCTTTAAAGGACTCTTTTTCTTTCTGAGACATATTTTGCAATTGAAGGCGATTAGGTGCCATGTCCAGATTATACTTATACTGATTTAAGAAAGCATCACCCAAGTCCTTCCAGCTTTGGATACAGTTCTTATCAAGTCCCATATACCATTTCATTGAAGCCCCACTCAAGCTGTCTTGGAAACAGTGAATGAGCAGTTTGTCATTTTTGGCATGAGCAGCTATCTTACGGCAGTACATCACCAAGTGGGTTCTAGGATAGGTGTGCCCCTTGTATTTCTCAAAATCAGGAGTCTTGAATTTTGAAGGAATAACCAAGTCGGAAACCAAGCACATGTCCATTGCAGCAGCATTAAAGACATCACTTCCTTCCACAGCTCTTATTCTTTTGTCTAGAGTTTGCCATTGCTCTTTGACTTCTTCAATATATGCAGGCTCTCCCTGACTTTCAGATTGTGGACCAGCAGCATGGTACACGAAAGGATTCTCAAGAATAGCTTGAGAAACAGAATGCACAACATGCTGAGGTTCAGTGAACAATGGAGCTGAAGATACTGGCGAGACAAACACATGAGTAGTTGCAAAGGGTGGCGAGTAATTTAGAGGTAACCCAAATTCTGGCCAAGTAGAAGCTGGTTGCTGAGTCAGTGGAGGATCAACAGCAGCAGGTAAAATTTCAACAATCACAGTGTAACACCTCAAAATTTTCCCTCTTACTTTTAACATTAACTGGCTTATGTTCCATTTCATTTTTTGCATTAGCATTTGTGCATATCATGGGTTCTTAGCATGGGATCAGGGTGTCTGAGCCAACTCAAGGGAAAGAAGATGTTTCCCAGAGCTTCAAGCGAAGTTCTTGTATAGTGGCCAAGATGTGAAGGAGAGAAATAGTTCTTGATACCATCATTTATTGAGCCACAAGGGGGTCTTGAACCTCAAGGTTTCTTATAATGTCCATCACCTCATCAGAGGGTTGCCATTGGTGAGAAATTTCAAGGGAACCATCCTCTCCTAACCAGTGCAAGATTATGGTTTTGGAATTTTTGAGTATAATCCCCCAATGGGCAAGATATTTGAGCTTTTATCATCTAAATGGCACATCTCCTCATTTTTTGAGAGGATACACACATACTAAGAGGAATGTGGATTTGGAGGATGTGCAGATTTCTCCTAGACTGAGGGTTTAAAACTAGGGTTTGCCATGAAATCAGTTTATTTATGATTTCTTGGGCAAAACTTGATCTCATGGTATTCTACATGCCCTTAAGTGTCTAAGGATGGAGAATTGTCCATCAATTTGTTTTAGTGGATATTCAATTGGTCACTTGATTAAAAATTAGGAGAATCGGGGAAAAGCCACATGTGCGGAGGAAAAAGTCAACTCTTGACTTTTTAAGGTCAATTTCATGTTCCTCATCTCAAATATGATCCTTGGTTAAGATTTGATCAAGAAATATCAACGGATCCATCAAAAATCAAGAGATGTGGAAAGTTGCTAAAAATAGATTTCATAAGGTTTCCTTATTTGGTAAGCTTTGGCAAGGTGCACACCCATCTTTGAAGCATTCTTTCTCCATGGTCCAAGCTCGAAATGGAAGGAATATGGGGGCCTATCAAAAGTTTACATTCCAAGCTTCAAAACCATACCAAGAACATGTCTATTGGATTAAAATTGAGAGAGATAGGATGGATTAAAGTTGAGGCAAATCAAGGCAAAATGCCAAGGCATGACAAGCCAGCGCGAAGTAAATTGATCAAACACCTTACATGCATGAAGGGTTCATGTTTATGGTCAGTTTTCCCCATGATAAAGGCTTCAAATGGAAAAGTGCCCAACATGAAAAGTGTTCCCCTTGTGTCCCTCTACAACTTTGATGTTGAGACCTTTTCCACTTGATCAACATATCTCAAGATATTTTGGGTTACAGTGGTGACAATCAAGAGATGGAAAGTTGCCTATCCAATGCCAAGTCATGTGCAGGCTAGCCTGGGCAACAATGTAATACAATGTCATGAATTTACCGCCATCATTCCATGATTCAAGCTTTGGTTTCAATTGTTTTCAACACCAATGTTGTTCTATTCCATGCCCTCTTCCCAAAGACACCAAAATCATGCCAAATGAGCCACTATCCATCAAGATATTTTGCTCCAAAGTCACTAATATGAATATGGTACATTAAGTGTTCATGCCATGCAAGTTTACCAACCATATTCCTCTTCATTCTAAAATTAAAAAAACAAAGCCTCATGACTTTACATCCTTGATGTATGCGCATATACTCCTCACCACCACTTTACTCCTTTTGGCCATGCATTTTATGACAATCCCATGAATCCCATGTTAATACATACCATGAATGGCCATGAAAGAGAGAGAGGTTAAAACTTAGCATACAAGATAGTGTCATTATGATTCTGCCACCATGATCATCATCATGCACATCCTAATAACCATTATGCCTTCATTAAACCAAGACTAACCCGTGCCAAAACCCCATGCTAATTTCCTTCTCATTTTCCACTAACCATGCTTATAACTAATATCCAAACTAGTAACCACACTTTAACCATGATTAAACTTTCTAACCCACCATATATAAACCCTTAATCACCTCATAATAGAAATTGGTTACTCATTTTCACAGTTAGATCTAGTTTTCATCATACAAGCAAAAAACTCTCTCTTTCATTCTCAAAGTTCAGTTTTGCATTTCTCTTTGATTCTTGAAGGTTTTCACGAGTTTTCTTCAAGTTCCTCACCACTACAACGTGCTCTTGCTTCTGTTTGCATCGTGTGAACCTTACCTCCACCATTGAAGACTTTGGAGTTTTGGATCTTCTTCATCAAAAAGCTATTTTCACAGTTGACAAGTTCAAGAAGCGTTTATTTCGCTCCTATTGGTTCTACACAAGACTCTAGAAGCTCATTAAGGCATTAGATCTACATTTTAGCAAGGTACGTGTTTTGGATCTCACGGCTTAGAATTTGAAATTTCATGATTATAATGATGGAGGAGGGAGTATTGAAGTCCTTTGGAGTGTAGGCAATGTGTGCTGATTATAGTATTGAATAAAGCTTGAAATCTTGATGAATGTGTGTATGTGAATCCGTGACTTTATGTCTGTGTTTCTGTGTGATTAATGCATCTTTTTAGATTTTTATTGCCATGGTTGTGTTCCTCTCGTTTTGTAGTATAACTTTGGTTCAAATTTTGTTAAATTTCATTGAGAGATGAGAGAGTTATGCAAGGTTGAAGATTGGGTGAAAATAGGTTTTATCGTGTGGTTTTCTGGTTTTGTGGTGGTGGAAGGTTGAAGACGATGACGTGTCGTCTCGTTACTGGCTGTATTCTTTCATTTCATGTTGGCCAATGAGGGATGAGCAACGCCTTAATGAAGTGGGGGAGTGTGCGTAGAATATTCCTTTTTAGTCCACATGATTAAGTCATAATTTGGGA
Source organism: Lathyrus tuberosus (assembly GCA_022829125.1). NCBI lineage: Eukaryota > Viridiplantae > Streptophyta > Magnoliopsida > Fabales > Fabaceae > Lathyrus > Lathyrus tuberosus. Next base: position 1,413,946 of record JALAZF010000428.1, read on the forward strand.
ATTAATGGCAAGTTTAGTGGCTAATGATTGGAAAAGTAGGCTTTCACTTTAATTGATGCTGGTGGCATAGGGGTTTAGAACCACGTGTTCCTAGGATTGACCAGGTGGGTGAGTGTTGAATGAGGAGAGCATCTCGGCTGTAGGATCCAGCGAGTGGCCTAGATTGCACCACTGAACTAAGGGACTCACATGAGGTGCACATGATGGTGGATTCCCTCTCATTATTTTCAAATTCTGGTGCATTGGATTATTGGTTCTAAGGGGCCTTATTGTCAATGCTTTTCGCACCTCCTGGTTTCTGGGCCCATTTAATTTAAGCTGACTGTTTGCTATTTTCGCACCCCCGATGTCCTTTTCTCATTTCTTCCTTTTTTTTTTATATACATGTTTCAAAATGTTTTTGTAAAAATAGTTCCTTTTCACTAAAAATTCCAAGAAAACCCATTATTGGTCCTAACCATCTCTTTTAATTTTTCGTATTTTTTATTTCCATGTATGATTAATTTTGATGCCGATTTTGGATTTTTCTTTGTGTTGTGCTTTAATGATCATAGTTTGTGATACTTGGTACATTAATCATTTTCTATTAGAAGTTTGGTACTGATTTGTCACTTGGAATTTTACATGAGATATTAGGAGATATTGAGCACTACTATATAATATTTTAGGAATTTTTAGATGATATTTGATTGTCTTTTGAATGTCATCTTGTATGTGATTGTTCAATGACTATAGTGCATGTTATGGGTTTTGTTTGAACATGATAACAAATGAATTTTTGCTCACTCTTTTGCGTATTGTTTAGCCTCTGATTACAATCCATCTCACTTGTTTCCTTTGAGTTTTTACAACATTTAATCATGCTTGTGTTAATTGATAAAGTGCACCTTGTTTGTGTAGATGTTTATTGTGCTAGTTCTAGGGCTTCATGTTCATTGTGTAACTATTCAACACGATACTTGTTCATTCATTTATATACATGTTTAGGCATACTTATAGGTCTTATAAAAGTAAATGATAGGTCCATAACACTTAGATTTGATTGATTTGTATAGACATATTTGAATATGAATTGATACTTGGTGTTTGATCTTTCTTTGTCCACTTTTTCTTATGTGTTGCATGGTACATCTTCATGAAGAAGTATAAGACATAAAAGCTATCTAAACTTGACTCACCTTCTATTTTAGATCATCTCTAACCATTCATGTGACTCATAACTTCATTTTTACTTGTTTGAAAACCCATTACTTGTAAACATTGTGTGTGTGATCCAATTGGTTCTAACTTGAGTTGTTTGTGTGATATGATCAAAGTGATGCATCTAATTCACATCCCCACCCCATTGCACATGACTTATAATATGCCAAAACATACACATTCACTAGCCCATACCATATGGCATATAATTTCTTTGCATATTTCACAAAACTTGAACTTGGTTTGTCTTTTCCAAAGTGAACTTTGTTTGTTAAGAATGTTTGAACCTTGGGTGATCTACTTCTTCTCTTTCTTTTAGGACTTGTATGAGACCTATTAGAGTTCAATAGCCTCTGACCTTGACATGTCTAATATGCTTTGATCTATTCGAACTTCCTCTTTCATTTACTTCAAAAGTACACTAATGATTGAGTACTTCTTTGAGCTAGTTTTGCACTTACTTCTCTTCTAGCTTCTAAATGACAAGAGTTGTGTGGGAATATTATAGGTCTTTTATTTTTATTCCAACTTCATTTAAAGTATGATATGCTACTGAATTGGGTACTCATGCATGATTCATTTCACTTACATGACTTCTTTTGGTTTGTTGCATTAAGTGTGCATCATAGTTGAACTTCAAGTGTGTTTGTTCACTTCTTCTCACTCCATTTCTTAAATACTTGCATCCATGACTTGTATGTTCATTTAATGACATTCATATGCATTCATAGATTTCATTTAATTCTGACATTGACTTATGTTCATGCATTAATACATGTTTACCATTCATAAGCATTCATTTTTCATAAGTGGTACACACATTGCCTTTGCATGATTGTTTAGTGCATAGTTTGCTTTTATTTGATTTCATATGGCATGTTTACATTAGTAGGATCCCTTAAGACACACCTACTGACTTAGGATGGTTCCTAACCATTAGGTCCCTTCCTTTGTGGCTTGAATTTTACTTACTTATTAGTTTGTCTTCTTAGAGCAACTAGTATTAGTTAGATTAGTTTCTTACACTTGTATTAATGACTTGTGATGCTTTTATGCTAACCTTTTGTGTATGGGCAGAGGTAAGGTACTTGGACATATGGATGGTTATCCATGTTCATCTATTCTTCCATTTCTCATTTATCTTAATTTTAGCTCATCCTTAATTTTTGATTAAGGTGAGGTAGGATAGGCATTAGGTAGTGTTATCCCTCTCTTCTCTTTAGACTTAGGTTCTTAAACCTTGACCTTAGGGCCACTTTTGCATGATAACATTAGGAATAAATTAGATTCCCTTTAGTTTTTTATTTTCAACTTGAGTCTTCTCTTCTCATCTCATAATATTTATAAAACACTTAATAAAGGATTAACATGTATTGTGCATGAGCCTTATATGTGGGAAATGAGATAGTGGGAGATCTTCCTTCACTTTCTTAGGATGTTTAGCATGTGTCCCGTCTTAGGTCGATACGCGAGACATTCGAACCTATGTTGTAGACTTGGGTGCAATGCAAGTTATGAATTAACTTCAATCCACTTCTATCTAAAAGACATAAAACAAACTCAAACCTCTTTCATCCTTCGGGATTGTTAAGTTCCAAACCTCATTTTCAGAAAAGGGCATGTTACTTCCGTCTCGTCGCAAACAGGCATCGACCCTAACTGCAGGACGCGAACATAACGTCGCTCATAAAAAATACATACTTTGTTAAGTCGATTTCCTCCTTTTGGTTAGATTGAGGATACGTAGGCACGAGACGACGATGTCTTGGTGAGCAACCTCCCCCCTTAGTTCGTGTCCGAACTACGTTGACTCTGATTTTCCTGTTCCCGAGGGAATACGTAGGCCTAGGACTCCGAGGATGTCCTATCGAGTCACCGCTTCTTTTTATTTTCTTCTTCGTATCTTCATTCTTTCCCGTACCTGTTCCTTCTCCTTTCCAGTAGCAGTGGAGCTCCAGACGATGACACCCTTTGATTGAGACAACAAGCGTGGATCCCATCGAGTACGATGGACGTGTTGGGTGCTAACACCTTCCCTTCGCGTAACCGACTCCCTTACCTATTTCTCTTGGTCGTGAGACCATGCTTTTCCTTTCCCCCAGGTTTATGCAGTGTTTCCTTTCCCTCTCTTGGGATAAATACACATTGCTGGCGACTCTGTTTCCGCGCCACTTTCGTGTTTGTACTTGGATGAAAATCCTGGGACCGACAGTTGGCGACTCTGCTGTGGACGAAACCCAGAATCTCTGGTTCCCTAAGCGGGTAAATCCTAGTGCTTAGTTATTTATTATCTTTGGGTGTTTGTTGTGGTGCTTTATTTTGTGGTTTTACTGTACTACTGAATATTTTATTGTATTACTATCTTTACCGCCTTTATTGCATTTTTGTTTCATTATTATACTGGATTATGCTCGACTGTGCTGTTTTTTTTCTGTTTGGCGGGATGGGTGATTTGAGCGATAAGCCCATTACATAGGCTTGAGAGTACATGTAGTATTAGAGTGGAAAGTAGTGTGGCCTACGTAGCGTCTTGGTATATATGGTTTACAGGAACTCCACACCCAGACGAGGTTTTTTGGGAGATGTTCTGATTTGCGCGTCTTGTGCATTTTGGGGTGTTAACCTAGAAAGTTGTCGAGTCTGGTGACCATTCTCGAGGACTCAGTTGCGGCACTCGTCCCGAGATGTGATAATGGTAGACCAGAAATGGTAAACCCATTACACTTCTCGATCCGAGGACCCAATGCTGGGAACTTGCTATAGGATATCCTTTTTTAGGGGAATCAGTTGAGGCCTCCTCGATTGATGATGATGCCAAACCAGAAATGGTGAATGTATCATCATTTCTCGACCTAAGAGTCCATGATATTGAGGATCCTCATCTTTCTAGTGCCCACATGTGAGAGGGGCGGGTTGTTTACAGGTTTGCAGCTAACCTTGACTTTCATCCTACCTGGTATTCTGGTTCTCTTATTAGTGCAAACTTATCAGCCTGGTATTCTGGTATTCTGATTATGCTGATATGCTAGTTATTCTGGTATTCTGGTTATTCGGATATTCTAGTATTCGGGTATTCTCTTCAGAGTAGACCTTTGAACTTATCCATTCAGCAGCACGACAGTATTGAGCATTGTGAAAGCCTTGATCCCATTTTTGTTGCATCTACATCATCATTTTCGCATACATGTTCTTGTATTTCGAAGGGATATTAACTTTGAGACTTGCTACTGAGCATTTCCATCTATTTATTGTGGTTAGTGTAAGGGAAATTTTTTGAATCAAAGCATAATGATTCCTTGGAAAGATTCGATCATGGAATTATGCATTGCATTCTCATACTCATATGCATAACAGGTGTTCCGGAGCGGATTTCTCATTCTGACTTGGTATTATCTTCAGGACAGCCAGCTTGACCTGCCACCACTACTCGACCTGTGATAATCAGAGGATAGCCATGGAACAACTCCGTGCAGAAATGACCGAAATAAAGATTCAGATGGGGCAGTTTATGGGGAAGATGCAAGCTTTGGTTCAAGACCAGAAAGTGTTGAAGGAGGAGGTCAACCAACTGAAGACTCAGATGAGTCTGGTTATGGAGGTCGTGAGAGGTGTGCTAAAAATAAATAATAATCTCTTGCCTGAAGCTGTGGCTGGAATTGTCTCTCCTCCACTGTTTAAGGGATCCCTCCCAAAAAGTGTGCAGATTACCACTGTGACCGTCCCGGCTATATCTCAACCGCAAAATCGTGCTCCACGCCAGCAGCAATTTACGCCTAAGCAGAATAGGCATTTTGAGACTCCACTAGTGCCATATTCTCAGCTATTCCAGCATCTCCTTCAGTTGCAATTGGCAAAGAGAAGGACTTTGGCTCCTCTCTCTAGTACTCCCCCACCGGGTTATGACGCAAGAGTCCATTGTGATTTCCACTCTGGTGCGGTGGGGCATAATGTGGAAAATTGTAAGGCCTTTCAGCATGTCGTACAGGATCTGGTCGATTCGAGGGAAATTGAATTCACGCCGAGGGCGTAAGCTTTCATGGTGGTTTCATTCCTACTCTAGCTACTGAAAAAGCAGTGGATATCCCTATTGTCTCTCCTAGAGTTGCATCAAGTCAAGGTTATATCTTGCAGTCCTTGATCTTAGAATCTCCACATCCACAAACGCTGCCTACGCCTCGACCAAGCCTGAAGAGAAAAGTGTCTGAAAAGATTGTGCGCTCGAATCAGTGTCAACAAGAGAACTGCTCTAGAAAGGGACAATAAAGGCAGAAGAAGCCTGAAAGACAATTTGATTTTCTTCCCATGCTATACGCTCAGTTACTGTCTGATCTACTCAAGTATCAGTTGTTTCAATTAAGGACTCTTAACCATGTCCAACAAAGATACCACCAGGTTGGGATGCAAGTGCAAGATGCGAGTTCCATTCAGGGGCACCTGGCCATTTGATTGAAAATTGCAAAGCTCTGCAACACAAGGTGCAAGACTTAATCGACTCAAAAGTCATCACGATCACGCCTGACGGTCTGTACTTGAATTGAAGACTCCTTTCTGGAATGAGCATCCAAATTGGAAGAGCATCGTTGGAAACATTAAGTCTAGACGGAGTCAAGTCTCCTCAACAATGGCAATCTTCAGATTCTTTACTGCAGTTTAATATGTAGCTTTCATTTGTTTGTTTAAACAGTGTTTGCATGAAAACTTGTTTGTATTTTGAATGTTGATTTTAATGCTATGAATGTGTTGTCCTTGAAGTAATTTACTTTTATGCACTCATATCATGTTTATATGCACTGAAATACCAATTTTCTTGCCTAAACTCTTGAGGGAGGATGATGAGGGAAAAACGCAAAATCTTTGGTTATGTGCTTTCAGATAAAACCCTGTTGAGGATGTACAGGCATTGTTTCAAATCCCCAAACAGTGGAGATATAAGGGAGATAGACTCTCGTTAACCCCTTTGAGCCTTGAAGTATGAGTTTCTTTTCGTATGAAAAAACCCTCACATTTAACCCAGGGGTAGGGTAGGCGTCAGTTAATTTGACCGAGCTTTCAAATTTCAAAAGGAGTGTGCATCTGAGGATCCATTACCTTTTATTCCACCGTCAAGAGGTCAAGAGATGTGAAACCATAATGGTTATCCATCAACAATCAAGGAGTAAGGCAGTCACAACCCTTTCAACAAAGTCAAGACAAGCCAGTGTCACACGATTTGTTCCGAAAAAAAAAAGAAAAAAAAAAGGAAAAAGGCCCGCTAAGTCGAACCATGAAAACAAGCGACTTAGGCAATAGTTAGGGCATCCCTCTGGACTTTAAAATCTAAAAATTCAAAAGAGTCAGTCTAGGCAAAATCAGGGAAAACAAAAGAATGAAAAGCGAAAAGCGAAAAGGATTACAAAAGAAAAATCCTCAAACAAGAACAAAGTCGTGTGGCTACAGACACAAAGGACCAAAGGGGTGACTGTTGCTCCAAAACCTCATTAGGTGTCAAACCATCAGTTGCATGGGTTTCTTAAAGATCATGAAACCTTTTGAGAAATGAGTGCTTGTGTCAGATTAGCTGAACGTAGGGCTGGAGAACATCACGAAGAGTGGGTGGGCACCGATAAATTTTGAACCATAAATCCTTTTTTCTCAAAACCGTGAACCAGGCCACGATACAACCCTTAGAAGGCCTAATTGAAGCAGGGTTTATTCTGAAAGTGCACTTTAGCGAGATGGCGTACCTGACTCCTAGGAGTTGTGCTAATAATATTTTTGCTGGTATTGCATGTGCATATTGTTTTCCATTCAAAAATCAATGTCGCATCCCAGCTAGTGATTCGTTCACAAGGCTTGACAACGCATTTTCGATAAAAATTCAAGGTCAACACAAGTGTTGCATTAGAATTGTCATTCTCATAATAAACATTGTCTGCTTACATGCGTTTGACATCAAAGAAGCTTACATGATGAACATCAGTTGAGAAGCTAGATCACGCCAAGTTGAGATGGTGAAAACTTCGAAGGACAGTCGTGTCAAGGGGTGTGTGTCCAAGAGACTGTGCGCAGCCTAGAGGTTCTCGATAAATGGTGATAAGTTCAGCCAAACTGGGGCAATTATGTCGAGATTCAATAAATCTCTCCATAAGCGCTTAATATGGGGCAATCAGGTCGATTTGAAAAATCTCTATAAGATCAGTCAGGGGCAAAACTTCTTCAAGACTTGGGGCATGCCACCTCTAGAGTGTGCGAAGTTGTCCACTCTTGAAGACGGTTAATTGAAAACACCTTTTCAAAGTTCAGAACACTGGGGCAGAGTATTTTCAAGTCATTACAAATCCTTTCAAGGTAATTTACTTCATGGAATATGCAGTCTGGGGCAGTTATGTCGGGATCTAATAAATCTCTCCAAGAGTTTGAAGACCCTGGGGGCAGTGTGAATGCACGGTCTCCTATAAAATCCTCTTGAGTTAATTTTTTCCTTTAGACCTGGTGGTCTGGGGCAAGTGGAGAGTTCAAAGGGACGTTTATGACCATAGAGACAGGTCAGGCTGGGTAACAAGTTTGTTTTCCCCAGCAGCGTTACTCTCCCCAACACTGAAAGGTCGTCGTCCTCAGCAGAACTTATTCTCCCCAGCAAGAGTACATAGGATTGTGTTCCCCAGCTGAAGTTATGGTTGGTTTATTATTCCCCAGCAAGCAGTCAGAAGTGGATTGCTCCAAGGTGGATATTTCTGTATTTCCAGCAGGGGATGTGTTGGATGTCTTTGAAAAGACTTTATTTTCCCCACAGAGCCTGGTACTCACTTTCCTCAGCAGGTCAGGAAGTGTATTTCCGTCAGCAATGGCATGCTCTAATCCCCAGCAGGGTAAAAAATTTTCTCCCCAATAGAGTTATCCTCATCAACATAGAAATTTCATCATCCTCATCAGACTGTCACTCTCCCTAGTCAGAATACAAAAGATTGTTCCCCAGCCAGCATCTAAAGTTGATTGCTTTAGGATGGATGTTGTTTTGTCACCACAGGAGATTTGTGGAGCATATTATCAAGACAAAGATGTTGTCTTCCCCGCAGAGTATTGGTGTCTATTCCCCTCGGCCAGTCAGGAAATATGTTCTCACCAGCAACAGCATGATAAGGGCGAAGTCATTCCCCCAGCAGCGGGTTAAGTCCAATGGTGTCCCCAGCGGGTCTAGTATTGGTGATTTGTCTCCCCAAGCAGAGTTTGGTGGTAATCCTCGCATCGGTTTGTTCAACGATGGTTAATATCCCCCAGCAGGTCTTAAGTCCAATTGTTATTGGCATTCTTCAAATCCAAGTTTGAGGTCTACCTTTGATAGAATTCATTGGTAATTCCATGCAGAGGGAATTTCACTTTGGGTTCCACCTTTAATATTCGGTTCCATCCCCAACATAGTGGAACTTCGTTCGGGGTTCTAATCTCCAGCAGAGTTGATGACTAAGAAGTCGTTCAGTGAAATCTTCCTCAGCAGGATCTCCTAATTTAGAGGACAATTTGGTTTGTCATCCCTGATGGAGCTGCCTTTGTCTTCAGCATTTATTTTGCTGAGACGTTTCCTTTGCATTGCATAAGCATCTTTGCATGGCATCCTCCCAAACGCGTAGCATTTCCATTTCGTATGGAGCATTACGCCATAGAAAAATTCAAACATGTGCATTCGAAGCATAAGCCAGGTTTGAGTTCTCGTTTGCCAGGTGTTTCCCTGATAGGAAGAATGTTAATTCAGGAGATTTTGTTTGCCAGTTCTCTTTCTCAGCAGAGATGGCATAATTCAGGAGATTTTCTTTGCCAGTTCTCTTTCTCATCAGAGATAGCATAACGCAGGGTACTGTCTATGCTGGTTCTCTTTCTCAGCAGAGATGGCATAATTCTGGATATTTTCTTTGCCAGTTCTCTTTCTCAGCAAAGATGGCATAACTTGGGAGATTTTAGTTTATCCTCAGATCTCGCCGAGGGATGTGTTTATCCTACCTGTGCTCTCGGGCAGAGTCTTTTATTTAGACTTCTCATTTCCCCAGCGGAGTCATCTTATCTGTGGGTTGTAAGTTCGTTGATTCTTCCTCTCACCCTTTCGATTCACGACCGTATCTTTGCTAGGAGTTTGCCTTTGATTGGCCAATCTCTTTTGTAAATCTAGTTCTCGCCTGGTAGTCAGTTCTTGTCTGACTTATTTCCTGAAATCCAGTTCTCACCTGGTAGTCAAATCTCGTCTGACTTATTTCGTGAAACCCAGTTCTCTTCCTCAACAGATATGGTATGACTCATAAGAGTTTATTTCACTTTATCCCCAGTGAAGTCCACATTCGGCTTGGTCTTTCTTTTCGAGTTCGTCTGCAGCCGTCCTCATTTTCTTTTGTTGGGTAGCCCGTCTATGGACAGTCTTCCTTTTTTAGTTCGTCTGCGGCCGTCCTCGTATTCTTTTGTTGGGTAGCCCGTCTGTGGCCGGTCTTCCTTTTCGAGTTCGTCTACGGCCGTCCTCATTTTATTTTTGTTGGGTAGCCCGTCTGTGGCCGGTCTTCCTTTTCAAGTTCGTCTGCGGCCGTCCTCGTTTTATCTTTTGTTGGGTAGCCCGTCTGTGGCCGGTCATCCTTTTCGAGTTCGTCTGCGGCCATCCTTGTATTCTTTTGTTGGGTAGCCCGTCTGTGGCCGGTCTTCCTTTTCGAGTTCGTCTGCGGCCATCCTCATTTTATTTTTGTTGGGTAGCCCGTCTGTGGCCGGTATTCCTTTTTGAGTTCGTCTACGGCCGTCCTCGTTTTATTTTTGTTGGGTAGCCCGTCTGTGGCAGCCTTCCTTTTTGAGTTCATCTGCGGCCGTCCTTGTTTTATTTTTGTTGGGTAGCCCATCTGTGGCCGGTCTTCCTTTTCTTGTTCGTCTGCGGCCATCCTCGTTTTCTTTGGTTGGGTAGTCCGTCTGTGGCGAGTCTTTCTTTTCGAGTTCGTCTGCGGTCGTCCTCGTTTTCTTTTATTGGGTAGCCTGTCTGTATCCGGTCTTCCTTTTCGAGTTCGTCTGCGGCCGTCCTCGTATTCTTTTGTTGGGTAGCCCGTCTGTGGTCGGTCTTCCTTTTCGAGTTTGTCTGTGGCCGTCCTCGTTTTATTTTTGTTGGGTATCCCATCTGTGGTCGGTCTTCCTTTTCGAGTTCATCTGCGACCGTCCTCATTTTATTTTTGTTCGGTAGCCCATCTGTGGCCGGTCTTTCTTTTCAAGTTCGTCTGCGGCCGTCCTCCTTTTATTTTTGTTGGGTAGCCCGTCTGTGGCCGACCTTCCTTTTCGAGTTCGTCTACGGCCGTCCTCGTTTTATTTTTGTTGGGTAGCCCGTCTGTGGCCGACTTCCTTTTCTAGTTCGTCTGCGGTTGTCCTCGTTTTATTTTTGTTGGGTAGCCCGTTTGTGGCATGTCTTCCTTTTCGAGTTCGTCTGCGACCGTCCCCATTTTCTTTTGTTGGGTAGCCCGTCTGTGGCCGAATTTCCTTTTCGAGTTCGTCTGCGGCCGTCCTCGTATTCTTTTGTTGGGTAGCCCGTCTGTGGTCGGTCTTCCTTTTCGAGTTTGTCTGTGGCCGTCCTCGTTTTATTTTTGTAGGGTATCCCATCTGTGGCTGGTCTTCCTTTTCGAGTTCATCTGCGGCCGTCGTCATTTTATTTTTGTTGGGTAGCCCATCTGTGGCCGGTCTTTCTTTTCAAGTTCGTCTGCGGCCGTCCTCGTTTTATTTTTGTTGGGTAGCTTGTCTGTGGCCGGCCTTCCTTTTCGAGTTCGTCTACGGCTGTCCTCCTTTTATTTTTGTTGGGTAGCCCGTTTATGGCCGGTCTTCCTTTTCGAGTTCGTCTGCGACCGTCCTCAATTTCTTTTGTTGGGTAGCCCGTCTGTGGCCATATTTCCTTTTCGAGTTCGTCTGTGGGCGTCCTCGTTTTCTTTTGTTGGGTAGTCCGTCTGTGGCGGGTCTTCCTTTTCGAGTTCGTCTACGGTCGTCCTCGTTTTCTTTTGTTGGGTAGCCTGTCTGTGGTCGGTCTTCCTTTTCGAGTTCGTCTGCGACCGTCCTCGTATTCTTTTGTTGGGTAGCCCGTCTGTGGTCGGTCTTCCTTTTCGAGTTTGTCTGTGGCCGTCCTCATTTTATTTTTGTAGGGTATCCCATCTGTGGCTGGTCTTCCTTTTCGAGTTCATCTGCGGCCGTCCTCATTTTATTTTTGTTGGGTAGCCCATCTGTGGCCGGACTTTCTTTTCAAGTTCTTCTGCGGCCGTCCTCGTTTTATTTTTGTTGGGTAGCCCGTCTGTGGCCGACTTCCTTTTCGAGTTCGTCTGCGGCTGTCCTCGTTTTATTTTTGTTGGGTAGCCCGTCTGTGGTCGGTCTTCCTTTTTGAGTTCGTCTGCTGCCGTCCTCGTTTTCTTTTGTTGGGTAGTCCGTCTGTGGCGGGTCTTCCTTTTCGAGTTTGTCTGCGGTCGTCCTCGTTTTCTTTTGTTGGGTAGCCTGTCTGTGGTCGGTCTTCCTTTTCGAGTTCGTCTGCGGCCGTCCTCGTATGCTTTTGTTGGGTAGCCCGTCTGTGGTCGGTCTTCCTTTTCGAGTTTGTCTGTGGCCGTCCTCGTTTTATTTTTGTAGGGTATCCCATCTGTGGCTGGTCTTCCTTTTCGAGTTCATCTGCGGCCGTCCTCATTTTATTTTTGTTGGGTAGCCCATCTGTGGCCGGTCTTTCTTTTCAAGTTCGTGTGCGGCCGTCCTCGTTTTATTTTTGTTGGGTAGTCCGTCTGTGGCCGGTCTTCCTTTTCGAGTTCATCTGCGGCCGTCCTCATTTTATTTTTGTTGGGTAGCCCATCTGTTACCGGACTTTCTTTTCAAGTTCGTCTGCGGCCGTCCTCGTTTTATTTTTGTTGGGTAGCCTGTCTGTGGCCGGCCTTCCTTTTCGAGTTCGTCTGCAGCTGTCCTCGTTTTATTTTTGTTGGGTAGCCCATTTATGGCCGGTCTTCCTTTTGAGTTCGTCTGCGACTGTCCTCAATTTCTTTTGTTGGGTAGCCTGTCTGTGGCCAAATTTCCTTTTCGACTTCGTCTGCGACCGTCCTCGTTTTCTTTTGTTGGGTAGCCCGTCTGTGGCGGGTCTTCCTTTTCGAGTTCGTCTGCGGCCGTCCTCGTTTTCTTTTGTTGGGTAGTCCGTCTGTGGCCGGTCTTCCTTTTCGAGTTCATCTGCGGCCGTCCTCATTTTATTTTTGTTGGGTAGCCCATCTGTGGCCGGTCTTTCTTTTCAAGTTCGTCTGCGGGCGTCCTCGTTTTATTTTTGTTGGGTAGCCTGTCTGTGGCCGGCCTTCCTTTTCGAGTTCGTCTGCGGCTGTCCTCGTTTTATTTTTGTTGGGTAGCCCATTTATGGCCGGTCTTCCTTTTGAGTTCGTCTGCGACTGTCCTCAATTTCTTTTGTTGGGTAGCCCGTCTGTGGCCAAATTTCCTTTTCGAGTTCGTCTGCGACCGTCCTCGTTTTCTTTTGTTGGGTAGCCCGTCTGTGGCGGGTCTTCCTTTTCGAGTTCGTCTGCGGCCGTCCTCGTTTTCTTTTGTTGGGTAGTCCGTCTGTGGCCGGTCTTCCTTTTCGAGTTCATCTGCGGCCGTCCTCATTTTATTTTTGTTGGGTAGCCCATCTGTGGCCGGTCTTTCTTTTCAAGTTCGTCTGCGGGCGTCCTCGTTTTATTTTTGTTGGGTAGCCTGTCTGTGGCCGGCCTTCCTTTTCGAGTTCGTCTGCGGCTGTCCTCGTTTTATTTTTGTTGGGTAGCCCATTTATGGCCGGTCTTCCTTTTGAGTTCGTCTGCGACTGTCCTCAATTTCTTTTGTTGGGTAGCCCGTCTGTGGCCAAATTTCCTTTTCGAGTTCGTCTGCGACCGTCCTCGTTTTCTTTTGTTGGGTAGCCCGTCTGTGGCGGGTCTTCCTTTTCGAGTTCGTCTGCGGCCGTCCTCGTTTTCTTTTGTTGGGTAGTCCGTCTGTGGCCGGTCTTCCTTTTCGAGTTCATCTGCGGCCGTCCTCATTTTATTTTTGTTGGGTAGCCCATCTGTGGCCGGTCTTTCTTTTCAAGTTCGTCTGCGGGCGTCCTCGTTTTATTTTTGTTGGGTAGCCTGTCTGTGGCCGGCCTTCCTTTTCGAGTTCGTCTGCGGCTGTCCTCGTTTTATTTTTGTTGGGTAGCCCATTTATGGCCGGTCTTCCTTTTGAGTTCGTCTGCGACTGTCCTCAATTTCTTTTGTTGGGTAGCCCATCTGTGGCCAAATTTCCTTTTCGACTTCGTCTGCGACCGTCCTCGTTTTCTTTTGTTGGGTAGCCCGTCTGTGGCGGGTCTTCCTTTTCGAGTTCGTCTGCGGCCGTCCTCGTTTTCTTTTGTTGGGTAGTCCGTCTGTGGCCGGTCTTCCTTTTCGAGTTCATCTGCGGCCGTCCTCATTTTATTTTTGTTGGGTAGCCCATCTGTGGCCGGTCTTTCTTTTCAAGTTCGTCTGCGGCCGTCCTCGTTTTATTTTTGTTGGGTAGCCCGTCTGTGGCCGACCTTCCTTTTCGAGTTCGTCTACGGCCGTCCTCGTTTTATTTTTGTTGGGTAGCCCGTCTGTGGCCGACTTCCTTTTCGAGTTCGTCTGCGACCGTCCCCGTTTTCTTTTGTTGGGTAGCCCGTCTGTGGCCGAATTTCCTTTTTGAGTTCGTCTGCGGCCGTCCTCGTATTCTTTTGTTGGGTAGCCCGTCTGTGGTCGGTCTTCCTTTTCGAGTTTGTCTGTGGCCGTCCTCGTTTTAGTTTTGTAGGGTATCCCATCTGTGGCTGGTCTTCCTTTTCGAGTTCATCTGCGGCCGTCCTCATTTTATTTTTGTTGGGTAGCCCATCTGTGGCCGGCCTTTCTTTTCAAGTTCGTCTGCGGCCGTCCTCGTTTTATTTTTGTTGGGTAGCCTGTCTGTGGGCGGCCTTCCTTTTCGAGTTCGTCTGCGGCTGTCCTCCTTTTATTTTTGTTGGGTAGCCCGTTTATGGCCGGTCTTCCTTTTCGAGTTCGTCTGCGACCGTCCTCAATTTCTTTTGTTGGGTAGCCCGTCTGTGGCCATATTTCCTTTTCGAGTTCGTCTGCGGCCGTCCTCGTTTTCTTTTGTTGGGTAGTCCGTCTGTGGCGGGTCTTCCTTTTCGAGTTCGTCTACGGTCGTCCTCGTTTTCTTTTGTTGGGTAGCCTGTCTGTGGTCGGTCTTCCATTTCGAGTTCGTCTGCCACCGTCCTCGTATTCTTTTGTTGGGTAGCCCGTCTGTGGCCGACTTCCTTTTCGAGTTCGTCTGCGGCTGTCCTCGTTTTATTTTTGTTGGGTAGCCCGTTTGTGGCATGTCTTCCTTTTCGAGTTCGTCTGCGACCGTCCCCGTTTTCTTTTGTTGGGTAGCCCGTCTGTGGCCGAATTTCCTTTTTGAGTTCGTCTGCGGCCGTCCTCGTTTTCTTTTGTTGGGTAGTCCGTCTGTGGCGGGTCTTCCTTTTCGAGTTTGTCTGCGGTCGTCCTCGTTTTCTTTTGTTGGGTAGCCTGTCTGTGGTCGGTCTTCCTTTTCGAGTTCGTCTGCGGCCGTCCTCGTATTCTTTTGTTGGGTACCCCGTCTGTGGTCGGTCTTCCTTTTCGAGTTTGTCTGTGGCCGTCCTCGTTTTATTTTTGTAGGGTATCCCATCTGTGGCTGGTCTTCCTTTTCGAGTTCATCTGCGGCCGTCCTCATTTTATTTTTGTTGGGTAGCCCATCTGTGGCCGGTCTTTCTTTTCAAGTTTGTCTGCGGCCGTCCTCATTTTATTTTTGTTGGGTAGCCCGTCTGTGGCCGACTTCCTTTTCGAGTTCGTCTGCGGCTGTCCTCGTTTTATTTTTGTTGGGTAGCCCGTTTGTGGCATGTCTTCCTTTTCGAGTTCGTCTGCGACCGTCCTCGTTTTCTTTTGTTGGGTAGCCCGTCTGTGGCGGGTCTTCCTTTTCGAGTTCGTCTGCGGCCGTCCTCGTTTTCTTTTGTTGGGTAGTCCGTCTGTGGCCGGTCTTCCTTTTCGAGTTCATCTGCGGCCGTCCTCATTTTATTTTTGTTGGGTAGCCCATCTGTGGCCGGTCTTTCTTTTCAAGTTCGTCTGCGGGCGTCCTCGTTTTATTTTTGTTGGGTAGCCTGTCTGTGGCCGGCCTTCCTTTTCGAGTTCGTCTGCGGCTGTCCTCGTTTTATTTTTGTTGGGTAGCCCATTTATGGCCGGTCTTCCTTTTGAGTTCGTCTGCGACTGTCCTCAATTTCTTTTGTTGGGTAGCCCGTCTGTGGCCAAATTTCCTTTTCGAGTTCGTCTGCGACCGTCCTCGTTTTCTTTTGTTGGGTAGCCCGTCTGTGGCGGGTCTTCCTTTTCGAGTTCGTCTGCGGCCGTCCTCGTTTTCTTTTGTTGGGTAGTCCGTCTGTGGCCGGTCTTCCTTTTCGAGTTCATCTGCGGCCGTCCTCATTTTATTTTTGTTGGGTAGCCCATCTGTGGCCGGTCTTTCTTTTCAAGTTCGTCTGCGGGCGTCCTCGTTTTATTTTTGTTGGGTAGCCTGTCTGTGGCCGGCCTTCCTTTTCGAGTTCGTCTGCGGCTGTCCTCGTTTTATTTTTGTTGGGTAGCCCATTTATGGCCGGTCTTCCTTTTGAGTTCGTCTGCGACTGTCCTCAATTTCTTTTGTTGGGTAGCCCGTCTGTGGCCAAATTTCCTTTTCGAGTTCGTCTGCGACCGTCCTCGTTTTCTTTTGTTGGGTAGCCCGTCTGTGGCGGGTCTTCCTTTTCGAGTTCGTCTGCGGCCGTCCTCGTTTTCTTTTGTTGGGTAGTCCGTCTGTGGCCGGTCTTCCTTTTCGAGTTCATCTGCGGCCGTCCTCATTTTATTTTTGTTGGGTAGCCCATCTGTGGCCGGTCTTTCTTTTCAAGTTCGTCTGCGGGCGTCCTCGTTTTATTTTTGTTGGGTAGCCTGTCTGTGGCCGGCCTTCCTTTTCGAGTTCGTCTGCGGCTGTCCTCGTTTTATTTTTGTTGGGTAGCCCATTTATGGCCGGTCTTCCTTTTGAGTTCGTCTGCGACTGTCCTCAATTTCTTTTGTTGGGTAGCCCATCTGTGGCCAAATTTCCTTTTCGACTTCGTCTGCGACCGTCCTCGTTTTCTTTTGTTGGGTAGCCCGTCTGTGGCGGGTCTTCCTTTTCGAGTTCGTCTGCGGCCGTCCTCGTTTTCTTTTGTTGGGTAGTCCGTCTGTGGCCGGTCTTCCTTTTCGAGTTCATCTGCGGCCGTCCTCATTTTATTTTTGTTGGGTAGCCCATCTGTGGCCGGTCTTTCTTTTCAAGTTCGTCTGCGGCCGTCCTCGTTTTATTTTTGTTGGGTAGCCCGTCTGTGGCCGACCTTCCTTTTCGAGTTCGTCTACGGCCGTCCTCGTTTTATTTTTGTTGGGTAGCCCGTCTGTGGCCGACTTCCTTTTCGAGTTCGTCTGCGACCGTCCCCGTTTTCTTTTGTTGGGTAGCCCGTCTGTGGCCGAATTTCCTTTTTGAGTTCGTCTGCGGCCGTCCTCGTATTCTTTTGTTGGGTAGCCCGTCTGTGGTCGGTCTTCCTTTTCGAGTTTGTCTGTGGCCGTCCTCGTTTTAGTTTTGTAGGGTATCCCATCTGTGGCTGGTCTTCCTTTTCGAGTTCATCTGCGGCCGTCCTCATTTTATTTTTGTTGGGTAGCCCATCTGTGGCCGGCCTTTCTTTTCAAGTTCGTCTGCGGCCGTCCTCGTTTTATTTTTGTTGGGTAGCCTGTCTGTGGGCGGCCTTCCTTTTCGAGTTCGTCTGCGGCTGTCCTCCTTTTATTTTTGTTGGGTAGCCCGTTTATGGCCGGTCTTCCTTTTCGAGTTCGTCTGCGACCGTCCTCAATTTCTTTTGTTGGGTAGCCCGTCTGTGGCCATATTTCCTTTTCGAGTTCGTCTGCGGCCGTCCTCGTTTTCTTTTGTTGGGTAGTCCGTCTGTGGCGGGTCTTCCTTTTCGAGTTCGTCTACGGTCGTCCTCGTTTTCTTTTGTTGGGTAGCCTGTCTGTGGTCGGTCTTCCATTTCGAGTTCGTCTGCCACCGTCCTCGTATTCTTTTGTTGGGTAGCCCGTCTGTGGCCGACTTCCTTTTCGAGTTCGTCTGCGGCTGTCCTCGTTTTATTTTTGTTGGGTAGCCCGTTTGTGGCATGTCTTCCTTTTCGAGTTCGTCTGCGACCGTCCCCGTTTTCTTTTGTTGGGTAGCCCGTCTGTGGCCGAATTTCCTTTTTGAGTTCGTCTGCGGCCGTCCTCGTTTTCTTTTGTTGGGTAGTCCGTCTGTGGCGGGTCTTCCTTTTCGAGTTTGTCTGCGGTCGTCCTCGTTTTCTTTTGTTGGGTAGCCTGTCTGTGGTCGGTCTTCCTTTTCGAGTTCGTCTGCGGCCGTCCTCGTATTCTTTTGTTGGGTACCCCGTCTGTGGTCGGTCTTCCTTTTCGAGTTTGTCTGTGGCCGTCCTCGTTTTATTTTTGTAGGGTATCCCATCTGTGGCTGGTCTTCCTTTTCGAGTTCATCTGCGGCCGTCCTCATTTTATTTTTGTTGGGTAGCCCATCTGTGGCCGGTCTTTCTTTTCAAGTTTGTCTGCGGCCGTCCTCATTTTATTTTTGTTGGGTAGCCCGTCTGTTGCCGACTTCCTTTTCGAGTTCGTCTGCGGCTGTCCTCGTTTTATTTTTGTTGGGTAGCCCGTTTGTGGCATGTCTTCCTTTTCGAGTTCGTCTGCGACCGTCCCCGTTTTCTTTTGTTGGGTAGCCCGTCTGTGGCCGGTCTTCCTTTTCGAGTTTGTCTGTGGCCGTCCTCGTTTTATTTTTGTAGGGTATCCCATCTGTGGATGGTCTTCCTTTTCGAGTTCATCTGCGCCCGTCCTCATTTTATTTTTGTTGGGTAGCCCATCTGTGGCCGGTCTTTCTTTTCAAGTTCGTCTGCGGGCGTCCTCGTTTTATTTTTGTTGGGTAGCCTGTCTGTGGCCGGCCTTCCTTTTCGAGTTCGTCTGCGGCTGTCCTCGTTTTATTTTTGTTGGGTAGCCCATTGATGGTCGGTCTTCCTTTTGAGTTCGTCTGCGACTGTCCTCAATTTCTTTTGTTGGGTAGCCCGTCTGTGGCCAAATTTCCTTTTCGAGTTCGTCTGCGACCGTCCTCGTTTTCTTTTGTTGGGTAGCCCGTCTGTGGCGGGTCTTCCTTTTCGAGTTCGTCTGCGGCCGTCCTCGTTTTCTTTTGTTGGGTAGTCCGTCTGTGGCCGGTCTTCCTTTTCGAGTTCATCTGCGGCCGTCCTCATTTTATTTTTGTTGGGTAGCCCATCTGTGGCCGGTCTTTCTTTTCAAGTTCGTCTGCGGCCGTCCTCGTTTTATTTTTGTTGGGTAGCCTGTCTGTGGCCGGCCTTCCTTTTCGAGTTCGTCTGCGGCTGTCCTCGTTTTATTTTTGTTGGGTAGCCCATTTATGGCCGGTCTTCCTTTTGAGTTCGTCTGCGACTGTCCTCAATTTCTTTTGTTGGGTAGCCCGTCTGTGGCCAAATTTCCTTTTCGACTTCGTCTGCGACCGTCCTCGTTTTCTTTTGTTGGGTAGCCCGTCTGTGGCGGGTCTTCCTTTTCGAGTTCGTCTGCGGCCGTCCTCGTTTTCTTTTGTTGGGTAGTCCGTCTGTAGCCGGTCTTCCTTTTCGAGTTCATCTGCGGCCGTCCTCATTTTATTTTTGTTGGGTAGCCCATCTGTGGCCGGTCTTTCTTTTCAAGTTCGTCTGCGGCCGTCCTCGTTTTATTTTTGTTGGGTAGCCCGTCTGTGGCCGACCTTCCTTTTCGAGTTCGTCTACGGCCGTCCTCGTTTTATTTTTGTTGGGTAGCCCGTCTGTGGCCGACTTCCTTTTCGAGTTCGTCTGCGACCGTCCCCGTTTTCTTTTGTTGGGTAGCCCGTCTGTGGCCGAATTTCCTTTTTGAGTTCGTCTGCGGCCGTCCTCGTATTCTTTTGTTGGGTAGCCCGTCTGTGGTCGGTCTTCCTTTTCGAGTTTGTCTGTGGCCGTCCTCGTTTTAGTTTTGTAGGGTATCCCATCTGTGGCTGGTCTTCCTTTTCGAGTTCATCTGCGGCCGTCCTCATTTTATTTTTGTTGGGTAGCCCATCTGTGGCCGGTCTTTCTTTTCAAGTTCGTCTGCGGCCGTCCTCGTTTTATTTTTGTTGGGTAGCCTGTCTGTGGCCGGCCTTCCTTTTCGAGTTCGTCTGCGGCTGTCCTCCTTTTATTTTTGTTGGGTAGCCCGTTTATGGCTGGTCTTCCTTTTCGAGTTCGTCTGCGACCGTCCTCAATTTCTTTTGTTGGGTAGCCCGTCTGTGGCCATATTTCCTTTTCGAGTTCGTCTGCGGCCGTCCTCGTTTTCTTTTGTTGGGTAGTCCTACTGTGGCGGGTCTTCCTTTTCGAGTTCGTCTACGGTCGTCCTCGTTTTCTTTTGTTGGGTAGCCTGTCTGTGGTCGGTCTTCCTTTTCGAGTTCGTCTGCCACCGTCCTCGTATTCTTTTGTTGGGTAGCCCGTCTGTGGTCGGTCTTCCTTTTCGAGTTTGTCTGTGGCCGTCCTCATTTTATTTTTGTAGGGTATCCCATCTGTGGCTGGTCTTCCTTTTCGAGTTCACCTGCGGCCGTCCTCATTTTATTTTTGTTGGGTAGCCCATCTGTGGCCGGACTTTCTTTTCAAGTTCGTCTGCGGCCGTCCTCGTTTTATTTTTGTTGGGTAGCCCGTCTGTGGCCGACTTCCTTTTCGAGTTCGTCTGCGGCTGTCCTCGTTTTATTTTTGTTGGGTAGCACGTTTGTGGCATGTCTTCCTTTTCGAGTTCGTCTGCGACCGTCCCCGTTTTCTTTTGTTGGGTAGCCCGTCTGTGGCCGAATTTCCTTTTTGAGTTCGTCTGCGGCCGTCCTCGTTTTCTTTTGTTGGGTAGTCCGTCTGTGGTGGGTCTTCCTTTTCGAGTTTGTCTGCGGTCGTCCTCGTTTTCTTTTGTTGGGTAGCCTGTCTGTGGTCGGTCTTCCTTTTCGAGTTCGTCTGCGGCCGTCCTCGTATTCTTTTGTTGGGTACCCCGTCTGTGGTCGGTCTTCCTTTTCGAGTTTGTCTGTGGCCGTCCTCGTTTTATTTTTGTAGGGTATCCCATCTGTGGCTGGTCTTCCTTTTCGAGTTCGTCTGCGGCCGTCCTCATTTTATTTTTGTTGGGTAGCCCATCTGTGGCCGGTCTTTCTTTTCAAGTTCGTCTGCGGCCGTCCTTGTTTTATTTTTGTTGGGTAGCCTGTCTGTGGCCGGCCTTCCTTTTCGAGTTCGTCTGCGGCTGTCCTCGTTTTATTTTTGTTGGGTAGCCCGTTTATGGCCGGTCTTCCTTTTGAGTCGTCTGCGACCGTCCTCAATTTCTTTTGTTGGGTAGCCCGTCTGTGGCCAAATTTCCTTTTCGAGTTCGTCTGCGACCGTCCTCGTTTTCTTTTGTTGGGTAGCCCGTCTGTGGCGGGTCTTCCTTTTCGAGTTCGTCTGCGGCCGTCCTCGTTTTCTTTTGTTGGGTAGTCCGTCTGTGGCCGGTCTTCCTTTTCGAGTTCATCTGCGGCCGTCCTCATTTTATTTTTGTTGGGTAGCCCATCTGTGGCCGGTCTTTCTTTTCAAGTTCGTCTGCGGGCGTCCTCGTTTTATTTTTGTTGGGTAGCCTGTCTGTGGCCGGCCTTCCTTTTCGAGTTCGTCTGCGGCTGTCCTCGTTTTATTTTTGTTGGGTAGCCCATTTATGGCCGGTCTTCCTTTTGAGTTCGTCTGCGACTGTCCTCAATTTCTTTTGTTGGGTAGCCCGTCTGTGGCCAAATTTCCTTTTCGACTTCGTCTGCGACCGTCCTCGTTTTCTTTTGTTGGGTAGCCCGTCTGTGGCGGGTCTTCCTTTTCGAGTTCGTCTGCGGCCGTCCTCGT
Organism: Lathyrus tuberosus; assembly: GCA_022829125.1. Lineage (NCBI taxonomy): Eukaryota > Viridiplantae > Streptophyta > Magnoliopsida > Fabales > Fabaceae > Lathyrus > Lathyrus tuberosus. The sequence continues at coordinate 1,435,022 of JALAZF010000428.1, forward strand.
TTTCTTTTGTTGGGTAGTCCGTCTGTGGCCGGTCTTCCTTTTCGAGTTCATCTGCGGCCGTCCTCATTTTATTTTTGTTGGGTAGCCCATCTGTGGCCGGTGTTTCTTTTCAAGTTCGTCTGCGGGCGTCCTCGTTTTATTTTTGTTGGGTAGCCTGTCTGTGGCCGGCCTTCCTTTTCGAGTTCGTCTGCGGCTGTCCTCGTTTTATTTTTGTTGGGTAGCCCATTTATGGCCGGTCTTCCTTTTGAGTTCGTCTGCGACTGTCCTCAATTTCTTTTGTTGGGTAGCCCGTCTGTGGCCAAATTTCCTTTTCGAGTTCGTCTGCGACCGTCCTCGTTTTCTTTTGTTGGGTAGCCCGTCTGTGGCGGGTCTTCCTTTTCGAGTTCGTCTGCGGCCGTCCTCGTTTTCTTTTGTTGGGTAGTCCGTCTGTGGCCGGTCTTCCTTTTCGAGTTCATCTGCGGCCGTCCTCATTTTATTTTTTTTGGGTAGCCCATCTGTGGCCGGTCTTTCTTTTCAAGTTCGTCTGCGGCCGTCCTCGTTTTATTTTTGTTGGGTAGCCTGTCTGTGGCCGGCCTTCCTTTTCGAGTTCGTCTGCGGCTGTCCTCGTTTTATTTTTGTTGGGTAGCCCATTTATGGCCGGTCTTCCTTTTGAGTTCGTCTGCGACTGTCCTCAATTTCTTTTGTTGGGTAGCCCATCTGTGGCCAAATTTCCTTTTCGACTTCGTCTGCGACCGTCCTCGTTTTCTTTTGTTGGGTAGCCCGTCTGTGGCGGGTCTTCCTTTTCGAGTTCGTCTGCGGCCGTCCTCGTTTTCTTTTGTTGGGTAGTCCGTCTGTGGCCGGTCTTCCTTTTCGAGTTCATCTGCGGCCGTCCTCATTTTATTTTTGTTGGGTAGCCCATCTGTGGCCGGTCTTTCTTTTCAAGTTCGTCTGCGGCCATCCTCGTTTTATTTTTGTTGGGTAGCCCGTCTGTGGCCGACCTTCCTTTTCGAGTTCGTCTACGGCCGTCCTCGTTTTATTTTTGTTGGGTAGCCCGTCTGTGGCCGACTTCCTTTTCGAGTTCGTGTGCGACCGTCCCCGTTTTCTTTTGTTGGGTAGCCCGTCTGTGGCCGAATTTCCTTTTTGAGTTCGTCTGCGGCCGTCCTCGTATTCTTTTGTTGGGTAGCCCGTCTGTGGTCGGTCTTCCTTTTCGAGTTTGTCTGTGGCCGTCCTCGTTTTAGTTTTGTAGGGTATCCCATCTGTGGCTGGTCTTCCTTTTCGAGTTCATCTGCGGCCGTCCTCATTTTATTTTTGTTGGGTAGCCCATCTGTGGCCGGCCTTTCTTTTCAAGTTCGTCTGCGGCCGTCCTCGTTTTATTTTTGTTGGGTAGCCTGTCTGTGGGCGGCCTTCCTTTTCGAGTTCGTCTGCGGCTGTCCTCCTTTTATTTTTGTTGGGTAGCCCGTTTATGGCCGGTCTTCCTTTTCGAGTTCGTCTGCGACCGTCCTCAATTTCTTTTGTTGGGTAGCCCGTCTGTGGCCATATTTCCTTTTCGAGTTCGTCTGCGGCCGTCCTCGTTTTCTTTTGTTGGGTAGTCCGTCTGTGGCGGGTCTTCCTTTTCGAGTTCGTCTACGGTCGTCCTCGTTTTCTTTTGTTGGGTAGCCTGTCTGTGGTCGGTCTTCCATTTCGAGTTCGTCTGCCACCGTCCTCGTATTCTTTTGTTGGGTAGCCCGTCTGTGGCCGACTTCCTTTTCGAGTTCGTCTGCGGCTGTCCTCGTTTTATTTTTGTTGGGTAGCCCGTTTGTGGCATGTCTTCCTTTTCGAGTTCGTCTGCGACCGTCCCCGTTTTCTTTTGTTGGGTAGCCCGTCTGTGGCCGAATTTCCTTTTTGAGTTCGTCTGCGGCCGTCCTCGTTTTCTTTTGTTGGGTAGTCCGTCTGTGGCGGGTCTTCCTTTTCGAGTTTGTCTGCGGTCGTCCTCGTTTTCTTTTGTTGGGTAGCCTGTCTGTGGTCGGTCTTCCTTTTCGAGTTCGTCTGCGGCCGTCCTCGTATTCTTTTGTTGGGTACCCCGTCTGTGGTCGGTCTTCCTTTTCGAGTTTGTCTGTGGCCGTCCTCGTTTTATTTTTGTAGGGTATCCCATCTGTGGCTGGTCTTCCTTTTCGAGTTCATCTGCGGCCGTCCTCATTTTATTTTTGTTGGGTAGCCCATCTGTGGCCGGTCTTTCTTTTCAAGTTTGTCTGCGGCCGTCCTCATTTTATTTTTGTTGGGTAGCCCGTCTGTGGCCGACTTCCTTTTCGAGTTCGTCTGCGGCTGTCCTCGTTTTATTTTTGTTGGGTAGCCCGTTTGTGGCATGTCTTCCTTTTCGAGTTCGTCTGCGACCGTCCCCGTTTTCTTTTGTTGGGTAGCCCGTCTGTGGCCGGTCTTCCTTTTCGAGTTTGTCTGTGGCCGTCCTCGTTTTATTTTTGTAGGGTATCCCATCTGTGGATGGTCTTCCTTTTCGAGTTCATCTGCGCCCGTCCTCATTTTATTTTTGTTGGGTAGCCCATCTGTGGCCGGTCTTTCTTTTCAAGTTCGTCTGCGGGCGTCCTCGTTTTATTTTTGTTGGGTAGCCTGTCTGTGGCCGGCCTTCCTTTTCGAGTTCGTCTGCGGCTGTCCTCGTTTTATTTTTGTTGGGTAGCCCATTGATGGTCGGTCTTCCTTTTGAGTTCGTCTGCGACTGTCCTCAATTTCTTTTGTTGGGTAGCCCGTCTGTGGCCAAATTTCCTTTTCGAGTTCGTCTGCGACCGTCCTCGTTTTCTTTTGTTGGGTAGCCCGTCTGTGGCGGGTCTTCCTTTTCGAGTTCGTCTGCGGCCGTCCTCGTTTTCTTTTGTTGGGTAGTCCGTCTGTGGCCGGTCTTCCTTTTCGAGTTCATCTGCGGCCGTCCTCATTTTATTTTTGTTGGGTAGCCCATCTGTGGCCGGTCTTTCTTTTCAAGTTCGTCTGCGGCCGTCCTCGTTTTATTTTTGTTGGGTAGCCTGTCTGTGGCCGGCCTTCCTTTTCGAGTTCGTCTGCGGCTGTCCTCGTTTTATTTTTGTTGGGTAGCCCATTTATGGCCGGTCTTCCTTTTGAGTTCGTCTGCGACTGTCCTCAATTTCTTTTGTTGGGTAGCCCGTCTGTGGCCAAATTTCCTTTTCGACTTCGTCTGCGACCGTCCTCGTTTTCTTTTGTTGGGTAGCCCGTCTGTGGCGGGTCTTCCTTTTCGAGTTCGTCTGCGGCCGTCCTCGTTTTCTTTTGTTGGGTAGTCCGTCTGTAGCCGGTCTTCCTTTTCGAGTTCATCTGCGGCCGTCCTCATTTTATTTTTGTTGGGTAGCCCATCTGTGGCCGGTCTTTCTTTTCAAGTTCGTCTGCGGCCGTCCTCGTTTTATTTTTGTTGGGTAGCCCGTCTGTGGCCGACCTTCCTTTTCGAGTTCGTCTACGGCCGTCCTCGTTTTATTTTTGTTGGGTAGCCCGTCTGTGGCCGACTTCCTTTTCGAGTTCGTCTGCGACCGTCCCCGTTTTCTTTTGTTGGGTAGCCCGTCTGTGGCCGAATTTCCTTTTTGAGTTCGTCTGCGGCCGTCCTCGTATTCTTTTGTTGGGTAGCCCGTCTGTGGTCGGTCTTCCTTTTCGAGTTTGTCTGTGGCCGTCCTCGTTTTAGTTTTGTAGGGTATCCCATCTGTGGCTGGTCTTCCTTTTCGAGTTCACCTGCGGCCGTCCTCATTTTATTTTTGTTGGGTAGCCCATCTGTGGCCGGACTTTCTTTTCAAGTTCGTCTGCGGGCGTCCTCGTTTTATTTTTGTTGGGTAACCTGTCTGTGGCCGGCCTTCCTTTTCGAGTTCGTCTGCGGCTGTCCTCGTTTTATTTTTGTTGGGTAGCCCATTTATGGCGGGTCTTCCTTTTCGAGTTCGTCTGCGGCCGTCCTCGTTTTCTTTTGTTGGGTAGTCCGTCTGTGGCCGGTCTTCCTTTTCGAGTTCATCTGCGGCCGTCCTCATTTTATTTTTGTTGGGTAGCCCATCTGTGGCCGGTGTTTCTTTTCAAGTTCGTCTGCGGGCGTCCTCGTTTTATTTTTGTTGGGTAGCCTGTCTGTGGCCGGCCTTCCTTTTCGAGTTCGTCTGCGGCTGTCCTCGTTTTATTTTTGTTGGGTAGCCCATTTATGGCCGGTCTTCCTTTTGAGTTCGTCTGCGACTGTCCTCAATTTCTTTTGTTGGGTAGCCCGTCTGTGGCCAAATTTCCTTTTCGAGTTCGTCTGCGACCGTCCTCGTTTTCTTTTGTTGGGTAGCCCGTCTGTGGCGGGTCTTCCTTTTCGAGTTCGTCTGCGGCCGTCCTCGTTTTCTTTTGTTGGGTAGTCCGTCTGTGGCCGGTCTTCCTTTTCGAGTTCATCTGCGGCCGTCCTCATTTTATTTTTGTTGGGTAGCCCATCTGTGGCCGGTGTTTCTTTTCAAGTTCGTCTGCGGCCGTCCTCGTTTTATTTTTGTTGGGTAGCCTGTCTGTGGCCGGCCTTCCTTTTCGAGTTCGTCTGCGGCTGTCCTCGTTTTATTTTTGTTGGGTAGCCCATTTATGGCCGGTCTTCCTTTTGAGTTCGTCTGCGACTGTCCTCAATTTCTTTTGTTGGGTAGCCCATCTGTGGCCAAATTTCCTTTTCGACTTCGTCTGCGACCGTCCTCGTTTTCTTTTGTTGGGTAGCCCGTCTGTGGCGGGTCTTCCTTTTCGAGTTCGTCTGCGGCCGTCCTCGTTTTCTTTTGTTGGGTAGTCCGTCTGTGGCCGGTCTTCCTTTTCGAGTTCATCTGCGGCCGTCCTCATTTTATTTTTGTTGGGTAGCCCATCTGTGGCCGGTCTTTCTTTTCAAGTTCGTCTGCGGCCATCCTCGTTTTATTTTTGTTGGGTAGCCCGTCTGTGGCCGACCTTCCTTTTCGAGTTCGTCTACGGCCGTCCTCGTTTTATTTTTGTTGGGTAGCCCGTCTGTGGCCGACTTCCTTTTCGAGTTCGTCTGCGACCGTCCCCGTTTTCTTTTGTTGGGTAGCCCGTCTGTGGCCGAATTTCCTTTTTGAGTTCGTCTGCGGCCGTCCTCGTATTCTTTTGTTGGGTAGCCCGTCTGTGGTCGGTCTTCCTTTTCGAGTTTGTCTGTGGCCGTCCTCGTTTTAGTTTTGTAGGGTATCCCATCTGTGGCTGGTCTTCCTTTTCGAGTTCATCTGCGGCCGTCCTCATTTTATTTTTGTTGGGTAGCCCATCTGTGGCCGGCCTTTCTTTTCAAGTTCGTCTGCGGCCGTCCTCGTTTTATTTTTGTTGGGTAGCCTGTCTGTGGCCGACCTTCCTTTTCGAGTTCGTCTGCGGCTGTCCTCCTTTTATTTTTGTTGGGTAGCCCGTTTATGGCCGGTCTTCCTTTTCGAGTTCGTCTGCGACCGTCCTCAATTTCTTTTGTTGGGTAGCCCGTCTGTGGCCATATTTCCTTTTCGAGTTCGTCTGCGGCCGTCCTCGTTTTCTTTTGTTGGGTAGTCCGTCTGTGGCGGGTCTTCCTTTTCGAGTTCGTCTACGGTCGTCCTCGTTTTCTTTTGTTGGGTAGCCTGTCTGTGGTCGGTCTTCCTTTTCGAGTTCGTCTGCCACCGTCCTCGTATTCTTTTGTTGGGTAGCCCGTCTGTGGTCGGTCTTCCTTTTCGAGTTTGTCTGTGGCCGTCCTCATTTTATTTTTGTAGGGTATCCCATCTGTGGCTGGTCTTCCTTTTCGAGTTCATCTGCGGCCGTCCTCATTTTATTTTTGTTGGGTAGCCCATCTGTGGCCGGACTTTCTTTTCAAGTTCGTCTGCGGCCGTCCTCGTTTTATTTTTGTTGGGTAGCCCGTCTGTGGCCGACTTCCTTTTCGAGTTCGTCTGCGGCTGTCCTCGTTTTATTTTTGTTGGGTAGCCCGTTTGTGGCATGTCTTCCTTTTCGGGTTCGTCTGCGACCGTCCCCGTTTTCTTTTGTTGGGTAGCCCGTCTGTGGCCGAATTTCCTTTTTGAGTTCGTCTGCGGCCGTCCTCGTTTTCTTTTGTTGGGTAGTCCGTTTGTGGTGGGTCTTCCTTTTCGAGTTTGTCTGCGGTCGTCCTCGTTTTCTTTTGTTGGGTAGCCTGTCTGTGGTCGGTCTTCCTTTTCGAGTTCGTCTGCGACCGTCCTCGTATTCTTTTGTTGGGTACCCCGTCTGTGGTCGGTCTTCCTTTACGAGTTTGTGTGTGGCCGTCCTCGTTTTATTTTTGTAGGGTATCCCATTTGTGGCTGGTCTTCCTTTTCGAGTTCGTCTGCGGCCGTCCTCATTTTATTTTTGTTGGGTAGCCCATCTGTGGCCGGTCTTTCTTTTCAAGTTCGTCTGCGGCCGTCCTCGTTTTATTTTTGTTGGGTAGCCTGTCTGTGGCCGGCCTTCCTTTTCGAGTTCGTCTGCGGCTGTCCTCGTTTTATTTTTGTTGGGTAGCCCGTTTATGGCCGGTCTTCCTTTTGAGTCGTCTGCGACCGTCCTCAATTTCTTTTGTTGGGTAGCCCGTCTGTGGCCAAATTTCCTTTTCGAGTTCGTCTGCGACCATCCTCGTTTTCTTTTGTTGGGTAGCCCGTCTGTGGCGGGTCTTCCTTTTCGAGTTCGTCTGCGGCCGTCCTCGTTTTCTTTTGTTGGGTAGTCCGTCTGTGGCCGGTGTTCCTTTTCGAGTTCATCTGCGGCCGTCCTCATTTTATTTTTGTTGGGTAGCCCATCTGTGGCCGGTCTTTCTTTTCAAGTTCGTCTGCGGCCGTCCTCGTTTAATTTTTGTTGGGTAGCCTGTCTGTGGCCGGCCTTCCTTTTCGTGTTCGTCTGCGGCTGTCCTCGTTTTATTTTTGTTGGGTAGCCCGTTTATGGCCGGTCTTCCTTTTCGAGTTCGTCTGCGACCGTCCTCAATTTCTTTTGTTGGGTAGCCCGTCTGTGGCCAAATTTCCTTTTCGAGTTTGTCTGCGGCCGTCCTCGTTTTCTTTTGTTGGGTAGTCCGTCTGTGGCGGGTCTTCCTTTTCGAGTTCGTCTGCGGTCGTCCTCGTTTTCTTTTGTTGGGTAGCCTGTCTGTGGTCGGTCTTCCTTTTCGAGTTCGTCTGCGGCCGTCCTCGTATTCTTTTGTTGGGTAGCCCGTCTGTGGTCGGTCTTCCTTTTCGAGTTTGTCTGTGGCCGTCCTCATTTTATTTTTGTTGGGTAGCCCGTCTGTGGCCGACATCCTTTTCGAGTTCGTCTGCGGCTGTCCTCGTTTTATTTTTGTTGGGTAGCCCGTTTGTGGCATGTCTTCCTTTTCGAGTTCGTCTGCGACCGTCCCCGTTTTCTTTTGTTGGGTAGCCCGTCTGTGGCCGGTCTTCCTTTTCGAGTTTGTCTGTGGCCGTCCTCGTTTTATTTTTGTAGGGTATCCCATCTGTGGCTGGTCTTCCTTTTCGAGTTCATCTGCGCCCGTCCTCATTTTATTTTTGTTGGGTAGCCCATCTGTGGCCGGTCTTTCTTTTCAAGTTCGTCTGCGGGCGTCCTCATTTTATTTTTGTTGGGTAGCCTGTCTGTGGCCGGCCTTCCTTTTCGAGTTCGTCTGCGGCTGTCCTCGTTTTATTTTTGTTGGGTAGCCCATTTATGGCGGGTCTTCCTTTTCGAGTTCGTCTGCGGCCGTCCTCGTTTTCTTTTGTTGGGTAGTCCGTCTGTGGCCGGTCTTCCTTTTCGAGTTCATCTGCGGCCGTCCTCATTTTATTTTTGTTGGGTAGCCCATCTGTGGCCGGTCTTTCTTTTCAAGTTTGTCTGCGGCCGTCCTCATTTTATTTTTGTTGGGTAGCCCGTCTGTGGCCGACTTCCTTTTCGAGTTCTCCTGCGGCTGTCCTCGTTTTATTTTTGTTGGGTAGCCCGTTTGTGGCATGTCTTCCTTTTCGAGTTCGTCTGCGACCGTCCCCGTTTTCTTTTGTTGGGTAGCCCGTCTGTGGCCGGTCTTCCTTTTCGAGTTTGTCTGTGGCCGTCCTCGTTTTATTTTTGTAGGGTATCCCATCTGTGGCTGGTCTTCCTTTTCGAGTTCATCTGCGCCCGTCCTCATTTTATTTTTGTTGGGTAGCCCATCTGTGGCCGGTCTTTCTTTTCAAGTTCGTCTGCGGGCGTCCTCGTTTTATTTTTGTTGGGTAACCTGTCTGTGGCCGGCCTTCCTTTTCGAGTTCGTCTGCGGCTGTCCTCGTTTTATTTTTGTTGGGTAGCCCATTTATGGCGGGTCTTCCTTTTCGAGTTCGTCTGCGGCCGTCCTCGTTTTCTTTTGTTGGGTAGTCCGTCTGTGGCCGGTCTTCCTTTTCGAGTTCATCTGCGGCCGTCCTCATTTTATTTTTGTTGGGTAGCCCATCTGTGGCCGGTCTTTCTTTTCAAGTTCGTCTGCGGCCGTCCTCGTTTTATTTTTGTTGGGTAGCCCGTCTGTGGCCGACATCCTTTTTGAGTTCGTCTGCGGCTGTCCTCGTTTTATTTTTGTTGGGTAGCCCGTTTGTGGCATGTCTTCCTTTTCGAGTTCGTCTGCGACCGTCCTCAATTTCTTTTGTTGGGTAGCCCGTCTGTGGCCAAATTTCCTTTTCGAGTTTGTCTGCGGCCGTCCTCCTTTACTTTTGTTGGGTAGTCCGTCTGTGGCGGGTCTTCCTTTTCGAGTTCGTCTGCGGTCGTCCTCGTTTTCTTTTGTTGGGTAGCCTGTCTGTGGTCGGTCTTCCTTTTCGAGTTCGTCTGTGGCCGTCCTCGTATTCTTTTGTTGGGTAGCCCGTCTGTGGTCGGTCTTCCTTTTCGAGTTTGTCTGTGGCCGTCCTCGTTTTATTTTTGTAGGGTATCCCATCAGTGGCTTGTCTTCCTTTTCGAGTTCATCTGCGGCCGTCCTCATTTTATTTTTGTTGGGTAGCCCATCTGTGGCCGGTCTTTCTTTTCAAGTTCGTCTGCGGCCGTCCTCGTTTTATTTTTGTTGGGTAGCCCGTCTGTGGCCGACTTCCTTTTCGAGTTCGTCTGCGGCTGTCCTCGTTTTATTTTTGTTGGGTAGCCCGTTTATGGCCGGTCTTCCTTTTCGAGTTCGTTTGCGACCGTCCTCAATTTCTTTTGTTGGGTAGCCCGTCTGTGGCCGAATTTCCTTTTCGAGTTCGTCTGCGGCCGTCCTCATTTTCTTTTGTTGGGTAGTCCATCTGTGGCGGGTCTTTCTTTTCGAGTTCGTCTGCGGCCGTCCTCGTTTTATTTTTGTTGGGTAGCCTGTCTGTGGCCGGCCTTCCTTTTCGAGTTCGTCTGCGGCTGTCCTCGTTTTATTTTTGTTGGGTAACCCGTTTATGGCCGGTCTTCCTTTGCGAGTTCGTCTGCGACCGTCCTCAATTTCTTTTGTTGGGTAGCACGTCTGTGGCCAAATTTCCTTTTCGAGTTTGTCTGCGGTCGTCCTCGTTTTCTTTTGTTGTGTAGTCCGTCTGTGGCGGGTCTTCCTTTTCGAGTTCGTCTGCGGTCGTCCTCGTTTTCTTTTGTTGGGTAGCCTGTCTGTGGTCGGTCTTCCTTTTCGAGTTCGTCTGCGGCCGTCCTCGTATTCTTTTGTTGGGTAGCCCATCTGTGGTCGGTCTTCCTTTTCTAGTTTGTCTGTGGCCGTCCTCGTTTTATTTTTGTAGGGTATCCCATCTGTGGCTTGTCTTCCTTTTCGAGTTCATCTGCGGCCGTCCTCATTTTATTTTTGTTGGGTAGCCCATCTGTGGCCGGTCTTTCTTTTCAAGTTCGTCTGCGGCCGTCCTCGTTTTGTTTTTGTTGGGTAGCCCGTCTGTGGCCGAGTTCCTTTTCGAGTTCGTCTGCGGCTGTCCTCATTTTATTTTTGTTGGGTAGCCCGTTTATGGCCGGTCTTCCTTTTCGAGTTCGTCTGCGACCGTCCTCAATTTCTTTTGTTGGGTAGCCCGTCTGTGGCCGAATTTCCTTTTCGAGTTCGTCTGCGGCCGTCCTCATTTTCTTTTGTTGGGTAGTCCGTCTGTGGCGGGTCTTCCTTTTCGAGTTCGTTTGCGGTCGTCCTCGTTTTCTTTTGTTGGGTAGCCTGTCTGTGGCCGGTCCTCCTTTTCGAGTTCGTCTGCGGCCGTCCTCGTATTCTTTTGTTGCGTAGCCCGTCTGTGGTTGGTCTTCCTTTTCGAGTTTGCCTGCGGTCGTCCTCGTTTTCTTTTGTTGGGTAGCCTGTCTGTGGTCGGTCTTCCTTTTCGAGTTCGTCTACGGCCGTCCTCGTATTCTTTTGTTGGGTAGCCCGTCTGTGGTCGGTCTTCCTTTTCGAGTTTGTCTGTGGCCGTCCTCGTTTTATTTTTGTAGGGTATCCCATCTGTGGCTTGTCTTCCTTTTCGAGTTCATCTGCGGCCGCCTCATTTTATTTTTGTTGGGTAGCCCATCTGTGGCCGGTCTTTCTTTTCAAGTTCGTCTGCGGCAGTCCTCGTTTTATTTTTGTTGGGTAGCCCGTCTGTGGCCGACTTCCTTTTCGAGTTCGTCTGCGGCTGTCCTCGTTTTATTTTTGTTGGGTAGCCCGTTTATGGCCGGTCTTCCTTTTCGAGTTCGTCTGCGACCGTCCTCAATTTCTTTTGTTGGGTAGCCCGTCTGTGGCCGAATTTCCTTTTTGAGTTCGTCTGCGGTCGTCCTCGTTTTCTTTTGTTGGGTAGTCCGTCTGTGGCGGGTCTTCCTTTTCGAGTTCGTCTGCGGTCGTCCTCGTTTTCTTTTGTTGGGTAGCCTGTCTGTGGTCGGTCTTCCTTTTCGAGTTCGTCTGCGGCCGTCCTCGTATTCTTTTGTTGGGTAGCCCGTCTGTGGTCGGTCTTCCTTTTCGAGTTTGTCTGTGGCCGTCCTCGTTTTATTTTTGTAGGGTATCCCATCTGTGGCTTGTCTTCCTTTTCGAGTTCATCTGCGGCCGCCTCATTTTATTTTTGTTGGGTAGCCCATCTGTGGCCGGTCTTTCTTTTCAAGTTCGTCTGCGGCCGTCCTCGTTTTATTTTTGTTGGGTAGCCCGTCTGTGGCCGGTCTTCCTTTTCGAGTTCATCTGCGGCCGTCCTCATTTTATTTTTGTTGGGTAACCCATCTGTGGCCGGTCTTTCTTTTCAAGTTCGTCTGCGGCCGTCCTCGTTTTATTTTTGTTGGGTAGCCCGTCTGTGGCCGACATCCTTTTTGAGTTCGTCTGCGGCTGTCCTCGTTTTATTTTTGTTGGGTAGCCCGTTTGTGGCATGTCTTCCTTTTCGAGTTCGTCTGCGACCGTCCTCAATTTCTTTTGTTGGGTAGCCCGTCTGTGGCCAAATTTCCTTTTCGAGTTTGTCTGCGGCCGTCCTCCTTTACTTTTGTTGGGTAGTCCGTCTGTGGCGGGTCTTCCTTTTCGAGTTCGTCTGCGGTCGTCCTCGTTTTCTTTTGTTGGGTAGCCTGTCTGTGGTCGGTCTTCCTTTTCGAGTTCGTCTGTGGCCGTCCTCGTATTCTTTTGTTGGGTAGCCCGTCTGTGGTCGGTCTTCCTTTTCGAGTTTGTCTGTGGCCGTCCTCGTTTTATTTTTGTAGGGTATCCCATCAGTGGCTTGTCTTCCTTTTCGAGTTCATCTGCGGCCGTCCTCATTTTATTTTTGTTGGGTAGCCCATCTGTGGCCGGTCTTTCTTTTCAAGTTCGTCTGCGGCCGTCCTCGTTTTATTTTTGTTGGGTAGCCCGTCTGTGGCCGACTTCCTTTTCGAGTTCGTCTGCGGCTGTCCTCGTTTTATTTTTGTTGGGTAGCCCGTTTATGGCCGGTCTTCCTTTTCGAGTTCGTTTGCGACCGTCCTCAATTTCTTTTGTTGGGTAGCCCGTCTGTGGCCGAATTTCCTTTTCGAGTTCGTCTGCGGCCGTCCTCATTTTCTTTTGTTGGGTAGTCCATCTGTGGCGGGTCTTTCTTTTCGAGTTCGTCTGCGGCCGTCCTCGTTTTATTTTTGTTGGGTAGCCTGTCTGTGGCCGGCCTTCCTTTTCGAGTTCGTCTGCGGCTGTCCTCGTTTTATATTTGTTGGGTAACCCGTTTATGGCCGGTCTTCCTTTGCGAGTTCGTCTGCGACCGTCCTCAATTTCTTTTGTTGGGTAGCACGTCTGTGGCCAAATTTCCTTTTCGAGTTTGTCTGCGGTCGTCCTCGTTTTCTTTTGTTGTGTAGTCCGTCTGTGGCGGGTCTTCCTTTTCGAGTTCGTCTGCGGTCGTCCTCGTTTTCTTTTGTTGGGTAGCCTGTCTGTGGTCGGTCTTCCTTTTCGAGTTCGTCTGCGGCCGTCCTCGTATTCTTTTGTTGGGTAGCCCATCTGTGGTCGGTCTTCCTTTTCTAGTTTGTCTGTGGCCGTCCTCGTTTTATTTTTGTAGGGTATCCCATCTGTGGCTTGTCTTCCTTTTCGAGTTCATCTGCGGCCGTCCTCATTTTATTTTTGTTGGGTAGCCCATCTGTGGCCGGTCTTTCTTTTCAAGTTCGTCTGCGGCCGTCCTCGTTTTGTTTTTGTTGGGTAGCCCGTCTGTGGCCGAGTTCCTTTTCGAGTTCGTCTGCGGCTGTCCTCATTTTATTTTTGTTGGGTAGCCCGTTTATGGCCGGTCTTCCTTTTCGAGTTCGTCTGCGACCGTCCTCAATTTCTTTTGTTGGGTAGCCCGTCTGTGGCCGAATTTCCTTTTCGAGTTCGTCTGCGGCCGTCCTCATTTTCTTTTGTTGGGTAGTCCGTCTGTGGCGGGTCTTCCTTTTCGAGTTCGTTTGCGGTCGTCCTCGTTTTCTTTTGTTGGGTAGCCTGTCTGTGGCCGGTCCTCCTTTTCGAGTTCGTCTGCGGCCGTCCTCGTATTCTTTTGTTGCGTAGCCCGTCTGTGGTTGGTCTTCCTTTTCGAGTTTGCCTGCGGTCGTCCTCGTTTTCTTTTGTTGGGTAGCCTGTCTGTGGTCGGTCTTCCTTTTCGAGTTCGTCTGCGGCCGTCCTCGTATTCTTTTGTTGGGTAGCCCGTCTGTGGTCGGTCTTCCTTTTCGAGTTTGTCTGTGGCCGTCCTCGTTTTATTTTTGTAGGGTATCCCATCTGTGGCTTGTCTTCCTTTTCGAGTTCATCTGCGGCCGCCTCATTTTATTTTTGTTGGGTAGCCCATCTGTGGCCGGTCTTTCTTTTCAAGTTCGTCTGCGGCAGTCCTCGTTTTATTTTTGTTGGGTAGCCCGTCTGTGGCCGACTTCCTTTTCGAGTTCGTCTGCGGCTGTCCTCGTTTTATTTTTGTTGGGTAGCCCGTTTATGGCCGGTCTTCCTTTTCGAGTTCGTCTGCGACCGTCCTCAATTTCTTTTGTTGGGTAGCCCGTCTGTGGCCGAATTTCCTTTTTGAGTTCGTCTGCGGTCGTCCTCGTTTTCTTTTGTTGGGTAGTCCGTCTGTGGCGGGTCTTCCTTTTCGAGTTCGTCTGCGGTCGTCCTCGTTTTCTTTTGTTGGGTAGCCTGTCTGTGGTCGGTCTTCCTTTTCGAGTTCGTCTGCGGCCGTCCTCGTATTCTTTTGTTGGGTAGCCCGTCTGTGGTCGGTCTTCCTTTTCGAGTTTGTCTGTGGCCGTCCTCGTTTTATTTTTGTAGGGTATCCCATCTGTGGCTTGTCTTCCTTTTCGAGTTCATCTGCGGCCGCCTCATTTTATTTTTGTTGGGTAGCCCATCTGTGGCCGGTCTTTCTTTTCAAGTTCGTCTGCGGCCGTCCTCGTTTTATTTTTGTTGGGTAGCCCGTCTGTGGCCGGTCTTCCTTTTCGAGTTCATCTGCGGCCGTCCTCATTTTATTTTTGTTGGGTAACCCATCTGTGGCCGGTCTTTCTTTTCAAGTTCGTCTGCGGCCGTCCTCGTTTTATTTTTGTTGGGTAGCCCGTCTGTGGCCGACATCCTTTTTGAGTTCGTCTGCGGCTGTCCTCGTTTTATTTTTGTTGGGTAGCCCGTTTGTGGCATGTCTTCCTTTTCGAGTTCGTCTGCGACCGTCCTCAATTTCTTTTGTTGGGTAGCCCGTCTGTGGCCAAATTTCCTTTTCGAGTTTGTCTGCGGCCGTCCTCCTTTACTTTTGTTGGGTAGTCCGTCTGTGGCGGGTCTTCCTTTTCGAGTTCGTCTGCGGTCGTCCTCGTTTTCTTTTGTTGGGTAGCCTGTCTGTGGTCGGTCTTCCTTTTCGAGTTCGTCTGTGGCCGTCCTCGTATTCTTTTGTTGGGTAGCCCGTCTGTGGTCGGTCTTCCTTTTCGAGTTTGTCTGTGGCCGTCCTCGTTTTATTTTTGTAGGGTATCCCATCAGTGGCTTGTCTTCCTTTTCGAGTTCATCTGCGGCCGTCCTCATTTTATTTTTGTTGGGTAGCCCATCTGTGGCCGGTCTTTCTTTTCAAGTTCGTCTGCGGCCGTCCTCGTTTTATTTTTGTTGGGTAGCCCGTCTGTGGCCGACTTCCTTTTCGAGTTCGTCTGCGGCTGTCCTCGTTTTATTTTTGTTGGGTAGCCCGTTTATGGCCGGTCTTCCTTTTCGAGTTCGTTTGCGACCGTCCTCAATTTCTTTTGTTGGGTAGCCCGTCTGTGGCCGAATTTCCTTTTCGAGTTCGTCTGCGGCCGTCCTCATTTTCTTTTGTTGGGTAGTCCATCTGTGGCGGGTCTTTCTTTTCGAGTTCGTCTGCGGCCGTCCTCGTTTTATTTTTGTTGGGTAGCCTGTCTGTGGCCGGCCTTCCTTTTCGAGTTCGTCTGCGGCTGTCCTCGTTTTATTTTTGTTGGGTAACCCGTTTATGGCCGGTCTTCCTTTGCGAGTTCGTCTGCGACCGTCCTCAATTTCTTTTGTTGGGTAGCACGTCTGTGGCCAAATTTCCTTTTCGAGTTTGTCTGCGGTCGTCCTCGTTTTCTTTTGTTGTGTAGTCCGTCTGTGGCGGGTCTTCCTTTTCGAGTTCGTCTGCGGTCGTCCTCGTTTTCTTTTGTTGGGTAGCCTGTCTGTGGTCGGTCTTCCTTTTCGAGTTCGTCTGCGGCCGTCCTCGTATTCTTTTGTTGGGTAGCCCATCTGTGGTCGGTCTTCCTTTTCTAGTTTGTCTGTGGCCGTCCTCGTTTTATTTTTGTAGGGTATCCCATCTGTGGCTTGTCTTCCTTTTCGAGTTCATCTGCGGCCGTCCTCATTTTATTTTTGTTGGGTAGCCCATCTGTGGCCGGTCTTTCTTTTCAAGTTCGTCTGCGGCCGTCCTCGTTTTGTTTTTGTTGGGTAGCCCGTCTGTGGCCGAGTTCCTTTTCGAGTTCGTCTGCGGCTGTCCTCATTTTATTTTTGTTGGGTAGCCCGTTTATGGCCGGTCTTCCTTTTCGAGTTCGTCTGCGACCGTCCTCAATTTCTTTTGTTGGGTAGCCCGTCTGTGGCCGAATTTCCTTTTCGAGTTCGTCTGCGGCCGTCCTCATTTTCTTTTGTTGGGTAGTCCGTCTGTGGCGGGTCTTCCTTTTCGAGTTCGTTTGCGGTCGTCCTCGTTTTCTTTTGTTGGGTAGCCTGTCTGTGGCCGGTCCTCCTTTTCGAGTTCGTCTGCGGCCGTCCTCGTATTCTTTTGTTGCGTAGCCCGTCTGTGGTTGGTCTTCCTTTTCGAGTTTGCCTGCGGTCGTCCTCGTTTTCTTTTGTTGGGTAGCCTGTCTGTGGTCGGTCTTCCTTTTCGAGTTCGTCTGCGGCCGTCCTCGTATTCTTTTGTTGGGTAGCCCGTCTGTGGTCGGTCTTCCTTTTCGAGTTTGTCTGTGGCCGTCCTCGTTTTATTTTTGTAGGGTATCCCATCTGTGGCTTGTCTTCCTTTTCGAGTTCATCTGCGGCCGCCTCATTTTATTTTTGTTGGGTAGCCCATCTGTGGCCGGTCTTTCTTTTCAAGTTCGTCTGCGGCCGTCCTCGTTTTATTTTTGTTGGGTAGCCCGTCTGTGGCCGACTTCCTTTTCGAGTTCCTCTGCGGCTGTCCTCGTTTTATTTTTGTTGGGTAGCCCGTTTATGGCCGGTCTTCCTTTTCGAGTTCGTCTGCGACCGTCCTCAATTTCTTTTGTTGGGTAGCCCGTCTGTGGCCGAGTTTCCTTTTTGAGTTCGTCTGCGGTCGTCCTCGTTTTCTTTTGTTGGGTAGTCCGTCTGTGGCGGGTCTTCCTTTTCGAGTTCGTCTGCGGTCGTCCTCGTTTTCTTTTGTTGGGTAGCCTGTCTGTGGTCGGTCTTCCTTTTCGAGTTCGTCTGCGGCCGTCCTCGTATTCTTTTGTTGGGTAGCCCGTCTGTGGTCGGTCTTCCTTTTCGAGTTTGTCTGTGGCCGTCCTCGTTTTATTTTTGTAGGGTATCCCATCTGTGGCTTGTCTTCCTTTTCGAGTTCATCTGCGGCCGCCTCATTTTATTTTTGTTGGGTAGCCCATCTGTGGCCGGTCTTTCTTTTCAAGTTCGTCTGCGGCCGTCCTCGTTTTATTTTTGTTGGGTAGCCCGTCTGTGGCCGACTTCCTTTTCGAGTTCGTCTGCGGCTGTCCTCGTTTTATTTTTGTTGGGTAGCCCGTTTATGGCCGGTCTTCCTTTTCGAGTTCGTCTGCGACCGTCCTCAATTTCTTTTGTTGGGTAGCCCGTCTGTGGCCGAATTTCCTTTTTGAGTTCGTCTGCGGTCGTCCTCGTTTTCTTTTGTTGGGTAGTCCGTCTGTGGCGGGTCTTCCTTTTCGAATTCGTCTGCGGTCGTCCTCGTTTTCTTTTGTTGGGTAGCCTGTCTGTGGTCGGTCTTCCTTTTCGAGTTCGTCTGCGGCCGTCCTCGTATTCTTTTGTTGGGTAGCCCGTCTGTGGTCGGTCTTCCTTTTCGAGTTTGTCTGTGGCCGTCCTCGTTTTATTTTTGTAGGGTATCCCATCTGTGGCTTGTCTTCCTTTTCGAGTTCATCTGCGGCCGCCTCATTTTATTTTTGTTGGGTAGCCCATCTGTGGCCGGTCTTTCTTTTCAAGTTCGTCTGCGGCCGTCCTCGTTTTATTTTTGTTGGGTAGCCCGTCTGTGGCCGACTTCCTTTTCGAGTTCGTCTGCGGCTGTCCTCGTTTTATTTTTGTTGGGTAGCCCGTTTATGGCCGGTCTTCCTTTTCGAGTTCGTCTGCGACCGTCCTCAATTTCTTTTGTTGGGTAGCCCGTCTGTGGCCGAATTTCCTTTTCGAGTTCGTCTGCGGCCGTCCTCATTTTCTTTTGTTGGGTAGTCCGTCTGTGGCGGGTCTTCCTTTTCGAGTTCGTTTGCGGTCGTCCTCGTTTTCTTTTGTTGGGTAGCCTGTCTGTGGCCGGTCCTCCTTTTCGAGTTCGTCTGCGGCCGTCCTAGTATTCTTTTGTTGGGTAGCCCGTCTGTGGTCGGTCTTCCTTTTCGAGTTTGCCTGCGGTCGTCCTCGTTTTCTTTTGTTGGGTAGCCTGTCTGTGGTCGGTCTTCCTTTTCGAGTTCGTCTGCGGCCGTCCTCGTATTCTTTTGTTGGGTAGCCCGTCTGTGGTCGGTCTTCCTTTTCGAGTTTGTCTGTGGCCGTCCTCGTTTTATTTTTGTAGGGTATCCCATCTGTGGCTTGTCTTCCTTTTCGAGTTCATCTGCGGCCGCCTCATTTTATTTTTGTTGGGTAGCCCATCTGTGGCCGGTCTTTCTTTTCAAGTTCGTCTGCGGCCGTCCTCGTTTTATTTTTGTTGGGTAGCCCGTCTGTGGCCGACTTCCTTTTTGAGTTCGTCTGCGGCTGTCCTCGTTTTATTTTTGTTGGGTAGCCCGTTTATGGCCGGTCTTCCTTTTCGAGTTCGTCTGCGACCGTCCTCAATTTCTTTTGTTGGGTAGCCCGTCTGTGGCCGAATTTCCTTTTTGAGTTCGTCTGCGGCCGTCCTCGTATTCTTTTGTTGGGTAGTCCGTCTGTGGCGGGTCTTCCTTTTCGAGTTTGCCTGCGGTCGTCCTCGTTTTCTTTTGTTGGGTAGCCTGTCTGTGGTCGGTCTTCCTTTTCGAGTTCGTCTGCGGCCGTCCTCGTATTCTTTTGTTGGGTAGCCCGTCTGTGGTCGGTCTTCCTTTTCGAGTTTGTCTGTGGCCGTCCTCGTTTTATTTTTGTAGGGTATCCCATCTGTGGCTTGTCTTCCTTTTCGAGTTCATCTGCGGCCGCCTCATTTTATTTTTGTTGGGTAGCCCATCTGTGGCCGGTCTTTCTTTTCAAGTTCGTCTGCGGCCGTCCTCGTTTTATTTTTGTTGGGTAGCCCGTCTGTGGCCGACTTCCTTTTCGAGTTCGTCTGCGGCTGTCCTCGTTTTATTTTTGTTGGGTAGCCCGTTTATGGCCGGTCTTCCTTTTCGAGTTCGTCTGCGACCGTCCTCAATTTCTTTTGTTGGGTAGCCCGTCTGTGGCCGAATTTCCTTTTCGAGTTCGTCTGCGGCCGTCCTCATTTTCTTTTGTTGGGTAGTCCGTCTGTGGCGGGTCTTCCTTTTCGAGTTCGTTTGCGGTCGTCCTCGTTTTCTTTTGTTGGGTAGCCTGTCTGTGGCCGGTCCTCCTTTTCGAGTTCGTCTGCGGCCGTCCTAGTATTCTTTTGTTGGGTAGCCCGTCTGTGGTCGGTCTTCCTTTTCGAGTTTGCCTGCGGTCGTCCTCGTTTTCTTTTGTTGGGTAGCCTGTCTGTGGTCGGTCTTCCTTTTCGAGTTCGTCTGCGGCCGTCCTCGTATTCTTTTGTTGGGTAGCCCGTCTGTGGTCGGTCTTCCTTTTCGAGTTTGTCTGTGGCCGTCCTCGTTTTATTTTTGTAGGGTATCCCATCTGTGGCTTGTCTTCCTTTTCGAGTTCATCTGCGGCCGCCTCATTTTATTTTTGTTGGGTAGCCCATCTGTGGCCGGTCTTTCTTTTCAAGTTCGTCTGCGGCCGTCCTCGTTTTATTTTTGTTGGGTAGCCCGTCTGTGGCCGACTTCCTTTTTGAGTTCGTCTGCGGCTGTCCTCGTTTTATTTTTGTTGGGTAGCCCGTTTATGGCCGGTCTTCCTTTTCGAGTTCGTCTGCGACCGTCCTCAATTTCTTTTGTTGGGTAGCCCGTCTGTGGCCGAATTT
The DNA here is from genome assembly GCA_022829125.1 of Lathyrus tuberosus. Taxonomy (NCBI): domain Eukaryota; kingdom Viridiplantae; phylum Streptophyta; class Magnoliopsida; order Fabales; family Fabaceae; genus Lathyrus; species Lathyrus tuberosus. The sequence goes on from JALAZF010000428.1 coordinate 1,453,921, forward strand.
CCTTTTTGAGTTCGTCTGCGGCCGTCCTCGTATTCTTTTGTTGGGTAGTCCGTCTGTGGCGGGTCTTCCTTTTCGAGTTTGCCTGCGGTCGTCCTCGTTTTCTTTTGTTGGGTAGCCTGTCTGTGGTCGGTCTTCCTTTTCGAGTTCGTCTGCGGCCGTCCTCGTATTCTTTTGTTGGGTAGCCCGTCTGTGGTCGGTCTTCCTTTTCGAGTTTGTCTGTGGCCGTCCTCGTTTTATTTTTGTAGGGTATCCCATCTGTGGCTTGTCTTCCTTTTCGAGTTCATCTGCGGCCGCCTCATTTTATTTTTGTTGGGTAGCCCATCTGTGGCCGGTCTTTCTTTTCAAGTTCGTCTGCGGCCGTCCTCGTTTTATTTTTGTTGGGTAGCCCGTCTGTGGCCGACTTCCTTTTCGAGTTCGTCTGCGGCTGTCCTCGTTTTATTTTTGTTGGGTAGCCCGTTTATGGCCGGTCTTCCTTTTCGAGTTCGTCTGCGACCGTCCTCAATTTCTTTTGTTGGGTAGCCCGTCTGTGGCCGAATTTCCTTTTCGAGTTCGTCTGCGGCCGTCCTCATTTTCTTTTGTTGGGTAGTCCGTCTGTGGCGGGTCTTCCTTTTCAAGTTCGTTTGCGGTCGTCCTCGTTTTCTTTTGTTGGGTAGCCTGTCTGTGGCCGGTCCTCCTTTTCGAGTTCGTCTGCGGCCGTCCTCGTATTCTTTTGTTGGGTAGCCCGTCTGTGGTCGGTCTTCCTTTTCGAGTTTGCCTGCGGTCGTCCTCGTTTTCTTTTGTTGGGTAGCCTATCTGTGGTCGGTCTTCCTTTTCGAATTCGTCTGCGGCCGTCCTCATATTCTTTTGTTGGGTAGCCCGTCTGTGGTCGGTCTTCCTTTTCGAGTTTGTCTGTGGCCGTCCTCGTTTTATTTTTGTAGGGTATCCCATCTGTGGCTTGTCTTCCTTTTCGAGTTCATCTGCGGCCGCCTCATTTTATTTTTGTTGGGTAGCCCATCTGTGGCCGGTCTTTCTTTTCAAGTTCGTCTGCGGCCGTCCACGTTTTATTTTTGTTGGGTAGCCCGTCTGTGGCCGACTTCCTTTTTGAGTTCGTCTGCGGCTGTCCTCGTTTTATTTTTGTTGGGTAGCCCGTTTATGGCCGGTCTTCCTTTTCGAGTTCGTCTGCGACCGTCCTCAATTTCTTTTGTTGGGTAGCCCGTCTGTGGCCGAATTTCCTTTTTGAGTTCGTCTGCGGCCGTCCTCGTATTCTTTTGTTGGGTAGTCCGTCTGTGGCGGGTCTTCCTTTTCGAGTTTGCCTGCGGTCGTCCTCGTTTTCTTTTGTTGGGTAGCCTGTCTGTGGTCGGTCTTCCTTTTCGAGTTCGTCTGCGGCCGTCCTCGTATTCTTTTGTTGGGTAGCCCGTCTGTGGTCGGTCTTCCTTTTCGAGTTTGTCTGTGGGCGTCCTCGTTTTATTTTTGTAGGGTATCCCATCTGTGGCTTGTCTTCCTTTTCGAGTTCATCTGCGGCCGCCTCATTTTATTTTTGTTGGGTAGCCCATCTGTGGCCGGTCTTTCTTTTCAAGTTCGTCTGCGGCCGTCCTCGTTTTATTTTTGTTGGGTAGCCCGTCTGTGGCCGACTTCCTTTTCGAGTTCGTCTGCGGCTGTCCTCGTTTTATTTTTGTTGGGTAGCCCGTTTATGGCCGGTCTTCCTTTTCGAGTTCGTCTGCGACCGTCCTCAATTTCTTTTGTTGGGTAGCCCGTCTGTGGCCGAATTTCCTTTTCGAGTTCGTCTGCGGCCGTCCTCATTTTCTTTTATTGGGTAGTCCGTCTGTGGCGGGTCTTCCTTTTCGAGTTCGTTTGCGGTCGTCCTCGTTTTCTTTTGTTGGGTAGCCTGTCTGTGGCCGGTCCTCCTTTTCGAGTTCGTCTGCGGCCGTCCTCGTATTCTTTTGTTGGGTAGCCCGTCTGTGGTCGGTCTTCCTTTTCGAGTTTGTCTGTGGCCGTCCTCGTTTTATTTTTGTAGGGTATCCCATCTGTGGCTTGTCTTCCTTTTCGAGTTCATCTGCGGCCGCCTCATTTTATTTTTGTTGGGTAGCCCATCTGTGGCCGGTCTTTCTTTTCAAGTTCGTCTGCGGCCGTCCTCGTTTTATTTTTGTTGGGTAGCCCGTCTGTGGCCGACTTCCTTTTCGAGTTCGTCTGCGGCTGTCCTCGTTTTATTTTTGTTGGGTAGCCCGTTTATGGCCGGTCTTCCTTTTCGAGTTCGTCTGCGACCGTCCTCAATTTCTTTTGTTGGGTAGCCCGTCTGTGGCCGAATTTCCTTTTCGAGTTCGTCTGCGGCCGTCCTCATTTTCTTTTGTTGGGTAGTCCGTCTGTGGCGGGTCTTCCTTTTCAAGTTCGTTTGCGGTCGTCCTCGTTTTCTTTTGTTGGGTAGCCTGTCTGTGGCCGGTCCTCCTTTTCGAGTTCGTCTGCGGCCGTCCTCGTATTCTTTTGTTGGGTAGCCCGTCTGTGGTCGGTCTTCCTTTTCGAGTTTGCCTGCGGTCGTCCTCGTTTTCTTTTGTTGGGTAGCCTATCTGTGGTCGGTCTTCCTTTTCGAATTCGTCTGCGGCCGTCCTCATATTCTTTTGTTGGGTAGCCCGTCTGTGGTCGGTCTTCCTTTTCGAGTTTGTCTGTGGCCGTCCTCGTTTTATTTTTGTAGGGTATCCCATCTGTGGCTTGTCTTCCTTTTCGAGTTCATCTGCGGCCGCCTCATTTTATTTTTGTTGGGTAGCCCATCTGTGGCCGGTCTTTCTTTTCAAGTTCGTCTGCGGCCGTCCACGTTTTATTTTTGTTGGGTAGCCCGTCTGTGGCCGACTTCCTTTTTGAGTTCGTCTGCGGCTGTCCTCGTTTTATTTTTGTTGGGTAGCCCGTTTATGGCCGGTCTTCCTTTTCGAGTTCGTCTGCGACCGTCCTCAATTTCTTTTGTTGGGTAGCCCGTCTGTGGCCGAATTTCCTTTTTGAGTTCGTCTGCGGCCGTCCTCGTATTCTTTTGTTGGGTAGTCCGTCTGTGGCGGGTCTTCCTTTTCGAGTTTGCCTGCGGTCGTCCTCGTTTTCTTTTGTTGGGTAGCCTGTCTGTGGTCGGTCTTCCTTTTCGAGTTCGTCTGCGGCCGTCCTCGTATTCTTTTGTTGGGTAGCCCGTCTGTGGTCGGTCTTCCTTTTCGAGTTTGTCTGTGGGCGTCCTCGTTTTATTTTTGTAGGGTATCCCATCTGTGGCTTGTCTTCCTTTTCGAGTTCATCTGCGGCCGCCTCATTTTATTTTTGTTGGGTAGCCCATCTGTGGCCGGTCTTTCTTTTCAAGTTCGTCTGCGGCCGTCCTCGTTTTATTTTTGTTGGGTAGCCCGTCTGTGGCCGACTTCCTTTTCGAGTTCGTCTGCGGCTGTCCTCGTTTTATTTTTGTTGGGTAGCCCGTTTATGGCCGGTCTTCCTTTTCGAGTTCGTCTGCGACCGTCCTCAATTTCTTTTGTTGGGTAGCCCGTCTGTGGCCGAATTTCCTTTTCGAGTTCGTCTGCGGCCGTCCTCATTTTCTTTTATTGGGTAGTCCGTCTGTGGCGGGTCTTCCTTTTCGAGTTCGTTTGCGGTCGTCCTCGTTTTCTTTTGTTGGGTAGCCTGTCTGTGGCCGGTCCTCCTTTTCGAGTTCGTCTGCGGCCGTCCTCGTATTCTTTTGTTGGGTAGCCCGTCTGTGGTCGGTCTTCCTTTTCGAGTTTGTCTGTGGCCGTCCTCGTTTTATTTTTGTAGGGTATCCCATCTGTGGCTTGTCTTCCTTTTCGAGTTCATCTGCGGCCGCCTCATTTTATTTTTGTTGGGTAGCCCATCTGTGGCCGGTCTTTCTTTTCAAGTTCGTCTGCGGCCGTCCTCGTTTTATTTTTGTTGGGTAGCCCGTCTGTGGCCGACTTCCTTTTCGAGTTCGTCTGCGGCTGTCCTCGTTTTATTTTTGTTGGGTAGCCCGTTTATGGCCGGTCTTCCTTTTCGAGTTCGTCTGCGACCGTCCTCAATTTCTTTTGTTGGGTAGCCCGTCTGTGGCCGAATTTCCTTTTCGAGTTCGTCTGCGGCCGTCCTCATTTTCTTTTGTTGGGTAGTCCGTCTGTGGCGGGTCTTCCTTTTCAAGTTCGTTTGCGGTCGTCCTCGTTTTCTTTTGTTGGGTAGCCTGTCTGTGGCCGGTCCTCCTTTTCGAGTTCGTCTGCGGCCGTCCTCGTATTCTTTTGTTGGGTAGCCCGTCTGTGGTCGGTCTTCCTTTTCGAGTTTGCCTGCGGTCGTCCTCGTTTTCTTTTGTTGGGTAGCCTATCTGTGGTCGGTCTTCCTTTTCGAATTCGTCTGCGGCCGTCCTCATATTCTTTTGTTGGGTAGCCCGTCTGTGGTCGGTCTTCCTTTTCGAGTTTGTCTGTGGCCGTCCTCGTTTTATTTTTGTAGGGTATCCCATCTGTGGCTTGTCTTCCTTTTCGAGTTCATCTGCGGCCGCCTCATTTTATTTTTGTTGGGTAGCCCATCTGTGGCCGGTCTTTCTTTTCAAGTTCGTCTGCGGCCGTCCACGTTTTATTTTTGTTGGGTAGCCCGTCTGTGGCCGACTTCCTTTTTGAGTTCGTCTGCGGCTGTCCTCGTTTTATTTTTGTTGGGTAGCCCGTTTATGGCCGGTCTTCCTTTTCGAGTTCGTCTGCGACCGTCCTCAATTTCTTTTGTTGGGTAGCCCGTCTGTGGCCGAATTTCCTTTTTGAGTTCGTCTGCGGCCGTCCTCGTATTCTTTTGTTGGGTAGTCCGTCTGTGGCGGGTCTTCCTTTTCGAGTTTGCCTGCGGTCGTCCTCGTTTTCTTTTGTTGGGTAGCCTGTCTGTGGTCGGTCTTCCTTTTCGAGTTCGTCTGCGGCCGTCCTCGTATTCTTTTGTTGGGTAGCCCGTCTGTGGTCGGTCTTCCTTTTCGAGTTTGTCTGTGGGCGTCCTCGTTTTATTTTTGTAGGGTATCCCATCTGTGGCTTGTCTTCCTTTTCGAGTTCATCTGCGGCCGCCTCATTTTATTTTTGTTGGGTAGCCCATCTGTGGCCGGTCTTTCTTTTCAAGTTCGTCTGCGGCCGTCCTCGTTTTATTTTTGTTGGGTAGCCCGTCTGTGGCCGACTTCCTTTTCGAGTTCGTCTGCGGCTGTCCTCGTTTTATTTTTGTTGGGTAGCCCGTTTATGGCCGGTCTTCCTTTTCGAGTTCGTCTGCGACCGTCCTCAATTTCTTTTGTTGGGTAGCCCGTCTGTGGCCGAATTTCCTTTTCGAGTTCGTCTGCGGCCGTCCTCATTTTCTTTTATTGGGTAGTCCGTCTGTGGCGGGTCTTCCTTTTCGAGTTCGTTTGCGGTCGTCCTCGTTTTCTTTTGTTGGGTAGCCTGTCTGTGGCCGGTCCTCCTTTTCGAGTTCGTCTGCGGCCGTCCTCGTATTCTTTTGTTGGGTAGCCCGTCTGTGGTCGGTCTTCCTTTTCGAGTTTGCCTGCGGTCGTCCTCGTTTTCTTTTGTTGGGTAGCCTGTCTGTGGTCGGTCTTCCTTTTCGAGTTCGTCTGCGGCCGTCCTCGTATTCTTTTGTTGGGTAGCCCGTCTGTGGTCGGTCTTCCTTTTCGAGTTTGTCTGTGGCCGTCCTCGTTTTATTTTTGTAGGGTATCCCATCTGTGGCTTGTCTTCCTTTTCGAGTTCATCTGCGGCCGCCTCATTTTATTTTTGTTGGGTAGCCCATCTGTGGCCGGTCTTTCTTTTCAAGTTCGTCTGCGGCCGTCCTCGTTTTATTTTTGTTGGGTAGCCCGTCTGTGGCCGACTTCCTTTTCGAGTTCGTCTGCGGCTGTCCTCGTTTTATTTTTGTTGGGTAGCCCGTTTATGGCCGGTCTTCCTTTTCGAGTTCGTCTGCGACCGTCCTCAATTTCTTTTGTTGGGTAGCCCGTCTGTGGCCGAATTTCCTTTTTGAGTTCGTCTGCGGTCGTCCTCGTTTTCTTTTGTTGGGTAGTCCGTCTGTGGCGGGTCTTCCTTTTCGAGTTCGTCTGCGGTCGTCCTCGTTTTCTTTTGTTGGGTAGCCTGTCTGTGGTCGGTCTTCCTTTTCGAGTTCGTCTGCGGCCGTCCTCGTATTCTTTTGTTGGGTAGCCCGTCTGTGGTCGGTCTTCCTTTTCGAGTTTGTCTGTGGCCGTCCTCGTTTTATTTTTGTAGGGTATCCCATCTGTGGCTTGTCTTCCTTTTCGAGTTCATCTGCGGCCGCCTCATTTTATTTTTGTTGGGTAGCCCATCTGTGGCCGGTCTTTCTTTTCAAGTTCGTCTGCGGCCGTCCTCGTTTTATTTTTGTTGGGTAGCCCGTCTGTGGCCGACTTCCTTTTCGAGTTCGTCTACGGCTGTCTTCGTTTTATTTTTGTTGGGTAGACCGTTTATGGCCGGTCTTCCTTTTCGAGTTCGTCTGCGACCGTCCTCAATTTCTTTTGTTGGGTAGCCCGTCTGTGGCCGAATTTCCTTTTTGAGTTCGTCTGCGGCCGTCCTCATTTTCTTTTGTTGGGTAGTCCGTTTGTGGCGGGTCTTTCTTTTCGAGTTCGTCTGCGGCCGTCCTCGTTTTATTTTTGTTGGGTAGCCTGTCTGTGGCCGGCCTTCCTTTTCGAGTTCGTCTGCGGCTGTCCTCGTTTTATTTTGGTTGGGTAGCCCGTTTATGGCCGGTCTTCCTTTGCGAGTTCGTCTGCGACAGTCCTCAATTTCTTTTGTTGGGTAGCACGTCTGCGGCCAAATTTCCTTTTCGAGTTTGTCTGCGGTCGTCCTCGTTTTCTTTTGTTGGGTAGTCCGTCTATGGCGGGTCTTCCTTTTCGAGTTCGTCTGCGGTCGTCCTCGTTTTCTTTTGTTGGGTAGCCTGTCTGTGGTCGGTCTTCCTTTTCGAGTTCGTCTGCGGCCGTCCTCGTTTTCTTTTGTTGGGTAGTCCGTCTGTGGCCGGTCTTCCTTTTCGAGTTCATCTGCGGCCGTCCTCATTTTATTTTTGTTGGGTAGCCCATCTGTGGCCGGTCTTTCTTTTCAAGTTTGTCTGCGGCCGTCCTCATTTTATTTTTGTTGGGTAGCCCGTCTGTGGCCGACTTCCTTTTCGAGTTCGCCTGCGGCTGTCCTCGTTTTATTTTTGTTGGGTAGCCCGTTTGTGGCATGTCTTCCTTTTCGAGTTCGTCTGCGACCGTCCCCGTTTTCTTTTGTTGGGTAGCCCGTCTGTGGCCGGTCTTCCTTTTCGAGTTTGTCTGTGGCCGTCCTCGTTTTATTTTTGTAGGGTATCCCATCTGTGGCTGGTCTTCCTTTTCTAGTTCATCTGCGCCCGTCCTCATTTTATTTTTGTTGGGTAGCCCATCTGTGGCCGGTCTTTCTTTTCAAGTTCGTCTTCGGGCGTCCTCGTTTTATTTTTGTTGGGTAACCTGTCTGTGGCCGGCCTTCCTTTTCGAGTTCGTCTGCGGCTGTCCTCGTTTTATTTTTGTTGGGTAGCCCATTTATGGCGGGTCTTCCTTTTCGAGTTCGTCTGCGGCCGTCCTCGTTTTCTTTTGTTGGGTAGTCCGTCTGTGGCCGGTCTTCCTTTTCGAGTTCATCTGCGGCCGTCCTCATTTTATTTTTGTTGGGTAGCCCATCTGTGGCCGGTCTTTCTTTTCAAGTTCGTCTGCGGCCGTCCTCGTTTTATTTTTGTTGGGTAGCCCGTCTGTGGCCGACATCCTTTTTGAGTTCGTCTGCGGCTGTCCTCGTTTTATTTTTGTTGGGTAGCCCGTTTGTGGCATGTCTTCCTTTTCGAGTTCGTCTGCGACCGTCCTCCATTTCTTTTGTTGGGTAGCCCGTCTGTGGCCAAATTTCCTTTTCGAGTTTGTCTGCGGCCGTCCTCCTTTACTTTTGTTGGGTAGTCCATCTGTGGCGGGTCTTCCTTTTCGAGTTCGTCTGCGGTCGTCCTCGTTTTCTTTTGTTGGGTAGCCTGTCTGTGGTCGGTCTTCCTTTTCGAGTTCGTCTGTGGCCGTCCTCGTATTCTTTTGTTGGGTAGCCCGTCTGTGGTCGGTCTTCCTTTTCGAGTTTGTCTGTGGCCGTCCTCGTTTTATTTTTGTAGGGTATCCCATCAGTGGCTTGTCTTCCTTTTCGAGTTCATCTGCGGCCGTCCTCATTTTATTTTTGTTGGGTAGCCCATCTGTGGCCGGTCTTTCTTTTCAAGTTCGTCTGCGGCCGTCCTCGTTTTATTTTTGTTGGGTAGCCCGTCTGTGGCCGACTTCCTTTTCGAGTTCGTCTGCGGCTGTCCTCGTTTTATTTTTGTTGGGTAGCCCGTTTATGGCCGGTCTTCCTTTTCGAGTTCGTCTGCGACCGTCCTCAATTTCTTTTGTTGGGTAGCCCGTCTGTGGCCGAATTTCCTTTTCGAGTTCGTCTGCGGCCGTCCTCATTTTCTTTTGTTGGGTAGTCCATCTGTGGCGGGTCTTTCTTTTCGAGTTCGTCTGCGGCCGGCCTCGTTTTATTTTTGTTGGGTAGCCTGTCTGTGGCCGGCCTTCCTTTTCGAGTTCGTCTGCGGCTGTCCTCGTTTTATTTTTGTTGGGTAACCCGTTTATGGCCGGTCTTCCTTTGCGAGTTCGTCTGCGACCGTCCTCAATTTCTTTTGTAGGGTAGCACGTCTGTGGCCAAATTTCCTTTTCGGGTTTGTCTGCGGTCGTCCTCGTTTTCTTTTGTTGTGTAGTCCGTCTGTGGCGGGTCTTCCTTTTCGAGTTCGTCTGCGGTCGTCCTCGTTTTCTTTTGTTGGGTAGCCTGTCTGTGGTCGGTCTTCCTTTTCGAGTTCGTCTGCGGCCGTCCTCGTATTCTTTTGTTGGGTAGCCCATCTGTGGTCGGTCTTCCTTTTCGAGTTTGTCTGTGGCCGTCCTCGTTTTATTTTTGTAGGGTATCCCATCTGTGGCTTGTCTTCCTTTTCGAGTTCATCTGCGGCCGTCCTCATTTTATTTTTGTTGGGTAGCCCATCTGTGGCCGGTCTTTCTTTTCAAGTTCGTCTGCGGCCGTCCTCGTTTTATTTTTGTTGGGTAGCCCGTCTGTGGCCGAGTTCCTTTTCGAGTTCGTCTGCGGCTGTCCTCATTTTATTTTTGTTGGGTAGCCCGTTTATGGCCGGTCTTCCTTTTCGAGTTCGTCTGCGACCGTCCTCAATTTCTTTTGTTGGGTAGCCCGTCTGTGGCCGAATTTCCTTTTCGAGTTCGTCTGCGGCCGTCCTCATTTTCTTTTGTTGGGTAGTCCGTCTGTGGCGGGTCTTCCTTTTCGAGTTCGTTTGCGGTCGTCCTCGTTTTCTTTTGTTGGGTAGCCTGTCTGTGGCCGGTCCTCCTTTTCGAGTTCGTCTGCGGCCGTCCTCGTATTCTTTTGTTGGGTAGCCCGTCTGTGGTCGGTCTTCCTTTTCGAGTTTGCCTGCGGTCGTCCTCGTTTTCTTTTGTTGGGTAGCCTGTCTGTGGTCGGTCTTCCTTTTCGAGTTCGTCTGCGGCCGTCCTCGTATTCTTTTGTTGGGTAGCCCGTCTGTGGTCGGTCTTCCTTTTCGAGTTTGTCTGTGGCCGTCCTCGTTTTATTTTTGTAGGGTATCCCATCTGTGGCTTGTCTTCCTTTTCGAGTTCATCTGCGGCCGCCTCATTTTATTTTTGTTGGGTAGCCCATCTGTGGCCGGTCTTTCTTTTCAAGTTCGTCTGCGGCCGTCCTCGTTTTATTTTTGTTGGGTAGCCCGTCTGTGGCCGACTTCCTTTTCGAGTTCGTCTGCGGCTGTCCTCGTTTTATTTTTGTTGGGTAGCCCGTTTATGGCCGGTCTTCCTTTTCGAGTTCGTCTGCGACCGTCCTCAATTTCTTTTGTTGGGTAGCCCGTCTGTGGCCGAATTTCCTTTTTGAGTTCGTCTGCGGTCGTCCTCGTTTTCTTTTGTTGGGTAGTCCGTCTGTGGCGGGTCTTCCTTTTCGAGTTCGTCTGCAGTCGTCCTCGTTTTCTTTTGTTGGGTAGCCTGTCTGTGGTCGGTCTTCCTTTTCGAGTTCGTCTGCGGCCGTCCTCGTATTCTTTTGTTGGGTAGCCCGTCTGTGGTCGGTCTTCCTTTTCGAGTTTGTCTGTGGCCGTCCTCGTTTTATTTTTGTAGGGTATCCCATCTGTGGCTTGTCTTCCTTTTCGAGTTCATCTGCGGCCGCCTCATTTTATTTTTGTTGGGTAGCCCATCTGTGGCCGGTCTTTCTTTTCAAGTTCGTCTGCGGCCGTCCTCGTTTTATTTTTGTTGGGTAGCCCGTCTGTGGCCGACTTCCTTTTCGAGTTCGTCTGCGGCTGTCCTCGTTTTATTTTTGTTGGGTAGCCCGTTTATGGCCGGTCTTCCTTTTCGAGTTTGTCTGCGACCGTCCTCAATTTCTTTTGTTGGGTAGCCCGTCTGTGGCCGAATTTCCTTTTCGAGTTCGTCTGCGGCCGTCCTCATTTTCTTTTGTTGGGTAGTCCGTCTGTGGCGGGTCTTCCTTTTCGAGTTCGTTTGCGGTCGTCCTCGTTTTCTTTTGTTGGGTAGCCTGTCTGTGGCCGGTCCTCCTTTTCGAGTTCGTCTGCGGCCGTCCTCGTATTCTTTTGTTGGGTAGCCCGTCTGTGGTCGGTCTTCCTTTTCGAGTTTGCCTGCGGTCGTCCTCGTTTTCTTTTGTTGGGTAGCCTGTCTGTGGTCGGTCTTCCTTTTCGAGTTCGTCTGCGGCCGTCCTCGTATTCTTTTGTTGGGTAGCCCGTCTGTGGTCGGTCTTCCTTTTCGAGTTTGTCTGTGGCCGTCCTCGTTTTATTTTTGTAGGGTATCCCATCTGTGGCTTGTCTTCCTTTTCGAGTTCATCTGCGGCCGCCTCATTTTATTTTTGTTGGGTAGCCCATCTGTGGCCGGTCTTTCTTTTCAAGTTCGTCTGCGGCCGTCCTCGTTTTATTTTTGTTGGGTAGCCCGTCTGTGGCCGACTTCCTTTTCGAGTTCGTCTGCGGCTGTCCTCGTTTTATTTTTGTTGGGTAGCCCGTTTATGGCCGGTCTTCCTTTTCGAGTTCGTCTGCGACCGTCCTCAATTTCTTTTGTTGGGTAGCCCGTCTGTGGCCAAATTTCCTTTTTGAGTTCGTCTGCGGTCGTCCTCGTTTTCTTTTGTTGGGTAGTCCGTCTGTGGCGGGTCTTCCTTTTCGAGTTCGTCTGCGGTCGTCCTCGTTTTCTTTTGTTGGGTAGCCTGTCTGTGGTCGGTCTTCCTTTTCGAGTTCGTCTGCGGCCGTCCTCGTATTCTTTTGTTGGGTAGCCCGTCTGTGGTCGGTCTTCCTTTTCGAGTTTGTCTGTGGCCGTCCTCGTTTTATTTTTGTAGGGTATCCCATCTGTGGCTTGTCTTCCTTTTCGAGTTCATCTGCGGCCGCCTCATTTTATTTTTGTTGGGTAGCCCATCTGTGGCCGGTCTTTCTTTTCAAGTTCGTCTGCGGCCGTCCTCGTTTTATTTTTGTTAGGTAGCCCGTCTGTGGCCGACTTCCTTTTCGAGTTCGTCTGCGGCTGTCCTCGTTTTATTTTTGTTGGGTAGACCGTTTATGGCCGGTCTTCCTTTTCGAGTTCGTCTACGACCGTCCTCAATTTCTTTTGTTGGGTAGCCCGTCTGTGGCCGAATTTCCTTTTTGAGTTCGTCTGCGGCCGTCCTCATTTTCTTTTGTTGGGTAGTCCGTTTGTGGCGGGTCTTTCTTTTCGAGTTCGTCTGCGGCCGTCCTCGTTTTATTTTTGTTGGGTAGCCTGTCTGTGGCCGGCCTTCCTTTTCGAGTTCGTCTGCGGCTGTCCTCGTTTTATTTTGGTTGGGTAGCCCGTTTATGGCCGGTCTTCCTTTGCGAGTTCGTCTGCGACCGTCCTCAATTTCTTTTGTTGGGTAGCACGTCTGCGGCCAAATTTCCTTTTCGAGTTTATCTGCGGTCGTCCTCGTTTTCTTTTGTTGGGTAGTCTGTCTATGGCGGGTCTTCCTTTTCGAGTTCGTCTGCGGTCGTCCTCGTTTTCTTTTGTTGGGTAGCCTGTCTGTGGTCGGTCTTCCTTTTCGAGTTCGTCTGCGGCCGTCCTCGTATTCTTTTGTTGGGTAGCCCGTCTGTGGTCGGTCTTCCTTTTCGAGTTTGTCTGTGGCCGTCCTCGTTTTATTTTTGTAGGGTATCCCATCTGTGGCTTGTCTTCCTTTTCGAGTTCATCTGCGGCCGTCCTCATTTTATTTTTGTTGGGTAGCCCATCTGTGGCCGGTCTTTCTTTTCAAGTCCGTCTGCGGCCGTCCTCGTTTTATTTTTGTTGGGTAGACCATCTGTGGCCGACTTCCTTTTCGAATTCGTCTGCGGCTGTCCTCGTTTTATTTTTGTTGGGTAGCCCGTTTATGGTCGGTCTTCCTTTTCGAGTTCGTCTGCGACCGTCCTCAATTTCTTTTGTTGGGTAGCCCGTCTGTGGCCGGTCTTCCTTTTCGAGTTTGTCTGTGGCCGTCCTCGTTTTATTTTTGTAGGGTATCCCATCTGTGGCTGGTCTTCCTTTTCGAGTTCATCTGTGCCCGTCCTCATTTTATTTTTGTTGGGTAGCCCATCTGTGGCCGGTCTTTCTTTTCAAGTTCGTCTGCGGGCGTCCTCGTTTTATTTTTGTTGGGTAACCTGTCTGTGGCCGGCCTTCCTTTTCGAGTTCGTCTGCGGCTGTCCTCGTTTTATTTTTGTTGGGTAGCCCATTTATGGCGGGTCTTCCTTTTCGAGTTCGTCTGCGGCCGTCCTCGTTTTCTTTTGTTGGGTAGTCCGTCTGTGGCCGGTCTTCCTTTTCGAGTTCATCTGCGGCCGTCCTCATTTTATTTTTGTTGGGTAGCCCATCTGTGGCCGGTCTTTCTTTTCAAGTTCGTCTGCGGCCGTCCTCGTTTTATTTTTGTTGGGTAGCCCGTCTGTGGCCGACATCCTTTTTGAGTTCGTCTGCGGCTGTCCTCGTTTTATTTTTGTTGGGTAGCCCGTTTGTGGCATGTCTTCCTTTTCGAGTTCGTCTGCGACCGTCCTCAATTTCTTTTGTTGGGTAGCCCGTCTGTGGCCAAATTTCCTTTTCGAGTTTGTCTGCGGCCGTCCTCCTTTACTTTTGTTGGGTAGTCCGTCTGTGGCGGGTCTTCCTTTTCGAGTTCGTCTGCGGTCGTCCTCGTTTTCTTTTGTTGGGTAGCCTGTCTGTGGTCGGTCTTCCTTTTCGAGTTCGTCTGTGGCCGTCCTCGTATTCTTTTGTTGGGTAGCCCGTCTGTGGTCGGTCTTCCTTTTCGAGTTTGTCTGTGGCCGTCCTCGTTTTATTTTTGTAGGGTATCCCATCAGTGGCTTGTCTTCCTTTTCGAGTTCATCTGCGGCCGTCCTCATTTTATTTTTGTTGGGTAGCCCATCTGTGGCCGGTCTTTCTTTTCAAGTTCGTCTGCGGCCGTCCTCGTTTTATTTTTGTTGGGTAGCCCGTCTGTGGCCGACTTCCTTTTCGAGTTCGTCTGCGGCTGTCCTCGTTTTATTTTTGTTGGGTAGCCCGTTTATGGCCGGTCTTCCTTTTCGAGTTCGTCTGCGACCGTCCTCAATTTCTTTTGTTGGGTAGCCCGTCTGTGGCCGAATTTCCTTTTCGAGTTCGTCTGCGGCCGTCCTCATTTTCTTTTGTTGGGTAGTCCATCTGTGGCGGGTCTTTCTTTTCGAGTTCGTCTGCGGCCGTCCTCGTTTTATTTTTGTTGGGTAGCCTGTCTGTGGCCGGCCTTCCTTTTCGAGTTCGTCTGCGGCTGTCCTCGTTTTATTTTTGTTGGGTAACCCGTTTATGGCCGGTCTTCCTTTGCGAGTTCGTCTGCGACCGTCCTCAATTTCTTTTGTAGGGTAGCACGTCTGTGGCCAAATTTCCTTTTCGAGTTTGTCTGCGGTCGTCCTCGTTTTCTTTTGTTGTGTAGTCCGTCTGTGGCGGGTCTTCCTTTTCGAGTTCGTCTGCGGTCGTCCTCGTTTTCTTTTGTTGGGTAGCCTGTCAGTGGTCGGTCTTCCTTTTCGAGTTCGTCTGCGGCCGTCCTCGTATTCTTTTGTTGGGTAGCCCATCTGTGGTCGGTCTTCCTTTTCGAGTTTGTCTGTGGCCGTCCTCGTTTTATTTTTGTAGGGTATCCCATCTGTGGCTTGTCTTCCTTTTCGAGTTCATCTGCGGCCGTCCTCATTTTATTTTTGTTGGGTAGCCCATCTGTGGCCGGTCTTTCTTTTCAAGTTCGTCTGCGGCCGTCCTCGTTTTATTTTTGTTGGGTAGCCCGTCTGTGGCCGAGTTCCTTTTCGAGTTCGTCTGCGGCTGTCCTCATTTTATTTTTGTTGGGTAGCCCGTTTATGGCCGGTCTTCCTTTTCGAGTTCGTCTGCGACCGTCCTCAATTTCTTTTGTTGGGTAGCCCGTCTGTGGCCGAATTTCCTTTTCGAGTTCGTCTGCGGCCGTCCTCATTTTCTTTTGTTGGGTAGTCCGTCTGTGGCGGGTCTTCCTTTTCGAGTTCGTTTGCGGTCGTCCTCGTTTTCTTTTGTTGGGTAGCCTGTCTGTGGCCGGTCCTCCTTTTCGAGTTCGTCTGCGGCCGTCCTCGTATTCTTTTGTTGGGTAGCCCGTCTGTGGTCGGTCTTCCTTTTCGAGTTTGCCTGCGGTCGTCCTCGTTTTCTTTTGTTGGGTAGCCTGTCTGTGGTCGGTCTTCCTTTTCGAGTTCGTCTGCGGCCGTCCTCGTATTCTTTTGTTGGGTAGCCCGTCTGTGGTCGGTCTTCCTTTTCGAGTTTGTCTGTGGCCGTCCTCGTTTTATTTTTGTAGGGTATCCCATCTGTGGCTTGTCTTCCTTTTCGAGTTCATCTGCGGCCGTCCTCATTTTATTTTTGTTGGGTAGCCCATCTGTGGCCGGTCTTTCTTTTCAAGTTCGTCTGCGGGCGTCCTCGTTTTATTTTTGTTGGGTAGCCCGTCTGTGGCCGACATCCTTTTTGAGTTCGTCTGCGGCTGTCCTCGTTTTATTTTTGTTGGGTAGCCCGTTTGTGGCATGTCTTCCTTTTCGAGTTCGTCTGCGACCGTCCTCAATTTCTTTTGTTGGGTAGCCCGTCTGTGGCCAAATTTCCTTTTCGAGTTTGTCTGCGGCCGTCCTCCTTTACTTTTGTTGGGTAGTCCGTCTGTGGCGGGTCTTCCTTTTCGAGTTCGTCTGCGGTCGTCCTCGTTTTCTTTTGTTGGGTAGCCTGTCTGTGGTCGGTCTTCCTTTTCGAGTTCGTCTGTGGCCGTCCTCGTATTCTTTTGTTGGGTAGCCCGTCTGTGGTCGGTCTTCCTTTTCGAGTTTGTCTGTGGCCGTCCTCGTTTTATTTTTGTAGGGTATCCCATCAGTGGCTTGTCTTCCTTTTCGAGTTCATCTGCGGCCGTCCTCATTTTATTTTTGTTGGGTAGCCCATCTGTGGCCGGTCTTTCTTTTCAAGTTCGTCTGCGGCCGTCCTCGTTTTATTTTTGTTGGGTAGCCCGTCTGTGGCCGACTTCCTTTTCGAGTTCGTCTGCGGCTGTCCTCGTTTTATTTTTGTTGGGTAGCCCGTTTATGGCCGGTCTTCCTTTTCGAGTTCGTCTGCGACCGTCCTCAATTTCTTTTGTTGGGTAGCCCGTCTGTGGCCGAATTTCCTTTTCGAGTTCGTCTGCGGCCGTCCTCATTTTCTTTTGTTGGGTAGTCCATCTGTGGCGGGTCTTTCTTTTCGAGTTCGTCTGCGGCCGTCCTCGTTTTATTTTTGTTGGGTAGCCTGTCTGTGGCCGGCCTTCCTTTTCGAGTTCGTCTGCGGCTGTCCTCGTTTTATTTTTGTTGGGTAACCCGTTTATGGCCGGTCTTCCTTTGCGAGTTCGTCTGCGACCGTCCTCAATTTCTTTTGTAGGGTAGCACGTCTGTGGCCAAATTTCCTTTTCGAGTTTGTCTGCGGTCGTCCTCGTTTTCTTTTGTTGTGTAGTCCGTCTGTGGCGGGTCTTCCTTTTCGAGTTCGTCTGCGGTCGTCCTCGTTTTCTTTTGTTGGGTAGCCTGTCTGTGGTCGGTCTTCCTTTTCGAGTTCGTCTGCGGCCGTCCTCGTATTCTTTTGTTGGGTAGCCCATCTGTGGTCGGTCTTCCTTTTCGAGTTTGTCTGTGGCCGTCCTCGTTTTATTTTTGTAGGGTATCCCATCTGTGGCTTGTCTTCCTTTTCGAGTTCATCTGCGGCCGTCCTCATTTTATTTTTGTTGGGTAGCCCATCTGTGGCCGGTCTTTCTTTTCAAGTTCGTCTGCGGCCGTCCTCGTTTTATTTTTGTTGGGTAGTCCGTCTGTGGCCGAGTTCCTTTTCGAGTTCGTCTGCGGCTGTCCTCATTTTATTTTTGTTGGGTAGCCCGTTTATGGCCGGTCTTCCTTTTCGAGTTCGTCTGCGACCGTCCTCAATTTCTTTTGTTGGGTAGCCCGTCTGTGGCCGAATTTCCTTTTCGAGTTCGTCTGCGGCCGTCCTCATTTTCTTTTGTTGGGTAGTCCGTCTGTGGCGGGTCTTCCTTTTCGAGTTCGTTTGCGGTCGTCCTCGTTTTCTTTTGTTGGGTAGCCTGTCTGTGGCCGGTCCTCCTTTTCGAGTTCGTCTGCGGCCGTCCTCGTATTCTTTTGTTGGGTAGCCCGTCTGTGGTCGGTCTTCCTTTTCGAGTTTGCCTGCGGTCGTCCTCGTTTTCTTTTGTTGGGTAGCCTGTCTGTGGTCGGTCTTCCTTTTCGAGTTCGTCTGCGGCCGTCCTCGTATTCTTTTGTTGGGTAGCCCGTCTGTGGTCGGTCTTCCTTTTCGAGTTTGTCTGTGGCCGTCCTCGTTTTATTTTTGTAGGGTATCCCATCTGTGGCTTGTCTTCCTTTTCGAGTTCATCTGCGGCCGCCTCATTTTATTTTTGTTGGGTAGCCCATCTGTGGCCGGTCTTTCTTTTCAAGTTCGTCTGCGGCCGTCCTCGTTTTATTTTTGTTGGGTAGCCCGTCTGTGGCCGACTTCCTTTTCGAGTTCGTCTGCGGCTGTCCTCGTTTTATTTTTGTTGGGTAGCCCGTTTATGGCCGGTCTTCCTTTTCGAGTTCGTCTGCGACCGTCCTCAATTTCTTTTGTTGGGTAGCCCGTCTGTGGCCGAATTTCCTTTTTGAGTTCGTCTGCGGTCGTCCTCGTTTTCTTTTGTTGGGTAGTCCGTCTGTGGCGGGTCTTCCTTTTCGAGTTCGTCTGCGGTCGTCCTCGTTTTCTTTTGTTGGGTAGCCTGTCTGTGGTCGGTCTTCCTTTTCGAGTTCGTCTGCGGCCGTCCTCGTATTCTTTTGTTGGGTAGCCCGTCTGTGGTCGGTCTTCCTTTTCGAGTTTGTCTGTGGCCGTCCTCGTTTTATTTTTGTAGGGTATCCCATCTGTGGCTTGTCTTCCTTTTCGAGTTCATCTGCGGCCGCCTCATTTTATTTTTGTTGGGTAGCCCATCTGTGGCCGGTCTTTCTTTTCAAGTTCGTCTGCGGCCGTCCTCGTTTTATTTTTGTTGGGTAGCCCGTCTGTGGCCGACTTCCTTTTCGAGTTCGTCTGCGGCTGTCCTCGTTTTATTTTTGTTGGGTAGCCTGTTTATGGCCGGTCTTCCTTTTCGAGTTTGTCTGCGACCGTCCTCAATTTCTTTTGTTGGGTAGCCCGTCTGTGGCCGAATTTCCTTTTCGAGTTCGTCTGCGGCCGTCCTCATTTTCTTTTGTTGGGTAGTCCGTCTGTGGCGGGTCTTCCTTTTCGAGTTCGTTTGCGGTCGTCCTCGTTTTCTTTTGTTGGGTAGCCTGTCTGTGGCCGGTCCTCCTTTTCGAGTTCGTCTGCGGCCGTCCTCGTATTCTTTTGTTGGGTAGCCCGTCTGTGGTCGGTCTTCCTTTTCGAGTTTGCCTGCGGTCGTCCTCGTTTTCTTTTGTTGGGTAGCCTGTCTGTGGTCGGTCTTCCTTTTCGAGTTCGTCTGCGGCCGTCCTCGTATTCTTTTGTTGGGTAGCCCGTCTGTGGTCGGTCTTCCTTTTCGAGTTTGTCTGTGGCCGTCCTCGTTTTATTTTTGTAGGGTATCCCATCTGTGGCTTGTCTTCCTTTTCGAGTTCATCTGCGGCCGCCTCATTTTATTTTTGTTGGGTAGCCCATCTGTGGCCGGTCTTTCTTTTCAAGTTCGTCTGCGGCCGTCCTCGTTTTATTTTTGTTGGGTAGCCCGTCTGTGGCCGACTTCCTTTTCGAGTTCGTCTGCGGCTGTCCTCGTTTTATTTTTGTTGGGTAGCCCGTTTATGGCCGGTCTTCCTTTTCGAGTTCGTCTGCGACCGTCCTCAATTTCTTTTGTTGGGTAGCCCGTCTGTGGCCGAATTTCCTTTTTGAGTTCGTCTGCGGTCGTCCTCGTTTTCTTTTGTTGGGTAGTCCGTCTGTGGCGGGTCTTCCTTTTCGAGTTCGTCTGCGGTCGTCCTCGTTTTCTTTTGTTGGGTAGCCTGTCTGTGGTCGGTCTTCCTTTTCGAGTTCGTCTGCGGCCGTCCTCGTATTCTTTTGTTGGGTAGCCCGTCTGTGGTCGGTCTTCCTTTTCGAGTTTGTCTGTGGCCGTCCTCGTTTTATTTTTGTAGGGTATCCCATCTGTGGCTTGTCTTCCTTTTCGAGTTCATCTGCGGCCGCCTCATTTTATTTTTGTTGGGTAGCCCATCTGTGGCCGGTCTTTCTTTTCAAGTTCGTCTGCGGCCGTCCTCGTTTTATTTTTGTTGGGTAGCCCGTCTGTGGCCGACTTCCTTTTCGAGTTCGTCTGCGGCTGTCCTCGTTTTATTTTTGTTGGGTAGCCTGTTTATGGCCGGTCTTCCTTTTCGAGTTTGTCTGCGACCGTCCTCAATTTCTTTTGTTGGGTAGCCCGTCTGTGGCCGAATTTCCTTTTCGAGTTCGTCTGCGGCCGTCCTCATTTTCTTTTGTTGGGTAGTCCGTCTGTGGCGGGTCTTCCTTTTCGAGTTCGTTTGCGGTCGTCCTCGTTTTCTTTTGTTGGGTAGCCTGTCTGTGGCCGGTCCTCCTTTTCGAGTTCGTCTGCGGCCGTCCTCGTATTCTTTTGTTGGGTAGCCCGTCTGTGGTCGGTCTTCCTTTTCGAGTTTGCCTGCGGTCGTCCTCGTTTTCTTTTGTTGGGTAGCCTGTCTGTGGTCGGTCTTCCTTTTCGAGTTCGTCTGCGGCCGTCCTCGTATTCTTTTGTTGGGTAGCCCGTCTGTGGTCGGTCTTCCTTTTCGAGTTTGTCTGTGGCCGTCCTCGTTTTATTTTTGTAGGGTATCCCATCTGTGGCTTGTCTTCCTTTTCGAGTTCATCTGCGGCCGCCTCATTTTATTTTTGTTGGGTAGCCCATCTGTGGCCGGTCTTTCTTTTCAAGTTCGTCTGCGGCCGTCCTCGTTTTATTTTTGTTGGGTAGCCCGTCTGTGGCCGACTTCCTTTTCGAGTTCGTCTGCGGCTGTCCTCGTTTTATTTTTGTTGGGTAGCCCGTTTATGGCCGGTCTTCCTTTTCGAGTTCGTCTGCGACCGTCCTCAATTTCTTTTGTTGGGTAGCCCGTCTGTGGCCGAATTTCCTTTTTGAGTTCGTCTGCGGTCGTCCTCGTTTTCTTTTGTTGGGTAGTCCGTCTGTGGCGGGTCTTCCTTTTCGAGTTCGTCTGCGGTCGTCCTCGTTTTCTTTTGTTGGGTAGCCTGTCTGTGGTCGGTCTTCCTTTTCGAGTTCGTCTGCGGCCGTCCTCGTATTCTTTTGTTGGGTAGCCCGTCTGTGGTCGGTCTTCCTTTTCGAGTTTGTCTGTGGCCGTCCTCGTTTTATTTTTGTAGGGTATCCCATCTGTGGCTTGTCTTCCTTTTCGAGTTCATCTGCGGCCGCCTCATTTTATTTTTGTTGGGTAGCCCATCTGTGGCCGGTCTTTCTTTTCAAGTTCGTCTGCGGCCGTCCTCGTTTTATTTTTGTTGGGTAGCCCGTCTGTGGCCGACTTCCTTTTCGAGTTCGTCTGCGGCTGTCCTCGTTTTATTTTTGTTGGGTAGCCTGTTTATGGCCGGTCTTCCTTTTCGAGTTTGTCTGCGACCGTCCTCAATTTCTTTTGTTGGGTAGCCCGTCTGTGGCCGAATTTCCTTTTCGAGTTCGTCTGCGGCCGTCCTCATTTTCTTTTGTTGGGTAGTCCGTCTGTGGCGGGTCTTCCTTTTCGAGTTC
The DNA here is from genome assembly GCA_022829125.1 of Lathyrus tuberosus. Classification (NCBI taxonomy): domain Eukaryota; kingdom Viridiplantae; phylum Streptophyta; class Magnoliopsida; order Fabales; family Fabaceae; genus Lathyrus; species Lathyrus tuberosus. Next base: position 1,473,990 of record JALAZF010000428.1, read on the forward strand.
GTTTGCGGTCGTCCTCGTTTTCTTTTGTTGGGTAGCCTGTCTGTGGCCGGTCCTCCTTTTCGAGTTCGTCTGCGGCCGTCCTCGTATTCTTTTGTTGGGTAGCCCGTCTGTGGTCGGTCTTCCTTTTCGAGTTTGCCTGCGGTCGTCCTCGTTTTCTTTTGTTGGGTAGCCTGTCTGTGGTCGGTCTTCCTTTTCGAGTTCGTCTGCGGCCGTCCTCGTATTCTTTTGTTGGGTAGCCCGTCTGTGGTCGGTCTTCCTTTTCGAGTTTGTCTGTGGCCGTCCTCGTTTTATTTTTGTAGGGTATCCCATCTGTGGCTTGTCTTCCTTTTCGAGTTCATCTGCGGCCGCCTCATTTTATTTTTGTTGGGTAGCCCATCTGTGGCCGGTCTTTCTTTTCAAGTTCGTCTGCGGCCGTCCTCGTTTTATTTTTGTTGGGTAGCCCGTCTGTGGCCGACTTCCTTTTCGAGTTCGTCTGCGGCTGTCCTCGTTTTATTTTTGTTGGGTAGCCCGTTTATGGCCGGTCTTCCTTTTCGAGTTCGTCTGCGACCGTCCTCAATTTCTTTTGTTGGGTAGCCCGTCTGTGGCCGAATTTCCTTTTTGAGTTCGTCTGCGGTCGTCCTCGTTTTCTTTTGTTGGGTAGTCCGTCTGTGGCGGGTCTTCCTTTTCGAGTTCGTCTGCGGTCGTCCTCGTTTTCTTTTGTTGGGTAGCCTGTCTGTGGTCGGTCTTCCTTTTCGAGTTCGTCTGCGGCCGTCCTCGTATTCTTTTGTTGGGTAGCCCGTCTGTGGTCGGTCTTCCTTTTCGAGTTTGTCTGTGGCCGTCCTCGTTTTATTTTTGTAGGGTATCCCATCTGTGGCTTGTCTTCCTTTTCGAGTTCATCTGCGGCCGCCTCATTTTATTTTTGTTGGGTAGCCCATCTGTGGCCGGTCTTTCTTTTCAAGTTCGTCTGCGGCCGTCCTCGTTTTATTTTTGTTGGGTAGCCCGTCTGTGGCCGACTTCCTTTTCGAGTTCGTCTGCGGCTGTCCTCGTTTTATTTTTGTTGGGTAGCCTGTTTATGGCCGGTCTTCCTTTTCGAGTTTGTCTGCGACCGTCCTCAATTTCTTTTGTTGGGTAGCCCGTCTGTGGCCGAATTTCCTTTTCGAGTTCGTCTGCGGCCGTCCTCATTTTCTTTTGTTGGGTAGTCCGTCTGTGGCGGGTCTTCCTTTTCGAGTTCGTTTGCGGTCGTCCTCGTTTTCTTTTGTTGGGTAGCCTGTCTGTGGCCGGTCCTCCTTTTCGAGTTCGTCTGCGGCCGTCCTCGTATTCTTTTGTTGGGTAGCCCGTCTGTGGTCGGTCTTCCTTTTCGAGTTTGCCTGCGGTCGTCCTCGTTTTCTTTTGTTGGGTAGCCTGTCTGTGGTCGGTCTTCCTTTTCGAGTTCGTCTGCGGCCGTCCTCGTATTCTTTTGTTGGGTAGCCCGTCTGTGGTCGGTCTTCCTTTTCGAGTTTGTCTGTGGCCGTCCTCGTTTTATTTTTGTAGGGTATCCCATCTGTGGCTTGTCTTCCTTTTCGAGTTCATCTGCGGCCGCCTCATTTTATTTTTGTTGGGTAGCCCATCTGTGGCCGGTCTTTCTTTTCAAGTTCGTCTGCGGCCGTCCTCGTTTTATTTTTGTTGGGTAGCCCGTCTGTGGCCGACTTCCTTTTCGAGTTCGTCTGCGGCTGTCCTCGTTTTATTTTTGTTGGGTAGCCCGTTTATGGCCGGTCTTCCTTTTCGAGTTCGTCTGCGACCGTCCTCAATTTCTTTTGTTGGGTAGCCCGTCTGTGGCCGAATTTCCTTTTTGAGTTCGTCTGCGGTCGTCCTCGTTTTCTTTTGTTGGGTAGTCCGTCTGTGGCGGGTCTTCCTTTTCGAGTTCGTCTGCGGTCGTCCTCGTTTTCTTTTGTTGGGTAGCCTGTCTGTGGTCGGTCTTCCTTTTCGAGTTCGTCTGCGGCCGTCCTCGTATTCTTTTGTTGGGTAGCCCGTCTGTGGTCGGTCTTCCTTTTCGAGTTTGTCTGTGGCCGTCCTCGTTTTATTTTTGTAGGGTATCCCATCTGTGGCTTGTCTTCCTTTTCGAGTTCATCTGCGGCCGCCTCATTTTATTTTTGTTGGGTAGCCCATCTGTGGCCGGTCTTTCTTTTCAAGTTCGTCTGCGGCCGTCCTCGTTTTATTTTTGTTGGGTAGCCCGTCTGTGGCCGACTTCCTTTTCGAGTTCGTCTGCGGCTGTCCTCGTTTTATTTTTGTTGGGTAGCCCGTTTATGGCCGGTCTTCCTTTTCGAGTTTGTCTGCGACCGTCCTCAATTTCTTTTGTTGGGTAGCCCGTCTGTGGCCGAATTTCCTTTTCGAGTTCGTCTGCGGCCGTCCTCATTTTCTTTTGTTGGGTAGTCCGTCTGTGGCGGGTCTTCCTTTTCGAGTTCGTTTGCGGTCGTCCTCGTTTTCTTTTGTTGGGTAGCCTGTCTGTGGCCGGTCCTCCTTTTCGAGTTCGTCTGCGGCCGTCCTCGTATTCTTTTGTTGGGTAGCCCGTCTGTGGTCGGTCTTCCTTTTCGAGTTTGCCTGCGGTCGTCCTCGTTTTCTTTTGTTGGGTAGCCTGTCTGTGGTCGGTCTTCCTTTTCGAGTTCGTCTGCGGCCGTCCTCGTATTCTTTTGTTGGGTAGCCCGTCTGTGGTCGGTCTTCCTTTTCGAGTTTGTCTGTGGCCGTCCTCGTTTTATTTTTGTAGGGTATCCCATCTGTGGCTTGTCTTCCTTTTCGAGTTCATCTGCGGCCGCCTCATTTTATTTTTGTTGGGTAGCCCATCTGTGGCCGGTCTTTCTTTTCAAGTTCGTCTGCGGCCGTCCTCGTTTTATTTTTGTTGGGTAGCCCGTCTGTGGCCGACTTCCTTTTCGAGTTCGTCTGCGGCTGTCCTCGTTTTATTTTTGTTGGGTAGCCCGTTTATGGCCGGTCTTCCTTTTCGAGTTCGTCTGCGACCGTCCTCAATTTCTTTTGTTGGGTAGCCCGTCTGTGGCCGAATTTCCTTTTTGAGTTCGTCTGCGGTCGTCCTCGTTTTCTTTTGTTGGGTAGTCCGTCTGTGGCGGGTCTTCCTTTTCGAGTTCGTCTGCGGTCGTCCTCGTTTTCTTTTGTTGGGTAGCCTGTCTGTGGTCGGTCTTCCTTTTCGAGTTCGTCTGCGGCCGTCCTCGTATTCTTTTGTTGGGTAGCCCGTCTGTGGTCGGTCTTCCTTTTCGAGTTTGTCTGTGGCCGTCCTCGTTTTATTTTTGTAGGGTATCCCATCTGTGGCTTGTCTTCCTTTTCGAGTTCATCTGCGGCCGCCTCATTTTATTTTTGTTGGGTAGCCCATCTGTGGCCGGTCTTTCTTTTCAAGTTCGTCTGCGGCCGTCCTCGTTTTATTTTTGTTGGGTAGCCCGTCTGTGGCCGACTTCCTTTTCGAGTTCGTCTGCGGCTGTCCTCGTTTTATTTTTGTTGGGTAGCCTGTTTATGGCCGGTCTTCCTTTTCGAGTTTGTCTGCGACCGTCCTCAATTTCTTTTGTTGGGTAGCCCGTCTGTGGCCGAATTTCCTTTTCGAGTTCGTCTGCGGCCGTCCTCATTTTCTTTTGTTGGGTAGTCCGTCTGTGGCGGGTCTTCCTTTTCGAGTTCGTTTGCGGTCGTCCTCGTTTTCTTTTGTTGGGTAGCCTGTCTGTGGCCGGTCCTCCTTTTCGAGTTCGTCTGCGGCCGTCCTCGTATTCTTTTGTTGGGTAGCCCGTCTGTGGTCGGTCTTCCTTTTCGAGTTTGCCTGCGGTCGTCCTCGTTTTCTTTTGTTGGGTAGCCTGTCTGTGGTCGGTCTTCCTTTTCGAGTTCGTCTGCGGCCGTCCTCGTATTCTTTTGTTGGGTAGCCCGTCTGTGGTCGGTCTTCCTTTTCGAGTTTGTCTGTGGCCGTCCTCGTTTTATTTTTGTAGGGTATCCCATCTGTGGCTTGTCTTCCTTTTCGAGTTCATCTGCGGCCGCCTCATTTTATTTTTGTTGGGTAGCCCATCTGTGGCCGGTCTTTCTTTTCAAGTTCGTCTGCGGCCGTCCTCGTTTTATTTTTGTTGGGTAGCCCGTCTGTGGCCGACTTCCTTTTCGAGTTCGTCTGCGGCTGTCCTCGTTTTATTTTTGTTGGGTAGCCCGTTTATGGCCGGTCTTCCTTTTCGAGTTCGTCTGCGACCGTCCTCAATTTCTTTTGTTGGGTAGCCCGTCTGTGGCCGAATTTCCTTTTTGAGTTCGTCTGCGGTCGTCCTCGTTTTCTTTTGTTGGGTAGTCCGTCTGTGGCGGGTCTTCCTTTTCGAGTTCGTCTGCGGTCGTCCTCGTTTTCTTTTGTTGGGTAGCCTGTCTGTGGTCGGTCTTCCTTTTCGAGTTCGTCTGCGGCCGTCCTCGTATTCTTTTGTTGGGTAGCCCGTCTGTGGTCGGTCTTCCTTTTCGAGTTTGTCTGTGGCCGTCCTCGTTTTATTTTTGTAGGGTATCCCATCTGTGGCTTGTCTTCCTTTTCGAGTTCATCTGCGGCCGCCTCATTTTATTTTTGTTGGGTAGCCCATCTGTGGCCGGTCTTTCTTTTCAAGTTCGTCTGCGGCCGTCCTCGTTTTATTTTTGTTGGGTAGCCCGTCTGTGGCCGACTTCCTTTTCGAGTTCGTCTGCGGCTGTCCTCGTTTTATTTTTGTTGGGTAGCCCGTTTATGGCCGGTCTTCCTTTTCGAGTTTGTCTGCGACCGTCCTCAATTTCTTTTGTTGGGTAGCCCGTCTGTGGCCGAATTTCCTTTTCGAGTTCGTCTGCGGCCGTCCTCATTTTCTTTTGTTGGGTAGTCCGTCTGTGGCGGGTCTTCCTTTTCGAGTTCGTTTGCGGTCGTCCTCGTTTTCTTTTGTTGGGTAGCCTGTCTGTGGCCGGTCCTCCTTTTCGAGTTCGTCTGCGGCCGTCCTCGTATTCTTTTGTTGGGTAGCCCGTCTGTGGTCGGTCTTCCTTTTCGAGTTTGCCTGCGGTCGTCCTCGTTTTCTTTTGTTGGGTAGCCTGTCTGTGGTCGGTCTTCCTTTTCGAGTTCGTCTGCGGCCGTCCTCGTATTCTTTTGTTGGGTAGCCCGTCTGTGGTCGGTCTTCCTTTTCGAGTTTGTCTGTGGCCGTCCTCGTTTTATTTTTGTAGGGTATCCCATCTGTGGCTTGTCTTCCTTTTCGAGTTCATCTGCGGCCGCCTCATTTTATTTTTGTTGGGTAGCCCATCTGTGGCCGGTCTTTCTTTTCAAGTTCGTCTGCGGCCGTCCTCGTTTTATTTTTGTTGGGTAGCCCGTCTGTGGCCGACTTCCTTTTCGAGTTCGTCTGCGGCTGTCCTCGTTTTATTTTTGTTGGGTAGCCCGTTTATGGCCGGTCTTCCTTTTCGAGTTCGTCTGCGACCGTCCTCAATTTCTTTTGTTGGGTAGCCCGTCTGTGGCCGAATTTCCTTTTCGAGTTCGTCTGCGGCCGTCCTCATTTTCTTTTGTTGGGTAGTCCGTCTGTGGCGGGTCTTCCTTTTCGAGTTCGTTTGCGGTCGTCCTCGTTTTCTTTTGTTGGGTAGCCTGTCTGTGGCCGGTCCTCCTTTTCGAGTTCGTCTGCGGCCGTCCTCGTATTCTTTTGTTGGGTAGCCCGTCTGTGGTCGGTCTTCCTTTTCGAGTTTGCCTGCGGTCGTCCTCGTTTTCTTTTGTTGGGTAGCCTGTCTGTGGTCGGTCTTCCTTTTCGAGTTCGTCTGCGGCCGTCCTCGTATTCTTTTGTTGGGTAGCCCGTCTGTGGTCGGTCTTCCTTTTCGAGTTTGTCTGTGGCCGTCCTCGTTTTATTTTTGTAGGGTATCCCATCTGTGGCTTGTCTTCCTTTTCGAGTTCATCTGCGGCCGCCTCATTTTATTTTTGTTGGGTAGCCCATCTGTGGCCGGTCTTTCTTTTCAAGTTCGTCTGCGGCCGTCCTCGTTTTATTTTTGTTGGGTAGCCCGTCTGTGGCCGACTTCCTTTTCGAGTTCGTCTGCGGCTGTCCTCGTTTTATTTTTGTTGGGTAGCCCGTTTATGGCCGGTCTTCCTTTTCGAGTTCGTCTGCGACCGTCCTCAATTTCTTTTGTTGGGTAGCCCGTCTGTGGCCGAATTTCCTTTTTGAGTTCGTCTGCGGTCGTCCTCGTTTTCTTTTGTTGGGTAGTCCGTCTGTGGCGGGTCTTCCTTTTCGAGTTCGTCTGCGGTCGTCCTCGTTTTCTTTTGTTGGGTAGCCTGTCTGTGGTCGGTCTTCCTTTTCGAGTTCGTCTGCGGCCGTCCTCGTATTCTTTTGTTGGGTAGCCCGTCTGTGGTCGGTCTTCCTTTTCGAGTTTGTCTGTGGCCGTCCTCGTTTTATTTTTGTAGGGTATCCCATCTGTGGCTTGTCTTCCTTTTCGAGTTCATCTGCGGCCGCCTCATTTTATTTTTGTTGGGTAGCCCATCTGTGGCCGGTCTTTCTTTTCAAGTTCGTCTGCGGCCGTCCTCGTTTTATTTTTGTTGGGTAGCCCGTCTGTGGCCGACTTCCTTTTCGAGTTCGTCTGCGGCTGTCCTCGTTTTATTTTTGTTGGGTAGCCTGTTTATGGCCGGTCTTCCTTTTCGAGTTTGTCTGCGACCGTCCTCAATTTCTTTTGTTGGGTAGCCCGTCTGTGGCCGAATTTCCTTTTCGAGTTCGTCTGCGGCCGTCCTCATTTTCTTTTGTTGGGTAGTCCGTCTGTGGCGGGTCTTCCTTTTCGAGTTCGTTTGCGGTCGTCCTCGTTTTCTTTTGTTGGGTAGCCTGTCTGTGGGCGGTCCTCCTTTTCGAGTTCGTCTGCGGCCGTCCTCGTATTCTTTTGTTGGGTAGCCCGTCTGTGGTCGGTCTTCCTTTTCGAGTTTGCCTGCGGTCGTCCTCGTTTTCTTTTGTTGGGTAGCCTGTCTGTGGTCGGTCTTCCTTTTCGAGTTCGTCTGCGGCCGTCCTCGTATTCTTTTGTTGGGTAGCCCGTCTGTGGTCGGTCTTCCTTTTCGAGTTTGTCTGTGGCCGTCCTCGTTTTATTTTTGTAGGGTATCCCATCTGTGGCTTGTCTTCCTTTTCGAGTTCATCTGCGGCCGCCTCATTTTATTTTTGTTGGGTAGCCCATCTGTGGCCGGTCTTTCTTTTCAAGTTCGTCTGCGGCCGTCCTCGTTTTATTTTTGTTGGGTAGCCCGTCTGTGGCCGACTTCCTTTTCGAGTTCGTCTGCGGCTGTCCTCGTTTTATTTTTGTTGGGTAGCCCGTTTATGGCCGGTCTTCCTTTTCGAGTTCGTCTGCGACCGTCCTCAATTTCTTTTGTTGGGTAGCCCGTCTGTGGCCGAATTTCCTTTTTGAGTTCGTCTGCGGTCGTCCTCGTTTTCTTTTGTTGGGTAGTCCGTCTGTGGCGGGTCTTCCTTTTCGAGTTCGTCTGCGGTCGTCCTCGTTTTCTTTTGTTGGGTAGCCTGTCTGTGGTCGGTCTTCCTTTTCGAGTTCGTCTGCGGCCGTCCTCGTATTCTTTTGTTGGGTAGCCCGTCTGTGGTCGGTCTTCCTTTTCGAGTTTGTCTGTGGCCGTCCTCGTTTTATTTTTGTAGGGTATCCCATCTGTGGCTTGTCTTCCTTTTCGAGTTCATCTGCGGCCGCCTCATTTTATTTTTGTTGGGTAGCCCATCTGTGGCCGGTCTTTCTTTTCAAGTTCGTCTGCGGCCGTCCTCGTTTTATTTTTGTTGGGTAGCCCGTCTGTGGCCGACTTCCTTTTCGAGTTCGTCTGCGGCTGTCCTCGTTTTATTTTTGTTGGGTAGCCCGTTTATGGCCGGTCTTCCTTTTCGAGTTTGTCTGCGACCGTCCTCAATTTCTTTTGTTGGGTAGCCCGTCTGTGGCCGAATTTCCTTTTCGAGTTCGTCTGCGGCCGTCCTCATTTTCTTTTGTTGGGTAGTCCGTCTGTGGCGGGTCTTCCTTTTCGAGTTCGTTTGCGGTCGTCCTCGTTTTCTTTTGTTGGGTAGCCTGTCTGTGGCCGGTCCTCCTTTTCGAGTTCGTCTGCGGCCGTCCTCGTATTCTTTTGTTGGGTAGCCCGTCTGTGGTCGGTCTTCCTTTTCGAGTTTGCCTGCGGTCGTCCTCGTTTTCTTTTGTTGGGTAGCCTGTCTGTGGTCGGTCTTCCTTTTCGAGTTCGTCTGCGGCCGTCCTCGTATTCTTTTGTTGGGTAGCCCGTCTGTGGTCGGTCTTCCTTTTCGAGTTTGTCTGTGGCCGTCCTCGTTTTATTTTTGTAGGGTATCCCATCTGTGGCTTGTCTTCCTTTTCGAGTTCATCTGCGGCCGCCTCATTTTATTTTTGTTGGGTAGCCCATCTGTGGCCGGTCTTTCTTTTCAAGTTCGTCTGCGGCCGTCCTCGTTTTATTTTTGTTGGGTAGCCCGTCTGTGGCCGACTTCCTTTTCGAGTTCGTCTGCGGCTGTCCTCGTTTTATTTTTGTTGGGTAGCCCGTTTATGGCCGGTCTTCCTTTTCGAGTTCGTCTGCGACCGTCCTCAATTTCTTTTGTTGGGTAGCCCGTCTGTGGCCGAATTTCCTTTTTGAGTTCGTCTGCGGTCGTCCTCGTTTTCTTTTGTTGGGTAGTCCGTCTGTGGCGGGTCTTCCTTTTCGAGTTCGTTTGCGGTCGTCCTCGTTTTCTTTTGTTGGGTAGCCTGTCTGTGGTCGGTCTTCCTTTTCGAGTTCGTCTGCGGCCGTCCTCGTATTCTTTTGTTGGGTAGCCCGTCTGTGGTCGGTCTTCCTTTTCGAGTTTGTCTGTGGCCGTCCTCGTTTTATTTTTGTAGGGTATCCCATCTGTGGCTTGTCTTCCTTTTCGAGTTCATCTGCGGCCGCCTCATTTTATTTTTGTTGGGTAGCCCATCTGTGGCCGGTCTTTCTTTTCAAGTTCGTCTGCGGCCGTCCTCGTTTTATTTTTGTTGGGTAGCCCGTCTGTGGCCGACTTCCTTTTCGAGTTCGTCTGCGGCTGTCCTCGTTTTATTTTTGTTGGGTAGCCTGTTTATGGCCGGTCTTCCTTTTCGAGTTTGTCTGCGACCGTCCTCAATTTCTTTTGTTGGGTAGCCCGTCTGTGGCCGAATTTCCTTTTCGAGTTCGTCTGCGGCCGTCCTCATTTTCTTTTGTTGGGTAGTCCGTCTGTGGCGGGTCTTCCTTTTCGAGTTCGTTTGCGGTCGTCCTCGTTTTCTTTTGTTGGGTAGCCTGTCTGTGGCCGGTCCTCCTTTTCGAGTTCGTCTGCGGCCGTCCTCGTATTCTTTTGTTGGGTAGCCCGTCTGTGGTCGGTCTTCCTTTTCGAGTTTGCCTGCGGTCGTCCTCGTTTTCTTTTGTTGGGTAGCCTGTCTGTGGTCGGTCTTCCTTTTCGAGTTCGTCTGCGGCCGTCCTCGTATTCTTTTGTTGGGTAGCCCGTCTGTGGTCGGTCTTCCTTTTCGAGTTTGTCTGTGGCCGTCCTCGTTTTATTTTTGTAGGGTATCCCATCTGTGGCTTGTCTTCCTTTTCGAGTTCATCTGCGGCCGCCTCATTTTATTTTTGTTGGGTAGCCCATCTGTGGCCGGTCTTTCTTTTCAAGTTCGTCTGCGGCCGTCCTCGTTTTATTTTTGTTGGGTAGCCCGTCTGTGGCCGACTTCCTTTTCGAGTTCGTCTGCGGCTGTCCTCGTTTTATTTTTGTTGGGTAGCCCGTTTATGGCCGGTCTTCCTTTTCGAGTTCGTCTGCGACCGTCCTCAATTTCTTTTGTTGGGTAGCCCGTCTGTGGCCGAATTTCCTTTTTGAGTTCGTCTGCGGTCGTCCTCGTTTTCTTTTGTTGGGTAGTCCGTCTGTGGCGGGTCTTCCTTTTCGAGTTCGTCTGCGGTCGTCCTCGTTTTCTTTTGTTGGGTAGCCTGTCTGTGGTCGGTCTTCCTTTTCGAGTTCGTCTGCGGCCGTCCTCGTATTCTTTTGTTGGGTAGCCCGTCTGTGGTCGGTCTTCCTTTTCGAGTTTGTCTGTGGCCGTCCTCGTTTTATTTTTGTAGGGTATCCCATCTGTGGCTTGTCTTCCTTTTCGAGTTCATCTGCGGCCGCCTCATTTTATTTTTGTTGGGTAGCCCATCTGTGGCCGGTCTTTCTTTTCAAGTTCGTCTGCGGCCGTCCTCGTTTTATTTTTGTTGGGTAGCCCGTCTGTGGCCGACTTCCTTTTCGAGTTCGTCTGCGGCTGTCCTCGTTTTATTTTTGTTGGGTAGCCCGTTTATGGCCGGTCTTCCTTTTCGAGTTTGTCTGCGACCGTCCTCAATTTCTTTTGTTGGGTAGCCCGTCTGTGGCCGAATTTCCTTTTCGAGTTCGTCTGCGGCCGTCCTCATTTTCTTTTGTTGGGTAGTCCGTCTGTGGCGGGTCTTCCTTTTCGAGTTCGTTTGCGGTCGTCCTCGTTTTCTTTTGTTGGGTAGCCTGTCTGTGGCCGGTCCTCCTTTTCGAGTTCGTCTGCGGCCGTCCTCGTATTCTTTTGTTGGGTAGCCCGTCTGTGGTCGGTCTTCCTTTTCGAGTTTGCCTGCGGTCGTCCTCGTTTTCTTTTGTTGGGTAGCCTGTCTGTGGTCGGTCTTCCTTTTCGAGTTCGTCTGCGGCCGTCCTCGTATTCTTTTGTTGGGTAGCCCGTCTGTGGTCGGTCTTCCTTTTCGAGTTTGTCTGTGGCCGTCCTCGTTTTATTTTTGTAGGGTATCCCATCTGTGGCTTGTCTTCCTTTTCGAGTTCATCTGCGGCCGCCTCATTTTATTTTTGTTGGGTAGCCCATCTGTGGCCGGTCTTTCTTTTCAAGTTCGTCTGCGGCCGTCCTCGTTTTATTTTTGTTGGGTAGCCCGTCTGTGGCCGACTTCCTTTTCGAGTTCGTCTGCGGCTGTCCTCGTTTTATTTTTGTTGGGTAGCCCGTTTATGGCCGGTCTTCCTTTTCGAGTTCGTCTGCGACCGTCCTCAATTTCTTTTGTTGGGTAGCCCGTCTGTGGCCGAATTTCCTTTTTGAGTTCGTCTGCGGTCGTCCTCGTTTTCTTTTGTTGGGTAGTCCGTCTGTGGCGGGTCTTCCTTTTCGAGTTCGTCTGCGGTCGTCCTCATTTTCTTTTGTTGGGTAGCCTGTCTGTGGTCGGTCTTCCTTTTCGAGTTCGTCTGCGGCCGTCCTCGTATTCTTTTGTTGGGTAGCCCGTATGTGGTCGGTCTTCCTTTTCGAGTTTGTCTGTGGCCGTCCTCGTTTTATTTTTGTAGGGTATCCCATCTGTGGCTTGTCTTCCTTTTCGAGTTCATCTGCGGCCGCCTCATTTTATTTTTGTTGGGTAGCCCATCTGTGGCCGGTCTTTCTTTTCAAGTTCGTCTGCGGCCGTCCTCGTTTTATTTTTGTTGGGTAGCCCGTCTGTGGCCGACTTCCTTTTCGAGTTCGTCTGCGGCTGTCCTCGTTTTATTTTTGTTGGGTAGACCGTTTATGGCCGGTCTTCCTTTTCGAGTTCGTCTGCGACCGTCCTCAATTTCTTTTGTTGGGTAGCCCGTCTGTGGCCGAATTTCCTTTTTGAGTTCGTCTGCGGCCGTCCTCATTTTCTTTTGTTGGGTAGTCCGTTTGTGGCGGGTCTTTCTTTTCGAGTTCGTCTGCGGCCGTCCTCGTTTTATTTTTGTTGGGTAGCCTGTCTGTGGCCGGCCTTCCTTTTCGAGTTCGTCTGCGGCTGTCCTCGTTTTATTTTGGTTGGGTAGCCCGTTTATGGCCGGTCTTCCTTTGCGAGTTCGTCTGCGACCGTCCTCAATTTCTTTTGTTGGGTAGCACGTCTGCGGCCAAATTTCCTTTTCGAGTTTGTCTGCGGTCGTCCTCGTTTTCTTTTGTTGGGTAGTCCGTCTATGGCGGGTCTTCCTTTTCGAGTTCGTCTGCGGTCGTCTTCGTTTTCTTTTGTTGGGTAGCCTGTCTGTGGTCGGTCTTCCTTTTCGAGTTCGTCTGCGGCCGTCCTCGTATTCATTTGTTGGGTAGCCCGTCTGTGGTCGGTCTTCCTTTTCGAGTTTGTCTGTGGCCGTCCTCGTTTTATTTTTGTAGGGTATCCCATCTGTGGCTTGTCTTCCTTTTCGAGTTCATCTGCGGCCGTCCTCATTTTATTTTTGTTGGGTAGCCCATCTGTGGCCGGTCTTTCTTTTCAAGTCCGTCTGCGGCCGTCCTCGTTTTATTTTTATTGGGTAGCCCGTCTGTGGCCGACTTCCTTTTCGAATTCGTCTGCGGTTGTCCTCGTTTTATTTTTGTTGGGTAGCCCGTTTATGGCCGGTCTTCCTTTTCGAGTTCGTCTGCGACCGTCCTCAATTTCTTTTGTTGGGTAGCCCGTCTGTGGCCGAATTTCCTTTTCGAGTTCGTCTGCGGCCGTCCTCATTTTCTTTTGTTGGGTAGTCCGTCTGTGGCGGGTCTTTCTTTTCGAGGTCGTCTGCGGCCGTCCTCGTTTTATTTTTGTTGGGTAGCCTGTCTGTGGCCGGCCTTCCTTTTCGAGTTCGTCTGCGGCTGTCCTCGTTTTATTTTTGTTGGGTAGCCCGTTTATGGCCGGTCTTCCTTTGCGAGTTCGTCTGCGACCGTCCTCAATTTCTTTTGTTGGGTAGCACGTCTGTGGCCAAATTTCCTTTTCGAGTTTGTCTGCGGTCGTCCTCGTTTTCTTTTGTTGGGTAGTCCGTCTGTGGCGGGTCTTCCTTTTCGAGTTCGTCTGCGGTCGTCCTCGTTTTCTTTTGTTGGGTAACCTGTCTGTGGTCGGTCTTCCTTTTCGAGTTCGTCTGCGGCCGTCCTAGTATTATTTTGTTGGGTAGCCCGTCTGTGGTCGGTCTTCCTTTTCGAGTTTGTCTGTGGCCGTCCTCGTTTTATTTTTGTAGGGTATCCCATCTGTGGCAGGTCTTCCTTTTCGAGTTCGTCTGCGACCGTCCTCGTTTTCTTTTGTTGGGTAGCCCGTCTGTGGCCGAATTTCCTTTTCGAGTTCGTCTGCGGCCGTCCTCGTTTTCTTTTGTTGGGTAGTCCGTCTGTGGCGGGTCTTCCTTTTCGAGTTTGTCTGCGGTCGTCCTCGTTTTCTTTTGTTGGGTAGCCCATCTGTGGCCGGTCTTTCTTTTCAAGTTCGTCTGCGGCCGTCCTCCTTTTAATTTTGTTAGGTAGTCCGTCTGTGGCCGGTCTTCCTTTTCGAGTTCATCTGCGGCCGTCCTCATTTTATTTTTGTTGGGTAGCCCATCTGTGGCCGGTCTTTCTTTTCAAGTTCGTCTGCGGCCGTCCTCGTTTTATTTTTGTTGGGTAGCCCGTCTGTGGCCGGTCTTCCTTTTCGAGTTCATCTGCGGCCGTCCTCATTTTATTTTTGTTGGGTAGCCCGTCTGTGGCCGGCCTTCCTTTTCGAGTTCGTCTGCGGCTGTCCTCGTTTTATTTTTGTTGGGTAGCCCGATTGTGGCAGGCCTTCCTTTTCGAGTTCGTCTGCGGCTGTCCTCGTTTTATTTTTGTTGGGTAGCCCGATTGTGGCAGGTCTTCCTTTTCGAGTTCGTCTGCGACCGTCCTCGTTTTCTTTTGTTGGGTAGCCCGTCTGTGGCCGAATTTCCTTTTTGAGTTCGTCTGCGGCCGTCCTCGTTTTCTTTTGTTGGGTAGTCCATCTGTGGCGGGTCTTCCTTTTAAAGTTCGTCTGCGGTCGTCCTCGTTTTCTTTTGTTGGGTAGCCTGCCTGTGGCCGGTCTTCCTTTTCGAGTTCGTCTGCGGCCGTCCTCGTATTCTTTTGTTGGGTAGCCCGTCTGTGGCCGGCCTTCCTTTTCGAGTTCGTCTGCGGCTGTCCTCGTTTTATTTTTGTTGGGTAGCCCGATTGTGGCAGGCCTTCCTTTTCGAGTTCGTCTGCGGCTGTCCTCGTTTTATTTTTGTTGGGTAGCCCGATTGTGGCAGGTCTTCCTCTTCGAGTTCGTCTGCGATCGTCCTCGTTTTCTTTTGTTGGGTAGCCCGTCTGTGGCCGAATTTCCTTTTTGAGTTCGTCTGCGGCCGTCCTCGTTTTCTTTTGTTGGGTAGTCCATCTGTGGCGGGTCTTCCTTTTAAAGTTCGTCTGCGGTCATCCTCGTTTTCTTTTGTTGGGTAGCCTGTCTGTGGTAGGTCTTCCTTTTTGAGTTCGTCTGCGGCCGTCCTCGTTTTCTTTTGTTGGGTAGTCCTTCTGTGGCGGGTCTTCCTTTTCGAGTTTGTCTGCGGTCGTCCTCGTTTTCTTTTGTTGGGTAGCCCATCTGTGGTCAGTCTTCCTTTTCGAGTTTTTCTGTGGCCGTCCTCGTTTTATTTTTGTGTGGTATCCCGTCTGTGGCCGGTCTTACTTTTCGAGTTCATCTGCGGCCGTCCTCATTTTATTTTTGTTGGGTAGCCCATCTGTGGCCGGTCTTTCTTTTCAAGTTCGTCTGCGGCCGTCCTCGTTTTATTTTTGTTGGGTAGCCCGTCTGTGGCCGGCCTTCCTTTTCGAGTTCGTCTGCGGCTGTCGTCGTTTTATTTTTGTTGGGTAACCCGTCTGTGGCCGGCCTTCCTTTTCGAGTTCGTCTGCGGCTGTCCTCGTTTTATTTTTGTTGGGTAGCCCGATTGTGGCAGGCCTTCCTTTTCGAGTTCGTCTGCGGCTGTCCTCGTTTTATTTTTGTTGGGTAGCCCGATTGTGGCAGGTCTTCCTTTTCGAGTTCGTCTGCGACCGTCCTCGTTTTCTTTTGTTGGGTAGCCCGTCTGTGGCCAAATTTCCTTTTCGAGTTCGTCTGCGGCCGTCCTCGTTTTCTTTTGTTGGGTAGTCCGTCTGTGGCGGGTCTTCCTTTTCGAGTTCGTCTGCGGTCGTCCTCGTTTTCTTTTGTTGGGTAGCCTGCCTGTGGCCGGTCTTCCTTTTCGAGTTCGTCTGCGGCCGTCCTCGTATTCTTTTGTTTGGTAGCCCGTCTGTGGTCGGTCTTCCTTTTCGAGTTCATCTGCGGCCGTCCTCATTTAACTTTTGTTGGGTAGCCCATTTCTGGCCGGTCTTTCTTTTCAAGTTCGTCTGCGGCCGTCCTCATTTTATTTTTGTTGGGTAGCCCGTTTGTGGCCGACCTTCCTTTTCGAGTTCGTCTGTGGCTGTCCTCGTTTTATTTTTGTTGGGTAGCCCGTTTGTGGCAGGTCTTCCTTTTCGAGTTCGTCTGCGACCATCCTCGTTTTCTTTTGTTGGGTAGCCCGTCTGTGGCCGAATTTCCTTTTCGAGTTCGTCTGTGTCCGTCCTCGTTTTCTTTTGTTGGGTAGTCCGTCTGTGGCGGGTCTTCCTTTTCGAGTTTGTCTGCGGTCGTCCTCGTTTTCTTTTGTTGGGTAGCCCATCTGTGGCCGGTCTTTCTTTTCAAGTTCGTCTGCGGCCGTCCTCCTTTTAATTTTGTTAGGTAGTCCGTCTGTGGCCGGTCTTCCTTTTCGAGTTCATCTGCGGCCGTCCTCATTTTATTTTTGTTGGGTAGCCCATCTGTGGCCGGTCTTTCTTTTCAAGTTCGTCTGCGGCCGTCCTCGTTTTATTTTTGTTGGGTAGCCCGTCTGTGGCCGGTCTTCCTTTTCGAGTTCATCTGCGGCCGTCCTCATTTTATTTTTGTTGGGTAGCCCGTCTGTGGCCGGCCTTCCTTTTCGAGTTCGTCTGCGGCTGTCCTCGTTTTATTTTTGTTGGGTAGCCCGATTGTGGCAGGCCTTCCTTTTCGAGTTCGTCTGCGGCTGTCCTCGTTTTATTTTTGTTGGGTAGCCCGATTGTGGCAGGTCTTCCTTTTCGAGTTCGTCTGCGACCGTCCTCGTTTTCTTTTGTTGGGTAGCCCGTCTGTGGCCGAATTTCCTTTTTGAGTTCGTCTGCGGCCGTCCTCGTTTTCTTTTGTTGGGTAGTCCATCTGTGGCGGGTCTTCCTTTTAAAGTTCGTCTGCGGTCGTCCTCGTTTTCTTTTGTTGGGTAGCCTGCCTGTGGCCGGTCTTCCTTTTCGAGTTCGTCTGCGGCCGTCCTCGTATTCTTTTGTTGGGTAGCCCGTCTGTGGCCGGCCTTCCTTTTCGAGTTCGTCTGTGGCTGTCCTCGTTTTATTTTTGTTGGGTAGCCCGTCTGTGGCCGGCCTTCCTTTTCGAGTTCGTCTGCGGCTGTCCTCGTTTTATTTTTGTTGGGTAGCCCGTCTGTGGCCGGCCTTCCTTTTCGAGTTCGTCTGCGGCTGTCCTCGTTTTATTTTTGTTGGGTAGCCCGATTGTGGCAGGCCTTCCTTTTCGAGTTCGTCTGCGGCTGTCCTCGTTTTATTTTTGTTGGGTAGCCCGATTGTGGCAGGTCTTCCTTTTCGAGTTCGTCTGCGACCGTCCTCGTTTTCTTTTGTTGGGTAGCCCGTCTGTGGCCGAATTTCCTTTTTGAGTTCGTCTGCGGCCGTCCTCGTTTTCTTTTGTTGGGTAGTCCATCTGTGGCGGGTCTTCCTTTTAAAGTTCGTCTGCGGTCGTCCTCGTTTTCTTTTGTTGGGTAGCCTGCCTGTGGCCGGTCTTCCTTTTCGAGTTCGTCTGCGGCCGTCCTCGTATTCTTTTGTTGGGTAGCCCGTCTGTGGCCGGCCTTCCTTTTCGAGTTCGTCTGTGGCTGTCCTCATTTTATTTTTGTTGGGTAGCCCGTCTGTGGCCGGCCTTCCTTTTCGAGTTCGTCTGCGGCTGTCCTCGTATTATTTTTGTTGGGTAGCCCGATTGTGGCAGGCCTTCCTTTTCGAGTTCGTCTGCGGCTGTCCTCGTTTTATTTTTGTTGGGTAGCCCGATTGTGGCAGGTCTTCCTCTTCGAGTTCGTCTGCGACCGTCCTCGTTTTCTTTTGTTGGGTAGCCCGTCTGTGGCCGAATTTCCTTTTTGAGTTCGTCTGCGGCCGTCCTCGTTTTCTTTTGTTGGGTAGTCCATCTGTGGCGGGTCTTCCTTTTAAAGTTCGTCTGCGGTCGTCCTCGTTTTCTTTTGTTGGGTAGCCTGCCTGTGGCCGGTCTTCCTTTTCGAGTTCGTCTGCGGCCGTCCTCGTATTCTTTTGTTGGGTAGCCCGTCTGTGGCCGGCCTTCCTTTTCGAGTTCGTCTGTGGCTGTCCTCGTTTTATTTTTGTTGGGTAGCCCGTCTGTGGCCGGCCTTCCTTTTCGAGTTCGTCTGCGGCTGTCCTCGTTTTATTTTTGTTGGGTAGCCCGATTGTGGCAGGCCTTCCTTTTCGAGTTCGTCTGCGGCTGTCCTCGTTTTATTTTTGTTGGGTAGCCCGATTGTGGCAGGTCTTCCTCTTCGAGTTCGTCTGCGACCGTCCTCGTTTTCTTTTGTTGGGTAGCCCGTCTGTGGCCGAATTTCCTTTTTGAGTTCGTCTGCGGCCGTCCTCGTTTTCTTTTGTTGGGTAGTCCATCTGTGGCGGGTCTTCCTTTTAAAGTTCGTCTGCGGTCATCCTCGTTTTCTTTTGTTGGGTAGCCTGTCTGTGGTCGGTCTTCCTTTTTGAGTTCGTCTGCGGCCGTCCTCGTTTTCTTTTGTTGGGTAGTCCGTCTGTGGCGGGTCTTCCTTTTCGAGTTTGTCTGCGGTCGTCCTCGTTTTCTTTTGTTGGGTAGCCCATCTGTGGTCAGTCTTCCTTTTCGAGTTTTTCTGTGGCCGTCCTCGTTTTATTTTTGTGTGGTATCCCGTCTGTGGCCGGTCTTACTTTTCGAGTTCATCTGCGGCCGTCCTCATTTTATTTTTGTTGGGTAGCCCATCTGTGGCCGGTCTTTCTTTTCAAGTTCGTCTGCGGCCGTCCTCGTTTTATTTTTGTTGGGTAGCCCGTCTGTGGCCGGCCTTCCTTTTCGAGTTCGTCTGCGGCTGTCCTCGTTTTATTTTTGTTGGGTAACCCGTCTGTGGCCGGCCTTCCTTTTCGAGTTCGTCTGCGGCTGTCCTCGTTTTATTTTTGTTGGGTAGCCCGATTGTGGCAGGCCTTCCTTTTCGAGTTCGTCTGCGGCTGTCCTCGTTTTATTTTTGTTGGGTAGCCCGATTGTGGCAGGTCTTCCTTTTCGAGTTCGTCTGCGACCGTCCTCGTTTTCTTTTGTTGGGTAGCCCGTCTATGGCCAAATTT
The DNA here is from genome assembly GCA_022829125.1 of Lathyrus tuberosus. Classification (NCBI taxonomy): domain Eukaryota; kingdom Viridiplantae; phylum Streptophyta; class Magnoliopsida; order Fabales; family Fabaceae; genus Lathyrus; species Lathyrus tuberosus. The sequence continues at coordinate 1,491,951 of JALAZF010000428.1, forward strand.
CCTTTTCGAGTTCGTCTGCGGCCGTCCTCGTTTTCTTTTGTTGGGTAGTCCGTCTGTGGCGGGTCTTCCTTTTCGAGTTCGTCTGCGGTCGTCCTCGTTTTCTTTTGTTGGGTAGCCTGCCTGTGGCCGGTCTTCCTTTTCGAGTTCGTCTGCGGCCGTCCTCGTATTCTTTTGTTTGGTAGCCCGTCGGTGGTCGGTCTTCCTTTTCGAGTTCATCTGCGGCCGTCCTCATTTAACTTTTGTTGGGTAGCCCATTTGTGGCCGGTCTTTCTTTTCAAGTTCGTCTGCGGCCGTCCTCATTTTATTTTTGTTGGGTAGCCCGTTTGTGGCCGACCTTCCTTTTCGAGTTCGTCTGTGGCTGTCCTCGTTTTATTTTTGTTGGGTAGCCCGTTTGTGGCAAGTCTTCCTTTTCGAGTTCGTCTGCGACCGTCCTCGTTTTCTTTTGTTGGGTAGCCCGTCTGTGGCCGAATTTCCTTTTCGAGTTCGTCTGCGGCCGTCCTCGTTTTCTTTTGTTGGGTAGTCCGTCTGTGGCGGGTCTTCCTTTTCGAGTTTGTCTGCGGTCGTCCTCGTTTTCTTTTGTTGGGTAGCCCATCTGTGGCCGGTCTTTCTTTTCAAGTTCGTCTGCGGCCGTCCCCCTTTTAATTTTGTTAGGTAGTCCGTCTGTGGCCGGTCTTCCTTTTCGAGTTCATCTGCGGCCGTCCTCATTTTATTTTTGTTGGGTAGCCCATCTGTGGCCGGTCTTTCTTTTCAAGTTCGTCTGCGGCCGTCCTCGTTTTATTTTTGTTGGGTAGCCCGTCTGTGGCCGGTCTTCCTTTTCGAGTTCATCTGCGGCCGTCCTCATTTTATTTTTGTTGGGTAGCCCATCTGTGGCCAGTCTTTCTTTTCAAGTTCGTCTGCGGCCGTCCTCGTTTTATTTTTGTTGGGTAGCCTGTCTGTGGCCGGCCTTCCTTTTCGAGTTCGTCTGCGACTGTCCTCGTTTTATTTTTGTTGGGTAGCCCGTTTATGGCCGGTCTTCCTTTTCGAGTTCGTCTGCTACCGTCCTTAATTTCTTTTGTTGGGTAGCCCGTCTGTGGCCAAATTTCCTTTTCGAGTTCGTCTGCGGTCGTCCTCGTTTTCTTTTGTTGCGTAGCCTGCCTGTGGCCGGTCTTCCTTTTCGAGTTCGTCTGCGGCCGTCCTCGTATTCTTTTGTTTGGTAGCCCGTCTGTGGTCGGTCTTCCTTTTCGAGTTCATCTGCGGCCGTCCTCATTTAACTTTTGTTGGGTAGCCCATCTGTGGCCGGTCTTTCTTTTCAAGTTCGTCTGCGCCCGTCCTCATTTTATTTTTGTTGGGTAGCCCGTTTGTGGCCGACCTTCCTTTTCGAGTTCGTCTGTGGCTGTCCTCGTCTTATTTTTGTTGGGTAGCCCGTTTGTGGCAGGTCTTCCTTTTCGAGTTCGTCTGCGACCGTCCTTGTTTTCTTTTTTTGGGTAGCCCGTCTGTGGCCGAATTTCCTTTTCGAGTTCGTTTGCGGCCGTCCTCGTTTTCTTTTGTTGGGTAGTCCGTCTGTGGCGGGTCTTCCTTTTCGAGTTTGTCTGCGGTCGTCCTCGTTTTCTTTTGTTGGGTAGCCCATCTGTGGTCGGTCTTCCTTTTCGAGTTTTTCTGTGGCCGTCCTCGTTTTATTTTTGTTGGGTAGCCCGTCTGTGGCCGGTCTTCCTTTTCGAGTTCATCTGCGGCCGTCCTCATTTTATTTTTGTTGGGTAGCCCATCTGTGGCCAGTCTTTCTTTTCAAGTTCGTCTGCGGCCGTCCTCGTTTTATTTTTGTTGGGTAGCCTGTATGTGGCCGACCTTCCTTTTTGAGTTCGTCTGCGGCTGTCCTCGTTTAATTTTTGTTGGGTTGCCCGTTTATGGCCGGTCTTCCTTTTCGACTTCGTCTGTGACCGTCCTCAATTTCTTTTGTTGGGTAGCCCGTCTGTGGCCAAATTTCCTTTTTGAGTTCGTCTGCGGCCGTCCTCGTTTTCTTTTGTTGGGTAGCCTGTCTGTGGCCGGTCCTCCTTTTCGAGTTCGTCTGGGGCCGTCCTCGTATTCTTTTGTTGGGTAACCCGTCTGTGGTCGGTCTTCCTTTTCGAGTTTGTCTGTGGCCGTCCTCGTTTTATTTTTGTTGGGTATCCCATCTGTGGCCGGTCTTCCTTTTCGAGTTCATCTGCGGCCGTCCTCATTTATTTTTTGTTGGGTAGCCCATCTGTGGCCGGTCTTTCTTTTCAAGTTCGTCTGCGGCCGTCCTCATTTTATTTTTGTTGGGTAGCCCGTCTGTGGCCGGCCTTCCTTTTCGAGTTCGTCTGCGGTCGTCCTCGTTTTCTTTTGTTGGGTAGCCTGCCTGTGGCCGGTCTTCCTTTTCGAGTTCGTCTGCGGCCGTCCTCGTATTCTTTTGTTTGGTAGCCCGTCTGTGGTCGGTCTTCCTTTTCGAGTTCATCTGCGGCCGTCCTCATTTAACTTTTGTTGGGTAGCCCATCTGTGGCCGGTCTTTCTTTTCAAGTTCGTCTGCGGGCGTCCTCATTTTATTTTTGTTGGGTAGCCCGTTTGTGGCCGACCTTCCTTTTCGAGTTCGTCTGTGGCAGTCCTCGTTTTATTTTTGTTGGGTAGCCCGTTTGTGGCAGGTCTTCCTTTTCGAGTTCGTCTGCGACCGTCCTCGTTTTCTTTTGTTGGGTAGCCCGTCTGTGGCCGAATTTCCTTTTCGAGTTCGTCTGCGACCGTCCTCGTTTTCTTTTGTTGGGTAGTCCGTCTGTGGCGGGTCTTCCTTTTCGAGTTTGTCTGCGGTCGTCCTCGTTTTCTTTTGTTGGGTAGCCCATCTGTGGCCGGTCTTTCTTTTCAAGTTCGTCTGCGGCCGTCCTCCTTTTAATTTTCTTAGGTAGTCCGTCTGTGGCCGGTCTTCCTTTTCGAGTTCATCTGCGGCCGTCCTCATTTTATTTTTGTTGGGTAGCCCATCTGTGGCCGGTCTTTCTTTTCAAGTTCGTCTGCGGCCGTCCTCGTTTTATTTTTGTTGGGTAGCCCATCTGTGGCCGGTCTTTCTTTTCAAGTTCGTCTGCGGCCGTCCTCCTTTTAATTTTGTTAGGTAGCCCGTCTGTGGTCGGTCTTCCTTTTCGAGTTCATCTGCGGCCGTCCTCATTTTATTTTTGTTGGGTAGCCCATCTGTGGCCGGTCTTTCTTTTCAAGTTCGTCAGCGGCCGTCCTCCTTTTAATTTTGTTAGGTAGCCCGTCTGTGGTCGGTCTTCCTTTTCGAGTTCATCTGCGGCCGTCCTCATTTAACTTTTGTTGGGTAGCCCATCTGTGGCCGGTCTTTCTTTTCAAGTTCGTCTGCGGGCGTCCTCGTTTTATTTTTGTTGGGTAGCCCGTTTGTGGTCGGCCTTCCTTTTCGAGTTCGTCTGCGGCTGTCCTCGTTTTATTTTTGTTGGGTAGCCCGTTTGTGGCAGGTCTCCCTTTTCGAGTTCGTCTGCGACCGTCCTCGTTTTCTTTTGTTGGGTAGCCCGTCTGTGGCCGAATTTCCTTTTCGAGTTCGTCTGCGGCCGTCCTCGTTTTCTTTTGTTGGGTAGTCCGTCTGTGGCGGGTCTTCCTTTTCGAGTTTGTCTGCGGTCGTCCTCGTTTTCTTTTGTTGGGTAGCCCATCTGTGGCCGGTCTTCCTTTCCGAGTTCGTCTGCGGCCGTCCTCATTTTATTTTTGTTGGGTAGTCCGTCTGTGGCCGGTCTTCCTTTTCGAGTTCATCTGCGGCCGTCCTCATTTTATTTTTGTTGGGTAGCCCATCTGTGGCCGGTCTTTCTTTTCAAGTTCGTCTGCGGCCGTCCTCGTTTTATTTTTGTTGGGTAGCACGTCTGTGGCCGGTCTTCCTTTTCGAGTTCGTCTGCGGCCGTCCTCATTTTATTTTTGTTGGGTAGCCCGTCTGCGGCCGGCCTTTCTTTTCAAGTTCGTCTGCGGCCGTCCTCCTTTTAATTTTGTTAGGTAGTCCGTCTGTGGCCGGTCTTCCTTTTCGAGTTCATCTGCGGCCGTCCTCATTTTATTTTTGTTGGGTAGCCCATCTGTGGCCGGTCTTTCTTTTCAAGTTCGTCTGCGGCCGTCCTCGTTTTATTTTTGTTGGGTAGCCTGTCTGTGGCCGGCCTTCCTTTTCGAGTTCGTCTGCGGCTGTCCTCGTTTTATTTTTGTTGGGTAGCCCGTTTATGGCCGGTCTTCCTTTTCGAGTTCGTCTGCGACCGTCCTTAATTTCTTTTGTTGAGTAGCCCGTCTGTGGCCAAATTTTCTTTTCGAGTTCGTCTGCGGCCGTCCTCGTTTTCTTTTGTTGGGTAGCCCATCTGTGGTCGGTCTTCCTTTTCGAGTTTTTCTGTGGCCGTCCTCGTTTTATTTTTGTTGGGTAGCCCGTCTGTGGCAGGTCTTCCTTTTCGAGTTCATCTGCGGCCGTCCTCATTTTATTTTTGTTGGGTAGCCCATCTGTGGCCAGTCTTTCTTTTCAAGTTCGTCTGCGGCCGTCCTCGTTTTATTTTTGTTGGGTAGCCTGTCTGTGGCCGGCCTTCCTTTTCGAGTTCGTCTGCGACTGTCCTCGTTTTATTTTTGTTGGGTAGCCCGTTTATGGTCGGTCTTCCTTTTCGAGTTCGTCTGCTACCGTCCTTAATTTCTTTTGTTGGGTAGCCCGTCTGTGGCCAAATTTCCTTTTCGAGTTCGTCTGCGGCCGTCCTCGTTTTCTTTTGTTGGGTAGTCCGTCTGTGGCGGGTCTTCCTTTTCGAGTTCGTCTGCGGTCGTCCTCGTTTTATTTTGTTGGGTAGCCTGCCTGTGGCCGGTCTTCCTTTTCGAGTTCGTCTGCGGCCGTCCTCGTATTCTTTTGTTTGGTAGCCCGTCTTGGTCGGTCTTCCTTTTCGAGTTCATCTGCGGCCGTCCTCATTTAACTTTTGTTGGGTAGCCCATCTGTGGCCGGTCTTTCTTTTCAAGTTCGTCTGCGGCCGTCCTCATTTTATTTTTGTTGGGTAGCCCGTTTGTGGCCGACCTTCCTTTTCGAGTTCGTCTGTGGCTGTCCTCGTTTTATTTTTGTTGAGTAGCCCGTTTGTGGCAGGTCTTCCTTTTCGAGTTCGTCTGCGACCGTCGTTGTTTTCTTTTGTTGGGTAGCCCGTCTGTGGCCGAATTTCCTTTTCGAGTTCGTCTGCGGCCGTCCTCGTTTTCTTTTGTTGGGTAGTCCGTCTGTGGCGGGTCTTCCTTTTCGAGTTTGTCTGCGGTCGTCCTCGTTTTCTTTTGTTGGGTAGCCCATCTGTGGTCGGTCTTCCTTTTCGAGTTTTTCTGTGGCCGTCCTCGTTTAACTTTTGTTGGGTAGCCCATCTGTGGCCGGTCTTTCTTTTCAAGTTCGTCTGCGGCCGTCCTCATTTTATTTTTGTTGGGTAGCCCGTTTGTGGCCGACCTTCCTTTTCGAGTTCGTTTGTGGCTGTCCTCGTTTTATTTTTGTTGGGTAGCCCGTTTGTGGCAGGTCTTCCTTTTCGAGTTCGTCTGCGACCGTCCTCGTTTTCTTTTGTTGGTTAGCCCGTCTGTGGCCGAATTTCCTTTTCGAGTTCGTCTGCGGCCGTCCTCGTTTTCTTTTGTTGGGTAGTCCGTCTGTGGCGGGTCTTCCTTTTCGAGTTTGTCTGCGGTCGTCCTCGTTTTCTTTTGTTGGGTAGCCCATCTGTGGCCGGTCTTTCTTTTCAAGTTCGTCTGCGGCCGTCCTCCTTTTAATTTTGTTAGGTAGTCCGTCTGTGGCCGGTCTTCCTTTTCGAGTTCATCTGCGGCCGTCCTCATTTTATTTTTGTTGGGTAGCCCATCTGTGGCCGGTCTTTCTTTTCAAGTTCGTCTGCGGCCGTCCTCCTTTTATTTTTGTTGGGTAGCACGTCTGTGGCCGGTCTTCCTTTTCGAGTTCATCTGCGGCCGTCCTCATTTTATTTTTGTTGGGTAGCCCATCTGTGGCCGGTCTTTCTTTTCAAGTTCGTCTGCGGCCGTCCTCCTTTTAATTTTGTTAGGTAGTCCGTCTGTGGCCGGTCTTCCTTTTCGAGTTCATCTGCGGCCGTCCTCATTTTATTTTTGTTGGGTAGCCCATCTGTGGCCGGTCTTTCTTTTCAAGTTCGTCTGCGGCCGTCCTCGTTTTATTTTTGTTGGGTAGCCTGTCTGTGGCCGGCCTTCCTTTTCGAGTTCGTCTGCGGCTGTCCTCGTTTTATTTTTGTTGGGTAGCCCATTTATGGCCGGTCTTCCTTTTCGAGTTCGTCTGCGACCGTCCTTAATTTCTTTTGTTGAGTAGCCCGTCTGTGGCCAAATTTTCTTTTCGAGTTCGTCTGCGGCCGTCCTCGTATTCTTTTGTTGGGTAGCCCGTCTGTGGTCGGTCTTCCTTTTCGAGTTTGTCTGTGGGCGTCCTCGTTTTATTTTTGTTGGGTAGCCCGTCTGTGGCCGGTCTTCCTTTTCGAGTTCATCTGCGGCCGTCCTCATTTAATTTTTGTTGGGTAGCCCATCTGTGGCCGGTCTTTCTTTTCAAGTTCGTCTGCGGCCGTCCTCGTTTTATTTTTGTTGGGTAGCCCGTCTGTGGCCGGCCTTCCTTTTCGAGTTCGTCTGCGGCTGTCCTCGTTTTATTTTTGTTGGGTAGCCCGATTGTGGCAGGTCTTCCTTTTCGAGTTCGTCTGCGACTGTCCTCGTTTTCTTTTGTTGGGTAGCCCGTCTGTGGCCGAATTTCCTTTTTGAGTTCGTCTGCGGCCGTCCTCGTTTTCTTTTGTTGGGTAGTCCATCTGTGGCGGGTCTTCCTTTTCAAGTTCGTCTGCGGTCGTCCTCGTTTTCTTTTGTTGGGTAGCCTGCCTGTAGCCGGTCTTCCTTTTCGAGTTCATCTGCGGCCGTCCTCATTTAATTTTTGTTGGGTAGCCCATTTGTGGCCGGTCTTTCTTTTCAAGTTCGTCTGCGGCCGTCCTCGTTTTATTTTTGTTGGGTAGCCTGTCTGTGGCCGGCCTTCCTTTTCGAATTCGTCTGCGGCTGTCCTCGTTTTATTTTTGTTGGGTAGCCCGATTGTGGCAGGTCTTCCTTTTCGAGTTCGTCTGCGACCGTCCTCGTTTTCTTTTGTTGGGTAGCCCGTCTGTGGCCAAATTTCCTTTTCGAGTTCGTCTGCGGCCGTCCTCGTTTTCTTTTGTTGGGTAGTCCGTCTGTGGCGGGTCTTCCTTTTCGAGTTCGTCTGCGGTCGTCCTCGTTTTCTTTTGTTGGGTAGCCTGCCTGTGGCCGGTCTTCCTTTTCGAGTTCGTCTGCGGTCGTCCTCGTATTCTTTTGTTTGGTAGCCCGTCTGTGGTCGGTCTTCCTTTTCGAGTTCATCTGCGGCCGTCCTCATTTAACTTTTGTTGGGTAGCCCATTTGTGGCCGGTCTTTCTTTTCAAGTTCGTCTGCGGCCGTCCTCATTTTATTTTTGTTGGGTAGCCCGTTTGTGGCCGACCTTCCTTTTCGAGTTCGTTTGTGGCTGTCCTCGTTTTATTTTTGTTGGGTAGCCCGTTTGTGGCAGGTCTTCCTTTTCGAGTTCGTCTGCGACCGTCCTCGTTTTCTTTTGTTGGGTAGCCCGTCTGTGGCCGAATTTCCTTTTCGAGTTCGTCTGCGGCCGTCCTCGTTTTCTTTTGTTGGGTAGTCCGTCTGTGGCGGGTCTTCCTTTTCGAGTTTGTCTGCGGTCGTCCTCGTTTTCTTTTGTTGGGTAGTCCATCTGTGGCCGGTCTTTCTTTTCAAGTTCGTCTGCGGCCGTCCTCCTTTTAATTTTCTTAGGTAGTCCGTCTGTGGCCGGTCTTCCTTTTCGAGTTCATCTGCGGCCGTCCTCATTTTATTTTTGTTGGGTAGCCCATCTGTGGCCGGTCTTTCTTTTCAAGTTCGTCTGCGGCCGTCCTCGTTTTATTTTTGTTGGGTAGCCTGTCTGTGGCCGGCCTTCCTTTTCGAGTTCGTCTGCGGCTGTCCTCGTTTTATTTTTGTTGGGTAGCCCATTTATGGCCGGTCTTCCTTTTCGAGTTCGTCTGCGACCGTCCTTAATTTCTTTTGTTGAGTAGCCCGTCTGTGGCGGGTCTTCCTTTTCGAGTTTGTCTGCGGTCGTCCTCGTTTTCTTTTGTTGGGTAGTCCATCTGTGGCCGGTCTTTCTTTTCAAGTTCGTCTGCGGCCGTCCTCCTTTTAATTTTCTTAGGTAGTCCGTCTGTGGTCGGTCTTCCTTTTCGAGTTCGTCTGCGGCCGTCCTCGTTTTCTTTTGTTGGGTAGCCCATCTGTGGTCGGTCTTCCTTTTCGAGTTTTTCTGTGGCCGTCCTCGTTTTATTTTTGTTGGGTAGCCCGTCTGTGGCCGGTCTTCCTTTTCGAGTTCATCTGCGGCCGTCCTCATTTTATTTTTGTTGGGTAGCCCATCTGTGGCCAGTCTTTCTTTTCAAGTTCGTCTGCTGCCGTCCTCGTTTTATTTTTGTTGGGTAGCCTGTCTGTGGCCGGCCTTCCTTTTCGAGTTCGTCTGCGACTGTCCTCGTTTTATTTTTGTTGGGTAGCCCGTTTATGGCTGAATTTCCTTTTTGAGTTCGTCTGCGGCCGTCCTCGTTTTCTTTTGTTGGGTAGTCCATCTGTGGCAGGTCTTCCTTTTCAAGTTCGTCTGCGGTCGTCCTCGTTTTCTTTTGTTGGGTAGCCTGCCAGTGGCCGGTTTTCCTTTTCGAGTTCGTCTGCAGCCGTCCTCGTATTCTTTTGTTGGGTAGCCCGTCTGTGGTCGGTCTTCCTTTTCGAGTTCATCTGCGGCCGTCCTCATTTAATTTTTGTTGGGTAGCCCATCTGTGGCCGGTCTTTCTTTTCAAGTTCGTCTGCGGCTGTCCTCGTTTTATTTTTGTTGGGTAGCCCGTTTATGGCCGGTCTTCCTTTTCGAGTTCTTCTGCGACCGTCCTCAATTTCTTTTGTTGGGTAGCCCGTCTGTGGCCAAATTTGCTTTTCGAGTTGGTCTGAGGCCGTCCTCGTTTTCTTTTGTTGGGTAGTCCGTCTGTGGCGGGTCTTCCTTTTCGAGTTCGTCTGCGGTCGTCCTCGTTTTCTTTTGTTGGGTAGCCTGTCTGTGGTCGGTCCTCCTTTTCGAGTTCGTTTGCGGCCGTCCTCGTATTCTTTTGTTGGGTAGCCCGTCTGTGGTCGGTCTTCCTTTTCGAGTTTGTCTGTGGGCGTCCTCGTTTTATTTTTGTTGGGTATCCCATCTGTGGCCGGTCTTCCTTTTCGAGTTCATCTGCGGCCGTCCTCATTTAATTTTTGTTGGGTAGCCCATTTGTGGCCGGTCTTTCTTTTCAAGTTCGTCTGCGGCCGTCCTCGTTTTATTTTTGTTGGGTAGCCCGTCTGTGGCCGGCCTTCCTTTTCGAGTTCGTCTGCGGCTGTCCTCGTTTTATTTTTGTTGGGTAGCCCGATTGTGGCAGGTCTTCCTTTTCGAGTTCGTCTGCGACTGTCCTCGTTTTCTTTTGTTGGGTAGCCCGTCTGTGGCCGAATTTCCTTTTTGAGTTCGTCTGCGGCCGTCCTCGTTTTCTTTTGTTGGGTAGTCCATATGTGGCGGGTCTTCCTTTTCAAGTTCGTCTGCGGTCGTCCTCGTTTTCTTTTGTTGGGTAGCCTGCCTGTAGCCGGTCTTCCTTTTCGAGTTCGTCTGCGGCCGTCCTCGTATTCTTTTGTTGGGTAGCCCGTCTGTGGTCGGTCTTCCTTTTCGAGTTCATCTGCGGCCGTCCTCATTTAATTTTTGTTGGGTAGCCCATCTGTGGCCGGTCTTTCTTTTCAAGTTCGTCTGCGGCCGTCCTCGTTTTATTTTTGTTGGGTAGCCTGTCTGTGGCCGGCCTTCCTTTTCGAGTTCGTCTGCGGCTGTCCTCGTTTTATTTTTGTTGGGTAGCCCGTTTATGGCTGGTCTTCCTTTTCGAGTTCGTCTGCGACCGTCCTCAATTTCTTTTGTTGGGTAGCCCGTCTGTGGCCAAATTTGCTTTTCGAGTTCGTCTGCGGCCGTCCTCGTTTTCTTTTGTTGGGTAGTCCGTCTGTGGCGGGATCTTCCTTTTCGAGTTCGTTTGCGGCCGTCCTCGTATTCTTTTGTTGGGTAGCCCGTCTGTGGTCGGTCTTCCTTTTCGAGTTTGTCTGTGGCCGTCCTCGTTTTATTTTTGTTGGGTATCCCATCTGTGGCCGGTCTTCCTTTTCGAGTTCATCTGCGGCCGTCCTCATTTAATTTTTGTTGGGTAGCCCATTTGTGGCCGGTCTTTCTTTTCAAGTTCGTCTGCGGCCGTCCTCGTTTTATTTTTGTTGGGTAGCCCGTCTGTGGCCGGCCTTCCTTTTCGAGTTCGTTTGCGGCTGTCCTCGTTTTATTTTTGTTGGGTAGCCCGATTGTGGCAGGTCTTCCTTTTCGAGTTCGTCTGCGACTGTCCTCGTTTTCTTTTGTTGGGTAGCCCGTCTTTGGCCGAATTTCCTTTTTGAGTTCGTCTGCGGCCGTCCTCGTTTTCTTTTGTTGGGTAGTCCATCTGTGGCGGGTCTTCCTTTTCAAGTTCGTCTGCGGTCGTCCTCGTTTTCTTTTGTTGGGTAGCCTGCCTGTGGCCGGTCTTCCTTTTCGAGTTCGTCTGCGGCCGTCCTCGTATTCTTTTGTTGGGTAGCCCGTCTGTGGTCGGTCTTCCTTTTCGAGTTCATCTGCGGTCGTCCTCATTTAATTTTTGTTGGGTAGCCCATCTGTGGCCGGTCTTTGTTTTCAAGTTCGTCTGCGGCCGTCCTCATTTTATTTTTGTTGGGTAGCCCGTTTGTGGCTGACCTTCCTTTTCGAGTTCTACTGTGGCTGTCCTCATTTTATTTTTGTTGGGTAGCCCATTTGTGGCAGGTCTTCCTTTTCGAGTTCGTCTGCGACCATCCACGTTTTCTTTTGTTGGGTAGCCCGTCTGTGGTCGAATTTCCTTTTCGAGTTCGTCTGCGGCCGTCCTCGTTTTCTTTTGTTGGGTAGTCCGTCTGTGGCGGGTCTTCCTTTTCGAGTTTGTCTGCCGTCGTCCTCGTTTTCTTTTGTTGGGTAGCCCATCTGTCGTCGGTCTTCCTTTTCGAGTTTTTCTGTGGCCGTCCTCGTTTTATTTTTGTTGGGTAGCCCATCTGTGGCCGGTCTTTCTTTTCAAGTTCGTCTGCGGCCGTCCTCCTTTTAATTTTGTTAGGTAGTCCGTCTGTGGCCGGTCTTCCTTTTCGAGTTCATCTGCGGCCGTCCTCATTTTATTTTTGTTGGGTAGCCCATCTGTGGCCGGTCTTTCTTTTCAAGTTCGTCTGCGGCCGTCCTCGTTTTATTTTTGTTGGGTAGCACGTCTGTGGCCGGTCTTCCTTTTCGAGGTCATCTGCGGCCGTCCTCATTTTATTTTTGTTGGGTAGCCCATCTGTGGCCGGTCTTTCTTTTCAAGTTCGTCTGCGGCCGTCCTCCTTTTAATTTTGTTAGGTAGTCCGTCTGTGGCCGGTCTTCCTTTTCGATTTCATCTGGGGCCGTCCTCATTTTATTTTTGTTGGGTAGCCCATCTGTGGCCGGTCTTTCTTTTCAAGTTCGTCTGCGGCTGTCCACGTTTTATTTTTGTTGGGTATCCCGTTTATGGCCGGTCTTCCTTTTCGAGTTCGTCTGCGACCGTCCTTAATTTCTTTTGTTGAGTAGCCCGTCTGTGGCCAAATTTTCTTTTCGAGTTCGTCTGCGGCCGTCCTCGTTTTCTTTTGTTGGGTAGCCCATCTGTGGTCGGTCTTCCTTTTCGAGTTTTTCTGTGGCCGTCCTCGTTTTATTTTTGTTGGGTAGCCCGTCTGTGGCCGGTCTTCCTTTTCGAGTTCATCTGCGGCCGTCCTCATTTTATTTTTGTTGGGTAGCCTGTCTGTGGCCGGCCTTCCTTTTCGAGTTCGTCTGCGACTGTCCTCGTTTTATTTTTGTTGGGTAGCCCGTTTATGGCCGGTCTTCCTTTTCGAGTTCGTCTGCTACCGTCCATAATTTCTTTTGTTGGGTAGCCCGTCTGTGGCCAAATTTCCTTTTCGAGTTCGTCTTCGGCCGTCCTCGTTTTCTTTTGTTGGGTAGTCCGTCTGTGGCGGGTCTTCCTTTTCGAGTTCGTCTGCGGTCGTCCTCGTTTTCTTTTGTTGGGTAGCCTGCCTGTGGCCGGTCTTCCTTTTCGAGTTCGTCTGCGGCCGTCCTCGTATTCTTTTGTTTGGTAGCCCGTCTGTGGTCGGTCTTCCTTTTCGAGTTCATCTGCGGCCGTCCTCATTTAACTTTTGTTGGGTAGCCCATCTGTGGCCGGTCTTTCTTTTCAAGTTCGTCTGCGGCCGTCCTTATTTTATTTTTGTTGGGTAGCCCGTTTGTGGCCGACCTTCCTTTTCGAGTTCGTCTGTGGCTGTTCTCGTTTTATTTTTGTTGGGTAGCCCGTTTGTGGCAGGTCTTCCTTTTCGAGTTCGTCTGCGACCGTCCTCGTTTTCTTTTGTTGGGTAGCCCGTCTGTGGCCGAATTTCCTTTTCGAGTTCGTCTGCGGCCGTCCTCGTTTTCTTTTGTTGGGTAGTCCGTCTGTGGTCGGTCTTCCTTTTCGAGTTTGTCTGTGGTCGTCCTCATTTTATTTTTGTAGGGTATCCCATCTGTGGCTGGTCTTCCTTTTCGAGTTCATCTGCGGCCGTCCTCATTTAATTTTTGTTGGGTAGCCCATCTGTGGCCGGTCTTTCTTTTCAAGTTCGTCTACGACAGTCCTTGTTTTATTTTTGTTGGGTAGCCCGTCTGTGGCCGGCCTTCCTTTTCGAGTTCGTCTGCGGCTGTCCTCGTTTTACTTTTGTTGGGTAGCCCGATTGTGGCAGGTCTTCCTTTTCGAGTTCGTCTGCGACCGTCCTCGTTTTCTTTTGTTGGGTAGCCCGTCTGTATCCGAATTTCCTTTTTGAGTTTGTCTGCGGCCGTCCTCGTTTTCTTTTGTTGGGTAGTCCATCTGTAGCGGGTATTCCTTTTCAAGTTCGTCTGCGGTCGTCCTCGTTTTCTTTTATTGGGTAGCCTGCCTGTGGCCGGTCTTCCTTTTCGAGTTCGTCTGCGGCCGCCCTCGTATTCTTTTGTTGGGTAGCCCGTCTGTGGTCGGTCTTCCTTTTCGAGTTCATCTGCGGCCGTCCTCATTTAATTTTTGTTGGGTAGCCCATCTGTGGCCGGTATTTCTTTTCAAGTTCGTCTGCGGCCGTCCTCATTTTATTTTTGTTGGGTAGCCCGTTTGTGGCCGACCTTTCTTTTCAAGTTCGTCTGTGGCTGTCCTCGTTTTATTTTTGTTGGGTAGCCCGTCTGTGGCGGGTCTTCCTTTTCGAGTTTGTCTGCGGTCGTCCTCGTTTTCTTTTGTTGGGTAGTCCATCTGTGGCCGATCTTTCTTTTCAAGTTCGTCTGCGGCCGTCCTCCTTTTAATTTTCTTAGGTAGTCCGTCTGTGGCCGGTCTTCCTTTTCGAGTTCATCTGCGGCCGTCCTCATTTTATTTTTGTTGGGTAGCCCATCTGTGGCCGGTCTTTCTTTTCAAGTTCGTCTGCGGCCGTCCTCGTTTTATTTTTGTTGGGTAGCCTGTCTGTGGCCGACCTTCCTTTTCGAGTTCGTCTGCGGCTGTCCTCGTTTTATTTTTGTTGGGTAGCCCATTTATGGCCGGTCTTCCTTTTCGAGTTCGTCTGCGACCGTCCTTAATTTCTTTTGTTGAGTAGCCCGTCTGTGGCGGGTCTTCCTTTTCGAGTTTGTCTGCGGTCGTCCTCGTTTTCTTTTGTTGGGTAGTCCATCTGTGGCCGGTCTTTCTTTTCAAGTTCGTCTGCGGCCGTCCTCCTTTTAATTTTCTTAGGTAGTCCGTCTGTGGCCGGTCTTCCTTTTCGAGTTCGTCTGCGGCCGTCCTCGTTTTCTTTTGTTGGGTAGCCCATCCGTGGTCGGTCTTCCTTTTCGAGTTTTTCTGTGGCCGTCCTCGTTTTATTTTTGTTGGGTAGCCCGTCTGTGGCCGGTCTTCCTTTTCGAGTTCATCTGCGGCCGTCCTCATTTTATTTTTGTTGGGTAGCCCATCTGTGGCCAGTCTTTCTTTTCAAGTTCGTCTGCTGCCGTCCTCGTTTTATTTTTGTTGGGTAGCCTGTCTGTGGCCGGCCTTCCTTTTCGAGTTCGTCTGCGACTGTCCTCGTTTTATTTTTGTTGGGTAGCCCGTTTATGACTGAATTTCCTTTTTGAGTTCGTCTGCGGCCGTCCTCGTTTTCTTTTGTTGGGTAGTCCATCTGTGGCAGGTCTTCCTTTTCAAGTTCGTCTGCGGTCGTCCTCGTTTTCTTTTGTTGGGTAGCCTGCCTGTGGCCGGTTTTCCTTTTCGAGTTCGTCTGCAGCCGTCCTCGTATTCTTTTGTTGGGTAGCCTGTCTGTGGCCGGCCTTCCTTTTCGAGTTCGTCTGCGACTGTCCTCGTTTTATTTTTGTTGGGTAGCCCGTTTATGGCTGAATTTCCTTTTTGAGTTCGTCTGCGGCCGTCCTCGTTTTCTTTTGTTGGGTAGTCCATCTGTGGCAGGTCTTCCTTTTCAAGTTCGTCTGCGGTCGTCCTCGTTTTCTTTTGTTGGGTAGCCTGCCTGTGGCCGGTTTTCCTTTTCGAGTTCATCTGCGGTCGTCCTCATTTAATTTTTGTTGGGTAGCCCATCTGTGGCCGGTCTTTCTTTTCAAGTTCGTCTGCGGCTGTCCTCGTTTTATTTTTGTTGGGTAGCCCGTTTATGGCCGGTCTTCCTTTTCGAGTTCTTCTGCGACCGTCCTCAATTTCTTTTGTTGGGTAGCCCGTCTGTGGCCAAATTTGCTTTTCGAGTTGGTCTGAGGCCGTCCTCGTTTTCTTTTGTTGGGTAGTCCGTCTGTGGCGGGTCTTCCTTTTCGAGTTCGTCTGCGGTCGTCCTCGTTTTCTTTTGTTGGGTAGCCTGTCTGTGGTCGGTCCTCCTTTTCGAGTTCGTTTGCGGCCGTCCTCGTATTCTTTTGTTGGGTAGCCCGTCTGTGGTCGGTCTTCCTTTTCGAGTTTGTCTGTGGGCGTCCTCGTTTTATTTTTGTTGGGTATCCCATCTGTGGCCGGTCTTCCTTTTCGAGTTCATCTGCGGCCGTCCTCATTTAATTTTTGTTGGGTAGCCCATTTGTGGCCGGTCTTTCTTTTCAAGTTCGTCTGCGGCCGTCCTCGTTTTATTTTTGTTGGGTAGCCCGTCTGTGGCCGGCCTTCCTTTTCGAGTTCGTCTGCGGCTGTCCTCGTTTTATTTTTGTTGGGTAGCCCGATTGTGGCAGGTCTTCCTTTTCGAGTTCGTCTGCGACTGTCCTCGTTTTCTTTTGTTGGGTAGCCCGTCTGTGGCCGAATTTCCTTTTTGAGTTCGTCTGCGGCCGTCCTCGTTTTCTTTTGTTGGGTAGTCCATATGTGGCGGGTCTTCCTTTTCAAGTTCGTCTGCGGTCGTCCTCGTTTTCTTTTGTTGGGTAGCCTGCCTGTAGCCGGTCTTCCTTTTCGAGTTCGTCTGCGGCCGTCCTCGTATTCTTTTGTTGGGTAGCCCGTCTGTGGTCGGTCTTCCTTTTCGAGTTCATCTGCGGCCGTCCTCATTTAATTTTTGTTGGGTAGCCCATCAGTGGCCGGTCTTTATTTTCAAGTTCGTCTGCGGCCGTCCTCGTTTTATTTTTGTTGGGTAGCCTGTCTGTGGCCGGCCTTCCTTTTCGAGTTCGTCTGCGGCTGTCCTCGTTTTATTTTTGTTGGGTAGCCCATTTATGGCCGGTCTTCCTTTTCGAGTTCGTCTGCGACCGTCCTTAATTTCTTTTGTTGAGTAGCCCGTCTGTGGCGGGTCTTCCTTTTCGAGTTTGTCTGCGGTCGTCCTCGTTTTCTTTTGTTGGGTAGTCCATCTGTGGCCGGTCTTTCTTTTCAAGTTCGTCTGCGGCCGTCCTCCTTTTAATTTTCTTAGGTAGTCCGTCTGTGGCCGGTCTTCCTTTTCGAGTTCGTCTGCGGCCGTCCTCGTTTTCTTTTGTTGGGTAGCCCATCCGTGGTCGGTCTTCCTTTTCGAGTTTTTCTGTGGCCGTCCTCGTTTTATTTTTGTTGGGTAGCCCGTCTGTGGCCGGTCTTCCTTTTCGAGTTCATCTGCGGCCGTCCTCATTTTATTTTTGTTGGGTAGCCCATCTGTGGCCAGTCTTTCTTTTCAAGTTCGTCTGCTGCCGTCCTCGTTTTATTTTTGTTGGGTAGCCTGTCTGTGGCCGGCCTTCCTTTTCGAGTTCGTCTGCGACTGTCCTCGTTTTATTTTTGTTGGGTAGCCCGTTTATGGCTGAATTTCCTTTTTGAGTTCGTCTGCGGCCGTCCTCGTTTTCTTCTGTTGGGTAGTCCATCTGTGGCAGGTCTTCCTTTTCAAGTTCGTCTGCGGTCGTCCTCGTTTTCTTTTGTTGGGTAGCCTGCCTGTGGCCGGTTTTCCTTTTCGAGTTCGTCTGCAGCCGTCCTCGTATTCTTTTGTTGGGTAGCCCGTCTGTGGTCGGTCTTCCTTTTCGAGTTCATCTGCGGCCGTCCTCATTTAATTTTTGTTGGGTAGCCCATCTGTGGCCGGTCTTTCTTTTCAAGTTCGTCTGCGGCTGTCCTCGTTTTATTTTTGTTGGGTAGCCCGTTTATGGCCGGTCTTCCTTTTCGAGTTCTTCTGCGACCGTCCTCAATTTCTTTTGTTGGGTAGCCCGTCTGTGGCCAAATTTGCTTTTCGAGTTGGTCTGAGGCCGTCCTCGTTTTCTTTTGTTGGGTAGTCCGTCTGTGGCGGGTCTTCCTTTTCGAGTTCGTCTGCGGTCGTCCTCGTTTTCTTTTGTTGGGTAGCCTGTCTGTGGTCGGTCCTCCTTTTCGAGTTCGTTTGCGGCCGTCCTCGTATTCTTTTGTTGGGTAGCCCGTCTGTGGTCGGTCTTCCTTTTCGAGTTTGTCTGTGGGCGTCCTCGTTTTATTTTTGTTGGGTATCCCATCTGTGGCCGGTCTTCCTTTTCGAGTTCATCTGCGGCCGTCCTCATTTAATTTTTGTTGGGTAGCCCATTTGTGGCCGGTCTTTCTTTTCAAGTTCGTCTGCGGCCGTCCTCGTTTTATTTTTGTTGGGTAGCCCGTCTGTGGCCGGCCTTCCTTTTCGAGTTCGTCTGCGGCTGTCCTCGTTTTATTTTTGTTGGGTAGCCCGATTGTGGCAGGTCTTCCTTTTCGAGTTCGTCTGCGACTGTCCTCGTTTTCTTTTGTTGGGTAGCCCGTCTGTGGCCGAATTTCCTTTTTGAGTTCGTCTGCGGCCGTCCTCGTTTTCTTTTGTTGGGTAGTCCATATGTGGCGGGTCTTCCTTTTCAAGTTCGTCTGCGGTCGTCCTCGTTTTCTTTTGTTGGGTAGCCTGCCTGTAGCCGGTCTTCCTTTTCGAGTTCGTCTGCGGCCGTCCTCGTATTCTTTTGTTGGGTAGCCCGTCTGTGGTCGGTCTTCCTTTTCGAGTTCATCTGCGGCCGTCCTCATTTAATTTTTGTTGGGTAGCCCATCTGTGGCCGGTCTTTATTTTCAAGTTCGTCTGCGGCCGTCCTCGTTTTATTTTTGTTGGGTAGCCTGTCTGTGGCCGGCCTTCCTTTTCGAGTTCGTCTGCGGCTGTCCTCGTTTTATTTTTGTTGGGTAGCCCGTTTATGGCTGGTCTTCCTTTTCGAGTTCGTCTGCGACCGTCCTCAATTTCTTTTGTTGGGTAGCCCGTCTGTGGCCAAATTTGCTTTTCGAGTTCGTCTGCGGCCGTCCTCGTTTTCTTTTGTTGGGTAGTCCGTCTGTGGCGGGTCTTCCTTTTCGAGTTCGTTTGCGGCCGTCCTCGTATTCTTTTGTTGGGTAGCCCGTCTGTGGTCGGTCTTCCTTTTCGAGTTTGTCTGTGGCCGTCCTCGTTTTATTTTTGTTGGGTATCCCATCTGTGGCCGGTCTTCCCTTTCGAGTTCATCTGCGGCCGTCCTCATTTAATTTTTGTTGGGTAGCCCATTTGTGGCCGGTCTTTCTTTTCAAGTTCGTCTGCGGCCGTCCTCGTTTTATTTTTGTTGGGTAGCCCGTCTGTGGCCGGCCTTCCTTTTCGAGTTCGTCTGCGGCTGTCCTCGTTTTATTTTTGTTGGGTAGCCCGATTGTGGCAGGTCTTCCTTTTCGAGTTCGTCTGCGACTGTCCTCGTTTTCTTTTGTTGGGTAGCCCGTCTGTGGCCGAATTTCCTTTTTGAGTTCGTCTGCGGCCGTCCTCGTTTTCTTTTGTTGGGTAGTCCATATGTGGCGGGTCTTCCTTTTCAAGTTCGTCTGCGGTCGTCCTCGTTTTCTTTTGTTGGGTAGCCTGCCTGTAGCCGGTCTTCCTTTTCGAGTTCGTCTGCGGCCGTCCTCGTATTCTTTTGTTGGGTAGCCCGTCTGTGGTCGGTCTTCCTTTTCGAGTTCATCTGCGGCCGTCCTCATTTAATTTTTGTTGGGTAGCCCATCTGTGGCCGGTCTTTATTTTCAAGTTCGTCTGCGGCCGTCCTCGTTTTATTTTTGTTGGGTAGCCTGTCTGTGGCCGGCCTTCCTTTTCGAGTTCGTCTGCGGCTGTCCTCGTTTTATTTTTGTTGGGTAGCCCGTTTATGGCTGGTCTTCCTTTTCGAGTTCGTCTGCGACCGTCCTCAATTTCTTTTGTTGGGTAGCCCGTCTGTGGCCAAATTTGCTTTTCGAGTTCGTCTGCGGCCGTCCTCGTTTTCTTTTGTTGGGTAGTCCGTCTGTGGCGGGTCTTCCTTTTCGAGTTCGTTTGCGGCCGTCCTCGTATTCTTTTGTTGGGTAGCCCGTCTGTGGTCGGTCTTCCTTTTCGAGTTTGTCTGTGGCCGTCCTCGTTTTATTTTTGTTGGGTATCCCATCTGTGGCCGGTCTTCCCTTTCGAGTTCATCTGCGGCCGTCCTCATTTAATTTTTGTTGGGTAGCCCATTTGTGGCCGGTCTTTCTTTTCAAGTTCGTCTGCGGCCGTCCTCGTTTTATTTTTGTTGGGTAGCCCGTCTGTGGCCGGCCTTCCTTTTCGAGTTCGTTTGCGGCTGTCCTCGTTTTATTTTTGTTGGGTAGCCCGATTGTGGCAGGTCTTCCTTTTCGAGTTCGTCTGCGACTGTCCTCGTTTTCTTTTGTTGGGTAGCCCGTCTGTGGCCGAATTTCCTTTTTGAGTTCGTCTGCGGCCGTCCTCGTTTTCTTTTGTTGGGTAGTCCATCTGTGGCGGGTCTTCCTTTTCAAGTTCGTCTGCGGTCGTCCTCGTTTTCTTTTGTTGGGTAGCCTGCCTGTGGCCGGTCTTCCTTTTCGAGTTCGTCTGCGGCCGTCCTCGTATTCTTTTGTTGGGTAGCCCGTCTGTGGTCGGTCTTCCTTTTCGAGTTCATCTGCGGTCGTCCTCATTTAATTTTTGTTGGGTAGCCCATCTGTGGCCGGTCTTTGTTTTCAAGTTCGTCTGCGGCCGTCCTCATTTTATTTTTGTTGGGTAGCCCGTTTGTGGCTGACCTTCCTTTTCGAGTTCTACTGTGGCTGTCCTCATTTTATTTTTGTTGGGTATCCCATTTGTGGCAGGTCTTCCTTTTCGAGTTCGTCTGCGACCATCCACGTTTTCTTTTGTTGGGTAGCCCGTCTGTGGTCGAATTTCCTTTTCGAGTTCGTCTGCGGCCGTCCTCGTTTTCTTTTGTTGGGTAGTCCGTCTGTGGCGGGTCTTCCTTTTCGAGTTTGTCTGCCGTCGTCCTCGTTTTCTTTTGTTGGGTAGCCCATCTGTCGTCGGTCTTCCTTTTCGAGTTTTTCTGTGGCCGTCCTCGTTTTATTTTTGTTGGGTAGCCCATCTGTGGCCGGTCTTTCTTTTCAAGTTCGTCTACGGCCGTCCTCCTTTTAATTTTGTTAGGTAGTCCGTCTGTGGCCGGTCTTCCTTTTCGAGTTCATCTGCGGCCGTCCTCATTTTATTTTTGTTGGGTAGCCCATCTGTGGCCGGTCTTTCTTTTCAAGTTCGTCTGCGGCCGTCCTCGTTTTATTTTTGTTGGGTAGCACGTCTGTGGCCGGTCTTCCTTTTCGAGGTCATCTGCGGCCGTCCTCATTTTATTTTTGTTGGGTAGCCCATCTGTGGCCGGTCTTTCTTTTCAAGTTCGTCTGCGGCCGTCCTCCTTTTAATTTTGTTAGGTAGTCCGTCTGTGGCCGGTCTTCCTTTTCGATTTCATCTGGGGCCGTCCTCATTTTATTTTTGTTGGGTAGCCCATCTGTGGCCGGTCTTTCTTTTCAAGTTCGTCTGCGGCTGTCCTCGTTTTATTTTTGTTGGGTAGCCCGTTTATGGCCGGTCTTCCTTTTCGAGTTCGTCTGCGACCGTCCTTAATTTCTTTTGTTGAGTAGCCCGTCTGTGGCCAAATTTTCTTTTCGAGTTCGTCTGCGGCCGTCCTCGTTTTCTTTTGTTGGGTAGCCCATCTGTGGTCGGTCTTCCTTTTCGAGTTTTTCTGTGGCCGTCCTCGTTTTATTTTTGTTGGGTAGCCCGTCTGTGGCCGGTCTTCCTTTTCGAGTTCATCTGCGGCCGTCCTCATTTTATTTTTGTTGGGTAGCCCATCTGTGGCCAGTCTTTCTTTTCAAGTTCGTCTGCGGCCGTCCTCGTTTTATTTTTGTTGGGTAGCCTGTCTGTGGCCGGCCTTCCTTTTCGAGTTCGTCTGCGACTGTCCTCGTTTTATTTTTGTTGGGTAGCCCGTTTATGGCCGGTCTTCCTTTTCGAGTTCGTCTGCTACCGTCCTTAATTTCTTTTGTTGGGTAGCCCGTCTGTGGCCAAATTTCCTTTTCGAGTTCGTCTTCGGCCGTCCTCGTTTTCTTTTGTTGGGTAGTCCGTCTGTGGCGGGTCTTCCTTTTCGAGTTCGTCTGCGGTCGTCCTCGTTTTCTTTTGTTGGGTAGCCTGCCTGTGGCCGGTCTTCCTTTTCGAGTTCGTCTGCGGCCGTCCTCGTATTCTTTTGTTTGGTAGCCCGTCTGTGGTCGGTCTTCCTTTTCGAGTTCATCTGCGGCCGTCCTCATTTAACTTTTGTTGGGTAGCCCATCTGTGGCCGGTCTTTCTTTTCAAGTTCGTCTGCGGCCGTCCTTATTTTATTTTTGTTGGGTAGCCCGTTTGTGGCCGACCTTCCTTTTCGAGTTCGTCTGTGGCTGTTCTCGTTTTATTTTTGTTGGGTAGCCCGTTTGTGGCAGGTCTTCCTTTTCGAGTTCGTCTGCGACCGTCCTCGTTTTCTTTTGTTGGGTAGCCCGTCTGTGGCCGAATTTCCTTTTCGAGTTCGTCTGCGGCCGTCCTCGTTTTCTTTTGTTGGGTAGTCCATCTGTGGTCGGTCTTCCTTTTCGAGTTTGTCTGTGGTCGTCCTCATTTTATTTTTGTAGGGTATCCCATCTGTGGCTGGTCTTCCTTTTCGAGTTCATCTGCGGCCGTCCTCATTTAATTTTTGTTGGGTAGCCCATCTGTGGCCGGTCTTTCTTTTCAAGTTCGTCTACGACAGTCCTTGTTTTATTTTTGTTGGGTAGCCCGTCTGTGGCCGGCCTTCCTTTTCGAGTTCGTCTGCGGCTGTCCTCGTTTTACTTTTGTTGGGTAGCCCGATTGTGGCAGGTCTTCCTTTTCGAGTTCGTCTGCGACCGTCCTCGTTTTCTTTTGTTGGGTAGCCCGTCTGTATCCGAATTTCCTTTTTGAGTTTGTCTGCGGCCGTCCTCGTTTTCTTTTGTTGGGTAGTCCATCTGTAGCGGGTATTCCTTTTCAAGTTCGTCTGCGGTCGTCCTCGTTTTCTTTTATTGGGTAGCCTGCCTGTGGCCGGTCTTCCTTTTCGAGTTCGTCTGCGGCCGCCCTCGTATTCTTTTGTTGGGTAGCCCGTCTGTGGTCGGTCTTCCTTTTCGAGTTCATCTGCGGCCGTCCTCATTTAATTTTTGTTGGGTAGCCCATCTGTGGCCGGTCTTTCTTTTCAAGTTCGTCTGCGGCCGTCCTCATTTTATTTTTGTTGGGTAGCCCGTTTGTGGCCGACCTTTCTTTTCAAGTTCGTCTGTGGCTGTCCTCGTTTTATTTTTGTTGGGTAGCCCGTCTGTGGCCGGCCTTCCTTTTCGAGTTCGTTTGCGGCTGTCCTCGTTTTATTTTTGTTGGGTAGCCCGATTGTGGCAGGTCTTCCTTTTCGAGTTCGTCTGCGACTGTCCTCGTTTTCTTTTGTTGGGTAGCCCGTCTGTGGCCGAATTTCCTTTTTGAGTTCGTCTGCGGCCGTCCTCGTTTTCTTTTGTTGGGTAGTCCATCTGTGGCGGGTCTTCCTTTTCAAGTTCGTCTGCGGTCGTCCTCGTTTTCTTTTGTTGGGTAGCCTGCCTGTGGCCGGTCTTCCTTTTCGAGTTCGTCTGCGGCCGTCCTCGTATTCTTTTGTTGGGTAGCCCGTCTGTGGTCGGTCTTCCTTTTCGAGTTCATCTGCGGTCGTCCTCATTTAATTTTTGTTGGGTAGCCCATCTGTGGCCGGTCTTTGTTTTCAAGTTCGTCTGCGGCCGTCCTCATTTTATTTTTGTTGGGTAGCCCGTTTGTGGCTGACCTTCCTTTTCGAGTTCTACTGTGGCTGTCCTCATTTTATTTTTGTTGGGTAGCCCATTTGTGGCAGGTCTTCCTTTTCGAGTTCGTCTGCGACCATCCACGTTTTCTTTTGTTGGGTAGCCCGTCTGTGGTCGAATTTCCTTTTCGAGTTCGTCTGCGGCCGTCCTCGTTTTCTTTTGTTGGGTAGTCCGTCTGTGGCGGGTCTTCCTTTTCGAGTTTGTCTGCGGCCGTCCTCATTTTCTTTTGTTGGGTAGCCCATCTGTCGTCGGTCTTCCTTTTCGAGTTTTTCTGTGGCCGTCCTCGTTTTATTTTTGTTGGGTAGCCCATCTGTGGCCGGTCTTTCTTTTCAAGATCGTCTGCGGCCGTCCTCCTTTTAATTTTGTTAGGTAGTCCGTCTGTGGCCGGTCTTCCTTTTCGAGTTCATCTGCGGCCGTCCTCATTTTATTTTTGTTGGGTAGCCCATCTGTGGCCGGTCTTTCTTTTCAAGTTCGTCTGCGGCCGTCCTCGTTTTATTTTTGTTGGGTAGCACGTCTGTGGCCGGTCTTCCTTTTCGAGGTCATCTGCGGCCGTCCTCATTTTATTTTTGTTGGGTAGCCCATCTGTGGCCGGTCTTTCTTTTCAAGTTCGTCTGCGGCCGTCCTCCTTTTAATTTTGTTAGGTAGTCCGTCTGTGGCCGGTCTTCCTTTTCGATTTCATCTGGGGCCGTCCTCATTTTATTTTTGTTGGGTAGCCCATCTGTGGCCGGTCTTTCTTTTCAAGTTCGTCTGCGGCCGTCCTCGTTTTATTTTTGTTGGGTAGCCCGTTTATGGCCGGTCTTCCTTTTCGAGTTCGTCTGCGACCGTCCTTAATTTCTTTTGTTGAGTAGCCCGTCTGTGGCCAAATTTTCTTTTCGAGTTCGTCTGCGGCCGTCCTCGTTTTCTTTTGTTGGGTAGCCCATCTGTGGTCGGTCTTCCTTTTCGAGTTTTTCTGTGGCCGTCCTCGTTTTATTTTTGTTGGGTAGCCCGTCTGTGGCCGGTCTTCCTTTTCGAGTTCATCTGCGGCCGTCCTCATTTTATTTTTGTTGGGTAGCCCATCTGTGGCCAGTCTTTCTTTTCAAGTTCGTCTGCGGCCGTCCTCGTTTTATTTTTGTTGGGTAGCCTGTCTGTGGCCGGCCTTCCTTTTCGAGTTCGTCTGCGACTGTCCTCGTTTTATTTTTGTTGGGTAGCCCGTTTATGGCCGGTCTTCCTTTTCGAGTTCGTCTGCTACCGTCCTTAATTTCTTTTGTTGGGTAGCCCGTCTGTGGCCAAATTTCCTTTTCGAGTTCGTCTTCGGCCGTCCTCGTTTTCTTTTGTTGGGTAGTCCTTCTGTGGCGGGTCTTCCTTTTCGAGTTCGTCTGCGGTCGTCCTCGTTTTCTTTTGTTGGGTAGCCTGCCTGTGGCCGGTCTTCCTTTTCGAGTTCGTCTGCGGCCGTCCTCGTATTCTTTTGTTTGGTAGCCCGTCTGTGGTCGGTCTTCCTTTTCGAGTTCATCTGCGGCCGTCCTCATTTAACTTTTGTTGGGTAGCCTATCTGTGGCCGGTCTTTCTTTTCAAGTTCGTCTGCGGCCGTCCTTATTTTATTTTTGTTGGGTAGCCCGTTTGTGGCCGACCTTCCTTTTCGAGTTCGTCTGTGGCTGTCCTCGTTTTATTTTTGTTGGGTAGCCCGTTTGTGGCAGGTCTTCCTTTTCGAGTTCGTCTGCGACCGTCCTCGTTTTCTTTTGTTGGGTAACCCGTCTGTGGCCGAATTTCCTTTTCGAGTTCGTCTGCGGCCGTCCTCGTTTTCTTTTGTTGGGTAGTCCGTCTGTGGTCGGTCTTCCTTTTCGAGTTTGTCTGTGGTCGTCCTCATTTTATTTTTGTAGGGTATCCCATCTGTGGCTGGTCTTCCTTTTCGAGTTCATCTGCGGCCGTCCTCATTTAATTTTTGTTGGGTAGCCCATCTGTGGCCGGTCTTTCTTTTCAAGTTCGTCTACGACAGTCCTTGTTTTATTTTTGTTGGGTAGCCCGTCTGTGGCCGGCCTTCCTTTTCGAGTTCGTCTGCGGCTGTCCTCGTTTTACTTTTGTTGGGTAGCCCGATTGTGGCAGGTCTTCCTTTTCGAGTTCGTCTGCGACCGTCCTCGTTTTCTTTTGTTGGGTAGCCCGTCTGTATCCGAATTTCCTTTTTGAGTTTGTCTGCGGCCGTCCTTGTTTTCTTTTGTTGGGTAGTCCATCTGTAGCGGGTATTCCTTTTCAAGTTCGTCTGCGGTCGTCCTCGTTTTCTTTTATTGGGTAGCCTGCCTGTGGCCGGTCTTCCTTTTCGAGTTCGTCTGCGGCCGTCCTCGTATTCTTTTGTTGGGTAGCCCGTCTGTGGTCGGTCTTCCTTTTCAAGTTCGTCTGCGGCCG
Source organism: Lathyrus tuberosus (assembly GCA_022829125.1). Taxonomy (NCBI): domain Eukaryota; kingdom Viridiplantae; phylum Streptophyta; class Magnoliopsida; order Fabales; family Fabaceae; genus Lathyrus; species Lathyrus tuberosus. Next base: position 1,516,769 of record JALAZF010000428.1, read on the forward strand.
TCCTCATTTTATTTTTGTTGGGTAGCCCGTTTGTGGCCGACCTTCCTTTTCGAGTTCGTCTGTGGCTGTCCTCGTTTTATTTTTGTTGGGTAGCCCGTTTGTGGCAGGTCTTCCTTTTCGAGTTCGTCTGCGACCGTCCTCGTTTTCTTTTGTTGGGTAGCCCGTCTGTGGCCGAATTTCCTTTTCGAGTTCGTCTGCGGCCGTCCTCGTTTTCTTTTGTTGGGTAGTCCGTCTGTGGTGGGTCTTCCTTTTCAAGTTCGTCTGCGATCGTCCTCGTTTTCTTTTATTGGGTAGCCTGCCTGTGGCCGGTCTTCCTTTTCGAGTTCGTTTGCGGCCGTCCTCGTATTCTTTTGTTGGGCAGCCCGTCTGTGGTCGGTCTTCCTTTTCGAGTTTGTCTATGGCCGTCCTCGTTTTATTTTTGTTGGGTATCCCATCTGTGGCCGGTCTTCCTTTTCGAGTTCATCTGCGGCCGTCCTCATTTAATTTTTGTTGGGTAGCCCATCTGTGGCCGGTCTTTCTTTTCAAGTTCGTCCGCGGCCGTCCTCGTTTTATTTTTGTTGGGTAGCCCGTCTGTGGCCGACCTTCCTTTTCGAGTTCGTCTGCGGCTGTCCTCGTTTTATTTTTGTTGGGTAGCCCGTCTGTGGCGGGTCTTCCTTTTAAAGTTCGTCTGCGGTCGTCCTCGTTTTCTTTTGTTGGGTAGCCTGCCTGTGGCCGGTCTTCCTTTTCGAGTTCGTCTGCGGCCGTCCTCGTATTGTTTTGTTGGGTAGCCCGTCTGTGGTCGGTCTTCCTTTTCGAGTTCATCTGCGGCCGTCCTCATTTAATTTTTGTTCGGTAGCCCATCTGTGGCCGGTCGTTCTTTTCAAGTTCGTCTGCGGCCGTCCTCATTTTATTTTTGTTGGGTAGCCCGTTTGTGGCCGACCTTCCTTTTCGAGTTCGTCTGTGGCTGTCCTCGTTTTATTTTTGTTGGGTAGCCCATTTGTGGCAGGTCTTCCTTTTCGAGTTCGTCTGCGACCATCCTCGTTTTCTTTTGTTGGGTAGCCCGTCTGTGGCCGAATTTCCTTTTCGAGTTCGTCTGCGGCCGTCCTCATTATCTTTTGTAGGGTAGTCCGTCTGTGGCGGGTCTTCCTTTTCAAGTTTGTCTGCGGTCGTCCTCGTTTTCTTTTGTTGGGTAGCCCATCTGTGGTCGGTCTTCCTTTTCGAGTTTTTCTGTGGCCGTCCTCGTTTTATTTTTGTTGGGTAGCCCGTCTATGGCCGGTCTTCCTTTTCGAGTTCATCTGCGGCCGTCCTCATTTTATTTTTGTTGGGTAGCCCATCTGTGGCCGATCTTTCTTTTCAAGTTCGTCTGCGGCCGTCCTCGTTTTATTTTTGTAGGGTAGTCCGTCTGTGGCCGGTCCTCCTTTTCGAGTTCATCTGCGGCCGTCCTCATTTTATTTTTGTTGGGTAGCCCATCTGTGGCCGGTCTTTCTTTTCAAGTTCGTGTGCGGCCGTCCTCATTTTATTTTTGTTGGGTAGCCCGTTTGTGGCCGACCTTCCTTTTCGAGTTCGTCTGTGGCTGTCCTCGTTTTATTTTTGTTGGGTAGCCCGTTTGTGGCAGGTCTTCCTTTTCGAGTTCGTCTGCGACCGTCCTCGTTTTCTTTTGTTGGGTAGCCCGTCTGTGGCCGAATTTCCTTTTCGAGTTCGTCTGCGGCCGTCCTCGTATTCTTTTGTTGGGTAGCCCGTCTGTGGTCGGTATTCCTTTTCGAGTTCATCTGCGGCCGTCCTCATTTTATTTTTGTTGGGTAGCCCATTTGTGGCCGGTCTTTCTTTTCAAGTTCGTGTGCGGCCGTCCTCATTTTATTTTTGTTGGGTAGCCCGTTTGTGGCCGACCTTCCTTTTCGAGTTCGTCTGTGGCTGTCCTCGTTTTATTTTTGTTGGGTAGCCCGTTTGTGGCAGGTCTTCCTTTTCGAGTTCGTCTGCGACCGTCCTCGTTTTCTTTTGTTGGGTAGCCCGTCTGTTGCCGAATTTCCTTTTCGAGTTCGTCTGCGGCCGTCCTCGTTTTCTTTTGTTGGGTAGTCCGTCTGTGCCGGGTCTTCCTTTTCAAGTTCGTCTGCGATCGTCCTCGTTTTATTTTGTTGGGTAGCCTGCCTGTGGCCGGTCTTCCTTTTTGAGTTCGTTTGCGGCCGTCCTCGTATTCTTTTATTGGGCAGCCCGTCTGTGGTCGGTCTTCCTTTTCGAGTTTGTATGTGGCCGTCCTCGTTTTATTTTTGTTGGGTATCCCATCTGTGGCCGGTCTTCCTTTTCGAGTTCATCTGCGGCCGTCCTCATTTAATTTTTGTTGGGTAGCCCATCTGTGGCCGGTCTTTCTTTTCAAGTTCGTCTGCGGCCGTCCTCGTTTTATTTTTGTTGTGTAGCCCGTCTGTGGCCGGCCTTCCTTTTCGAGTTCGTCTGCGGCTGTCCTCGTTTTATTTTTGTTGGGTAGCCCCTCTGTGGCCGAATTTCCTTTTTGAGTTCATCTGCGGCCGTCCTCGTTTTCTTTTGTTGGGTAGTCCATCTGTGGCGGGTCTTCCTTTTCAAGTTCGTCTGCGGTCGTCCTCGTTTTCTTTTGTTGGGTAGCCTGCCTGTGGCCGGTCTTCCTTTTCGAGTTCGTCTGCAGCCGTCCTCGTATTCTTTTGTTGGGTAGCCCGTCTGTGGTCGGTCTTCCTTTTCGAGTTCATCTGCGGCCGTCCTCATTTAATTTTTGTTCGGTAGCCCATCTGTGGCCGGTCTTTCTTTTCAAGTTCGTCTGCGGCCGTCCTCATTTTATTTTTGTTGGGTAGCCCGTTTGTGGCCGACCTTCCTTTTCGAGTTCGTCTGTGGCTGTCCTCGTTTTATTTTTGTTGGGTAGCCCATTTGTGGCAGGTCTTCCTTTTCGAGTTCGTCTGCGACCATCCTCGTTTTCTTTTGTTGGGTAGCCCGTCTGTGGCCGAATTTCCTTTTCGAGTTCGTCTGCGGCCGTCCTCGTTATCTTTTGTTGGGTAGTCCGTCTGTGGCGGGTCTTCCTTTTCGAGTTTGTCTGCGGTCGTCCTCGTTTTCTTTTGTTGGGTAGCCCATCTGTGGTCGGTCTTCCTTTTCGAGTTTTTCTGTGGCCGTCCTCGTTTTATTTTTGTTGGGTAGCCCGTCTATGGCCGGTCTTCCTTTTCGAGTTCATCTGCGGCCGTCCTCATTTTATTTTTGTTGGGTAGCCCATCTGTGGCCGATCTTTCTTTTCAAGTTCGTCTGCGGCCGTCCTCGTTTTATTTTTGTAGGGTAGTCCGTCTATGGCCGGTCTTCCTTTTCGAGTTCATCTGCGGCCGTCCTCATTTTATTTTTGTTGGGTAGCCCATCTGTGGCCGGTCTTTCTTTTCAAGTTCGTCTGCGGCCGTCCTCGTTTTATTTTTGTTGGGTAGCCTGTCTGTGGCCGGCCTTCCTTTTCGAGTTCGTCTGCGGCTGTCCTCGTTTTATTTTTGTTGGGTAGCCCGTTTATGGCCCGTCTTCCTTTTTGAGTTCGTCTGCGACCGTCCTCGTTTTCTTTTGTCGGGTAGCCCGTCTGTGGCCAAATTTCCTTTTCGAGTTCGTCTGCGGCCGTCCTCGTTTTCTTTTGTTGGGTAGTCCGTCTGTGGCGGGTCTTCCTTTTCGAGTTCGTCTGCGGTCGTCCTCGTTTTATTTTGTTGGGTAGCCTGTCTGTGGTCGGTCTTCCTCTTCGAGTTCGTCTGCGGCCGTCCTCGTATTCTTTTGTTGGGTAGCCCGTCTGTGGTCGGTCTTCCTTTTCGAGTTTGTCTGTGGTCGTCCTCGTTTTATTTTTGTAGGGTATCCCATCTGTGGCTGGTCTTCCTTTTCGAGTTCATCTGCGGCCGTCCTCATTTTATTTTTGTTGGGTAGCCCATCTGTGGCCGGTCTTTCTTTTCAAGTTCGTCTGCGGCCGTCCTCCTTTTAATTTTGTTGGGTAGTCCGTCTGTGGCCGGTCTTCCTTTTCGAGTTCATCTGCGGCCGTCCTCATTTTATTTTTGTTGGGTAGCCCATCTGTGGCCGGTCTTTCTTTTCAAGTTCGTCTGCGGCCGTCCTCGTTTTATTTTTGTTGGGTAGCCTGTCTGTGGCCGGCCTTCCTTTTCGAGTTCGTCTGCGGCTGTCCTCGTTTTATTTTTGTTGTGTAGCCCGTTTATGGGCGGTCTTCCTTTTCGAGTTCGTCTGCGACCGTCCTCAATTTCTTTTGTTGGGTAGCCCGTCTGTGGCCAAATTTCCTTTTCGAGTTCGTCTGCGGCCGTCCTCGTTTTCTTTTGTTGGGTAGTCCGTCTGTGGCGGGTCTTCCTTTTCAAGTTCGTCTGCGGTCGTCCTCGTTTTCTTTTGTTGGGTAGCCTGCCTGTGGCCGGTCTTCCTTTTCGAGTTCGTCTGCAGCCGTCCTCGTATTCTTTTGTTGGGTAGCCCGTCTGTGGTCGGTCTTCCTTTTCGAGTTCATCTGCGGCCGTCCTCATTTAATTTTTGTTGGGTAGCCCATCTGTGGCCGGTCTTTCTTTTCAAGTTCGTCTGCGGCCGTCCTCATTTTATTTTTGTTGGGTAGCCCGTTTGTGGCTGACCTTCCTTTTCGAGTTCTACTGTGGCTGTCCTCGTTTTATTTTTGTTGGGTAGCCCGTTTGTGGCAGGTCTTATTTTTCGAGTTCGTCTGCGACCATCCTCGTTTTCTTTTGTTGTGTAGCCCGTCTGTGGCCGAATTTCCTTTTCGAGTTCGTCTGCGGCCGTCCTCGTTATCTTTTGTTGGGTAGTCCGTCTGTGGCGGGTCTTCCTTTTCGAGTTTGTCTGCGGTCGTCCTCGTTTTCTTTTGTTGGGTAGCCCATCTGTGGTCGGTCTTCCTTTTCGAGTTTTTCTGTGGCCGTCCTCGTTTTATTTTTGTTGGGTAGCCCGTCTATGGCCGGTCTTCCTTTTCGAGTTCATCTGCGGCCGTCCTCATTTTATTTTTGTTGGGTAGCCCATCTGTGGCCGGTCTTTCTTTTCAAGTTCGTCTGCGGCCGTCCTCATTTTATTTTTGTTGGGTAGCCCGTTTGTGGCCGACCTTCCTTTTCGAGTTCGTCTGTGGCTGTCCTCGTTTTATTTTTGTTGGGTAGCCCATTTGTGGCAGGTCTTCCTTTTCGAGTTCGTCTGCGACCATCCTCGTTTTCTTTTGTTGGGTAGCCCGTCTGTGGCCGAATTTCCTTTTCGAGTTCGTCTGCGGCCGTCCTCGTTATCTTTTGTTGGGTAGTCCGTCTGTGGCGGGTCTTCCTTTTCGAGTTTGTCTGCGGTCGTCCTCGTTTTCTTTTGTTGGGTAGCCCATCTGTGGTCGGTCTTCCTTTTCGAGTTTTTCTGTGGCCGTCCTCGTTTTATTTTTGTTGGGTAGCCCGTCTATGGCCGGTCTTCCTTTTCGAGTTCATCTGCGGCCGTCCTCATTTTATTTTTGTTGGGTAGCCCATCTGTGGCCGATCTTTCTTTTCAAGTTCGTCTGCGGCCGTCCTCGTTTTATTTTTGTAGGGTAGTCCGTCTGTGGCCGGTCTTCCTTTTCGAGTTCATCTGCGGCCGTCCTCATTTTGTTTTTGTTGGGTAGCCCATCTGTGGCCGGTCTTTCTTTTCAAGTTCGTCTGCGGCCGTCCTCGTTTTATTTTTGTTGGGTAGCCTGTCTGTGGCCGGCCTTCCTTTTCGAGTTCGTCTGCGGCTGTCCTCGTTTTATTTTTGTTGGGTAGCCCGTTTATGGCCCGTCTTCCTTTTTGAGTTCGTCTGCGACCGTCCTCGTTTTCTTTTGTCGGGTAGCCCGTCTGTGGCCAAATTTCCTTTTCGAGTTCGTCTGCGGCCGTCCTCGTTTTCTTTTGTTGGGTAGTCCGTCTGTGGCGGGTCTTCCTTTTCGAGTTCGTCTGCGGTCGTCCTCGTTTTATTTTGTTGGGTAGCCTGTCTGTGGTCGGTCTTCCTCTTCGAGTTCGTCTGCGGCCGTCCTCGTATTCTTTTGTTGGGTAGCCCGTCTGTGGTCGGTCTTCCTTTTCGAGTTTGTCTGTGGTCGTCCTCGTTTTATTTTTGTAGGGTATCCCATCTGTGGCTGGTCTTCCTTTTCGAGTTCATCTGCGGCCGTCCTCATTTTATTTTTGTTGGGTAGCCCATCTGTGGCCGGTCTTTCTTTTCAAGTTCGTCTGCGGCCGTCCTCCTTTTAATTTTGTTGGGTAGTCCGTCTGTGGCCGGTCTTCCTTTTCGAGTTCATCTGCGGCCGTCCTCATTTTATTTTTGTTGGGTAGCCCATCTGTGGCCGGTCTTTCTTTTCAAGTTCGTCTGCGGCCGTCCTCGTTTTATTTTTGTTGGGTAGCCTGTCTGTGGCCGGCCTTCCTTTTCGAGTTCGTCTGCGGCTGTCCTCGTTTTATTTTTGTTGTGTAGCCCGTTTATGGGCGGTCTTCCTTTTCGAGTTCGTCTGCGACCGTCCTCAATTTCTTTTGTTGGGTAGCCCGTCTGTGGCCAAATTTCCTTTTCGAGTTCGTCTGCGGCCGTCCTCGTTTTCTTTTGTTGGGTAGTCCGTCTGTGGCGGGTCTTCCTTTTCAAGTTCGTCTGCGGTCGTCCTCGTTTTCTTTTGTTGGGTAGCCCGTCTGTGGCCGGTCTTCCTTTTCGAGTTCGTCTGCAGCCGTCCTCGTATTCTTTTGTTGGGTAGCCCGTCTGTGGTCGGTCTTCCTTTTCGAGTTCATCTGCGGCCGTCCTCGTTTTATTTTTGTTGGGTAGCCCGTCTATGGCCGGTCTTCCTTTTCGAGTTCATCTGCGGCCGTCCTCATTTTATTTTTGTTGGGTAGCCCATCTGTGGCCGGTCTTTCTTTTCAAGTTCGTCTGCGGTCGTCCTCATTTTATTTTTGTTGGGTAGCCCGTTTGTGGCCGACCTTCCTTTTCGAGTTCGTCTGTGGCTGTCCTCGTTTTATTTTTGTTGGGTAGCCCATTTGTGGCAGGTCTTCCTTTTCGAGTTCGTCTGCGACCATCCTCGTTTTCTTTTGTTGGGTAGCCCGTCTGTGGCCGAATTTCCTTTTCGAGTTCGTCTGCGGCCGTCCTCGTTATCTTTTGTTGGGTAGTCCGTCTGTGGCGGGTCTTCCTTTTCGAGTTTGTCTGCGGTCGTCCTCGTTTTCTTTTGTTGGGTAGCCCATCTGTGGTCGGTCTTCCTTTTCGAGTTTTTCTGTGGCCGTCCTCGTTTTATTTTTGTTGGGTAGCCCGTCTATGGCCGGTCTTCCTTTTCGAGTTCATCTGCGGCCGTCCTCATTTTATTTTTGTTGGGTAGCCCATCTGTGGCCGATCTTTCTTTTCAAGTTCGTCTGCGGCCGTCCTCGTTTTATTTTTGTAGGGTAGTCCGTCTGTGGCCGGTCTTCCTTTTCGAGTTCATCTGCGGCCGTCCTCATTTTATTTTTGTTGGGTAGCCCATCTGTGGCCGGTCTTTCTTTTCAAGTTCGTGTGCGGTCGTCCTCATTTTATTTTTGTTGGGTAGCCCGTTTGTGGCCGACCTTCCTTTTTGAGTTCGTCTGTGGCTGTCCTCGTTTTATTTTTGTTGGGTAGCCCGTTTGTGGCAGGTCTTCCTTTTCGAGTTCGTCTGCGACCGTCCTCGTTTTCTTTTGTTGGGTAGCCCGTCTGTGGCCGAATTTCCTTTTCGAGTTCGTCTGCGGCCGTCCTCGTTTTCTTTTGTTGGGTAGTCCGTCTGTGGCGGGTCTTCCTTTTCAAGTTCGTCTGCGATCGTCCTCGTTTTCTTTTGTTGGGTAGCCTGCCTGTGGTCGGTCTTCCTTTTCGAGTTCGTTTGCGGCCGTCCTCGTATTCTTTTATTGGGCAGCCCGTCTGTGGTCGGTCTTCCTTTTCGAGTTTGTATGTGGCCGTCCTCGTTTTATTTTTGTTGGGTATCCCATCTGTGGCCGGTCTTCCTTTTCGAGTTCATCTGCGGCCGTCCTCATTTAATTTTTGTTGGGTAGCCCATCTGTGGCCGGTCTTTCTTTTCAAGTTCGTCTGCGGCCGTCCTCGTTTTATTTTTGTTGGGTAGCCCGTCTGTGGCCGGCCTTCCTTTTCGAGTTCGTCTGCGGCTGTCCTCGTTTTATTTTTGTTGGGTAGCCCCTCTGTGGCCGAATTTCCTTTTTGAGTTCGTCTGCGGCCGTCCTCGTTTTCTTTTGTTGGGTAGTCCATCTGTGGCGGGTCTTCCTTTTCAAGTTCGTCTGCGGACGTCCTCGTTTTCTTTTGTTGGGTAGCGTGCCTGTGGCCGGTCTTCCTTTTCGAGTTCGTCTGCAGCCGTCCTCGTATTCTTTTGTTGGGTAGCCCGTCTGTGGTCGGTCTTCCTTTTCGAGTTCATCTGCGGCCGTCCTCATTTAATTTTTGTTCGGTAGCCCATCTGTGGCCGGTCTTTCTTTTCAAGTTCGTCTGCGGCCGTCCTCATTTTATTTTTTTTGGGTAGCCCGTTTGTGGCCGACCTTCCTTTTCGAGTTCGTCTGTGGCTGTCCTCGTTTTATTTTTGTTGGGTAGCCCATTTGTGGCAGGTCTTCCTTTTCGAGTTCGTCTGCGACCATCCTCGTTTTCTTTTGTTGGGTAGCCCGTCTGTGGCCGAATTTCCTTTTCGAGTTCGTCTGCGGCCGTCCTCGTTATCTTTTGTTGGGTAGTCCGTCTGTGGCGGGTCTTCCTTTTCGAGTTTGTCTGCGGTCGTCCTCGTTTTCTTTTGTTGGGTAGCCCATCTGTGGTCGGTCTTCCTTTTCGAGTTTTTCTGTGGCCGTCCTCGTTTTATTTTTGTTGGGTAGCCCGTCTTTGGCCGGTCTTCCTTTTCGAGTTCATCTGCGGCCGTCCTCATTTTATTTTTGTTGGGTAGCCCATCTGTGGCCGATCTTTCTTTTCAAGTTCGTCTGCGGCCGTCCTCGTTTTATTTTTGTAGGGTAATCCGTCTGTGGCCGGTCTTCCTTTTCGAGTTCATCTGCGGCCGTCCTCATTTTATTTTTGTTGGGTAGCCCATCTGTGGCCGGTCTTTCTTTTCAAGTTCGTCTGCGGCCGTCCTCGTTTTATTTTTGTTTGGTAGCCTGTCTGTGGCCGGCCTTCCTTTTCGAGTTTGTCTGCGGCTGTCCTCGTTTTATTTTTGTTGGGTAGCCCGTTTATGGCCCGTCTTCCTTTTTGAGTTCGTCTGCGACCGTCCTCGTTTTCTTTTGTCGGGTAGCCCGTCTGTGGCCAAATTTCCTTTTCGAGTTCGTCTGCGGCCGTCCTCGTTTTCTTTTGTTGGGTAGTCCGTCTGTGGCGGGTCTTCCTTTTCGAGTTCGTCTGCGGTCGTCCTCGTTTTATTTTGTTGGGTAGCCTGTCTGTGGTCGGTCTTCCTCTTCGAGTTCGTCTGCGGCCGTCCTCGTATTCTTTTGTTGGGTAGCCCGTCTGTGGTCGGTCTTCCTTTTCGAGTTTGTCTGGGGTCGTCCTCGTTTTATTTTTGTAGGGTATCCCATCTGTGGCTGGTCTTCCTTTTCGAGTTCATCTGCGGCCGTCCTCATTTTATTTTTGTTGGGTAGCCCATCTGTGGCCGGTCTTTCTTTTCAAGTTCGTCTGCGGCCGTCCTCCTTTTAATTTTGTTGGGTAGTCCGTCTTTGGCCGGTCTTCCTTTTCGAGTTCATCTGCGGCCGTCCTCATTTTATTTTTGTTGGGTAGCCCATCTGTGGCCGGTCTTTCTTTTCAAGTTCGTCTGCGGCCGTCCTCGTTTTATTTTTGTTGGGTAGCCTGTCTGTGGCCGGCCTTCCTTTTCGAGTTCGTCTGCAGCTGTCCTCGTTTTATTTTTGTTGTGTAGCCCGTTTATGGCCGGTCTTCCTTTTCGAGTTCGTCTGCGACCGTCCTCAATTTCTTTTGTTGGGTAGCCCGTCTGTGGCCAAATTTCCTTTTCGAGTTCGTCTGCGGCCGTCCTCGTTTTCTTTTGTTGGGTAGTCCGTCTGTGGCGGGTCTTCATTTTCAAGTTCGTCTGCGGTCGTCCTCGTTTTCTTTTGTTGGGTAGCCTGCCTGTGGCCGGTCTTCCTTTTCGAGTTCGTCTGCAGCCGTCCTCGTATTCTTTTGTTGGGTAGCCCGTCTGTGGTCGGTCTTCCTTTTCGAGTTCATCTGCGGCCGTCCTCATTTAATTTTTGTTGGGTAGCCCATCTGTGGCCGGTCTTTCTTTTCAAGTTCGTCTGCGGCCGTCCTCATTTTATTTTTGTTGGGTAGCCCGTTTGTGGCTGACCTTCCTTTTCGAGTTCTACTGTGGCTGTCCTCGTTTTATTTTTGTTGGGTAGCCCGTTTGTGGCAGGTCTTACTTTTCGAGTTCGTCTGCGACCATCCTCGTTTTCTTTTGTTGGGTAGCCCGTCTGTGGCCGAATTTCCTTTTCGAGTTCGTCTGCGGCCGTCCTCGTTATCTTTTGTTGGGTAGTCCGTCTGTGGCGGGTCTTCCTTTTCGAGTTTGTCTGCGGTCGTCCTCGTTTTCTTTTGTTGGGTAGCCCATCTGTGGTCGGTCTTCCTTTTCGAGTTTTTCTGTGGCCGTCCTCGTTTTATTTTTGTTGGGTAGCCCGTCTATGGCTGGTCTTCCTTTTCGAGTTCATCTGCGGCCGTCCTCATTTTATTTTTGTTGGGTAGCCCATCTGTGGCCGATCTTTCTTTTCAAGTTCGTCTGCGGCCGTCCTCGTTTTATTTTTGTAGGGTAGTCCGTCTGTGGCCGGTCTTCCTTTTCGAGTTCATCTGCGGCCGTCCTCATTTTATTTTTGTTGGGTAGCCCATCTGTGGCCGGTCTTTCTTTTCAAGTTCGTCTGCGGCCGTCCTCGTTTTATTTTTGTTGGGTAGCCTGTCTGTGGCCGGCCTTCCTTTTCGAGTTCGTTTGCGGCTGTCCTCGTTTTATTTTTGTTGTGTAGCCCGTTTATGGCCGGTCTTCCTTTTCGAGTTCGTCTGCGACCGTCCTCAATTTCTTTTGTTGGGTAGCCCGTCTGTGGCCAAATTTCCTTTTCGAGTTCGTCTGCGGCCGTCCTCGTTTTCTTTTGTTGGGTAGTCCGTCTGTGGCGGGTCTTCCTTTTCGAGTTCGTCTGCGGTCGTCCTCGTTTTCTTTTGTTGGGTAGCCTGCCTGTGGCCGGTCTTCCTTTTCGAGTTCGTCTGCAGCCGTCCTCGTATTCTTTTGTTGGGTAGCCCGTCTGTGGTCGGTTTTCCTTTTCGAGTTCATCTGCGGCCGTCCTCATTTTATTTTTGTTGGGTAGCCCATCTGTGGCCGGTCTTTCTTTTCAAGTTCGTCTGCGGCCGTCCTCGTTTTATTGTTGTTGGGTAGCCTGTCTGTGGCCGGCCTTCCTTTTCGAGTTCGTCTGCGGCTGTCCTCGTTTTATTTTTGTTGTGTAGCCCGTTTATGGCCGGTCTTCCTTTTCGAGTTCGTCTGCAACCGTCCTCAATTTCTTTTGTTGGGTAGCCCGTCTGTGGCCAAATTTCCTTTTCTAGTTCGTCTGCGGCCGTCCTCGTTTTCTTTTGTTGGGTAGTCCGTCTGTGGCGGGTCTTCCTTTTCGAGTTCGTCTGCGGTCGTCCTCGTTTTATTTTGTTGGGTAGCCTGTCTGTGGTCGGTCTTCCTCTTCGAGTTCGTCTGCGGTCGTCCTCGTATTCTTTTGTTGGGTAGCCCGTCTATGGTCGGTCTTCCTTTTCGAGTTTGTCTGTGGTCGTCCTCGTTTTATTTTTGTAGGGTATCCCATCTGTGGCTGGTCTTCCTTTTCGAGTTCATCTGCGGCCGTCCTCATTTTATTTTTGTTGGGTAGCCCATCTGTGGCCGGTCTTTCTTTTCAAGTTCGTCTGCGGCCGTCCTCCTTTTAATTTTGTTGGGTAGTCCGTCTGTGGCCGGTCTTCCTTTTCGAGTTCATCTGCGGCCGTCCTCATTTTATTTTTGTTGGGTAGCCCATCTGTGGCCGATCTTTCTTTTCAAGTTCGTCTGCGGCCGTCCTCGTTTTATTTTTGTAGGGTAGTCCGTCTGTGGCCGGTCTTCCTTTTCGAGTTCATCTGCGGCCGTCCTCATTTTATTTTTGTTGGGTAGCCCATCTGTGGCCGGTCTTTCTTTTCAAGTTCGTCTGCGGCCGTCCTCGTTTTATTTTTGTTGGGTAGCCTGTCTGTGGCCGGCCTTCCTTTTCGAGTTCGTCTGCGGCTGTCCTCGTTTTATTTTTGTTGGGTAGCCCGTTTATGGCCCGTCTTCCTTTTTGAGTTCGTCTGCGACCGTCCTCGTTTTCTTTTGTCGGGTAGCCCGTCTGTGGCCAAATTTCCTTTTCGAGTTCGTCTGCGGCCGTCCTCGTTTTCTTTTGTTGGGTAGTCCGTCTGTGGCGGGTCTTCCTTTTCGAGTTCGTCTGCGGTCGTCCTCGTTTTATTTTGTTGGGTAGCCTGTCTGTGGTCGGTCTTCCTCTTCGAGTTCGTCTGCGGCCGTCCTCGTATTCTTTTGTTGGGTAGCCCGTCTGTGGTCGGTCTTCCTTTTCGAGTTTGTCTGTGGTCGTCCTCGTTTTATTTTTGTAGGGTATCCCATCTGTGGCTGGTCTTCCTTTTCGAGTTCATCTGCGGCCGTCCTCATTTTATTTTTGTTGGGTAGCCCATCTGTGGCCGGTCTTTCTTTTCAAGTTCGTCTGCGGCCGTCCTCCTTTTAATTTTGTTGGGTAGTCCGTCTGTGGCCGGTCTTCCTTTTCGAGTTCATCTGCGGCCGTCCTCATTTTATTTTTGTTGGGTAGCCCATCTGTGGCCGGTCTTTCTTTTCAAGTTCGTCTGCGGCCGTCCTCGTTTTATTTTTGTTGGGTAGCCTGTCTGTGGCCGGCCTTCCTTTTCGAGTTCGTCTGCGGCTGTCCTCGTTTTATTTTTGTTGTGTAGCCCGTTTATGGCCGGTCTTCCTTTTCGAGTTCGTCTGCGACCGTCCTCAATTTCTTTTGTTGGGTAGCCCGTCTGTGGCCAAATTTCCTTTTCGAGTTCGTCTGCGGCCGTCCTCGTTTTCTTTTGTTGGGTAGTCCGTCTGTGGCGGGTCTTCCTTTTCAAGTTCGTCTGCGGTCGTCCTCGTTTTCTTTTGTTGGGTAGCCTGCCTGTGGCCGGTCTTCCTTTTCGAGTTCGTCTGCAGCCGTCCTCGTATTATTTTGTTGGGTAGCCCGTCTGTGGTCGGTCTTCCTTTTCGAGTTCATCTGCGGCCGTCCTCATTTAATTTTTGTTGGGTAGCCCGTCTATGGCTGGTCTTCCTTTTCGAGTTCATCTGCGGCCGTCCTCATTTTATTTTTGTTGGGTAGCCCATCTGTGGCTGACCTTTCTTTTCAAGTTCGTCTGCGGCCGTCCTCGTTTTATTTTTGTAGGGTAGTCCGTCTGTGGCCGGTCTTCCTTTTCGAGTTCGTCTGCGGCCGTCCTCATTTTATTTTTGTTGGGTAGCCCATCTGTGGCCGGTCTTTCTTTTCAAGTTCGTCTGCGGCCGTCCTCGTTTTATTTTTGTTGGGTAGCCTGTCTGTGGCCGGCCTTCCTTTTCGAGTTCGTTTGCGGCTGTCCTCGTTTTATTTTTGTTGTGTAGCCCGTTTATGGCCGGTCTTCCTTTTCGAGTTCGTCTGCGACCGTCCTCAATTTCTTTTGTTGGGTATCCCGTCTGTGGCCAAATTTCCTTTTCGAGTTCGTCTGCGGCCGTCCTCGTTTTCTTTTGTTGGGTAGTCCGTCTGTGGCGGGTCTTCCTTTTCGAGTTCATCTGCGGCCGTCCTCATTTTATTTTTGTTGGGTAGCCCATCTGTGGCCGATCTTTCTTTTCAAGTTCGTCTGCGGCCGTCCTCGTTTTATTTTTGTAGGGTAGTCCGTCTGTGGCCGGTCTTCCTTTTCGAGTTCATCTGCGGCCGTCCTCATTTTATTTTTGTTGGGTAGCCCATCTGTGGCCGGTCTTTCTTTTCAAGTTCGTCTGCGGCCGTCCTCGTTTTATTTTTGTTGGGTAGCCTGTCTGTGGCCGGCCTTCCTTTTCGAGTTCGTCTGCGGCTGTCCTCGTTTTATTTTTGTTGGGTAGCCCGTTTATGGCCCGTCTTCCTTTTTGAGTTCGTCTGCGACCGTCCTCGTTTTCTTTTGTCGGGTAGCCCGTCTGTGGCCAAATTTCCTTTTCGAGTTCGTCTGCGGCCGTCCTCGTTTTCTTTTGTTGGGTAGTCCGTCTGTGGCGGGTCTTCCTTTTCGAGTTCGTCTGCGGTCGTCCTCGTTTTATTTTGTTGGGTAGCCTGTCTGTGGTCGGTCTTCCTCTTCGAGTTCGTCTGCGGCCGTCCTCGTATTCTTTTGTTGGGTAGCCCGTCTGTGGTCGGTCTTCCTTTTCGAGTTTGTCTGTGGTCGTCCTCGTTTTATTTTTGTAGGGTATCCCATCTGTGGCTGGTCTTCCTTTTCGAGTTCATCTGCGGCCGTCCTCATTTTATTTTTGTTGGGTAGCCCATCTGTGGCCGGTCTTTCTTTTCAAGTTCGTCTGCGGCCGTCCTCCTTTTAATTTTGTTGGGTAGTCCGTCTGTGGCCGGTCTTCCTTTTCGAGTTCATCTGCGGCCGTCCTCATTTTATTTTTGTTGGGTAGCCCATCTGTGGCCGGTCTTTCTTTTCAAGTTCGTCTGCGGCCGTCCTCGTTTTATTTTTGTTGGGTAGCCTGTCTGTGGCCGGCCTTCCTTTTCGAGTTCGTCTGCGGCTGTCCTCGTTTTATTTTTGTTGTGTAGCCCGTTTATGGCCGGTCTTCCTTTTCGAGTTCGTCTGCGACCGTCCTCAATTTCTTTTGTTGGGTAGCCCGTCTGTGGCCAAATTTCCTTTTCGAGTTCGTCTGCGGCCGTCCTCGTTTTCTTTTGTTGGGTAGTCCGTCTGTGGCGGGTCTTCCTTTTCAAGTTCGTCTGCGGTCGTCCTCGTTTTCTTTTGTTGGGTAGCCTGCCTGTGGCCGGTCTTCCTTTTCGAGTTCGTCTGCAGCCGTCCTCGTATTATTTTGTTGGGTAGCCCGTCTGTGGTCGGTCTTCCTTTTCGAGTTCATCTGCGGCCGTCCTCATTTAATTTTTGTTGGGTAGCCCGTCTATGGCTGGTCTTCCTTTTCGAGTTCATCTGCGGCCGTCCTCATTTTATTTTTGTTGGGTAGCCCATCTGTGGCTGACCTTTCTTTTCAAGTTCGTCTGCGGCCGTCCTCGTTTTATTTTTGTAGGGTAGTCCGTCTGTGGCCGGTCTTCCTTTTCGAGTTCGTCTGCGGCCGTCCTCATTTTATTTTTGTTGGGTAGCCCATCTGTGGCCGGTCTTTCTTTTCAAGTTCGTCTGCGGCCGTCCTCGTTTTATTTTTGTTGGGTAGCCTGTCTGTGGCCGGCCTTCCTTTTCGAGTTCGTTTGCGGCTGTCCTCGTTTTATTTTTGTTGTGTAGCCCGTTTATGGCCGGTCTTCCTTTTCGAGTTCGTCTGCGACCGTCCTCAATTTCTTTTGTTGGGTATCCCGTCTGTGGCCAAATTTCCTTTTCGAGTTCGTCTGCGGCCGTCCTCGTTTTCTTTTGTTGGGTAGTCCGTCTGTGGCGGGTCTTCCTTTTCGAGTTCGTCTGCGGTCGTCCTCGTTTTCTTTTGTTGGGTAGCCTGCCTGTGGCCGGTCTTCCTTTTCGAGTTCGTCTGCAGCCGTCCTCGTATTCTTTTGTTGGGTAGCCCGTCTGTGGTCGGTTTTCCTTTTCGAGTTCATCTGCGGCCGTCCTCATTTTATTTTTGTTGGGTAGCCCATCTGTGGCCGGTCTTTCTTTTCAAGTTCGTCTGCGGCCGTCCTCGTTTTATTGTTGTTGGGTAGCCTGTCTGTGGCCGGCCTTCCTTTTCGAGTTCGTCTGCGGCTGTCCTCGTTTTATTTTTGTTGTGTAGCCCGTTTATGGCCGGTCTTCCTTTTCGAGTTCGTCTGCAACCGTCCTCAATTTCTTTTGTTGGGTAGCCCGTCTGTGGCCAAATTTCCTTTTCTAGTTCGTCTGCGGCCGTCCTCGTTTTCTTTTGTTGGGTAGTCCGTCTGTGGCGGGTCTTCCTTTTCGAGTTCGTCTGCGGTCGTCCTCGTTTTATTTTGTTGGGTAGCCTGTCTGTGGTCGGTCTTCCTCTTCGAGTTCGTCTGCGGTCGTCCTCGTATTCTTTTGTTGGGTAGCCCGTCTGTGGTCGGTCTTCCTTTTCGAGTTTGTCTGTGGTCGTCCTCGTTTTATTTTTGTAGGGTATCCCATCTGTGGCTGGTCTTCCTTTTCGAGTTCATCTGCGGCCGTCCTCATTTTATTTTTGTTGGGTAGCCCATCTGTGGCCGGTCTTTCTTTTCAAGTTCGTCTGCGGCCGTCCTCCTTTTAATTTTGTTGGGTAGTCCGTCTGTGGCCGGTCTTCCTTTTCGAGTTCATCTGCGGCCGTCCTCATTTTATTTTTGTTGGGTAGCCCATCTGTGGCCGATCTTTCTTTTCAAGTTCGTCTGCGGCCGTCCTCGTTTTATTTTTGTAGGGTAGTCCGTCTGTGGCCGGTCTTCCTTTTCGAGTTCATCTGCGGCCGTCCTCATTTTATTTTTGTTGGGTAGCCCATCTGTGGCCGGTCTTTCTTTTCAAGTTCGTCTGCGGCCGTCCTCGTTTTATTTTTGTTGGGTAGCCTGTCTGTGGCCGGCCTTCCTTTTCGAGTTCGTCTGCGGCTGTCCTCGTTTTATTTTTGTTGGGTAGCCCGTTTATGGCCCGTCTTCCTTTTTGAGTTCGTCTGCGACCGTCCTCGTTTTCTTTTGTCGGGTAGCCCGTCTGTGGCCAAATTTCCTTTTCGAGTTCGTCTGCGGCCGTCCTCATTTTCTTTTGTTGGGTAGTCCGTCTGTGGCGGGTCTTCCTTTTCGAGTTCGTCTGCGGTCGTCCTCGTTTTATTTTGTTGGGTAGCCTGTCTGTGGTCGGTCTTCCTCTTCGAGTTCGTCTGCGGCCGTCCTCGTATTCTTTTGTTGGGTAGCCCGTCTGTGGTCGGTCTTCCTTTTCGAGTTTGTCTGTGGTCGTCCTCGTTTTATTTTTGTAGGGTATCCCATCTGTGGCTGGTCTTCCTTTTCGAGTTCATCTGCGGCCGTCCTCATTTTATTTTTGATGGGTAGCCCATCTGTGGCCGGTCTTTCTTTTCAAGTTCGTCTGCGGCCGTCCTCCTTTTAATTTTGTTGGGTAGTCCGTCTGTGGCCGGTCTTCCTTTTCGAGTTCATCTGCGGCCGTCCTCATTTTATTTTTGTTGGGTAGCCCATCTGTGGCCGGTCTTTCTTTTCAAGTTCGTCTGCGGCCGTCCTCGTTTTATTTTTGTTGGGTAGCCTGTCTGTGGCCGGCCTTCCTTTTCGAGTTCGTCTGCGGCTGTCCTCGTTTTATTTTTGTTGTGTAGCCCGTTTATGGCCGGTCTTCCTTTTCGAGTTCGTCTGCGACCGTCCTCAATTTCTTTTGTTGGGTAGCCCGTCTGTGGCCAAATTTCCTTTTCGAGTTCGTCTGCGGCCGTCCTCGTTTTCTTTTGTTGGGTAGTCCGTCTGTGGCGGGTCTTCCTTTTCAAGTTCGTCTGCGGTCGTCCTCGTTTTCTTTTGTTGGGTAGCCTGCCTGTGGCCGGTCTTCCTTTTCGAGTTCGTCTGCAGCCGTCCTCGTATTATTTTGTTGGGTAGCCCGTCTGTGGTCGGTCTTCCTTTTCGAGTTCATCTGCGGCCGTCCTCATTTAATTTTTGTTGGGTAGCCCATCTGTGGCCGGTCTTTCTTTTCAAGTTCATCTGCGGCCGTCCTCATTTTATTTTTGTTGGGTAGCCCGTTTGTGGCTGACCTTCCTTTTCGAGTTCTACTGTGGCTGTCCTCGTTTTATTTTTGTTGGGTAGCCCGTTTGTGGCAGGTCTTACTTTTCGAGTTTGTCTGCGACCATCCTCGTTTTCTTTTGTTGGGTAGCCCGTCTGTGGCCGAATTTCCTTTTCGAGTTCGTCTGCGGCCGTCCTCGTTATCTTTTGTTGGGTAGTCCGTCTGTGGCGGGTCTTCCTTTTCGAGTTTGTCTGCGGTCGTCCTCGTTTTATTTTGTTGGGTAGCCTGTCTGTGGTCGGTCTTCCTCTTCGAGTTCGTCTGCGGTCGTCCTCGTATTCTTTTGTTGGGTAGCCCGTCTGTGGTCGGTCTTCCTTTTCGAGTTTGTCTGTGGTCGTCCTCGTTTTATTTTTGTAGGGTATCCCATCTGTGGCCGGTCTTCCTTTTCGAGTTCATCTGCGGCCGTCCTCATTTTATTTTTGTTGGGTAGCCCATCTGTGGCCGGTCTTTCTTTTCAAGTTCGTCTGCGGCCGTCCTCGTTTTATTTTTGTTGGGTAGCCTGTCTGTGGCCGGCCTTCCTTTTCGAGTTCGTCTGCGGCTGTCCTCGTTTTATTTTTGTTGTGTAGCCCGTTTATGGCCGGTCTTCCTTTTCGAGTTCGTCTGCGACCGTCCTCGTTTTCTTTTGTTGGGTAGCCCGTCTGTGGCCAAATTTCCTTTTCGAGTTCGTCTGCGGCCGTCCTCGTTTTCTTTTGTTGGGTAGTCCGTCTGTGGCGGGTCTTCCTTTTCAAGTTCGTCTGCGGTCGTCCTCGTTTTCTTTTGTTGGGTAGCCTGCCTGTGGCCGGTCTTCCTTTTCGAGTTCGTCTGCAGCCGTCCTCGTATTATTTTGTTGGGTAGCCCGTCTGTGGTCGGTCTTCCTTTTCGAGTTCATCTGCGGCCGTCCTCATTTAATTTTTGTTGGGTAGCCCATCTGTGGCCGGTCTTTCTTTTCAAGTTCATCTGCGGCCGTCCTCATTTTATTTTTGTTGGGTAGCCCGTTTGTGGCTGACCTTCCTTTTCGAGTTCTACTGTGGCTGTCCTCGTTTTATTTTTGTTGGGTAGCCCGTTTGTGGCAGGTCTTACTTTTCGAGTTTGTCTGCGACCATCCTCGTTTTCTTTTGTTGGGTAGCCCGTCTGTGGCCGAATTTCCTTTTCGAGTTCGTCTGCGGCCGTCCTCGTTATCTTTTGTTGGGTAGTCCGTCTGTGGCGGGTCTTCCTTTTCGAGTTTGTCTGCGGTCGTCCTCGTTTTATTTTGTTGGGTAGCCTGTCTGTGGTCGGTCTTCCTCTTCGAGTTCGTCTGCGGTCGTCCTCGTATTCTTTTGTTGGGTAGCCCGTCTGTGGTCGGTCTTCCTTTTCGAGTTTGTCTGTGGTCGTCCTCGTTTTATTTTTGTAGGGTATCCCATCTGTGGCCGGTCTTCCTTTTCGAGTTCATCTGCGGCCGTCCTCATTTTATTTTTGTTGGGTAGCCCATCTGTGGCCGGTCTTTCTTTTCAAGTTCGTCTGCGGCCGTCCTCGTTTTATTTTTGTTGGGTAGCCTGTCTGTGGCCGGCCTTCCTTTTCGAGTTCGTCTGCGGCTGTCCTCGTTTTATTTTTGTTGTGTAGCCCGTTTATGGCCGGTCTTCCTTTTCGAGTTCGTCTGCGACCGTCCTCAATTTCTTTTGTTGGGTAGCCCGTCTGTGGCCAAATTTCCTTTTCGAGTTCGTCTACGGCCGTCCTCGTTTTCTTTTGTTGGGTAGTCCGTCTGTGGAGGGTCTTCCTTTTCAAGTTCGTCTGCGGTCGTCCTCGTTTTCTTTTGTTGGGTAGCCTGCCTGTGGCCGGTCTTCCTTTTCGAGTTCGTCTGCAGCCGTCCTCGTATTCTTTTGTTGGGTAGCCCGTCTGTGGTCGGTCTTCCTTTTCGAGTTCATCTGCGGCCGTCCTCATTTAATTTTTGTTGGGTAGCCCATCTGTGGCCGGTCTTTCTTTTCAAGTTCATCTGCGGCCGTCCTCATTTTATTTTTGTTGGGTAGCCCGTTTGTGGCTGACCTTCCTTTTCGAGTTCTACTGTGGCTATCCTCGTTTTATTTTTGTTGGGTAGCCCGTTTGTGGCAGGTCTTACTTTTCGAGTTTGTCTGCGACCATCCTCGTTTTCTTTTGTTGGGTAGCCCGTCTGTGGCCGAATTTCCTTTTCGAGTTCGTCTGCGGCCGTCCTCGTTATCTTTTGTTGGGTAGTCCGTCTGTGGCGGGTCTTCCTTTTCGAGTTTGTCTGCGGTCGTCCTCGTTTTATTTTGTTGGGTAGCCTGTCTGTGGTCGGTCTTCCTCTTCAAGTTCGTCTGCGGTCGTCCTCGTATTCTTTTGTTGGGTAGCCCGTCTGTGGTCGGTCTTCCTTTTCGAGTTTGTCTGTGGTCGTCCTCGTTTTATTTTTGTAGGGTATCCCATCTGTGGCTGGTCTTCCTTTTCGAGTTCATCTGCGGCCGTCCTCATTTTATTTTTGTTGGGTAGCCCATCTGTGGCCGGTCTTTCTTTTCAAGTTCGTCTGCGGCCGTCCTCCTTTTAATTTTGTTGGGTAGTCCGTCTGTGGCCGGTCTTCCTTTTCGAGTTCATCTGCGGCCGTCCTCATTTTATTTTTGTTGGGTAGCCCATCTGTGGCCGATCTTTCTTTTCAAGTTCGTCTGCGGCCGTCCTCGTTTTATTTTTGTAGGGTAGTCCGTCTGTGGCCGGTCTTCCTTTTCGAGTTCATCTGCGGCCGTCCTCATTTTATTTTTGTTGGGTAGCCCATCTGTGGCCGGTCTTTCTTTTCAAGTTCGTCTGCGGCCGTCCTCGTTTTATTTTTGTTGGGTAGCCTGTCTGTGGCCGGCCTTCCTTTTCGAGTTCGTCTGCGGCTGTCCTCGTTTTATTTTTGTTGGGTAGCCCGTTTATGGCCCGTCTTCCTTTTTGAGTTCGTCTGCGACCGTCCTCGTTTTCTTTTGTCGGGTAGCCCGTCTGTGGCCAAATTTCCTTTTCGAGTTCGTCTGCGGCCGTCCTCGTTTTCTTTTGTTGGGTAGTCCGTCTGTGGCGGGTCTTCCTTTTCGAGTTCGTCTGCGGTCGTCCTCGTTTTATTTTGTTGGGTAGCCTGTCTGTGGTCGGTCTTCCTCTTCGAGTTCGTCTGCGGCCGTCCTCGTATTCTTTTGTTGGGTAGCCCGTCTGTGGTCGGTCTTCCTTTTCGAGTTTGTCTGTGGTCGTCCTCGTTTTATTTTTGTAGGGTATCCCATCTGTGGCTGGTCTTCCTTTTCGAGTTCATCTGCGGCCGTCCTCATTTTATTTTTGTTGGGTAGCCCATCTGTGGCCGGTCTTTCTTTTCAAGTTCGTCTGCGGCCGTCCTCCTTTTAATTTTGTTGGGTAGTCCGTCTGTGGCCGGTCTTCCTTTTCGAGTTCATCTGCGGCCGTCCTCATTTTATTTTTGTTGGGTAGCCCATCTGTGGCCGGTCTTTCTTTTCAAGTTCGTCTGCGGCCGTCCTCGTTTTATTTTTGTTGGGTAGCCTGTCTGTGGCCGGCCTTCCTTTTCGAGTTCGTCTGCGGCTGTCCTCGTTTTATTTTTGTTGTGTAGCCCGTTTATGGCCGGTCTTCCTTTTCGAGTTCGTCTGCGACCGTCCTCAATTTCTTTTGTTGGGTAGCCCGTCTGTGGCCAAATTTCCTTTTCGAGTTCGTCTGCGGCCGTCCTCGTTTTCTTTTGTTGGGTAGTCCGTCTGTGGCGGGTCTTCCTTTTCAAGTTCGTCTGCGGTCGTCCTCGTTTTCTTTTGTTGGGTAGCCTGCCTGTGGCCGGTCTTCCTTTTCGAGTTCTTCTGCAGCCGTCCTCGTATTCTTTTGTTGGGTAGCCCGTCTGTGGTCGGTCTTCCTTTTCGAGTTCATCTGCGGCCGTCCTCATTTAATTTTTGTTGGGTAGCCCATCTGTGGCCGGTCTTTCTTTTCAAGTTCATCTGCGGCCGTCCTCATTTTATTTTTGTTGGGTAGCCCGTTTGTGGCTGACCTTCCTTTTCGAGTTCTACTGTGGCTGTCCTCGTTTTATTTTTGTTGGGTAGCCCGTTTGTGGCAGGTCTTACTTTTCGAGTTTGTCTGCGACCATCCTCGTTTTCTTTTGTTGGGTAGCCCGTCTGTGGCCGAATTTCCTTTTCGAGTTCGTCTGCGGTCGTCCTCGTTATCTTTTGTTGGGTAGTCCGTCTGTGGCGGGTCTTCCTTTTCGAGTTTGTCTGCGGTCGTCCTCGTTTTCTTTTGTTGGGTAGCCCATCTGTGGTCGGTCTTCCTTTTCGAGTTTTTCTGTGGCCGTCCTCGTTTTATTTTTGTTGGGTAGCCCGTCTATGGCCGGTCTTCCTTTTCGAATTCATCTGCGGCCGTCCTCATTTTATTTTTGTTGGGTAGCCCATCTGTGGCCGATCTTTCTTTTCAAGTTCGTCTGCGGCCGTCCTCGTTTTATTTTTGTAGGGTAGTCCGTCTGTGGCCGGTCTTCCTTTTCGAGTTCATCTGCGGCCGTCCTCATTTTATTTTTGTTGGGTAGCCCATCTGTGGCCGGTCTTTCTTTTCAAGTTCGTCTGCGGCCGTCCTCGTTTTATTTTTGTTGGTTAGCCTGTCTGTGGCCGGCCTTCCTTTTCGAGTTCGTTTGCGGCTGTCCTCGTTTTATTTTTGTTGTGTAGCCCGTTTATGGCCGGTCTTCCTTTTCGAGTTCGTCTGCGACCGTCCTCAATTTCTTTTGTTGGGTAGCCCGTCTGTGGCCAAATTTCCTTTTCGAGTTCGTCTGCGGCCGTCCTCGTTTTCTTTTGTTGGGTAGTCCGTCTGTGGCGGGTCTTCCTTTTCGAGTTCGTCTGCGGTCGTCCTCGTTTTCTTTTGTTGGGTAGCCTGCCTGTGGCCGGTCTTCCTTTTCGAGTTCGTCTGCAGCCGTCCTCGTATTCTTTTGTTGGGTAGCCCGTCTGTGGTCGGTCTTCCTTTTCGAGTTCATCTGCGGCCGTCCTCATTTTATTTTTGTTGGGTAGCCCATCTGTGGCCGGTCTTTCTTTTCAAGTTCGTCTGCGGCCGTCCTCCTTTTAATTTTGTTGGGTAGTCCGTCTGTGGCCGGTCTTCCTTTTCGAGTTCATCTGCGGCCGTCCTCATTTTATTTTTGTTGGGTAGCCCATCTGTGGCCGGTCTTTCTTTTCAAGTTCGTCTGCGGCCGTCCTCGTTTTATTTTTGTTGGGTAGCCTGTCTGTGGCCGGCCTTCCTTTTCGAGTTCGTCTGCGGCTGTCCTCGTTTTATTTTTGTTGTGTAGCCCGTTTATGGCCGGTCTTCCTTTTCGAGTTCGTCTGCGACCGTCCTCAATTTCTTTTGTTGGGTAGCCCGTCTGTGGCCAAATTTCCTTTTCGAGTTCGTCTGCGGCCGTCCTCGTTTTCTTTTGTTGGGTAGTCCGTCTGTGGCGGGTCTTCCTTTTCAAGTTCGTCTGCGGTCGTCCTCGTTTTCTTTTGTTGGGTAGCCTGCCTGTGGCCGGTCTTCCTTTTCGAGTTCGTCTGCAGCCGTCCTCGTATTCTTTTGTTGGGTAGCCCGTCTGTGGTCGGTCTTCCTTTTCGAGTTCATCTGCGGCCGTCCTCATTTAATTTTTGTTGGGTAGCCCATCTGTGGCCGGTCTTTCTTTTCAAGTTCATCTGCGGCCGTCCTCATTTTATTTTTGTTGGGTAGCCCGTTTGTGGCTGACCTTCCTTTTCGAGTTCTACTGTGGCTGTCCTCGTTTTATTTTTGTTGGGTAGCCCGTTTGTGGCAGGTCTTACTTTTCGAGTTTGTCTGCGACCATCCTCGTTTTCTTTTGTTGGGTAGCCCGTCTGTGGCCGAATTTCCTTTTCGAGTTCGTCTGCGGCCGTCCTCGTTATCTTTTGTTGGGTAGTCCGTCTGTGGCGGGTCTTCCTTTTCGAGTTTGTCTGCGGTCGTCCTCGTTTTCTTTTGTTGGGTAGCCCATCTGTGGTCGGTCTTCCTTTTCGAGTTTTTCTGTGGCCGTCCTCGTTTTATTTTTGTTGGGTAGCCCGTCTATGGCCGGTCTTCCTTTTCGAATTCATCTGCGGCCGTCCTCATTTTATTTTTGTTGGGTAGCCCATCTGTGGCCGGTCTTTCTTTTCAAGTTCGTCTGCGGCCGTCCTCGTTTTATTTTTGTTGGGTAGCCTGTCTGTGGCCGGCCTTCCTTTTCGAGTTCGTTTGCGGCTGTCCTCGTTTTATTTTTGTTGTGTAGCCCGTTTATGGCCGGTCTTCCTTTTCGAGTTCGTCTGCGACCGTCCTCAATTTCTTTTGTTGGGTAGCCCGTCTGTGGCCAAATTTCCTTTTCGAGTTCGTCTGCGGCCGTCCTCGTTTTCTTTTGTTGGGTAGTCCGTCTGTGGCGGGTCTTCCTTTTCGAGTTCGTCTGCGGTCGTCCTCGTTTTCTTTTGTTGGGTAGCCTGCCTGTGGCCGGTCTTCCTTTTCGAGTTCGTCTGCAGCCGTCCTCGTATTCTTTTGTTGGGTAGCCCGTCTGTGGTCGGTCTTCCTTTTCGAGTTCATCTGCGGCCGTCCTCATTTTATTTTTGTTGGGTAGCCCATCTGTGGCCGGTCTTTCTTTTCAAGTTCGTCTGCGGCCGTCCTCGTTTTATTGTTGTTGGGTAGCCTGTCTGTGGCCGGCCTTCCTTTTCGAGTTCGTCTGCGGCTGTCCTCGTTTTATTTTTGTTGTGTAGCCCGTTTATGGCCGGTCTTCCTTTTCGAGTTCGTCTGCGACCGTCCTCAATTTCTTTTGTTGGGTAGCCCGTCTGTGGCCAAATTTCCTTTTCTAGTTCGTCTGCGGCCGTCCTCGTTTTCTTTTGTTGGGTAGTCCGTCTGTGGCGGGTCTTCCTTTTCGAGTTCGTCTGCGGTCGTCCTCGTTTTCTTTTGTTGGGTAGCCTGCCTGTGGCCGGTCTTCCTTTTTGAGTTCGTCTGCAGCCGTCCTCGTATTCTTTTGTTGGGTAGCCCGTCTGTGGTCGGTCTTCCTTTTCGAGTTCATCTGCGGCCGTCCTCATTTAATTTTTGTTGGGTAGCCCATCTGTGGCCGGTCTTTCTTTTCTAGTTCGTCTGCGGCCGTCCACATTTTATTTTTGTTGGGTAGCCCGTTTGTGGCTGACCTTCCTTTTCGAGTTCTACTGTGGCTGTCCTCGTTTTATTTTTGTTGGGTAGCCCGTTTGTGCCAGGTCTTCCTTTTCGAGTTCGTCTGCGACCATCCTCGTTTTCTTTTGTTGGGTAGCCCGTCTGTGGTCGAATTTCCTTTTCGAGTTCGTCTGCGGCCGTCCTCGTTTTCTTTTGTTGGGTAGTCCGTCTGTGGCGGGTCTTCCTTTTCGAGTTTGTCTGCGGTCCTCCTCGTTTTCTTTTATTGGGTAGCCCATCTGTCGTCGGTCTTCCTTTTCGAGTTTTTCTGTGGCCGTCCTCGTTTTATTTTTGTTGGGTAGCACGTCCGTGGCCGGTCTTCCTTTTCGAGTTCATCTGCGGCCGTCCTCATTTTATTTTTGTTGGGTAGCCCATCTATGGCCGGTCTTTCTTTTCAAGTTCGTCTGCGGCGGTCCTCCTTTTAATTTTGTTAGGTAGTCCGTCTGTGGCCGGTCTTCCTTTTCGAGTTCATCTGCGGCCGTCCTCATTTTATTTTTGTTGGGTAGCCCATCTGTGGCCGGTCTTTCTTTTCAAGTTCGTCTGCGGCCGTCCTCGTTTTATTTTTGTTGGGTAGCCTGTCTGTTGTCGGCCTTCCTTTTCGAGTTCGTCTGCGGCTGTCCTCGTTTTATTTTTGTTGTGTAGCCCGTTTATGGCCGGTCTTCCTTTTCGAGTTCGTCTGCGACCGTCCTCAATTTCTTTTGTCGGGTAGCCCGTCTGTGGCCAAATTTCCTTTTCGAGTTCGTCTGCGGCCGTCCTCGTTTTCTTTTGTTGGGTAGTCCGTCTGTGGCGGGTCTTCCTTTTCGAGTTCGTTTGCGGTCGTCCTCGTTTTATTTTGTTGGGTAGCCTGTATGTGGTCGGTCTTCCTCTTCGAGTTCGTCTGCGGCCGTCCTCGTATTCTTTTGTTGGGTAGCCCGTCTGTGGTCGGTCTTCCTTTTCGAGTTTGTCTGTGGTCGTCCTCGTTTTATTTTTGTAGGGTATCCCATCTGTGGCTGGTCTTCCTTTTCGAGTTCATCTGCGGCCGTCCTCATTTTATTTTTGTTGGGTAGCCCATCTGTGGCCGGTCTTTCTTTTCAAGTTCGTCTGCGGCCGTCCTCCTTTTAATTTTGTTGGGTAGTCCGTCTGTGGCCGGTCTTCCTTTTCGAGTTCATCTGCGGCCGTCCTCATTTTATTTTTGTTGGGTAGCCCATCTGTGGCCGGTCTTTCTTTTCAAGTTCGTCTGCGGCCGTCCTCGTTTTATTTTTGTTGGGTAGCCTGTCTGTTGTCGGCCTTCCTTTTCGAGTTCGTCTGCGGCTGTCCTCGTTTTATTTTTGTTGTGTAGCCCGTTTATGGCCGGTCTTCCTTTTCGAGTTCGTCTGCGACCGTCCTCAATTTCTTTTGTCGGGTAGCCCGTCTGTGGCCAAATTTCCTTTTCGAGTTCGTCTGCGGCCGTCCTCGTTTTCTTTTGTTGGGTAGTCCGTCTGTGGCGGGTCTTCCTTTTCGAGTTCGTCTGCGGTCGTCCTCGTTTTATTTTGTTGGGTAGCCTGTCTGTGGTCGGTCTTCCTCTTCGAGTTCATCTGCGGCCGTCCTCGTATTCTTTTGTTGGGTAGCCCGTCTGTGGTCGGTCTTCCTTTTCGAGTTTGTCTGTGGTCGTCCTCGTTTTATTTTTGTAGGGTATCCCATATGTGGCTGGTCTTCCTTTTCGAGTTCATCTGCGGCCGTCCTCATTTTATTTTTGTTGGGTAGCCCATCTGTGGCCGGTCTTTCTTTTCAAGTTCGTCTGCGGCCGTCCTCCTTTTAATTTTGTTGGGTAGTCCGTCTGTGGCCGGTCTTCCTTTTCGAGTTCATCTGCGGCCGTCCTCATTTTATTTTTGTTGGGTAGCCCATCTGTGGCCGGTCTTTCTTTTCAAGTTCGTCTGCGGCCGTCCTCGTTTTATTTTTGTTGGGTAGCCTGTCTGTGGCCGGCCTTCCTTTTCGAGTTCGTCTGCGGCTGTCCTTGTTTTATTTTTGTTGTGTAGCCCGTTTATGGCCGGTCTTCCTTTTCGAGTTCGTCTGCGACCGTCCTCAATTTCTTTTGTTGGGTAGCCCGTCTGTGGCCAAAATTCCTTTTCGAGTTCGTCTGCGGCCGTCCTCGTTTTCTTTTGTTGGGTAGTCCGTCTGTGGCGGGTCTTCCTTTTCAAGTTCGTCTGCGGTCGTCCTCGTTTTCTTTTGTTGGGTAGCCTGCCTGTGGCCGGTCTTCCTTTTCGAGTTCGTCTGCAGCCGTCCTCGTATTCTTTTGTTGGGTAGCCCGTCTGTGGTCGGTCTTCCTTTTCGAGTTCATCTGCGGCCGTCCTCATTTTATTTTTGTTGGGTAGCCCATCTGTGGCCGGTCTTTCTTTTCAAGTTCGTCTGCGGCCGTCCTCGTTTTATTGTTGTTGGGTAGCCTGTCTGTGGCCGGCCTTCCTTTTCGAGTTCGTCTGCGGCTGTCCTCGTTTTATTTTTGTTGTGTAGCCCGTTTATGGCCGGTCTTCCTTTTCGAGTTCGTCTGCGACCGTCCTCAATTTCTTTTGTTGGGTAGCCCGTCTGTGGCCAAATTTCCTTTTCGAGTTCGTCTGCGGCCGTCCTCGTTTTCTTTTGTTGGGTAGTCCGTCTGTGGCGGGTCTTCCTTTTCGAGTTCGTCTGCGGTCGTCCTCGTTTTCTTTTGTTGGGTAGCCTGCCTGTGGCCGGTCTTCCTTTTCGAGTTCGTCTGCAGCCGTCCTCGTATTCTTTTCTTGGGTAGCCCGTCTGTGGTCAGTCTTCCTTTTCGAGTTTGTCTGTGGTCGTCCTCGTTTTATT
Source organism: Lathyrus tuberosus (assembly GCA_022829125.1). NCBI lineage: Eukaryota > Viridiplantae > Streptophyta > Magnoliopsida > Fabales > Fabaceae > Lathyrus > Lathyrus tuberosus. Next base: position 1,544,348 of record JALAZF010000428.1, read on the forward strand.
TTTGTAGGGTATCCCATCTGTGGCTGGTCTTCCTTTTCGAGTTCATCTGCGGCCGTCCTCATTTTATTTTTGTTGGGTAGCCCATCTGTGGCCGGTCTTTCTTTTCAAGTTCGTCTGCGGCCGTCCTCCTTTTAATTTTGTTGGGTAGTCCGTCTGTGGCCGGTCTTCCTTTTCGAGTTCATCTGCGGCCGTCCTCATTTTATTTTTGTTGGGTAGCCCATCTGTGGCCGGTCTTTCTTTTCAAGTTCGTCTGCGGCCGTCCTCGTTTTATTTTTGTTGGGTAGCCTGTCTGTGGCCGGCCTTCCTTTTCGAGTTCGTCTGCGGCTGTCCTCGTTTTATTTTTGTTGTGTAGCCCGTTTATGGCCGGTCTTCCTTTTCGAGTTCGTCTGCGACCGTCCTCAATTTCTTTTGTTGGGTAGCCCGTCTGTGGCCAAAATTCCTTTTCGAGTTCGTCTGCGGCCGTCCTCGTTTTCTTTTGTTGGGTAGTCCGTCTGTGGCGGGTCTTCCTTTTCAAGTTCGTCTGCGGTCGTCCTCGTTTTCTTTTGTTGGGTAGCCTGCCTGTGGCCGGTCTTCCTTTTCGAGTTCGTCTGCAGCCGTCCTCGTATTCTTTTGTTGGGTAGCCCGTCTGTGGTCGGTCTTCCTTTTCGAGTTCATCTGCGACCGTCCTCATTTTATTTTTGTTGGGTAGCCCATCTGTGGCCGGTCTTTCTTTTCAAGTTCGTCTGCGGCCGTCCTCGTTTTATTGTTGTTGGGTAGCCTGTCTGTGGCCGGCCTTCCTTTTCGAGTTCGTCTGCGGCTGTCCTCGTTTTATTTTTGTTGTGTAGCCCGTTTATGGCCGGTCTTCCTTTTCGAGTTCGTCTGCGACCGTCCTCAATTTCTTTTGTTGGGTAGCCCGTCTGTGGCCAAATTTCCTTTTCGAGTTCGTCTGCGGCCGTCCTCGTTTTCTTTTGTTGGGTAGTCCGTCTGTGGCGGGTCTTCCTTTTCGAGTTCGTCTGCGGTCGTCCTCGTTTTCTTTTGTTGGGTAGCCTGCCTGTGGCCGGTCTTCCTTTTCGAGTTCGTCTGCAGCCGTCCTCGTATTCTTTTCTTGGGTAGCCCGTCTGTGGTCGGTCTTCCTTTTCGAGTTCATCTGCGGCCGTCCTCATTTAATTTTTGTTGGGTAGCCCATCTGTGGCCGGTCTTTCTTTTCTAGTTCGTCTGCGGCCGTCCTCATTTTATTTTTGTTGGGTAGCACGTCTGTGGCCGGTCTTCCTTTTCGAGTTCATCTGCGGCCGTCCTCATTTTATTTTTGTTGGGTAGCCCATCTATGGCCGGTCTTTCTTTTCAAGTTCGTCTGCGGCGGTCCTCCTTTTAATTTTGTTAGGTAGTCCGTCTGTGGCCGGTCTTCCTTTTCGAGTTCATCTGCGGCCGTCCTCATTTTATTTTTGTTGGGTAGCCCATCTGTGGCCGGTCTTTCTTTTCAAGTTCGTCTGCGGCCGTCCTCGTTTTATTTTTGTTGGGTAGCCTGTCTGTTGTCGGCCTTCCTTTTCGAGTTCGTCTGCGGCTGTCCTCGTTTTATTTTTGTTGTGTAGCCCGTTTATGGCCGGTCTTCCTTTTCGAGTTCGTCTGCGACCGTCCTCAATTTCTTTTGTCGGGTAGCCCGTCTGTGGCCAAATTTCCTTTTCGAGTTCGGCTGCGGCCGTCCTCGTTTTCTTTTGTTGGGTAGTCCGTCTGTGGCGGGTCTTCCTTTTCGAGTTCGTCTGCGGTCGTCCTCGTTTTATTTTGTTGGGTAGCCTGTCTATGGTCGGTCTTCCTCTTCGAGTTCGTCTGCGGCCGTCCTCGTATTCTTTTGTTGGGTAGCCCGTCTGTGGTCGGTCTTCCTTTTCGAGTTTGTCTGTGGTCGTCCTCGTTTTATTTTTGTAGGGTATCCCATCTGTGGCTGGTCTTCCTTTTCGAGTTCATCTGCGGCCGTCCTCATTTTATTTTTGTTGGGTAGCCCATCTGTGGCCGGTCTTTCTTTTCAAGTTCGTCTGCGGCTGTCCACCTTTTAATTTTGTTGGGTAGTCCGTCTGTGGCCGGTCTTCCTTTTCGAGTTCATCTGCGGCCGTCCTCATTTTATTTTTGTTGGGTAGCCCATCTGTGGCCGGTCTTTCTTTTCAAGTTCGTCTGCGGCCGTCCTCGTTTTATTTTTGTTGGGTAGCCTGTCTGTGGCCGGCCTTCCTTTTCGAGTTCGTCTGCGGCTGTACTCGTTTTATTTTTGTTGTGTAGCCCGTTTATGGCCGGTCTTCCTTTTCGAGTTCGTCTGCGACCGTCCTCAATTTCTTTTGTTGGGTAGCCCGTCTGTGGCCAAAATTCCTTTTCGAGTTCGTCTGCGGCCGTCCTCGTTTTCTTTTGTTGGGTAGTCCGTCTGTGGCGGGTCTTCCTTTTCGAGTTCGTCTGCGGCCGTCCTCGTTTTCTTTTGTTGGGTAGTCCGTCTGTGGCGGGTCTTCCTTTTCAAGTTCATCTGCGGTCGTCCTCGTTTTCTTTTGTTGGGTAGCCTGCCTGTGGCCGGTCTTCCTTTTCGAGTTCGTCTGCAGCCGTCCTCGTATTCTTTTGTTGGGTAGCCCGTCTGTGGTCGGTCTTCCTTTTCGAGTTCATCTGCGGCCGTCCTCATTTAATTTTTGTTGGGTAGCCCATCTGTGGCCGGTCTTTCTTTTCAAGTTCGTCTGCGGCCGTCCTCATTTTATTTTTGTTGGGTAGCCCGTTTGTGGCTGACCTTCCTTTTCGAGTTCTACTGTGGCTGTCCTCGTTTTATTTTTGTTGGGTAGCCCGTTTGTGGCAGGTCTTCCTTTTCGAGTTCGTCTGCGACCATCCTCGTTTTCTTTTGTTGGGTAGCCCGTCTGTGGTCGAATTTCCTTTTCGAGTTCGTCTGCGGCCGTCCTCGTTTTCTTTTGTTGGGTAGTCCGTCTGTGGCGGGTCTTCCTTTTCGAGTTTGTCTACGGTCCTCCTCGTTTTCTTTTGTTGGGTAGCCCATCTGTCGTCGGTCTTCCTTTTCGAGTTCATATGCGGCCGTCCTCATTTTATTTTTGTTGGGTAGCCCATCTGTGGCCGGTCTTTCTTTTCAAGTTCGTCTGCGGCCGTCCTCCTTTTAATTTTGTTAGGTAGTCCGTCTGTGGCCGGTCTTCCTTTTCGAGTTCATCTGCGGCCGTCCTCATTTTATTTTTGTTGGGTAGCCCATCTGTGGCCGGTCTTTCTTTTCAAGTTCGTCTGCGGCCGTCCTCGTTTTATTTTTGTTGGGTAGCCTGTCTGTGGCCGGCCTTCCTTTTCGAGTTCGTCTGCGGCTGTCCTCGTTTTATTTTTGTTGTGTAGCCCGTTTATGGCCGGTCTTCCTTTTCGAGTTCGTCTGCGACCGTCCTCAATTTCTTTTGTTGGGTAGCCCGTCTGTGGCCAAATTTCCTTTTTGAGTTCGTCTGCGGCCGTCCTCGTTTTCTTTTGTTGGGTAGTCCGTCTGTGGCGGGTCTTCCTTTTCGAGTTCGTCTGCGGTCGTCCTCGTTTTCTTTTGTTGGGTAGCCTGTCTGTGGTCGGTCTTCCTTTTCTAGTTCGTCTGCGGCCGTCCTCGTATTCTTTTGTTGGGTAGCCCGTCTGTGGTCGGTCTTCCTTTTCGAGTTTGTTTGTGGTCGTACTCGTTTTATTTTTGTAGGGTATCCCATCTGTGGCTGGTCTTCCTTTTCGAGTTCATCTGCGGCCGTCCTCATTTAATTTTTGTTGGGTAGCCCATCTGTGGCCGGTCTTTCTTTTCAAGTTCGTCTGCGGCCGTCCTCGTTTTATTTTTGTTGGGTAGCCCGTCTGTGGCCGGCCTTCCTTTTCGAGTTCGTCTGCGGCTGTCCTCGTTTTACTTTTGTTGGGTAGCCCGATTGTGGCAGGTCTTCCTTTTCGAGTTCGTCTGCGACCGTCCTCGTTTTCTTTTGTTGGGTAGCCTGTCTGTGGCCGAATTTCCTTTTTGAGTTTGTCTGTGGCCGTCCTCGTTTTCTTTTGTTGGGTAGTCCATCTGTGGCGGGTCTTCCTTTTCAAGTTCGTCTGCGGTCGTCCTCGTTTTCTTTTATTGGGTAGCCTGCCTGTGGCCGGTCTTCCTTTTCGAGTTCGTCTGCGGCCGTCCTCGTATTCTTTTGTTGGGTAGCCCGTCTTTGGTCGGTCTTCCTTTTCGAGTTCATCTGCGGCCGTCCTCATTTAATTTTTGTTGGGTAGCCCATCTGTGGCCGGTCTTTCTTTTCAAGTTCGTCTGCGGCCGTCCTTATTTTATTTTTGTTGGGTAGCCCGTTTGTGGCCGACCTTCCTTTTCGAGTTCGTCTGTGGCTGTCCTCGTTTTATTTTTGTTGGGTAACCCGTTTGTGGCAGGTCTTCCTTTTCGAGTTTGTCTGCGACCGTCCTCGTTTTCTTTTGTTGGGTAGCCCGTCTGTGGCCGAATTTCCTTTTCGAGTTCGTCTGCGGCCGTCCTCGTTTTCTTTTGTTGGGTAGTCCGTCTGTGGCGGATCTTCCTTTTCGAGTTTGTCTGCGGTCGTCCTCGTTTTCTTTTGTTGGGTAGCCCATCTGTGGTTGGTCTTCCTTTTCGAGTTTTTCTGTGGCCGTCCTCGTTTTATTTTTGTTGGGTAGCCCGTCTGTGGCCGGTCTTCCTTTTCGAGTTCATCTGCGGCCGTCCTCATTTTATTTTTGTTGGGTAGCCCATCTGTGGCCAGTCTTTCTTTTCAAGTTCGTCTGCGGCCGTCCTCGTTTTATTTTTGTTGGGTAGCCTGTCTGTGGCCGGCCTTCCTTTTCGAGTTCGTCTGCGACTGTCCTCGTTTTATTTTTGTTGGGTAGCCCATTTATGGGCGGTCTTCCTTTTCGAGTTCGTCTGCTACCGTCCTTAATTTCTTTTGTTGGGTAGCCCGTCTGTGGCCAAATTTCCTTTTCGAGTTCGTCTGCGGCCGTCCTCGTTTTCTTTTGTTGGGTAGTCCGTCTGTGGCGGGTCTTCCTTTTCGAGTTCGTCTGCGGTCGTCCTCGTTTTCTTTTGTTGGGTAGCCTGCCTGTGGCCGGTCTTCCTTTTCGAGTTCGTCTGCAGCCGTCCTCGTATTCTTTTGTTGGGTAGCCCGTCTGTGGTCGGTCTTCCTTTTCGAGTTCATCTGCGGCCGTCCTCATTTAATTTTTGTTGGGTAGCCCATCTGTGGCCGGTCTTTCTTTTCAAGTTCGTCTGCGGCCGTCCTCATTTTATTTTTGTTGGGTAGCCCGTTTGTGGCCGACCTTCCATTTCGAGTTCGTCTGTGGCTGTCCTCGTTTTATTTTTGTTGGGTAGCCCATTTGTGGCAGGTCTTCCTTTTCGAGTTCGTCTGCGACCGTCCTCGTTTTCTTTTGTTGGGTGGCCCGTCTGTGGCCGAATTTCCTTTTCGAGTTCGTCTGCGGCCGTCCTCGTTTTCTTTTGTTGGGTAGTCCGTCTGTGGCGGGTCTTCCTTTTCGAGTTTGTCTGCGGTCGTCCTCGTTTTCTTTTGTTGGGTAGCCCATCTGTGGTCGGTCTTCCTTTTCGAGTTTTTCTGTGGCCGTCCTCGTTTTATTTTTGTTGGGTAGCCCGTCTGTGGCCGGTCTTCCTTTTCGAGTTCAACTGCGGCCGTCCTCATTTTATTTTTGTTGGGTAGCCCATCTGTGGCCGACCTTCCTTTTCGAGTTCGTCTGCGACTGTCCTCGTTTTATTTTTGTTGGATAGCCCGTTTATGGCCGGTCTTCCTTTTCGAGTTCGTCTGCTACCGTCCTCAATTTCTTTTGTTGGGTAGCCCGTCCGTGGCCAAATTTCCTTTTTGAGTTCGTCTGCGGCCGTCCTCGTTTTCTTTTGTTGGGTAGTCCGTCTGTGGCGGGTCTTCCTTTTCGAGTTCGTCTGCGGTCGTCCTCGTTTTCTTTTGTTGGGTAGCCTGTCTGTGGTCGGTCTTCCTTTTCGAGTTCGTCTGCGGCCATCCTCGTATTCTTTTGTTGGGTAGCCCGTCTGTGGTCGGTCTTCCTTTTCGAGTTTGTCTGTGGCCGTCCTCGTTTTATTTTTGTTGGGTAGCCCGTCTGTGGCCGGTCTTCCTTTTCGAGTTCATCTGCGGCCGTCCTCATTTTATTTTTGTTGGGTAGCCCATCTGTGGCCGGTCTTTCTTTTCAAGTTCGTCTGCGGCCGTCCTCATTTTATTTTTGTTGGGTAGTCCGTCTGTGGCCGGTCTTCCTTTTCGAGTTCATCTGCGGCCGTCCTCATTTTATTTCTGTTGGGTAGCCCATCTATGGCCGGTCTTTCTTTTCAAGTTCGTCTGCGGCCGTCCTCGTTTTATTTTTGTTGGGTAGCCTGTCTGTGGCCGGCCTTCCTTTTTGAGTTCGTCTGCGGCTGTCCTCGTTTTATTTTTGTTGGGTAGCCCGTTTATGGCCGGTCTTCCTTTTGAGTTCGTCTGCGACCGTCATCAATTTCTTTTGTTGGGTAGCCCGTCTGTGGCCAAATTTCCTTTTCGAGTTCGTCTGCGACCGTCATCGTTTTCTTTTGTTGGGTAGCCCGTCTGTGGCGGGTCTTCCTTTTCGAGTTCGTCTGCGGCCGTCCTCGTTTTCTTTTGTTGGGTAGTCCGTCTGTGGCCGGTCTTCCTTTTCGACTTCATCTGCGGCCGTCCTCATTTTATTTTTGTTGGGTAGCCCATCTGTGGCCGGTCTTTCTTTTCAAGTTCGTCTGCGGCCGTCCTCGTTTTATTTTTGTTGGGTAGCCTGTCTGTGGGCGGCCTTCCTTTTTGAGTTCGTCTGCGGCTGTCCTCGTTTTATTTTTGTTGGGTAGCCCGTTTATGGCCGGTCTTCCTTTTGAGTTCGTCTGCGACCGTCCTCAATTTCTTTTGTTGGGTAGCCCGTCTGTGGCCAAATTTCCTTTTCGAGTTTGTCTGCGGCCGTCCTCGTTTTCTTTTGTTGGGTAGTCCGTCTGTGGCGGGTCTTCCTTTTCGAGTTCGTCTGCGGTCGTCCTCGTTTTATTTTTGTAGGGTATCCCATCTGTGGCCGGTCTTCCTTTTCGAGTTCATCTGCGGCCGTCCTCATTTAATTTTTGTTGGGTAGCCCATCTGTGGCCGGTCTTTCTTTTCAAGTTCGTCTGCGGCCGTCCTCGTTTTATTTTTGTTGGGTAGCCCGTCTGTGGCCGGCCTTCCTTTTCGAATTTGTCTGCGGCTGTCCTCGTTTTACTTTTGTTGGGTAGCCCGATTGTGGCAGGTCTTCCTTTTCGAGTTCGTCTGCGACCGTCCCCGTTTTCTTTTGTTGGGTAGCCTGTCTGTGGCCGAATTTCCTTTTTGAGTTTGTCTGCGGCCGTCCTCGTTTTCTTTTGTTGGGTAGTCCATCTGTGGCGGGTCTTCCTTTTCAAGTTCGTCTGCGGTCGTCCTCGTTTTCTTTTATTGGGTAGCCTGCCTGTGGCCGGTCTTCCTTTTCGAGTTCGTCTGCGGCCGTCCTCGTATTCTTTTGTTGGGTAGCCCGTCTGTGGTTGGTCTTCCTTTTCGAGTTCATCTGCGGCCGTCCTCATTTAATTTTTATTGGGTAGCCCATCTGTGGCCGGTCTTTCTTTTCAAGTTCGTCTGCGGCCTTCCTCATTTTATTTTTGTTGGGTAGCCCGTTTGTGGTCGACCTTCCTTTTCGAGTTCGTCTGTGGCTGTCCTCGTTTTATTTTTGTTGGGTAGCCCGTTTGTGGCAGGTCTTCCTTTTCGAGTTCGTCTGCGATCGTCCTCGTTTTCTTTTGTTGGGTAGCCCGTCTGTGGCCGAATTTCCTTTTCGAGTTCGTCTGCGGCCGTCCTCGTTTTCTTTTGTTGGGTAGTCCGTCTGTGGTGGGTCTTCCTTTTCGAGTTTGTCTGCGGTCGTCCTCGTTTTCTTTTGTTGGGTAGCCCATCTGTGGTCGGTCTTCCTTTTCGAGTTTTTCTGTGGCCGTCCTCGTTTTATTTTTGTTGGGTAGCCCGTCTGTGGCCGGTCTTTCTTTTCAAGTTCGTCTGCGGCCGTCCTCGTTTTATTTTTGTTGGGTAGCCTGTCTGTGGCCGGCCTTCCTTTTCGAGTTCGTCTGCGACTGTCCTCGTATTCTTTTGTTGGGTAGCCCGTCTGTGGTCGGTCTTCCTTTTCGAGTTTGTCTGTGGCCGTCCTCGTTTTATTTTTGTAGGGTATCCCATCTGTGGCCGGTCTTCCTTTTCGAGTTCATCTGCGGCCGTCCTCATTTTATTTTTGTTGGGTAGCCCATCTGTGGCCAGTCTTTCTTTTCAAGTTCGTCTGCGGCCGTCCTCGTTTTATTTTTGTTGGGTAGCCTGTCTGTGGTCGGTCTTCCTTTTCGAGTTCGTCTGCGGCCGTCCTCGTATTCTTTTGTTGGGTAGCCCGTCTGTGGTCGGTCTTCCTTTTCGAGTTTGTCTGTGGCCGTCCTCGTTTTATTTTTGTAGGGTATCCCATCTGTGGCCGGTCTTCCTTTTCGAGTTCATCTGCGGCCGTCCTCATTTTATTTTTGTTGGGTAGCCCATCTGTGTCCGATCTTTCTTTTCATGTTCGTCTGCGGCCGTCCTTGTTTTATTTTTGTTGGGTAGCCCGTCTGTGGCCGACTTCCTTTTCGAGTTCGTCTGCGACCGTCCCCGTTTTCTTTTGTTGGGTAGCCCGTCTGTGGCCGAATTTCTTTTTTGAGTTCGTCTGCGGCCTTCCTCATTTTCTTTTGTTGGGTAGTCCATCTGTGGCGGGTCTTCCTGTTCGAGTTCGTCTGCGGTCGTCCTCGTTTTCTTTTGTTGGGTAGCCTGTCTGTGGCCGGTCTTCCTTTTCTAGTTCGTCTGCGGCCGTCCTCGTATTCTTTTGTTGGGTAGGCCGTCTGTGGTCGGTCTTCCTTTTCAAGTTTGTCTGTGGCCGTCCTCGTTTTATTTTTGTTGGGTATCCCATCTGTGGCCGGTCTTCCTTTTCGAGTTCATTTGCGGCCGTCCTCATTTAATTTTTGTTGGGTAGCCCATCTGTGGCCGGTCTTTCTTTTCAAGTTCGTCTGCGGCCGTCCTCATTTTATTTTTGTTGGGTAGCCCGTCTGTGCCCGGTCTTCCTTTTCGAGTTCGTCTGTGGTTGTCCTCGTTTTATTTTTGTTGGGTAGCCCGTTTGTGGCAGGTCTTCCTTTCCGAGTTCGTCTGCGACCGTCCTCGTTTTCTTTGGTTGGGTAGCCCGTCTGTGGCCGAATTTCCTTTTCGAGTTCGTCTGCCAAATTTCCTTTTCGAGTTCGTCTGCGACGGTCCTCGTTTTCTTTTGTTGGGTAGTCCATCTGTGGCGGGTCTTCCTTTTCGAGTTCGTCTGCGGTCGTCCTCGTTTTCTTTTATTGGGTAGCCTGTCTGTGGTCGGTCTTCATTTTCAAGTTCGTCTGCGGCCGTCCTCGTATTCTTTTGTTGGGTAGCCCGTCTGTGGTCGGTCTTCCTTTTCGAGTTTGTCTGTGGCCGTCCTCGTTTTATTTTTGATGGGTAGCCCGTCTGTGGCCGGTCTTCCTTTTCGAGTTCATCTGCGGTCGTCCTCATTTTATTTTTGTTGGGTAGCCCATATGTGGCTGATCTTTCTTTTCAAGTTCGTCTGCGGCCGTCCTCGTTTTCTTTTGTTGGGTAGTCAGTCTGTGGCGGGTCTTCCTTCTCGAGTTCGTCTGCGGTCGTCCTCGTTTTCTTTTGTTGGGTAGCCTATCTGTGGTCGGTCTTCCTTTTCGAGTTCGTCTGCGGCCGTCCTCGTTTTCTTTTGTTGGGTAGTCCATCTGTGGCGGGTCTTCCTTTTCAAGTTCGTCTGCGGTCGTCCTCGTTTTCTTTTATTGGGTAGCCTGCCTGTGGCCGGTCTTCCTTTTCGAGTTCCTCTGCGGCCGTCCTCGTATTCTTTTGTTGGGTAGCCCGTCTGTGGTCGGTCTTCCTTTTCGAGTTCATCTGCGGCCGTCCTCATTTAATTTTTGTTGGGTAGCCCATCTGTGGCCGGTCTTTCTTTTCAAGTTCGTCTGCGGCCTTCCTCATTTTATTTTTGTTGGGTAGCCCGTTTGTGGCCGACCTTCCTTTTCGAGTTCGTCTGTGGCTGTCCTCGTTTTATTTTTGTTGGGTAGCCCGTTTGTGGCAGGTCTTCCTTTTCGAGTTCGTCTGCGACCGTCCTCGTTTTCTTTTGTTGGGTAGCCCGTCTGTGGCCGAATTTCCTTTTCGAGTTCGTCTGCGGCCGTCCTCGTTTTCTTTTGTTGGGTAGTCCGTCTGTGGCGGGTCTTCCTTTTCGAGTTTGTCTGCGGTCGTCCTCGTTTTCTTTTGTTGGGTAGCCCATCTGTGGTCGGTCTTCCTTTTCGAGTTTTTCTGTGGCCGTCCTCGTTTTATTTTTGTTGGGTAGCCCGTCTGTGGCCGGTCTTTCTTTTCAAGTTCGTCTGCGGCCGTCCTCGTTTTATTTTTGTTGGGTAGCCTGTCTGTGGCCGGCCTTCCTTTTCGAGTTCGTCTGCGACTGTCCTCGTATTCTTTTGTTGGGTAGCCCGTCTGTGGTCGGTCTTCCTTTTCGAGTTTGTCTGTGGCCGTCCTCGTTTTATTTTTGTAGGGTATCCCATCTGTGGCCGGTCTTCCTTTTCGAGTTCATCTGCGGCCGTCCTCATTTTATTTTTGTTGGGTAGCCCATCTGTGGCCAGTCTTTCTTTTCAAGTTCGTCTGCGGCCGTCCTCGTTTTATTTTTGTTGGGTAGCCTGTCTGTGGTCGGTCTTCCTTTTCGAGTTCGTCTGCGGCCGTCCTCGTATTCTTTTGTTGGGTAGCCCGTCTGTGGTCGGTCTTCCTTTTCGAGTTTGTCTGTGGCCGTCCTCTTTTTATTTTTGTAGGGTATCCCATCTGTGGCCGGTCTTCCTTTTCGAGTTCATCTGCGGCCGTCCTCATTTTATTTTTGTTGGGTAGCCCATCTGTGTCCGATCTTTCTTTTCATGTTTGTCTGCGGCCGTCCTTGTTTTATTTTTGTTGGGTAGCCCGTCTGTGGCCGACTTCCTTTTCGAGTTCGTCTGCGACCGTCCCCGTTTTCTTTTGTTGGGTAGCCCGTCTGTGGCCGAATTTCTTTTTTGAGTTCGTCTGCGGCCTTCCTCATTTTCTTTTGTTGGGTAGTCCATCTGTGGCGGGTCTTCCTGTTCGAGTTCGTCTGCGGTCGTCCTCGTTTTCTTTTGTTGGGTAGCCTGTCTGTGGCCGGTCTTCCTTTTCTAGTTCGTCTGCGGCCGTGCTCGTATTCTTTTGTTGGGTAGCCCGTCTGTGGTCGGTCTTCCTTTTCAAGTTTGTCTGTGGCCGTCCTCGTTTTATTTTTGTTGGGTATCCCATCTGTGGCCGGTCTTCCTTTTCGAGTTCATTTGCGGCCGTCCTCATTTAATTTTTGTTGGGTAGCCCATCTGTGGCCGGTCTTTCTTTTCAAGTTCGTCTGCGGCCGTCCTCATTTTATTTTTGTTGGGTAGCCCGTCTGTGGCCGGTCTTCCTTTTCGAGTTCGTCTGTGGTTGTCCTCGTTTTATTTTTGTTGGGTAGCCCGTTTGTGGCAGGTCTTCCTTTCCGAGTTCGTCTGCGACCGTCCTCGTTTTCTTTGGTTGGGTAGCCCGTCTGTGGCCGAATTTCCTTTTCGAGTTCGTCTGCCAAATTTCCTTTTCGAGTTCGTCTGCGACGGTCCTCGTTTTCTTTTGTTGGGTAGTCCATCTGTGGCGGGTCTTCCTTTTCGAGTTCGTCTGCGGTCGTCCTCGTTTTCTTTTATTGGGTAGCCTGTCTGTGGTCGGTCTTCATTTTCAAGTTCGTCTGCGGCCGTCCTCGTATTCTTTTGTTGGGTAGCCCGTCTGTGGTCGGTCTTCCTTTTCGAGTTTGTCTGTGGCCGTCCTCGTTTTATTTTTGATGGGTATCCCGTCTGTGGCCGGTCTTCCTTTTCGAGTTCATCTGCGGTCGTCCTCATTTTATTTTTGTTGGGTAGCCCATATGTGGCTGATCTTTCTTTTCAAGTTCGTCTGCGGCCGTCCTCGTTTTCTTTTGTTGGGTAGTCAGTCTGTGGCGGGTCTTCCTTCTCGAGTTCGTCTGCGGTCGTCCTCGTTTTCTTTTGTTGGGTAGCCTATCTGTGGTCGTTCTTCCTTTTCGAGTTCGTCTGCGGCCGTCCTCGTTTTCTTTTGTTGGGTAGTCCATCTGTGGCGGGTCTTCCTTTTCAAGTTCGTCTGCGGTCGTCCTCGTTTTCTTTTATTGGGTAGCCTGCCTGTGGCCGGTCTTCCTTTTCGAGTTCGTCTGCGGCCGTCCTCGTATTCTTTTGTTGGGTAGCCCGTCTGTGGTCGGTCTTCCTTTTCGAGTTCATCTGCGGCCGTCCTCATTTAATTTTTGTTGGGTAGCCCATCTGTGGCCGGTCTTTCTTTTCAAGTTCGTCTGCGGCCTTCCTCATTTTATTTTTGTTGGGTAGCCCGTTTGTGGCCGACCTTCCTTTTCGAGTTCGTCTGTGGCTGTCCTCGTTTTATTTTTGTTGGGTAGCCCGTTTGTGGCAGGTCTTCCTTTCCGAGTTCGTCTGCGACCGTCCTCGTTTTCTTTGGTTGGGTAGCCCGTCTGTGGCCGAATTTCCTTTTCGAGTTCGTCTGCCAAATTTCCTTTTCGAGTTCGTCTGCGACGGTCCTCGTTTTCTTTTGTTGGGTAGTCCATCTGTGGCGGGTCTTCCTTTTCGAGTTCGTCTGCGGTCGTCCTCGTTTTCTTTTATTGGGTAGCCTGTCTGTGGTCGGTCTTCATTTTCAAGTTCGTCTGCGGCCGTCCTCGTATTCTTTTGTTGGGTAGCCCGTCTGTGGTCGGTCTTCCTTTTCGAGTTTGTCTGTGGCCGTCCTCGTTTTATTTTTGATGGGTATCCCGTCTGTGGCCGGTCTTCCTTTTCGAGTTCATCTGCGGTCGTCCTCATTTTATTTTTGTTGGGTAGCCCATATGTGGCTGATCTTTCTTTTCAAGTTCGTCTGCGGCCGTCCTCGTTTTCTTTTGTTGGGTAGTCAGTCTGTGGCGGGTCTTCCTTCTCGAGTTCGTCTGCGGTCGTCCTCGTTTTCTTTTGTTGGGTAGCCTATCTGTGGTCGTTCTTCCTTTTCGAGTTCGTCTGCGGCCGTCCTCGTTTTCTTTTGTTGGGTAGTCCATCTGTGGCGGGTCTTCCTTTTCAAGTTCGTCTGCGGTCGTCCTCGTTTTCTTTTATTGGGTAGCCTGCCTGTGGCCGGTCTTCCTTTTCGAGTTCGTCTGCGGCCGTCCTCGTATTCTTTTGTTGGGTAGCCCGTCTGTGGTCGGTCTTCCTTTTCGAGTTCATCTGCGGCCGTCCTCATTTAATTTTTGTTGGGTAGCCCATCTGTGGCCGGTCTTTCTTTTCAAGTTCGTCTGCGGCCTTCCTCATTTTATTTTTGTTGGGTAGCCCGTTTGTGGCCGACCTTCCTTTTCGAGTTCGTCTGTGGCTGTCCTCGTTTTATTTTTGTTGGGTAGCCCGTTTGTGGCAGGTCTTCCTTTCCGAGTTCGTCTGCGACCGTCCTCGTTTTCTTTGGTTGGGTAGCCCGTCTGTGGCCGAATTTCCTTTTCGAGTTCGTCTGCCAAATTTCCTTTTCGAGTTCGTCTGCGACGGTCCTCGTTTTCTTTTGTTGGGTAGTCCATCTGTGGCGGGTCTTCCTTTTCGAGTTCGTCTGCGGTCGTCCTCGTTTTCTTTTATTGGGTAGCCTGTCTGTGGTCGGTCTTCATTTTCAAGTTCGTCTGCGGCCGTCCTCGTATTCTTTTGTTGGGTAGCCCGTCTGTGGTCGGTCTTCCTTTTCGAGTTTGTCTGTGGCCGTCCTCGTTTTATTTTTGATGGGTATCCCGTCTGTGGCCGGTCTTCCTTTTCGAGTTCATCTGCGGTCGTCCTCATTTTATTTTTGTTGGGTAGCCCATATGTGGCTGATCTTTCTTTTCAAGTTCGTCTGCGGCCGTCCTCGTTTTCTTTTGTTGGGTAGTCAGTCTGTGGCGGGTCTTCCTTCTCGAGTTCGTCTGCGGTCGTCCTCGTTTTCTTTTGTTGGGTAGCCTATCTGTGGTCGTTCTTCCTTTTCGAGTTCGTCTGCGGCCGTCCTCGTTTTCTTTTGTTGCGTAGTCCATCTGTGGCGGGTCTTCCTTTTCAAGTTCGTCTGCGGTCGTCCTCGTTTTCTTTTATTGGGTAGCCTGCCTGTGGCCGGTCTTCCTTTTCGAGTTCGTCTGTGGCCGTCCTCGTATTCTTTTGTTGGGTAGCCCGTCTGTGGTCGGTCTTCCTTTTCGAGTTCATCTGCGGCCGTCCTCATTTAATTTTTGTTGGGTAGCCCATCTGTGGCCGGTCTTTCTTTTCAAGTTCGTCTGCGGCCTTCCTCATTTTATTTTTGTTGGGTAGCCCGTTTGTGGCCGACCTTCCTTTTCGAGTTCGTCTGTGGCTGTCCTCGTTTTATTTTTGTTGGGTAGCCCGTTTGTGGCAGGTCTTCCTTTTCGAGTTCGTCTGCGACCGTCCTCGTTTTCTTTTGTTGGGTAGCCCGTCTGTGGCCGAATTTCCTTTTCGAGTTCGTCTGCGGCCGTCCTCGTTTTCTTTTGTTGGGTAGTCCGTCTGTGGCGGGTCTTCCTTTTCGAGTTTGTCTGCGGTCGTCCTCGTTATCTTTTGTTGGGTAGCCCATCTGTGGTCGGTCTTCCTTTTCGAGTTTTTCTGTGGGCGTCCTCGTTTTATTTTTGTTGGGTAGCCCGTCTGTGGCCGGTCTTTCTTTTCAAGTTCGTCTGCGGCCGTCCTCGTTTTATTTTTGTTGGGTAGCCTGTCAGTGGCCGGCCTTCCTTTTCGAGTTCGTCTGCGACTGTCCTCGTATTCTTTTGTTGGGTAGCCCGTCTGTGGTCGGTCTTCCTTTTCGAGTTTGTCTGTGGCCGTCCTCGTTTTATTTTTGTAGGGTATCCCATCTGTGGCCGGTCTTCCTTTTCGAGTTCATCTGCGGCCGTCCTCATTTTATTTTTGTTGGGTAGCCCATCTGTGGCCAGTCTTTCTTTTCAAGTTCGTTTGCGGCCGTCCTCGTTTTATTTTTGTTGGGTAGCCTGTCTGTGGTCGGTCTTCCTTTTCGAGTTCGTCTGCGGCCGTCCTCGTATTCTTTTGTTGGGTAGCCCGTCTGTGGTCGGTCTTCCTTTTCGAGTTTGTCTGTGGCCGTCCTCGTTTTATTTTTGTAGGGTATCCCATCTGTGGCCGGTCTTCCTTTTCGAGTTCATCTGCGGCCGTCCTCATTTTATTTTTGTTGGGTAGCCCATCTGTGTCCGATCTTTCTTTTCATGTTCGTCTGCGGCCGTCCTTGTTTTATTTTTGTTGGGTAGCCCGTCTGTGGCCGACTTCCTTTTCGAGTTCGTCTGCGACCGTCCCCGTTTTCTTTTGTTGGGTAGCCCGTCTGTGGCCGAATTTCTTTTTTGAGTTCGTCTGCGGCCTTCCTCATTTTCTTTTGTTGGGTAGTCCATCTGTGGCGGGTCTTCCTGTTCGAGTTCGTCTGCGGTCGTCCTCGTTTTCTTTTGTTGGGTAGCCTGTCTGTGGCCGGTCTACCTTTTCTAGTTCGTCTGCGGCCGTCCTCGTATTCTTTTGTTGGGTAGCCCGTCTGTGGTCGGTCTTCCTTTTCAAGTTTGTCTGTGGCCGTCCTCGTTTTATTTTTGTTGGGTATCCCATCTGTGGCCGGTCTTTCTTTTCAAGTTCGTCTGCGGCCGTCCTCATTTTATTTTTGTTGGGTAGCCCGTCTGTGGCCGGTCTTCCTTTTCGAGTTCGTCTGTGGTTGTCCTCGTTTTATTTTTGTTGGGTAGCCCGTTTGTGGCAGGTCTTCCTTTCCGAGTTCGTCTGCGACCGTCCTCGTTTTCTTTGGTTGGGTAGCCCGTCTGTGGCCGAATTTCCTTTTCGAGTTCGTCTCCCAAATTTCCTTTTCGAGTTCGTCTGCGACGGTCCTCGTTTTCTTTTGTTGGGTAGTCCATCTGTGGCGAGTCTTCCTTTTCGAGTTCGTCTGCGGTCGTCCTCGTTTTCTTTTATTGGGTAGCCTGTCTGTGGTCGGTCTTCATTTTCAAGTTCGTCTGCGGCCGTCCTCGTATTCTTTTGTTGGGTAGCCCGTCTGTGGTCGGTCTTCCTTTTCGAGTTTGTCTGTGGCCGTCCTCGTTTTATTTTTGATGGGTAGCCCGTCTGTGGCCGGTCTTCCTTTTCGAGTTCATCTGCGGTCGTCCTCATTTTATTTTTGTTGGGTAGCCCATATGTGGCTGATCTTTCTTTTCAAGTTCGTCTGCGACCGTCCTCGTTTTCTTTTATTGGGTAGTCTGTCTGTGGCGGGTCTTTCTTCTCGAGTTCGTCTGCGGTCGTCCTCGTTTTCTTTTGTTGGGTAGCCTATCTGTGGTCGGTCTTCCTTTTCGAGTTCGTCTGCGGCCGTCCTTGTATTCTTTTGTTGGGTAGCCCGTCTGTGGTCAGTCTTCCTTTTCGAGTTTGTCTGTGGCCGTCCTCGTTTTATTTTTGTTGGGTAGCCCGTCTGTGGCCGATCTTCCTTTTCGAGTTCATCTGCGGTCGTCCTAATTTTATTTTTGTCGGGTAGCCCATCTGTGGCGGGTCTTTCTTTTCAAGTTTGTCTGCGGCCGTCCTCGTTTTATTTTTGTTGGGTAGCCCGTCTGTGGCAGGCCTTCCTTTTCGAGTTCGTTTGTGGTTGTCCTCGTTTTAGTTTTGTTGGGTAGCCCGTTTATGGCCGGTCTTCCTTTTCGAGTTC
The DNA here is from genome assembly GCA_022829125.1 of Lathyrus tuberosus. Taxonomy (NCBI): domain Eukaryota; kingdom Viridiplantae; phylum Streptophyta; class Magnoliopsida; order Fabales; family Fabaceae; genus Lathyrus; species Lathyrus tuberosus. Next base: position 1,560,988 of record JALAZF010000428.1, read on the forward strand.
GTCTGCGATCGTCCTCGTTTTCTTTTGTTTGGTAGCACGTCTGTGGCCAAATTTCCTTTTCGAGTTCGTCTGCGGCCGTCCTCGTTTTCTTTTGTTGCGTAGTCCGTCTGTGGCGGGTCTTCCCTTTCGAGTTCGTCTGCGGTCATCCTCGTTTTCTTTTGTTGGGTAGCCTGTCTGTGGTCGGTCTTCCTTTTCGAGTTCGTCTGCGGCCGTCCTCGTATTCTTTTGTTGGGTAGCCCGTCTCTGGTCGATCTTCCTTTACGAGTTTGTCTGTGGCCGTCCTCGTTTTATTTTTGCTGGGTAGCCCGTCTGTGGCAGGTCTTCCTTTTCGAATTCATCTGCAGCCGTCGTCATTTTATTTTTGTTGGGTAGCCCATCTGTGGCCGGTCTTTCTTTTCAAGTTCGTCTGCGGCCGTGCTCGTTTTATTTTTGTTGGGTAGCCCGTCTGTGGCCGGCCTTCCTTTTCGAGCTCGTCTGCGGCCGTCCTCATTTTATTTTTGTTGGGTAGCCCGTTTGTGTCCGGTCTTCCTTTTCGAGTTCGTCTGCGACCATCCTCGTTTTCTTTTGTTGGGTAGCCCGTTTGTGGCCGAATTTCCTTTTCGAGTTCGTCTGCGGCCGTCCTCATTTTCTTTTGTTTTGTAGTTCTTTTGTGGCGGGTCTTCCTTTTCGAGTTCGTCTGCGGTCGTCCTCGTTTTCTTTTGTTGGGTAGCCTGTCTGTGGCCGATCTTCCTTTTCGAGTTCGTCTGCGACCGTCCTGGTATTCTTTTGTTGGGTAACCCGTATGTGGTCGGTCTTCCTTTTCGTGTTTGTTTGTGGTCATCATCGTTTTATTTTTGTTGGGTAGCCCGTCTGTGGCCGGTCTTCCTTTTCGAGTTCATCTGCGGCCATCCTCATTTTATTTTTGTTGGGTAGCCCATCTGTGGCCGGGATTTCTTTTCAAGTTCGTCTGCGGCCGTCTGTCATACCCCGAATTTTGACCACTAAGATTTCCCATTATTGTGTTAATCATCATCACAATATGGATGAACCATCTTACTTCAATAGTCTCCCCAAAGATGGGTGAGCATCCACTACCATCAAATTTAGGGTTTTCAGCCCTCTCTAAGCCTTAGACAAATGATCAATCAAGGAATGACATGGTCTTTAACTTGTCTAACCTCTCAAACATCCTCAAAGGATCAAAAGGACTCCTACTTCAAGGATTAAGCACAAAGCTGCTCCCTTCTAGGTGGATCAAGTCTCCAGATCGACAGTATCACCAAATTAGGGTTTTGATCACCCAGGGCCTCCAGATGAAAAATTTCATCTGGGCACAAGCCATTGATCCAAAACATAACCTAATATACTTCATGGAACCTCATGAACCCATGCATCAAGTTAATTTTGCCTCAGGGGATGCATACATCAAAAATCAGGAATTAGGGTTTCTTGACCTAATTCACCCCTAAGTTGACTTTTGGGACAAACCATGAGCCAAGACCTCAAGAGAGGGTTTGAAGGTCTCTAATGAACTATATTGATCCATTTGGAACAATGGATTAATCCAAGAAGCTTGAGCAACAAGTCTCAATTTCATTTGCACCACAATTAGGGTTTCGCGGGAAAAGTCAACTGTAACTTTGACTTTTGACCAGGACAAGCTCCCAAACCTTAATACATGATTGAATATACCCTATGTCACCCATGGAACATGTCCATCAAGTTTGATTTAGGTCAAGGACATGATTTCCTGAAGAATTGCACAGTTTGGAATTCATCTGATAAAAAGTCAACTGTGCACAAAAGTCAACTTTGACTTTTTGAGATTTTTCACCAAAATGGATTTTTAACCCTAAAATGATGTTAATGTATGATTTGAATCATCATTCATCAAGAAAAGTGAGATAACTTGTAAAAGGGGTAACCATAAAAACTAAGAAATTTTTCTAAGTTAAAAAATAAAGTGGCAAGGGTACCAACTTTGGAGGACCATAACTCCTAAACCACAAGGCCATTTTTTCTCATCCAAAGATGGATTTGTAGCCCTCATTATCATCCACAAAAACTTCAACTAGACCTAAGTCCAATTCATTAAGGATTTTGAGTTATGGAGTGACCAAAATCAAGAAATCACACTTTGTTCCAACACTTAGTGAAATTTTCACTAAGTCAGATTTTGCCTTACTTTTTGCCAAATGTAGGGGGATTTTTCACTTGGAATCAAAAGAGATCAAAACCAAACTTGTTCAAACAGTTGTTGTATCATGTAAGGGCTTTCCAAAATAGCCAAGAACATTGCCAAATTCAAGTTACACCATGAGATATGACATTGGCAAGTTGCCTTGCTGAAATCTGTCAAGGCAAGGCAGAATTTGCAACTTTGGTCAATTTGCCAAAATCAGCCAATTCAATTGCTCCTATCCACTTGGACACCTCAGAGGATTGAATCTAAAGGGGACAATCACTGAGCCAAGCCTCCAAAGTTCATGGAACAAGAAATAGCATGCTCAACCTAGAATGGCCAAAATAGGGATAAGACTTCAAATTTGGATTGAAGCATTCAATGGAGGCATCAAGGTGGCATGGACTAAGCCATTCTCATCTAAAATCAGTCAAGACTTATCCAAGACCAAGGGAACCAAAGCTCTGTGCCCTAACCTCTAGTCAATGGCTAGAGGAGACTTGCATTTCCATTGGCCAACATTGAGAAAACACCTGCTGTAGTTGCCATTCACTGTGGATCCCAAAGCCATCTAACAGATACTTTCTTCAAAATCTCTTTCTCTTGGCAAAAATGCCTTTCTTAGCAAGGTAGCTATCGGGTTTTGAGTTTGAGAGTAAGTTCAATCAAACCAATCACTCACACACCTCACATACATCATATAGAAGTGATCCAAACACTCAAACAACATCTGGAACACCAATTCCACAAAATACCAGCTGGTTGCTCAAGGTTTTAACCAAAGTGCAGCTGAGGTACCACAAAATGATCCAGCCAATTTCAATCAAGTCCAACCATCCAAACACAATCCATAGGGTGTAGGGAAGCTGTTCAGATCATCATAACTCATCTGTAACACCTCCAAATCAAAAATCACTTTGAACTTGCTGTCACGACCTAAAGGTGAGCCTAAACTTGGGCATCTCTCAATCTATGCATATTTCCTCGCACAATAATTTGGCCATATGTTCATAATCATGCATGGAATGTTTTCCCTCAATTAATTGCATTGTTTGAATCGTGTATCAAAAATCCTAGCCTTCATGCAGAAATTAGGGTTCTTGAGGTCTCTTCGTGATTTCTTGTTGTATGTTTAATTTAAATGAAATTAATGGACATAGACATGATCGTGAGGTTGAGACGAGCATAATGATATGTGGATTGCATGTTATAATCAAGTATTCAAGGAGATAGGATAGAAAATGCAAATCAGCCAAAACCAGAACACGCGCGTGTTCTTCAGCTGTTCTTGGCGCCTTTTTTTGAATTTTCAAATATTTGAATTTTGTGATTTTCTTTAATTGATTCAAAAATTAATTTCTCTCTGAGTTTTAATGATTTTGAGTTAATTCTTTTTTTAATGTTTCACAAAAATGTTAAAATATTTTATTTTCCCAAAAAATCCAAAAAATATTATTTATTTCATATAATTGATATTTTTGCAAAGAATTAATATTTTAATTGTTTTTGACATTTTAAATATTTTTTCTACATTGATTTTGCAACTTTTAATGCTTTCTAATTATTTTGTAGGTCAATACTTAAATTTTGAAGCATTAATCCAAGATCACAATTTGTTTCCCATGTGTTAAACAATTTTTGATCATTTTAATTGAATTTTTATTCAATTAAATACATTTTGAAAACAAATTAGGGTTTTGGATTAATTCAACCCTCATAAATCATTTTCAAAACACTTTTTGGGCCTCTAATAGAGTGTAAGACCCAATCCTTTTTTGACCAAATCATTTTTGGGCCTCACTTATTGTATAAGTCCCGATACTGTCAAAACAAACGGCGCGATCGTCGCCTTTTCAAAATAACCATGGGCCTCTCCTAGAGCTATAAGACCCATTCAAAACTCTTGGGCCTCTATTGGAGTGTAAGACCCAATCCCCCTTTTAACCAAAACATCTTGGGCCTCACTTATTGTATAAGTCCCTCTGCGTTAAAAGAAAACCTCGGCGCGATCGCCATTTTTAAACGAAAAATCAATTGGGCCTACCCTCGTGTTATAAGCCCCACTCTTTTCCTTTTAAACTTTTTGGGCCTCTTGAGAGAGTGTAAGACCCATCCCTTTCTATAGAAAACCTTTCTTGGGCCTCAGTCACTTGTATAAGTCCCTCTGTACAAATTCAAACAGTGCGCTCACTGATAAAACCCTGGGCCTCTCCTTGAGCTGTAAGCCCCAGATCTTTCTTTTTCAAAGCACTTTCTCCTTTGATTTTGAATATCTTGTTGTTTTCAATCTTTCTTTGTTGAACAACTAACCCAACAACATGGAATCTCTACAACCGAGTAAGTGGTTATCGCTTTCATTTACTGCTTTCATATATATAACTGTATTGTGGGGCTGCTCACTGTAAGTCTCCTTTCATAAACTCATATCAACTGTGTAATAATAGTATAGATATTTTGAGTTTCCCCGGCAACTACGTCTAGAACTAGGTGACGCCGTTTCGTTTATTCATAGAAATAGACAACTAGATCCCCAATAGGATCACTAGATACAGTCTTCTCTTCGGCTGTCCTCATTAGGAATTGTCAGGAAACTCTACTCCCAAAGATGAATGTATTCTCTGTGAATGGCATATTTGAGTTTCTTCCAAATTCTCGAACTTTCCTGACTTGATCTATTCCTTGTGAATAGCTTGCCTTGAATTTCTCGGGGTTTGGGGACCCACTACGGTCATAACCTTGGACCTTAACTAAGGAACCCTCTTTAAAAGTTAAAAGTCGCTGGATAGTAAACCTCGCACGTTTACCAGTGGTTTTTATCTTTAAAAGAGTTATCTCTCCTAATGGAAAGGAGATGATAGACCCACGGGCTTCTTAAAAGCATCGGCCTCCTCTTAGGCCTCGTACAAGGACGCACAGGCTTCCTAAAAGCAACCCCGCCTCCTCTTGGGCTTAATACAAGGACCCTACGACTTCTTAGAAGTATTCGTAGCCTCCTCTTAGGCTTCGTATAATGATCTCTTCCCCCAGGAATGATAGCCTCCTCTTGGGCTTCGTACAAGGACCGATCGGCTTCTTAAAAGTTTCCAGCCTCCTCTTGGGCTTCGTACAAATTATCCCGACGACCTCCTACAGGTATAGGAATAGAACTTAGTTATCTTCATAAAATAGTCCTTTCGTAGAGTCTACTACTGTTTCTCCAAGCATAGTACAAAAGATGAAACTCTAGACTTGGACAGTCTAATTTCCTTGAATCTCAAAGACATTCTCAAGTAACCCCTTCGTTAAATAGGAAGGAAACCCGTAGACTCGGACAGTCTCAATACCCTTTGGATTTCCCCTTTTCCTTAAAGGACAGGAATAACCCAGATCCTTGAATCAAATCCATGAGTACAATGTTGCTCATATAAGAACTGATTTTCTCTTTCAAAATCAGTATACTGGACCTGTCACTTAACTGACACAGTAACCTTAGCCTTCTCTTGGGCTTTGTACAATGATTCTCCCCAGCGGAGTCAAACAAACGTTTTAGCCTCTCTCTCGGGCTTTGTACGTGACACACAAAAGACTCCCTCGTTGAGCCAATCACCTTTTCGCCTCCATCTCGGGCTTTGTACGAGATACAAAGAGGTTCTTATTGAGCCAAATAAATGTTTCAGCCTCCATCTCGGGCTTTGTACGAGATACAAAAACACTCTCTTGTTGAGTATAAAAGATTCTCTTCTGGAGTCAAACCCTTTTAGCCTCTTTCTCGGGCTTTGTACGAGACACAAAATAGCCTCCTCTTAGGCTTTGTATAATGATTTTCCCTAGCGGAAATTAGCCTCCTCTTAGGCTTTATATAAGAAAACCACTGGTTGATCCAATCAATCTTTTAGCATCAAACATGTGCCTCGTTCACAGTACACTCCTTCCCTTTCATCTAATCGCTGTAAGCGGCAAGCCTCTGGATTATTTACATCCATGCCACTGTCCTTCGTTTAGCATGAGGAATTCCTAAGGAAAGATAGCGTTGCTCTATACTGAGTTAAAGTCTTCTCCTTCAGGTTAAAACCCTTCTTCATAAATTATGGCATTGCTCGGATCAGCGTATCCCAGTTAAAGTAATTCTCCTTCTCCCCTCTTTAGAGATGACAAATTCTCTCTAAATTCGAGGTCCTTCAGCTTCACGTCTTGGGCTTTGAACAAGACACAAATAGACCTTTCAGCTTCACATCTTGGGCTTTGAACAAGATACAAACTACCTTTCGCTTCACGTCTTGGGCTTTGAACAAGACACCAAAACCCCATTTCCTCCCATAGAATAGGAGGAACTACGAACGCTCTGATTTCCCTGTTTCGGTAAACGGGAATACGTAGGCATAAGATCGAAAGAAAAGATCTTAGTGAGCACAATCAACAAAAAACCCAAATCCCATTTCAAAAGCAGTAATTCAAAAAACATCTTAACCCTTGTTCCCCGCTAGAAAGTCCTAGAAAGAAAGAACCAGTATTGGCGAAAATACAAATAACCAGTACAAAGGCCCCCTACATTGTAGCATTTGTAACCTAACAGACCGTTGTTTAAATTCAGTATGCAAAGCAGGGTTAATTGGAGACATCTATTTCCCTTCCTTATTCAGCTCACAATAGGATAAAAAATGAATCGACCTGTAGTTTTAAGCTTCAACCGCAGAAAGCGACCAGCGCTTAAGAACCGCGTCCAAAATCGCTCGCTACAGAAAAAGTGGCGCCCACCGTGGGGCCGGTTTTTTCTTCCTTACAATTTAAACCTTGGGTAAGTCATTTTAATGGCGGTGGCCGCCAACAGAAAAAGTGGCGCCCACCGTGGGGCTAAACATGGTTAGATCTAGGCACGGTCTTCCTTTTCTTCATTTGTGTGAATACCACAGATTGGGGCTTCCGCCGGGGAACACATTTTCTGTCAGGAACTTAGGATCTTTAGCTCCATTAGGTCTAGGATATTTAAGACAAATATATATACTACTTTTCCTAATTACTATATATGTTTATTTTTTTCTGCCAATGGGAATGCGGGTGATGCCGTATGTGGAAAGATTGAGTATACACCTAGAAAAGCCAACCCTTTCGTAGTGCGGAAGCTATCGGAAATAGTTGTTACACGATACTACCCTCATTTGAGGCTGGTGATCTATTCTCGGTGAATAGCACTTACTCTAAGATTGCACACAACTCGCTGGCGATCCGCTTGTTGTCTGCCTTCCTGGGAGGAGCTAATGATAATGAGTACAGGTACAAAAATCACCTTAGTAAACCGTTGGGGATGGGTAGAGCCTTGACTTCATGACAATGACCCTCTGACCCCATGTTTTTTCTATGTTTTTGTGTGCTACATTCATGCATTCATCTAAAAAAAAAACATTAAAACATTCAAAAAAAATTTTTCTCTTCTAGTCTCTCTGTTTTTTTCAAAATAAACTAAGACTGTGATTGCAAATATTAGAGAAAAGGATTGCACTAATGGATTTCGGTAGAAGGAGAACTCACCAGTATACCTTCAAGGTTCCAAAGCTAGAGGATTTGAGGAAGTTAACGAGGATGATCGTTAACCCAGAGGCTTTCAGAGCCAAGCATGGTGGTTTACTACCGCTGTTAAGAGTCCATGTGATTGAGGGGATCATGGATGCACTCATTCAGTTTTACGATCCGGTTTATCACTGTTTCACATTCTCAGATTACCAGCTCGCACCAACGCTGAAGGAGTATTCTCATCTGTCGGATTTACATATCACAGATCGAGCTCCATTTTATGGACTGGAAGAAATTCCAAAGAATCAGGCTATTGCAAGAGCAATTCATTTGGACGAGTCTGAGGTCAGGACTCACATGACCGCTAAGGGTGGCATCCAAGGTTTGCCAGCCCAGTTCTTGACAAAGAAAGCTCTATACTTCGCTAGTATAGGGAACGGGGCTGCTTTTGAAAGCATCTTCGTCTTGCTCACCTAGAGGTTATTTTTGTTTCCCAACAATAATAATTTCGTTGATATCAACGCTATTAAGGTTTTTCTCATTGGAAACCCTGTGCCGACTTTGCTGGCAGATGCGTATCATTTTGTACACTTAGGAAATTTGTACAGCGGAGGGGAGATCACATGTTGTGTACCTTTGCTTTACAAATGGTTTATCTCCCATTTGCCTAAGTCTGCTGCTTTTTGGGATTGCAAGAGTGTCTTGCGCTGGTCGCAGAAGATCATGTCCCTTACCAACTCTGATATAGATTGGTGTAATAGGATTTATGATGGGATCAGGATCATTGATCGTTGTGGAAACTTCCCCAACGTACCCCTCATAGGAACTAAAGGAGGAATCAACTACCATCCGATATTGATTCTTCGTCAATTTGGATACCCGATGAGGCTCGTTCCGCAAAACGCTCATCTGGAAAGTCTTTTCTTCAAAGAAGGAGAAAGTGACAGAGCACTGAAAATGGAGATAGTGCATGCGTGGAAACACGTTCATAAGAAAGGACGAGAATCTCTGGGAAAACCGGACTGTGTCTCGGTGGAGCCTTATCTCCATTGGGTACAAACTAGAGCTCTCAAGCTAAAAATGCCTTATCCTCGTTAAGGAATTCTTCCGCTGAGGGAATCTGTCATGTACTTCATGACGGAAACTGAAAAGCTTCAGGTTACTCTCAACAAAGTTCAAAAGGAAAGAGGGTCTTGGAAGAACAAGTACCGCACCCTCAACATAGAGTGTATCCAAATACAGCAACTACTGAGAGAGAAAGATGCTCTGATTGAAATTTTAGAGCAACATGCTGTAGAGAATCAAGATGAGCAAAGGAATTTGCTCGCTCCTTTCACTTGGCAAAGGAATAACAACCCGACAATGGCCCAAGCGCCCCGGTCAAAGAAGAGGAAGTACCAGGACCCATTAGCTTAGGTTTCTGTTTCTGCACTTTGTAATCTACTGTATTTCCATTTCTGTAATCCTTTGAATTCAATAAAAAGGGGTTTCCCCACCGTTTGATATTTGCAATCTAATTGTCGAAGTTTATTTTGATTAAATCAACAAACAATTAATCTAATCATTGCATTTTATCATTCTCACATCGCGTATTCTCCTTACCTACGAATCTTACGTTTGTGTCTCGGTTCTAGAGTCAAACTGTCTCATTCGTACAATACTCGGGCCAGTCGCCAGAAAAAGATGGATGATCTTGAGGAAGAGAATAGAGAGTTGAGAGAAGAGCACGACGCTCTGAGAGAGGATATGAGAAAGCTTCGTAATGACATGCAAGCCATGGCAGAAGCTCAGCTACAACGAACGGTGATCTCGGAGATCACCTCGACGCCCATAGTGCAGAAGTATGATCCTAGGTATCAGATGCCAAAAGATCGTCCCTGGGGCATGCCTGTTAATTATATCCCGAAAGGATATGTTCCGCCGATCGTTGAAGATCAGGGAACTTTTGCAGAAGCCGCTGGTCCTGAAGGTTACAAACTTCGGGAAAGCGAAGATTCCAGAGGCATATTAAAGACCCCTGAAGGTTACAAACTTCGGGAAACGTCAAGATTCAACGCCCTAGTTACGGTGCCACCCCCTGTGGTGCACGCTGTCCCGGAAGGACAGATTCCACAGATACCTTCTGAGAGGAAGGAGACTATGTTTGACCGAATGGATGAATTCCAGGAACAGTTCTTGGAAATGCAAAAGGAACTGCAAGCCATTCGCGGTCAGGATCTTTTTGGAAAGGACGCTGCAGACCTTTGTCTGGTCCCCAATGTGAAAGTTTCGCACAAATTCCAAGTGCCTGACTTTGAAAAATACAAGGGTAACTCTTGCCCTCAAAGTCACTTGACAATGTACGTTCGACGAATGTCGGCTCAGACGGAAAATCAGGACCTGCTGATTCACTACTTTCAGGATAGTTTAACCGTGCTACACTCAAATGGTACATGGGTTTAAACCGTACTACGATCAGTACATTCAGAGATCTTGGTACTGCCTTTGTCCAATAATACAAGTACAATTTGGACATGGCACCCGACAGAGATCAACTCAGATCAATGTCTCAAAAGGACAAAGAAACTTTTAAGGAGTACGCCCAGAGATGGCGTGAAATTGCCGCTCAAATTTGTCCACCTCTTGAGGAAAAAGAGATGACAAAGATCTTCTTAAAGACCTTGAGCTCATTTTACTACGGCCGAATGGTCGCTAGTGCGCCCAGTGATTTCACCGAAATGGTCGGTATGGGTGTACGTCTTGAGGAAGCCGTCTGAGAAGGACGTTTGGTAAAAGACACTGGATCAACGGCCGATACTAAAAAATACGGTAGTGCTCTCCCTAAGAAAAAAGAGCAAGATATTGGGAATATCTCTCTCGGAAAGCAAAGGCGTCGTTATCAACCAGTAGCAGCGGTAACTCCTGTTATCGGCCCCGCGCCTGTTCCTACGTATCAACCTCAGGTTGCGCAGAGCCAACCTAATCAGCAAAGGACTCAACAGCCTCTTCAGCAGGCTCGTCCTCAATACAAGAAACAACCGTGCAACACGATCATCAGGGTTTGATCCTATACCTGTATCGTACGCAGAACTATTTCCGTTACTACTGGCTAAGGGGCACGTCCAGACTAAGTCTCCTCTTACTGTACCAGAAAATCCGCCTTTTTGGTTTTAAGCGTATCAGACATGCCCTTATCATCAAGGAGGATCGGGGCATAACATAGAGAATTGCCTCAATTTCAAATCTGACGTGCAAAAACTTGTTAGGAGCGGGCTCTTATCTTTCAAAGATACGAATCCTAATGTCCTCACGAACCCGCTGCCTCAACACGAGAAAGCTACGGTCAGTCTGATTGAGAAAGAGACTAACAACGTCTATCAAATTCATGATGTACTCTTATTGGGGACCAATCTGGTCAAGATGCATTGTAGACAGAGTGGATATGGCCATGTGCCACTTCATAACTATCACCGGTGTGATATCTGCTATAAATACAACCAGGGATGTTCTGTAGTGCAAGAAGCTCTGCAGGAACTGATGGATCTCGGATGGATCCAAGAGCACCGAGTTCTTGGAGTTAACATGGTCTCTACGAATTCCAACATCATTCAGAACCACGATATCTATGCGATGAATGTCAACTTGGTGGCGATGAACTCAAGGCAAAGCCAGTATCATAATCTTCCGCGGCACGATTACGGTTCCTGTCTGACTTGCTCGGTAAACAAACAGGGATGCTCTTTCATACAAGAGGCCCTCCGGCGTCAGATGGATCTTGGATGGATCCAAGACTACCATGATAGGAATCCCTATCAAATCAACATGGTTCAGGTTTTCGATATTCGTGTGATGAATACCAACCTGGTAGAGTTACATGCTGAGCAGGTCCGACTCGGATTCCTGATCTCACATAACTATCAAAGCTGTAAAGCAGGTTGCAAAAACGATCGAGGTTGTACCCTTGTCCAGGAGGCACTTCAGCACTTGTTAAATCACTGGTGGATGCCAATCTATATGGATGAAGATACTCAGCAAATTAGTATCAATAACAGGAATCCTACTCATCGTCAAAGTCAGGATGTCCAATCAATGGAAGGTAACCTAGTGAGGTTACATTGTATTCAAAGTGGGCGTGGCCAGGTGCCACCACACAACTATGACAGTTGTAGCGTCTGTTCAGAAAGTAACCAAGGGTGTTACCTTGTGAGAGCAGCTCTTCAGGGTCAGGTCGATCGTGGAGAAATTCGTTCATATCCAGGTTCAGGACCTATCATTTGGTCGCCGAACTACCTTGCCGAGCAAATTGAGGATGTTGTCACGATCTCTGGTCATCACAGGACCAGGGATGTTTTTGCCATCATCCCTCTACTTGACGAATCTAGAGTTCCCAACCGGGAACGGATCGAGGTTACTTATGATGGTCAGAAAAATCAGAAGGTTCCCATAGTCATCTATCTGCCGGGGCCATTACCATATGAATCAGCTAAGGCAATCCCTTACAAATACGGTACAACACTAATCGAGAATGGAAAGGAAATTCCATTACCCTCCGTCGTAAATATTGCAGACATCAGTCGTGTAACACGGAGCGGTCGAATCTCCAACCGAGGAGTTGGAGAATCCAACAAAGAAAGGGAACTTCAGACAGAAGCTCGCGATCCACCAGTCGGTCAATCCAGTAATCCTGACCTTTCAAAAGACAAAGATGAGATGCTGAAGCTCATCCAAAGGAGTGAATACAACATTGTTGATCAACTATTACAAACTCCTTCAAAGATCTCGGTATTATCACTGTTACTCAGTTCAGAAACACACACAGAGGCTCTACAGAAAGTCTTAGAGCAAGCCTTCGTGGAACAGGATGTAACAATTAGACAGTTCGATAGTATTGTCTCTAACATCACTTCCTGCAACAATTTGGGATTTGGTGATGAGGAATTACCCGAGGAGGGTCGCCGTCATAACATGGCGCTCAATATTACAGTTAACTGCCAGGACGATGCTTTAGCCAGTGTACTGGTAGACACAGGGTCAGCCCTGAATGTTATGCCAAAGTTCACTTTGATGCAATTATCATTCAAAGGTCCTTCGATGAGAATCAGCGAGGTCGTCGTCAAAGCATTTGACGGATCCAGGAAAGCAGTTATCGGCGAAGTTGATCTTCCCATAACTATTGGTCCTCATACTTTCCAAGTCACTTTCCAGGTCATGGATATCTGGGCAATATACAGTTGTTTATTAGGAAGACCTTGGATACATCAGGCTGGAGCGATCACTTGGACTCTCCACCAAAAGCTAAAGTTCGTTCAGAACGATCAAATTGTCACAGTCTGTGGGGAACAGGCCTTGCTCGTGAGTAGCTTATCATCATCTACTTGTGTAGAACCCGAAGAGGTTATTGGAACTCAGTTCCAAGCACTATCGGTGAGCAAGAACAATCAATCCAGAGGAGGAACGTCGATTTCTTCATACAAGGATGCTATCAAAGTGGTCGAGAGTACCAATACAAAGGGATGGGGACAGCTTGTCATTCCTATCGACAATAAAACAAAGAAGGGTCTTGGTTTCTCTTCAACCTGTACCCGGACAGCTGTCAACGATGAAAGTCTTCATCCCATTCAGAACTTCTTCCATAGTGGAAGTTTCCTCCAACCAGTGACTCAAGTAGTCCATGCTATCAATGAAGAGGATCCCTTTAACACATATGAGGATTGGAATTCTTATCTTAACCAGGACGGTTATGTGTCGCAGGACGAAACGCAAATTCCATTTTGCTATCCCGCACAGAGTCCGAGATTTATACCCAGATCAGATGTTGAGATGATCTACGGAGATTGTGATCCGGAAGGATGTCGTGCTCTTCCAAATTCATTAGAGGAAGACTCTCCGATGAAAGATAATTTTGATTACACCTACTATGGCCCAATGGACGGTCTGCCGATGTGGCAGCCTTACCCAGGAAACTTGGGGCAAGAAAGTCAGCCGAACAATGAAAATCAGCTGCCCATCATTGAACAGAATACCTGTGTCCCCACCATGTCATGGGATCAACACTCAGGTTATTCAGAAGCTACTCAACATGAAGATGAATTCTCAGCGTTCGCAGGACTTGAATTCATCAACTATGCTTTTCCCGAGGTCAACGTCATCGAGAGAGATGACTCCTCCAATTCCAAAGAAGTTTGGTACACTCTGGGAAAACCAAGTCGAAAATACGACTATATGGTCAAGTACATCGCTCCCGAAAGCTCTCGTATCAGATTCGAAGACATCCAGCCAACTGGATGGGGAGATACAGCTGAGAGTACAAATACTCTGCAAAATGCAATAGAGGAATCCTCCTACGACAATTCTGCCTGGGAAACAGATTCCAATGATCCGACTCCACCAGAAATCAGCGTCATTTCTGAAGACAAATCAAGGAAGGTGCCAGACTTTGTGTTTCACCGAGGAGTTCGCCGCCAATGGATTGCTGTCGAGGTTCCGAAGGTCGTTCACCAGTCAAAGTAATTGCCATCTTTAAGCCTTTCACCCTGCCCAGGTGAAACGAATGTTTTGATAGGGCTCGCTTTCTGTAAATTTCCCTCTTCGCTTAGCCCAAAGCGACAGAGTTTTTTTTATAGGGCTGTAGTTTCAAGAACCAACTTGTGCATTAATAAAATAACGTCGTTCTGTAATTTCTGCATTAATTGCTGTTTTCTCTTTTTGCTTTTCCAGAAAATGGTAATCCTAAAAACAATTCAATAATAAAAACAAGCAGTAAAATCAAAACACTGCACACACTTGCATTTTCTCTATCTCTTCTAAACACGAATCATCACGTCATGCAGATTGCTTGTTTTATACCTAGTTGAAACATACGATCCGATGCCTTCTCCCGACTTTGAGTTCCCGATATTTGGGGCTGAAGAAGAAGTTGACAACCAAATTCTAGAAGAGATCTCCCGATTACTCAGACAAGAGGAAAGGTCCATTGAACCTCACAAAGAACCGTTGGAAACGGTAAACTTGGGTTCAGAAAAAGAGAGAAAAGAAATCAGGATCGGAGCACTGCTCAGTCCAACTGCCAGAGAGGGTTTGATAAAGCTTCTCAGAGAATTTCCTGATGTATTCGCTTGGTCCTATCAGGATATGCCAGGGTTGGATACCAGCATCGTGGAACATCATTTACCATTGAGATCGGAATGTCCGCCAGTAAAGCAAAGGTTGAGACGCACTCACCCGGACATGGCCATCAAAATCAAGGAGGAGGTACAGAAACAGATTGACGCGGGTTTCCTTGCTACATCTGAATATCCTCAATGGTTAGCCAACATCGTACCCGTTCCCAAAAAGGACGGAAAGGTCAGAATGTGTTTTGACTACAGAGATCTGAACAAGGCAAGTTCAAAGGACGACTTTCCTTTACCACACATTGACATGCTAGTAGACAGTACAGCAAAGTTCTAAGTTTTCTCCTTCATGGATGGATTCTCAGGCTATAACCAGATTAAAATGGCGCCGAAGGACATGGAGAAAACTTCGTTCATTACCCATGGGGTACCTTTTGTTACAAGGTGATGTCGTTCGGTTTGAAGAATGCCGGGGCTACCTATCAAAGGGCCATGACTACTCTGTTTCATGACATGATACACAAAGAAATCGAGGTATATGTCGATGATTTGATTGCAAAAATAAAAAACAGAGAGTGAGCACGTTGAACATCTTTCAAAATTGTTCGAACGTTTAAGAAAATTCAAGCTCCGCTTGAATCCCAACAAGTGCACCTTCGGTGTCCGTTCGGGGAAATTACTAGGGTTCATCGTCAGCCAGAAAGGAATTGAAGTTGATCCTGACAAGGTCAAGGCCATTCAAGAAATGCCTTCTCTGAAAACTGAAAAACAAGTCAGACGATTCTTGGGACGTTTGAACTACATCTCTAGATTCATATTCCTTATGAACGCCACTTGTGCGCCGATTTTCAAATTACTCAAAAAGAATCAGGATTGCGTTTGGTCAGAGGACTGCCAAACTGCCTTTGACAGTATTAAGGAATATTTGTTGAATCCGCCGATTCTGTCACCACCAGTGGAAGGAAGACCACTGATCATTTATCTCACAGTCCTTGAGGACTCAATGGGATGTGTACTTGGCCAACAAGATGAAACTAAACGAAAAGAGTCTGCCATTTACTATCTGAGCAAGAAATTCACCGACTGTGAAACTCGGTACACGATGCTCGAGAAAACTTGTTGCGCTTTGGCTTGGGCAGCCAAACGTCTTCGCCTATACATGATTCATCATACTACTTGGTTGGTTTCCGAGATGGATCCAATCAAGTACGTCTTCGAGAAACCTGCTCTTACGGGAAGGATTGCCCATTGGCAGATGCTGTTATCAGAATATGACATAGAGTACCACGCTCAGAAAGCCGTTAAAGGAAGTATTTTAGCCGATCATTTGGCTCATCAACTGATTGACGATCAAGAATCAGTCGGGTTTGACTTCCCAGACGAAGATGTCATGTATCTCAAAATGAAGGATTGCGATGAACCGTTACCCAGTGAAGGGCCAGAACCAGGTTCCCAGTGGGGACTAACCTTTAACGGAGCAGTTAATCATTACGGAAATAGAATTGGGGAAATCATTGTTACCCCTCAGGGTACCCACATTCCTTTCACTGCCAGACTTACGTTCAAGTGTACAAATAACGAGGCCGAATACGAAGCTTGTATTATGGGTCTCGAAGAAGCGATTGATTTAAGGATCAAGAACTTGGATGTATACGGCGACTCAGCCTTGGTTATCAATCAGATAAAAGGAGATTGGAACACATACCAATCAGGATTGATTCCTTACAAAGACTATACAAGAAGGTTGCTACCCTTCTTCAACAGAGTTGAATTTCATCATATCCCTCGTGGTGAGAATCACATGGCTGATGCATTAGCCACTCTCTCTTCCATGATTAGCGTAGGTCGATGGAATGACCTACCTAAGATCGACGTTATGCGCCTTGAACGACCTGCCTACATCTTCGCAATTGAAGCAGTCATAGATGACAGACCTTGGTATCACAATATCAAATGCTTCCTTCAGAAACAAGATTACCCACTTGGGGCACTCAGAAAAGACAGGAAAACCCTCAGAAGATTGGCTGGAAACATCTTCCAGAGCGGTGACACTCTTTATAAGAGAAATTTTGACATGGTCTTGCTCCGATGCGTCGACAGACTAGAAGCAGACATGCTTATGAAAGAAATTCATGAAGGATCCTTTGGCACTCATGCCAACGGACACGCAATGGCGAGAAAAATTCTAAGAGCAGGGTACTATTGGTTGACAATGGAATCTGACTGCTATAAGTACATGAAGAGGTGTCACAAGTGTCAGATATACTCCGACAAAATTCATGTGCCGCTATCACATCTCAAAGTTCTTTCTTCCCCATGGCCTTTTTCCATATGGGGAATCGACATGATTGGCTTGATTGAACCTAAGGCTTCAAATGGACATCGGTTCATCCTGGTAGCCATTGATTACTTCACCAAGTGGGTCGAAGCAGCGTCGTACGCCAATGTAACTCGACAAGTGGTGGTTTGATTTATCAAAAACAATATCATCTGCCGTTATGGTGTTCCAAACCAGATCATTACGGATAATGGATCTAACTTGAACAATAAGATGATGAAAGAGTTGTGCGTAGAGTTCAAGATTGAACACCATAACTCATCTCCCTACCGACCCAAGATGAACAGAGCGGTAGAAGCAGCTAACAAGAACATCAAGAAGATCGTTCAAAAGATGGTTGTAACCTACAAAGACTGGCATGAAATGCTACCCTTTGCTCTTCACGGTTATCGTACATCTGTCCGCACTTCAACAGGGGCTACCCCTTTCTCTCTAGTATATGGCATGGAAGCTGTGCTCCCTATAGAAGTAGAGATCCCATCAATCTGGGTATTGATGGAAGCTAAGCTTACCGAAGCTGAATGGTGTCAAAGCCGACACGACGAATTGAACCTGATCGAAGAAAAGCGAATTACGGCACTATGCCACGGTCAATTGTATCAACAAAGAATGAAGAGGGCGTTTGACAAAAAGGTCCGTCCTCGTGTCTTCAGGAAAGGAGACCTCGTACTCAAGAAGATTCAATCTTTTCTCACTGATTCTCGGGGCAAATGGACCCCGAATTATGATGGCCCCTATGTGGTCACGAAAGCTTTCTCAGGCGGCGCCTTGAGACTTGCAACCATGGATGGAGTGGAATTTGCCTACCCCACGAATGTTGATGTAGTCAAGAAATACTTCGCCTAAAATAAAAAAAAAACGTCTCGGTGGATTGAAAACCCGAAAGGGCGGTCCAGGTAAAAGTTAGAGACATGAAAAAAATCATCCCGGTGGATTGGAAACATCACAGTACAATCCAGGAAAAAATTAGGGATAATGGCAAGTAACTATGTTCAACAGAGGAAAGTCCCTCAGCAGCAGTTACATCATCTATCGGAGGAAAACTCCAGTCAAGGTCATCTTCGACAGAAGCTCAGGATGCCCAGAATTCAAAGTTGGTAGAAGGATAGTGGTCGTTATGTTTCAACGTAGCCCTTTTCCCTGTAAATTACCATTTTCTAACTTTGTATATACTCTTTGGAATCATGCGTTTGGCTGATCTCCATCTTATCAATAAAATTTGAGCCCTTGTGCTTTTGTTTGTAATTCTTTACTTGTTTTAACTTTACAGAACGACGTTGTTTAAACTTAATCAGTGATTCTTGAAATAAAACAAAAATGAATTTACTTGTTAAAACTTTTTCTGCTTTTAAATTAAAGATGGCATTTCTTTTGACTATTGAACATCAGAAGAACATCAATCGCTTCTCCCGAAGTAAGCGAACTTCAAAGTGCAGAATCAAAGTATTCCTTCTAAGCCAGTATGCCTGAATGAAGGATCAACCGTGTCAGAGACATTGTTTCGTCTGACACACCTCGGCCGAGTTCTCATCTCCTAAGCAAGGTGGAATTACTATTTGGAACCAAAGGTACTTCTTCGCCCCGCGATGGCCGAGTATCCCATCGTGTTCATCCATTAGTCTGTATGTCGCGTTTGTTTTGTCAGCATATACATACGTACTTCATGCATTTTATTTGCGTTCGCATTTCATATTGCATCACTATCACTTGAGTCGGTCTTGTCCCCTAGTGATAACCGTTTTCTCAATCGAGTTTGTCAGTTCTTTCCTCGTCAGGAAGTGTTGCGTCTGCACAATCTCGCCACCAGTGTATCTTTAGATCAGAGTCGGTCCTCGACCACTTTGATAATTTGAACCTCTGAAAGGTCAGAGAACCTTCAACAGATGTCACTCTTCGCCATCAAAGATGATATCCTTGCTTTCCCGGATTAAGGAAAATCCCCAGAGAAAGCCTCTTAAACAGAGATTCGACAGTACGTCGGTATTCCTCTGGAAAGCCGCTGATGAAAAGGTCATCGACACCTCAAAATTGGATCCCATCATATGGCATTTCTCTGGGAAGATCCCAAGAAAAGTATGATGCAATATCCCCAAGCAGAAGCAGTCTCTCAAGAGACTCGCTTTCCCCAGTAGAATCGGAAAATGGCGTCTCCAGAACAGAGAAGTTTGTGCACCTCTACAACTCAGACGACTGGGTCCCCCAGCAAGTCTGACATCAAAAGTTTTTCCGTCAAATGGAATCTCTCCAGGAAAATTCGGCGAGAAGTTTGAGGAAAGCCGCTACGAATAGCATCCCTTGTCAATAAATTTTATTGACAAAAGAAACTTAGACCAGATCCTTGGTAAGAAACCAGGATCGAGGGGAAGTTTAAATCAAAAGAAACTTAGACCAGATCCTTGGTAAGAAACCAGGATCGAGGGGAAGTTGACGAAAGAAAACTGAGACCAGTTCCTTGGCTGAAGACCAGGATCGAGGGGAAGTTTACCTTTTCTAAGCATCATTGCTTAGCAAAAGAAGATGAATGCGTAAGCTACCATTCATAATCACCATCAAAATTTCGGGTATTCCGATATTTAATCCTCTTGCACCCTGAATGCCCAAATACCTTCGTCATTCACACTTTCGTGTCCAAGAAGATTAAATAGGGGCATCTGTCATACCCCAAATTTTGACCACTAAGATTTCCCATTATTGTGTTAATCATCATCACAATATGGATGAACCATCTTACTTCAACAGTCTCCCCAAAGATGGGTGAGCATCCACTACCATCAAATTTAGGGTTTTCAGCCCTCTCTGAGCCTTAGACAAATGATCAATCAAGGAATGACATGGTCTTTAACTTGTCTAACCTCTCAAACATCCTCAAAGGATCAAAAGGACTCCTACTTCAAGGATTAAGCACAAAGTTTCTCCCTTCTAGGTGGATCAAGTCTCTAGATCGACAGTATCACCAAATTAGGGTTTTGATCACCCAGGGCCTCCAGATGAAAAATTTCATCTGGGCACAAGCCATTGATCCAAAACATAACCTAATATACTTCATGGAACCTCATGAACCCATGCATCAAGTCAATTTTGCCTCAGGGGATGCATACATCAAAAATCAGGAATTAGGGTTTCTTGACCTAATTCACCCCTAAGTTGACTTTTGGGACAAACCATGGGCCAAGACCTCAAGAGAGGGTTTGAAGGTCTCTAATGAACTATATTGATCCATTTGGAACAATGGATTAATCCAAGAAGCTTGAGCAACAAGTCTCAATTTCATCTGCACCATAATTAGGGTTTCGCGGGAAAAGTCAACTGTAACTTTGACTTTTGACCAGGACAAGCTCCCAAACCCTAATACATGATTGAATATACCCTATGACACCCATGGAACATGTCCATCAAGTTTGATTTAGGTCAAGGACATGATTTCCTGAAGAATTGCACAGTTTGGAATTCATCTGATAAAAAGTCAACTGTGCACAAAAGTCAACTTTGACTTTTTGAGATTTTTCACCAAAATGGATTTTTAACCCTAAAATGATGTTAATGTATGATTTGAATCATCATTCATCAAGAAAAATCAAGAAAAGTGAGATAACTTGTAAAAGGGGTAACCATAAAAACTTAGAAATTTTTTTAAGTTAAAAAATAAAGTGGCAAGGGTACCAACTTTGGAGGACCATAAATCCTAAACCACAAGGCCATTTTTTCTCATCCAAAGATGGATTTGTGGCCCTCATTATCATCTACAAAAACTTCAACTAGACCTAAGTCCAATTCATTAAGGATTTTGAGTTATGGAGTGACCAAAATCAAGAAATCACACTTTGTTCCAACACTTAGTGAAATTTTCACTAAGTCAGATTTTGCCTCACTTTTTGCCAAATGTAGGGGGATTTTTCACTTGGAATCAAAAGAGATCAAAACCAAACTTGTTCAAACAGTTGTTGTATCATGTAAGGGCTTTCCAAAATAGCCAAGAACATTGCCAAATTCAACTTACACCATGAGATATGACATTGGCAAGTTGCCTTGCTGAAATCTGTCAAGGCAAGGCAGAATTTGCAACTTTGGTCGATTTACCAAAATCAGCCAAATTTAATTGCTCCTATCCACTTGGACACCTCAGAGGATTGAATCTAAAGGGGACAATCACTGAGCCAAGCCTCCAAAGTCCATGGAACAAGAAATAACATGTTGAACCTAGAATGGCCAAATAGGGACAAGACTTCAAATTTGGATTGAAGCATTCAATGGAGGCATCAAGGTGGCATGGACTGAGCCATTCTCATCTGAAATCAGTCAAGACTTATCCAAGACCAAGGGAACCAAAGCTCTGTGCCCTAACCTCTAGTCAATGGCTAGAGGAGACTTGCATTTCCATTGGCCAACATTGAGGAAACACCTGCTGTAGTTACCATTCACTGTGGATCCCAAAACAAACTTGCTCTACTATAAATAGATCTCAAATATGATCATTTTGAGTACACCAAAGCCATCTAACAGATGCTTTCTTCAAAATCTCTTTCTCTTGGCAAAAATGCCTTTCTTAGAAAGGTAGCTATCGGGTTTTGAGTTTGAGAGCAATTCCAATCAAACCAATCACTCACACACCTCACATACATCATATAGAAGTGATCCAAACACTCAAACAACATCTGGAACACCAATTCCACAAAATCACCAGTTGGTTGCTCAAGGTTTTAACTAAAGTGCAGCTGAGGTACCACAAAATGATCCAGCCAATTTCAATCAAGTCCAACCATCCAAACACAATCCATAGGGTGTAGGGAAGCTGTTCAGATCATCACATCTCATCTGTAACACCTCCAAATCAAAAATCACTTTGAACTTGCTGTCACGACCTAAAGGTGAGCCTAAACTTGGGCATCTCTCAATCTATGCATATTTCCTCGCACAATAATTTGGCCATATGTTCATAATCATGCATGGAATGTTTTCCCTCAATTAATTGCATTGTTTGAATCGTGTATCAAAAATCCTAGCCTTCATGCAGAAATTAGGGTTCTTGAGGTCTCTTCGTGATTTCTTGTTGTATGTTTAATTTAAATGAAATTAATGGACATAGACATGATCGTGAGGTTGAGACGAGCATAATGATATGTGGATTGCATGTTATAATCAAGTATTCAAGGAGATTAGATAGAAAATGCAAATCAGCCAAACCCAGAACACGCGCGTGTTCTTCAGCTGTTCTTGGCGCCTTTTTTTGAATTTTCAAATATTTGAATTTTGTGATTTTCTTTAATTGATTCAAAAATTAATTTCTCTTTGAGTTTTAATGATTTTGAGTTGATTCTTTTTTTAATAATTCACAAAAATGTTAAAATATTTTATTTTCCCAAAAAATCCCAAAAATATTATTTATTTCATATAATTGATATTTTTGCAAAGAATTAATATTTTAATTGTTTTTGACATTTTAAATATTTTTTCTACATTGATTTTGCAACTTTTAATGCTTTCTAATTATTTTGTAGGTCAATACTTAAATTTTGAAGCATTAATCCAAGATCACAATTTGTTTCCCATGTGTTAAACAATTTTTTATCATTTTAATTGAATTTTTATTCAATTAAATACATTTTGAAAACAAATTAGGGTTTTGGATTAATTCTACCCTCATAAATCATTTTCAAAACACTTTTTGGGCCTCTAATAGAGTGTAAGACCCAATCCTTTTTTGACCAAATCATTTTTGGGCCTCACTTATTGTATAAGTCCCGATACTGTCAAAACAAACGGCGCGATCGTCGCCTTTTCAAAATAACCATGGGCCTCTCCTAGAGCTATAAGACCCATTCAAAACTCTTGGGCATCTATTAGAGTGTAAGACCAAATCCCCCTTTTAACCAAAACATCTTGGGCCTCACTTATTGTATAAGTCCCTCTGCGTTAAAAGAAAACCTCGGCGTGATCGCCATTTTTAAACGAAAAATCAATTGGGCCTACCCTCGTGTTATAAGCCCCACTCTTTTCCTTTTAAACTTTTTGGCCCTCTTGAGAGAGTGTAAGACTCATCCCTTTGTACAGAAAACCTTTCTTGGGCCTCAGTCACTTGTATAAGTCCCTCTGTACAAATTCAAACAGTGCGCTCACTGATAAAACCCTGGGCCTCTCCTTGAGCTGTAAGCCCCAGATCTTTCTTTTTCAAAGCACTTTCTCCTTTGATTTTGAATATCTTGTTGTTTTCAATCTTTCTTTGTTGAACAACTAACCCAACAGCATGGAAGCTCTACAACCGAGTAAGTGGTTATCGCTTTCATTTACTGCTTTCATATATATAACTGTATTGTGGGGCTGCTCACTGTAAGTCTCCTTCCATAAACTCATATCAACTGTGTAATAATAGTATAGATATTTTGAGTTTCCCCGACAACTACGTCTAGAACTAGGTGACGTCGTTTCGTTTATTCATAGAAATAGACAGCTAGATCCCCAATAGGATCACCAGATACAGTCTTCTCTTCGGCTGTCCTCATTAGGAATTGTCAGGAAACTCTACTCCCAAAGATGAATGTATTCTCCGTGAATGGCATCTTTGAGTTTCTTCCAAATTCTCGAACTTTCCTGACTTGATTTATTCCTTGTGAATAACTTGCCTTGAATTTCTCGGGGTTTGGGGACCCACTACGGCCATAACCTTGGACCTTAACTAAGGAACCCTCTTTAAAAGTTAAAAGTCGCTGGATAGTAAAGCTCGCACGTTTACCAGTGGTTTTATCTTTAAAAGAGTTATCTCTCCTAATGGAAAGGAGATGATAGACCCACGGGCTTATTAAAAGAATCGGCCTCCTCTTGGGCCTCGTACAAGGGCCCACAGGCTTCCTAAAAGCAACCCCTCCTCCTCTTGGGCTTAATACAAGGACCCTACGGCTTCTTAGAAGTATTCGCAGCCTCCTCTTAGGCTTCGTATAATGATCTCTTCCCCCGGGAATGATAGCCTCCTCTTGGGCTTCGTACAAGGACCGATCGGCTTCTTAAAAGTTTCCAGCCTCCTCTTGGGCTTCGTAAAAATTGTCCCGACGACCTCCTACAGGTATAGGAACAGAACTTAGTTATCTTCATAGAACAGTCCTTTCGTAGAGTCTACTACTGTTTCTCCAAGCATAGTACAAAAGATGAAACTCTAGACTTGGACAGTCTAATTTCCTTGAGTCTCAAAGACATTCTCAAGTAACCCCTTCGTTAAATAGGAAGAAAACCCGTAGACTCGGACAGTCTCAATACCCTTTGGATTTCCCCTTTTCCTTAAAGGACATGAATAACCCAGATCCTTGTATCAAATCCATGAGTACAGTGTTGCTCATATAAGAACTGATTTTCTCTTTCAAAATTAGTATACTGGACATGTCACTTAACTGACACAGTAACCTTAGCCTTCTCTTGGGCTTTGTACAATGATTCTCCCCAGTGAAGTCAAACAAACATTTTAGCCTCTCTCTCAGGCTTTGTACGAGACACACAAAAGACTCCCTCGTTGAGCCAATCACCTTTTCGCCTCCATCTCGGGCTTTGTACGAGATACAAAAAGGTTCTTATTGAGCCAAATAAACATTTTAGCCTCCATCTCGGGCTTTATATGAGATACAAAAACACTCTCTTGTTGAGTATAAAAGATTCTCTTGTGGAGTCAAACCCTTTTAGCCTCTTTCTCGGGCTTTGTACGAGACACAAAATAGCCTCCTCTTAGGATTTGTATAATGATTTTCCCTAGCAGAAATTAGCCTCCTCTTAGGCTTTATATAAGAAAACCACTGGTTGATCCAATCAACCTTTTAGCATCAAAACTATGCCTCGTTCACAGTACACTCCTTCCCTTTCATCTAATCGCTGTAAGCGGCAAGCCTCTGGATTATTTACATCTATGCCACTGTCCTTCGTTTAGCATGAGGAATTCCTAAGGAAAGATAGCGTTGCTCTATACTGAGTTAAAGTCTTCTCCTTCAGGTTAAAACCCTTCTTCAGAAATTATGGCATTGCTCGGATCAGCGTATCCCAGTTAAAGTAAATCTCCTTCTCCCCTCTTTAGAGATGACAAATTCTCTCTAAAGTCGAGGTCCTTCAGCTTCACGTCTTGGGCTTTGAACAAGACACAAATAGACCTTTCAGCTTCACATCTTGGGCTTTGAACAAGATACAAACTACATTTCGCTTCACGTCTTGGGCTTTGAACAAGACACCAAAACCCCATTTCCTCCCACAGAATAGGAGGAACTACGAACGCTCTGATTTCCCTGTTTCGGTAAACGGGAATACGTAGGCATAAGATCGAAAGAAAATATCTTAGCGAGCACAATCAACAAAAAACCCAAATCCCATTTCAAAAGCAGTAATTCAAAAAACATCTTAACCCTTGTTCCCCGCTAGAAAGTCCTAGAAAGAAAGAACCAGTATTGGCGAAAATACAAATAACCAGTACAAAGGCCCCCCTACATTGTAGCATTTGTAACCTAACAGACCGCTGTTTAAATTCAGTATGCAAAGCAGGGTTAATTGGAGACATATATTTCCCTTCCTTATTCAGCTCACAATAGGATAAAAAATGAATCGACCTGTAGTTTTAAGCTTCAACCGTAGAGAGCGACCAGTGCTTAAGAACCGCGTCCAAAATCGCTCGCTACACCGTCCTCGTTTTATTTTTTTTGGGTAGCCCGTCTGTGGCCGGCCTTCCTTTTCGAGTTCGTCTGTGGCTGTCCTCGTTTTATTTTTGTTGGGTAGCCCGTTTATGGCCGGTCTTCCTTTTCGAGTTTGTCTGCGACCGTCCTCGTTTTCTTTTGTTGGGTAGCCCGTCTGTGGCCGAATTTCCTTTTCGAGTTTGTCTGCGGCCGTCCTCGTTTTCTTTTGTTGGGTAGTCCGTCTGTGGCGGGTCTTCCTTTTTGAGTTCGTCTGTGGTCGTCCTCGTTTTCTTTTGTTGGGTAGCCTGTCTGTGGCCGGTCTTCCTTTCCGAGTTCGTCTGCGGCCGTCCTCGTATTCATTTGTTGTGTAGCCCGTCTGTGGTCGGTCTTTCTTTTCGAGTTTGTCTGTGGCCGTCCTCATTTTTTTTTGTTGGGTAGCCCATCTGTGGCCGGTCTTCCTTTTCGAGTTCATCTGCGGTCGTCCTCATTTTATTTTTGTTGGGTAACCCATCTGTGGCCGGTCTTTCTTTTCAAGTTTGTCTGCGGCCGTCCTCGTTTTATTTTTGTTGGGGAGCCCGTCTGTGGCCGGCCTTCCTTTTTGAGTTCGTCTGCGGCCGTCCTCGTTTTATTTTTGTTGGGTAGCCCGTTTGTGGCCGGTCTTCCTTTTCGAGTTCGTCTTCGACCGTCCTCATTTTCTTTTGTTGGGTAGCCCGTCTGTGGCCGAATTTCCTTTTCGAGTTCGTCTGCGGCCGTCCTCCTTTTCTTTTGTTGGGTAACCCGTCTGTGGCCGATCTTCCTTTTCGAGTTCGTCTGCGGCCGTCCTCGTTTTCTTTTGTTGGGTAGTCTGTCTGTGGCCGGTCTTCCTTTTCGAGTTCGTTTGCGGCCGTCCTCGTATTCTTTTGTTGGGTAGCTCGTCTGTGGCCGGTCTTCCTTTTCAAGTTCGTCTGCGGTCGTCCATGTAAACAACTCTATTTCGTTATCCCCGCAGTTTGCAAATTTCCAAGTATTTTAGTATTCAATCTCCATGTATCTCGATTGTCTGGAAATCTTCGCTTCCATACCCTCAGATCCAAGAAGTTTGAATAGGGGCAGCTGTAACACCTCAAAATTTGCCCTCTTACTTTTAACACTAACTGGCTTATGTTCCATTTCATTCTTTGCATTATCATTTATGCATATCATGGGTTCTTAGCATGGGATCAGGGTGTCTAAGCCAACTCAAGGGAAATAAGATGTTTCCCAGAGCTTCAAGCAAAGTTCATGTGTAGTGGCCAAGATGTGAAGGAGAGAAATAGTTCTTGATACCATCATTGATTGAGCCACAAGGGGGTCTTGAACCTCAAGGTGTCTTATAATGTCCATCACCTCATCCGAGGGTTGCCATTGGTAAGAAATTTCAAGGGAACAACCCTCTCCTAACTAGTGCCAGATTAGGGTTTTGGAATTTTTGAGTATAATGCCCCAATGGACAAGATATTTGTGCTTTTATCATCTAAATGGTACATCTCCTCGTTGTTTGAGAGGATACACATCATACTCAAAGGAATGTGGATTTGGAGGATGTGCAGATTTCTCCTAGACTGAGGGTTTAAAACTAGGGTTTGCATGAAATCAGTTTATTTCTGATTTCTTGGGCAAAACTTGATCTCATGGTATTCTACATGCCCTTAAGTGTCTAAGGATGGAGAATTTTCCATCAATTTGTTTCAGAGGATATTCAATTGGTCACTTGATTAAAAATCAGGAGAATCGTGGAAAAGCCAACAGTGCAGAGGAAAAAGTCAACTCTTGACTTTTTAAGGTCAATTTCATGTTCCTCATCTCAAATATGATCCTTGGTGAAGATTTGATCAAGAAATATCAAGGGATCCATAAAAAATCAAGAGATGTGGAAAGTTGCTAAAAATATATTTCATAAGGTTTCCTTATTTGGTAAGCTTTGGCAAGGTGCACACCCATCATTGAAGCATTCTTTCTCCATGGTCCAAGCTCCAAATGGAAGGAATATAGAGGCCTATAAAAAGTTCACATTCCAAGCTTCAAAACCATACCAAGAACATGTCCATTGGATTAAAATTGAGAGAGACAGGATGGATTAAAGTTGAGGCAAATCAATGCAAAATGCCAAGAAATGACAAGCCAACTCGAAGTAAATTGATCAAACACCTTACATGCATGAAGGGTTCATGTTTATGGTCAGTTTTCCCCATGATAAAGGCTTCAAATGGAAAAGTGCCCAACATGAAAGGTGTTCCCCTTGTGTCCCTCTACAACTTTGATGTTGAGACCTTTTCCACTTGATCAACATATCTCAAGATATTTTGGGTTAAAGTGGTGACATTCAAGAGATGGAAAGTTGCTTATCCAATGCCAAGTCATGTGTAGGCCAGCCTGAGCAACAATGCAATACAATGTCATGAATTTACCGCCATCTTACTAAATGATTCAAGCTTTGGTTTCAATTGTTTTCAACACCAATGTTTTTCTATTCCATGCCCTCTTCCCAAAGACACCAAAATCATGCCAAATGAGCCACTATCCATCAAGATATTTTGCTCCAAAGTCACTAATATGAATATGGTACATTAAGTGTTCATGCCATGCAAGTTTACCAACCATATTCCTCTTTATTCTAAAATTAAAAAAACAAATCCTCATGACTTTACATCCTTGATGTATGCGCATATACTCCTCACCACCACTTTACTCATTTTAGCCATGCATTTTATGACAATCCCATGCATCCCATGTTAATACATACCATGAATGGCCATGATAGAGAGATAGGTTAAAACTTAGCATACAAGATAGTGTCATTATGACTCTGCCACCATGATCATCATCATGAACATCCTAATAACCATTATGCCTTCATTAAACCAAGACTAACCCGTGCCAAAACACCATGCTAATTTCCTTCTCATTTTCCACTAACCATGCTTATAACTAATAACCAAACTAGTAACCACACTTTAACCGTGATTAAACTTTCTAACCCACCATATATAAACCCTTAATCACCTCATAACATAAATTGGTTACTCATTTTCATAGTTAGATCCAGTTTTCACCACACAAGCAAAAAACTCTCTCTTTCATTCTCAAAGTTCAGTTTTGGATTTCTCTCTGATTCTTGAAGGTTTTCACGAGTTTTCTTCAAGTTCCTCACCACTACAATGTGCTCTTGCTTCTTTTTGCATCGTTTGAACCTTACCTCCACCATTGAAGATTTTGGAGTTTTATATCTTCTTCATCAACAAGCTATTTTCACAGTTGACAAGTTCAAGAAGCGTTTATTTCGCTCCTATTGGTTCTACACAAGACTCTAGAAGCTCATTAAGGCATTAGATCTACATTTTAGCAAGGTACGTTTTTTGATCTCACGGCTTAGAATTTGAAGTTTCATGATTATAATGATGGAGGAGGGAGTATTGAAGTCCTATGGAGTGTAGGCAATGTGTGATGGTTATAGTATTGAATAAAGCTTGAAATCTTGATGAATGTGTGTATGTGAATCCGTGACTTTATGGCTATGTTTCTATGTGATTAATGCATCTTTTAAGATTTTTATTGCCATGGTCGTGTTCCTCTCGTTTAGTAGTATAACTTTGGTTCAAATTTTGTTAAATTTCATTGAGAGATGAGAGAGTTATGCTAGGTTGAAGATTAGGTGAAAATAGGTTTTATCGTGTGGTTTTCTGGTTTTGTGGTGGTGGAAGGTTGAAGACGATGATGTGTCATCTTATTACTGGCTGTATTCTTTCATTTCATGCAGGTCAATGAGGGACGGGCAACGCATTAATGAAGTGGGGGAGTGTGCGTAGAATATTCGTTTTTAGTCCACATGATTAAGTCATAATTTGGGAATTAATGGCAAGTTTAGTGGCTAATGATTCGAAAAGTAGGCTTTCACTTTAATTGATGTTGGCAGCGCAGGGGTCTAGGACCACGTGTTCCTAGGATTGACCAGGTGGGTGAGTGTTGAATGAGGAGAGCATCTCGGCCGTAGGATCTAGCGAGTGGCGTAGATTGCGCCACTGAACTAAGGGACTCACATGAGGTGCACATGATGGTGGATTCCCTCTCATTATTTTCAAATTCTAGTGCATTGGATTATTGGTGAGAAGGGACCTTATTGTCAATGCTTTTCGCACCTCCTGGTTTCTGGGCCCATTTAATTTAAGCTGACTGTTAGCTATGTTCGCACCCCCGATGTCATTTTCTCATTTCTTCCTTTTTTTTTATATACATGTTGCAAAATGTTTTTGTAAAAATAGTTTCTTTTCACTAAAAATTACAAGAAAATTTATTATTGGTCCTAACCATATCTTTTAATTTTTGGTATTTTTTATTTCCATGTATGATTAATTTTGATGCCCATTTTGTAATTTTCTTTGTGTTGTGCTTTAATGATCATAGTTTGTGATACTTGGTGCATTAATCATTTTCTATAAGAAGTTTGGTACTGATTTATCCCATGAAATTTGACATGAGATATTATGAAATATTAAGCACTACTATGTAATTTTTTAGGATATTTTAGGTGATATTTGATTGGCTTTTGAATGTCATCCTGTATGTGATTGTTCAATGACTATAGTGCATGTTATGGGTTTTGTTTGAACATGATAACAAATGAATTTTTGCTCACTATTTTGCGTATTGTTTAACCTATGATTAAAATCCATCTCACTTGTTTCCTTTGAATTTTTATAACATTTAATCATGCTTGTGTTGATTGATAAAGTGCACCTTGTTTGTGTAGATGTTTAGAGTGCTAGTTCTAGGGCTTCATGTTCATTGTGTAACTATTCAACATGATACTTGTGCATTCATTTGTATACATGTTTAGACATCCTTATAGGTCTTATAAAACTAAATTATAGGTCCCTAACACTTAGCTTTGATTGATTTGTATAGACTTATTTGAACATGAATTGATACTTGGTGTTTGATCTTTCTTTGTCCACTTTTTCTTATGTGTTGCATGGTACATCTTCATGAAGAATTATAGGACCTAAAAGCTACCGAAACATGACTCACCTTATGTTTTAGATCATCTCTAACCATTCATGTGACTCATAAATTCATTTTTACTTGTTTGAAAACCCATGACTTGTAAACATTGTGTGTGTGATCGAATTGGTTCTAACTTGAGTTGTTTGTGTGATATGATCAAAGTGATGCATCTAATTCACATCCCACGTCATTGCACATGACTTATAATATGCCAAAACATACACATTCACTTGCCCATACCATATGGCATATAATTTCTTTGCATATTTCACAAAACCTGAACTTTGTTTGTCATTTCCAAAGTGAACTTTGTTTGTTAAGATTGTTTGAACCTTATGTGATCTAGTTCTTCTCTTTCTTTTTGGACTTGTATGAGACCTATTAGAGGTCAATAGCCTCTAACCTTGACATGTCTAATATGCTTTGATCCATTTGAACTTCCTCTTTCATTTACTTCAAAAGTACATTAATGATTGAGTACTTCTTTGAGCTAGTTTTGCACTTACTTCTCTTCAAGCTTATAAATGATATGAGTTGTGTAGGAATATTATAGGTCTTTTATTTTGATTCCAACTTCATTTAAAGTATGATATGCTACTGACTTGGGTACTCATGCATGATTCATTTCACTTACATGACTTATTTTGGTTTGTTGCATTAAGTGTGCATCATAGTTAAACTTCAAGTGTGTTTGTTCACTTCTTCTCACTCCATTTCTTAAATGCTTGCATCCATGACATGTATGTTCATTTAATGACATTCATATGCATTCATAGATGTCATTTAATTCTGACATTGACTTATGTTCATGCATTAATACATGTTTACCATTCATAAGCATTCATTTTTTATAAGTGGTACACACATTGCCTTTGCATGATTGTTTAGTGCATAGTTTGCTTTTGTTTGATTTCATATGGCATGTTTAAATTAGTAGGATCCCTTAAGACACACCTAATTACTTAGGATGGTTCCTAACCATTAGGTCCCTTCCTTTGTGGTTTGAATTTTACTTACTTATTAGTTTGTCTTCTTAGAGCAACTAGTATTAGTTAGTTTAGTTTCTTTCACTTGTATTAATGACTTGTGATGATTTTATGCTAACCTTTTGTGTAGGGGCAGAGGTAAGGTACTTGGACATATGGATGGTTATCCATGTTCATCTATTCTTCCATTTCTCATTTATCTTACTTGTCTTTCTCTCTTGTGAATACCATGATATAATGCTTTGTGTACAACTTTTCCACACCCTTTGGGATTCTAGGTCATCCGTAATTTTTTATTAAGGTGAGGTAGGATAGGCATTAGGTAGTGCTATCCCTCTCTTCTCTTTAGACTTAGGTTCTCAAACCTTGACCTTAGGGCCACTTTTGCATGATAACATTAGGAACAAATTAGATTCCCTTTAGTGTTTTATTTTCAACTTGAGTTTTCACTTCTCATCTCAAATGTGGGAAATGAGATAGTGAGGGATCTTCCTGCACTTTCTTAGGATGTTTAGCATGCGTCCCATCTTGGGTCAATACGCGAGACATTCGATCATATGTTGTAGACTTGGGTGCAATGCAAGTTATGAATTAACTTTAATCCACTTCTATCTAAAAGACATAAAACAAACTCAAACCTCTTTCATCCTTCGGGATTGTTAAGTTCCAAACCTTATTTTCCGAAAAGGGCACGTTACTTCCGTCCCGTCAGAAAAACAGGCATCGACCCTAACTACCGGACGCGAACTTAACGTCACTCATAAAAAATACAGACTTTGTTAAGTCGAACTACGACTGCTCTGATTTCCTCCTTCTAGTTAGATTGAGGATACGTAGGCACGAGACGGGGATGTCTTGGCGAGCAACCTCCCTCCTTAGTTCGTGTCCAAACTACGTTGACTTTAATTTTCCTGTTCTCGAGGGAATACGTAGGCCTAGGACTCCGAGGACGTCCTATCGAGTCACCGCTTCTTTTTCTTTTCTTCTTCGTTTATTCATTCTTTCCCGTACCTGTGCCTTCTCCTTTCTAGTAGCAGTGGAGCTCCAGACAATGACACCGTTTGATCGAGACAACAAGCGTGGATCCCATCGAGTACGATGGACGTGTTGGGTGCTAACACCTTCCCTTCGCGTAACCGACTCCCTTACCCGTTTCTCTTGGTCGTGAGACCATGCTTTTCCTTTCCCCCAAGTTTATGCAGTGTTTCCTTTCCCTCTCTTGGGATAAATACACATTGCTAGCGACTCTGTTTCCGCGCCACTTTCACGTTTGTACTTGGATGAAAATCCTGGGAGAGACACACAGTCCTTTGAGGTGGTTCACCTCTAGTAATTAGAACTTGCAGCATTTCTGTGAGTTTGGTCATACCGGCCTTCAACTCATCAATTTCAATTCTAACTTCGGCATTGTGTTGTTCTTGGTTTTCCATTCTCAATCTGACCGCAGCTCTAGTTTCGTAGTTGTGTTGAGGAAACAGCTTGACAGCGAACAGATAACTGGAGAAGGAGAGAGTTCAAATGAGTTTCAGAGACAACTAGGAAGAATGCAGATGTATGCTCATGGATGCAAGAGTGCATGGATACAACAACCACAAACAAGATCACTCAAAGCACGCAGGTTCAAAGGTCTGAGTCACGAGCATGAAGTCAAGGTTAAGAACCTCCCACAATGGTGTATGCTAAGGTTTATCTTTATTGTACCTGCAGAAAACAGCGGTTCTAACAGAGTGCCCAGGGTCCACAATCCACTATCAGACACACCAGCGCACCGATTTTCTCGGAGGTTGGTAGTTATCCTCAAGAGAATCTAACCTGAGTATGGCATCGCGTAATAGTTAAGTCAGATTTGCATCTTCATAGCTTCCGCGCCACGATCCTAAAATGGCTAGGATGGGTTAAGGGTTACTACGGTCCTCAGTGTTATAGGCTTCTATGGAAAAAGTAATGCCTTCACGATCGCTCGATCGACATCAGTAATTCCAAAGAGGCAACAACCGAGCGGATGGATTCTCAAGTTCTGTTTTTTTGGGATTCGACTCCCTCAAAACTCACTTGACTATACCATCCTCCTATCTCAAAGTACACTCTGGTCCGGGTATAGGATCTATCTCGCACACACAGAGGAACTCCCAAATAGGACAATCGAGTAACAAGCAAATCAAACAAAAAGCAGTAAATAAGTCAAAGTAGGCTAAACCCCTCAAGGGAGGTGGTCCCTAGCAGAGTCGCCACTTTCCTGTAGCGGCAAAATCATGAGTGTAAGCTATTGATTAACTTAACTCAAAAAGCAAGAGTCGCCACCGCACTTTTATTTTATCCAAAAAGGAAAGGAAAAAAGAGCGAACAAAACCTACACAAGCTCTAAACAAGAACAAGTGAAGAGAGTCCGGGTAAGGGGGTTGGTTACGCGATGGAAAGGTGTTAGCACCTAAAACGTCTATAGTACTTTATAGGAACCCTTTGAAATATCTACTGCTTTTGGTCTGAAAATGTGTTCTTGAAAAGTGATTGAGGAGATGAGAAGAGAAATTATTTTTAATATTTTTGTGTTTGGAGAGACTTGTCGCCTCATGCCTACGTACCCACGATGTGCAATGTAGGATCAAAACCCCGTAGTTCATGGTACAAAGAATGAAATTTGTTTGTTTTGGTTGATTTTAAATGTAAAGATAAGTCGTCATTTTCAAGCGAATAATTCCACTTAAAGAAATGAATCATGTCTAAACTTATGAAAAAAAGGTAAAGGAAAAAGTGCACGAGGGCACAAAAAGATTTTGATGAGTTTGGTGTTTTTTAAAGTCTTTTGAAAAAAAGTGTCGATATGCTTATGTAGTTTAGCATTTGTTAAGAAATGAAAGGAAAAGAGTAAAATCACTTGACAAAGTCAAGGTTTGATTATGAAAGAGATACAAGTTTTGAAATCAAGAAAGTTTTGAAAAAGGGAGAGAGTTTTGAAAATTGAAGAATGGGTGGAGAAGAAGTGACTACCCTAAAGCATAAAGTAAAAGCTAAGGATAAGAAACATCTAACCACAAAAGTAAGCTTCCAAGTCTTCGAACCACAATTCCGAAGCAAAGGGAAAAGGTCCTAGTTCTAAGTCCAAGGTTCCAAGAATTGCATTGGATGTCCAAGGTCTAATTCCAAGGATTCAAGAATAGCATTGAAGTCCAAGGTCTAGGTGCAAAACTCGATGTCCATTGCAAAGGATAGTAACCATAGTCCAAGATTAGAAACACAAGTTTTTTTAGAGGTTTTAGCCTTTATTAATGTTTTTGGTCCAAGTGGACAAAGAGAAAAAGGCATAAGCATAAACATGTGTCCAACGGACAAAGGAAAAAATTGCGGAAGCATAAACATGTGTCCAACGGACAAAGGAAAAATTGTGGAAGCATAAACATGATATGAAATGATAATAATGGAGCATAAAAGTAAAAGAGATAGGGAGCGAGAAAGAATTGTAAACAAAGTTAGTACAATAGTATTGTTAGTAAGTTAGTGATTAGTTGTTAGAGTAAGTGATCAATAATAATTGAATAATTGCACTTAGGTCAAGATTAATGAAAACTCATTAGAGGATTGATAAGACCAGAGCCTCCTAACAATAAGTTTCATAAGTTTTGAACCAAAAGACAAATAATCAACAATTTTTTATAGTTTTCCGATAAGGGAAAAATATTGCGCTATGTTAAGCAATTGCTGAGTAATTTACAGAGAAATTACCCTACAAATGAGGCTGGTCAATAGCTCTTTGTGCTAATGTATGCTAGAGGAACGATATGTAAATCGTCATCTGAAAGCAATACTGCACGAAAAGAAAAATGGTAACGATCTAGTCTTGATCGAAATTCAACAAAGGAATTCCAAGATCTTTTAGACTTTCATCGATCAAAAGGAAAAAATAAGATGAAGAGAAGTGGATCTAACATTTATGATCCACACAACCAACAATTCACCAAAATAGAAATTTGATCAAATAAAATCAAGAACAAAATGACAAAGTTAAAATAAAGCCAAATATATTTTGAAATATTTTCCAAGAGATTTTTTCTAAAAAAAACAGTAAAGAAAAAGATAAGAAATATTAATATTTATAAACAAATAGAAAATAGATTTTTTTAAAAAAAGAATTAAAAGAAATTTTAAAAGAAAGAAAAAAGAGAGGAGGTTTATTTAGGAAAGGAGGTGGTGATGGCGTATTTTTCACAGGCCCAAAGCCCAAGCAACACATAACATCTTTTTTTTTTAAATAAAAGAAATCTACAAAAAAAATGAGATATTAAAAGAAAAAGAAAATCAAATCAAATTATCATCATCTTCTTCGTCAAAGAGCAAAACCGCGAGGGACTGTTTACGGCGGAGGGGAATTGATCGGAACTCCATCATACGAACGCGGCGAGATACGATCTTTATGCGGTTGTGATCGAAATTGAACGGGGATCCCAAATATGTGTTCCATTTCATGTGCCGATGCTTGAGACAACCGAATCGAAACCACGAAGGTTTGATGAAAAAGAAACTTCAATACCTTTCAAAAATGGTGAGAAATGTTCTTCGTCTTCTCTTCTTTTTGAACGTGACCGAATTGTGGTTATTGTTGATGTTGATGTTGAATTTGTATGTTGAAGCTTGGAATTGTGTTGATGAATCACCGCGGTGAGTTGTTTTCAGTTTGTGCTATTGTGATAAATAAAATGAAATGTAAATGAATGATATGGCATGGCATACACAAACCAAACATAAGTCATGAGTAAGCATAGATGAGATGAGGTGAAGAGATAAGTCAAAAGAGGCATGTAAATCAAACATTGAACATGTGCACAAATTATGCAACAACCTCACACCAATGACCTATAATGGCAATCAAGTGATCTATAGCAATTCAAACATGGTTTATGAAGTCAAAGAAGCAATCCCAAATGATGGCACAAGTGCCTTCTCAAACAAGTACTCAGACATGATCAAAGATGTGCATACAAGAAGACCTCAAACAAAGAGCAATCAAACAATTAGCAAAACATCTTCTAAAATTACCAAATTAAAACTTAACACACCTCAACCAGTGGCAAACAACATGTCAAAAACTCATGCCAAAATTCCCAAGATAGGTCACCCAAACAATTATGCAAAGTTCAGACAAGAAACATGACTCAATATACAAAAGAGGAGGACTAAAATGCAATATAAAAAAGTTTTAAAAATGAGAGAAATTTTTTTTAATGGAATTCAATATGTTGATGAAACAATACAAAAGGAATGAGTACAAAATGATTTATGGATGATGAGAAACAAATTCTATAATACAATGTGTGCGA
Organism: Lathyrus tuberosus; assembly: GCA_022829125.1. Classification (NCBI taxonomy): domain Eukaryota; kingdom Viridiplantae; phylum Streptophyta; class Magnoliopsida; order Fabales; family Fabaceae; genus Lathyrus; species Lathyrus tuberosus. The sequence continues at coordinate 1,598,015 of JALAZF010000428.1, forward strand.
AATGAAACAAATTCAAAATTATTAAAATAATTAAATCAGACGCCCAAAAATAAAATAAAATAATAAAATAAAATTTAGGAAAATTTTATAAAACTATAAATATGATTCATGAATTTTTTGGGAATTTTTTAATGCAATTATCTATTTTTAAAAACTAAAAATGCAAATGATGCAATTAAGTGAAATAAATAAATTGAAATAGACATGGAGGGTGTGAATAGCAGCAAAAAAAAGTTTAAAAAAGTTAATGGGCTCATACAGGGGGGTGTGAATAGAGGGCCCAATCCAAAAATCCATTAAAAAACAAAAAAAAAGGGAACACGGGAACCCAGTCAACACTCAGACTCCATTAGGACCACAAGATCAATCCTACGCTTCACAGATAGTCAAACAATTAAACAAGTAATCATGATGAACGTTCAGGATCATAAGACACACCATAAACACGTACACACGCGCACACTAAATTATCATAAATTAAAAAAGGTCACACGTGAGAGGCAGATGGAATCATTAATGTGCTGGCACAATAATAACCACCAGATCATAATAATGTCCCAGATCATTCGAAAGAAAACATGATGAGTGGTTTGGATTGGATGCGCATGGTAGTAATCATAGAGTGTCACACACACAACTGATAAATAAAATAGATTTTTTAAAAGATGTGGCACATCTGGGACCGTCAGATCAAAGCCATGGACGGCCCTGATTTCATCTTCCCCACACAAACCCTAGCCGGCCGGAGAAAGAACCAGACGCCGGAGCCCTAGCTCCGGTCGTCATCTCCGGTGACCACCACCCCCAAAATCCCCAGAAATCACTCACGAGTATATCAAACTGATCAGAAAAACAAAAGGTTTAAGAATATCACATCAAAAATGCCAACCAAACAACATACAAGGAGAAATCGAGCGAAACAAAGTATGGGTCCAAAACTTAAATCTCACCGTATGCACATAATACATGTCTAAACTTAAAATAAAACACATCAGAGTCATCAACAACAATCACAGATCATTATGCATATTTAAAAGTAGAGTTTTAAGATCATGCAAATTATCACTAACCCGAGGTCAAGCAATCCTTATCCTTGCTGTTAGCTTCAAACGATGGATGATTTGCATTCTATGGATCCCAAGGACTCAGAATGTGGAAGAATCTTTGGAAAAGCTCTTGTTGATTGAGAGATTCGAAGGAGGGAAGTTTTTAGGGTTCACACTTGAAAACTCTCCAAAATCACGTGTGTTCTCTCTAAACAGTGCATGAGTTAGCTTAAATACTTAGGGTTAATCCACTGATAATCACTTGGGCCTTGTTAATTCCTCACTTAATGAGTTTTAGGTGATTTTGGAAATTTGCATTATGTGAAATACACCCTCCTCCATGCATGTATATTCAAACCCTTGATGATGGGTCACTTATTTAACAATTGCTAATCACACCTGAATTGGATTTGGGCCTTGAGATGTCTTGGTTCATGAGTTTTCAATGATCTTGCAATTTTGCATAATGTGAAATAAGTGATGTACAAGTCATGAAATCTCTTAGTTCAAAGGCCCAAAATGATCCTTAAGGAATGTACTTTGATGCTAGAATGTGAAATGAAAGAATGGAACCAAATATAGGTCACTATGTCCCAAAATGCAAAAGTTGTGAAAATGGAATAATGAGAAACCCTAAAAACCACTTTGCCTTCTTTTGATCATAACTTAAGTTTCACAAATGATATGGACACCATCTAGTACTTGTTGGAAAGGGGAGAAAAAGATCTTCAACTTTAATGTTTGAGGAAATTTCAATTTAAGCTTCTTTAATGATGAAAAGTCAAGTTGAAGGTAGTGTAAGAACTTGCCCAAAATGGAAACTTCTCATTATAGGTCATTTCCATACTTAGTAACTTTTGTACCAACCCTTGATTCTTGATAAATGGTATGAAACTTGACCCTTGAAGACCATATGAGGATGTGAGACCTTGAAAACCTTGAAGAGAACTTCAAAATTTCACAGTTGACTTCCCCTCTCACTGTTGACTTTTCTCCAATTCTCCTGATTTGCAACCAATTGGCCAATTGAACCTCTCATGAACCACACTGATGGACCATCTTACATTCCTAGATACTTAGAGACCCAAGGAATACCATGGAATCAATTTTTTCCCAAAACATCAGAAATAAACTGACTTTATAGAAAACCCTAATTTTGGTACCCTCAGTCTAGGAGGAAATAACACAGTCTACAAATCCAAATTCCTCTGAATATGATGTGTATCCTCTCCAACAAAGATAAGATATGTCATTTGGTGAGGATAAAAACCCAAGAAGCTTGCCCATTGGAGCAATAAACCCAAGGATCTCAAAACCCTAATTTCTGCACTAGTTAGGAGAGAGTGATCCACAATTCAAGGACTCTTGCTTGACTCTTTGAAGAACATCTTCTTCTCTTGAGCTGCCTCAAGCACCTTGACCCCATGCTAAGGACCAATGATATGCACACATGATAATGCAAAATGAGATGAAACATAAGCCAGTTAGTACTAAAGTAAGGAGAGCAAATTTTGGGGTGCTACAGCTGCCCCTATTCAATCAACTTGGTCCTGAAGGTATGGTAGCAACGGCTGTCATGCGTTCAAAGGATTCACGGGGATTGAAAACCAAAAGAAACCTGAAATTTGCTAACGGTGAGAATAACGAACTGGAGTGTGCTGAAAAATAAGGAGTATGACCTCAACCATACCCACAAAAATAAAACGAATACGACCTCAATCGTACCTGCAAAGGAAGACTGACCTCAATCACCCTACCCACAAAGAAAAGGACGAATACGACCTTAATCGCACCCACACAGGAAGACTGACCTCAATCACTCCACCCACAAGGAAAACATGCCGCACAGGAAGACTGACCTCAATAACTCCACCCACAAGGAAAACATGAATACGACCTCAATCGCACCCACAAAACGAATACAACCTCAATTGTACCCGCAAAGGAAGAATGACCTCAATCACTCTGCCCACAAAGAAAAAATGAACACGACCTCAATCGCACCCACAAAGCGAATACAACCTCAATTGTACCCACAAAGCAAGACTGACCTCAATCACTCTGCCCACAAAGAAAACATGAATACGACCTCAATCGCACCCGCAAAACGAATACAACCTCAATTGTACCCGCAAAGGAAGACTGACCTCAATCACTCTGCCCACAAAGAAAACATGAATACGACCTCAATCGCACCCGCACAGGAAGACTGACCTCAATCACTCCACCCACAAGGAAAACATGAATACGACCTCAATCGCACCCACAAAACGAATACAACCTCAATTGTACCCACAAAGGAAGACTGACCTCAATCATTCTGCCCACAAAGAAAAAATGAACATGACCTCAATCGCACCCACAAAACGAATACAACCTCAATTGTACCCGCAAAGGAAGACTGGCCTCAATCACTCTGCCCACAAAGAAAACATGAATACGACCTCTATCGCACCCACAAAACGAATATAACCTCAATCGTACCCACAAAGGATAACCAGCATAAAATGGATTTTGCTGGGGATAACGTGAAACAAAACTTCTGGTTTATACCACCCCTACTGAGAAAGGAAAACTGGCAAAAAAAATATGTCAAGCGAGAACTGACTACCAGACGAGAACTAGATTTCACAAAAGAGAAAGGCCAAACAAAGGCAAACTTCTAACTGACTCACGATCCACAGATAAGATGACTCCGCTGGGGAAAGGAGAAGTCTAAATAAAAGACTCTGCCGGGGAGCACAAATATGAGGAACGCATCCCTCCAAAATCTCCTGAGTTATGCCATCTCTGCTGAGAAAGAGAATTGCCAAGGAAAGTATCAAACCTGGCTTATGCTTCGAATGCAAATGTTTGAATTTTGTCTTAATGCTCCATATGAAGTGGAAATTCTACGCGTTTGAGGATGCAATGCAAATGCTTATGATATGCAAAAGGGGCCTCTCCAGCAAAATAAATGTTGGAGAGAAAAGACCAATTCAGCTGGGGATGACAAAAATAAATTGTCCTCTGAATCCAAGAACTCTGCTGAGAAGGATCACACTGACCGACCCTTTGAATCAACAACTTCTACTGGGGGTGAAATCCCAACAGAACATCCACACCACCGGGGATTACACATGTCCTTTACTAAAGGTCACATCTGAAACCTGAGATTCCTCCTCTGCTGGGGGAGTTGAGAATGAATGCCAATAACGGAACCGGAAGTCTGTTACTGAGGATTACCAATAACAGATGGGCTTAGGACCTACTGGGGAATGCCAACCCATAATACCACCCTACTTGGGGAAAAGAGTCCATAATACCATCCTGCTTAGGGATACTGCTGAACTTAGCCTGCTGATGGGGAGAATGCCTTTACTCTCATCTTTGCTGGGGGTTAGAATATGACATCGTCGGTGAAGGCACGCTTCCTGACTGGATGGGGAAGGTGAACACCCTGATTCTGTGGGGAAATAACGTCTTGATCCGGAGAAAATACTTCCCCAGTCTCCTGCTGGGGAAGGTCTGCTCTACTAAGGAAAGTTTGCCCTGCTGGGGAAGGAGCAATCTCAATGCTGGGGAGAGCCAACTGTTGGGGAAGTACAATCCTGTTGCCCTGTAACCTGACTTGTCTATATGGTCATAAGCGGCTCTTTGAACATTTCACTTGCCCCAGACCACCAGGTCTAATGGAAGAAATCATCTCAAGAGGATTTTATAGAAGATCGGGCGTTCGCACTGCCCCAGGGTCTTCAAACTCTTGGAGAGATTTATCAGATCTCGACATAACTGCCCCAGTCTTCATAATCCATGAAGTACATTACCTCAAAAGGGATTGTAATGACTTGAAAATACTCTGCTTTAGTATCTTGAACCTTGAGGAGGTGTTTTCATTTAACCATTTTCAGGAGTGGACAATCTCCCACGCTCTAGAGGTTGCCTGCCCCAATATGAGCTTTGAAGTGACTTTGACCCTGATCTTAGAATGAATGCCCCAGAATAACTGAATTTCGAAGAGATTTCTCGAAGTGACTGCCCCAGATTGGCTACATCTTAACACGAATTACTGGGGAGATCCCACTCTACATTGAGTCTCTTGGCAGCATGGCCTTTGATATGATTGTCCTTCAGAATTTTCAAGCATCCCAACTTGGCAGGATCAAGCTTCTTGACTAACGTTCGCTGTGTAAGCTGCATTGATGCTTAGGTACATGTATGCAAACAGAACAAGTTATTTATGAGAATGATAATTCTAATGCAACAAATATGTTAACCTTGAAGTTTTTATTGAAGATGCGTCGCCAAGCCCTGTGAGTGAATTACAAGCTGGGATGCGACCTTGATTTTGAATGGCAAAACAATGCGCACATGTAATACCAACAAATATTATTAGCACAACTCATAGGAGTCAGGAACGCTGTCCTGTTGAAGTACGCTTTCGGAATAAACCCTGTTTCAATTAGGACTTTTAAGGGTTGTAATGTGGTCTGGTTCACGGTTTCAGAAAAAAGGATTTATAGCTCAAAATTTATCGGTGCCCACCCACTCTTCGTGATGTTCTCCAGTCCTATGTTTAGTTAATCTGACACAAATGCTCATCTCTCAAAAGGTTTACAATCTTTAAGGGACCCATGCCACTAATGGTTTGACGCCTAAGGAAGTTTTGGAGTCGCAGTCACCTCTTTTTATCTTTTGTGTCTGTAATCACACGAATTTGTTCTTATCGAGGATTTTCTTTTGTAATGCTTTTCGCTTTTTCTTTCTTTTGCTTTTTTTTTATCCCTAATTTTTTCCTGGACTGACTCTTTTGATTTTTTTGATTTTGAAGTCCAGCGGAATGCCCTAACTTTTGCATAAGTCACTTGTTTTCAAGTTTCGACTTAGCGGGCTTTTTTTTTTTTTTTTATTCCCCTTTTTTGGAACAAAGCGTGTGACACTGGTTGTCTTACTTGCTTGACAGGGTTGTGACTGCCTCACTTCTTGATTGTTGATGGATGACCATTGTGGTTTCACATCTCTTGACCTCTTGACGGTGGGATAGAAGGTAATGGATCCTCAGATGTACACTCTCCTTGAAATTTGAACGCTTGGTCAACTAACTGATGCCTACCCTGCCCCTGGGTTAAGTATGAGGACTTTTTCGTACGAAGGAAACTCCTACTTCAAGGCTCAAAGGGGTTAACGAGGGCCTATCTCCCTTAAATCTCCAGTGTTTTGGGGTTTGAAACAATGCCTGTACATCCTCAACAGGGTTCTATCCTTGAACATACAACCAGAGATTTTGTGTTTTCATCTCATCATCCTCCCTCGAGAGTTCTAGACAAGAAAATTGGTATTGCAGTGCATATAAACATTTAAGAGTGAACACGAATGGATTACTTCAAGGAAAACATACTCATTGTATTAATATCATCATTAAAAAACAAACAAGTCTTACATGCATACAATGATTTAACAAGAAATGAAAAACTACAAATGAAAATGCAGTAAAGAAGCTGAAGATTGTCATTACTGAGGAAGCTTGATTCTGTTTGGACGTACTTGCGGACTGAGTGCTTATTTGAGAAAGGAGGCTTCAATTGATGTACATATCATCTTCAGTGAATGCAATGATCTCTGTGTCTACCAGGTCTTGCACCTTGAGCTTGAACACGTTGCAGTTTTCAATTGAATGACCTAGTGTGTCTGAGTGGTATTCACATCTGGCATCCAGATCATAATCAGGAGGAATAGGGTCAGGAACGGGCTTGGCATCCCTTAGTTGAACCAAATAACTTTCAAGTAGACGGGCAAGAACAAGGTTGTGAGGAACAGGGAGTGGATCAAACCTTCTCTCAAGCGTTCGTGATCTTTGTTGTCTCCTTCCAGAGCAGTTCTCTTGTTGACCCCGATTCGAGTGCATATTCTTTTCAGGCAATTTTCTCTTCAGACTTGGTCGAGGCGTAGGAAGCATTTGCGGATGTGGGGATTCTAAGACCAAGGACTGCAAGAAATTCCCCTGACCTGGTGTGGCTTTGGGAGAAGCAACGGGGATACGCACTTCTCTTTCAACAGCTAGAGTGGGACCAACTTATATGCTTACGCCGCTAGGTGTGAATTCAATTTTCCTCGAATCAATCAGATCCTGGACAGCGTGCTGAAGGGCCCTACACTTCTCCACAGTATGCCCTGGTGCCCCAGAATGGAAATCACAACAGGCTCTTGCATTGTAGCCTGGTGGGGGACTACCAGTGAGAGGAGCCAAAGTCCTTTTCTGTACCAATTGCAACTGCAGGAGATGCTGCAATAGCTGAGATTATGGCATAGGGAGCGGATGAAAAACTCTTTCAGACTGCTTCGGTCTCTGTGCACCCTTTTTATTCTTAGGCTTATCTTGGGAGACAAGACCTGGCTGCTGTCGGGAAAGTTCTGGAACCTCAACTTATGGAAGAGATTCACGAGGCAATCCACGATCTAGATCAAATCCCACAGAGATGGGAGGAGTAAGGACCTCTATCGCAGAAGCGAGCACATGACTGTTTTCCTTCTTTAACACTGTTTTCAAAATTTCTGTGACCAAACCCAACTGAGCCTTCGTCTGATTGACCTCCTCCTTCAGCATCTTCTGCTTCTGGGACATGACCAGCATGTCTTCCCCAAATTGCCTCATCTGAACCTTCATTTCAAGCATCTCTGTACGGAGTTGTTCCATGGCTAACCTTTGGTTATCACAAGCTGAGTACAATACCGATGAACTGGCTGATCAACCCTGACTGAGGAGGAGAACAAAGTAAGAACACCAGAGATAAACACCTGTTATGCAAAATGATTATGCAAAATGATTATGAATATGCAAATGAACATGTTGAGAGATTCGCAGGGCGATCCACCCCTTGATTCCAGCTTAACAATAAGATGTAACGGGACTCCTGCTCATGTATTAAGAAAAACCAGAGGATAATCAATTGTCAACAATCACGACCCAAAATAATAAGTCTGAACAGAATAGTCATAGATCCTAATCAACAAGCCTAATGGTGATCCAAATACAATGAAAGAAAATAGAAAAACTACGGCATGTCATCAAAGTCCACCAGTGCCAATCCCCCCATCCATTATGCTTTTTGCTCCAGTCTTGAACTTCCTTGAACAGCTTTTTGGTGTCGGGATGCTTCGGTCTCTGAATTAGCTCTTGAATGAGGACGTCTCTCCTATGCATGATCCCCTCCAAGTATCGGCAATGCAACTCCCAAGCGTCTTCTCCAGAAACACCATTCATGCTAGGACCCTCATTTCTAGGTATCTTCACTTCAGCTTAGATCTTCAGTTCCTCTATGGAGGCTATGGCTTCATTGAGTCGACTCTCGACTGCTTGTATCTGGAATACCCCTGATAGGATCTCAGCGTCCTTTTTCTTGAGCTTTAACTTCAATTGATCAATCTGAGCTAGATAATCGTCTTCTTTTCTCTTATTCTCAGCCATTGCAGTGTCTCGGTGAGCATTGAACCTGTGAATTCTCAATAAAGCCTCGGCCAATTCCTCCTTCTTAGACTTGAGAACCTTAGTGATACCCTCTAGAGCTTGCTTCATCCTTTGTCTGGATGTGACCTTGTCAGCCAGCTCCTTTTCTGCCTTAGCGAAAAGCTTTGTCTTCAACTCGGCGATGTGAGCAGCTTCACCCCGCTCATGTTTCAACTGATAAATCTCTCTTTATAGCTCACTGTTCTCTTCTCGCAGCTTTTCCTTTTCAGCCCACAACTTGTTAAACTTCTCTATCTCAACTGTGGTAGGAGGCTCAATCAGCAAGGGGTAAGATGGTGGTTCTTTACAGAATGGCAGAAGCTCCTCCTCTACCCTTTTCTGAATCCAATCTTCATACGCAGGAAATGTTCTATTGTTGCTCTTCCCAAAATAAGTCTTCCCTTTCTTATGATGATCTTCCCAAGTATTTGCAGCTTCTTTTAACAGGTCTGGATTGATTTCCCCACTCAGATACAAAGATTCTTGGACCTCCTCGTCTCTTGGCGGCTCTTTCAAGGCATACCCGAATTGCCTAATAGCAAGAATAGGGTTGTAGTTAATTCCCCCTTTCCTTCCTATTAGAGGCAAATTTGGGAGACCTCCACAACTAATCATGATATCCTAGCCCAACAAGTCACGGTTAACCCAAATTAGATTATCTGCCCTCAAGCCCATTAATCTTTTGGACCAATCCAAAGTTCCTTGAGTATATACAAATGCCCCAGATTTGGGAAGACGATCAGCAAACCATTTGTAGAAGACTGGCGCATAAAAATAAAGGGGTCCACCACTCCTCTTCTCGTTCTTATAATGCACTGAATAATACAGATCTCCAAGCAAAGTAGGTACCGGATTCTTCATGGTAAATATCCGGACGGCGTGCATGTCCATAAAATCCTTCACATTTGGAAACAACACTGTTCCATAGACACACATAGCCAAGATGGCGTTGAAAACTGACCAACATCTAGCCTTAGCATACACCGCAGCCTGTTCTACCAAAAATTTCACATGAAAGCCTTTACACCCTCCCTTACTGGCAACGTTGTTTTTCAACAAAGACAAATCCAAATGCAAAGCCTCGAAAACCTTTCCCAAATCAGGAAGTTCTCTAGAAGGATAGAAAGGAGCCTCTTCTTTAATGTCAACATCCAGAATGAGAGCAAATTCCTCCAATGTTGGAGCCAAAAGATAATCAGTGAATAGGAAACAACGCAGGTGAGGGTCATAGAATTGCACCAGAGTGTACAAAGCCCTATACTCGTATTCAGTGATGTTGCGAGCAAAATCCAGAATTCTTCCATACTCTCCTCTAAAGTATGCCAATACCCCATGTTCTGCCATAGACACAATCTTGTGAACAGGATCCAGAATAAGTGATGGGAACTTGTACATTATGATGTTCTTTCTCTTCTCAGTACTCATCCTTAATAGTCTTCAAAAACTAGAATCAAAGTTAGGATGCAAAGTGATGATGCAAATGCACACATGGGGTCAAGGATGCCACACAGACTGGACAACTGCTGCACTGAACAACTATATAATATCAAAGGTTTACCCAAATACCCAGAATACTGAAATAACCATAGTACCACACTGATAAATCTGCTGATCAGAAAGGTCAAGGTCACCTGTAAACCTGTAAACACCCTGCCCTCTCACATGTAGGTACTAGAAAGCCAAGGATCCTCAATATCACGGGCTCTCAGGTCGAGAAATAATGATACGTTCACCATTTCTAGTTTGGCATCATCACCAATCGAGGAGGCCTCAACTGATTCCCCTCAAAAGAAAACATCCTATGGCAAGTCCTCAGCTTCGGCACTGAGGTCGAGAAGCAATAGTACATTCATCCCTCGGGGTACAGTACTATCGCCAATCGAGGAGCGCCTCCACTGATTCTTTTCCAAAAGGAAACCCTATAGCAAGTTCCCAGCATTGGGTCCTCGGATCTATATGTGTAATGGGTTTGCCATTTCTGGTCTGCCATTATCACGTCTCGGGAGGAGTGTCGTTACTGAGTCCTCGGGAATGGCCGCCAGAGTCGACAGTTTTCCAAGTTACATTCAATCATCTGCACCAATGCGCAAGATAGAACATTACTAAAGAAAACCTCGTCTGGATGTGGAGTTTTCATGTATACTACGTCTGGCCAAATGCCACACAAGTCACACTACTTTCCACGCTAATCCTACATGTACGCTCAAGCCTGGGTATTGGGCTTATCTCTCAGAACTCCCAACCCCCCAAACAGAAGAACAGTGCAGCAGATGATAATAATATGCAATGCAGAAAATGCGGTAAAAAAAATACAACAAATAAAGAAAAACAAAACAAAAATAAAAACACCCAAAGAGAACAAAGACAAGCAAGCGCTAGGATTAACTCGCTTAGGGATGGACCAGCATAGGTCAACCAGAGTCCCCAGCAGAGTCGCCAGCTGTCGCTCCACAGCTGTCGCTCCCAGGATTTTCATCCAGGTACAAGCGCGAAAGTGGCACGGAAAACAGAGTCGCCAGCCGTGTAAATTTATCCCAAGAGAGGGAAAGGGAACACTGCATAAACCTGAGGAAGAGGGAAAGGAATGGTCATCGTAACCATAGCCTGGGTTCGAGAGTCGGTTACGCGAGGGGAAGGTGCTAGCACCCCACGCGTCCATCGTACTCGATGGGATCCACGCTTGTTGTCTATTCTAAGGGTGAGTTATCCTAACATCTAGGACTGCACTAAAACGGGGGAGGGAAAAACAAAGACAGACTCGGTAGGACGTCGATGTCCAAGGCCTACGTACCCCCTTTGTGCAATGGGGAATTCAGAGTCAACGTAGTTCGGACCAAGTTCTTTTTGTGTTTTTTATGAGCGACGTTAAGCTCGCGTCCGTCAGTTAGGGTCGATGCCTGTTTGCGACTCAAACGGAAAGTAACGTGCCCTCTTTGAAAATAGACTTTAGTTTGACAATCCCGCAGGACAAAAAGGTTTGAAGTTCGTTTGTATTTTTTAGGACAAAAGTGACTTGAGTTAGTTCGTAACTCAACTTGAACCAAAGTCTATGACACGGGAGCGAATGCGTCGCATGGTCGCCCCCAATGGGACGTATGCTTAACATTCTAGAAGAGAGAAGGGGGACCCCTCAATCTTTATTTCCTATGTTTACGGCTTGTGTGCAAGGTAAGTTGGCCTTATTAAGTATCCTAGAGATGTTATGAGATGAGAAGAGGGACTCAAAAGAAAAGAAAAACACTACGGGGAAAATCTATCCTAATGTTATCATGCAAATATGGCCCTAAGGGGAGGTTTGACAACAACCTAAGCCTAGAGAAAAGAAAAGGTAAGAGAAAGAAAGAATGAGAGTGAGCATGGATAACTATCCACACTCTCAAATTACTCACCTCTACCACTGCATAAAAGGTTAGTGCAAAACAGACATAAGTAACAATAAGACAAATGACACCCAAACAAGTCACAAACCAAAGAGAAAAGGTTACAAACCAAATGAAACTCATCCAAACCAGAATGTGGATGACCTAAACATGTGCCTAAACATGCTATGCAAATGTCACATGAGGCATGCAAACAGATATCCAATCATCAAACATCAATAGAAGAAGAATGGGCATGTAAGGGAAACATGTTCAAGTATGCAAGATGAAACATGAATGACATATGATATGAATGCAAAGTTCCAAAGTCAGAAACATACATAAAATGAAATCTAAATGAATGATATGGCATAGCATACACAAACCAAACATAAGTCATGAGTAAGCATAGATGAGATGAGGTGAAGAGATAAGTCAAAAGAGGCATGTAAATTAAACATTGAACATGTGCACAAATTATGCAACAACCTTACACCAATGACCTATAATGGCAATCAAGTGATCTATAGCAATTCAAACATGGTTTATGAAGTCAAAGAAGCAATCCCAAATGATGGCACAAGTGCCTTCTCAAACAAGTACTCAGACATGATCAAAGATGTGCATACAAGAAGACCTCAAACAAAGAGCAATCAAACAATTAGCAAAACATCTTCTAAAATTACTAAATTAAAACTTAACACACCTCAACCAGTGGTAAACAACATGTCAATAACTCATGCCAAAATTCCCAAGATAGGTCACCCAAACAATTATGCAAAGTTCGGACAAGAAACATGACTAAATATGCAAAAGAGGAGGACTAAAATGCAATATGAAAAAGTTTTAAAAATGAGAGAAATTTTTTTTAAAGACATTCAATATGTTTATGAAATAATTCAAAAGGAATGAGTTAAAATGTTTTATGGATGATGAGAAACAAATTCTACAATGCAATGTGTGCGAAATGAAACAAATTCAAAAAGAAATTATTAAAATAATTAATTCAGACTCCCAAAAATAAAATAAAATAATAAAATAAAATTTGGGAAAATTTTATAAAACTATAAATATGATTCATGAATTTTTTGGGAATTTTTTAATGCAATTATCTATTTTTAAAAACTAAAAATGAAAATGATGCAATTAAATGAAATAAATAAATTGAAATAGACATGGAGGGTGTGAATAGCAGTAAAAACAAGTAAAAATAGTTAATGGGCTCATACGGGGGGGTGTGAATAGAGGGCCCAATCTAAAAATCCATCAAAAAACAAAAAAAAGGGAACACGGGAACCCAGTCAACACTCAGACTCCATTAGGACCACAAGATCAATCCTACGCTTCACAGCTAGTCAAACAATTAAACAAGTAGTCATGATGAACGTTCAGGATCATAAGACACACCATAAACACGTACACACGTGCACACTAAATTATCATAACTTAAAAAAGGTCACACGTGAGAGGCACATGGAATCATTAATGTGCTAGCACAATAATAACTACCAGATCATAATAACGTCCCAGATCATTCGAAAGAAAACATGATGAGTGGTTTGGATTGGATGCGCATGGTAGAAATCATAGAGTGTCAGACACATAACTGATAAATAAAATAGATTTTTTAAAAGACGTGGCACAGCTTGGACCATCAGATCAAAGCCATGGACGCCCCTGATTTCATCTTCCCCGCACAAACCCTAGCCGGTCGGAGAAAGAACCAGACGCCGGAGTCCTAGCTCCGGTAGTCATCTCCGGTGACCACCACCCCCAAAATCCCCAGAAATCACTCACGAGTATATCAAACTGATCAGAAAAACAAAAGGGTTAAGAATATCACATCAAAAATCCCAACCAAACAACATACAAGAAGAATCGAGCGAAACAAATTATGGGTCCAAAACTTAAATCTCACTGTATGCACATAATACACATCTAAACTTAAAATAAAACACATCAGAGTCATCAGCAACAGTCATAGATCATTATGCATATTTAAAAGTAGAGTTTTAAGATCTTGTAAATTATCACTAACCTGAGGTCAAGCAATCCTTATCCTTGTTGTTAGCTTCAAACGATGGATGATTTGCGTTCTATGGATCCCAAGGACTCAGAATGTGGAAGAATCTTTGGAAATTCCTCACGTGTGTTCTCTCTAACCAGTGCATGAGTTAGCTTAAATACTTAGGGTTAATCCATTGATAATCACTTGGGCCTTGTTAATTCCTCACTTCATGAGTTTTGGGTGATTTTGGAAATTTGCATAATGTGAAATACACCCTCCTCCATGCATGTATATCTAAACCCTTGATGATGGGTCACTTATTTAACAATTTCTAATCACACCTGAATTGGATTTGGGCCTTGAGATGTCTTGGTTCATGAGTTTTCAATGATCTTGCAATTTTGCATAATGTGAAATAAGTGATGTACAAGTCATGAAATCTCTTGGTTCAAAGGCCCAAAATGATCCTTAAGGAATGTACTTTGATGCTAGAATGTGACATGAAACAATGGAACCAAATATAGGTCACTATGTCCCAAAATGTAAAAGTTGTGAAAAAGGAATCATGAGAAACCCTAAAAACCACTTTGCCTTCTTTTGATCATAACTTGAGTTTCACAAATGATATGGAGACCATCTAGTACTTGTTGGAAAGGGGAGAAAAAATATTCAACTTTCATGTTTGGGGAAAATTCAATTGAAGCATCTTTAATGATGAAAAGTCAAGTTGAAGGTAGTGTAAGAACTTGCCCAAAATGGAAACTTCTCATTATAGGTCATTTCCATACTTAGTAACTTTTGTACCAACCCCCGATTCTTGATAAATGGTATGAAACTTGACCCTTGAAGACCATATGAGGATGTGAGACCTTGAAAACCTTGAAGAGAACTTCAAAATTTCATAGTTGACTTCCCCTCTCACTGTTGGCTTTTCTCCAATTCTCCTGATTTGCAATCAATTGGCCAATTGAACCTCTCATGAACTACACTGATGGACCATCTTCCATTCCTAGATACTTAGGGACCCGAGGAATACCATGGAATCAAGTCTTGCCCAAAAAATCAGAAATAAACTGACTTTATAGAAAACCCTAATTTTGGTACCCTCAGTCTAGGAGGAAATAACACAGTCTCCAAATCCAAATTCCTCTGAATATGATGTGTATCCTCTCCATCAAAGATAAGATATGTCATTTGGTGAGGATAAAAACCCAAGAAGCTTGCCCATTGGAGAAATAAACCCAAGGATCTCAAAACCCTAATTTATGCACTGGTTAGGAGAGAGTGATCCACAATACTAGGACTCTTGCTTGACTCTTTGAAGAACGTCTTCTCCTCTTGAGCTACCTCAAGCACCTTGACCCCATGATAAGGACCAATGATATGCACACATGATAATGCAAAATGAGATGAAACATAAGCCAGTTGGTACTAAAGTAAGGAGAGCAAATTTTGGGGTGCTACAAATGTGTATTTGAATCTGTACTTTCTGTCCATGGCTTGATATCATAAAGTAGGATGGTTTTATTTGCTTTGCTGATGTACTGAGATAGACATGTATACTGCTTTTTGTTCTAAGTTATTATGCTTGAGATATCATCATGATGATAATGCATTGGTTTTGTTCATTAACTAGCTGTAAGCATATAAGGTTTCATTTTGGTGTTGTACTGTTAAACTTAGATGGATAGAAATGCTAACTTACCTATGTATGTCTTGATGCTTGGATGTTATTTTGAGATGAGATATTCTTGAATTTTAGTCCACCCCTATTTCTGAGATGCCCATGTATTTTATGATTAGTAAACCTATCTATCAATGCTTGATTGAATGTTGCTAAGTTACTTTCATTAAATGCCACTCGTGTTCTTTTTCTGTCATAATCAATGGATGATCATTTTGTATACTTAAAATCATGGCCTTGTTTTGTATCCAAAACTTTGTTATTGTTGATGCTTGTTGTGTTTAGGTGTTGACACTTTTGGTATTCATGTATTCATCTACATTTTGATATGCACCACTCTATCATGGCATGATCTTTGTTGACTTATGTGCTTGATGTTTGGTGTTTGAATTGCTAAAATGTTTGGTGTTGACTCTGCTTAACTCGAGACCTGTTGCTAGTTTAAATTAAGTTTTGATGTTCTAACCATGTACTTGTAAGCACTTCACCACTTGTTTGGAGTTGTGCATTACCTCATGACTCATCTGTTGGTATGCCTAAGATTGATTCATCTAAAACTGCTGTCCTGTTAGAATTAAATAACTAAATGCACTCTGAAAGTTTACTTATTGTGTTTACTTGCTGCTGGGCCGTTGTCGGGTTTTCATTCCTTTGCCATGTGAAAGGAGCGAGCAAATTCCTTTGGTCATCTTGATTATCCACAGCATGTTGCTTCAAAATCTCAATCAGAGCATCCTTATCTTTCAGAAATTGTTGTATTTTGGTACATTCTACATTGAGGGTGCGGTAGTTGTTTTTCCAAGACCTTCTTTCCTTTTTAACTTTGTTGAGAGTCACCTGAATCTTTTCCGTTTCCATCATGAAGTACATGACAGATACCTTTGGCGGAAGAATTACGTGACGAGGATACGACATCTTTAGCTTGAGAGCTCTAGTTTGTACCCAGTGGAGGTAAGGCTCCACCGAGACATAATCCGGTTTTCCTAGAGACTCCCGTCCTTTCTTATAAACGTGTTTCCAAGCGTGCACTATTTCCATCTTTAGTGCCCTGTTACTTTCTCCTTCTTTGAAGAAAAGACCTTCCAGATGAGCATTATGTGGGACATGCCTCATCGGGTATCCGAATTGACGACGAACCAATACCGGTTGGTAGTTGCTTCCTCCTTTAGTTCCTATGAGGGGTACGTTGGGGAAGTTTCCACAATGATCCTAGATTCTGATTCCATCATAAATCCTATTACACCAATCTATATCAGAGTTGGTAAGAGACATCATCTTTTGCGAATAGCGTAAGTCACTCTTATGATCCCAAAAAGCAGCAGACTTATGCAAATGAGAGATAAACCATTTATATAGTAGGGGTAAAAAACATGTGATCATTCCTCCACTGTACAAATTCCCTAAGTGTACAGAATGATACGCGTCTGCGAGCAAAGTTGGTACAGGGTTTCCAATGAGAAAAACCTTAATGGCGTTGATATCTACAAAGTTATTAATGTTGGGAAACAGAAATAACCCGTAGGTGAGTAAAAAAAAGATTCTTTCAAAAGCAGTCACGTTTCCTATACTGGAAAAATACAGGGCTTTCTTTGTCAAGAACTGTGTTGGCAAACCTTGGATGCCACCCTTAGTGGTCAGGTGAGTCTTGACTTCTGACTCATCCAAATAAATTGCTCTTGCAATGGTCTGATCCTTTGGAATTTCTTCCAGTCTAGAAAATGGAGCTTGATCATTAATGTGTAGATCGGTTAGGTGAGAATACTCCTCCAGCGTTAGTGCGAGCTGGTAATCCAGAAATGTGAAACAGTGATAAACTGGATCGTAAAACTGAATGAGTGCCTCCATGATTCCTTCAATCACATGGACTCTTAACAGAGGTAGCAGACCTCCGTATTTGGCTCTGAAAGCTTCAGGGTTAGTGATCATCCTCGCTAAACTTCTCAAATCCTCTAGTTTTGGAACCTTGAAGGTATACCTATGAGTTCTCCTTCTACCGAAGTCCATGAGCGCAATCTTTTTCTCTGACATTTGCAATCATTGTCTTAGTTTAATTTGAAAAAAGAGAGACTAGAAGAGAAGTTTTTTTTTTTTAATGTTTTTTAGATGAATGCATGAATGCAGCACACAAAAACATAGAAAAAACATGGGGTCAAAGGGTCGGTGTCATGAAGTCAAGGCTCTACCCCCCCCCCCCAAAGGTTTTCTACGGGTGATTTTTTGTACCTGTCACTCTAAATCATTGATTCTTGAGAACACCAGCGGGCCGAGAACCGTGCTAGGTGATGTCCAGCAAAGAAATATCAGAAGAGGGTAGTTTATCGTGTAACAGTTATTACCGATAGCTTCCGCACTACAAAAAAAGGTGATTTTCCTATGTGTATACTCAATCTTTCCACATGCGGCATCACACGCATTCCCATTAGCAAAAAAATAAACACAGATAGCAATTAGGAAAAGCAATATATATATATATATATATATATATATATATATATATATATATATATATATATATATATATATATATATATATTCTTCCTAAAGTCCTAGACTTTAAAGAGCTATGAATCTTATGTTCTTGACAAAAAGGGTTCCCCGGCGGAGTCACCATTTTGTGGTACCTTCCCTATTTAAAGGTTTTCGACCTAAGATCCTAGTGAGGTCAACATTCTTTGGTTTCTACCTAAGAGATGGGAAGAAGGAAAGATCTCATCCTCGCCAGCAGACGGTAGTCCTCAGCAGAGTCGCCATTATTTCTTTGGCAGTTTTCAGACTTAAGGTTTCAACCAGAGAGATAAGAGGGACAAGATGCCCTTACAGGCCCCACGGTGGGCGCCATTTTTCTGTAGCGAGCGATTTTGGACGTGGTTCTTAAGCACTGCCGCTCTAGGGTACTACAGGTCGATTCATTTTTTATCCTATTGAAGCTGATGAATGAAGGGAAATAGATGTCTCCAATTACCTGCTTGCATACTGAGTTTAAACAGCGGTCTGTTAGGTTATGGATGCTATGTGGAAGTGGGGCCTCTCTCTGCTTATTTTGTTAAGAATGAAATGACGGGACTATTCATGGGGATTTTAGATAGGTACTGGGTTTGATGTTTTTGATTTGTGTGCTCGGTAATATTTTTCCTTCAATCTTATGCCTACGTATTCCCGTTTACCAAAATAGAGAAATCAGAGCGTTCGTAGTTCCTCCTATTCTATGGGAGGAAATGGGTGTTTTGGTGTCTTGTTCAAAGCCCAAGACGTGAAGCGAAAGGTGATCTATATCTTGTTCAAAGCCCAAGATGTGAGGCTAAAGGGTTTATTTGTATCTTGTTCAAAGCCAAGATGTGAAGTTGAAAAGGTGTTGCCTTTAGAGAGAATTTGTCATCTCTAAAGGGGTCTGTTTGTCACAACTGTTGGGTGATTGACTACAAAGGAGAATTACTTTAACTGGAATATATGAATCCGGTAATGCCATAATTTCCTTTATAGGGGGTTTTAACCTGAAGGAGAAGACTTTAACTCAGTGTAGAGCGATGCCATCTTTCCTTAGGAATTTCTCATGCTAAAAGAGGGACATTAGCATGGATGTAAATAATCCATAGGCTTGCCGCTTACAGCAATTAGATGAAGGGAAAAAGGAGTTTGTTGAAGTTTGTATACTGTGAACGAGACACAACTTTGATGCTAAAAGGTTGATTGACTCAACCTGGGTTTTCTTATACAAAGCCTAAGAGGAGGCTATCGACCCAATAAGATGGTGTTTTTATGTGTCTCGTATAAAGCCCGAGAGAGAGGCTAAAAGGGTTGACTCAACATGAAAATCTTTTATACTCAACAAGAGAGTGTTTTTGTACGTGTCTTGTACGAAGCCCAAGTTGGAAGCTAAAAGTTGTTTGACTCATCAAGAGAGTCTTTTTGTATGTGTCTTGTACGAAGCCCAAGACGGAAGCTAAAAGTTGTTTGACTCAACAAGAAAGTCTTTTTGTATCTCGTATAAAGCCCGAGATGGAGGCTAAAAGTGATTGACTCAATGAGGGAGTCTTTGTATCTCGTACGAAGCCCGAGATGGAGGCTAAAAGTGATTGACTCAACGAGGGAGTCTTTGTATCTCGTACGAAGCCCGAGATGGAGGCTAAAGGGTTGGCCCACTAGGGAGAATCATTGTACAAAGCCCAAGAGGAGGCTAAGGTAACCGTTTCAGTTGAGTGACAGGTCCAGTATGTTGTATAAAAGAGAAAATTAGTTCTTATAAAGAGACTGATTCCAGGTGAGGTTGTACTTTGGTACTGATCATAGGATCAGGGTTATTTCATGTTCTTTAAGGAAATGGGAAATCCAAAGGGTATTGAGACTGTCCAAGTCTAGAGTTTTATCTTTTGTACTATGCCAAAGAAATAGTAGTAGTGTGTTCTTGGTAGAAAGATCTAGACTCTTTGAAAGACTGTTTTATTAGGATGACTAATTTCTGTTCCTATACCTCTAGGAGGTCGTCGGGACAATTTATACGAAGCCCAAGAGGAGGTTGGAAACTTTTAAGAAGCCGAGGGACAATTTGTACGAATCCCAAGAGGAGGCTATCATTCCCGAAGGAAGAAATCATTATATGAAGCCTAAGAGGAGGTTGTGAATACTTTTAAGAAGCCGTCAGGTCCTTGTACAATGCCCAAGAGGAGGCGAATGAACAGTTCCAGAAGGGGTTTCACTTGGAACAATGGCCTTCTGTATAATGAACTGTTCAAAAGGGGATTTCCTTAGACCTAGTTATCTAAGATAATTGTTATGAAAAGGCATGGTGCAATATCCGAGAGAACGTCGGGTGGAAAGAGGCAGAGTTTTGCCTAGTTCTAAACGTAATTGCCGGGGAAACTCTAAATATCTATACTATTATTACATAGTCGATATGAGTTTATGAAAGAATACTTACAGTGAAACAACCCCCATAATACAATTATATGTATATGAAAATGGATAAAGAAAGCATATAGACACTTACTCGGTTGTAGAGCTTGCATGTTGTTTGGTTAGTTGTTCAACAAAGAAATATTGGAAACAACAGTATATCTCAAAATCAAAGGAGAAAGTGCTTTGAAAGTGAAAGTTATTGGGGCTTATAGCTCAAAGAGAGGCCCAGGGTTTTAGTAGTGATTGGACTGTTGTTTTGGTACAGAGGGACTTATACAAGTGACTGAGGCCCAAAAAAGGTTTTTTGTACAAAGGGATGGGTCTTACACTCTCTCAAGAGGCCCAATGGTTTTAAAAAGAATGGGGCTTATAACACGAGGGTAGGCCCAGGTGATTTTTCTTTGAAATGGCGATCGCGCCGAGATTTTTAACGTATCGGGACTTATATAATAACTGAGGCCCAAAATAGGGTTGTATTTACAAAGGATTGGGTCTTACACTCTATGAGAGGCCCAAGTGTATTTTTTTAGAAAAGAAATGGGTCTTACTACTCGAGGGTAGGCCCAAGGTTTGTTTTTCAACGGACGATGATCGCGTCGAACTTTTTGAAATACAACGGGACTTATACAATAAGTGAGGCCCAAAATGGGTTTGTATTTACAAAGGATTGGGTCTTACACTCTATTAGAGGCCCAAGGTGTATTGAAAATCATTGATGAGGATTGAATTAATCAAAACCCTAATTTGTTTCCAAAATGGATTTTAATTGAATAAAAAATTCAATTAAAATGATCAAAAATTGTTTTAATATGTGGAAAAAAATTGTGAACTTGGATTAATGTTTCTAAAATCATATTTTGACCTACAAAATGATTAGAAGGCATTAAAATTTACAAAATCAAGAGGAAAAAATATTTCAAATGTCAAAAACAATTAAAACATTAATTCTTTGCAAAAATATCAATTATATGAAATAAATAATATTTTTGGGATTTTTTGTTAAAATAAAATATTTTAGCATTTTTGTGAATTATTGAAAAAAGAATCAACTCAAAATCATTAAAACTCAGAGAGAAATTAATTTTTGAATCAATTAAATAAAATCACAAAATTCAAATATTCAAATATTCCAAAAATGGCGCCAAGAACACGTGCGTGTTCTGGGTTTGCCCAGATTTGCATTTTCTCTCCAATCTCACTGAATACTTGATAATATCATGCAATCCACATATCAATCTACTCGTTTTAACCTCACGATCATGTCCATGGTCTTTAATTTCATTTATTTTTAACATGGAATAAGAAATCAAAGAGAAACCTCAAGAACCCTAATTTCTGCATGAAGGTTTAGAAATTCTACACACGATTCAAACAATGCAATTGATTGAGGGAAAACATTCCTTGCATGATTATGAACATATGGCCAAATTATTGTGCAGCAAAAATTGCCTGGATCATAGAGTTAGAAGAGCTCATGCTTACCTCTTGCAGCTGGTGATCGTGTTTTATGTTGGAGGTGTTACAGCTAGGTTCCAATGATTTGGATAGCTCCCCTAGGTGCCATGGAATGTGTCTGGATGTTTGGAATGGATTGAAATGATCTGGAGCTGAAGATGGTACCCCAACTGCAAATCTGTTAAGAACTTGAGCAATTGGCTGGTGATTTTGTGAAATCAGTGTTCCAGATGTTGTGTGAGTGTTTGGATCACTTCTATATGATGTATGTGAGGTGTGTGAGTGATTGGTTTGATTGGAAAAGCTATCAAACTCAAAACCCGATAGTGACTTGCCTTAGAAGGTAAAATTGGAGTGAAATAAGAGATTTTGAGGAAAGCATCTGTTAGATGGCTTTGGTGTGCTCAAACTGATCACAAATGAGCTCTATTTATAGTAGAGCAAGTTTGTTTTACAAGCAATAGTGAATGGTAACTGCAGCAGAGGTTTGTTCAATGTTAACCAATGGAAATCCAAGTCTCCTCTAGCCATTGACTAGAGGTTAGGGCACAGGGCGGGGGTTCCCTTGGTCTTGCATAAGTCTTGATTGAATTCAGTTGCAAATGGATCAGTCCATGCCATCTTGGTGTATGCATTGAATGCTTCATTCCAAAATTGGAGTCTTGTCCCTCTTTTAGGCAATTCTAGGTTTGACAAGCTACTTCTTGTTCCAAAGACTTTGGAGGCTTAGCTCAGTGATTGTCCCCTTTAGATTTGATCCTTAGATGTGTTCAAGATGATGACAAGGCTTAAAATTGCCTGATTTTGGCAAATCGACCAAAAGTACAAAATTCTGCCTTGCCTTGGCAGTTTTCAGCAAGGTATTTTGCCACTACCATAACTCCTAGCTCAAATTGAATTTGGTGATGTTCTTGGCCATTTTGGAAAGCCCTTATATGATACAACAACTGTTTGATCATATTTGGTTTTGATACTTTTTGGATCCAAGTGAAAAATGCCCCTACATTTGGAAAAAAGTAAAGGCAGATTTTGACTTAGTGAAAATTTCACTAAGTGTTGGAAAAAGTGACATTTTCACTTTTCAGCAATTTTGATCATTCCATAACTCAAAATCCATAATGAATTGGAATGAGTTCTAGTTGAAGTTTTTATAGGGGTCGTGAGAGCTACAAATCCAGCTTTGGATGAGAAAAAATGGCCTCGTGGTTTAGGAGTTATGATCCTCCAAAGTTGGTACCCTAGCCACTTTATTTTTTAACTTAGAAAATTTTCTAAGTTTTTATGGTTACCCCTTTTACAAGTTATCCAACTTTTCTTGATTTTTATTGATGAATGATGATTCAAATCAGACATTGACATCATTTTAGGGTTAAAAATCCATTTTTGTGAAAAATCTCAAAAAGGCAAAGTTTGACTTTTGTGCACAGTTGACTTTTTACCAGATGAATTCCAAACTGTGCAATCCTCTATGAAATCATGTCCTTGACCTAAATCAAACTTGATGGACATGTTCCATGGGTGTCATAGGGTATATTGATGCATGTCCTAGGGTTTGGGAGCATGTCCTGGTCGAAAGTCAAAGTTACAGTTGACTTTTTCCCCAAAACCCTAACTGTGGTACTGATGAAATTGAGACTTGTTGCTCAAGCTTCTTGGATCAATCCATTGTTACAAATGGATCAATGTAGCATGTTAGATACCCTCAAATCATGTCTTGAGGTATTGCCTCATGATTTGTCCCTAAAGTCAACTTAGGGGTGAATTAAGTCAAGAAACCCTAATTCCTGATTTTTGTGGTATGCATCCCCTGAGGTCAAATTGACTTGATGATTGGTCCATGAGGTTCCATGGAGTATTTTAGGTTATGCCTTGAAGCATTAGCTCATGCCCAAAGGAAAATGTTCATCTGGAGGCCTTGGTTGAACAAACCCTAATTTGGTGACACTGGCGATCGTGAGGCTTGATCCACCTGGAAAAGAGCATCCTTGTGCTTAATCCCTGTAGTGGGAGTCCTTTTGATCCTTTGTTGATGTTTGAGAGATTAGACAATTTGAAAATCATGTAATTCCTTGATTGATCCTTTGTTTAAAGCTCTGAGAGGGCTTGAAACCCTAAATTTGATTGTAGTGGATGCTTACCCATCTTTGCGAAAGGTTGCGAACTCCTGGGGAAAAAACGGTCGTGACAGGAAAACTGTGTTGGACCAAAGAAAGAGAATTGAGACTCTTCAGGGGAATCAAAAAGCAATGATTGATTACAAGAAGAAATGAATAATGGAACAAAGAGAGATTGCTAGCGCAAGAATAATGATCCTAATCAAGAAGGATGGTGACTGATCAAGAGAGGGATCGAAAGAGATAAGAGTGATCGAGGATCAAAAGAGAATGCAAAGAGAGAAGAGTGATCAAGGATCAACTCGACTGGGGAAAGAAAGCACATTACCGCATGGGAAAACTCTACTTTCATGACAATTGGTCGTTCAACAGTAAGTATCCACATGGGCCCTCGCCTGATATAGTGGTCTACCAGGATCGCTTGTTCGGGATTCACTCCCTATAAGTTCACCCGTCTGTGCCACCCCTTATCTTAAGGTTCTCTCAAACTTTCCACATGCGTATCAATGGCATTCCCATTAACAGAAAAATAAACACGGATATCAAGAAGGAATTGCAGTAAACATATATAGTATATAGTATATAGTATGCAGTATGATTGCTAACAACCTAGACCTCTTAGGAATTCTAATCCTAGTTTGAAACGTCCCCAGCAGAGTCGCCATTTTTTCTGTAGCGTACGATTTTTGTCGGTGACGCGACCACCTTATCACCATGGTTAGAATTGGGTGCTACTTTCTGATTTCTTATTTATCCTATGAAGCTAGAAAGGAAAGGGAAGTTATCTAAAACTAACCTTGCACGCAAATGTTTTCTTTAACAAATGCTAAGAGGTTGGGGGGTTGTCAATTACCCATCCTATATATGGATATCCATAGATCATTAGCAATTCTACTGTTTTCTATTTAATGGTGTTTGTTTGTTGATTGGGAAAGTTTCTCCTTTGGGAGTGTTTGAGAGAGAGAGTTTTTGTTGATTTCAGGTTTTTCCGATGTTTTTGGTAAGGTACTGGACCTAAGGTTTTTTTATTAGTGTGCTCCCTAAGATTTTGCAATCTTATGCCTACGTATTCCCGTTAAAGAAAATAGGGAAATCAGAGCAATCATAGTTCCTCCTATTCTATGGGAGGAAAAGATGTTTGGTGTCTTGTTCAAAGCCTAAGATTGAAGCTAAAGGAGTATTTGTGTCTTGTTCGAAGCTAAAAGGTTTGACTGAGAGAGAATTTGTCACCTCTAAAGGAGATATCTCGTCTGTCCATCACAGTTGTTGGGTAACTGATTATAAAGGAGAATTAATTTAACTGGGATATGTGAATCCAACAATGCCATAATTTCCTTTATGAGGGATCTGTCCTGAAGGAGGAAACTTTAACTCAGTGTTGAGTAATGCAATTTTTCCTTAGGAATCTTTACATGCTAAGAGAGGGACATGGGCTTGGATGTAAATAATCGAGAGGCTTGCCGCTTACAAAAATTAGATGAAAGAGGAAGTTACCAGGAGAAAAGATGGACCACAACTTGGATTTTTGAATCAACAAGTGTGCCACTTACAGCAATTATCTGGGATTATGGTTTGTTTGATTTTCTGTTTTGATGTGTGATGTACAGAGAAATGTATTCCTACAGAGAGAACTATTGATTTTCTCTGAGGGGATGTTGTTTTTTGTGTGTGCCTTGATTAAAGCAAAAGGTTGAAGCTAAAAGGTTGACTCTATTTAGGGAGTTTTATCTGTCTTGTACAAAGCCCAAGATTGAGGCTGAAAAGAGACTGACTCTTTTGGGGATATCATTATTCAAAGCCTAAGACGAGGATAAACATTGACTTTTTCGGGGAAGCATTTTGTCTGTCTTATACAAAGCCCAAGATTGAGGCTAAAAAGAGAGTTATTGACTCCTCTGGGGAATATGTGTATGTGTCTTGTATAAAGCCTAAGATTGAGGCTAAAAGAAGAATCTGAGTCTACTGGTGAGAGGTTTATCTATCTTGTACAAAGCCTAAGATTGAGGATAAAAGGAGACTGACTCTGTTGGAGAGTATGATCTATCTTGTACAAAGCCCAAGATTGAGGCTGAAAGGAAATTTGACTGACTTAGTTGAGGATATTTTCGGTGTCTTGTACAAAGCCCAAGATTGAGGTTAACTTTGCTGTGAAAAAGAAAGAATCATTATACAAAGCCTAAGAGGAGGCTGATTGGGGAATTTCATATATAAAGCCTAAGAGGAGGCTAACTTTTGCTGAGGATTATTGAGATCCAGAGACAGGTCCAAAGTGGAGAATCAACTCTTACTGAGGATTTTAGAAGAGTTGAGATATCAGATGCCTTGACGTTCTGATTTTGGCTAGTGTTGTATTGAGGGTAAGATGACCCTAGCTAGGGAATTTTAGGGTGAAATATTGAGTGTTTATGAAATGATCAAGGTTATTCCTGTGTTTTTTTTGGGAAACTTGAGGGTTTCTTGAAATCCAAAAGGAGATGAGACTGTCCAAGTCTACTGGTATGAAAGGGTTTATCTTTGTAAGATGCCCAATAGGAGGCAGGTGTCTTCAGGGATGAGAATCAACCCTAAATTGGTATGAGTTTTGACTCTTAGGAAGACTGCTCTAACAAAGGATGACTAGGTTCTGTCCTATACCTGTAAGAGGTCTCGGGTCTTTGTACTAAGCCCAAGAGAAGGCATGAGAACTTTTAAGAAGCCTGAGGGTCCTTGTACAAAGCCCAAGAGGAGGCTAGGGATGATTTTAGGAAGCCTGTGTCAAAACCTAAGAAAAGTTCAAGAAAGGTTTCACCGGGAATTAATCCTTTAGAGAACAGTTCTAGGGTTTGAAGAAATTTAAGAGAGGTTTCACCGGGAATTAAAACCTTTCTGGGGAAATGAATTTCTTAGACAAATTTCTAGTAGTGACAGTCTTGAGAAAAGTTTCACCGGGAATAATGTCTTTCTCTGTTCCATATTATATAATCCCAAGATGAGGCAAGGCTGTATCTGGAATTTCCTATGGGGAACTAGTTTTGACTGTGTTGAAAGAGTGATTGTTGGCTTTATCTAATCCTAGACCTAATTGCCGGGAAAACTCTAAGCAGATACTATATACAGTTATATACATATGAAATATATAGACAAGTATGTTGAAGAGTGTAGGAGGACTTACAGGTGAGCAAGCTTCCAGCATTATGAACAAGTATATATAAACAAATATGTAAAAGAAAGCTGTTAGAACTTATAGGCGAGCAAGCTTCCATTGTAACAACTGTATGGTTAGTGATTCAAGAAATTAAATAAAGTTTTGATAACAACTATGAATTTGAATATAAATCAAAGGGGAAAGTTGTTTTAAAGAGATTGGGGCTTACAACTCAAGGAGAGGCCCAGATATAATAGTAATCGTACCGTTGATCTGAAAATTGTATTGGGACTTATACAATGACTGAGGCCCAAAGTATTGTATTTACAAAGAGGTTGGGTCTTACAGTGTATTAGAGGCCCAACGTTTATTTTTGTACAAGCGATGAGGCTTACAACTCAAGGAGAGGCCCGAGAATAACAGTGATCGCAACGTTGGTTTTGGAAATTGTATCGGGATTTATACAACGACAGAGGCCCAAATTATTTATGTACAAAGAGGGTTGGGTCTTACACTCTATTAGAGGCCCAAATTATGTTTGAAAAAAGAAGAATAATGAGACTTACAACACAAGGGAAGAACCAAAATGATTCTGTTTAAAAGACGACGATCACGCCGTGGTTTTAGAAACACAGTGGAACTTAGACAATGACTGAGGCCTAAATTATTTTATGTACAAAGGGGGTTGGGTCTTACACTCTATTAGAGGCCCAAAGAGTTTGAAAAATATTTGAAAAATCAAAATTTAGAGGAAACCCTAATTTTGAATTTAAAAGATATAATTTTCAAAGGAAATTAAATAAAAAATGATATAAAATATCTAATATATTTAAAAACAAGTTGTAAACTTTTAAAAATATTTTGAAAAACCATGTTTATTCACATGAAAGCTTGAAATTCATTTGGTTTTGAAAAATCAAGATAAGAATTTCATTTTAAAATGTTTGAAAACAAATCAAATGAAATTAATTACAAAAATTCTAATTTTATTAAATAAATAATATATATGGGATTTTTTGTAAATCAAAATAATTTAACATTTTTGTGACTTTTTAAAAAAATAACCAATAAAAAATGATAAAAAATGGGAGAGAAATTAGTTTTTGAAATCAATTAAATCAAAAATCAAAAATTCAAAAATTCAAATAATTTGAATTATGGCGCCAACGGTCAAGGGAAGAACACGCACGACCCTCTTTTTGCAGATTTTCATTTTCTCACTTTTCTCTCTGATTGCTCAATGGTTTTGCATGATTCAAACATCAATCTTGCTCATTTTTGAACAAGGATCACAACCATATAGATTAATTGCATTTATATTAAGTGTGGAGTGAGAAATCAAGTAATGAACTCACAAACCCTAATTTCTACAAGAACATCATGAAATCCTATACATGATTGATTAATGGCAATTGATTGAAGGTTATTACTCTACCTATATGCAGAATCATGATGGTAACTTGAAATAACATTTATATTGCATGGTATATAGAGTTTGAAGGTGTCAGGCTTACCTCTTGTAGCTGGTGATCGAGCTTGATGATGGAGGTGTTACAGATGTGTTGTAAGGACCTGAACAGCTTCATTATACCCTATGGAGTGTGTTGAGATGCTTAGCCTTGATTGGAGATGCTTGGATCAACTTCTGGTACCTCAACTGCAACCTTTCCAAAAGCTTGAGCAACTAACTAGTGATTTTGTGATTCAAGTGTTTCAGATGTGTTTCAAGGCCATGGATCACTCATATATGATGTTTATGAGGTGTTGGCATGATTGGTTTGGTTTGAATCACTTTCAATTTCAAAACCCGATAGTGACTTGCAAGAGAAGGTGTTTTTTGGAGTGAAAGAGAGATTTTGAGTAAAGCATCTGTTTGGGTTCTTTGGTGTACTCAAACTGATCATAAATGAGCTCTATTTATAGTAGAGCAAGTTTATTTTGCAAGCAATAGTGAGTGACAACTGGTACAGGTCTGTGGCCAATGGTTGCATAAAGGAATTCTAGTATTCCATGATCATTGACTTGAGATTAGAGCACAGGCCTATGGTCTTCTATTTGACTCATTTAGTTAGGTTTGCTTCAATCCATGCCACCTTGATGCATCCATTAAATGCTTGACGCCAAATTTAAAATTCAAGGTTCATGTAAATGATGGTTTTGCACATGCCAAGTTGATTTCTTGACTCAAGGGTTCAAAGTTGAAATCATCAAGTGACTCATCAAGATTCTTTCTGATCTTTGAAGAGGACAAGGCTTGGAAGATGACAAAATTGGAAATGGAAATCATGTGGCACAAGAAATGCACACAATCTGCCAAATGTTGTCATGAAAATAAGTTTGAGCAAGGCCTGATGTGATGCTCATAACTCCTAACTGCTAACTCATGGACATTTTGGAAAGTTCTCATGACATACTTCAACCTTGATGTTCAAGGTTGCTCTTGGTTCAGCTTGGATCAAAGTGAAAAATGTCTCTACATTTTGGAAAAAGTAAGACAGATTCTGACTTATTGAAAATTTCACTAAGTGTTGGAAAGTAGTCATTTTCATGTTTTTGTGATTTTGATCAATCTGTACCTCAAAATCCATGGGGATTTTGAATGAAATGTAGTTGACATATTTGAAGTATGTAAGATGAACTTTAATTTGAGCTTTGAATGGGAGAAAAAGGCCTTGTGGTTTAGGAGTTATGACCTTGCAAAGTTGGTACAAAATTACTTTGGTTCCATAACTTAGAAAAAATTTAGTTTCTTATGGTTGCCCCTTTTGGAAGAAACCTCACTTTTCTTGATTTTTCTTAATGAATGATGATAAATACCATACATTAATATTGTTTTTTACTTAGGGGAACCATATTTGTGAAAATTTCCAAAAAGTCAAAATTGATTTTGGGCACAGTTGACTTTTTGTCAGATGAATTCCAAACTGTGTGATCCTTTATGAAATCAAGTCCTTGACCTAATTCAAACCTAATGGATGGGTTCAATAGGTGTTATGGGGTGTATTGAATCATGTCTCAAGGTTTGGGAGAATGTCTTGGTCAAAAATCAAAGATACTGTTGACTTTTTTCCTCAAAATCCTAATTGTGGTCCAGATGAAAATGAATCTTGAGAATCAAGATTTTTGGATCAATCCATTGTTAAAAATGGATCAATGTGGTGTATTTGAGCTCCTCAAATCTTGTCTTGAGGTATTGGCTCATATCTTGCCTCAAAAGTCAACTTAGGGGTGAATTAGGTTAAGAAACCCTAATTCCCAATTTTTGATGAATGCTTCCCCTGAGGCTAAATTGACTTGATGATTAGGTCCATGAGGTTCCTTGGAGTATCTTGGGTTATGCCTTGAAAAATTGGCTCATGTCCAGAGGAAAATTTTCATCTAGAGGCCTTGGTCGACCAAAACCCTAATTTGATGAAACTTGCGATCTTGAGGCTTGATCCACTTGGAATGTTGCAACTTTGTGCTTGATTCTTGATATGGGAGACCTCTTGATCCTTTATGGGTGTTTGAGAGGTTAGACAAGTTGAAGATCATGTCATTTCTTGATTGATCATTTGTCTAAGTGCTCTGAGATGGCTTGAAACCCTAGGTCTTGATTGTAGTGCATGCTTAATCATCTTTGAGGAGATTTATGAGGTATGATGGTACATCCATATTGTGGTGATGATTTGCACAATGATGGGAAATCTTGGTTGTCAAAATTTGGGGTTTGACAATATATATATTGTAAGTTCTAGAAATTGGCTGAAATTTTGTTAAAACAATGATGATATCATGGTTGATGCTGCAACATGAGCTTCTAACAGTATAACTAACATTCTGGTTTATTGTTGAAGAGTTAAAGTACTGAAGAGTGATGTCACATGCGATGTCTTAACATCACTATACCAGAACATTAAAACTCTGGTTTATTGTTGAAGAGTTAAAGTACTGAAGAGTGATGTCACATGCGATGTCTTAACATCACTATACCATAACATTAAAACATCAGACAGTTATGTGATTAGGGCTGCACGTGTTTCTGGTATGAATGAGATATTCTGCTAAAGCGAATCAGAGAATATAGGCGAAGATCAAGGAAGAGATATGTTCTGTTACAATTAGTTATGAAGATCAGTTTGTTACGCATTTAAAGCATAAAGATATGGAGAATATTCAGAGTTAATAATTGAAGATTTAATTGAAGATATGATCTATTCAGAAGCAGATTTGCTACATAAGATATGCTATGATTTGAAGGCCCATATCCAGTTGGGTTACATTATAAATAGAATGCTTGTAACCTAGAATAGCAACGAGTCCAAGATGTAGAACTTTAGGGCTTTGTCTAAGTGAACCACTCGGGTTGTGAGATGGTCACTATGTTTAACTCATAAACCTGTAGGTAATGAGTTTGGTATTTTTCTTGGAGGAAGCTTTGAAGCAACTCCAATAGGTGTCATGGAAGTGTGTCTTCCAAGTCTATGTGATAGAAAGGATTAGGAAATCAAGTTGTTGATGCAGTGATGGTGTAGTTGACTGCTAGACATCATTGAGATGATTAGAAGTGAGATGGAGTCTCTTACCTAGGGAGGACTTAGGTAGAAGGGTCATTGGGTAGTGATTGAATTAGGTAGATTGTCAACTGGTCTGTTGAGTCTGTAATTTGATACTACTAATAGTGGACTTCCTTCCTGGCTTGGTATGCCCCCAGATGTAGGTTGGTTGAACCGAACTGGGTGAAAAATTCAGTGTGTTATTGTTTCTGTTATTGCCTTGTTCAGCAGATTGCGATGTTGTGACATTGCACTATTTTGTTTCAGAATTTCAATTGGTATCAGAGCAGGCATCCTGTTCTGTTTCTGGGTGAGATCCTAGGGAAGATACTTTCTGGTCATGGACAAGGTAGGTGGTACCTACTGAAAAGTTGTTTGGACTTGGAGAAGTTCATATAGTTGTGAGAATGATACCTAGAAGTGGAGGATGGACTGTTCGTGACAGGCAGTGGCATGTGCTGAAGGCTTGAAGTTTTGGTTGAAAAGCTGCTATGTTTTGGTTAAGTTAGGTGTCACCTGGATTATGATATGTGACACCTGAAGGTTTTGAGGAGTGTGTGTTTTGATCCACTGCGTATCTATCTGAAAACTCCTGAGGTTGTAACTGAGAAGG
Source organism: Lathyrus tuberosus (assembly GCA_022829125.1). NCBI lineage: Eukaryota > Viridiplantae > Streptophyta > Magnoliopsida > Fabales > Fabaceae > Lathyrus > Lathyrus tuberosus. The sequence goes on from JALAZF010000428.1 coordinate 1,630,329, forward strand.
TTGTTCTTCTCTGTATATATATCCTATGGTGATGGGATATATGCAAGACTGCTTCAACTTACTCTGTCAACGATACTTGAAGATTATTGTTCAAGTCCACTCATAAAGGCATTGATAAGTGAAGCTGTAAGGACGAGATCTGAAGATAGTGAGAAGTAACTTACTTTTTCTTCTATTCCTAAAAAGGCTAACCTCCAGTCTTTGATCTCTGGATGTGTTTCTTGGAATGATGTCCTATCTTGTGTTAGAACATCACGCCAGAATTGTGCAGAATTCTGGTGTCTAAAGGAATGACATAACAGATGCTTGGGGGCTGAACAAATGTGTTGATCACATCTGTTTGGAACCTACTCCTGACTTGGAAGAGGAGGCATCTGGGTTGTATGAGGATTCATCAAAGAAGCTGAGCTAAATATGTCAATCAGCCTTTGGTCAATTGGAATTGGTGACTTGTGGCTGGAGGGATCAGAAGAAGAAGAACAGTATGTTCAGTACTGTGACTCCTTCATCCTTTTTTATGGTGAAAGAAGAAGGTAGAGCCAAAGCTAAAGAGTATCACTGTCAAAGTTTTCATGCGGGAGTGAAGATCTTGATAAGTTATCTCTGAAGCTTAGTTGTGGTAACTAAATGAGGGTGGCATCAAAAGTTTAAAGGTTCTTGAAATATTAGAGTATGCTGGTTCATGTTTAGTGTGATTGGTGATGTTGAAACATTATTTCAGTCTTTGCCTTCTCAGCCAAAGGAAGTATGTTATGCTCACGGTGAAGTATCAGGTCAAGCCACTTACCTAATCTAAAGTGATCAGTGGTGTGGCTTAGCAAAAGAAGGTTTAACCAGTGCCTCAAGTCTACAGGGAAAGGATGTCAGACCAGATCAAATGTTGTGTATTAGTCTACCTTCAACTAATGACAATATACATTGACGGGAGACTATGTTTATGTCTAAGGTAAAAGTGCAGGACTGCAGAAGTGTTGAGAATTTATTTTTTCTCTATGTGGCTAGTTATTTATCTTTGTGGTGTGTTAGAGAATTTTCAAGGGTTAAGCACTTTGAGGTTGATTGGTGACTATGTACTTGGAGCATCATCCAAATTATCTGGGATGAGCTTGGATTAGAAGAGGCAGATTGTTGAGGAATGTTGATGTCTACAACATCTCAAAGACAAGTTGATGTGTTTAAGGCTAAAAGATATGAAGACAGCATAATCTTGATGGTTCAGCTTGGAGCATGGGGTTTGCTCTGGTTGTGAAGATAGAGGATAAGTGGCAGTTATCTCTAGCCTTCTACTGACAGCTTTACTAAGGGAAGTGACTTTCTTTAGTATGGGGTAGTCTTGGACTACTTATGTTCTGAAGATTCAGATGTGGTAGGTTTGACCTTTGGAGTTTCTAAGCAGGATAGAGGTTGTCTACTCAAACTTGACTGTTGAATCAAGTCTATGAGAGCATGGAAATATGGTTCTGCAAAGGGAGGAGGTTCTTCTGAGTGGCAGAAGGAGGAGCTGAATTCAACAGTTGGATGTCATAAGGTTCTGACATCTAGCTTAACATCAGAAGTCTCAGCTGGTGATGTGGCACATCAGCTTAAGATAGAGGTGATCTACAGTAATGGAAGTTATGGATGCTTCAATAGGATCGTTCTCATGGCAGTTTGCAGGAGCTACAGGAAGGAGAAGATGTTACATGACCATGACTTAGGGAGTCTTAGTGTGTTTGCTATTGAGCAATTGGAACATGTGACTTGAAGATCAAGTTTCCTTGGTGGATCAAGATATCTTTGTGGGAGTTCTGACAAACGTGAAAAGGGTCAAAATATGGCATTTGACTGTTTTCATATGAGGATTCATGAATGAGGTAATCAAACTGTGGCATTTGGTTGATCTCAGTAGTGGTTTCGAAGAATCAAGATAATCAGAGTGTGGCAGCTGGTTATTATTGAGGTTTGTCTTGGAACAAGTTACCCTTGGGCAGAAGGGTGATGAGTTGAAGACTCAAGGAGATTATTCTTCTTGAAGGTGGATGAGAGGTTATTCTCTAGTTCCTTGGATTACGATGCAATAGTAAGTCCAATTGGTAGAGCATGTCAAGAATCATGCTGATGATGTCTTGGTGTGTGGCTGATGTTCTAACTTGTGTTGGGACATTATCTGGTTGGATATCCTTGGTGAAGGATGATTATGATCTGGTTCAGGAGCTCGGTGCCTACATTATGCCTAAGGAGGGTCTACATAGTCATACGGGAGAATGATGAAGTAGAATGTCTGCCTTGGAGGGAGGATGTAAAGAAGACTGAAGTAAATCAGGTATTGATTGCTTGAAAGTATGGGTGTGGATATTGATCCAATCGATCAACCTGGCAAGATGTGAAGTTCTGGACATTTGAAGATGACAACCTGAGGTATCCGCATCAGCTGACTGTATAAGGAGTGGTTTGTGAACAAAGACCTTGTTGGGAGCTTAGTAGTTATCTGATGTGTGGATGCAATTCAGATTTCTGAATTATGTGAGAGTTTATTTCTCTCTGTTGTGATCAGTGGTGTGACCTGATCAGAATGGCTGAAGATAAGGAGAGTTCTTCTAATACAAGTAAAAGGTGGTGGCAGTCCTCATCTTGTGTTGCAAGTAACCTCAAGACATTTGTTATGGAATATGTGAGAAATTCCAAATCAAGTGGGCTTTTATATTGGACTTGGCAGACCTTGTATCTGAAATAAACATGATGAGATTATGCTCAACAAATACAAGAAATGGCAGTTCTTAATGGTGTCAAGTGTTCATCTTTATAAGGAGCATTGGTTGTTCATGTCAGGGGGAGTTAAGGCTATTGTCTATGGTCTATTACTGCAAGGGTGCAGATTTTTGTGAAGATTGCGCAGAATGGTGTTCCTAAAGCTGGTATGCTAGTGCTTATGCAGGAGGAGGCTGAAGAGCAGAATTGTTGTATCTGGGAGAAGTTGTACTGAAGGAATCTAGAAGGGATTGTGAGTTGTGCTTATCAATAGAAGTCGTCTTAGAATCCAACAGAAAAGAAAATGTGCTTGTGTTTTGAGGAGTCCTGGGTTGATAATATAGTGAGCCACCAGGCATTGTCTGATAAGATGTCAGAACATCGTGGTTGTTCAGAGGTTGTCTAATTATGACTAAAAAGGGGGAGAGTGTTCCCAAGGCTGGCTGTGAAGTTCTTTGATGGTGCTGCTAGTTGAGGGGGAGAGTGTCTCTGCAGCTGTATGTTGGTTCTTGCCTTGAGGGGGAGAGTGTTTCGTTCTGAGTATGCTGGTTGGATGATTCAGAATCTGCCTTTGGAACTTTGTGTGCTAGGTTGGCCAATTGTGGCTAAAAAGGGGGAGAAATGAGAGAGATGGTCTATATGGTTTGCGCAGTGGTTATGCTTGGAACCTACAATTCCTGATGCAGCAGAAAAGGATGGTACATCCTTGAGTTGATGTGGAGTCTTTGTGACTTGTATCCTGAGTTATGAACACAGTTGTGACCGGTGTTCTGAGTTACCTGGGTTGGCAGAATGACACTTCTCAACGTGTCATGTTATGCCACAGATTGACCAAGGGGTCTGATCAAAGAAGGTGTGCAGAATTCTCTCATGCCACCATTGGTCTTTGGTGAACAGACACACACTTCTTTTATGGGGGAGTCTTCCACAATGATTCCAGGTCTGAGTTGAAAGGAAAAAGAAATGTGCTACATCAAGGGGGAGTGTCTTAAATCTTCTTCCTCATGTACACCAGATATCTGCAATCTGAGTGCACAACTTCGGGACTTTCTACTTCTTCCTCCTGATGTGCTGCCTGAAGTGATTGTGGTGGGCTGTGCTGCCAAAAGAAGGTGTCAGACATGATGTCTTAACATCATTCAAATATTCCTAAAAGATGTTTCTCCAGGATTGCTGCGCACAGTAGCTACTGATGCTTACTGTTAGGATCAGTGGTTACTGATAACTACTGACAGTAGTATAGATATGTATTTACTGCTGTAATCTAAGTTGTAATGGTTATATATTTGTTTTAGCCAAAATTAGCCAAAGGGGGAGATTGTAAGTTCTAGCAATTGACTGAAATTTTGTTAAAATAATGATGATGTCATGGTTGATGTTGCAACATGAGCTTCTAACAGTATAGCTAACATTCTGGTTTATTGTTGAAGAGTTAAAGTACTGAAGAGTGATGTCACATGCGATGTCTTAGCATCACTATACCAGAACATTAAAACTCTGGTTTATTGTTGAAGAGTTAAAGTACTGAAGAGTGATGTCACATGCGATGTCTTAACATCACTATACCAGAACATTAAAACATCAGACAGTTATGTGATTAGGGCTGCACGTGTTTCTGGTATGAATGAGATATTCTGCTAAAGCGAATCAGAGAATATAGGCGAAGATCAAGGAAGAGATATGTTCTGTTACAATCAGTTATGAAGATCAGTTTGTTACGCATTTAAAGCATAAAGATATGGAGAATATTCAGAGTTAATAATTGAAGATTTAATTGAAGATATGATCTATTCAGAAGCAGATTTGTTACAGAAGATATGATATGATTTGAAGGCCCATATCCAGTTGGGTTACATTATAAATAGAATGCTTGTAACCTAGAATAGCAACGGGTCCAAGATGTAGAACTTTAGGGCTTTGTCTAAGTGAACCACTCGGGTTGTGAGATGGTCACTATGTTTAACTCATAAACCTGTAGGTAATGAGTTTGGTATTGTTCTTGGAGGAAGCTTTGAAGCAACTCCAATAGGTGTCATGGAAGTGTGTCTTCCAAGTCTATGTGATAGAAAAGATTAGGAAATCAAGCTGTTGATGTAGTGACGGTGTAGTTGACTGCTAGACATCATTGAGATGATTAGAAGTGAGATGGAGTCTCTTACCTAGGGAGGACTTAGGTAGAAGGGTCATTGGGTAGTGATTGAATTAGGTAGATTGTCAATTGGTCTGTTGAGTCTGTAATTTGATACTACTAATAGTGGACTTCCTTCCTGGCTTGGTATGCCCCCAGATGTAGGTTGGTTGAACCGAACTGGGTGAACAATTCAGTGTGTTATTGTTTCTGTTATTGCCTTGTTCAGCAGATTGCGATGTTGTGACATTGCACTATGACATCACACATCTGTACCAGAATTTCATATATATATATAATATATATATATATATATATATATATATATATATATATACACTACGGGAAAAGAGGGAAAAGGGGGCGCTTTTTTTGCCCTATAAAAGCGTTGTCTAAGCCTGCGCTGTCGTAGGTTAAGACAGTGCTTTTTTATTTATGAAAAAATGCTCTCTAAAAGGGAACTTTAGACAGCGCTTTTAAAAGCGCTGTCTAAAGTATACGTTTAAAATTAAAATTTTTTTTTTATAAACTTTAGAAAGCGCTTTTTCCTTCAAAAGCTCTCTCTAAAGGTGCTTTTAGACAGCGCTTTTGAAAGTGCTGTCTAATGTGTACGGAAAATGATTTTTTTATATACCTTTGGAGAGCGCTTTTCCCTAAAAGCGCTCTCTAAAGTATACCTATAATTTTCTTGATTTTTTCTACGTATAAAAAATCCCATTTTAGCCATTTTTTTAATGCAGAAACCTGCATAGTTTCAAACCAGCATTTCTTATATAATTTCTTGCAACAACAGAATTCTTATACATTTCAAGAAATAGAATTCTTGTAACAACAGAATTCATATATACATTTCAATAAAATTTACATTCACAAAACTTACAATAGAATTCACAAAATTTACAAAATTCACAAAATTCTTGCAACAACAGAATTCATATACATTAACAGAATTCACAAAATTTACAACAGAATTCTTCTTGCAACAGATTTTTCTTATATTCACAAAACTAAAATTTACATTCACAAAACTATACATTCAAAAAATTCTTCTTAGAAGAAAGAATTCGCACAATTCTTCCGTAATATAATTCAATTGTTTCCTTGTGTAAGAAGAACACGCCATATCTTCGAAATACTACATAACAAAGCAAAATACGCATTATTTAGTTAAAAATAATAAATTATATGACATATCCGATAAATATTAAAATAAATCCTAAGTTATAAAACCATGCATACCCTAATAGGAATCTCCAATTGTCCCATTTGAATGATTTCTCTCATGAACCTTAAAACGAAGTACCCGCAGTCTATGCCATTACGCTGACGAGGGCACTACACATAGACAAACAAATAAGAAATAATATATAGATGTTTTGTGTTATTAAGTAGCATCACTAATAAGCAATATTGTGAAAATTAATATACCTCCACTTTGACCCATGTAATATTGGTTGATCTAGCCCGTGCTACTCGAGTCTCTCTTTGTGCACGGTATTGTAGTATAGCTCTATAAAAGAAAAATGTAAACTTAGAACAATGTCACAGAAATAATTAGATATACAAATACACACGAATATTTCAAACAATCTCACTTACGTTTCAACCACATCCTTCATATTCTGATATGTGGACCAATCAGTATCCAATGAATTAAGATAATAGACCACTTCTGTTATAGGATTAATGGCAACCAACAACCAGTGTCCACTGTAAAATATAACAAAAGTTTAGATGGATAATTTCTACGCAAAAGATACAAATTAAAGATTAGAATGAAATTATACTGAAAATCTTACCCGTTTCCAGTATTATACGGTAAAAGAAACAAACTTTCTGTGTTGCTGGCCGTAAATCGCTCAAGTAAGTGGTCTCTTACTTCAATTGCATTCATACTAATTCTCGGTGCATTAACAAGGCTGCAAGAGAAGAAAAGGAATTTTTTTGACAAATCCGTCCCCAGCATGAATTTTTCATACATGCACCTTAAATAAAAACATAATAAACATTAGACTATTATCAGTGAAATGTGTAAATAAATTGTTCAACTAAATAAATAATTGATTGATTGGAGTACCAGATGTATGAATGCATAACACCGATGTCTAATTCAGTATGATTGAAAACCTGCTCCATGTCCTCTTTTCCGATTATCTCGGAATGAGGAAAACCAAAAACACCTTCGTCCATGTTGATTTGACGAATAGCACCTTGCATCAAATCTGACATTGCCAAAAGTGTTTCTAGACACGTCTGAAAGTGAGGTCTTTTTTCCTTCACGGTCCTTGTAGGAGCTTTTTTCTTGCCGGTCTATTGTGAAGGTTGAGCAGGAACCTAACAATCATATAAGTTAGGTAAAGTAGAAAATCATGAATTCGGATAATATAATAACACTTAAAAGCCACCTCTCTGTGTGATTCAACAGACTCGTTTTGCAGCAAAACCCCTTTATTCTTTGCTGCGGGTTTTGTAGGAGTCTAACATTACCATGTAAAAAAAATGTAAGTAATGGTTCAGAATAATTTTCATAATCGTTCAGAATTGACATTTGAATATTAAGATATTCGTAATGGTTTTCAACATACCTCATCACCTATGGAAATGAGGTCTAACGGCCATGCAACAAGCGAACCTATTGCATCCCGCAGCAATGTAACCTCTGAAACCGAGTCTGGTATCGGTAGTAACGCATCCATATCTAAAGCGATATCAACTGACACTTTCAGATAACCTTGTGGGAGCGGATGATGGTGAAGTAACGCTCCCGCAAAGTTATGCACTTTTCCCTTGCCAACCATGCGATAAGTCGGAAACGACAAATACAACTGGCAAGATGAAATGCCCTGAAGCAATAATAAATATGTAACTCTTAATATGTATAAAGGTCAAATAAAATAAATGTGTTAATTTAATTAAAATAAATATATGCTAATTACCTCAGGAATTTTATTTGGAGAATTGATACTAGCTTTGTCACTAGCATCTTTCAAACTGGAACCGCGCCTTTCCGCCTCATATCTCTCTTTATCCTGCTGCAATGCTTGGACTTGCGCTTGTAGTGCCATCACACTTTGCATGATTTCTTGGGTGGTGGGATTTTTTTTCTTTGATTGCTTATACAAGGATGATGGAGTAACACCAAATCCTTTACCTCTCACCCGACCGGGATACTCAGGAACATTTAGTACTCGACTAAGAATGCTCCTGCAATCATCCTCACCTGCGGGTATGGATTTAGATAGATTCTCCTGAAATTCATTGACATATCAAAAATTATTAGTGGGGATTAAAAATTAATTATAATTTAATAAAATTTCAATTAACTTTGAGACATAATGTTATACTTACACATTCTTCATAAACATGTTGAACATCTTCTGTAACAACTCCACCCTTACCCACGCGAGCTTCCTTCCACAAAACATGGTCCGGAAGTGATGATTCTTCACTTTTAGACTCTTCTAACTACACATTTAGTTAAATAATAAGTTCATCAATTATAACACAATAATACAATTAATAAAATCATAGCATTAATATATACTTACCAATTTTTGTTGTAATCGTGCATATCCCAAACGCCCTTTTCTGTATGGATACGCGGGGTTTGATTCTCTTTCGCGATTAATGGCACTCAATTTCTGGATAAAAATTTTTAAGTCATATCAAAACAAACTTATGAAACACATATATAATACAATCAATAGACATGACAAGACAACATTACATTGAATTCTTCGGTTTTCCGTTTGTCTACAAAAATGCCCCATTCTTGCGGTGTAATCACATCCGCATACAACGGTGGAAGTTCTGCTTCAACAAAATTTTTGTTCTCATCCCTAAGATATTTGTTTGATAATAAGGCTCTAAACCCTCTGTGTCTCTTTCCGGCCAATTGAAGACAATACTTTTGCCAGCTTTCTTCAATATTAAAGGACCTCTACGAAAAAACATACACATATAAACATAAAGTGTTTTAGTATAAGTAAATTAAAGACTTAATCGTCAAAAAAAATCTAATAACATCAATCATATTTGGTAAGTACCTGTATCTCAGTCCATATCTTTTCCTTACCAGCATCCAACGATTTACTCCTCCAATTATCACTAGTGATTGGAATGTGCTGACGGACAAGTGAACCAATGTATGAAGATAACATTGAACCGTTAGGCTCAACTAGTTGGTTCTGGTCACTCCAATGTACATCAAATCTCATCCCTTTATCTCTAGCACGGATATTTCTCTTCATAATGGTTTTTCCTCTTTTTATTTCATGTTCTACATTCGAAGCTTCATTCTGAGCTTCCTGTGTATCTTGTGTCTCGTGGGTGTCTTCCTGGTTATTAGACATTTTACCTGTAAGAAAGAAAAAAAAAATTAAATGACAAATATAAACTCATAAAGCAAAAGAGTTTCTTACCTGGCCCTTTCATCACACATACTACCAAGAAATATAAACTCATAAAGCAAAAGTGTTTCTTACCAACACCCACACTTCATTGTTAATGAATACTTACAACTTACAAAGCCAAAGCAAGTTAAAGTGAAAATTGAAAAGGAAAAGAAAAATAATTAATAAACACTGAAATTGATACTTGTGAGTAACAGGTACCAAGTAAATAAACAAACACCCTTATAAAAGAATGATAAGATTCTGAGTTTCTAATTCTAACAAGAAATTGATACTTGTTAGTAACAGGTACCAAAAGGAGAGGTCAATAGTAATCCTACACAAAATATTCGAATTTTATCATCATTCTACACAGAAACTCTAGCTTTCATTGCAGGGTCATATTCTATTATATATACCAAACAAGAACAATAATAATAGTTTAAAAATCAAGAGAAATAAATTTATAAACAAAAAACATCAACAAAAATGTTGTTTTACGTTTCTTTTAAAAAAAAAGAAGAAGAAGTTGCAGGTGGTGGTAAGAAACACTTTTGCTTTATGACAAGAACGAACAACAACGAACAACAACGAACAACAGTAACATGCAAGAACGATTGACAATAACGATGACAAGAACAGCAACAACGAACAATGTTAGAAGTAAGAACAACAACAACAATGTACCTCTTCTTCGTCACGAAACAACGACAGCAGTGAAGTCACGACAATGAACGACGGCAGCAGAATGACGACAACCACGAATGAACGACGACAATGGCGGATGAACGACGACAATGGCAAAGGGTTTCAGCAGAGAAGAAAGAGAGCAAGGGTTTCAGCAGAGAAGAAAGAGAGCAAGGGTCGAGAGAAGAAAATGAATAGAAGCAGTTTCAGAAAATAAAATGAAATGTGTTTTATATTTTAATTAATAAATGACCTTAGAGGGCGCTTTCCTTAAAAAGCGCTTTCTAAAGTGAGGAGACTTAAAGACCTTAGAGGGCGCTTTTCTTAAAGCGCTTTCTAAGGTTAAACTTTAGACAGCGCTTTTCTAAAGCGCTTTCTAAAGGCTATTTTTAGAAGGCTTATAACAGCGCTTTGTCCTTAGAAAGTGCTGTCTAAGGTTTACCTGAAAATGTCAAAAAATATAAAAATGAGTCTGGGGCGAGGAGGATTCGAACCCCAGAATCAAAGCATGGCAAACAAACACACAAACCTCCTTGACCAGCGGTACTACGCCCTCATCCATTGTTTATACTCACTCCATAAATATATAAAATACGGTGTCAACATATATATTTAAATATATTATTTGAATAATTTTAAATATAATTTAAAATAAATTAAAATATAATTTAAATATATTAAATATAATTTGATATATTAATATAATTTAAATAATATTTTAAATTATATATTAATATAATTTATATATATTAAATATAATTTAAATAAGTTAAAATGTTTGTATTTAAAACATATGTATTTAAATATATTATTTGAATAATTTAAAATAAAATTGAAAATAAATTAAAATATTATTTAATATAATTTAAATATATTAAATATAATTTGATATATTAATATAATTTAAAGTATATTTTAAATTAATATATTTTAAATTATATATTAATATAATTTATATATATTAAATATAATTTAAATAAGTTAAAGTGTTTGTATTTAAAACATATATATTTAAATATAATATTTGAATAATTTATAATATAATTTAAAATAAATTAAAATATAATTTAATATAATTTAAATATATTAAATATAATTTGATATATTAATATAATTTAAAGTATATTTTAATTATATATTAATATAATTTATATATATTAAATATAATTTAAATAAGTTAAAATGTCTGTATTTAAAACATATATATTTAAATATATTATTTGAATAATTTAAAGTATAATTTAAAATATATTAAAATATATTGTAATTTAATTTAAATATATTAAATATAATTTGATATATTAATATAATTTAAAGTATATTTTAAATTATATATTAATATAATTTATATATATTAAATATAATTTAAATAAGTTAAAATGTTTGTATTTAAAAAATATATATTCAAATATATTATTTGAATAATTTTAAATATAATTTAAAATAAATTAAAATATAATTTAATATAATTTAAATATATTAAATATAATTTGATATATTAATATAATTTAAAGTATATTTTAAATTAATATATTGTAAATTATATATATTAAATATAATTTAAATATGTTAAAATATATAATTTAAATATATTAAATATAATTTGATATATTAATTTAATTTTAAATTCCTTTCCCTACCTAAAGGGCGTGTGTTCGACCCCCCCTTTTGCCATTTTTTGTGATTCTTGATGTTTTTCAGTATAATTGTCTCAAACAACAAATACAGCGTTGTCTCTGAAAATGTTTAGAATTGTTTTATATTTTAATTATTAAATGACTTTAGAGGGCGCTTTTCCTTAGAAAGCGCTTTCTAAAGTGAAAAGAAATTGAGCCCTATTAGAGCACTTTATGAAAGCGCTTTCTAAGGTGATACCTATAGCAGCGCTTTTTAAAAGCGCTTTCTAAGGTGGCACTCTTTTACATGCTTTTACAACGCTTTCTAAATCCTTTCTTTTAAGGCGTTTTTTTTTAGCGAAATTTTTTTATTTTTTTTAGCAGCGCTTTTGCATAATACCGCTGTCTTTTTGGTGCTGTCTAATCATACTTTTGGCGTAGTGATATATATATATATATATATATATATATATATATATGTGTGTGTGTGTGTGTGTGTGTGACTTAAATAGTGTTTTCGTCCCTGTAAGTTAACGAGTTTTTGGTTTTCGTCCCTGTAATTTATTTTTTTGGTTTTAGTCTCTGTATCTTACTTTTGCTTGTTGTTTAGTTCCTAAAGCCAAAATACGCAGGAAAATCCGAAGGTTTTCTGCAGATTTTCCATCAGATTTTCCTGCGGATTTTGGTTTTAAAGGCTAAAACGAACGCGAATGTGAAATATAGACACTAAAACCATAAAAAAAATTACAGGGACGAAAAGTAAAAACACGCTAACTTACCGGGACGAAAACACTATTTAAGCCTATATATATATATATATATATGAACTTGCATAATATTAGATCCTGTTAAATTTTTGAGGACTTGGCTTTTTCCTTCATTTTTATACCTATATTTATTAATATATAAGATAATACCTATTTTTAGATCCTTTCCCATTTGTGCTGGAAAAATAAGATAATAAATGTATCACCAAATTTGAGCTGAATCCTAAATTAGATGAATAGAGTTCCATCTTTCATACCTTGTAAGAAATTCTTTTAAAACAATTAGAATCAATTATTCATACATAGAATAATGAAATTAATTGACAAGACTTTGCCTTTAAGAGAAATATAATTTGATTTGTTTATAAATTCATAAGTGTAAAAAAATTATGACATAAAATTAAGTTAAATACATTGATATAAAATATTTATTTTATTAACATATCTATCAGAAATATCCTAATAGGTGGTAGTGTTGGAAAAATAATGTATTATACCTAAATCAGTGATCATGGCAATATATCCAAATTAATATATAGAATACAAAACATTTAATCATAATATTGTTCAATGCCTTGTTTCATTTTATTATTAACATTTTAGAGTACAAAGCGATAAACTCAAATTCCATAAAATAAAAAATATAAAATACAACTATAGGTGTTAAAACAAAATGTCTATTGAATAGATTTTTTATTAGTGTAAAAACTTATTATTCTCTTCATGTTGTAAATGTACTCTGTAGGGCCAGATATTCATTCATTAAGTTTCATCACTCTTGTATATCTACATTTGTTTTCAATGCACCTATATGTGCGAGTCCAAGAATTCTGCGGACAATCAGCATCCACTTTACAGTCTTTATATGCTGTAATGAAATAACAAAATAAATGTTACTAAAATATATAAAAAATTATTTGTATGAATTACAATTAGAGAAGGGAATTTGAAATGGATGAAAAAGTAAATTACCATCAACATTCTTTGCAATAAAAATAAAAAATAGAACTAAAATTAAAGCATAAACAAACTTCACAGTTTTCACCATATTTTTCTCTCTTTACATGAAACAAATTGAATGTTGTTTGAATCTTTTATAGTGTATAAAGTACATGTTGTGATAATTTAAAATTATATATTATCTATTTTTACCGCTTAAGATGTTGTAAAATATCATCTTAAGATGTTGTAAAATACCATCTGTAAAATTAAAATGATTCCTAAGTGTCTCTTATGTGTTTCCAATAATTAGAATATTTGTTTTCAATTAACTCTTCAACCTTTTATGATAGGGAGGATATTTTATAAAATAAATATATTGCAATATTTTGGTGACATCATAGTTATGCACAAAACGAAATGTATTGTAAGATTTTTTTATGTATACAATTATTATATTAATGGAAAAAGTATTAAATTTTTAGTTTTATGGTTTCATTCACATAAATTCTATTAATTAAACTGAATTAAGAAAATAGAGTAGGATAAATTGTGACAATGTTTGCAAAAAGTCAACTTCCAACGCAAGTTGGAGATTCTAAAGTTTGGTGATGAGTTATGGGCAAAAAATCGATTTGTCTGGCGAGACAAAGTTCGACAAAATTAAGAAATTATCAACCAATTGTAACTTAAGACAAATAGAACAAAGGGTCTTTGTTGAATTCATACAAATTGTAATTGGGGTGGGTAATATCCCCTATAAAAGACCAACACCAAACAGCGAACTTAATCTTCCAAAAAATGTCACTCACATTCCATCTAATGTTCCTGAAAGTAATATCATTCCTAAGACTCCACAGAGTCCAACAAACAGCCAGCCAAATACACCCCTCCTTCCTTCAAGCGCTTAGATTTACAAAAAGCAAACCAATCCATAAAGCTACTCAAAACATCGGTGTTGCCCATCCCAATCGTACCTAACTAAGCGAAACCTCCCTCCAAAGATAGATGGCCACCGTACAAGAGAAAAATATGTGGACCAAAGATTCTGAAGAATCATTACAAAACACACAGTTAATATTACTCGATAAAGGAATAATACCTTTATTTAAAAGCAAATCCTTCAACGGTAACCTATTTAAAAAGCTTCTCCATCTGAAAGCCTTAATTTTCTGCTGAACTGCGACTTTCCAAACTAAAGTAAAAGCGATGTCGTTCTGGTTGGGCGGACCATAAGGAACGTGACAACCCATAAGAAGCTGATAGAAGGAATTCACTGTAAAAGACCCCTCCTTCTCGAGCAGCCAGCGAACCGAATCGGAGTTGATGGGGTCAAACCTCACATTTGCCAACCTGCGGCGCAAAGAGTTCAAGGCACCCTCAAGCGAGGAGCCAACCGTATAAACAGCCTACGGAGAAAAATGCACAGCCATAGGCCCTGCTGTGTTGCTGCCAAGCCAGGTAACAACAGTGTCTTCCAAAAGAACAGCAGTAGGGGCTAGAAGAACAATACCAGCTGAAACACCAGCAACTGGAGCACTAAAAGAGGCAACACCAGGCTCACCAGAAACACCCACAACCGAGTCTGTCAACGAACCAACTGTATCAATCACATGCATAATAGAACCATGAGCAACTAAACTTTTTCTCACGCCCTCCAGCACTGCCTCATCAGAACCATTAACATCAATTCCCAAATTCCCCCAGACCCAATTCCCATCCGACTAACCACCGAAACCCGCCACTACCACGTCTTTGAGCTGGGACTTAACGAAAAGCTGCGGATATAAGGACATTAAATTATCAACGCCAATCTAATTAACCTGCCAAAAAGAGGTAGAAAACCCATTGCCAACCTGAAACAATAAATCATCCTGATAAAACCTAGATAGGTTGAGAATATCGATCCACCAAGCAGAAACCGAACTCCAACGGGGGCGAACAAACTCATTATTGGACATAAGTAATTTAACATCCCCATAACGTGCTTGCAATATTTTGAACCACAAATTATCCGATCCCTCAAGGATTCTCCATCTCCATTTATGAAGAAGCGCCAAATTAAACCCCCTTATACTCAACAAATTAAGACCACCTTTTTCATAGGGCAAGCAAAGAGAGTCCCACTTAATCCAATGAATCTTTCTTTTCTCCATCGTATCTCCCGAAAGGAAACTGCTTTGAAGTTTAATTATTTCCTCATGTATCTTCATCGGAGCCTTATAAAAAGAAAGGTGGAAGATAGATAAACTACTAAGAACCGATTTGATGAGGGTGATTCTACCACCAAAACTCAAAAATCTACCATGCCAACTATATAACCTTCTTTCCATCTTTTTGACTAAAGGAACCCACGTGGATAATCTCCTAGGATTACTACCGATAGGGATACCAAGGAAGGAACACTCCTTGGATTCCGACCTACACGATAGAAATAAAGCTCCCGCCTCAAGCATATTGTTAGGAACATTAATACCAATGATTTTACTTTTGTGGAAATTAATGCCAAGACCCGAGACTAATTCAAAACCACGAAGAACCGATTTGATCGCCCACAATTGTCTCCAACTACAATCCCCCACCAAGAGTGTTCATCCGCGAACTGAAGAATGTCAACCGAACATTTTCCGTTAATGTTCAAATTGGAAATATTACCAATCCAAATGGATTTCTTCAGAAGGCCCGATAAGCCCTCTGTCGCCATATCGAAAATAAACGAAGAGAGAGGATCTCCTTGTCTCAAACCTCTTTCCACCACAAACTCCTTAGTTGGACTACCATTGACCAAAACGGACATCTTGCTAGAGAAAATGGTAGCCTCCATCCACCTCATCCAAACCTCCCCGAATCCCATACGCCTCATCACATATCTAATATAATTCCAACTAACTTTGTCATAGGCCTTCTCAAAATCCACCTTAAAAAGGATACACACTTTCTTCTCCTTATAAGCATAATCCACCACCTCATTAGCAACCAACACTCCGTCCAATAAATGTCTACCCGGAACGTACGCACTTTGACAAGGAGAAATCAAAGAATTCAAGACTCTCTTAAACCTAGCCGCCAAAAGCTTAGATAAGGCCTTATACAAGCACCCAACACGACAAATAGGTCTATAGTCATCTAACTCCAAAAGATATGCACACTTAGGAATCAACGTCAAAAACATTGAAACAATAGACTTAGTTTATCGATATGAATCGTTTATGGATATGTACTTAATTTATTTTACTGATGTTTTTGGTGTTTCTATGCTTGAAGTACTAGTACAATTTATTTATGACAATTAGTATTAATCAACATTTATATATAAAGTACAATTCATTGTGAAGAAATTTGAATTATGTTTAATTATGGTTTTCTTATTTCAAATACAAATTATTCAGGAATGCAATTTTGATTCACAAAACATCATAATAAAATAATATGCCTTGTTTAGAATATCCATTCTTAACAGCAAATTACCAATTGCTTCAAAGAAAACAAGTACATTCAACCAAAAATTTTTAATACAACTATATTACACATCCAAAATTTCTAATCTAAAAATAGAGTTACCAAAAAATGTTATCTTAACTTCAACATCTTTGGTTAACTTAAAGAAATCTCTCGAACTTTCCCACCCATTAAACAATTTTGGGGCTACCTGATTTCCATTAAAGTGCATCACATGGATATAATCGTTCCTATCATAAACTTACCACTGTGCTGGACATAACCTTTACGAAACAATTCACAAACATAGAATCAATTTCACGTTTAACCTAAAATAAATTGAACATGGTATCAAAAACTTATTAAAAATAAAATAAAAAAATAGACAAACAGAGTAAACAACGACAATGTAAAATGACGTTGACTTATCAACCAATGAAATATATGTATCCCGTTAGTGTTTTGTAGGACCCTTCCTAAAGGAAGTCATCAAAAAGTCAGGCCTAGAGGGCAGAAGGGTTACCTCCTGGAGTCGGAATCGCAAGATTTCTTATTCTTATTGCCGCTTAGGAACAAAAATCGATTGTGCCAGGTCGGGTTGGCGGTATTCGGATTACTTCTATCCCGATGGTGGAAACAATATGTTTTATAAGACCATTCATATGGGAAGTCCTCAGGAAGTCAGGCCTGGAGGGCAGGACTGGTACCTTCGGGAGTCGGAATCGGGAAATTTTGGATTTTTATTGCAACTTAAGACCAACAGTCATTTGTCTAAGGTGGGGTTTACGGTATCCGGATAGCTTCTATCTCGGTGGTGGAAATAATTTGTTTTGCAGAACCCTATCTAAAAGAAGTCATTAGGAAGTCAGGCTTGGAAAGCAGGAGGGGTACCTCTGGGAGTCATAATTAGGAAATTTCTTATTCTTATTGCAACTTAGGACCATCAATCGGTTGTGCCAGGTGGGTTTGATGGATCCCGGATAACTTCTATCCCGGTGGAGGAAAAATATTTTTTGAAGGACCCCTCCTAAAGGAAGTCAAGCCTTGAGGCAGGAGGTGTACCTTTGGGAGTCAGATTCCAGAAATTTTTTATTCCTATTTGGAAATTTGGACCAACAGTTGGTTCTGCCAGGTGGGGTTGATGGTATCCCAATTACTTCTATCCTGGGGGTGGGAACGATATATTTTTTAGGACCCTTCCAAAAGGAAGTCATCAGGAAGTCAAGCTTGGTAGGCAGGAGGGGTACTGTCATACCCCAAATTTTGACCACCAAGATTTCCCTTCATCGTGCAAATCATCATCACAATATGGAGGAACCTTCATGCCTCATCAATCTCCTTAAGGATTGTTGAGCATTCACTACAATCAAGAATTAGGGTTTCAAGCCCTCTCAAAGCACTTAGACAAAGGATCAATCAAGAAATGACATGACCTTTAACTTGTCTAGCCTCTTAAACACCCACAAAGGATCAAGAGGACTCCCACCTCAAGAATCAAGCATAAGGTTGCAGCATTCCAAGTGAATCAAAACTCAAAACCATCTGATCCCAAATTAGGGTTTCTAATGGAAAAATTCAACCCTATCCTTGACTGTTGACCTACCCTTAATCTCAAACCTTGGGGAGGGTTCCAAGACATTCCTAAATACCCTTGGAGGCCATCCCTGAAGGTTAATTGAGCCCAATGATTGATTTCAGAAAGGGATCACAATGTCAAAATTTCATCTGGTGAAAAGTCAACTGTACAAAAATCCAAGTTTGACTTTTTGGATGTTTGGTCAACCAAGGTTCCTTAACCCTAAAATAATGTTAATATGTGATTTGAATCATCATTCATCAAGAAAAATCAAATAAAATGAGTTAACTTGTTAAAGGGGTAACCATAAAAAAAACTTAGAATTTTTCTAACTTATGGAACAAAGTCGCTAGGGTACCAACTTTGCAAGGCCATATCTCCCAAACCCTAAGGCCTTTTTCTCCCATTCAAAGCTCATATTGAAGTTCATGTTACATACTTCAAATATGTTAACTAGACCTCATTCCAAATCATCCTGGATTTTGAGTTATTGTTTGAGCAAAATCACAAAAAATATGAAAATGACTTTTTTCCAACACAGTGAAATTTTTACTAAGTCAGAATCTGCCTTATTTTTTCCAAAATGTAGAGGCATTTTTCATTGTAATTCAAGTTGATTCAAAACCAAAGTTGGACATCATGATGAAATAGGATATGTCAGCTTTCCAAAATGTCCAAGAACTCCATCAAACTCCACCTGAGCTAGAGGGTATGACAGCTACAACATGCCTTGCTGCAAACTATTTTTGCAAGGCAAAATTTGTCCTTAGTGCTCGAATTGATCAATTTAGACAAATTCAAACATGATTATCCATCTGCACACCTCAAGGGGGAACAACCAAGGGGCAAACACTGATCAATAAGCCTCTCAAGTCTTTGGAACTACATGTAGGTGTGCCACCCCTAAAAAGCTAAAGATGCCTTAAGACTCCAATTTTGTTTTGATACATTCAATGGATGCATAGAGATGGCATGTATCAGTCCATGATCAATAAAATGAGTCAAGATAAGCTCATACAACAAAGGACCTAAACCTGCAATGTTTGGCACAAGTCAATGGCTAGAGGAGACCCTTGACCAAAGAACCAAGGCATTCAATACAATCTGATCCAAGCTTCCAAACACTATTGATGCAAAAACAAATTTGCTCTACTATAAATAGAGCTCATTTGTGCTCAAATTAAGTACACCAAAGGTCCTAAACCTATGCCTTTCTCAGAATCACAACTTTCACTCCAAAAATACCTTCTAATGGAAGTTACTATCGGGTTTTGAGTTAGATTGTGTTTCCAACCAAACCAATCACACACACACCTCACAAACATCATATGTGAGCTGATCAAACCCTAAAACAACATCTGGAACACCAAATTCACAAAATCACCATCCATTTGCTCAAGCTTTTAGCAGAGTTGCAGTTAGGGTGCCACAACCAGTTCCAGCTCATTTCAAATCAATCCAAGCATTCAAACACATCCTTTGAGGTACAAGGAAGCTGTCCAAATCATTGGAACTCATCTGTAACACCTCCAAACCAGAATTCGATTCTCACTTGCAGAGGTAAAACTTGAACTCTCAAACTCAATGAATCATGCATCATAAACATGTTTTCTTGTTACCATTGTGTTTTTGGATGTTTGTAGATCATTTACCCTTAATCAATTGTTGTTTATAATTCGTGTATAGGATTTCATTGGGTTCATGCCAATTTTAGGGTTCTTCAGTTTTTATCATGATATGTTCTGATTCAATTAATTTCAGTAAAATTGGGTATTGTCATTGTGTTCCTCATCTGAAAACGCACGATTTTCATATTTGGATCATGTGAAATGATTGGGAGATGAGGGAGATAGGAGCCTTCACGTATCTGAGCTTGAGGTTGAAGATGGCCATGGCGCCATGCTTCAAAAATCCAACTTGTTTTACTATATAATTTTCACTTGCCATATTATTCTTGAATTGGCATTGCGCCCCAAAGGTTGATCAACTGGTTTGTATGTATTAGCGAGCGAGAGGTCCAGGGTTCGAATCCCCCTCACCCCAGACCTCTTTTTTATCACTTGTTTCATTTATTTTTACTATTTTTATTTTTCATATTATTTTTGTTAATAACTTTGAAAATTAATTTCTCATTCAATTTTAATCATTTTTTATTGGTTCTTTTTCTGAAAAATCACAAAAATATTAAAATATTTTATTCTACAAAAAAATCATATTTATATCATTCATTTAATATAGTTGGTATTTTTTGTGAATAAATTCATTTTTATTATTTTTAAACATTTTAAAATTGAATTTTTTATCTTGAAAATCAAAACCAAATGAGTTCTAAATCATCTTGTGATTAAAACCTCATTTTTCAAACCTTAACCAAAAATCACAAGTAGTTTATTTAAACTTATTTGGTATTTTGTTCATTTTTTATCATTTAAAAAATAAGAATTACTTTAAAAAAATGAAAATTTGGGTTTCTTTGATTTTTGATCCTTATCAAATATTTCAAAACACTTTTGGCCCTCTAATAGAGTGTAAGACCCAATCCTTTTCTTAACCAAAACGTTTTTGGGCCTCAGTCATTGTATAAGTCCCACTATGTTTTAAAAAGTCTCGGCGCGATCGCCATTTCAAAACAAAATCAACTGGGCATACCCTTGTGTTGTAAGTCTCATTTCATTTCTTTCTTTCAAACTTTTGGGGCCTCTCCTTGAGTTGTAAGACCCAACCCTTTTGGAGATAAACCTTTTTGGGCCTCAGTCGTTGTATAAGTCCCGATACGATCTTCAAAACAACGGTGCGACCACTGTTAACCTTGGGCCTCTCTTTGAGTATAAGCCCCAACAATCTTTTCAAAAACAACTTCTCTTTTGATTTAGATTGAAATATACGGTTGTTATCAAACTTTCTTTAATTTCTTAGAACAACAAACAATACAGCATGGAAGCTTGCTCACCTGTAAGTTTTAGCAGCTTTTATTTATTTGCTTTCCTATATATATAACTGTATTGTGGAAAGCTGCTCCCCTGTAAGTCCTTCTTTCATACCCTTTTAAAATACTTGTCATATATCAACCGTATATATACTAGTATATCTATTTAGAGTTTTCCCCGGCATTTAGGTCTAGAACTAGGTCAAGCCAGTTGGTCACTCTTTAATACAGTCAAGACTAGATCCCCATAGGATTTCCAGATACAGTCTTGCCTTCTCTTGGGCTTAAACAATATGGAACAAAGAGAAATACAGTATTCTCGGTGAACCTTTTCTCAGACTATCACTATTAGAACTTGTTAAAGAAATTCAGTTTCCCCAGAGAGGATTAATTCCCGGTGAAACTTCTCTTGAATTTCTTCAAACCATAGAACTGTTCACTAAAGAAAAGATTATTCTCGGTGAAACTTTTCTTGAACTCTTCTTAAGTTTGGGACCCACAGGCTTCCTAAAAGCATCCTCGCCTCCTCTTGGGCTTTGTACAAGGACCCGCCGGCTTCTTAGAAGTTCTCATGCCTTCTGTTGTGCTTAATACAAGGACCCTGAAGACCTCTTAAAGGTATATGACAAAACTTAGTCATCCTTCGATAGAGCAGTCTTTCCAGTGTCAACACATCAAACCATTTAGGGTTGATTCTCATCCCTTAAAGCAATTGTCTCCTCTTGGGCATCATATAAAGATAAACTCTTCTATACTAATAGACCTGGACAGTCTAAATCTCCTCTTGAGTCTCAAAGACATTCTCAAGTTCCCTACAAACATAAGAGAAACCCCGATCATTCTAGATCAATCTCCCATAGAGTTAAAACCCATGGGTTCTAAAGCCCAGTCTCTCTCCTAAAATCCCCTAGCCAGGGTCAGTTTATCATCAGTATAACACTATCAAAACCTCAAGGCATATGATATCCCAACTCTTCTGTAACCCTTTGTATAATGATCTTTCCTCAGCATATCCAGCCTCCTTTTGGGCTTTGTATAATGATTCTCCCCAGCGGAGCTAACCTTTTCAGACTCTCTTGTTGATTCAATCACCTTTTCAAACTCTCTTGTTAAGTCAATCAACTTTTCATACTCTCTTATTAAGTCAATCAACTTTTCAGACTCTCTTGTTGAGTCAATCACCTTTTTGGACTCTCTTGTTGAGTCAACCCTTTTAGCCTCAATCTTGGGCTTTGTACAAGATAGATAAAACCATTCTCTTGTTGAGATAATCTTCCAGCCTCCTCTTAGGCTTGATATAATGATTTCCCCTAGCAAAAGTCAGCCTCTTCTTAGGCTTTGTATAATGATTTTTCCATCTTGTTCAGCCACAATCCTGGGCTTCGTACAGGACAGATAAAAGCACTCTCTTGTTGAGTCAAACCCTGTTAGCCTCAATCCTGGGCTTTGTACAAGACATAAATCTTCATAACCTTCTCTTAAGCTTGGGACAAATATCTTCCCAAGCGGAGTCAATTCCACTCAGCCTACTTTTAGGCTTTGAGAAATAATTTCCTAAGCAGAGTCAAACTTATCTCAGCCTCAATCTTGGGCTTTGTATAAGACAGATAATACTCTCCAGTAGAGTCAAACTCATTTCAGCCTCAATCTTGGGCTATGTACAAGACACTTAAAATATCCTCAGTCGAGTCAGTCTCATTTTAGCCTCAATCTTGGGCTTTGTACAAGATAGACAAAGTTTTCTTTCCCACAGAGTCAGTTTCTTTTCTGCCTCAATCTTGGGCTTTGAACAAGACACAAACAAACCCTCCCACAGCGGAGTCAAACCCACTTTTAGCCTCAATCTTGGGCTTTGTACAAGACAGATAAAATATTTCACCGGAGAAGTCAAACTTTTAGCCTCATCTTAGGCTTTGTATAAAGATATCCCTAAAGAGTCTGTCTCTTTTAGCCTCAATCTTGGGCGTTGTACAAGACAGATAAACACTCCCTTGTTGAGTCAGTCTTTTTCTAGCCTCCTCTTAGGCTTTGTATAAGGACTTCCCTAGTGGAGTCAATCAACCTCTTAGCTTCAACCTTGGCCTTTGATCAAGGCACACAAAAATCAACATCCCCTCAGAGGAAATCAAAATCCCTTTGTAGGAAGTCATTTCTCTGTTTATCACTTATTAAAACAGACATTCATAACAAACCCTAACCCCAGATAACTGCTATAAGTGCCACACTTGTTGATACAAGTATCCAAGCTGCCGTCCATCTCTTATCCAGGTAAATCCTTTCTTTAATCTAATTGTTGTAAGCGGCAAGCCTCTGGATTATTTACATCCACGCTATTGTCCCTCTCTTAGCATGATAAATTCCTAAGGAAAAATGGCATTACTCTACACTGAGTTAAAATTTTCTCCTTCAAAATAACACCCTTAAAAAGGAAATTATGGCATTGCTGGATTCACACATCCCAGTTAAAGTAACCCTCCTTTATAAACAGTCACCCAACAGTTGTGATAAACAGACTAGATGTCTCCCTTTAGAGATGTCAAATTCTCTCTCAGTCAAACCTTTAAGCTTCAATCTTGGGCTTTGAACAAGACACAAATAAATCTTTTAGCTTCAATCTTTGGCTTTAAACAAGACACCAAAACATCATTTTTTTCTCCGTTAGAGTTGGAGGCACTACGATTGCTCTGATTTCCATGTTTCATTTAAACCGGAATACGTAGGCATAAGATTACGAAATCTTAGCGAGCATACTAATAAAAAACTCTAGGTTCAGCACCTTCATACTAATCAAAAACTCTCGGTCCATCACCTTCATACCAATCAAAAACTTTGGTCCAGTACCTTACCAAACATCGACAAAAACTCACTCTCCCTCTCATATTTCCCAAGAAACTTTCCCAACCCATTATCGGATAAACACAATCAAGTACAAAGTAGAACCTAAAGCTAACAACCTGTGGATAACCACATATAGGATGGTTAATTGACAACTCCCCATTGTATAACCTGACCCAGAACTCCCCGAATCTCTTTAAGCGTTTGTTCTGTTAAACATTCACGTGCAAGGTTAGTTTTCGATAGCTTCCCTTTCCCTTCCAGCTTCACGGGATAAATAAGAAATCAGAAAGTAGCACCCCCTCCTCTTCATTGAGGAGAAAACCCAAATTCCGCGATAAGGTGGTCGTGTCACCGACAAAAATCGCGCGCTACAGTAAAATGACGACTCTACTAGGGACTCGTTTTATTTGTTTAGGACATAGGATTATAGCTCTTAAGAGGTCTAGGATATTAGTTTTAGGAATAAATATATATATCGCTTTTCCTACTTGATATCCGTGTTTGTTTTTCTACTAATGGGATTGCGGGCGATGCCGCATGTGAAAAGTTTAAGAGATACCCAAGATAAGTGATGGCATAGACGGGTGGTCTTATAGGGAGTGATTCCCGAATAAGCGATCCTGGTAAACCATCGAATCAGTGGAGATACCCTTTGCGGATTCAATGTCTAGTGACTTCGGTTGCAAAAGCAGATTGTTCGATTGTGGTATCCATGAAACTGAGGATTTAGTAGACTGAGACCTTGTGACTATTTTTTAGTGTGGAAGCTATTGGAAATAGTTGTCACGCGATACTACCCTCATTTGAGATTACCCTAAGATACTACAGCTTGCTCGGGTGAACCAACCTGCTGTTGTTATCCCAAGGGGGGTCAATGATATTGAGGACAGGTACAAAACTCACCATAGTACAACCTTTAGGAATGGGTAGAGCCGTGACTCCATGCTCGTGATGCTGAACCTTTAAGCCCATGTTTTTTCTATGTTTTTTTCATTAAAAAAACTTTAAACATAGAAAATTTTTCTCTTCTAGCCTCTCTCTTTTTCAAATTAAGCTAAGACAATGATTGCAAATATTAGAGAGAAAGATTGCGTTATGGATTTTGGTAGAAGGAAGACTCATAAGTACACCTTCAAGGTTCCAAAACTAGAAGATTTAAGAGGGTTGGTAAGGATGATCACCAACCCTGATAATTTCAAAGCTATGTACAGAGGATTGCTGTCTCTATTAAGGGTCCATGTAATTGAAGGAATATTGTCTATGTTGATTCAGTTCTATGATCCGGTCTATCACTGTTTCACATTCCCGGATTATCAACTAGCACCGATGCTGGAGGAGTACTCTCACCTGACTGATTTACCCATCACTGACCAAGCTCCCTTTTCTAGACTGAAAGAAATTCCAACGGATCAAACCATTACAAGAGCAATCCATTTGGACGAGTCAGAAGTCAGGACTCATATGACCATTAAGGGTGGAATACAAGGTTTACCAGCCAAGTTTTTGGTAAAGAAAGCTTTGTACTTTGCTATTATAGGGAACATGATAGTTTTCATGGGTGTCTTTCTTCTGCTCACCTACGGGTTATTTCTGTTTCCCAACATTGATAACTTCGTTGATATCAATGCCATTAAGATATTTTTGATTGGAAACCCTATATCGATCTTGGTCACAGATGCTTATCATTCTATACACTTAAGGAATTTGTACATCGGAGGAATGATCACATGTTGTGTACCCCTGATATACAAATGGTTCACTTCCCATTTACCCAAGTCTGTTGCTTTTTGGGATCATAAGAGTACTTTACGTTGGTCACAAAGAATCATGTCCCTTACCTACTCTGACATCGATTGGTACAATCGGATCTATGAAGGGATAAGAATCATTGACCGTTGTGGAAACTTCCCTAATGTACCCCTCATAGGAACTAAATGAGGAATCAATTATCATTCGGTTTTAGTTCGTCGTCAATTCGGATACCCGATGAGGCATATCTCACGTAATGCTCATCTGGAAGGTCTGTTCTTCAAGGAAGGAGAAAATGACAGGGCACTAAAGACAGAAATAGTGCATGCCTGGAAATATGTTCACAGGAAAGGAAGAGAGTCTCTAGGAAGACCAGATTGTGTCTCTGTGGAACCTTATCTCCACTGGGTACAAGCTATAGCTCTCAAGCTGAGGATGCCATACCCTCGTCAATAAGCTCTTCTGTTAAAGGAATCTGTCCTTTATTTTATGTCTGATACGGAAAAATTCCAGGTCACTCTCAACAAAGTTCAATGGGAAAAGAAATCTTGGAAGAAAAAGTACGGCATTCTCAATGTGGAGTGTACCAAAATATACAACTGTTAAAAGAAAAAGATGCTCTGATCGAGATTTTAGAGCAACATATTGTAGAAAATCAGGAAGCCCGAAGGAATTTGCTCGCTCCTTTCACTTGGCAAAGGAATTACAACCCGACAACGGCTCAAGAGCCCCGGTCAAAGAAAAGGAAAATACCAGAACCAGCATCTGAGCTCTCCTCAGAGTCGACTCAGGATCCATAAGACTAGACATTTCCTTTTATAGCACTTTGTAAATTACTGTATTTCCATTTCCACAATCTTTGAATTCAATAAAATGGGGTCTCCCTACTGTATGATATTTGCAATCCAATTGTTGAAGTTTCTTGTGATTAAAATAACAAATTTAATAATTATTGCATATTATTCCTCATTCTCACATAAAGCATTCTTCTTCCCTACGAATCTCACATTTGTGTCTCGGTTCTAGAGTCAAACTGCCTCATTCGTACAATACTCGGGCCAATCGACAAAAGAAAATGGATGATCTCAAGGAAGAGAACAGAGAGTTGAGAGAAGAAATCGACGCTCTGAAAGAAGATTTGAGAAAACTTCACAATAACATGCAATGTGTGGCAGCAGCTCAGATACAACAGCAAAGGACTGTGATCTTAGAGATCACATCTATGCCCATAGTGGAAAAGTATGATCCTTGGTACAACATGCCTAAAGATCGTCCCAGGGGCATGCCACTCAACTATATCCCAGAAGGATATATTCCGCTGATCACAGAAGATCTAGAAACTGCAGTAGGAAAAGTTGGGCCTGAAGGTTACAAACTTCGGGAAAGTAAAGTTGCAAGGGGCATGACAGGAACACCTGAAGGTTACAAACTTCAGGATAGGGAAGCACCAAGAGTCACTGTTGTAATGACTATACCACCACCTACGGTAAACACTGTCCCGGAAGGACAGATTCCACGGATACCTTCTGGTGGAAACAAAAGTATTTAGGACAAATTAAATGAGTTCCAGGAATAATTCCTGGAGATGCAGAAGGAACTGCATGCCATTTGCGGTCAGGATCTATTCAGAAAGGACGCCGCATACCTTTGTTTGGTCCTCAATGTAAAAATTCCGCACAAATTCAAGGTGCCTGAATTTGAAAAATACAGGGGTAACTCATGCCCTCAAAGTCATTTGGTGATGTATGCTCGGAAGATGTCGACTCAGACAGAGAACCCACAGCTACCGATCCATTATTTCCAAGACAGTTTAACCGGTGCCACACTCAAATGGTACATGGGCTTAAACCGCACTAAGATCACCACGTTCGGAGATCTTGGCGCTGCCTTCGTTCAACAATATAAGTATAACCTGGACATGGCACCGGACAGAGATGAACTCAGAGCCATGTCACAGAAGGACAAGGAAACCTTTAAGGAATATGCTCATAGATGGCATGAAATTTCTGACCATATTTGTCCACCTCTTGAGGAAAAAGAGATGACAAAAATATTTTTGAAAACCTTGAGCTCATTCTACTACGACCGAATGATCGCCAGTGCACCCAATGACTTTACTAAGATGGTGAGCATGTGAGTTTGTCTTGAAGAAGCAGTCCGAGAAGGATGTCTGGTGAAATATACAAGACCATCAAGTAGTACCAAAAGATACGGTAGAGCTTTCCCTAAGAAAAAAGAGCAAGATATTGGTAATATCTCTCTCGGAAAGCAAAGGCAACGGTACCAACCAGTAGCAGTTCTTACTCCATCTATTAACCCTGCGCCTATTTCAACGTATCAACCTCGGGTTGCTCTGAGCCAACCGAATCAACAACAATATCAGCAAAGGACATAACAACCTCTTCAGCAGGCTCGTCCTCAATACAACAACAACCGTACAATGCAACCACCAGGGTTTGACCCTATACCAATGTTGTACGCAAAATTATTTCCACTACTAATGGTCAAGGGGCACGTCCAAACCACGTCTCCTCTTACAATATCGGAGAATTTACCTTTTTGGTTCAAAGTGGATCAAACTTTCCCTTACCATCAAGGAGGACCCGGGCATAACATAGAAAACCGTCTCAGCTTTAAATCCGATGTGCAGAAGCTTGTCAGAAACGGGGTCTTATCCTTCAAGGATACAAATCAAAATGTTCAGACGAACCTGTTACCTCAACACAAGAAAGCACCGGTAAATTGGATAGAGGAAGAATCTAAACACAGCTATCAAATTCACGATGTACTCTTATTGGGAACCAACCTTGTCAAAATGCATTCCAAACAGAACGGATACGGTCATGTACTGTCTCATAACTATCACGAGTGTGATATCTGCTCTAAAGACAATCAAGGATGTCTTGTAATGCAATCAGCTCTACAGGAACAGATGGATCTCGGATGGATCCAAGATAACTGAATTCGTGAAGTCAATATGACTTATGCAAATTCCAACATCATTCAAAACCACGACATCTATGCAATGAATGTCAACTTGGTGGCAATGCACTCAAGGCTAAGCTAACATCCTGATCTGCCACGACACGATTACGATTCCTGTCTGCTCTGCTCGGTAAACAATTAGGGATGCTCTTTTGTATAAGAGGCCCTCCAGCGTCTGGTGGATCTAGGATGGATTTAGGATTACCGTGATAGAAGTCATTATCAAGTTAATATGATTCAAATCTTTGATATTCACTTGATGAATACCAGTCTGGTGGAATTACACACTAAGCAAGTCCAGCTCAGTTTTTTGACTTCGCACTATTATCAGAACCGCAAGGTATGTCGTGAGGATAACCAAGTCAGTATGATTAACGGGAACCCTACTAGGCATCAAAGTCAGGATGTTCGATCAATGGAAACTGATCTAGTAAGGTTACACTGCATACAAAGCGGACATGGTCGGGTGCCACCACATAAGTATGAGTGCTGTAGAGTTTGCTCGGAGAATAACCAAGGATGCTACCTCGTGCAAGCAGCCCTTTAAAGTCAGTTGGACCACAAAGAGATTCGACCATGTTCAAGCTCTAGTTCAATTAACAAAATTTTATCTTCCTGATCAAGGCAAAGATGTTGTCTTAATCCCTAAACGAGAAATGGCCAAACACGTATATGCCATAATCCCTTTACTTCATGAATCAACAGTTCCTCTTGATAGCGGGAAGATTCTCAAACTTGAACCAATTGAGGCCGGCTACGTTGGTCAAAAAAATAAAAGGCTCCTATAGTTATCTATCTACCATGACCAGTACCATACAAATCCATTAAAGTTATCCTTACAAATACGGTGCAACAACAATTGAGAATGGAAAGGAAACTCTATTACCCTCCATCATGAATATTGTAGACATCAGCCGAGGGACATGGAGCGGTCGAATCTTTTACCGAGGAGTTGGAGAACCCAGCAAAGAAAATAAACCTCAAACAGAAGATCCCAGTCAACCAGTCGACCAATCCGGTAATCCCGACCTTTCAAAGAACAACGATGAGATGCTGAAGCTCATCTAGAAGAGTGAGTACAACATTATTGATCAACTATTACAAACTCCTTCAAAAATCTCGGTGTTGTCTCTTTTACTCAGTTTCAAAGTTCACAGGGAAGCTCTACAGAAAGTCTTAGGGCAAGCCTTTGTGGAACAAGATGTGACAATAATACAATTCGACAGTATCATCTCCAACATCACTTCCTGCAATAACTTAGGATTTAGTGATGAGGAACTGCTGGAAGAAGGCAAACATCACAACATGGGACTAAATATTACAGTCAACTGCCAGGATGATGTTTTAGCAAGCGTACTAGTAGACATCAAATCAGCTCTGAATGTTATGCCAAAATCTACTCTAATACGACTATCATTTCAAGGATCTCCGATGAGGAGCAGTGAGGTCATCGTCAAAGCATTTGACAGGTCCAGAAAAATAGTTATCGGCGAAGTCGACCTTACCATAACTATCATTCCTCACACTTTCCAAGTCACTTTCCAGGTCATGGACATCCGGGCAGCATACAACTGTTTGTTAGGAAGACCTTGGATACACGAGGCTGGGGAAGTCACTTCGACACTTCACCAGAAGCTGAAGTTCATCAAGAATGACCAAATAGTCACAGTCTGCGGAGAGCAAGTCTTGATCGTGAGAAACTTATTGTCGTCCACTTGTGTAGAACCAGAAGAGGTTATAGGAACCCCGTTCCAAGCACTTTCGGTGAGCAGTGATAACCAATCAGAAAAGGGAACATGGATTTCCTCGTACAAAAATGCTCTCGAAGTAATCAAAAGTAACAATGCAAAAGGATGGGGATAGCTTGTCATTGCTACTGAAATAAGACAAAGAAGGGTCTTGGGTTTTCCTCAACCTGTACCCAGACTGCTACTAACGATGAAAGTTTTCATCCCATTCAAGACTTCTTCCACAATGGAAGTTTCCTTCACCTAATGTCTCAAGAAGTCCATACCATCAACCAGGGTGATTCCTCCGAAATAGATGAAGAATGGAGGTCTTATCTTAACGAAGATGGTTATATGTCTCAGGGAGAGATGCCTACGCCATTTTGCTATCCCGCACAGAGTTCGAGATATATACCAAGATCAGAAGTCAAAATGATATACAGAGATTGTGATCCGGAAGGCTGTCGTGCTCCACCAAACTCATTAGAGGAGGACACTCTGATGAAAAACAACTTTGACTATTATGGCCCAATGGATGGCCTGCCTATCTGACAGCCGTACCCAAGAGACTTGGGGCAAAAGAGTTAGCCCAACGATGCATATCAGCTGAGCATCATTGAAAAGAATACCTGCGCCCCCACCAAATCATGGGATCATTACTCAGGGCATTCTGAAGATATCCAGTACAACGATGAATTTGCAAAGAGCGCAGGACAAGAGTTCCTTAACTATGCTTTTTCCGAGGTCAAAGTCATCGAAAGGGATGACTCCTCCAGTTCCAAAGAAGTATGGGACACTTTAGGACAACCGAGTGGCAAATACGACTTCAGGGTCAAGTACACCGCTCCTGAAAGCTCTCGTATCAGGCTCGAAGACATCCAGCCAACTGGATGGGGACATCCACCTGAGATTGCAAATATTGTGCAAGATACAACAAAAGAGTTCGTCTACGACAACTCTGCTTGGGAGACAGACTCCAACGATCCTGCTCCACCAGAAAGCAGCGTGATTTCTAAAGACAAACCAAGAAGGAAGGTACCATACTTTGTGATTCACTGAGGAGTTCGCCACCAATGGGTTGCTGTCAATGTTCCGAAAGTCGTCCATAAGTCTAAGTAATTACTGTCTTTGTTTTAACATTTCACCCTGCCCAGGTGAAACGGATGTTCTGGTAGGGCTCACTTTCTGTAAATGTCCCTCTTCGCTTTGCCCAAAGCGACAAAGTTTTGCTTTATAGAGCTGTAGTTTCAAGAATCGACTAAATCATAAATAAAATAACGTCGTTTTGTAATTTCCGCATTTATTGTTGTTTTCTCTTTTTGCTTTTTCAGAAAATGGTAATCCTAAATACAACTCAAATAATAAAAACAAGCATTTTTTAGAAAATACACTGTGCACACTCTTGCATTTCCTCTATCTCTTCTAAAAATAAATCATCACGTCATGCAGATTGCTTGTTTTAAACCCCACTGAAACATGTGATCCAATGCCTTCTCCCAACTTTGAATTCCTGGTATTTAAGGCTGAAGAAGAAAATGATGAAGAAATTCCAGAAGAGATCTCTCGATTACTCAGACAAGAGGAAAGGTCCATTGAACCTCACAAAGAGCCATTGGAAATGGTCAACTTGGGTTCAGAAGAAGAGAGAAAAGAAGTCAAGATTGGGGCACTGCCCAGTCCAACTGTCAAAGAAAGTTATATAAACCTTCTCAAGGAGTTTCCTGATGTATTCACTTGGTCCTATAAGGACATGCCAGGATTGGATACCAGCATCGTGGAACATCATCTACCATTAAGATCAGAATGTTCGCCGGTAAAACAAAGGCTAAGACGGACTCACCCGGATATGGCCATCAAAATCAAGGAGGAAGTACAGAAACAGATTGATGCAGGTTTCCTCGCCACATCGGAATATCCTCAATGGTTATCCAACATAGTAACAGTTCCGAAAAAGGACGGAAATGTAAGAATGTGTGTAGACTGTAGTGATCTGAACAAGGCCAGTCCAAAAGATGACTTTCCCTTAACCCATATAGACATGTTGGTAGATAGTACAGCGAAGTTCAAAGTCTTCTCCTTCGTGGATGGATTCTTGGGCTATAATCAAATCAAAATGGTGCCGAAAGACATGGAAAAAACATCATTCATCACCCCATTGGGCACTTTTTGTTATAAGGTAATGCCGTTCGGTTTGAAGAACGCCGGGGCAACCTATCAAAGGGCCATGAATACTCTGTTCCACGACATGATACACAAAAAAATAGAGGTGTATGTTGATGATATGATTGCCAAATCTAAAACAGAAGAGGAGCATGTGACCCACCTGTCAAGGCTATTCAAGCATCTAAGGAAGTACAAACTCCGCTTGAATCCTAACAAGTGCACGTTCGGTGTCCGCTCAGGAAAACTGCTAGGGTTCATCGTCAGCCAGAAAGGAATTGAGGGTGATCCTGACAAAGTCAAGGACATTCAAGAAATGCCTTCTCCAAAGACTGAAAAATAAGTCAGAGGATTCCTGGGACGTTTGAATAACATTTCCATATTTATATTCCTCATGACCGCGACATGCGCGCCAATCTTCAAATTACTCAAAAAGAATCAGGACTGCATTTTTACAGAAGACTGCCAAACCGCCTTCGACAGTATCAAGGAATACCTGTTGAACCCACCTATTCTATCACCTCCAGTAGAAGGAAGACCGTTGATTATCTACCTAACAGTCTTGGAAGACTCAATGGGTTGTGTTCTTGGCCAACAAGACGAAACCAAAAGGAAAGAATCTGCCATCTATTATTTGAGAAAGACATTCACCGACTGCGAGACTCGATACACTATGTAGCGGAAAAATCGTGAGTGTAAGCTATTGATTAACTTAACTCAAAAAGCAAGAGTCGCCACCGCACTTTTATTTTATCCAAAAAGGAAAGGAAAAAGAGTGAACAAAACCTACATAAGCTCTAAACAAGAACAAGTGAAGAGAGTCCGGGTAAGGGGGTTGGTTACGCGATGGAAAGGTGTTAGTACCCAAAACGTCTATAGTACTCTATAGGAACCCTTTGAAATATCTACCGCTTTTGGTCTGAAAATTTTTGCTTGAAAAGTGATTGAGGAGATGAGAAGAGAAATTGTTTTTAAGATTTTTGTGTTTGGAGAGACTTGTCGCTTCATGCCTACACACCCACGATGTGCAATGTAGGATCAAAACCCCGTAGTTCGTGGTACAAAGAATGAAATTTGTTTGTTTTGGTTGATTTTAAATGTAAAGACAAGTCGTCATTTCCAAGCGAATAATTCCGCTTAAAGAAATGAATCATGTCTAAACTTATGAAAAAAAGTTAAAGGAAAAAGTTCACGAGGGCACAAAAAGTGTTTGATGAGTTTGGTGTTTTTTAAAGTCTTTTGAAAAAAAGTGTCGATATGCTTATGTAGTTTAGCATTTGTTAAGAAATGAAAGGAAAGAGTAAAATAACTTGACAAAGTCAAGGTTTGATTATGAAAGAGATTCAAGTTTTCAAATCAAGAAAGTTTTGTAAAAGGGAGAGAGTTTTGAAAATTGAAGAATGGGTGGAGAAGAAGTGACTATCCTAAAGCATAAAGTAAAAGCTAAGGATAAGAAACATCTAACCACAAAAGTAAGCTTCCAAGTCTTCGAACCACAATTCCAAAGCAAAGGGAAAAGGTCCTAGTTCTAAGTCCAAGGTTCCAAGAATTGCATTGGATGTCCAAGGTCTAAGTCCAAGGATTCAAGAATAGCATTGAAGTCCAAGGTCTAGGTGCAAAACTCCATGTCCATTGCAAATGATAGTAACCATAGTCCAAGATTAGAAACACAAGTTTTTTTAGAGGTTTTAGCCTTTATTAATGTTTTTGGTCCAAGTGGACAAAGAGAAAATGGCATAAGCATAAACATGTGTCCAACGGACAAAGGAAAAAATTGCGGAAGCATAAACATGTGTCCAACGGACAAATGAAAAATTGCGGAAGCATAAACATGATATAAAATGATAATAATGGAGCATAAAAGTAACATAGATAGGGAGCGAGAAAGAATTGTAAACAAAGTTAGTACAATAATATTGTTAGTAAGTTAGTGATTAGTTGTTAGAGTAAGTGATCAATAATAATTGAATAATTGCACTTAGGTCAAGATTAATGAAAACTCATTAGAGGAATGATAAGACCAAAGCCTCCTGACAACAAGTTTCATAAGTTTTGAACTAAAAGACAAATAATCAACCATTTTTTATAGTTTTACGATAAGGGACAAATATTGCGCTATGTTAAGCAATCGCCGAGTAATTTACGGGGTAATTACCCTACAAATGAGGCTGGTCAATAGCTCTTTGTGCTAATTCATGCTAGATGAACGATATGTAAATCGTCATCCGAAAGCAATACCGCACGAAAAGAAAAATTGTAACGATCTAGTCTTGATCGAAATTCAACAAAGGAATTCCAAGATCTTTTAGACTTTCATCAATCAAAAGGAAAAAATAAGATGAAGAGAAGTGGATCTAACATTTATGATCCACACAAACAACAATTCACCAAAATAGAAATCTCATAAAATAAAATCAAGAACAAAATGACAAAGTTAAAATAAAGCCAAATATATTTTGAAATATTTTCCAAGAGATTTTTTCTAAAAAAAATAGTAAAGAAAAAGAAAAGAAATATTAATATTTATAAAAAATAGAAAATAGATTTAAAAAAAAAAGAATTAAAAGAAATTTTAAAAGAAAAAAAAAAAGAGGAGGTTTATTTAGGAAAGGAGGTGGTGATGGAGTATTTTTCACGGGCCCAAAGCCCAAGCCACACATAACATAATTAAAAAAAAAAAAAAAGAAATCCACAAAAAAAATGAGATATTTAAAGAAAAAGAAGAATCATATCAAATTATCATCATCTTCTTTGTCAAAGAGAACAGCCGCGCGGGACTGTTTACGGCGGAGGGGAATTGATCGGAACTCCATCATACGAACGCGGCTAGATACGATCTTTATGCCGTTGTGATCGAAATTGAACGGGGATCCCTAATATGTGTTCGATTTCATGTGGCGATGCTTGAGTCAACCGAATCAAAACCGCGAAGGTTTGATGAAAAATAAGCTTCAATACCTTTCAAAAATGGTGAGAAATGTTCTTCTTCTTCTCTTCTTTTTGAACATGGGCGAATTGTGGTTATTGTTGATGTTGATGTTGAATTTGTATGTTGAAGCTTGGAATTGTGTTGATGAATCGCCGCGGTGAGTTGTTTTCAGTTTGTGCTATTGTGATGTTGAATTGAAGGTATTGTTTGAAATATGTAGATGAAGCTTGTGGTGAATTTGGATTGGCTTGTTTTGGAAATTTTTCTGTAGGTTGAGAATGAATTTGGGAGTGTATTGATGAAGCTTGAAGGTGGAATTTTAGCAAAAATTTTAGGGGTTGTCCAAGCTTGAACTTAAAGTGAGAGGACTGTTGTATTTATAGAAGAAAAGAGGGAAAGCTACAAGTCGTTTTTGATTTTTGCTTATGAGTTGTGCGTGATGTGCAGTGTAAGTGTCGCCGTTTGCTGCGTTTCAATTCTCACGTGAACATTTTTGATGTTGCAGCTTGATGGCTTGTGCTTTAATTTGCAACTTTGGCGTCTTGATTTATTTGCTGCAACCCGTGCGTATTTCATGTGTACAATAGCAGCTGGAGTTGGCGTGTATACGGCTGGACTTGGAAAAGCATTGCGTGGCTTGATTTTGTACTGGGAAAGTAGCAGCTCACATGTTAGCTGAGATGGCTTGGAATTGGTAAGGGTTGGAAACTGGGAATAATGGCTTCATGCTTTATGAAGATTGGAAATGTAGCATAGGTCTAAGCTGGCTCATTGAAGCAACTTTTCATGTAGCAGCAACTTTTGATTGCAACTTATTTTCCTTGTCTTGTTTTTTTTAATGGTAATGGGTCGAGTTTGTTATGGATTTGGAAATTGTTTTTTGGAATGAATATTATAATTCTCTTTTTTTTAATATTTGGTAATGGATAATAAATTGGATATGGATATGGATATGATATATGGATTGGATATTTGAGAAATGAGCATGGTTTAGAGAAAAAATGGATATCCAAAATGGATAGAAAAATGTTATTGAATATGGATATTGATTTTAAATTGGATAATGGAATATGGTTTAGAAATTGAATAAAAATGGAGAATAAAAAATAGTTATGGATATTAAAAAATAGTTTGGACATTGGAAATGGTTATATGAATTGAAAATTGAACGGAAAAGTGTATGGTTTAAAAATTGGATAAGAAAAATGGTCTTTTAGAGAAATGGATAACCAAAATGGAAATGGATATAAAAATGAATCATGGATAGCAAATCTTTATTTTTATCCCTAAACCAAATCTTGATTTTTTTCACAAGCCTCTGATAACATATGCAACACAGCCACTGAACAAACCACAACTAAACAACGACCATTTGAATCTGTCATCCTCTGAATCTTTGATCAAATGAAACTTGAACCACTTTAAACAATTTTTGGGAAAATAAATCCACAGAGGAACAGAGTTTTGACTGACGAACTCCGGTGAACTGATGAATATCACCACACATCAACTTGACAGTCACTGTTTTGTGAAATACACCATTGGAACAGATAACTTGCACTTGAAGCAAACCCTTGATAGTTTGACCAAGATTAGGTCAAATATTCATCTGAACTGGATCAAGAACAACCAACCACATTCGACTTGAAGTCACTTCACCATCTTTGACAAACCTACACAACACACAGAGAGAGAAACTGCAACAAAATTTTGGTATTTTGGTTAGAGGTTAATAAACATAGACAAATATAAAGCAAGTGAGAAATACACAGATGTTCAGGAGAAACACATATTGTGATCTTGTTTGTGGTATGAGATGCAAATGAGATGTGCGAAATCTTAGGGGTAAAAATTAGGGTTCAACGACTGCCCCTATTTAAGTTTCTTAAATCAGGAGATATGAAGGTTGAAAAATTCGTCTCGACAAGATTGAAGATACTTAAATACAGAAAACCAAATTTTTAGCCATAAGATGTCACAAGATGATATAAATGCAAAGGATGAAATATACCGCGGGGAAACTTGAAACAAAAGATTTATGGTAAGTTGAGAGAGACGACATGAAAAGACACGCCGTGGAACACAAGCTATTTTTGGAGATCTGTCAAGGTGACAAGAAGTATCCATCAATAGTTGGAAAGAGAGGGACAAGACCTTAGAAGATATGTAGTGACATCCAATAATGGCATTGGAAAGAAACTACGAACGAGACAAAAGGTATGTCAAAAGACGTCCAAGAATGGCATTGGACAACAAGAAGAAAGTTTCTGGTAAAAACAACAGCGTCACCCAAGAATAGTATTGGATGGAGGTGAAAAACACTCTATTGGGGATAAGATATCTAAGAATGGCATTGGATAAAAGGAACTAAAACTTTCAAGAATGGCACTGAATGAGGCAACAGAAAACATCAGAGTCATCCAAGAATAGCATTGGATATAAACAAACTTCCATTTGAAAACTTCATTGGGGACATCCAAGAATGGCATTGGATGACAAGGTTAAACATCAGAGATATCCAAGAATAGCATTGGACTCGGTTGGAGAAAAGGTGTCCAAGAATGGCGTTGGACGAAAGGAATCTCAACATCCAAGAATGGCATTGAATGAAGTGAAAAAAGTTCTGGAAAAATACCTCAGAATTATCCAAGAATGACATTGGATAAGAAGAGTTCACAATATCCAAGACTGGCATTGAATAAAGTGAGCAGGGACTTTCAGGAATGGCACTGAAAGGTAAAGGTAAACTCATTCAGGAATGGCACTGAATGAACAGATAAAACTTTCAGGAATGGCACTGAAAGGTAAAGGTAAATCACTACACTTAAGCATGGCATTGAATGATAGTGAGAAAGAGCTTTCAAGAATGGCACTGAAAGGTAAAGGTAAACCACTTCATTCAAGAATGGCATTGAATGATAGTGAGAAAGACATCAAGGAATAGCACTTAATGCAAAGGAGAAAACTCATCCAGTAATGGCACTAAATGAACAGATAAAACTTTCAGGAATGGTACTGAAAGTAAAGGTAAAATCTCATTCAGGAATGGCACTGAATGAACAGATAAAACTTTCAGGAATGACACTGAAAGATATCCAAGCAAAACTGATGGGATTATAGAAGATAGGCAAAACTTCCAGGAATAGCACTGGGAGAAATAAGAGGAGCAAAGTATCCAGGAATGGCACTGGAGATCAAGAGAGACAGACAACCAGGAATGGAACTGGAGTGAAAGAAAAATAAAGATCCAGGAATAACACTGGAATGAAAGAAACAAACATCTAACAACAGGATAAGATGCACAGGGAAACGACAACATCCAGGAATGGCACTGGAAAGAAAGAAGATAAACAAGACATCCAGGAATAGCATTGGGTGAAAGAAGACAATACAACGACAACATTCAGGAATGACACTGAATGAGAAGGCAGGTAAAAGTTTTGGTAGGCGCCAAGTAAGCTGGACTTTGATCACAAGGTAAGATGTTGAAAGCAACAGGACCTTGGGAAATGCATATGAGCGCGAAACAAACTTCGAGCTATGAAAATCTTTCTATGTATGATAAATGAATGATTTATGTATGCAATGCAGATGATTGGGATAACTCAGATAGACTCTTTTGTGAGGGAAGAATGGAACTCTGATTCCTTAACACATGGAACACTGCCCACCCGGCTTGGAGAGAAAATGTTGAACACATCTATGTCACACTTATGAATTGTATCTGAATGATGGTCTTTTGAGGAAAGACATCTTGAGGATTGTTGAAGAAGATTTGCCCAGATTGATCGATTGATGAAAATAAACTGATCATGGCTTCAGTTTGACTGCTGCAGGGGAAAAATGAACTGATCATGGCTTCAATGATAAACTGATCATGGCTTCAGTTGCTGGGGATGGATTGATCATGGCTTCAATTCTTGAAATGACTTTTGAGAAGGATAATCTCAGTATAGGTTTTCAAAGAGATATTATAGCTAA
Organism: Lathyrus tuberosus; assembly: GCA_022829125.1. NCBI lineage: Eukaryota > Viridiplantae > Streptophyta > Magnoliopsida > Fabales > Fabaceae > Lathyrus > Lathyrus tuberosus. Next base: position 1,669,893 of record JALAZF010000428.1, read on the forward strand.
CTCTATCTGAGAATAACTTGCACTAAGCAACAAATCTTGAATTGATTCACAACAGGATCTGGAAGTAATGTGCCCCTGATAGGATCACAGACCAAGTTTCTCAACTGTTTGAAATTTCTTGATGAGGAAAGTTTGACTGCAAATAAGATCATTCAAACAAACATGGTAATTTTAATGCAAAGCTCTTGCAATTTTGAAATCAAAAATCATTTTTGGAATGATATTATTGATGTAAAGCAAATGAAACATTTGTCAAAACACGGCGGTTTAGACATTCAAAAATGAAAGAGAAAGCAAACGTATGACATCAAAGCAAATGATGGGCAACAATCTTAGGAGTCAGTTTACGCAACCTTGTTGTAGTATGCTTTCAAAAGAAACCTGGCTTCAATTCAGTCTTTTGAAGGTTGTAACGTGGTCTGGTTCACGGTTTTTGAAACAAAGGATATCGGCTCAAAGTTTATTTGTACCCAACCCATTCTTCTTAATGATCTCCAGTCCTATGCTTAGTTAATTGAAACTATGCATTTAGGTTCCAGGAGATTTTGGAATTGCAACACTGTTATGATGATGACTCAAGGGCCAAGGTATTTTTGAGATGGCAATCACTTCTCTCACAACATTTTGTTGTTTTGGATGAGGACCTCATTCAACTCGCTTTGTTTTTGAGGATTTTGGTAACCTCTTGATTTTTCTTTTGTTATCCCTAACTTTTGCTTGAACTGTGTCATTTGAGCTTACAGTTAGCGGGATGACCCAATTTTTGCCTAAGTCTCCTTCATAAGTTTTGACTTAGCGGGCTTTTCATTTGATTTTTTTCATTTCTTTTTGAAAGATAATGATTTCCTGGCTTAATGATTATGGTGAACCATCATTAGCTTTTGATTTGAAAGGCATCTTCGACACTTCTTTGATGTGTGTGAAGGAAATCTTGTGATTGCAATGATTGTCTTGTGTTTAAATACACGGTCAAATTAACAGAGAACTACCCATCCCCAGGTAAAAATTGCGGGTTTTTTCGTACAGAAAGAAACTCCAACTTCTAGGCTTGGAGGGGTTGACAAAGGATTAACTTCCTTATTTCTCCAGTGTTTGGGAGTTGAAATAATGCTTGTACATCATCAGCCGAGTTTTAATTGAAAGCATACAGTTCAGCAATTTTAGGTATTTCGTTTTCATCATCCTCCCTCCAATCTTTGCATAAACAAAAACTGATATAGAAAGTGAACAGGAGAAATATTTTTGTTTTGTGAAAAAGAATGCATAAAGATGCACATAGTGGATATACATGAATTGAATCAAAACATTGCAATGCTCATTTCATTGATATTACCATAAAAGTACAAATAAATTTCAAAATTAAACAGTCGATACAATCAAAGAAAAATGCAAACAGCAAGAAACAATGCCTAGTGACTAATCAGCAACAAGGATGAACTGTCTTGTCTGAAACACTGGCTTTAGGAGATGATCCGTCTGAACTGACTCAAACTTCACTTGGCATGCTCTGGAAAAGGATTTTTGACAACATTGGGATTATCATCAAGAAAAGTCAGAATCTTTGAGTTCACCAATTCTTGTACTCTAGCTTTCAATACATAGTAACCTTCCAAGTTATGGCTTATCCCACCTCGATGGAACTCACAGTGAAGATCAGCCCTATTACCGTTTGGGAGAGGGTTTGGAGGAAGAGGTAGATCCCTTGTTGTAATCAAACCTTTCTAAACAAGACATGGATACAACTCAGTGTAGGACATCGGGATATGATCAAAGTTAACCCTATTACGATGTTGATTCTGTCTAACATGCTGATGAGGAGCTTGAACTGGTTGAGTATTGACAATAGGAGCAACTGCAGCTACATATTGTTGTTGCCTGCGACGAGGTTTACCTTCAACTGAAACAGCATGGTTATCACCATCCTTTTTCTTTTGAAAATTCCCTGCATACTTTTTAGCACCACTAAAGGCTTCAGCATTAGTAATATTTCCTTTCTTAATACCTTCTTCTAGTATTTCTCCAATAGTGACTAGATCAACAAAACTAGATGATACACTTCCTATCATCTTTTTCCAAAAGAGTTGCTAAAGAGTATCCATGAACAATCCAGTCAATTCCTTTTCAGCTAATGGTGGTTCCACCTGAGCAGCTAGCTCTCTCCAGCGTTGAGCGCACTCTTTAAAGGACTCTTTTTCTTTCTGAGACATATTTTGCAATTGAAGGCGATTAGGTGCCATGTCCAGATTGTACTTATACTGATTTAAGAAAGCATCACCCAAGTACTTCTAGCTTTGGATATAGTTCTTATCAAGTCCCATATACCATTTCATTGAAGCCCCACTCAAGCTGTCTTGGAAACAGTGAATGAGCAGTTTGTCATTTTTGGCATGAGCAGCTATCTTGTGGTAGTACATCACCAAGTGGGTTCTGGGACAGGTGTGCCCCTTGTATTTCTCAAAATCAGGAGTCTTGAATTTTGAAGGAATAACCAAGTCGGAAACCAAGCACATGTCCATTGCAGCAACATTAAAGACATCACTTCCTTCCACGGCTCTTATTCTTTTGTCTAGAGTTTGCCATTGCTCTCTGACTTCTTCAATATATCCAGGCTCTCCCTGACTTTCAGATTATGGAACAGCAGCATGGTACACGAAAGGATTCTCAAGAATAGCTTGAGCAACAGAATGCATAACATGCTGAGGTTCGGTGAATAATGGAGCTGAAGATACTGGTGAGACAAACACATGAGTAGTTGCAAAGGGTGGCGAGTAATTTAGAGGTAACCCAAATTCTGGCCAAGTAGAAGCTGGTTGCTGAGTCAGTGGAGGATCAACAGCAGCAGGTAAAATTTCAACAATCACAGTGTAACACCTCAAAATTTGCCCTCTTACTTTTAACATTAACTGGCTTATGTTCCATTTCATTTTTTGCATTATCATTTGTGCATATCATGGGTTCTTAGCATGGGATCAGGGTGTCTGAGCCAACTCAAGGGAAAGAAGATGTTTCCCAGAGCTTCAAGCAAAGTTCTTGTGTAGTGGCCAAGATGTGAAGGAGAGAAATAGTTCTTGATACCATCATTTATTGAGCCACAAGGGGGTCTTGAACCTCAAGGTTTCTTATAATGTCCATCACCTATTCAGAGGGTTGCCATTGGTAAGAAATTTCAAGGGAACCACCCTCTCCTAACCAGTGCAAGATTATGGTTTTGGAATTTTTTAGTATAATCCCCCAATGGGCAAGATATTTGAGCTTTTATCATCTAAATGGTACATCTCCTCATTGTTTGAGAGGATACACATCATACTCAGAGGAATGTGGATTTGGAGGATGTGCAGATTTCTCCTAGACTGAGGGTTTAAAACTAGGGTTTGCCATGAAATCAGTTTATTTCTGATTTCTTGGGCAAAACTTGATCTCATGGTATTCTACATGCCCTTAAGTGTCTAAGGATGGAGAATTGTCCATCAATCTGTTTTAGTGGATATTCAATTGGTCACTTGATTAAAAATTAGGAGAATCGGGGAAAAGCCAATTGTGGAGAGGAAAAAGTCAACTCTTGACTTTTTAAGGTCAATTTCATGTTCCTCATCTCAAATATGATCCTTGGTGAAGATTTGATCAAGAAATATCAACGGATCCATCAAAAATCAAGAGATGTGGAAAGTTGCTAAAAATAGATTTCATAAGGTTTCCTTATTTGGTAAGCTTTGGCAAGGTGCACATCCATCTTTGAAGCATTCTTTCTCCATGGTCCAAGCTCGAAATGGAAGGAATATGGGGGCCTATCAAAAGTTCACATTCCAAGCTTCAAAACCATACCAAGAACATGTCCATTGGATTAAAATTGAGAGAGATAGGATGGATTAAAGTTGAGGCAAATCAAGGCAAAATGCCAAGGCATGACAAGCCAGCTCGAAGTAAATTGATCAAACACCTTATATGCATGAAGGGTTCATGTTTATGGTCAGTTTTCCCCATGATAAAGGCTTCAAATGGAAAAGTGCCCAACATGAAAAGTGTTCCCCTTGTGTCCCTCTACAACTTTGATGTTGAGACCTTTTCCACTTGATCAACATATCTCAAGATATTTTGGGTTAAAGTGCTGACAATCAAGAGATGGAAAGTTGCCTATCCAATGCCAAGTCATGTGCAGGCCAGCCTGGGCAACAATGCAATACAATGTCATGAATTTACCGCCATCTTATTCCATGATTCAAGCTTTGGTTTCAATTATTTTCAACACCAATGTTGTTCTATTCCATGCCCTCTTCCCAAAGACACCAAAATCATGCCAAATGAGCCACTATCCATCAAGATATTTTGCTCCAAAGTCACTAATATGAATATGGTACATTAAGTGTTCATGCCATGCAAGTTTACCAACCATATTCCTATTCATTCTAAAATTAAAAAAACAAAGCCTCATGACTTTACATCCTTGATGTATGCGCATATACTCCTCACCACCACTTTACTCCTTTTGGCCATGCATTTTATGACAATCCCATGAATCCCATGTTAATACATACCATGAATGTCCATGAAAGAGAGAGAGGTTAAAACTTAGCATACAAGATAGTGTCATTATGATTCCGCCACCATGATCATCATCATGCACATCCTAATAACCATTATGCCTTCATTAAACCAAGACTAACCCGTGCCAAAACCCCATGCTAATTTCCTTCTCATTTTCCACTAACCATGCTTATAACTAATATCCAAACTAGTAACCACACTTTAACCACGATTAAAATTTCTAACCCACCATATATAAACCCTTAATCACCTCATAATAGAAATTGGTTACTCATTTTCACAGTTAGATCTAGTTTTCCTCATACAAGCAAAAAACTCTCTCTTTCATTCTCAAAGTTCAGTTTTGGATTTCTCTTTGATTCTTGAAGGTTTTCACGAGTTTTCTTCAAGTTCCTCACCACTACAACGCGCTCTTGCTTCTGTTTGCATCGTGTGAACCTTACCTCCACCATTGAAGATTTTGGAGTTTTGGATCTTCTTCATCAACAAGCTATTTTCACAGTTGACAAGTTCAAGAAGCGTTTATTTCGCTCCTATTGGTTCTACACAAGACTCTAGAAGCTCATTAAGGCATTAGATCTACATTTTAGCAAGGTACGTGTTTTGGATCTCACGGCTTAGAATTTGAAATTTTATGATTATAATGATGTAGGAGGGAGTATTGAAGTCCTATGGAGTGTAGGCAATGTGTGCTGATTATAGTATTGAATAATGCTTGAAATCTTGATGAATGTGTGTATGTGAATCCGTGACTTTATGGCTGTGATTCTGTGTGATTAATGCATCTTTTTAGATTTTTATTGCCATGGTCGTGTTCCTCTCGTTTTGTAGTATAACTTTGGTTCAAATTTTGTTAAATTTCATTGAGAGATGAGAGAGTTATGCAAGGTTGAAGATTGGGTGAAAATAAGTTTTATCGTGAAGTTTTCTGGTTTTGTGGTGGTGGAAGGTTGAAGACAATGATGAGTCATCTCGTTACTGGCTGTATTCTTTCATTTCATGCTGGTCAATGAGGGATGAGCAACGCATTAATGAAGTGGGGGAGTGTGCGTAGAATATTCCTTTTTAGTCCACATGATTAAGTCATAATTTGGGAATTAATGGCAAGTTTAGTGGCTAATGATTGGAAAAGTAGGCTTTCACTTTAATTGATGCTGGCAGCGCAGGGGTTTAGGACCACGTGTTCCTAGGATTGACCAGGTGGGTGAGTGTTGAATGAGGAGAGCATCTCGGCCGTAGGATCCAGCGAGTGGCCTAGATTGCGCCACTAAACTAAGGGACTCACATGAGGTGCACATGATGGTGGATTCCCTCTCATTATTTTCAAATTCTGGTGCATTGGATTATTGGTACAAAGGGGCCTTATTGTCAATGCTTTTCGCACCTCCTGGTTTCTGGGCCCATTTAATTTAAGCTGACTGTTTTCTATTTTCGCACCCCCGATGTCATTTTCTCATTTCTTCCTTTTTTTTATATACATGTTTCAAAATGTTTTTGTAAAAATAGTTTCTTTTCACTAAAAATTCCAAGAAAATCCATTATTGGTCCTAACCATCTCTTTTAATTTTTGGTATTTTTTATTTCCATGTATGATTAATTTTGATGCCCATTTTGGATTTTTGTTTGTGTTGTGCTTTAATGATCATAGTTTGTGATACTTGGTGCATTAATCATTTTCTATTAGAAGTTTGGTACTGATTTGTCACATGAAATTTGACATGAAATATTAGGACATATTGAACACTACTATATAATATTTTAGGAATTTTTAGGTGATATTTGATTGGCTTTTGAATGTCATCTTGTATGTGATTGTTCAATGACTATAGTGCATGTTATGGGTTTTGTTTGAACATGATAACAAATGAATTTTTGCTCACTCTTTTGCGTATTGTTTAGCCTCTGATTACAATCCATCTCACTTGTTTCCTTTGAGTTTTTACAACAATTAATCATGCTTGTGTTAATTGATAAAGTGCACCTTGTTTGTGTAGATGTTTATTGTGCTAGTTCTAGGGCTTCATGTTCATTGTGTAACTATTCAACACGATACTTGTTCATTCATTTGTATACATGTTTAGGCATCCTTATAGGTATTATAAAACCAAATTATAGGTCCATAACACTTAGCTTTGATTGATTTGTATAGACTTATTTGAATATGAATTGATACTTGGTGTTTGATCTTTCTTTGTCCACTTTTTCTTATGTGTTGCATGGCACATCTTCATGAAGAAGTATAAGATTTAAAAGCTATCTAAACTTGACTCACCTTCTATTTTAGATCATCTCTAACCATTCATGTGACTCATAACTTCATTTTTACTTGATTGAAAACCCATTACTTGTAAACATTGTGTGTGTGATCCAATTGGTTCTAACTTGAGTTGTTTGTGTGATATGATCAAAGTGATGCATCTAATTCACATCCCCACCCCATTGAACATGACTTATAATATGCCAAAACATACAAATTAACTAGCCCATCCCATATGGCATATAATTTCTTTGCATATTTCACAAAACTTGAACTTGGTTTGTCTTTTCCAAAGTGAACCTTGTTTGTTAAGAATGTTTGAACCTTGTGTGATCTACTTCTTCTCTTTCTTTTAGGACTTGTATGAGACCTATTAGAGGTCAATAGCCTCTGACTTTGACATGTCTAATATGCTTTGATCTATTTGAACTTCCTCTTTCATTTACTTCAAAAGTACATTAATGATTGAGTACTTCTTTGAGCTAATTTTGCACTTACTTCTCTTCTAGCTTCTAAATGACATGAGTTGTGTAGGAATATTATAGGTCTTATATTTTTATTCCAACTTCATTTAAAGTATGATATGCTACTGACTTAGGTACTCATGCATGATTCATTTCACTTACATGACTTCTTTTGGTTTGTTGCATTAAGTGTGCATCATAGTTGAACTTCAAGTGTGTTTGTTCACTTCTTCTCACTCCATTTATTAAATGCTTGCATCCATGACCTGTATGTTCATTTAATGACATTCATATCCATTCATAGATGTCATTTAATTATGACATTGACTTATGTTCATGCATTAATACATGTTTACCATTCATAAGCATTCATTTTTCATAAGTGGTACACACATTGCCTTTGCATGATTGTTTAGTGCATAGTTTGCTTTTATTTGATTTCATATGGCATGTTTACATTAGTAGGATCCCTTAAGACACACCTACTGACTTAGGATGGTTCCTAACCATTAGGTCCCTTCCTTTGTGGTTTGAATTTTACTTACTTATTATTTTGTCTTCTTAGAGCAACTAGTATTAGTTAGATTAGTTTCGTACACTTGTATTAATGACTTGTGATGCTTTTATGCTAACCTTTTATGTAGGGGCAGAGGTAAGGTACTTGGACATATGGATGGTTATCCCTGTTCATCTATTCTTCCATTTCTCATTTATCTTACTTGTCTTTCTCTCTTGTGAATAACATGATATAATGCTTTGTGTACAACTCTTTCACACCCTTTGGGATTCTAGCTCATCCTTAATTTTTGATTAAGGTGAGGTAGGATAGGCATTAGGTAGTGCTATCCCTCTCTTCTCTTTAGACTTAGGTTCTTAAACCTTGACCTTAGGGCCACTTTTGCATGATAACATTAGGAATAAATTAGATTCCCTTTAGTTTTTTCTTTTCAACTTGAGTCTTCTCTTTTCATCTCATAATATTTAAAAAACACTTAATAAAGGATTAACATGTATTGTGTATGAGCCTTATATGTGGGAAATGAGATAGTGGGAGATCTTCCTTCACTTTCTTAGGATGTTTAGCATGTGTCTCGTCTTAGGTCGATACATGAGACATTCGATCCTATGTTGTAGACTTGGGTGCAATGCAAGTTATGAATTAACTTCAATCCACTTCTGTCTAAAAGACATAAAACACACTAAAACCTCTTTCATCCTTCGGGATTGTTAAGTTCAAACCTCATTTTTAGAAAAGGGCATGTTACTTTCGTCTCGTCGCAAACAGGCATCGACCCTAACTGCAGGACGCGAACATAACGTCGCTCATAAAAAATACATACTTTGTTAAGTCGAACTACGACTGCTCTGATTTCCTCCATTTGGTTAGATTGAGGATACGTAGGCACGAGACGGAGATGTCTTGGCGAGCAACCTCCCCTCTTAGTTCGTGTCCGAACTACGTTGACTCTGATTTTCCTGTTCCCGAGCGAATACGTAGGCCTAGGACTCCGAGGATGTCCTATCGAGTCACCGCTTCTTTTTCTTTTCTTCTTCGTATCTTCGTTCTTTCCCGTACCTGTTCCTTCTCCGTTCCAGTAGCAGTGGAGCTCTAGACGATGACACCCTTTTGAAATTCTGGTATCAGACGTTTGATGTTAAGGTGTAATGTCACAACAACACACTCTGCACAATGGATAGCAATAACAGTAAAATAACACCAGGAATTGTTGACCCAGTTCAGTTACAACCAACCTACTCTAGGGGCTACCAAGCCATGGATGGAATTCACTACTTGTAGATATAATTTACAGACTCAACGACCCATTGACAATCTCCTAAACTTATACTCTACTAATGACTTCCTACCTAAGAAACCACTTAGGTATGAGAACACCACTCAATCCCTTACAAACTCTCAAAGAAACCACTTTGAGTAACCTTGATCTTACTTCACATCTTCGATCAATCAACCACTCTCTATTGCTTCACAGCTTCTAGAGAGGACAGAAACACAACACCTATTCAAGCCCTAGAATAGTGTAAATACAAGCACTCTAAACAAACTCTAGACACTAAGCCTTCAGATCCTGATCTTCTGAATGTTTTCTATCACTTTTTCCTTTGGTCTTGTGCGCTTTATATAGCTCCTTGAATTGGTCTTGGACTTGCTACAATATCTCCCAGATTTGTTATTTAAAACTGAATATTAAAACAGATTTTCTCCTAAAATCTTTTTAAATCTTCAACCTTTTAAATCTCCTACAAATCTGCAGCAGATCTCCTATGCAGCAGCAAATATCTATCCCAAGATATTTGCATCCAATGAGACAGCTTGCTCTCCACAATTCTAGCTAATACGCAACCCTAATAACATCACAACCTGATGTTATTAATTCTGCAGATCTGATGTTACAACATCACCTGTGTGACATCAGACATCTAACTTTAGCAATAACTCACTTAACACAGCCCAGTGTTAAGACTTCAATGTTGCAACATCAGCACCTTAACATCAACATTGAATAACCTTTGTTTTACCAAAATTCCAGTCAATCCAGGAACTAACTATCTCCCCCTTTGGCTAATTTTGGGTAAAATAATCTCTGCACTCTACAATCAACTTCTGCACTCTGCACCTTCAGAGATTTTAGCAGCGGAATAATCTTCAAACATTTGAAACTTTCATCAACAGCAGGTTGACATTTTTCATAGTCTTCATTACTTGATCTGCTGCAGTACCATCTTCATTATTGACAACAGCCAATTGGTCCTCCACCTCTAAAACATGAACCAGCATCACAGTTGTTCAGTAGCTCACAATGTGCAGCACTTCTCTCCCCCTTGATGTCTGCTTGGCTGCACTCTTCAATTGCTATGAAATCTTCACTAGCTCGGTTCCCTTAAAGCAGCAACAACTTTCAGCAACAACTTTCAACAATGTTGCATCCAACAATGTTGCTAGCATAGCAACTGTCAATAACTCCCCCTTAATATCTGCATCACACTGGCAGCATTTGGCAATGACACTCTGGACACTCTTGGCTATTTTCTCCCCCTTTTTATCCATAATTAGGCACACTTCACCTGGCAGTTGACTACACATTTTCAGAAAACCTCCAACTGTCCACAACCCCTTTCTAGCAGATTTAGTCTTCATAAATGCATATTCCCAATTTGCTTCTTAACCTTTCAAATTGGTTTGCATCTAAGGCTTTAGTGAATATGTCAGCCAGCTGGTTATCTGTGGCTACATGCTCCAAGGTAACAATTTTGTCTTCAACCAGATCCCTTATGAAGTGATGCCTTATGTCTATGTGCTTTGTCCTACTATGCTGTATAGGATTTTTAGATATATTAATTGCACTCAGATTATCGCAGTATAATGTCATAACATCTTGTTTAACATTGTATTCACTCAACATATGCTTCATCCAAACCAGCTGAGAACAACTACTTTCTGCTGCTATATACTCTGCTTCAGCAGTTGAGAGAGATACACAATTTTGTTTCTTGCTGAACCAGGAAATCAGATTGTTTCCCAGAAAGAAACACCCTCCTGAAGTACTTTTTCTATCATCTGCACTTCCAGTCCAATCAGCATCACAGTATCCTTTTAAATTAGTCCCAGATCCATGGTTATATAGCATCCCATAGTCACTTGTGCCATTCACATATTTCAGAATCCTCTTCACTTGATTCAAGTGACTCACCTTAGGATCAGATTGATATCGAGCACACACTCCAACAGCAAATGAAATATCAGGTCTGCTTGCTGTGAGATATAGTAAACTCCTAATCATACTTCTGTACAAGCTGTGGTCCACACTCACTCCATTTTCATCCTTGGATAGCTTCAAATGTGTGGGAGCAGGTGTCCTTTTGTGATTAGCATTATACAGACCAAATTTCTTTACTATGATCTTAGCATATTTGCTTTGAGAAATAAAGATAGAATCCTTCATTTGTCTGACTTGAAGTCCAAGGAAGTAGCTAAGTTCTCCAACTAAACTCATTTCAAATTCTGATTGCATTTATTGAACAAACTGTTTTACCATAGCATCTGACATCCCCCCAAATACAATATCATCCACATAAATTTGGACAATCATTAATTTTCCACCTTCTTCCTTGACAAACAAAGTTTTGTCAATTCCTCCTTTTCTATACCCTTTTGCTACTAAGAACTCTGTCAACCTCTCATACCAGGCCCTTGGAGCTTGTTTTAAGCCATACAGTGCTTTCCTCAATTTGAACAAATGATTGGGGAAGTTTGGATCAGTGAATCCTTTAGATTGATCTACATAGACTTCTTCATTCAGATAGCCATTTAGAAAAGCACTCTTCACATCCATTTGGAACAACTTGAATCTTAGGTTACAAGCCATACCCAAGAGTAGTCTGATGGATTCTAATCTGGCCACTGGAGCAAACGTCTCATCAAAGTCAACTCCCTCAACTTGAGTATAACCTTGTGCAACAAGTCTCGCTTTGTTTCTTGTAACCACACCAAGCTCATCTGACTTATTTATGTAGATCCACTTTGTTCCAATAACATTCACCCCTTCTGGTCTTGGCACAAGATCCCAGACTTCATTTCTTCTGAACTGCTCCAGTTCTTCTTGCATAGCATTTATCCAAAACTCATCTGTCAGAGCTTCCTTGACATTTTTTGGCTCAATTTTGGATACGAAGCACGAGCTAGCTATGATTTCTCTGGACCTAGTCCTTAATCCAGAATTTGGATCACCTATAATTAGCTCCTTAGGATGATCCTTCTGAATTCTGATAGAAGGATCCTTTTGAGGTTGCTCAGGCTCAGTATCAGCAGCACTAGGAGATGGATTTCTTTCTTCAACTTCTACAGAAACTTCCTCAGCTGTTGTCCCAACATCTTCTGTGACATCCTCAACTTCATGCTTATCTTCATCATCAATCACAACATTGATTGACTCCATCATTACTTTGGTCCTGGAGTTGAATACCCGGTATGCTCTGCTATTGATGGAGTACCCCAAAAATATCCCTTCATTACTTTTGGAATCTAATTTCATTCTCTGCTCTCTATCTTCCAGGATGTAGCATCTACTACCAAACACATGGAAGTACTTAACATTAGGCTTTCTTCCCTTCCAGAGTTCGTATAGAGTGGATGAAGTGCCTCTTCTTAGGGTAACTCTGTTATGAATGTAGCAGGCAGTGTTCATGGCTTCAGCTCAGAAGTGATACAGAAGTTTCTTGGCATGAATCATTGCTCTAGCCGACTCTTGTATAGTTCTGTTCTTCCTCTCAACTACTTCATTTTGCTGAGGCGTGATAGGCGATGAAAACTCATGACTTATACCTTCAGCTGAGCAAAAATTCTTCAAACTTGCGGTTCTCAAACTCTCTTCCATGATCACTTCTTATTCTAATGACCTTGCTCTCCTTTTCTCTTTGCAGTCTCTGGCAGAGCTCTTTGAAGACATCAAACACCTCAGATTTGTCTTTGATGAAATTCACCCAGGTGTATCTTGAATAGTCATCCACAACAACATAAGCATATTTCTTTCCACCCAGACTTTCCACCTGCATAGGTCCCATCAAATCCATATGAAGGAGTTCCAATACCTTGGAGGTGGTGTCATGTTGAAGCTTCTGATGAGACATCTTTGTCTGCTTTCCTTTTTGACAGTCTCCACACACCTTTCCTTCCTCAATACTAAGTTTGGGAATCCCTCTGACTACCTCGGAGGAGATAATTCTCTTCATTCCCTTTAGGTGAAGATGTCCCAACTTCTGATGCCAGATTTTGACCTCATCTTCTTTAGCAAGCACACATATGGAGGAATCTGAGTTTTACGGCACCCAAAGATAACAATTGTCCTTCGACCTGGCTCCCCTCATGATTACTTCTCCTTTGTCATCTTTGACCATGCAATCGGACTTAGTGAAGTCTACTTTGAATCCTTGATCACAAAGTTGACTAATACTAATCAAATTTGCTGCTAGTCCTTTAACAAGAAGCACATTTTCCAGTCTAGGAGCACTAGCACAGCTTAGTTTACCAATCCCCTTTATCTCCCCTTTGATTCCATCACCGAATGTAACATAGCCAGAAGTTTGCCGTTTCACATCAACAAGCAGATTCTTAACTCCAGTCATGTGTCTTGAACACCCACTGTCAAAATACCAGTCATCTTTGGTAGAGACCCTCAAGGAAGTGTGGGCTATCAAGCTGGTAACTTTAGGTATCCACTGCTTCACCACTTTAGGCTTTATCTCTTTCTGTTTGGGTTGAGGAGCAGAATTAGGATAACCGTGAAGCTTGAAGCACGAGGACTGCATATGTCCAATCTTGCCACAATAGAAGCATCTGACTCTGTCGTTTTTAAAGTGGTTAACTCTTCTTCCACTTTGATAATGATGTGGCTGCCACCCATAATGTTGTCTCCTTATTCCATAGTTGAATTGTCTTCTCCTGTACTGATGATGTTGTCTCTTAGGCTGTCTTCTATGGTGATGAGGCTTCCTTCTTCCATAGTAATAAGGCACAGCATTCCAGTTACCCTGATGATGAAAACTATTCTGATTGTACCCAACAACATTCAAGCTCTTGTGATATTGGGGTGGCTTATGCTGACTAACTCCTTGAGGCTGCATCTTCCTCTGTTGGGGACCATCCTTTTTCTCAACATTCTGGGGCTGCACAGCCTTCTTTGGGGTAGGACCCTGTCTCTTAGGGTGATGTTGAGACAAAGGTTGAGACATCTCCCTCTTTATTCCTGAAGTGCTGGCCACATATCCTATGCCTGATTTATCTCCATCAACTTTCTCTGACTGGAGAATCTTATCAAGATTAGCAGTACCACTGTTCATCATCCTAACGAATTTTGTCATCTGTTCCAGTTGAGACTTAGCTAGAACAACTTCATTTTCCCGATCAGCTTTTTCATTTTCAAGCTGAGCAATCTGAAGTTTGTGACACTTGTTTTCTAGACAAATCTCAGCACTTTTCAAACATAGCTCTCAATAAGTAGAAGCTAGCTCCTCATAAGTTATTTCTTCATCACTATCATCATCAGATACAACAGTTCCGGTTAAGGCTCTAGCATGCCTTGCTGTCTCACTTTCACTTTCACTATCAGATTCAGACCAGGAAACTGACATGCCCTTCTTCTGCTTCTTCAAGAATGTGGGACATTCTTTTTTGACATGTCCATACCCTTCACATTCAAAGCACTGAACACCTCTATCTTGGGCAGTCTTCTCTTCATCTTTTGGCCTACTGATGTCAGAAGAACTGTTCTTGACACCAGGCTTGTAGTTAGTGTTCCATCTTTTTAACACTTTGTTGAACTGCCTTCCCAACATTGCAATGGCTTGAGACAAATCTTCCTGAGAATCTATGACTTCCTTATCTTCTGTAACCAAGGCAATATCCTTGGGCTTCTTTTCTGGTTCTTCTTCATTCAAACCAAGCTCAAAAGTTTGACGAGATCCAATTAGCTCATCTACTCTCATCTTGCTGATGTCTTGAGCTTCTTCTATAGCAGTCACCTTCATCTTGTACATCTTAGGAAGGGATCTAAGAATCTTCCTCACAAGCTTTTCTTCAGACATTTTCTCTCCAAGAGCACTAGAAGCATTGGCCAGCTCAAGAACACTCATGTGGAAGTCATGAATAGTCTCATCTTCCTTAATCTTCAGGCTTTCAAATTTTGATGTTAACAGCTGAAGTCTTGACATCTTAACTCTAGATGTTCCTTCATGTGTAGCCTGCAATATATCCCAAGCTTCCTTAGTAACTTCACAGGTATTGATTAACCTGAAGATGTTCTTATCCACTCCATTGAAGATTGCATTTAGAGCTTTGGAATTTCCAAGGACTAATCTTCCTCCTTGGTCCATTCTTCTTCAGGCTTTGGCTTAGAGGTGCCTTCTTTATCTTTTCCAGCATCATCCTTCTCACACATGACAGGTGCTTTCCATTCTTTAATAACAGCCTTCCAAGCCCTGCTGTCCAAGGATTTTAAAAAGGTGGCCATCCTTGGCTTACAATAATCATAATTTGATCCATCCAAAATAGGGGGTCTGTTGACGAATCATCCAACTTCTTTGTCCATCTTTACACCAGAAAGTAACTTCCCTAGATCTCACCCAGAGACAGACAGGATGCCTGCTCTGATACCAATTAAAATTCTGGTATCAGACGTGTGATGTTAAGGTGTGATGTCACAACAACACACTCTGCACAATGGATAACAATAACAGTAAAATAACACCAGGAATTGTTGACCCAGTTCGGTTACAACCAACCTACTCTGGGGGCTACCAAGCCAGGGATGGAATTCACTACTTGTAGATATAATTTACAGACTCAACGACCCGTTGACAATCTCCTAAACTTATACTCTATTAATGACTTCCTACCTAAGAAACCACTTAGGTATGAGAACACCACTCAATCCCTTACAAACTCTGAAAGAAACCACTTTGAGTAACCTTGATCTTACTTCACAGCTTCGATCAATCAACCACTCTCTATTGCTTCACAACTTCTAGAGAGGACAGAAACACAACACCTATTCAAGCCCTAGAATAGTGTAAATACAAGCACTCTAAACAAACTCTAGACACTAAGCCTTCAGCTCCTGATCTTCTGAATGTTTTCTGTCACTTTTTCCTTTGGTCTTGTGCGCTTTATATAACTCCTTGAATTGGTCTTGGACTTGCTACAATATCTCCCAGATTTGTTATTTAAAACTGAATATTAAAACAGATTTTCTCCTTGAATCTTTTTAAATCTTCAACCTTTTAATCTCCTACAAATCTGCAGCAGATCTCCTATGCAGCAGCAAATATCTATCACAAGATATTCGCATCCAATGAGACAGCTTGCTCTCCACAATTCCAGCTAATACGCAACCCTAATAACATCACAACCTGATGTTATTAATTCTGCAGATCTGATGTTACAACATCACCTGTGTGACATCAGACATCTAACTTCAGCAATAACTCACTTAACACAGCCCAGTGTTAAGACTTCATTGTTGCAACATCAGCACCTTAACATCAACATTGAATAACCTTTGTTTTACCAAAATTCCAGCCAATCCGGGAACTAACACCTTTGATCGAGACAACAAGCATGGATCCCATCGAGTACGATGGACGTGTTGGGTTCTAACACCTTCCCTTCGCGTAACCGACTCCCTTACCCATTTCTCTTGGTCGTGAGACCATGCTTTTCCTTTCCCCCAGGTTTATGCAGTGTTTCCTTTCCCTCTCTTGGGATAAATACACATTGCTGGCGACTCTATTTCTGCGCCACTTTCGTGTTTGTACTTGGATGAAAATCCTGGGACCGACAGTTGGCGACTCTGCTGGGGACCGAACCCAGAATCTCTGGTTCCCTAAGCAGGTCAATCCTAGTGCTTGGTTGTTTATTGTCTTTGGGTGTTTGTTGTGGTGCTTTATTTTGTGGTTTTACTGTACTACTGAATATTTTACTGTATTACTATCTTTACCGCCTTTATTGCATTTTTGTTTCATTATTATACTAGATTATGCTAGACTGTGCTGTTTTTTTTCTGTTTGCCGGGATGGGTGATTTGAGCGATAAGCCCATTACATAGGCTTGAGAGTACATGTAGTATTAGAGTGGAAAGTAGTGTGGCCTACGTAGCGTCTTGGTACGTATGGTTTACAGGAACTCCACACCCAGACGAGGTTTTTTGGGAGATGTTCTGATTTGCGCGTCTTGTGCATTTTGGGGTGTTAACCTAGAAAGTTGTCATGTCTGGTGACCATTCTCGAGGACTCAGTTGCGACACTCCTCCCGAGATGTGATAATGGTAGACCAGAAATGGCAAACCCATTACACTTCTCGATCCGAGGACCCAATGCTGGGAACTTGCTATAGGATATCCTTTTTTAGGGGAATCAGTTGAGGCCTCCTCGATTGATGATGATGCCAAACCAGAAATGGTGAACGTATCATCATTTCTCGACCTGAGAGTCCATGATATTGAGGATCCTCATCTTTCTAGTACCCACATGTGAGAGGGGCGGGTTGTTTACAGGTTTGCAGGTAACCTTGACTTTCATCCTACCTGGTATTCTGGTTCTCTTATTAGTGCAAACTTATCAGCCTGGTATTCTGGTATTCTGATTATGCTGATATGCTAGTTATTCTGGTATTCTGGTTATTTGGATATTCTAGTATTCGGGTATTCTCTTTAGAGTAGACCTTTGAACTTATCCATTCAGCAGCACGGCAGTATTGAGCATTGTGGAAGCCTTGATCCCATTTTTGTTGCATCTACATCATCATTTTCGTATACATGTTCTTGTATTTCGAAGGGATATTAACTTTGAGACTTGCTACTGAGCATTTCCATCTATTTATTGTGGTTAGTGTAAGGGAAATTTTTTGAATCAAAGCATAATGATTCCTTGGAAAGATTCGAACATGGAATTCTGCATTGCATTCTCATACTCATATGCATAACAGGTGTTCCGGAGCGGATTTCTCATTCTGACTTGGTATTATCTTCAGGACAGCCAGCTTGACCTGCCACCACTACTCGACCTGTGATAATCAGAGGATAGCCATGGAACAACTCCGTGCAGAAATGACCGAAATAAAGATTCAGATGGGGCAGTTTATGGGGAAGATGCAAGCTTTGTTTCAAGACCAGAAAGTGTTGAAGGAGGAGGTCAACCAACTGAAGACTCAGATGAGTCTGGTTATGGAGGTCGTGAGAGGTGTGCTAAGCAAAAATAATAATCTCTTGCCTGAAGCTGCGGCTGGAATTGTCTCTCCTCCACTATTTAAGGGATCCCTCCCAAAAAGTGTGCAGATTGCCACTGTGACCGTCCCGGCTGTATCTCAATCGCAAAATTGTGCTCCACGCCAGCAGCAATTTACTCCTAAGCAGAAAAGGCATTTTGAGACTCCACTAGTGCCATATTCTCAGCTATTCCAGCATCTCCTTCAGTTGCAATTGGTACAGAGAAGGACTTTGGCTCCTCTCTCTAGTACTCCCCCACCGGGTTATAACGCAAGAATCCATTGTGATTTCCACTCTGGTGTGGTGGGGCATAATGTGGAAAATTGTAAGGCCTTTCAGCATGTCGTACAGGATCTGGTCGATTCGAGGGAAATTGAATTCACGCCGAGCGGCGTAAGCTTTCATGGTGGTTTCATTCCTACTCTAGCTACTGAAAAAGCAGTGGATATCCCTATTGTCTCTCCTAGAGTTGCATTAAGTCAAGGGTATATCTTGCAGTCCTTGATCTTAGAATCTCCACATCCACAAACACTGCCTATGCCTCGACCAAGTCTGAAGAGAAAAGTGCCTGAAAAGATTGTGCGCTCGAATGAGTGTCAACAAGAGAACTGCTCTAGAAATGGACAATAAAGGCAGAAGAAGCCTGAAAGACAATTTGATTTTCTTCCCATGCTATACGCTCAGTTACTGTCTGATCTACTAAAGTATCAGTTATTTCAATTAAGGACTCTCACACCATGTCCAACAAAGATACCACCAGGTTGGGATGCAAGTGCAAGATGCGAGTTCCATTCAGGGGCACCTGGCCATTTGATTGAAAATTGCAAAGCTTTGCAACACAAGGTGCAAGACTTAATCGACTCAAAAGTCATCACGATCACGCCTGACGGTCTGTACTTGAATTGAAGACTCCTTTCTGGAATGAGCATCCAAATTGGAAGAGCATCGTCGGAAACATTAAGTCTAGACGGAGTCAAGTCTCCTCAACAATGGCAATCTTCAGATTCTTTACTGCAGTTTCATATGTAGCTTTCATTTGTTTGTTTAAACAGTGTTTGCATGAAAACCTGTTTGTATTTTGAATATTGATTTTAATGCTATGAATGTGTTGTCCTTGAAGTAATTTACTTTTATGCACTCATATCATGTTTATATGCACTGAAATACCAATTTTCTTGCCTAAACTCTTGAGGGAGGATGATGAGGGAAAAACGCAAAATCTTTGGTTGTGTTCTTTCGGATAAAACCCTGTTGAGGATTTACATGCATTGTTTCAAATCCCCAAACAGTGGAGATATAAGGGAGATAGACGCTCGTTAACCCCTTTGAGCCTTGAAGTAGGAGTTTCTTTTCGTATGAAAAAACCCTCACATTTAACCCAGGGGTAGGGTAGGCGTCAGTTAATTTGACCGAGCTTTCAAATTTCAAAAGGAGTGTGCATCTGAAGATCCATTACCTTCTATTCCACCGTCAAGAGGTCAAGGGATGTGAAACCATAATGGTTATCATGGTTATCCATAAGTCGAACCATGAAAACAAGCGACTTAGGCAAAAGTTAGGGCATCCCGCTGGACTTTAAAATTTAAAAATTCAAAAGATTCAGTCCAGGCAAAATCAGGGAAAACAAAAGAATGAAAAGCGAAAAGCGAAAAGGATTACAAAAGAATAATCCTCAAACAAGAACAAAGTCGTGTGGCTACAGACACAAAGGACCAAAGGGGTGACTGTTGCTCCAAAACCTCATTAGGTGTCAAACCATCAGTTGCATGGGTTTCTTAAAGATCATGAAACCTTTTGAGAAATGAGTGCTTATGTCAGATTAGCTGAACGTAGGACTGGAGAACATCACGAAGAGTGGGTGGGCACCGATAAATTTTGAACCATAAATCCTTTTTTCTCAAAACCGTGAACCAGGCCACGATACAACCCTTAAAAGGCCTAATTGAAGCAGGGTTTATTCTGGAAGTACACTTTAGCGAGATGGCGTACCTGACTCCTATGAGTTGTGCTAATAAAATTTTTGTTGGTATTGCATGTGCATATTGTTTTCCATTCAAAAATCAATGTCGCATCCCAGCTAGTGATTCGTTCACAAGGCTTGGCGATGCATTTTCGATAAAACTTCAAGGTCAACACAAGTGTTACATTAGAATTGTCATTCTCATAATAAACATTGTCTGCTTGCATGCGTTTGACATCAAAGAAGCTTACATGATGAACATCAGTTGAGAAGCTCGATCACGCCAAGTTGAGATGGTGAAAACTCCGAAAGACAGTCGTGTCAAGGGGTGTGTGTCCAAGAGACTGTGCGCAGCCTAGAGGTTCCCGATAAATGGTGATAAGTTCAGCCAAACTGGGGCAATTATGTCGAGATTCAATAAATCTCTCCATAAGCGCTTAATATGGGGCAATCAGGTCGATTTGAAAAATCTCTATAAGATCAGTCAGGGGCAAAACTTCTTCAAGACTTGGGGCATGCCACCTCTAGAGTGTGCGAGGTTGTCCACTCTTGAAGACGGTTAATTGAAAACACCTTTTCAAAGTTCAGAACACTGGGGCAGAGTATTTTCAAGTCATTACAAATCCTTTCGAGGTAATTTACTTCATGGAATATGCAGTCTGGGGCAGTTATGTTGAGATCTAATAAATCTCTCCAAGAGTTTGAAGACCCTGGGGGCAGTGTGAATGCATGGTCTTCTATAAAATCCTCTTGAGTTAATTTCTTCCTTTAGACCTGGTGGTCTGGGGCAAGTGGAGAGTTCAAAGGGCCGTTTATGACCATAGAGACAGGTCAGGCTGGGTAACAAGTTTGTTTTCCCCAGCAGCGTTACTCTCCCCAGCATTGAAAGGTCGTCGTCCTCAGCAGAACTTATTCTCCCCAGCAAGAGTACATAGGATTTTGTTCCCCAGCTAAAGTTATGGTTGGTTTATTATTCCCTAGCAAGCAGTCATAAGTGGATTGCTCCAAGGTGGATATTTCTGTATTTCCAGCAGGAGATGTGTTGGATGTCTTTGAAAAGACTTTATTTTCCCCACAGAGCCTGGTACTCACTTTCCTTAGCAGGTCAGGAAATGCATTTCCGTCAGCAACGACATGCTCTAATCCCCAGCAGGGTAAAAACTTTTCTCCCCAATAGAGTTATCCTCCTCAACATAGAAATTTCATCATCCTCATCAGACTGTCACTCTCCCCAGTCAGAATACAAAAGATTGTTCCCCAGCCAGCATCTAAAGGTGATTGCTTTAGGATGGATGTTGTTTTGTCACCATAGGAGATTTGTGGAGCATATTATCAAGACAAAGATGTTGTCTTCCCCGCAGAGTATTGGTGTCTATTCCCCTCGGCCAGTCAGGAAATGTGTTCTCACCAGCAATAGCATGATAAGGGTGAAGTCATTCCCCCAGCAGCGGGTTAAGTCCAATGGTGTCCCTAGCAGGTCTAGTATTGGTGATTTGTCTCCCCAAGCAGAGTTTGGTGGTAATCCTCGCATCGGTTTGTTCAATGATGGTTAATATCCCCCAGCAGGTCTTAAGTCCAATTGTTATTGGCATTCTTCAAATCCAGGTTTGAGGTCTACTTTTGGTAGAAGTCATTGGTAATTCCCAGCGGAGGGAATTTCACTTTGGGTTCCACCTTCAATATTCGGTTCCATCCCCAACATAGTGGAACTTCATTCGGGGTTCTCATCTCCAGCAGAGTTGATGACTAAGAAGTCGTTCAGTGAAATCTTCCTCAGCAGGATCTCCTAATTTAGAGGACAATTTGGTTTGTCATCCCCGGTGGAGCTGCCTTTGTCTTCAGCATTTATTTTGCTGAGACATTTCCTTTGCATTGCATAAGCATCTTTGCATGGTATCCTCCCAAACGCGTAGCATTTCCATTTCGTATGGAGCATTACGCCATAGAAAAATTCAAACATGTGCATTCGAAGCATAAGCCGGGTTTGAGTTCTCGTTTGCCAGGTGTTTCCCTGATAGGAAGAATGTTAATTCAGGAAATTTTGTTTGCCAGTTCTCTTTCTCAGCAGAGATGGCATAATTTAGGAGATTTTCTTTGCCAGCTCTCTTTCTCATCAGAGATGGGATAACGCAGGGTACTATCTATGCTGGTTCTCTTTCTCAGCAGAGATGGCATAATTCTGGATATTTTCTTTGCCATTTCTCTTTCTCAGCAAAGATGGCATAACTCGGGAGATTTTAGTTTATCGTCGGATCTCGCCGAGGGATGTGTTTATCCTACCTGTGCTCTCGGGCAGAGTCTTTTATTTAGACTTCTCATTTCCCCAGCGGAGTCATCTTATTTGTGGGTTGTAAGTCCGTTGATTCTACCTCTCACCCTTTCGGTTCACGACCGTATCTTTGCTAGGAGTTTTCCTTTGATTGGCCAATCTCTTTTGTAAATCTAGTTCTCGCCTGGTAGTCAGTTCTCGTCTGAATTATTTCCTAAAATCCAGTTCTCGCCTGGTAGTCAAATCTCGTCTGACTTATTTCGTGAAACCCAGTTCACTTCCTCAACAGAGATGGTATGACTCATAAGAGTTTATTTCACTTTATCCCCAGCGAAGTCCACATTCGGCTTGGTCTTCCTTTTCGAGTTCGTCTGTAGCCGTTCTCATTTTCTTTTGTTAGGTAGCCCGTCTATGGACGGTCTTCCCTTTCTAGTTCGTCTGCGGCCGTCCTCGTATTCTTTTATTGGGTAGCCCGTCCGTGGCCGGTCATCCTTTTCGAGTTCGTCTGCGGCCATCCTCGTTTTATTTTTGTTGGGTAGCCCGTCTGTGGCCGGTCTTCCTTTTCACATTCGTCTGCGGCCGTCCTCGTTTTATCTTTTGTTGGGTAGCCCGTCTGTGGCCGGTCTTCCTTTTCGAGTTCGTATGCGGCCATCCTTGTATTCTTTTGTTGGGTAGTCCGTCTTTGGCCGGTCTTCCTTTTCAAGTTCGTCTGCGCGCATCCTCGTTTTATTTTTTTGGGCAGCCCGTCTATGGCCGGTCTTCCTTTTCAACTTGGTCTGCGGCCGTCCTCATTTTATTTTGGTTGGGTAGCCCGTCTGTGGCCGGTCTTCCTTTTTGAGTTCGTCTACGACCATCCTCGTTTTATTTTTGTTGGGTAGCCCGTCTGTGGCGGCCTTCCTTTTCGAGTTCATCTGCGGCCATCCTTGTTTTATTTTTGTTGGGTAGCCCATCTGTGGCCAGTCTTCCTTTTCTTGTTCGTCTGTGGCCGTCCTCGTTTTCTTTTGTTGGGTAGTCCGTCTGTGGCGGGTCTTCCTTTTCGAGTTCGTCTGCGGTCGTCCTCGTTTTCTTTTGTTGGGTAGCCTGTCTGTGGCCGGTCTTCCTTTTCGAGTTCGTCTGCGGCCGTCCTAGTATTCTTTTGTTGGGTAGCCCGTCTGTGGTCGGTCTTCCTTTTCGAGTTTGTCTGTGGCCGTCCTCGTTTTTTTTTTTTGGGTAGCCTGTCTGTGGCCGGTCTTCCTTTTCGAGTTCATCTGCGGCCGTCCTCATTTTATTTTTCTTGGGTAGCCCATCTGTGGCCGATCTTTCTTTTCAAGTTTGTCTGCGGCCGTCCTCGTTTTATTTTTGTTGGGTAACCCATCTGTGGCTGGCCTTCCTTTTCGAGTTTGTCTGCGGCCGTCCTCGTTTTATTTTTGTTGGGTAGCCCGTTTGTGGCCGGTCTTCCTTTTCGAGTTCGTCTGCGACCGTCCTCATTTTCTTTTGTTGGGTAACCCGTCTGTGGCCGAATTTCCTTTTTGATTTCGTCTGCGGCCGGCCTTGTTTTCTTTTGTTGGGTTGTCTGTCTGTGGCGGGTCTTCCTTTTCGAGTTCGTCTGCGGTCGTCCTCGTTTTCTTTTGTTGGGTAGCCTGTCTGTGGCCAGTCTTCCTTTTCGAGTTCGTCTGCGGCCGTCCTCGTATTCTTTTGTTGGGTAGCCCGTCTGTGGTCGGTCTTCCTTTTCGAGTTTGTTTGTGGCCATCCTCGTTTTATTTTTGTTGGGTAGCCCGTCTGTGGCCGGTCTTCCTTTTCGAATTCATCTGCGGTCGTCCTCATTTTATTTTTGTTGGGTAGCCCATTTGTGGCCGGTCTTTCTTTTCAAGTTCGTCTGCGACCATCCTCCTTTTATTTTTGTTGGGTAGCCCGTCTGTGGCCGACCTTCCTTTTCGAGTTCGTCTGCGGCCGTCCTCGTTTTATTTTTGTTGGGTAGCCCGTTTGTGGCCGGTCTTCCTTTTCGAGTTCGTCTGCGACCGTCCTCGTTTTCTTTTGTTGGGTAGCCCGTCTGTGGCCGAATTTCCTTTTCGAGTTCGTCTGCGGCCGTCCTCATTTTTTTTGTTTGGTAGTCCGTCTGTGGCCGATCTTCCTTTTCGAGTTCGTCTGCGGCCGTCCTCATTTTCTGTTGTTGGGTAGTCTGTCTGTGGCCGGTCTTCCTTTTCGAGTTCGTTTGCGACCGTCCTCGTATTCTTTTGTTGGGTAGCTCGTCTGTGGCCGGTCTTCCTTTTCGAGTTCGTCTGCGGTCGTCCTTGTGAACAACTTCATTTCCTTATCCCCACAATTTGTAAATTTCCAAGTTATTTTAGTATTCAATCTCCATGTATCTCGATTGTCTGGAAATCTTGGCTTCCATACCCTCAGATCCAAGAAGTTTGAATAGGGGCAGCTGTAACACCTCAAAATTTGCCCTCTTACTTTTAACACTTACTGGATTATGTTCCATTTCATTCTTTGCATTATCATTTATGCATATCATGGGTTCTTAGCATGGGATCAGGGTGTCTGAGCCAATTCAAGCAAAGTTCATGTGTAGTGGCCAAGATGTGAAGGAGAGAAATAGTTCTTGATACCATCATTGATTGAGCCACAAGGGGGTCTTGAACCTCAAGGTGCCTTATAATGTCCATCACCTCATCAGAGGGTTGCCATTGGTAAGAAATTTCAAGGGAACAACCCTCTCCTAACTAGTGCCAGATTAGGGTTTTGGAATTTTTGAGTATAATGCCCCAATGGACAAGATATTTGTGCTTTTATCATCTAAATGGTACATCTCCTCGTTGTTTGAGAGGATACACATCATACTCAAAGGAATGTGGATTTGGAGGATGTGCAGATTTCTCCTAGACTGAGGGTTTAAAACTAGGGTTTGCATGAAATCAGTTTATTTCTGATTTCTTGGGTAAAACTTGATCTCATGGTATTCTACATGCCCTCAAGTGTCTAAGGATGGAGAATTTTCCATCAATTTGTTTCAGAGGATATTCAATTGGTCACTTGATTAAAAATCAGGAGAATCGTGGAAAAGCCAACTGTGCAGAGCAAAAAGTCAACTCTTGACTTTTTAAGGTCAATTTCATGTTCCTCATCCCAAATATGATCCTTGGTGAAGATTTGATATAGAAATATCAAGGGATCCATAAAAAATCAAGAGATGTGGAAAGTTGCTAAAAATATATTTCATAAGGTTTCCTTATTTGGTAAGCTTTGGCAAGGTGCACACCCATCATTGAAGCATTCTTTCTCCATGGTCCAAGCTCCAAATGGAAGGAATATGGAGGCCTATAAAATGTTCACATTCTAAGCTTCAAAACCATACCAAGAACATGTCCATTGGATTAAAATTGAGAGAGACAGGATGGATTAAAGTTGAGGCAAATCAAGGCAAAATGCCAAGGCATGACAAGCCAACTCGAAGTAAATTGGTCTAACACCTTACATGCATGAAGGGTTCATGTTTATGGTCAGTTTTCCCCATGATAAAGGCTTCAAATGGAAAAGTGCCCAACATGAAAAGTGTTCCCCTTGTGTCCCTCTACAACTTTGATGTTGAGACCTTTTCCACTTGATCAACATATCTCAAGATATTTTGGGTTAAAGTGGTGACATTCAAGAGATAGAAAGTTGCCTATCCAATGCCAAGTCATGTGTAGGCCAGCCTGAGCAACAATGCAATACAATGTCATGAATTTACCGCCATCTTACTAAATGATTCAAGCTTTGGTTTCAATTGTTTTCAACACCAATGTTGTTCTATTCCATGCCCTCTTCCCAAAGACACCAAAATCATGCCAAATGAGCCACTATCCATCAAGATATTTTGCTCCAAAGTCACTAATATGAATATGGTACATTAAGTGTTTATGCCATGCAAGTTTACCAACCATATTCCTCTTCATTCTAAAATTAAAAAAACAAATCCTCATGACTTTACATTCTTGATGTATGCGCATATACTCCTCACCACCACTTTACTCATTTTGGCCATGCATTTTATGACAATCCCATGCATCCCATGTTAATACATACCATGAATGGCCATGAAAGAGAGATAGGTTAAAACTTAGCATACAAGATAGTGTCATTATGACTCTTCCACCATGATCATCATCATGAACATCCTAATAACCATTATGCCTTCATTAAACCAAGACTAACCCGTGCCAAAACACCATGCTAATTTCCTTCTCATTTTCCACTAACCATGCTTATAACTAATAACCAAACTAGTAACCACACTTTAACCGTGATTAAACTTTCTAACCCACCATATATAAACCCTTAATCACCTCATAACAGAAATTGGTTACTCATTTTCATAGTTAGATCCCGTTTTCACCACACAAGCAAAAAACTCTCTCTTTCATTCTCAAAGTTCAGTTTTGGATTTCTCTCTGATTCTTGAAGGTTTTCACGAGTTTTCTTCAAGTTCCTCACCACTACAATGTGCTCTTGCTTCTTTTTGCATCGTGTGAACCTTACCTCCACCATTGAAGATTTTGGAGTTTTGGATCTTCTTCACCAACAAGCTATTTTCACAGTTGACAAGTTCAAGAAGCGTTTATTTCGCTCCTATTGGTTCTACACAAGACTCTAGAAGCTCATTAAGGCATTAGTTCTACATTTTAGCAAGGTACGTTTTTTTGATCTCACGGCTTAGAATTTGAAGTTTCATGATTATAATGATGGAGGAGGGAGAATTGAAGTACTATGGAGTGTAGGCAATGTGTGCTGGTTATAGTATTGAATAAAGCTTGAAATCTTGATGAATGTGTGTATGTGAATCGGTGACTTTATGGCTATGTTTCTGTGTGATTAATGCATCTTTTAAGATTTTTATTGCCATGGTTGTGTTCCTCTCGTTTTGTAGTATAACTTTGGTTCAAATTTTGTTAAATTTCATTGAGAGATGAGAGAGTTATGCTAGGTTGAAGATTAGGTGAAAATAGGTTTTATCGTGTGGTTTTCTGGTTTTGTGGTGGTGGAAGGTTGAAGACGATGATGTGTCGTCTCATTACTGGCTGTATTCTTTCATTTCATGCTGGCCAATGAGGGACGGGCAACGCATTAATGAAGTGGGGGAGTGTGCGTAGAATATTCGTTTTTAGTCCACATGATTAAGTCATAATTTGGGAATTAATGGCAAGTTTAGTGGCTAATGATTCGAAAAGTAGGCTTTCACTTTAATTGATGCTGGCAGCGTAGGGGTCTAGGACCACGTGTTCCTAGGATTGACCAGGTGGGTGAGTGTTGAATGAGGAGAGCATCTCGGCCGTAGGATCCAGCGAGTGGCCTAGATTGCGCCACTGAACTAAGGGACTCACATGAGGTGCACATGATGGTGGATTCCCTCTCATTATTTTCAAATTTTGGTGCATTGGATTATTGGTGCGAAGGGACCTTATTGTCAATGCTTTTCGCACCTCCTGGTTTCTGGGCCCATTTAATTTAAGCTGACTGTTTGCTATGTTCGCACCCCCGATGTCATTTTCTCATTTCTTCCTTTTTTTTTATATACATGTTGCAAAATGTTTTTGTAAAAATAGTTTCTTTTCACTAAAAATTCCAAGAAAATTCATTATTGGTCCTAACCATCTCTTTTTATTTTTGGTATTTTTTATTTCCATGTATGATTAATTTTGATGCCCATTTTGTAATTTTCTTTGTGTTGTACTTTAATGATCATAGTTTGTGATACTTGGTGCATTAATCATTTTCTATAAGAAGTTTGGTACTGATTTGTCACATGAAATTTGACATGAGATATTATGAAATATTAAGCACTACTATGTAATTTTTTAGGATATTTTAGGTGATATTTGATTGGCTTTTGAATGTCATCCTGTATGTGATTGTTCAATGACTATAGTGCATGTTATGGGTTTTGTTTGAACATGATAACAAATGAATTTTTGCTCACTATTTTGCATATTGTTTAGCCTATGATTACAATCCATCTCACTTGTTTCCTTTGAATTTTTAAAACATTTAATCATGCTTGTGTTGATTGATAAAGTGCACCTTGTTTGTGTAGATGTTTAGAGTGCTAGTTCTAGGGCTTCATGTTCATTGTGTAACTATTCAACACGATACTTGTGCATTCATTTGTATACATGTTTAGACATCCTTATAGGTCCTATAAAACTAAATTATAGGTTCCTAACACTTAGCTTTGATTGATTTGTATAGACTTATTTGAACATGAATTGATACTTGGTGTTTGGTCCACTTTTTCTTATGTATTGCATGGTACATCTTCATGAAGAATTATAGGACCTAAAAGCTACCGAAACATGACTCACCTTCTGTTTTAGATCATCTCTAACCATTCATGTGACTCATCAATTCATTTTTACTTGTTTGAAAACCCATGACTTGTAAACATTGTGTGTGTGATCGAATTGGTTCTAACTTGAGTTGTTTGTGTGATATGATCAAAGTGATGCATCTAATTCACATCCCACCTCATTGCACATGACTTATAATATGCCAAAACATACACATTCACTTGCCCATACCATATGGCATATAATTTCTTTGCATATTTCACAAAACTTGAACTTTGTTTGTCATTTCCAAAGTGAACTTTGTTTGTTAAGATTGTTTGAACCTTATGTGATCTACTTTGTCTCTTTCTTTTAGGACTTGTATGAGACCTATTAGAGGCCAATAGCCTCTTACCTTGACATGTATAATATACTTTGATCCATTTGAACTTCCTCTTTCATTTACTTCAAAAGTACATTAATGATTGAGTACTTCTTTGAGCTAGTTTTGCACTTACTTCTCTTCAAACTTCTAAATGACATGAGTTGTGTAGGAATATTATAGGTCTTTTATTTTGATTCCAACTTCATTTAAAGTATGATATGCTACTGACTTGGGTACTCATGCATGATTCATTTCACTTACATGACTTATTTTGGTTTGTTACATTAATTGTGCATCATAGTTAAACTTCAAGTGTGTTTGTTCACTTCTTCTCACTCCATTTCTTAAATGCTTGCATCCATGACATGTATGTTCATTTAATGACATTCATATGCATTCATAGATGTCATTTAATTCTGACATTGACTTATGTTCATGCATTAATACATGTTTACCATTCATAAGCATTCATTTTTTATAAGTGGTACACACATTGCCTTTGCATGATTGTTTGGTGCATAGTTTGCTTTTGTTTGATTTCA
This sequence comes from Lathyrus tuberosus, assembly GCA_022829125.1. Lineage (NCBI taxonomy): Eukaryota > Viridiplantae > Streptophyta > Magnoliopsida > Fabales > Fabaceae > Lathyrus > Lathyrus tuberosus. The sequence goes on from JALAZF010000428.1 coordinate 1,699,371, forward strand.
TATGGCATGTTTACATTAGTAGGATCCCTTATGAGACACCTAATTACTTAGGATGGTTCCTAACCATTAGGTCCCTTCCTTTGTGGTTTGAATTTTACTTACTTATTAGTTTGTCTTCTTAGAGCAACTAGTATTAGTTAGATTAGTTTCTTTCACTTGTATTAATGACTTGTGATGATTTTATGCTAACCTTTTGTGTAGGGGCAGAGGTAAGGTACTTGGACATATGGATGGTTATCCATGTTCATCTATTCTTCCATTTCTCATTTATCTTACTTGTCTTTCTCTCTTGTGAATAGCATGATATAATGCTTTGTGTACAACTTTTTCACACCCTTTGGGATTCTAGGTCATCCGTAATTTTTTATTAAGGTGAGGTAGGATAGGCATTAGGTAGTGCTATCCCTCCCTTCTCTTTAGACTTAGGTTCTCAAACCTTGACCTTAGGGCCACTTTTGCATGATAACATTAGGAACAAATTAGATACCCTTTAGTGTTTTATTTTCAACTTGAGTCTTCTCTTCTCATCTCATATGTGGGAAATGAGATAGTGTGGGATCTTCCTTCACTTTCTTAGGATGTTTAGCATGCATCCCGTCTTGGGTCGATACGCGAGACATTCGATCATATGTTGTAGACTTGGGTGCAATGCAAGTTATGAATTAACTTTAATCCACTTCTATCTAAAAGACATAAAACAAACTCAAACCTCTTTCATCCTTCGGGATTGTTAAGTTCCAAACCTCATTTTCAGAAAAGTGCACGTTACTTCCGTCCCGTCAGAAAAACAGGCATCGACCCTAACTACCGGACGCGAACTTAACGTCGCTCATAAAAAATACAGACTTTGTTAAGTCGAACTACGACTGCTCTGATTTCCTCCTTCTAGTTAGATTGAGGATACGTAGGCACGAGACGGGGATGTCTTGGCGAGCAACCTCCCTCCTTAGTTCGTGTCCAAACTACGTTGACTTTTATTTTCCTGTTCCCGAGGGAATACGTAGGCCTAGGACTTCGAGGACGTTCTATCGAGTCACCGCTTCTTTTTCTTTTCTTCTTCGTTTCTTCGTTCTTTCCCGTACCTGTGCCTTCTCCTTTCTAGTAGCTGTGGAGCTCCAGACAACGACACCGTTTGATCGAGACAACAAGCGTGGATCCCATCAAGTACGATGGACGTGTTGGGTGCTAACACCTTCCCTTCGCATAACCGACTCCCTTACCCGTTTCTCTTGGTCGTGAAACCATGCTTTTCCTTTCCCCCAAGTTTATGCAGTGTTTCCTTTCCCTCTCTTGGGATAAATACACATTGCTAGCGACTCTGTTTCTGCGCCACTTTCGCGTTTGTACTTGGATGAAAATCCTGGGGGCGACACACAGTCCTCTGAGGTGGTTCACCTCTAGTAATCAGAACTTGCAGCATTTCTGTGAGTTTGGTCATACCGGCCTTCAACTCATCAATTTCAATTCTAACTTTGGCATTGTGTTATTCTTGGTTTTCCATTCTCATTCTGACAGCAGCTCTAGTTTCGTAGTTGTGTTGAGGAAACAGCTTGACGGCGAACAGATAACTGGAGAAGGAGAGAGTTCAAATAAGTTTCAGAGACAACTGGGAAGAATGCAGATGTATGCTCATGGATGCAAGAGTGCATGGATGCAACAACCATAAACAAGATCACTCAAAGCATGCAGGTTCAAAGGTCCGAGTCACGAGCATGAAGTTAAGGTTAAGAACCTCCCACAATGGTGTATGCTAAGGTTTATCTTTATTGTACCTGTAGAAAACAGCGGTTCTAACAGAGTGCCCAGGGTCCACAATCCACTATCAGACACACCAGCGCACCGATTTTCTCGGAGGTTGGTAGTTATCCTCAAGAGAATCTAACCTGAGTATGGCATCGCGTAACAGCTAAGTCAGATTTGCATCTTCATAGCTTCCGCGCCACGATCCTAAAATGGCTAGGATGGGTTAAGGGTTACTACGGTCCTTAGTGTTATAGGCTTCTATGGAAAAAGTAATGCCTTCACGATCGCTTGATCGGCATCAGTAATTCCAAAGAGGCAACAACCGAGCAGATGGATTCTCAAGTTCTATTTTTTCGGGATTCGACTCCCTCAAAGCTCACTTGACTATACCATCCTCCTATCTCAAAGTACACTCTGGTCCGGGTATAGGATCTATCTCGCACACACAGAGGAACTCCCAAATAGGACAATCAAGTAACAAGCAAATCAAACAAAAAGCAGTAAATAAGTCAAAGTAGGCTAAACCCCTCAAGGGAGGTGGTCCCTAGCAGAGTCGCCACTTTCCTGTAGCGGCAAAATCATGAGTGTAAGCTATTGATTAACTTAACTCAAAAAACAAGAGTCGCCACCGCACTTTTATTTTATCCAAAAAGGAAAGGAAAAAAGAGCGAACAAAAACTACACAAGCTCTAAACAAGAACAAGTGAAGAGAGTCTGGGTAAGGAGGTTGGTTACGCGATGGGAAGGTGTTAGCACCCAAAACGTCTATAGTACTCTATAGGAACCCTTTGAAATATCTACTGCTTTTGGTCTGAAAATGTGTTCTTGAAAAGTGATTGAGGAGATGATAAGAGAAATTGTTTTTAATATTTTTGTGTTTGGAGAGACTTGTCGCCTCATGCCTACGTACCCACGATGAGCAATGTAGGATCAAAACCCCGTAGTTCGTGGTACAAAGAATGAAATTTGTTTGTTTTGGTTGATTTTAAATGTAAAGACAAGTCGTCATTTCTAAGCGAATAATTCCGCTTAAAGAAATGAATCATGTCTAAACTTATGAAAAAAAGTTAAAGGAAAAAGTGCACGAGGGCACAAAAAGATTTTGATGAGTTTGGTGTTTTTTAAGCCTTTTGAAAAAAAGTGTCGATATGCTTATGTAGTTTAGCATTTTTTAAGAAATGAAAGGAAAAGAGTAAAATCACTTGACAAAGTCAAGGTTTGATTATGAAAGAGATACAAGTTTTGAAATCAAGAAAGTTTTGAAAAAGGGAGAGAGTTTTTAAAATTGAAGAATGGGTGGAGAAAAAGTGACTACCCTAAAGCATAAAGTAAAAGCTAAGGATAAGAAACATCTAACCACAAAAGTAAGCTTCCAAGTCTTCGAACCACAATTCCAAAGCAAAGGGAAAAGGTCCTGGTTCTAAGTCCAAGGTTCCAAGAATTGCATTGGATGTCCAAGGTCTAAGTCCAAGGATTCAAGAATAGCATTGAAGTCCAAGGTCTAGGTGCAAAACTCCATGTCCATTGCAAAGGATAGTAACCATAGTCCAAGATTAGAAACACAAGTTTTTTTAGAGGTTTTAGCCTTTATTAATGTTTTTGGTCCAAGTGGACAAAGAGAAAAAGGCATAAGCATAAACATGTGTCCAACGGACAAAGGAAAAAATTGCGGAAGCATAAACATGTGTCCAACAGACAAAGGAAAAATTGTGGAAGCATAAACATGATATGAAATGATAATAATGGAGCATAAAAGTAAAAGAGATAGGGAACGAGAAAGAATTGTAAACAAAGTTAATACAATAGTATTGTTAGTAAGTTAGTGATTAGTTGTTAGAGTAAGTGATCAATAATAATTGAATAATTGCACTTAGGTCAAGATTAATGAAAACTCATTAGAGGATTGATAAGACCAAAGCCTCCTAACAACAAGTTTCATAAGTTTTGAACCAAAAGACAAATAATCAACAATTTTTGATAGTTTTCCGATAAGGGAAAAATATTGCGCTATGTTAAGCAATTGCTGAGTAATTTACGGAGAAATTACCCTACAAATGAGGACGGTCAATAGCTCTTTGTGCTAATGTATGCTAGAGGAACAATATGTAAATCGTCATCTGAAAGCAATACCGCACGAAAAGAAAAATGGTAATGATCTAGTCTTGATCGAAATTCAACAAAGGAATTCCAAGATCTTTTAGACTTTCATCGATCAAAAGGAAAAAATAAGATGAAGAGAAGTGGATCTAACATTTATGACAAAATAGAAATGACAAAGTTAAAATAAAGCCAAATATATTTTGAAATATTTTCCAAGAGATTTTTTCTAAAAAAAACAGTAAAGAAAAAGAAAAGAAATATTAAGATTTATAAACAAATAGAAAACAGATTTTTTTAAAAAAAGAATTAAAAGAAATTTTAAAAGAAAGAAAAAAGAGAGGAGGTTTATTTAGGAAAGGAGGTGGTGATGGGGTATTTTTCACAGGCCCAATGTCCAAGCAACACATAACATCTTTTTTTTTAAATAAAAGAAATCTACAAAAAAAATGAGATATTAAAATAAAAAGAAGAATCAAATCAAATTATCATCATCTTCTTCGTCAAAGAGCACAACCGCGTGGGACTGTTTACGGCGGAGGGGAATTGATCGGAACTCCATCATACGAACGCGGCGGGATACGATCTTTATGCGGTTGTGATCGAAATTGAACGGGGATCCCAAATATGTGTTCCATTTCATGTGCCGATGCTTGCGTCAACCGAATCGAAACCGCGAAGGTTTGATGAAAAAGAAACTTCAATACCTTTCAAAAATGGTGAGAAATGTTCTTCTTCTTCTCTTCTTTTTGAACGTGAGCGGATTGTGGTTATTGTTGATGTTGATGTTGAATTTGTATGTTGAAGCTTGGAATTGTGTTGATGAATCGCCGCGGTGAGTTGTTTTCAGTTTGTGCTATTGTGATACATAAAATGAAATGTAAATGAATGATATGGCATGGCATACACAAACCAAACATAAGTCATGAGTAAGCATAGATGAGATGAGGTGAAGAGATAAGTCAAAAGAGGCATGTAAATCAAACATTGAACATGTGCACAAATTATGCAACAACCTCACACCAATGACTTATAATGTCAATCAAGTGATCTATAGCAATTCAAACATGGTTTATGAAGTCAAAGAAGCAATCCCAAATGATGGCACAAGTGCCTTCTCAAACAAGTACTCAGACATGATCAAAGATGTGCATACAAGAAGACCTCAAACAAAGAGCAATCAAACAATTAGCAAAACAACTTCTAAAATTACTAAATTAAAAAATAACACACCTTAACTAGTGGCAAACAACATGTCAAAAACTCATGCCAAAATTCCAAAGATAGGTCACCCAAACAATTATGCAAAGTTCAGACAAGAAACATGACTCAATATGCAAAAGAGGAGGACTAAAATGCAATATGAAAAAGTTTTAAAAATGAGAGAAAATTTTTTTAATGTCATTCAATATGTTTATGAAACAATACAAAAGGAATGAGTTCAAAATGTTTTATGGATGATGAGAAACAAATTCTACAATGCAATGTGTGCGAAATGAAACAAATTCAAAAAGAAGTTATTAAAATAATTAATTCAGACTCCCAAAAATAAAATAAAATAATAAAATAAAATTTGGGAAAATTTTATAAAACTATAAATATGATTCATGAATTTTTTGGGAATTTTTTAATGCAATTATCTATTTTTAAAAACTAAAAATGAAAATGATGCAATTAAATGAAATAAATAAATTGAAATAGACATGGAGGGTGTGAATAGCAGCAAAAACAAGTAAAAAAAGTTAATGGCCTCATACAGGGGGTGTGAATAGAGGGCCCAATCTAAAAATCCATCAAAAAACAAAAAAAAGGGAACACGGGAACCCAGTCAACACTTAGACTCCATTAAGACCACAAGATCAATCCTACGCTTCACAGATAGTCAAACAATTAAACAAGTAATCACGATGAACGTTCAGGATCATAAGACACACCATAAACACGTACACACGCGCACACTAAATTATCTTAAATTAAAAAAGGTCACACGTGAGAGGCACATGGAATCATTAATGTCCTGGCACAATAATAACCACCAGATCATAATAACGTCCCAGATCATTCGAAAGAAAACGTGATGAGTGGTTTGGATTGGATGCGCATGGTAGTAATCATAGAGTGTCACACACATAACTGATAAATAAAATAGATTTCTTAAAAGACGTGGCACAGCTTGGACCGTCAGATCAAAGCCATGGACGGCCCTGATTTCATCTTCCTCGCACAAACCCTAGCCAGTCGGAGAAAGAACCAGACGCCGGAGCCCTAGCTCCGGTCGTCATCTCCGGTGACCACCACCCCCAAAATCTCCAGAAATCACTCACGAGTATATCAAACTGATCAGAAAAACCAGAGAGTTAAGAATATCACATCAAAAATCCCAACCAAACAACATACAAGGAGAATCGAGCGAAACAGAGTATGGGTCCAAAACTTAAATCTCACTGTATGCACATAATACACGTCTAAACTTAAAATAAAACACATCAGAGTCATCAGCAAAAATCACAGATCATTATGCATATTTAAAAGTAGAGTTTTAAGATCATGAAAATTATCACTAACCTGAGGTCAAGCAATCCTTATCCATGCTGTTAGCTTCAAACGATGGATGATTTGCGTTCTGTGGATCCCAAGGACTCAGAATGTGGAAGAATCTTTGGAAAAGCTCTTGTTGATTGAGAGATTCGATGGAGAGAAGTTTTTAGGGTTCACACTTGAAAACTCTCCAAAATCACGTGTGTTCTCTCTAAATAGTGCATGAGTTAGCTTAAATACTTAGGGTTAATCCACTGATAATCACTTGGGCCTTGTTAATTCCTCACTTCATGAGTTTTGGGTGATTTGGGAAATTTGCATAATGTGAAATACACCCTCCTCCATGCGTGTATATCCAAACCCTTGATGATGGGTCGCTTATTTAACAATTGCTAATCACACCTGAATTGGATTTGGGCCTTGAGATGTCTTGGTTCATGAGTTTTCAATGATCTTGCAATTTTGCATAATGTGAAATAAGTGATGTACAAGTCATGAAATCTATTGGTTCAAAGGCCCAAAATGATCCTTAAGGAATTTACTTTTATGCTAGAATGTGACATGAAACAATGGAACCAAATATAGGTCACTATGTCCCAAAATGCAAAAGTTGTGAAAAAGGAATCATGAGAAACCCTAAAAACCCCTTTGCCTTCTTTTGATCAAAACTTGAGTTTCACAAATGATATGGAGACCATCTAGTACTTGTTGGAAAGGGGAGAAAAAGATATTCAACTTTCATGTTTGAGAAAATTCAATTGTAGCATCTTTAGTGATGAAAAGTCAAGTTGAAGGTAGTGTAAGAACTTGCCCAAAATGGAAACTTCTCATTATAGGTCATTTCCATACTTAGTAACTTTTGTACCAACCCTTGATTCTTGATAAATGGTATGAAACTTGACCCTTGAAGACCATATGAGGATGTGAGACCTTGAAAACCTTGAAGAGAACTTCAAAATTTCACAGTTGACTTCCCCTCTCACTGTTGGCTTTTCTCCAATTCTCCTGATTTGCAATCAATTGGCCAATTGAACCTCTCATGAACCATACTGATGGACCATCTTACATTCCTAGATACTTAGAGACCCAAGGAATACCATGGAATCAAGTCTTTCCCAAAAAATCAGAAATAAACTGACTTTATAGCAAACCCTAATTTTGGTACCCTCAGTCTAGGAGGAAATAACACAGTCTCCAAATCCAAAAATCTCTGAATATGATGTGTATCCTCTCCAACAAAGATAAGATATGTCATTTGGTGAGGATAAAAACCCAAGAAGCTTGCCCATTGGAGCAATAAACCCAAGGATCTCAAAACCTTAATTTCTGCACTGGTTAGGAGAGAGTGATCCACAATACAAGGACTCTTGCTTGACTCTTTGAAGAATGTCTTCTCCTCTTGAACTGCCTCAAGCACCTTGACCCCATGCTAAGGACCATTGATATGCACACATGATAATGCAAAATGAGATGAAACATAAGCCAGTTAGTACTAAAGTAAGGAGAGCAAATTTTGGGGTGCTACAAATGTGTATTTGAATCTGTACTTTCTGTCCATGGCTTGATATCATAAAGTAGGATGGTTTTATTTGCTTTGCTGATGTACTGAGATAGACATGTATACTGATTTTTGCTCGAAGTTATTATGCTTGAGATATCATCATGATGATAATGCATTGGTTTTGTTCATTAACTGGCTGTAAGCATATAAGGTTTCATTTTGGTGTTGTACTGTTAAACTTAGATGGATAGAAATGCTAACTTACCTATTTATGTCTTGATGCTTGGATGTTATTTTGAGATGAGAGATTCTTGAATTTTAGTCCACCCCTATTTTTCCTAGATGCCCATGTATTTTATGATTAGTAAACCTATCTATCAATGCTTGATTGAATGTTGCTAAGTTACTTTCATTAAATGCCACTCGTGTTCTTTTTCTGTCATAATCAATGGATGATCATTTTGTATACTTAAAATCATGGCCTTGTTTTGTATCCAAAACTTTGTTATTGTTGATGCTTGTTGTGTTTAGGTGTTGACACTTTTGGTATTCATGTATTCATCTACATTTTGATATGCACCACTCTATCATGGCATGATCTTTGTTGACTTATGTGCTTGATGTTTGGTGTTTGAATTGCTAAAATGTTTGGTGTTGACTCTGCTTAACTCGTGACCTGTTGCTAGTTTTTTTAATTTAACTTTTGATGTTCTAACCATGTACTTGTAAGCACTTCACCACTTGTTTGGAGTTGTGCATTACCTCATGACTCATCTGTTGGTATGCCTAAGATTGATTCATCTAAAACTGCTGTCCTGTTAGAATTAAATAACTAAATGCACTCTGAAAGTTTACTTGTTGTGTTTACTTGCTGATGTGATAGGTTCAACAATCTTTTACCAAGCATGCTTATCTTTGTTCTACCAGTTTTTGGTACATAACATACCATCTTTGCTTTTCTTCCTCTGTGATTTGTGACCAATTTGTAAACCTAGAATCCATATAGGGTATGCCTTACTATGTTTGAAACTTGTGTTGTCCATATGCCACTGCTGTTAGTATATTGTATTCATATGTGTAAGCCTTTAAAGTGTTCAAATATGATTGCTGATATGCTTGTCTACCATGTAGCCTTGGTTGTATTGATGGTTAAATCTTTTGAAGTATTTGTCATGGTACCATATGCTTGCTACCATAGAACTATGTGCACATTCTTTCTTAAGTTTTGCTCTGCATTGCCCTGAGTCGTTGCTGTACCTAACTCTCTAAATGTTTGTCTTGAATGCTACTAATAATACTTGATCATAGATGTTAGTTTCTTTGATTGGCTGGAATTTTGGTAAAACAAAAGTTGTTCAATGTTTGATGTCAAGGTGGTAATGTCACAACATTGAGTCTTAACACTGGGTTGTGTTAAGTGTGAAGTTGGACGTCTGATATCACAAGCGATGTTGTGACATTAGATCTGCAAAATTAATAAGATCAGGTTTTGTGATGTTGTTAGGGTTTGCGTTTTAGCTGGAATTGTGGAGAGCTGTTAGTCTCATTGGTTGCAGATATCTTGGGATAGATATTCTCTGGTGCATAGAGATTTGATGCAGATTTGTAGGAGGTTTAAAAGCTGAAGATTTAAGAAGATTTTGAGAGAGAAAATCTGTTTTGAAGATTCAGTTTTAAACAACAAATCAGATCAGATATTGTAGCAGGTCGAAGCCCAATTCAGAGAGCTATATAATGCGCATCATTCCTGAAGGAAAAGTAACAAAGAAAAGAGAGCTAAAGACCGTGTGTCATTTATGTCTTCGTGTATGTTTTGTAAACCATTAAAGTGTGAATTGGTATTGATGTATTAAGTTGTTCTTGATCAAAGCTGTGAAGCAGAATCAAGGTGTAATTGAATTGTAGGGATTGAGTAGTGTTCTCATATCTAAGTGGTTTCTTAGGTAGAAAGTCACTAGTAGGAATTAAGTTTAGGAGATTGTCAACTGGGTTGTTGAGTCTGTAAATTAATTCTACAAGTAGTGATTTTCATCCCTGGCTTGGTAGCCCCCAGACGTAGGTAGTTAGACCGAAATGGGTGAACAATTCTGTGTGTTGATTTATTTCTGTTATTGCACTATCCATTGTTCAGAGTGTGTTGTTGTGACATCGCACCTTAACATCACACATCTGATACCAGAATTTCTATTGGTATCAGAGCAGGCATCCTGTCTGTCTCTGGGTGAGATCTAGGGAAGTTACTTTCTAGTGTAAAGATGGACAAAGAGGTTGGAGGATTTGTCAACAGACCCCCCATTTTGGATGGATCCAATTATGACTATTGGAAGCCAAGGATGACTACTTTCTTAAAATCCTTGGACAGTAGGGCTTGGAAGGCCATTATTAAAGAATGGAAACCACCTGTTGTGTTTGAAAAAGATGATGCTGGCAAAGATAAAGAGGGCACCTCAAAGCCGAAGCCTGAAGAAGAATGGACCAAGGAAGAAGATGAGCTTGCCCTTGGTAATTCCAAAGCTCTGAATGGAATCTTCAATGGAGTGGATAAAAACATATTCAGGCTGATCAATACATGTGAAGTTGCTAAGGAAGCATGGGATATTTTAAAGGCTACTCATGAAGGAACATCTAGAGTTAAGATGTCAAGACTTCAGCTTCTAACATCGAAGTTTGAGAGTCTGAAGATGAAGGAAGATGAGCCTGTCCATGACTTCCATATGAGTGTGCTTGAGCTGGCTGATGCATCCAGTGCCCTTGGTGAAAAAATGTCAGAAGAAAAGCTTGTAAGGAAGATTCTTAGGTCACTTCCTAAGAGATACAAGATGAAGGTGACTACAATTGAAGAAGCGCAAGACATCAGCAAAATGAGGGTTGATGAGCTTATTAGATCTCTTCAAACATTTGAGCTAGGATTAAGTGAGGAAGAACCTGAGAAGAACTCCAAGAGTATAGCTTTAGTTTTCAGTCCTGAAAAAGCCTGAAAAGAAAAAGTAGATGACTCTCAGGAGGAGCTGTCTCAGGCTATTGCTTTGCTGGGTAAACAGTTCAACAAAGTTATGAAGAGGATAAATAGGAGTTATAATCCCAATGTCAAGAATGTTACCTCTGACATCAACAGATTAGGAGAACAAGGGAAGAAGTCTAAAGATGAAGAAAAATCCAGTACTGACAAAGAGATACAATACTTTGAGTGTGAAGGGTTTAGACATGTCAAGAAGGAATGTCCCACTTTTCTAAAGAAGCAGAAAGGGTTATCAGCTTCTTGGTCTGACAGTGAGAGTGAATCTGAAGAAAATTCAGCTAAACTTGTTAGAGCTATGGTTGGGGTTTGTGAGTCAGATGATGAGTCTTGGAATGATGAAGTTACCTATGATGAACTTGCCGTCACTTATAAAGATCTTTTCATGAGAAGTAAACAAGTGTGTCTTGAAGGAAATGAGCTGAAGAAAACCATAGTACAGTTAAAAGCTGAAAAGACTGACCTTGAAGCTGAAGTCAGTATGCTTAACTATAAGCTGGACTCTATGACCAAAACTATCAGAAAGTTGAACAATGGTACTAATGCGTTAGACAACATTCTTAGTATTGGAAAGATGGCTGGAGACAAATGTGGTTTGGGATTTACCAGTGATGCAGGTTCTATCACCCTAAAACCAGTGATGTTAAAGCAAATGTTAAAACATCATGATAGAAATCCATCGAAGAAGAAATACAGACGCTGGAGGTGTCACCATTGTGGATGTTTTGGTCACATTAAGGCTTATTGTTATAAGCTACATGGGTATCCACAGAAGGCTCATCAGGTTGTTCCCAAACAGAACTGTTATAAAGGAAGGCAGGTTCCCAAGCCTGAGAAGCAATGGGTTCTAAAGTTAAGGTTACTAGCTTGATAGCTCACACTTCTTTAAAGGTTTCTACCAAAGAAGACTGGTACTTTGATAGTGGATGTTCAAGGCACATGACTGGAGTAAAGAATCTGTTGGTAGATGTGAAGCTTCATTCTTCAGGCTATGTTACATTTGGTGATGGGGTCAAAGGAGAGATCAAGGGGAGTGGTAAACTGAACTGTGCTGGTGCTCCCAAACTGGAGGATGTTCTTCTTATTAAAGGACTGACAGCTAATTTGATTAGCATTAGTCAACTTTGCGATCAAGGATTCAAAGTAGACTTTACAAAGTCTGAATGCATTGTCAAAGATGATAAAGGAGAAGTCATTATGAAAGGAGCCAGGTCTAAGGACAACTGTTATCTCTGGGTGCCACAAGACTCAAGTGCTTCCACTTGTGTTTTTGCTAAAGAAGATGATGTCAAAATCTGGCATCAGAAGTTGGGACATCTTCACCTAAAGGGAATGAAGAGAATCATCTCCTCAGAAGCAGTTAGAGGAATTCCCAAACTTAATATTGAGGAAGGAAAAGTGTGTGGAGACTGTCAAAAAGGGAAGCAGGCAAAGATGTCTCATCCGAAGCTTCAACATGACACCATCTCCAAGGTTTTGGAATTACTTCATATGAACTTGATGGGACCTATACAGGTGGAAAGTCTGGGTGGAAAGAAATATGCATATGTAGTTGTGGATGAATATTCTAGGTACACCTAGGTGAGCTTCATCAAAGATAAATCAGAGGTGTTTGATGTTTTTAAAGATCTTTGTCAACGACTCCAAAGAGAGAAGGAGAGTAAGGTTATCAGAATAAGAAGTGACCATGGAAGAGAGTTTGAGAATAGTAAGTTTGAAGAATTCTGCTCTGCTGAAGGTATAAGTCATGAGTTTTCATCTCCTATCACTCCTTAGCAAAATGGAGTAGTTGAGAGGAAGAACAGAACTATCCAAGAGTCTTCTAAAGCGATGATCCACGCCAAGAAACTTCCTTATCATTTTTGGGCTGAAGCCATGAATACTGCCTGCTACATTCACAACAGGGTTACCCTGAGAAGAGGCACTTCATCCACTCTGTATGAACTATGGAATGGAAGAAAACCTAATGTGAAATACTTTCATGTTTTTGGAAGTAGATGTTACATTCTGGCTGATAGAGAACAGAGAAGAAAATTGGATTCTAAAAGTGATGAAGGAATATTTTTGGGATATTCTACTAACAGCAGAGCATATAGGGTTTTCAACTCTAGAACCAAGGTGATGATGGAGTCAATCAATGTGGTGATTGATGACAATGACAAGCAGGAAGATGTCGATGTCCTAGATGATGTTGGAACATCAGTTGGTGAAGTTAATCCAAAAGCTGAAGACAGAAGTCCAACTCCTAGTGGTACTGCTGCTGAGGCTGAATCTGAGCAACCTCATAAGGATCCCTCCATCAGAGTGCAGAAGGACCACCCAAAGGAGCTCATTATAGGAGATCCAAACTCTGGAGTGAGGACTAGGTCAAGAGATGTTATAGCAAGTCCATGCTTTGTCTCCAAAATTGAGCCAAAGAATGTCAAGGAAGCATTGACTGGTGAGCTTTAGATAAACGCAATGCATGAAAAGCTGGAGCAATTCAAGAGGAATGAAGTATGGGAGCTTGTACCTAGGCCTGATGGAGTAAATGTGATTGGCACCAAGTGGGTCTACAAAAATAAATCTGATGAACAAGGAGTGGTCACCAGAAACAAGGCCAGATTAGTTCTCAGGGATACACTCAGGTTGAAGGAATTGATTATGATGAAACCTTTGCTCCTGTGGCAAGACTGGAATCAATCAGATTGCTCTTAGGTGTGGCTTGTAATTTCAAATTCAAGCTTTTTCAGATGGACGTTAAAAGTGCCTTCCTGAATGGTTACTTGAATGAAGAGGTGTATGTTGATCAACCAAAAGGATTTATTGATCCAACATTTCCTGACCATGTGTACAAACTAAGGAAAGCTCTATATGGCTTGAAGCAAGCACCAAGAGCTTGGTATGAAAGACTTACTGAGTTCCTAGTTGTGAATGGCTACAAAAAAGGAGGGATTGACAAGACTTTGTTTGTTAAAGAGGAAGGAGGAAAACTGATGATAGCTCGAATCTATATTGATGACATAGTATTTGGTGGGATGTTAGATGCAATGGTGAAACATTTTGTGGAACAGATGCAGTCTGAATTTGAAATGAGTCTTGTTGGTGAGCTAAACTATTTTCTTGGTCTACAAGTTAGACAAATGGAGGACTCCATATTCATTTCTTAGAGCAAGTATGCAAAGAACATAGTAAAGAAGTTTGGTCTTGAGAATGCTAATCACAAGAGGACTCCTGCTCCTACTCATCTAAAATTATCCAAGGATGAACATGGTGTCAGTGTGGATCAAAGTTTATATAGAAGCATGATTGGGAGACTATTGTATCTCATAGCTAGCAGACCTGACATTGCTTTTGCTGTTGGAGTCTGTGCCAGATATCAATCTGAACCTAAGGCTAGTCACTTGAATCAAGTGAAAAGGATCTTGAAATATGTTAATGGCACTAGTGACTATGGGATGCTGTATAGTCATGGATATGGGACTGAGTTAAAGGGATATTGTGATGATGATTGGGCTGGGAGTGCAGATGATGGGAAAAGCACTTCAGGAGGTTGTTTCTTCCTAGGGAATAATCTGATATCATGGTTTAGCAAGAAGCAGAACTGTGTGTCTCTCTCTACTGCTGAGGCCGAGTACATAGCAGCAGGGAGTATTTGTTCTCAACTTGTTTGGATGAAGCAAATGCTGACTGAATACAATGTCAAGCAAGATGTCATGACATTGTACTGTGATAATTTGAGTGCAATCAATATTTCTAAGAATCCTATTCAGCACAGCAGGACTAAGCATATTGATATAAGGCATCATTTTATAAGAGAATTGGTTGAGGACAAAGTTGTTGTCCTAGAACATGTAGCTACAGATAAGCAATTAGCAGATATTTTCACTAAAGCTTTAGATGCAAACCAATTTGAAAGCTTAAGAAGTAAATTGGTAATTTGCATTTATGAAGATTAAGTGTGCTGGAGGGTGTATTGTGCAGTTTTATACTTTATTGAAAATTGATTCAGCTGCTGAAGGCATACAAGATTGGAGTTCATAAAAAGTTACAAACATAGAGTCTACAGATTATCCCAACCCCCTGAATCTAGAAAAGTTTTCCAGTCTTCATCCCATTCATCATCAGAAGCATGTCGTTGCACTGGAGGTTTCTTGCTAGTTTTCATTTCTGTCTCTGAGGTCCTGCCAGATCTTGTTGCTCCTGAAGAAGTTCCAGCTGGTGTCTGTGTTTTTCTCTTCCTCTTCAGTGGATCTAGGTTCTTATCCTCCTGCTTGAGGTTCTTAGCTGAATCTTTGGAGTGTGACTGGCTCATTCTTGGTTGCTGAGTGGTACTGCTAGATGAAAGGCTTGTGTTTATATTGAAAAACAAGGAGCATCGTTTGTATCGACTGGACAGTCAATATGTTGGAACTTGTGATGTTGGACCATGACTATATGTCAGGACATTGTGTTTGATGTTTATCCAATTGTGGCTAAAAAGGGGGAGAGTTAGCCTAGGTGTGTAGAAGTGCAGTCTAAAAAGTGATGTGATGCAGAGTGTGTGAAAATTAAGCAAAAATTAAGGGGGAGTAATTGCTGAACTGCTGGTTTTTGAATTGAGGGGGAGTGCTCATTGCTGCTAATGTTGAAATATGTGCAGCCGTTTGAAGAGTGTAGCTGTTTTGTTGCTGTAGCAGAGTGTGTGAAGTGAAGTGAAAATGCTGCTGCTTGAAGTTTTAAAAATTTATTCAAGTTTATTCTGCCGCTGTTGTCTCTGAAGGTGCAGAGATTGTTTTAGCCAAAATTAGCCAAAGGGGGAGTTTGTTAGTTTCTTGGATTGGCTGGAATTTCGGTAAAACAAAAGTTGTTCAATGTTTGATGTCAAGGTGGTGATGTCACAACATTGAGTCTTAACACTGGGTTATGTTAAGTGTGAAGTTGGACGTCTGATGTCACAAGCGATGTTGTGACATTAGATCTGCAGAATTACTAACATCAGGTTTTGTGATGTTGTTAGGGTTTGCGTTTTAGCTGGAATTGTGGAGAGCTGTTAGTCTCATTGGTTGCGGATATCTTGGGATAGATATTCTCTGGTGCATAGAGATTTGATGTAGATTTGTAGGAGGTTTAAAAGCTGAAGATTTAAGAAGATTTTGAGAGAGAAAATCTGTTTTGAAGATTCAGTTTTAAACAACAAATCAGATCAGATATTGTAGCAGGACCAAGCCCAATTCAAAGAGCTATATAATGCGCATCATTCCTGAAGGAAAAGTAACGAAGAAAAGAGAGCTAAAGACCGTGTGTTGTTTGTGTCTTCGTGTATGTTTTGTAAACAATTCAAGTGTGAATTGGTATTGATGTATTAAGTTGTTCTTGATCAAAGTTGTGAAGCAGAATCAAGGTGTGATTGAATTGTAGGGATTGAGTAGTGTTCTCATATCTAAGTGGTTTCTTAGGTAGAAAGTCACTAGTAGGAATTAAGTTTAGGAGATTGTCAACTAGGTTGTTGAGTCTGTAAATTAATTCTACAAGTAGTGAATTTCATCCCTGGCTTGGTATCCCCCAGACGTAGGTAGTTAGACCGAACTGGGTGAACAATTATGTGTGTTGATTTATTTCTGTTATTGCACTGTCCATTGTTCAGAGTGTGTTGTTGTGACATTGCACCTTAACATCACACATCTGATACCAGAATTTCAATAGCTTTGATATGTATTTACTTCATGACCATTGGAATTCCTTTTGGCTTAAATCAGAGCTGGTTTTGATCCATGCCTTTAAGTTTGTTTTTATATCCATTGAATGTTAGTGCAACAAGTATTTGTTTTCACCATGCCATGCCACTGCTTGTTTTGAATGACATTACTTGAGTAAACTTATTATTGTGCTGTCATGCCTTATGTCTTGTTTTGCTCTGAATACATGAATTGGCCTTTGTCTATCAGGTTCTTGCTTCTATGTGGTATTCTTGCCTAACTGTTATTTAATGTGTACAAATTCTGTTTGAGCCTATGTTCTATGACATCTTTGTGAATCCAAAATGTCATGAACCTATGTCTTCTACCATCAAGTTAGTAGGTTTAAATGCATACTTTCCTTGACATTGTGTTTAGTTTGTGTACCTATAATCTGGCCTTGATGTATGAACTGTTACCATGCCTCATATGCCATCTATTCTGAGGTTTTGTCTGCTGCTCTGTTCAATGTATCATGACATAGAGATCTTGTTATTTGACTAGTATGCTAGCATTAGTGTGCATTTATTCTTTTGAACTTATTGCCCTTTGAACTATAGCTGCTCTAAATGACGTTGTTGCTTGTCTAGACTGAAGGTTGTTATTGTTGATGTTTTACTTTGATGTCATCACCCTATTAACACTCATATTAACATGTTTGGGCTGCTGTATTAAAATCATGTTATTAAAACTGACTACATGCTATTACTTTAAGTGAATGATGCTGCTACTTTGTTCTGTTGCATTCCTTGCCCTTTGGTCAATTAACCATACGATACCGACATCGAATAGTATGATTCATCCGATGAAGGAATTATTGTAATCCATAGCTGTGAGGATTGCCCCAATGTGCCTCTTATGGGGATAAACAGTTGTATCAATTACAACCCTGTCCTTGGCCACTGTCAGCTGGGTCATCTAAAGGAAGGAATTCCAGATAATGAGGATATGCAGATGATGTATTATGATGAGAAGGAAGGATTTAAAATGAAGATGCGATTGGAGCGCGCCTGGCGCCAAATTAACAGACAACTATGGAAAGCTGAATGCCCAGTCACTGAGGCCCACTTACAATGGTATTGTGACATAGCTCGTGTAATGATGAAGCCACTTCCTCGCCACGAATCACCCTCAAAGGCAAAGCAGAGGATGGTGGAAGCTTTATGAGAACTGGTTCTTGCGAGAGAAGAGACAAAAGAGCGTATCAGTAAATTGATGAGATTGATTAATGGAGCTGAAGGATCATCAACCAATGGATCCAATCCTTAGTTCCTTTGATGTTACTGTTGTTATTTCCTTTGTTGTTAATGTTCCCTTTCATATTGATGTATTTCTACTTATGTACTTAAAGAATGAGGACACACTGCTCCTAATGTAATGCTCACCAGATTCTTGAATGAAGAAGTTTATTTTGTTAAAGATTCTATTGTCTACATTATTTGCAAAAATTTCTTTGGTTTCTTGATAGTTAAGCTTGCATTTTCATTTGTATCCTCATTTGCATCATCATGTGCATTTTTTCGTGTCTTTATCTCATGTCGTCGTGTTCTCTCCAGAATCGTCAGACTGAATCCCAGACACAACTACAACACTCGGGCCCAAGCTCAATTAAAGATGTCAGAAGCATACGGAGAAATGGATAGAGTCAACAAAGAATTGAATGAGATACGAGGAGGGATGGGACAAATCCTTGAGGCTATCATAGTCATGAGAGCAAAAATGGACACCCAGGACACAGTGGTCTCCGAAATCATCACTACAATAGTAGAACCTCCTATCATCCCTGTCATGAACCACACTTTGGGTATGCCTGGTGATTTTATCTGTGCTACAGTTCCTTTGTCTACTCAGCTAACCGTTCCTCTGGTCAATGAGACTCTGCAAGCTATTCCAACTTTTGCTCCACCAGCAGTACAAACACAGGTGCATCCGGTTTTTCAAAACCATCATCCTTACGATTACATTGATGTGTCAGAAGAGGGGGATGATCGACACGGAAAGTTGAGAGAGAGTGTCGAGACAATGCAGAGAAAAATGAAAGCAATGGAGTTAAGTAATGCATTTAGTACTGACATTAAGGATATGTGCTTGATTTCAGACTTGGTGATTCCACCCAGGTTTAAATTGCCAAATTTTGAGTTGTATTCAGGGGCCACATATCCCAAGTCCCATCTGATCATGTACTGTCGAAAAATAGCCGCGCATGTACTAATGACAAACTAATTATCCATTGTTTTCAAGACAGTTTAAAGGGGGCTGCTGCTAAGTGGTATTTATGCCTAGACCAGTCCCAAGTCCGTTGTTTCCAGGATGTGACTGATGCTTTTGTGAAACACTACAAGTACAATATGGATCTGGCCCCTGACCACAGATAGTTATTGAGTATGGCCCAGAACAGTACTGAATCCTTAAAAGAATATGCACAGCGATGGAGAGAAATAGCATCTCAAGTTGAACCGCCCTTGACTGAGAAGGAGTTGGCTGATTAGTTTGTAGACACAGTAAAGCCTAAATTTTATGAGAGAATGATCAGCAGTGTTGGTGCTAACTTCACCGATATTGTTGCAGTTGGCGTGATGGTGGAGGCAGGATTAAAGAGTAGAAAGGTAATCAGTTCTCTGAGCAGTTCAACTGGCATCAGTACTAAGAAGTCTCCTAGTCATTCTCACAAAAAGAAGGAAGGGGAAACTAATGTCGTCATGGCAGGAAAGAAACAGAGCCCCCAATGGAAACAGCTAATGTACTAGCAACAGCCGAGTCCAATTTTCTCTCAACATCCAATCTACCAAATGCAGTATGCTTAGCAACCCTACATAGTGGCTGTTACGCCTACTTTCAACCACCAAGCAGCGCAGCAGGCGCCAACCTATCAACAAACAGCTTATCAGCAAACGCCCAAAAACCAGAACTATCAACAGCCAAGACAACAGGTTCCACAGCAGAATTCTCCCCACAAAAGGCAAGGAGGAAAGCCAGCGTTTCTGCCCATACCGATGTCATATACGGAGCTCTACCCTTCCTTAGTGGAGCAAGGGTTGATCGTTACTAGACCTTTGGGACAACCAACCAAGAAGTCTATGCCTTTCTTCAACCTAAATGTGAATTGTGTTTTTCATTAAGGAGGGGTCGGTCACGATTTGGAGGGTTATTTGGCATTGAAAAATATAGTCAAAGGATTCATGGAGAAGAATATCCTATCATTTGCTGATAATCAACCGAATGTGAAAAACAATCCTTTGCCTACCCATGGGGCTACTAATGCCATTGAAGATGAAAAGGATGAGGTATTGGTTTTAGATGCAACAAAGATCAAAACTCTTATCAAGGCCTTTTATGCTAAGTCGTTTGAAGCTGGGTTAGTTAAAGTTTGCCATGATGATTGTGAAGAATGTAATGTCAGTATCAAAGGCTACCGTTTATTCCAAGACGATGTTCAGTATTTGATCAATGAAGGGTTCATACAAGTGTTCAACAAAGAAAAGGAAAATAAAGTTGCAGTAATCGAACCTGTGTTTAACCTATCAATGCCAAGAGGGCAGGTATCCGGGTCCAACACACCTAAGTATGGGTTTGTAGTTCTTGTATTCAATAAACCAGTAACAGTTTACAATAATTCTGGATCAATTAATGCTTCCACTGTCAATCATTTCAAGCAATGTGACACCCTACAACCTATTCCATTTAGGTTCAGAGGTACTAAGGCTGTACCATGGCTCTATGAGAATGTCATGGGCAACAAAGAACGAGAAGACGTGATTCCAGGGAAAGAGGTGGGAATCACTGTTAAAGGCGTAGTTCCAAGGAAAGAGGTGGGAACTACTGTTGAAGAAGTGACCAACATAGTTGGAACTGGAAAGATGACCCAAAGCGGTAGAGTATACACTCCTTCTTTCAAAGAAACCACACCCAAAGAAACCGTTGTCCCCATGCTGCCTAAAGACAAAGGAAAAGAGGTAATTTCTAAAGAAGAAGACGAAGAGTTCCTAAGGATTATCAAGAGGAGTGATTACAAGGTGGTAGATCAGCTCCATCAGACCCCATCCAAGATTTCGATCTTGTCTCTGTTAGTCAATTCACCTGTTCATAGATCAGCTTTGCAGAAGGTATTGGTTCAGGAACACGTGGCCCAAGATATAACGGCTGGACAGTTTGACCATGTCGTCGCCAACATTACAGCTTGTAACACTCACAGCTTCAGTGACGAGGAGTTACCTCGAGCGGGAAGGAATCATAAAATTGCCTTACATGTATAAGTGAAATGTCAGGAGGATACGATGGCCAGAGTTCTTGTAGATATCGGTTCGTCCTTGAATGTTTTGCCAAAAAGAACCCTTGAGAAACTGTCTTATCAAGGAGCTATGATGAGGCCCACTTCACTCATTGTTAAAGCCTTTGATGGCTGAAGAAGATCGGTGATGGGTGAGATTGAGCTGCCTGTCTTGATTGGCCCTCAAATATTCAATATCCTTTTTCGGATCTTGGATATTAACCCTGCCTAAAGTTGTTTGTTGGGTAGACCATGGATCCATGAGGCTGGCACTGTAACCTCTACTCTGCATCAGAAAATGAAGTTAGTGGCCGAAGAGAAGTTGGTTATTATACACGGGGAAGAAGACCTAATGGTTAGCAATCTATCCTCATTTCATTATATTGAATCAGATGAAGATGCTTTGGAAACCTCTTTCCAGGCTCTTGAGATAGAAAATGCCGTTATGCTTGACGATAAGGAACCAGTGGCCTCCGGTTGTCCATCTTTTGCTTCCTTCAAAAGCATTCAATCTGCTCTACGAGGAGGAGTACCTGAAGGCTGGGGCAAGATCGTCGAGTCCTAGAGAGAGAGAAGTACCAAGGGTTGGGTTACAGACCAACTCTTGAGGAAAAAATTGCTCCAACAAAGGGGAGACCAAGGACCATTCAAGGGGTGGTCGTCATTGGAGGACAGCAAGTCCATGCCATCATTGAAGACGCTGAAGATGAAGATATCAACCACTTGGTGTTTTGGTGTGACTCCGCTTTAAGTAATTGGGAAGCCATTGAGATACCTACTTTGTACCCTATAACAGAGTAATTTGCTTGCTTTTGTTGATGTTTTCAATTTCGCAACCTTGCCCGAGGCTATCAGATTATTTTGTATAGGCCACCACTTTTAAATCTTAATCAATGAAAGTGATTGTTTTGTTAAAATTCTTTGTCTTTATTCTTGTTTTTGCTCTGAGAAAAATGGCAATCTTTTTAAAACTACAAACTTCTTTTTCTTGCGTTCATATTTGTGCATTTTAATAAAATAAATCCCTCCATCATGTAGAGTCAATCCTAAACTCGTTGTATTCAATGACCCTACTCCCACTATCGACTTTGATTCACCTATTTATCAAGCTGAGGAAGAGCAGGATTGTGAAGTCCCCGATGATTTGGCAGAAATATGTGAGTATCAGTACACGGATCTTCAGCCGCATGAAGAAAAAGTAGACATCATCAACCTTGGCACCGAAGAAAAGAGGAAAGAGGTCAAGATTGGGGCAACACTTGGGGCAGAAGTCAAACAACGGCTAGTACTGCTTTTGGAGGAATATGTAGATGTGTTTGCTTGGTCTTATCAAGACATGCTTGGCTTAGATACAAACACAGTAGTTCATAAATTACCACTCAAGCCTGAATGTCCGCCTGTGAAACTGAAGCTCTGTAGAAGTAGACCTGATATGGCTCTCTAGATCAGAGATGAGGTTAAGAAACAACTGGATGCAGGATTCTTGGTAGTTTCGAAATATCCGGAGTGGGTAGCCAACATCGTGCTTGTGATGAAGAAAAACAGTAAAGTGCGAATGTGCGTAGATTACATGGATCTCAACAAAGCTAGTCCCAAGGATGATTTTCCCCTACCGCACATCGACACTCTTGTAGATAATATGGCTAAGTTTGCAGTTTTCTCCTTCATGGACGGTTTCTCTGGTTACAATCAAATCAGAATGGACCCAGCTGATATGGATAAAACTACATTCATTACCCCATGGGGAACCTACTGCTACAAAGTCATGCCCTTTGGTTTGAAAAATGCAGGGGCAACCTATTGTAGCACCCCAAAATTTGCGCTCTTTTTTTCTGACCTCTAACTGGCTTTTGTTTCTTTTCATTTTGCATCTCATTAGGTCATAACTCATAATCATATCATCGCATTGGATCGAAGAGTTTTTCATGCTATTGGTATTTTCCTATTCAGAGGTTCATCAAGATCCAAGGTTGTTGTATTCAGAGGTTCACCAGGTTTCAGGGTGTACATCAACAAGGGTCATGATTTCTCATTCTTGGTTGAGTTTGTAGATAGTCATCAATTAAAGATTGTGAGATTAGGGGTTCATGTCAAGGATATCAGTGGTTATCAGGACAAGGCATCTGTGGATTGATTTAAAGAGCGTTGGGTCACATTCCATTGAGCTTACTAGTTGATACTTTGGAATTCATTGAGGAAAGAAGTTGGTGTGGATTGGGAATTTGGTTGGAATTAGACATGGCATGAGTAGTCGTGCGGGCTATTTGGAATTCGAAATACAAAGTCATCATAAACCATTATCCTTTATTGTTAATCCAATTAACTATTTTTTTTAAGTCATTAACCCATTTTTAATCCACTTTTAACCCATATCCAAACCCAACCCGTTTTTAAACCCAAATTCTATCCAGATATCCAATTGTCCATATAGGGATCCATATCCACTTTTCAACCTACATTTCATAAATATCCATTTCATTTTTTTTTACTATTTTAGTCCATTCTTTTTAAGCCATATCCATTTAATATCCATTTTCATAATTCCAAATTTTATATCCATATCCTTTTTCATTAATTTCAAATTTTATATCCATATCCATTCAAAATTCATATCCAAACTCATTATGTTTTTAATCCATTTATAATCAAAATCCAAATTGCTAAACTAATCACCCATTGTCATTCAAACCACAATAATAGGAAAATGAAGTTTCAGAATTTCAGAGGCATAACAGAGTTCCTCATTGTATATAACAGAATTTCTCAGATCAAAATTTCACAACTTCAACAAACAGAATAACAGAATTTCAACTGAAAAACCTAAACTACCCTCCTTTAGCTCCTATAAAGATGTAGCGTCTTCCTCATCTTGAGGGATGAAAAAATCACCAAAAACCACAACACTTCAGAATTCAGTACCAACTTCATCTTCAAGATCCTTCATTCTTCTCCATGAATGTTCATCATTCTTCATCTCACGCTCACAAACCTGCATCGATGATTCACAATATCACTAGCTTTAATCGAGTAGCAAAAGATTGAAACCGAAGATTCAAACAACAAATCAAATTCTGCAATCTAAAGTAACAATATCAACAACAACACTTCTCAATTCAGTAATTTGCAGAAGCGATTCAAAAAGTGTAGAAGAAGATTCGGAGTAGAAAGACATGAGATAAGAGCAAGGATTCGATGAATTCAAACCTGAAGAAGCTTTAGATCACATCGCCATTTTCAACTCAACAAACCTGCAATTCAGATTTCAAAGTCGGTTTCGTACATAACGGCAACGATTTGCAAACGCATCAAGAAAAAGGAAAGTATATCACAAATTCGAAGAAGAATCGAAGTCAAGATTATGCGTACCTGAGTCAATTATCTCTGGTTTTCTATTCGTTTCGTCTTCGAAGCGCCATCGGAGCGACTCTGATATGTACGTCGATCTCCATACAAACTTCAATATTATGATGTAATCGTTCTTTGATTTGTGTTCATTCTGCTTCTCGCATCTGCACCGTTTGATTTGCGTTGGCTTGTTTGATACTGCAGCCGAATTTATCGCACTGTGAAAGAGAGCATCGTAGTTCGCTTTATGGTTACGGCGGAGATTTTGAGTGACAAAAGACGCGGAGAGAAGTTGTTTTTGGATGAAGGTGATGCTAATAGACGGAACGAGTTGTCTGCGGCAGCGCAATGTTGTTTTGCTGGCGATGTGTTGAGCGTGAACGGAAGAGAATGATTTGAGAAAGGTGAGACGTGTGGAGAGGGATTCGACGGAGGGAGTTTGATTTGAGGATTTTGTTATGGCGGCGTGAGTTGTTGTCAAAGAAGAAAGATCATGGAGGAAAGATGAATGGTGTGGCGAGGGGAAAAGATGTGTTGAAGGCGAGTGTTGAGAGGGAATGATGTTGAACAACGGAGGGGGAAGAGATGAAGAAGAAGGTTTTCGGGGATGGCGTTAAAGAAGGAGAGTGGGAAGTTTGCGAAGCAGAGTTCATGTGGAGAGGGTGAAGTTTGACAGAGGGAGGTTGTGAGTGTCATCGGAGAATTGAAGGAGAATGGCAAGAGGTTATGTTGTGATGGCGAGGGTTATGAGAGGGGATGCGTGGAGGTGATGGCGCCAGTGAAATTATTTGAGACGGAGAGGAAGCAGAATTTTCCGGGGGCGATTGCATTTGTAGAAGACAGAAGGAGATGAGGATATTGAGAGGTAGATTAGGGTTTTCAAACCTTCACCCTTCGACCGGGCCTTAAGCCCAATCTCCTTTTCATTCTTCACACCACCGCATTACTTCTCTCACCCCCTTTTGCTGCATAAGACTTTGGGCCTTAAACTTCATACCACTCGCCCATTTTTCTGACCACACCCCAGAATTCTGCTGCACCCCCTAGTCTTCCTCTTTTGAGAAGTAGTGGGCCTAAATTCACTCAGCCCATTCGCCCCAATTTCTGACTGCACCTCTTGATCTTGTGCTGCACCCTTATTTCATTTGTTTAGTTTAGATTTTTTTTAGTTAATTTGTTTTAATTAATTGATTTAGGTTAATTAGGGTAGTTAATGTTTTAATTAGATTTTAATTTTGATCTTGAATTTCAATTAACCTTTTAATTTTAGTTTTAAAAACAAATCTTGTTTTTTTTTTTGAATTAGGATTAAATTTAAAGTTTTTTCATAAGATTAGGAATCACGTCTAACTTGTTAGAATTTAAAACTTGATTTAATTTTAGAATTAGATTAATTTAGGATAATTTTTAATTAGAAATTAATTAACACTAGGTTTAGATATAAATTTTAGGTTAATTATTGACTAACTTTTAATCTTTGTTTTCCATTTGCACTTTATCTTGGATATTCTGGTGATGTTTTGCCATTTTGGACTCTTATATCTTATGCTTCTTTGACATTTCATTGCTTTCATCCCTTTGAGTTCTTAATTTAACTTCAATCTTTGAAGTAAGTTAGAACTCACTCTTCTTCTCTCTTCTTTTAGACTTAGGTTTCTAAACCACACTTAACCATTAGGAACATCCAAGCATGATAACTCTTAGGATTAATTAGTCTCCCTTTAGACTTTTACCTTTCTTAACCTTTGAGTCTCTTTTCTTCTCATCTCAAAACAAAAAGCAAAAACACTTAGTAAAGGCATAACATATATTGTATTTGAGCCTTTTATGTATGTGAGAATAAGATAGTGAGGGGTCTTCTCTCACTTTCTTAAAATGTTTAGCTTACGTCCCGTCTTGGGTCGATATGCGAGGCATTCGATCCTACGTGAGAGACTTAAATACAATATGCATTGTAAATACAAAATAACCAAAACACTTATTTCTAAAATACAAAAACAAACAAATTCCCTTCTCATCTCTTCACTTTATTCCTTAAGGACTCGTCAGGTCCGTTCTACCGCAAACAGGTAACGCCTAAGTCTCCATACAGTGAGCTGCAACACCTAATTGCTGGGACGCGCACTCTAACATTTCTATTAAAAAACATAAACAAAGCAACCCTCGTTGAGCCAAACTACGTTTGCTCTGATTCTTCTTTCTCGTCTGATTGAAGATACATAGGCATGAGATGCGATATCTCGACGAGCAACCGTTCCCCTTAGTCCGTCGAACTATGTTGACTCTGACTTTCCCATTGCACTGAGGGAATATGTAGGCCTAGGACAACGATAATATCCTATTGATTAACTTCTTTCTCCCCTTCCTTTTCTTTTATGCCTTTCATTTCTAGTTCTCTAATTAGCAATTCATTTCCAGTTTCTGACACCCTTTGATCGAAACAGCAAGCGTGGATCCCATCGAGTACGATGGACGCGTGGGGTGCTAATACCTTCCTCTCGCGTAACCGACTCTCGAACCCAGTTTTCTTGGCCGCAAGACCTTGTTCTTTCCTTCCCTCAAGTTTATGTAGTGTTTCCTTTCCCTCTCTTGGGATAAATACACAGTGCTGGCGACTCTGTTTCCGTGCCACTTTCGCATTTGTACATGGAATATGGTGACTTTATTCCATGACATGATCCACAAGGAAATTGAAGTATACGTGGATGATATGATTGCGAAATCTCAGAGTGAGGAGGAACATTTGGACCATCTCTTAAAGTTATTCAAAAGACTCCAGAAATATCAGTAAAAGTAAAATCTGGCCAAATGTACTTTCGGTGTCAGGTCAGGGAAATTGCTTAGTTTTATCGTTAGTCAGAGAGGAATTGAAGTAGTTCCCGACAAGGTCCGAGCTATTCAAGAGATGCCAACTCCGTAGACCGAATCTCAAGTGAGGGGTTTTCTGGGTCGCTTGAACTATATATCCAGATTCATCTCCAACATGACTCCTATTTGCGAACCCATCTTCAAATTGCTCCGCAAAGATCAGACTGTAGGGTGGAATTGTGATTGTCAACAAGCTTTTGAAAAACTCAAGAACTATTTTCAAGAACCACCTATTCTGATTCCTCTTGTTCCTGGAAGGCCTCTCATTATGTACATGACTGTTTTAGAAGGATCCATGGGTTGTGTATTGGGCCAACGAGATGAAACTGGTCGCAAAGAGCATGCCATCTATTACTTAAGTGAGAAGTTCGCTAATAACGAAAGCCGTTATTCACTGCTTGAGAAAACCTGTTGTGCTTTAGCATGGGCTGCAAGACGTTTGAGGAAGTATTTGATATGTCACACTACTTTGTTGATCTTGAAAATGGATCCAATAAATTACATCTTTGAGAAGCCTGCTCAAACAGAAAGACTTGCCAGGTGGCATATGCTATTGTCAGAATATGATATCCAATATGTTCCCTAAAAATTATGAACCTCACAAGTTTGATTTCCCAGATGAAGACATCATGGTACTAAAATATTGTGAAGAGCCCGACCCTGATGAAGGTTCTGAGCCCGGTTCTAAATGGAAGATGATGTTTGATGGTTCTTCCAATTTCAAAGGACATGGTGTAGGTGTTGTATTGATAAACCCAGATGGCGGTTATACTCCTTTCACAGCAAGGTTGGACTTTGGATGCACGGACAATATTGCCGAGTATGAAGTATGTATTTTGGGTCTAGAAGCTGCAATTGATCTTGGAATCAATATTCTGGAAGTTATGGGTGATTCCGCCTTGGTCATTTACCAAGTCAGGGGTGAATGGGAAACTAAGGATGAAAAACTTATTCCATACCATGCTTACATTATGGAATTGATTAAGGGCTTTGATGAGATTAATTTTCGTCATGTTCCTCGATCATAGAATCACATAGTTGACTCCCTAGCAATGTTAGCTTCAATGTGGGAAGTCAGATTTTTCAATGAAGCACCTCTCATCAGTATCGAGCGCAAGACCGAACCAGCTTACTGCCAGTCAGTTGAAGAAGAGATGGATGGAAAACCATGGTTTCACGACATCATGAATTATCTGAAGACTCGGGAGTACCCTGCCAATGCTTCAAGTCTTGGTAAGAAAAATTTGCGAAGATTGTTGTCCAAGTTCTTCCTTAGTAATAACGTACTTTACAAGAGGAATCATGACATGGTCCTGCTAAGATGTGTTGATAAAAGAGAAGCAGACCTATTGATTCACGACATTCATGAATGAGCCTTTGGCACTCATGCCAATGGGCATACCAGAGTGAAAAAGATCTTGAGGGCTGGATATTATTTGTTGACTATGGAAGCTGACTGTATCCATTACGCCAGAAAGTGTCATAAGTGCCAGATCTACGCTGATAAGATGCATATTCCTCCGACCTTGCAGAATATATTGTCATCTCCGTGGCCTTTCTCTATGTGGGGCATTGACATGATTGGAGCTATTGAGCCGAAAGCTTCTAATGGACATCGTTTCATTCTAGTTGCCATCGATTATTTTACTAAGTGGGTTGAAGTTGCTTCCTATACCAATGTGACCAAGCAAGTAGTCACTCATTTTATCAAGAATAATATCATTTGTCGTTATGGAATCCCCAGCAAGATCATAACTGACAATGGGGCAAATCTAAACAACAAGACAATGAAGGAGTTATGTGACAATTTCAAGATTGAGCATCACAATTATTCACCTTGCCGTCCCAAGATGAACGGAGCTGTCGAAGTTGCTAACAAAAACATCAAGAAGATCCTGCAGAAGATGGTCAAGACTTATAAGGACTGGCACAAAATGTTACCACTCGCCTTGTACGGATACAGAACTTCGGTTCAAACCTCAACAGGAGTAACCCCTTTTTCTCTGGTATATGGAATGGATGTTATCCTCCCTGTTGAAGTGGAAATATCGTCTTTAAGAATCCTGATGGAAACTAAGTTTGACGAAGCTGAATCGGTCAGAGATAGATATGATCAACTTAACCTCATTGACGAGAAGCGACTAACTGTTATGTGTCACGGTTATCTATATCAGAAAAGGATGAAGAGAGCTTTTTACAAGAAGGTTCGTGTTCGGGAATTTCGAGAAGGAGAGCTTGTACTCAAGAAAATCCTGCCATCTCAAAAGGATGCTCGCGGAAAATAGGCACCCAACTACGAGGGTCCATTTGTGGTAAAGACTGTGTTCTCAGGAGGTTCATTACTCCTCACAACAATGGATAGTGAACAACTCGCACACCCTACAAATGCCGATTCAGTGCGAAAATATTACGCCTGAAAAACATGCTAAGTCGAAAACCCGAAAAGGGGGCCTAGGCGAAAGTCAAAGACAAAGGTGTCTCATTGTATCAGAAGGGGTTGTCACCTACATCCAGAAGTGCATGAAGAAAATCCAGGCCCATTTGTCCTCATCAGCAAAAGAATTCTATGATTTTTAGTCATTAGGGATGGTAGTGGTCATTGAATATAATGTAATCCTTTCCTAAATTGCCATTTTTCAATTGTAATGATCCATGGAACTTCGCCATTGGCAAGTTACCATTCTAATGAATTTAGATTTTTGAGCCTCTCTTTGTTTGACATTTATCATTACTCTGATATTTTCCTTATTATGCAAAACTTCACTTATTCATTAATAACAGTTTTAAAAGTGGAAAATGTTTTGAAAACATTGAATTCGCCTTTCTTTGTTACTAAAAGAGGATTGACATTACTTCCCTGAATTAAACATTTCAATAATGGCTGACCACTGATTCAAAGGACTTCTCACCAGTCTTCACGGATGTGATTCCCCAGTAAAATAAGGATGTTCTCGCATTTAGCTTCAAGACTATCTACTGTTCAAATTTCAGTGTGATTCTTTGTTGTGGACGCGGCTTTTTTCCTTCCTATTTCCAGTCTGTCGTCTGAGTTGGTTCTTGCATATCATTAAGCATTCGCATCATACCATAGCATTGAGCATCTTTGTATTTGGGTGTTTCGTTTGTTTGGTCCTTATCTCTCTCTTTGTGTACCTAAACTTCAGGTTATCGTGAACCCGTTGTTTGAAATCAGGTCATATGTGAACCTAAACTTTAGGTTATCATGAACCCGTTGTTTAAAACCAGGTCAGATGTGAACCTAAACTTCAGGTTATCGTGAACCCGTTGTTTGAAACCAGGTCGGATGTGAACCTAAAAATCAGGTTATCGTGAACCCGTTGTTTGAAACCAGGTCAGATGTGAACCTAAACTTCAGGTTATCGTGAACCCCTCGTTTGAAACTAGGTCAGATGTGAACCTAAACTTCAGTGGAGATAAGGCTTGAGAGCTCTAGTTTGTACCCAGTGGAGATAAGGCTCCACCGAGACACAGTCTGGTTTTCCTAGAGACTCTCATCCTTTCTTATGAATATGTTTCCAAGCATGCACTATTTCCATCTTTAGTGCTTTGTCACTTTCTCCTTCCTTGAAGAAAAGACCTTCCAGATGAACACCCCGTGGGACGTGTCTCATCGGGTATCCAAATTGACGAAGAACCAATACCGGATGGTAGTTGATTCCTCCTTTACTTCCTATGAGGGGTACGTTGGGGAAGTTTCCACAACGGTCAACGATTCTGATTCCATCATAGATCCTATTGCACCAATCTATATCAGAGTTGGTAAGAGACATGATCTTCTGCGACCTACGTAAGGTACTCTTGCAATCCAAAAAAGCAACAGACTTGGGCAAGTGAGAGGTAAACCATTTATAAAGCAGAGGTACACAGCATGTGATCTTCCCTCCGCTGTACAAATTTCCCAAGTGTACAGAATGATACGCATCTGCGAGCAAAGTCGACACAGGGTTTCCAATGAGAAAAACCTTAATGGAGTTAATATGGACGAAATTATTGATGTTGGGAAACAAAAATAACCCGTAGGTGAGCAAGACAAAGATGCTTTCAAAAGCAGTCACGTTTCCTATACTGGCAAAATATAGGGCCTTCTTTGTCAAGAGTTGGGCTGGCAAAACTTGGATGCCACCCTTAGTAGTCGTGTGAGTCCTGACCTTAGACTCGTCCAAATGAATTGCTCTTGCAATGATCTGATTCTTTGGAATTTCTTCCAGTCCAGAAAATGGAGCTCGATCAGTAATGTGTAGATCGATCAGATGAGAATACTCCTCCAGCGTTGGTGCGAGCTAGTAATCCGTGAATGTGAAATAGTGATAAACCGGATCGTAAAACTGACTGAGTGCATCCATGATTCCCTCATCACATGGACTCTTAACAGTGGTAGAAAACCTCCGTGCTTGGCTCTGAAAGCCTCTGGGCTAGTGATCATCCTCGCTAACCTTCTCAAATCCTCTAGTTTTGGAACCTTGAAGGTATACTGGTGAGTTCTCCTTCTACCGAAATCCATTAGTGTAATCCTTTTCTCTGATATTTGAAATCACAGTCTTAGTTTAATTTGAAAAACAGAGAAACTAGAACAGAAGTTTTTTGAATGTTTTAATGTTTTTTAAATGAATGCATGAATGCAGCACACAAAAACAAAGAAAAAACATGGGGTCAAAGGGTCGGTGTCATGAAGTCAAGGCTTTACCCATCCCCAAAGGTTTATACTAGGGTGATTTTTGTACCTGTACTCATTATCATCAGCTCCTCCTAGTAAAGCAAAACAACAAGCGCATCGCCAGCGAGTTGTAGAGCAATCTTAGAGTAAGTACCATTCACCGAGAATAGATCACCAGCATCAAATGAGGGTAGTATCGCGTAACAACTATTCTCGATAGTTTCTGCACTACGAAAGGGTTTGGCTCCTCAGTTTCTCAGACTTAACAATCGCCCTATTGTCTAGGTGAGAGAATGGGATGCATTGGTCAGCCTCCACTGAGGATGATGGTCGACCCCGTCGCCATCACTTATCTTAAGTGTATACTCAATCTTTCCACATGCGGCATCACACGCATTCCCATTAGCAGAAAAATAAACATGTATAGCAATTAGGAAAAGCAGTATATATATTTGTCCTAAACATCCTAGACCTTTAAAGCTATGAATCCTAAGTTCCTGACAGAAATGGGTTCCCCGACGGAAGCCCCGATCTGTGGTATCAAAAGGGAGATCATGCTTAAATCTAACATAGAGAAGAGCCCCACAGTGGGCGCTATTTTTCTGTGAAAAATGGGGACGACCGTGCCTAGATCTAACTTTGAAGAGCCCCACGGTGGGCGCCATTTTTCTGTAGCGAGCGATTTTGGACGCGGTTCTTAAGCGCTGGTCGCTCTCTGCGGTTGGGCTGACTACAGGTCGATTCATTTTTTATCCTATTAAAGCTGATGAAGGAAGGGAAATAGATGTCTCCAATTAACCCTGCTTTACATACTGCGTTTAAACAGCGGTCTGTTAGGTTATGAATGCTATCAATGTGGGGGGGCCTTGTACTGGTTATTTGTAATTTCACCAATACGGTTCTCTTTCTTTCTAGGTCTTTCTAGAGGGGAACAAGGGTTAGGATGTTAGGATTGATGCTTTTTGATATATACATGAGAGTATGGGATTTTGGGTTTTTGTTTAGTGTGCTCGCTAAGATTTTTCTTTCAATCTTATGCCTACGTATTCCCGTTTACCAAAACAGGCAAATCAGAGCGTTCGTAGTTCCTCCTATTCTATGGGAGGAAATGGGTGTTTTGGTGTCTTGTTCAAAGCCCAAGATGTGAAGCTGAAGAGTTTATTTGTATCTTGTTCAAAGCCCAAGATATGAAGCTAAAAAGTCTCCACTTTAGAGAGAATTTGTCATCTCTAAAGAGGGGGTTGTTTGTCACAACTGTTGGGTGACTGATTATAAAGGAGGATTACTTTAACCGGGATACGCGGATCCTAGCAATGCCATAATTTCCTTTGTAGGGGATTTTAACCTCAAGGGGAAGACTTTAACTCAGTGTAGAGTAATGCCATCTTTCCTTAGGAATTTCTCATGCTAAAAGAGGGACAGTGGCATGGATGTAGATGATCCAAAGGCTTGCCGCTTATAGCGATTAGATGAAGGGGAAAGAGTTGTAGATGTTTGTGTACTGTGAACGAGGCACTGCTTTGATGCTAAAAGGTTAATTGGATTAACCAGTGGTTTTCTTATACAAAGCCTAAGAGGAGGCTAATATGTGTCTCGTACAAAGCCCGAGAAAGAGACTAAAAGGGGTTGATCCTATAAGAGGATGTTTTATACTCAACAAGAGAGTGTTTTTGTATCTCGTACAATGCCCGAGATGGAGGCGAAAAGGTTTGACTCAACAAGGGAATCTTTTGGTATCTCATATAAACCCCGAGATGGAGGCTAAAGGGGTGATTGACTCAACAAGGGAGTCTCTTATGTGTCTCGTACAAAGCCCGAGAGAGAGGCTAAACATTGTTTGACTCCGCTGGGGAGGATCATTGTACAAAGCCCAAGAGGAGGCTATGGTTACTGTTTCAGTTAAGTGACAGGTCCAGTATACTAATTTTCTAAGAGAAAATCAGTTCTTATATGAGCAATACTGTACTCAAGGATTTGATTTGAGAAGTCCGAAGGGTATTGAGACTGTCCGAGTCCATGGGGTTACTTCCTATTCTTGAAGGGTGCTTGAGAATGTCTTTGAGACTCAAGGAGATTAGACAGTCCAAGTTTAGAGTTTTATCTTTTGTATTATGCTTTGAGAAACAGTAGTAGACTCTTGAAAGGACTGTTCTATGCAGATGATTAAGTTCTGTTCCTATACCTCTAGAAGGTCATCGGGACAATTTGTACGAAGCCCAAGAGGAGGCTAGAGACTTTTAAGAAGCCGATCGGTCCTTGTACTAAGCCCAAGAGGAGGCTATCATTCCCGAAGGAAGAAATCCTTATACGAAGCCTAAGAGGAGGTTGTGAATACTTCTAAGAAGCCGTAGGGTCCTTGTACTAAGCCCAAGAGGAGGCGGGGTTGCCTTTAGGAAGCCTGTGGGTCCTTGTATGATGCCCAAGAGGAGGCCGATGCTTTTAAGAAGCCGATGGCTCCCCAAACCCCGAGAAATTCAAGACAGGCTATTCACGAGGAATAGATCAAGCCAGGAAAGTCCGAGAATATGGAAGAAACTCAAGAGATGCCATTCACGGAGAAAAGATCATCTCTGGGGAATAGAGTTTCTTGAAAACTTCTATGAGTGACAGTCTATGAAAGGGTTCACAGAGAATGCTGCCTTTCATGTTTCCATATTGTTTAACCCCAAGAGGAGGGAAGACTGTGTCTGGTAATCCTATGGGGATCTAGTTTAGACTATTTCTAAGAGTGATCAACGGGCTTAATGCTAGAAGTAGTTGCCGGGGAAACTCTAAATATCTATACTATTATTACACAGTTGATATGAGTTTATGAAAGAAGACTTACAGCAAAACAGCCCCACAATACAATTATATGTATATGAAAGCGGTAAATGAAAGCAATAACCACTCACTCGGTTGTAGAGCTTCCATGCTGTTTGGTTAGTTGTTCAACAAAGAAAGATTGAAAACAATAGTATAATTCAAAATCAAAGGAGAAAGTGCTTTGAAAAAGAAAGATTTGGGGCTTACAGCTCAAGGAGAGGCCCAGGGTTTTATCAGTGTGCGCACTGTTTGAATTTGTACAGAGGGACTTATACAAGTGACTGAGGCCCAAAAGAAGGTTTTCTGTACAAAGGGATGGGTCTTACACTCTCTCAAGAGGCCCAAAAAGTTTAAAGAAAAAGAGTGGGGCTTATAACATGAAGGTAGGCCCAATTGATTTTTTCGTTTAAAATGGCGATCGCGCCGAGGTTTTCTTTTAATGCAGAGGGACTTATACAATAAGTGAGGCCCAAAATGTTTTTGGTTAAAAGGGGGTTGGGTCTTACACTCTATTAGAGGCCCAAAAAGTTTAAGAAAATAAATGGGTCTTACTACTCGAGGGTAGGCCCAGGGTTATTTTGAAAAGGCAACGATCGCGCCATTTGTTTTTTACGGTATCGGGACTTATACAATACACTGAGGCCCAAAAGGTTTGGTCAGAAAAAGGATTGGGTCTTACACTCTATTAGAGGCCCAAAAGTGTTTGACAATGATTTGTTTGAGTGAAAATCAAAGAAACCCTAATTTTATTCTTTAAAAGTAAATATTTAAAGAAAATCAATGAAAAATACCAAATAGGTTTGAATAAACCACTTGTGATTTTTGTTTAAGGTTTGAAAAATGAGGTATAAATCACAAGAGATATTAAAACTCATTTGGTCTTGATTTTTCAAGATGAATATTCATTTTAAAATGCTTAAAAACAAGTAAAAATGAATTTATTCACAAAAATACTAATTATATTAAATAAATAATATAAACTCAATTCTTTTGTGGAATAAGATATTTCAACATTTTTGTGATTTTTTGCAAAAAGAACCAATCAAAAATAATTAAAATTGAAAGAGTTATTAATTTCCCAAATAATTAACAAAACATGAAAATAGTTGGAAAAATAGCAAAAATGTGAAAAATCAAAAAATGGCATGGGTGGGGTTTGAACACACGACCTCAAGCATACAAGGCGCGCGCTTTACCGCTGGGGTGGTGATACATCCATTGTTTGAAATGAAACAACAAATATACAAGGTATGACTTGGTTTTGGCTTGCCCAAGGCAAGTTTTGGCTCAAAAACGTGAAGGTTATAACATTCTCAATTCTTAATGGTTTGAGACAAAATTTATATGTATCTGGGCCAGAATTTCACAAGGAATCCAATGGTGGTGGTGGTTTTTTCAGATCACACTCCCTCCTCAAAACCCGATAGTGGTTTTGAAAATGGCCTATGATTGCATTTTCTATGCTACACTTTGATACAGGCATCAATTACATGATCAATTGGCAGAAACACAACACATATGACATGTATAATAGATGCATACTCAGTGGACTTCAAATGCACACATGTTTTGGTGAGTGCAAGTTGAGAGGCTTACCCTTCTTTGGGATTTTGGAGTTTTCTCTGCAATCTGTCAACCCTCTTGCTCCAGATATAATTTTATGCTTTGAACCACCTCAAATGATCCCTTGGATGCTTTTAGGATGGTTGGAATTAACTGGTACCTACAAAAACACAAACAGTCCCTTTCTTGCAAAAGGGGTCAAAAGTGACCAAAATAACAACTCTCTCAAATGGTGTTCCATATGGGGGGAACCATTTGGGACAGCTCAAGGATGATATTTGGAGTGTGTTTGAGGTTTTATCTGGTTTGGAAAGTGACTGAATCAAGACATGGCTTGAAAAGTGCAAAAAAAACCTATTTTGAGGTTTTGAGAGGTGACATTGTGATTTTGTGATTACAGGTTACTTGTGATAGTTTGCATAGCTTACATATGATATATATGAGGTGTGTGTGTGATTGATTGTGATGGAAAAGCTCTCAAGCTCAAAAACTCAAAGTTGCCTTGCTAAAGAAGGCATTTTTGCAAAGATAAAGAGGTTTTGAGGAAAGCATCTGTTTGATGGCTTTGGTGTACTCAAACTGATCACAATTGAGCTCTATTTATAGTAGAGCAAGTTTGTTTTGGGATCCACAGTGAATGGCAACTGCAGTAGAGGTTTGGCCAATGTTGTCCAATGTAAATCCAAGTCTCCTCTAGCCATTGACTAGAGGTTAGGGTACAGGGCTGTGGTTCCCTTGGTCTTGGATAAGTCTTGACTGATTTCAGATGAGAATGGCTCAGTCCATGCAACCTTGATGCTTCCATTGAAATCTCCAATCCAAATTTGAAGTCTTGTCCCTATTTTGGACATTCTAGGTTCAACATGATTTTTCTTGTTCTAAGGACTTTGGAGGCTTGGCTCAGTGATTGTCCCCTTTAGATTCAATCCTCAGATGTGTCCAAGTGGATAGGAGTGTTTGGATTTCGCTGATTTTGGCAAATCGACCTAAAATGCAAATTCTGCCTTGCCTTGACAGATTTCAACAAGGCAACTTCCCAATGTCATAACTCATAGTCCAAATGGAATTTGGTAATGTTCTTGGCCATTTTGGAAAGCCCTTACATGATACAACAACTGTTTGAACATATTTG
Organism: Lathyrus tuberosus; assembly: GCA_022829125.1. Taxonomy (NCBI): domain Eukaryota; kingdom Viridiplantae; phylum Streptophyta; class Magnoliopsida; order Fabales; family Fabaceae; genus Lathyrus; species Lathyrus tuberosus. Next base: position 1,736,617 of record JALAZF010000428.1, read on the forward strand.
GTTTTGATCTCTTTTGAATCCAAGTGAAAAATCCCCCTTCATTTTTCATCCATTTTGATCACTCCATAACTCAAAATTCTTAATGAATTGGAATGACTTGTAGTTGAAGTTTTTGTAGAGGGTAATGAGGGCTACAAATCCATCTTTGGATGAGAAAAAATGGCTTTGTGGTTTAGGAGTTATGATCCTCCAAAGTTGGTACCCTAACCACTTTATTTTTAACTTAGAAAATTTTCTAAGCTTTTATGGTTACCCCTTTTACAAGTTATCCAACTTTTCTTGATTTTTCTTGATGAATGATGATTCAAATCACACATTAACATCATTTTAGGGTTAAAAATCCATTTTGGTGAAAAATCTCAAAAAGTCAAAGTTGACTTTTGTGCACAGTTGACTTTTTATCAGTTGAATTCCAAACTGTGCAATTCTTCGGGAAATCATGTCCTTGACCTAAATCAAACTTGATGGACATGTTCCAAGGGTGTCATAGGGTATATTAAGGCATGTCCTAGGGTTTAGGAGCATGTCCTGGTCAAAAGTCAAAGTTACAGTTGATTTTCCTCGCGAAACCCTAATTGTGGTGCAGATGAAATTGAGACTTGTTGCTCAAGCTTCTTGGATTAATCCATTCTTCAAAATGGATCAATATGGTTCATTAGAGACCCTCAAATCATTTCTTGAGGTCTTGGCTCATGATTTGTCCCAAAAGTCAACTTAGGGGTGAATTAGGTCAAGAAACCCTAATTCCTGATTTTTGATGAATGCACCCCCTGAGGTAAAATTGACTTGATGATTGGGTCCATGAGGTTCCATGGAGTATATTAGGTTGTGTTTTTGATCTTTGGCTTGTGCCCAAATGAAAAATTTCCATCTGGAGGCCCTGGTCGACCAAAACCCTAATTTGGTGACACTGGCGATCTTGAAGCTTGATCCACCTAGAAGGGAGCAACCTTGTGCTTAATCCTTAAAGTGGGAGTCCTCTTGATCCTTTGTGTATGTTTGAGAGGTTAGACAAGTTGAAGATCATGTCATTCCATGATTGATCCTTTGTCTAAAAGCTCTGAGAGGGCTTGAAACCCTAAATTTGATAGTAGTGGATGCTCACCCATCTTTGGGGAGACTGATGAAGTATGATGGTTCATCCATATTGTAATGATGATTTACACAATGATGGGAAATCTTAGTGGTTAAAATTTGGGGTATGACACTCAGCATACCATGTGTTTGTCCATTAGTCTCAAGGAATCAAAGCCAGTCTGCTCTGCCTATAAAAGGAGGTCATCCCAGCACTTGAAAATCACCAACAATTCTCACAAAATATTCTAAAGTCTCTGAGTTTTTGAATTCCACGAGCAAGGAAAAGGAGAAGGGCTTTGGAGTCTTGCTAGTTCAGAAAGGAGAGAATTCAGCACACTTGAAGGTGCAGTGGACATTACTCCACTTGGTAACTACACTTTCCATTTTAATATTCATGCTCAACTGATATCATCATATCATATCTCAATCATAACTGTTGTAATGTGCTTTATGTTGCTTTTCACTCATCTATAACGTGCTAATGTGTATTTGAATTTGTACTTTCTGTCCATGGCTTGATATCGTGAAGTAGGATGGTTTTATTTGCTTTGCTGATGTACTGAGATAGACATGTATACTGCTTTTTGTTGTAAGTTATTATGCTTGAGATATCATCATGATGATAATGCATTGGTTTTGTTCATTAACTGGCTGTAAGCATATAAGGTTTCATTTTGGTGTTGTACTGTCAAACTTAGATGGATAGAAATGCTAACTTACCTATGTATGTCTTGATGCTTGGATGTTATTTTGAGATGAGAGATTCTTGAATTTTAGTCCACCCCTATTTATGAGATGCTCATGTATTTTAAGATTAGTAAACCTATCTATCAATGCTTAATTGAATGTTGCTAAGTTACTTTCAATAAATGACACTCGTGTTGTTTTTCTGTCATAATCAATGGATGATCATTTTGTATACTTAAAATCATGGCCTTGTTTTGTATCCAAAACTTTGTTATTGTTGATGCTTGTTGTGTTTAGGTGTTGACACTTTTGGTATTCATGTATTCATCTATATTTTGATATGCACCACTCTGTCATGGCATGATTTTGTTGACTTATGTGCTTGATGTTTGGTGTTTGAATTTCTAAAATGTTTGGTGTTGACTTGCTTAACTCGAGACCTGTTGGTAGTTTTTTTAATTTAAGTTTTGATGTTCTAACCACTTCACCACTTGTTTGGAGTTGTGCATTACCTCATGACTCATTTGTTGGTATGCCTAAGATTGATTCATCTAAAACTGATGTCCTGTTAGAATTAAATAACTAAATACACTCTGAAAGTTTACTTGTTGTGTTTAATTGCTGTTGTGATAGGTTCAGAAATCTTTTACCAAGCATGCTTATCTTTGTTCTACCAGTTTTTGGTACATAACATACCATATTTGCTTTGCTGCCTCTGTGATTTGTGACCAATTTGTAAACCTAGAATCCATATTGGGTATGCCTTACTATGTTTGAAACTTTTGTTGTCCATATGCCACTGCTGTCAATATGTTGTATTTGTATGTGCAAGCCTTTAAAGTGTTCAAATATGATTGTTGATCTGCTTGTCTACCATGTAGCCTTGGTTGTATTGATGGCTAAATCTTTTGAAGTATTTGTCTTGGTACCATATGCTTGCTACCCTAGAACTATGTGCACATTCTTTCTTAAGTTTTGCTCTGCATTGCCCTAAGTCTTTGCTGTACCTAACTGTCTAAATGTTTGTCTTGAATGCAACTGATAATACTTGATCATAGCTTTGACATGTCTTTACTTCATGACCATTGGAATGCCTTTTGCCTTAAATCACAGCTGGTTTTGATCCATGCCTTTAAGTTTGTTTTTATATCCATTGAATGTTAGTGCAACAAGTATTTGTTTTCACCATGCCATGCCAATGCTTTTTTTGAATGACATTACTTGAGTAAACTTATTGATGTGTTGTTATGCCTTATGTCTTGTTTTGCTCTGAATACATGTATTGGCCTTTGTCTATCAGGTTGTTGCTTCTATGTGGTATTCTTGCCTAACTGTTATTTGATGTGTATAAATTTTGTTTGAGCCTATGTTCTGTGACATCTTTGTGAATCCAAAATTCCATGAACCTATGTATTCTACCATCATGTTAGTAGGTTTAAATGCGAACTTTCCTTGTCATTGTGTTTAGTTTGTGTACCTATAATCTGGCCTTGATGTATGAACTGTTACCATGCCTCATATGCCATCTATTCTGAAGTTTTGTCTGCTGCTTTATTCAATGTATCATGACATAGAGATCTTGTTATTTGACTAGTATGCTAGCATTAGTGTGCATTTAATCTTTTGAACTTATTGCCCTTTGAACTATAGCTGCTCTAAATGACATTGTTGCTTGTCTGCACTGAAGGTTGTTATTGTTGATGTTTTACTTTGATGTCATCACCCTATTAACACTCATATTAACATGTTTGGGCTGCTGTATTAAAATCATGTTATTAAAACTGACTACATGCTATTACTTTAAGTGAATAATGCTGCTACTTTGTTCAGTTGCATTCCTTGCCCTTTGGTCAATTAACCATATGATACATGTATGCTCCTAAAACAATTGTGCTTTCCTTCATTCAGCATGTTAAGTCTTGAAATATTCTGCTATTAATGAAACTCAATCTGTTACCATGCTATTTTGATCCCTAATCTGTATGAATGTTTGTTTAGTGGCATCCAGGTCATGTTTAATTTCAATGGTTTTCAATGAATGTGTCATGTGGTTGATTGAACCTTTGTGCAATACATTTTTGATAATTTGTATTTGTATCTGTCACACCCTATGTTCAAAGCTATGATGTGTATTTGCATTACTAATATAAGAGCTTACTTGGATGTTGGTTTGTGTGTTTTGGCATTGTTATTTCCTATGTTCAATAACTCATAGTGTTGAGGTTTTAATCATATGTTTCTGTTCTTTCTAATTGACAATTGTTTGAATGATGAATGGCATGGCATGTTCTATTTGAGTTGACTACTACTTGAGTTTGGTTGCTTTGTTTCTTTTGGTCATATGCACGCGTGAAGGCTTATATGTTTATTAAGTCATGTTTTGTAACGGATGAAACAGCCACCCCAGTGGCAAGCACACACATGCACACTCGCCTTTGACCCTTGGGACTGGGGTTCGAATCCCCCTCGCCCCAGTCCTTTTATTTTAATTTTAAAAATTCGCTTCGCTTTACATATATATCACTGCTACCATTATTTGTTAAAGCACGCGCGTATGGTTTGGTTGGTAAGGTTTTATGACTGCATGCGTATGGTCCTGGGTTCAATCCCTCAGAGGGCCTTTCCCTTTATTTTACCACATGATTATTTTATTTCTTTTAAGTTTATGCACTATATTTCAAACCTTCATAACTTATTTGTTTTCCATCCTTTTTCTTCCATTCTTTTTGCTAATTGTTTCTAATTGGATTCACTTGTTGAAATATAAAAAGAAATGGTTGAAAATATTTAATCTTGATGGCTTTTATTCATGTTGAAGTTGGAAATTCTTTTAGGGTTTTTATTACACCATTTTATTATGTTATCCTTGTTTATTTTGTTTAAGCATTGTTTAATATATTTAATTTCAACCTTGTATGATGATAAGCTTTGTTTCACCTTAATATCTTGCTTATATCTAGTTACATCATCATTTAAATTCATATAACTCTTTGTTTCATAGTATTTCAAAACTGTTATCTTCCCCTATTCCAAAGGAAAGTCCTCCTAAATTCACTCATGAGTCACTAAATAAACCACCCTACTTTAGCCTCATAAGAGCTTATCCCATTTCTTGGCCTCATGAGAGCCATGGAATCATAACTTAGCAATAGGTTAGAGTTTTGAACTCTATGTGATTCTCACCATCATGACAACTCACTTTCCCCCTATAACTTAGATTTAGACAGTTATCGTGAACTCTAAACTGATCCTATACTCATTTCCCCTTGGAACTTTGGCCATAGTCAATGGTTCCTTTTTCACCCCTTAGTTAGGTGAAGGACGGTTACTCTGATTCCACTCCCGTCAGGATACGTAGGCACGAGATGCGATGTCTTTGCGAGTATACTTAGATACTAACCCCTAGGGTTTCAACCTTTAGCACCCCTAGCAAACATAACATAACGCAAACACTAAACAAGAGGTTCATGTAGAGTACTACAGATATTAAGGGTGTTAATACCTTCCCTTAGCATAACCAACCCCCTAACCTTAGATCTCCCCCCTTTAGGTTTTTCTCGATCTTGAACCTTTCCTTTGGATAAATCAAAGTCGGGCGGCCGTGTCAACTCACAGGATTTTTTAACTGAAATTGTTTCGATCATAACTTTTGATCCGTAAGTCCATTTTGGTCCCCGTTCGAAGCGTCGGAAAGCTAATGAAGAGAAATATAACATAGTATAGATGAGAGAATTGGTTTCCCAATATATTTTATGTTTTTTGATTTTTTTTGTCCAGGCATCCTGACACGGACATGCAACTTTCTCTGAATTCTTCTGCTTTTTCCTGGTTTTTGCTCTGATTCCTCGTGAATGCTTATCTGAACCTCAAAACATTGAAAAGACACAAACCAAGCCTAAAATGTAGTAAACGGGAATAAAATTAAATTAAACATATAATAAAACTAACTAAAATTAACGGTAAAATAACGCATAAAAACCACCGATCAGCATCCCGTCACCAGGAGAACGCTCGGGCGTCCAGAGGCGTAGAAGCCTCGACATCCCGTAGAGGAGAAAGGAAACGCGAAGACCGTCCTCGGGACGCCCATGACAGCAAGGGACCCTTCGAACGATTCCACGATTACACCACCCTCACCGTCTCAAGGGAGAAGATATTGTCCGAATGCGCGAATTCGGAATTCAAGCAAGCAGGAGTCCATTTTCCCAAACAAATACCGGCCAAACGCAACACCGACAAATCAAAGTATTGCTGTTTCCATAAGAGTCACGGCCACACCATCGGAGATTGGATCCATCTGAAGGAAGCTATCGAGAGACTAATCAGGGATGGCCACCTGAAACAGTTCATGAAGAAGAAAGATGCTCCTCGGCAAGACGCCCAAGAGTCCAAAAATGTAGAGGAAGAGGTGCCTTCCTCGGAAGAGGCCAACATCCAGGTCGCCATGTCTGTATCGCGACCAGAGGACTTCTACGTCCCAAATGAGCTCCGCACTCCTACCTACATCACGGCCCACAGCCCATGGGAGACTTTCTCATTTGCCATGGTCATCTCGGGTGGAGGTTTCAATAAAGTCACGGTGGGCTTCGTAAAAAGAAAATTCGAGCACCTTATCAGCACGAGCTCCAACAAGGTGATCACGCTCGACCAAGCCCAGAAAGGCTTTGTCCCTATCTCCTTCTGTCGGGAAGAGTTCCTCGGGGGATCTCCGAACTCGAGCATACCTTTGCTCGTCAGAGCCCGAATGGCAAACTTCAACATTCGCAGGATCCTCGTCGACCAAGGCAGCTCGGCCGACATTATGTACTCCCAGCTATTTTCAACACATCAGCTGGACAAATCACACCTCACCCCCTACGTGGGGTATGATTTACAAGGAATCAACGGATCAGTGACCAAACCTTGGGGATACGTCAAACTAATCGTAACCTTTGGATCAGCAGAGACGCCAGGTTCATCAAAGTGCAATTTTTGGTGATCGGTTGCCCGTCACTATACTAGTGCATCTTCGGAAGACCAACATTGGCCGAGTTGGTAGTTGTGCCTTCAACCATCCACCTCAAGATGAAGTATTACACTTCAAAGGGGACGGTTGCCACCCTCCACGGCAACATCGAAGCCGCACGACAATGTTTCGAAGCAGCCACGAAGGGACTCAACGTCATCGCCTCCAAGCCAAAGGTATCGAGCAAGCCAGTCCTGCCCAGCAGTTTCGAGGATACCAAGGCTCTGCCTCAGGTCGACTCCATTGACCTCGACAGCTGCTTCCCTGAAGAAGACCAGTAGGAGGACCAAGCAACTTCAACCAGCTCGTCTACCCTGTCCAACAGCAGCTCCCATCAGATGCGCCCAATCTCGGATGGCAACTTTGAGCTCGTTTTGTTCGGCGATGACCCCCAACGGGGAGTAAAGATTGGAGTGGACCTCCCCGACGTCGCGAGGAAGCAACTCAAGGCCTACCTACGTGAGAACGCCGATCTCTTCACCAGGAGCGCCGCTGAGATGCCCAATTTAGACCCGTCTGTCGACTGCCATCAACTCACGATTGACCCGCCGTCAAAGCAGTAGCAAAATGTAGGAGAAAGCGGTCTCCGGAGAAAACGGAGGCTGCAGAAAAAGCTGTAAAGGACCTCCTCAAGGCCAAATTTATCTCGGAGGCAAAGTACACCACTTGGCTGTCCAACGTTGTACTCGTGAAAAAATCAAATGGAAAATGGCGAATGTGCATTGACTATACCGATCTTAATAAGGCATGCCCGAAGGATGCCTAAACCCTCCCCAATATTGATAAACTTGTTGATAACTCTTCTGATTTTAAACTTTTATCATTCATGGACGCCTATTTGGGCTATAATCAAATTCCAATAGCAATGAGCGATAAAAAATACACAGACTTCATGACCGAATCGGGCAACTATTACTACAATGTAATGCTCTTCATCCTGAAGAACATCGGCGCGACCTATCAAAGAATGATGAACAAAGTCTTTCGGGGAGAGATAGGTGACATGCTCGAAGTCTATATGGACGACATGGTCGTAAAATTCCACGAGGAAACCGATCACACCACCCATCTAAGGAAGGTATTCGAACAGGCCAGAAAGTAAAAAATACGTTTCAACCTAGAGAAGTGCACGTTCGGTGTCCGGGAAGGCAAGTTCCTTGGCTTCTACTTAACAGAACGAGGAATCGAAGCTAACCCCGATAAGTACAAAGAATTATTCTCCGAGTTTCCGACGCCCAAGTCAAAGAAATCCATCCAGTCCCTCAACGGGATGCTCGCGTCATTGTCCCGTTTCATAGCCAAATATGCCCAACACACCTTACCATTCTTCAAACTCCTCTGCAAGGAGGTAGCGTTCAAATGGATCGAGGAGTGTGATAAGGCTCTTTTCCATCTGAAACAAGCACTCTCAGAGCTGCCAATCCTCTCTCGCCCAAACAACGGCGAAACATTGTATCTGTATCTCGCCGTAGCAACCGAGGCAGTAAGCGCCGCTCTTATCCGCGAGACAACAGACAGGAAGAAGCCCATATACTTCATGAGTAAAGAACTGCAGGGGCCAGAGTTGAGATACCAATAGATTGAAAAAGTGGCGTTGGCCCTCATCAACGTCACTAGAAGACTGAGACACTAATTTCTAGCACACACGATTATGATTCGAACTGATCAACATGTAAAATAGCTATTCGGACGACCATACATGGCTGATACAATGCTCAAATGGTCGCTCGAGCTGTCTGAATTTGACATTTAGTATGAGAGCAGGAAAACCCTCAAAGCCCAGGCCCTGGCCAACTGTATCGTAGAAATGACATTCGCAGACTCCCCCACTAGAGGAGCACACAAATGGACCATTTTCATAGAGGGGGCCTCCAGTTCGCCTGGGAGCGGGGCAGGCAACATGCTGGAAAGCGACGAGGGAATCATCATTGAATTTTCGCTCACCCTGTCCTTCCCCACCTCTAACAACCAGGCTTAGTATGAAGCCTTCCTCGTCGGGTTACTCTTGGCCGAAGACCTGGGCGCAGAAGAAGTCGTTATTCGCATAGATTCATAACTCGTGGCCCTTCAAGTATGAGGTGAATATCAAGCCAAAAACGACAACCTGACCGAATACTTAGTCATGGTCAAGAAGAAGATGACGAAGTTCGCAGTGGTAGAGGTAAACACATTCCCCGCGAACATAATGTTCGGGCAGACGTCTTGTCCAAACTAGCCAGCACGAAGAAGAAAGGCGGAAACAAGTCCGTCATACAGGAGGTACTTCCTCGACCCAGTATCGAGAAGGCTTCCCCGACCCTCGACGTACAAATGATCAGCGACGGCAATTGCTGGATGACCCCCGTTTACAACTACCTCATTAAAGACGAACTTCGGTCTGACCCCAAAGAGGCCAGCATAGTTAGGCGAAGAGCTTGCTTCTACATCCTAGTCGAAGATAAACTCTACAGGCGAGGGTTCTCCAACCCGCTACTCAAGTGTGTCGAAGAAGAAATGGTCACCCATATCTTGCGCGAAATTCACGAAGGAATCAACGCCCAACACCTCAGAGGAAGGTCCCTTGCCTGAAAGGCCCTCAAAGCAGGGTACTACTGGCCAACCATGCAACATGATGCTAAAGAACACGTGAAGAAATGTGACAAGTGCCAACGATACGGGGACATGCACCTAGCTCCTCCTAACGAGCTCAAGGCTATGTCATCCCCGTGGCCATTTGCCTGGTGGGGCTTGGACATCCTAGGACCATTGGTGGTAGGATCAAGTCAGAATAAATACTTAATAGTAGGTGTGGACTACTTCACAAAATGAATAGAAGTGGAGGCTCTAGCCAAGATAACTGCCCTTAACATACTGCATTTCTAAAAACAAAATATCCTCGCACATTTTGGCATCCCCCAGGTGATAGTCACGTACAATGGGACACAATTCAAGGACAGGAAGTTCTAGGACTTCGTCGCCCAACTCGGCACGAAGCAACGCTTTGCATCCTTCGAACTTCCTCAGATAAACGGGCAGGCTGAAGCAGCGAACCGAGTCATCCTTTGAGGCCTCAAATGAAGGCTTGACGAAACGAAGAAAGCTAAGGTCGAGGAGCTTATAACACCCCACATTCCCATTATTAAAATTACATAAACAACTACAAAAAAATAATCAGAGTTTCCAACATAACGGGATGTCACATCAAATAAACAATAAGAAGGCTCAATTGCTTCATTAACTTTATTACTCATCAATAGGTTTATACAGCGGAATATTCATTAAATCACTTCACTGGCACTAAGTCCTTCACCAATTATATTTCTAAGTTTACAGTGTTTAGCATACTTCTGAAAATAAGATACGAACGATTAAAAAAATTCCACAACAGATAAAAATCCCCAATCCCGTGTTACATATCAGAGCGACTCTCTAAACTCGAACAAGCCACAAAAGCTCCAAGCACTAACCTGATACCTGATTATCTGTACTCTCCAAGAAGCACAGACGCCACAAAACAACAAAGGGGTGAGAATTACGTTCAATAATTTAACGATGAATAATACATGCTAAGAAGTAGTATAACACACCAATTAGCATAACAACACACAGTCACGATGCTACTTGTCATTTTCAATCACCCATTAATCAACATACATAAATGCAATGTGATTCAACAACTGACACAATGCATGTGGTACCAATACACCATGATTCATTCAATCGAACCCGGATAAATCACATACACCCCTACATGGAAATGATTTATCCCACCACACTCCACATTGGAGTTCGGATGAATCACATACACTCCTACTGAGCAATGATTCATTCCACCAGACACACCATGAATGCATGACAATAATTATGCATACAATACATGTATAATAACAATTATACATCTTCACGACCCTCCTGATCACACGTGAGTTACACTCACCGTAATTCCCACTGGAATTACCCGCCTATAATACAAAATCAATACACACCAAAATATACACCAAATACTATTATCAATCATAATGTACGATCCTCATGATCTCACGTGAACCGAACGTTCACTATAATTCCTATTGGAATTACTATTCCTGTATCAACAGAAGTTATCTCAAAATCACCATTCAGCATACAAGTATCAATCATGCCGAGGGAAAACAACCCTAATACCTCACCACCATTATTACACACAATTAACCTATCACCCGGTATTAATCGATTATAACTAGACTACTCCATACTACCTACAATTCATCCTACAACCCATCAATGCTAGCCAAACTTGCTCAATTAAACCCTACTGCAACTGTCACCTTGTACCAAGATTACCACACGATCCGTAACAACACGCCCAATGGCCTCAATTGTCTGTTTACATAATTGTTCGATTAAACTCTCCCTTTTATCATTCGTACTACTATTACTAGTCTCAACATGTTCAATTATATTACTACTAGTTTCATAGACCACAAGAAATCACATCAGACGCGAAATCGGGAAGAAATCGCAAAACACCAAAATTTTGCACTCTCACTGGTCATACGCGTATTGCCTTGTGCCATACACGTATTGCCCAGCTCACTCACCCATTCAACTGCATATCATACGCGTAAGGCTTCTCCTTCCACCCTTCCATACGTGTATTGCACTGCCTATTACGCGTATGGGCAGAGACGTCTTTCCCCCAAAATTCCACTTTCAGATCCCCATATGCGTACTCCTTCTCATACGCGTAAGGCCAAGCTTCCATACATACCATTACACGTACGGGAAGAGGGCCATGCCAAGATCTCCTTTTGGCCCTCCATTACGCGTATTGCCCCCGTATTAGCCTAGCATTACGCGTAACGCCTTGCCTGTTACACATATTGCCAGATCTGTTATGCAAACTGAATTTCTCCACACCAGTCCAGGTTCTGCTACGGGATCCTCACCTTTCCACTCCAATTCAGTCCTAAACTTGTTTCTACATCAATTTTAGGCCCTATCATTCATCTTACATCTTTCACCTATTATTACAAATCAAAATTTACAGGTCTTAGCTCTAATTTCGTTCTCTCAACCTGCACAAAAACTAGTTCTGCAACATATACATTCATACAGCAACAACAACATCAAAATATCACACAATTCAGAATCGCAACAATTCGATTCACACAGTTTTCATCACAGATTCACATATGCACAACAGATTCATAAAACAACACATATTCATACGAATTCCTACGGGGTTAAGGACTCCCCACCACCCTCTCATGATCATATCACCAATATTAAACCCATCCTCCCCCCTTACCTCGAATTCTTGATTAAAATCCTGCGAAAATTGGATCTGGAGATTGCCCTAGCAGTTGTTCTTCCCTTCTTCTTCCTTCTCTAACCCCTTTCTTTTTGAAAAATAAGATTATGGCTAAATTGCCCCTAATTCTGGTTAATGTGTATTTTTCCCTTATTTTCCGCCCACCAATCATATTCTAATCAAATCAGATTTTTAATTAATAATAAAAAAATAATATTAATAATAATAATAGTAATGATATTAATAATAATAATAATTCTAATAATACACCAATAATATTAACAATAATAGTAATAATAATATTAATAATCTTAGCTGTTAGTTCTTGTATTGGCTTAAATTTTGGTAAAACAAAATTGAATAATCTTGATGTCATATGTCTGATGTCATAACATTGGTTCCTAACATTAGCTCTTACAGGGTTGAAGTGTTTTATGCTGATGTTAATACATGATGTCTTGACATCAGTATATCAGAACATCAAAACATCAGAGTGTGATGTTTTAGGGCTGCACGTGTTAGTTTGTTTTTTAGTAGATCTGTTAGAGAGATTGGATGTGAATTTCTTTGAGAAGATATTTCTATTTTCAATCAGATATGGAGCAGATCATGTAACTAACTTTAGGGCTGATTTGAAAAAGATTTGAAGATCAAATCTATTTTAAATTCTGGTTTTAAAACAAATCATATCAGATATTATTGGAGGAGTTCCAAGCCCAAGTCAGAATTATATAAAAGCAGCCTCAACCCTTGGTGAAGCAGAACGAGGAAAGAGAGATAAGGACTGATTGTTATTTATGTCTTCGTGTATGTTTTGTAAACCATTCAAGTGTGGATTGGTGTTACTATTTTGAGTTAAGGGTTTTTCACTCTAGAGCTTTTAAGCAAGAGTGTGTTGTTCTTGATCAAAGCTGTTAAGCAGAATCAAGGTGGGTGTTTATGTTGGAGTGTATCACTGAGGTGATTTAAGGAGTCAGTGGTTTCTCATACCTAAGTGGTTTCTTAGGAAGAAGTGTGATTGGGTAGTGACTAAGTTTAGTAGATGTCAACTGGGACTGTTGAGTCTGTAAATTAATACTACTAATAGTGAATTTCCTTCCTGGCTTGGTAGCCCCCAGACGTAGGTAGTTAGACCGAACTGGTTGAACACTTCATTGTGTTGATTTACTGTTGTTATAGCCTTGTTCATTTTAGCAGATTATGTTGTTGTGACATCACACTTAACATCACACATCTGATACCAGAATTTCAATTGGTATCAGAGCAGGCATCCTGCTCTGCATCTGGGTGAGATCTAGGGCTGATACTTTCAAGTGCAATGGACAAGGAGACTGGTGGATTTGTGAATAGACCCCCTATTCTAGATGGCTCAAATTATGACTATTGGAAACCTCGTATGGTTACTTTCTTGAAATCATTAGACAGTAGAGCCTGGAAGGCTATTGTGAAGGAATGGAAACATCCTGTTATTGTGGAAAAATATGAGAATGGAAAGGAAGTAGAGGGTAGCTCAAAACTGAAACCTGAAGAAGAATGGACCAAGGAAGAAGATGAGCTTGCCCTTGGGAATTCTAAAGCCTTGAATGTCATATTCAATGGTGTTGACAAGAACATATTCAGATTGGTCAACACTTGTTAAGTAGCTAAGGAAGCATGGGATATCTTGAAGACTACTCATGAAGGAACCTCCAAAGTCAAGATGTCAAGACTTCAACTTTTTACAACAAAGTTTGAAAATCTAAAGATAAAGGATGATGAGACTATCCATGATTTCCACATGAACATCCTTGAGCTGTCAAATGCTTCTAGTGCCCTAGGAGAGAGGATGACTGAAGAGAAGCTGGTGAGGAAAATTCTTAGATCTCTTCCCAAGAGATATAAAATGAAGGTGACAGCTATAGAAGAAGCCCAAGACATCAGCAAGATGAGAGTTAATGAATTGATTGGTTCCCTTCAAACCCTTGAGTTGGGATTAAATGAGGAGCCTGATAAGAAGACCAAAAGCATAGCTTAGGTGTTCAATACTGAAGATGGTAAGAAGAAGTGTAGTTATGAAACTCAGGAAGAACTGTCAAATGCTGTTGTGATGCTTGGGAGACAATTTAATAAGGTGCTAAAGAGAATGGATAGAAACTATAGACCTAATGTTAAGAACATCACATCTGACAACAACAGGTCTAGTGATCAAGTGAAGAAAACAAGAGATGAAGAAAATTCCAATCATGATAAAGGAGTTCAATGCTATGAGTGTGAAGGTTATGGTCATGTCAAGAAAGAATGCCCTACATACCTCAAAAAGAAAAAAAAATGCGCTATCTGTTTCCTGGTCTGATACAAATAGTGAAAGTGAAGAAGAGAATGCCAAGCATGTTAAGGCATTGACTGGACTATGTGCCTCTGATGGAGAGTCTAGTGATGGTGAATTAACCTTTGAAGAGCTGGCATCCTCTTATCAAGAGCTGTGTCTGAAAAGTGAGCAGGTCCTTAAAGAAGGGGAGAAGCAGAAGATTATTATACTGCCTGAGACAGAGAAAGCTGAACTTAAGAATGAAGTTTTGTTGTTAAAATCCTAACTTGATCAAATGTCAAAATCCATCAGAATGTTAAATAGTGGAACTGACACTCTGGATAAAATACTTGAAGCTGGAAAAGGGGTAAGTGATAAGACTGGTCTAGGATATAAGGGTGAGAAGAAGACATCTGCAGAGGCTAGTTCTTCTGGGGTTAAATAAAACACTCCTCATCAGCATGAAAAAGGACATGGGTCTGGAATTAAGAAGGATGTCCCTCACCCTAGGCAACAAAATAATGGAAAGGGCTATGGTCATGTTTCTAAGAAGTTTTTGTCTCAACCTCAAGGAAAGCCTCAGTTTTCTGGAGCTAGACAGTATATGCCTCCCCAATACCATAGAAGCATGCAGGCTTATAATTTCAAACACAACATGTTCAATCCAATGTCTCAACATCAAGGGAAAATGTATAGGTTTGGACCTAATAATGCTGTGTCTCATAGTTATGGCAGAAGAAGGCCACATCATCATGGTAAAAGACAGCCTAGGCACTGCATAAGATAGCCTAGTTATGGGAGAAGACAACATCAGTATTTTGACAGATGGCAGACTCAGCATTATGACAGAAATCATCATCAAGGTGGGAGACATTTCAATCACTTCAGAGAAGAGATTCAAAGAGTAAGATGTTACTATTGTGGGAGATTTGGCCATACACAATCTTCTTGCTTTAAACGGCATGGTTATCCCAAGCCTGTTCCTCAACCTAGACAGAAGCAGGACAGGCCTCAGACTGTTAAAAAATGGATTCCTAAAGCTGCTGTCACATGTCTATTGGCTCACTCATATGTTAGAACCCTAGCTATGGATGGTTGGTATTTTGACAGTGGTTGCTCAATGCATATGTCTGGTTTCAAGTATCAGTTGGTAGATATCAGGACTTACTCCACAAAGGAAGTTACTTTTGGTAATGGAGAAAAAGGAGAAGTTAAAGGAATTGGAAAATTGAATTGTAAGGCTAGATCTAATCTTGAAAGTGTTCTTCTGGTCAAAGGTTTGACTGCTAATTTGATTAGCATTAGTCAGTTATGTGATGAAGGATTCAAAGTTAGCTACACTAAAGATGAATGTTTAGTGACTAATGAGAAGAGTGAAGTAGTTATGAGGGGAGTTAGATCCATAGATAACTGTTATTTATGGGTTCCTCAAGAGTCCAGCTTGTCATGTAATGTCAAGGATGATGTTATGACATCTGAATGTAACATTAGAAAGGTCACCAAACAACCTAGTGTTATGCAGTTATTCAAAGGAAATATTGAAGAAACCAAGGTAGTAGAGGTTGATCATTCAGGGATGAAGGGTAATGACGATTTCCCTAAAGATATGTGTGCTAAAATTTGTGAAGTGTTAAGCAGAATTTTGGGCAATTGGAAAAGAATTCAAAAGTTAGTGAATTATGGTGTGCATTTATTAAATTTCAAAAATTTAAAAGGAAATTTGCTTTGGTGGGGAAAATACATTTATTGGACTTTAAGAGACCAACAAAAGCAGTCCCCTTACCTTAGGCTATCATTCCCTATTATCATTCTCACACGCTTCTCCAATCTCAACACTCCAAGTCCGTTCATCTTCCCCCCTAAGAACAGAAATTACAAAACACTTTTGGCCATCAGTTGTTGCACAGAAACGATGTCTAAATAAGAGTCATCTCCATCCAAGAAGGTTGCGTCCAAAAGTTCCACTCATGCAAAGTCTAGGGTTTCGACAGAAGAGGTATCAGTGGATAAAGCTATGAACATTGCTCCTATCTCTATAATTACAGCGTCAGTAAAGACAAGACCTGAGAAGTATCAACCCAAGAGATTTTCAAAAGGTAATACTTCTAATCAATCTGCGAGTAGTAAAATTGATGATAGCGAAAGTAGGGCCTTTGTCACTAGTGTGTTGTTTGGAGACAAACTTACTTCTAGGACTACCACCCCTCTTCCTCAAGCTGTTGAAGAAAGGGTTAATGTGGACAAGTCTGTTGATCAGATTGTCACAAAAATTTTTGAGAAAGGGATTTCTGTGAGGGGAATAACTAGACCTCTAAGTCAAATGCCTGCTGACCAATATGTTAGAGGAAAAGGTGACATGCAATCTTCTGAATCCAATCTTCACAGATTGGCTGTGTCAGTCATTGAAGATGCTGAGAATAAAGATGATGTTGAAACTGTAGCTGAAAGAGAAAGGGATACTCATGTTGAAGATGAGGTTGATGTTGAACATGATGTTGAAACATCACCTGCAAGGGATGTTACTCCTAGTCCCAGAGGGAAGAAGAAGGCTGATGTGGTGGATGTTGTTGACTTATCTGATAATGAAGTAATTGGTAATGTTTACCTGGTATTGCCAATAGATTGAAAACTAGAAAAGGAAATACTGTGGAATCCTCTCCTAAGATGACAGCTGAAGGCAAGAAGAAAAAGACATCTGTAGTTGGGCCAACTAAATCTTGGAGCAAGGTTGCTGTGACTTCCAAAAAGAGAAAGATTAGAGAAAAATCTGAATCTGAGGATGATGTTGAGGAAGATGTTCATGACATCACACCTGTCAGAAAAACCATTTTGAAGAGAATCTCTGATAAGGTCCCTGAAGTGCCAGTGGACAACATATCCTTTCATTATGCTAGTAGTGCCCCATTGTGGAAATTTGTATGTCAAAGGAGATTAGCTCTGGAAAGAGAGCTTGGAAAGGATGCTTTGGAGATGAAAGAAATTATGGACCTCATTCATGCTGCTGGACTGTTGAAGACTGTGACCAGATTCTTTAAGTGCTATAGTGGACTTGTTAAGGAATTTGTTGTCAACATCCCTATAGACATTTCTGACAATAGAAGTGTGGACTACATGAAAGTGTTTGTTAGGGGTAAGTGTATTAATTTCTCTCCTAGTACCATCAATAAGTATCTGGGAAGAGATGATCAAGAGGGGTGTGAACTAGAAGTGACTGATAATGATGTGTGTAAAGAGATCACAGCCACTCAAGTAAAGGTGTGGCCACTGAAAGATAAATTGGCAGCTAGCAAACTCAGTATCAAGTATGCTATTTTGCAAACAATTGGTGTTGCTAACTGGGTACCTACTAATCACAAAACCACCATAGCTATGGGATTAGGAAGGTTCATTTATACTGTTGGGAAAAAGGTCAAGTTCAACTATGGAAATTACATATTTGATCAAGTTGTGAAGCATGGTGCCACTAATGCTATCAAGATGCCTATAGCATTCCCTTCACTTGTCTGTGGAATGATCTTAGATCAACATCCTGGAATCTTAACTAGTACAGATGTAGCATGTAAGAAGGAGTCAGCTTTATCTTTGCATCCCAAGCTGTTTACTGGGAATCATGTTTTATACATTGTTGTAACATCAAGTTCTGGGGTTAAGAAGGTCAGTACTAAAACTGAGTTGATTGAAGAATTGAAGGCAACCTGCAAGGATCTTGATATGGTTATCAGTACTAGCACTGCTAGGAAAATGAAGATTGAGCAGATGATCAAAGCCTTGGAACAGGGTGAAGATAATGTGAATGTCAATACAGATGATTCAGGGTCAGAGGAAGGTGATGAAGATGATGCTGGTGGTTCGGATGCCAATGAAGATTGAAGTGTTGTTTTTGCTGTTTATTGCTTTTGTTGTTTTTATTTTTGTTGTGCAAACTTGAATAATTTTACCTTTTTGGTTATCTGGTTTTGTTCCATGTTTTTGTCTTGTGGTGATGCCTTTTGACTGACAAGGTGAGGACTAACTGTTGTGTGTGTTGACTGTGTGAGGGCTTTTCTGAGTGGGAGTTGTCAAATTGTGGCTAAAAAGGGGGAGAGGTGTGCTACGTGTTGCCTAGGTGTCTGATGTGATTCTAGGTTTGAGGGGGAGTTTAGTTGGTATGCTGGTTATGCTTTGAAATGTTAGGAGTATGAAGTTTTTCCGCTGAAGGTACATCTAATGATGACAGAGTTTGTTTTAGCCAAAATTAGCCAAAGGGGGAGATTGTTAGTTCTTGTATTGGCTTGAATTTTGGTAAAACAAAATTGAACAATGTTGATGTTATATGTCTGATGTCATAACATTGGTTTCTAACATTAGCTGTTGCAGGGTTGAAGTGTTTTATGCTGATGTTAATACATGATGTCTTGACATCGCTATATCAGAACATCAGAGTGTGATGTTTTAGGGCTGCACGTGTTAGTTTGTTTTTTAGTAGATCTGTTAGAGAGATTGGATGCGAATTTGTTGGAGAAGATATTTCTATTTTCAATCAGATATGGAGCAGATCATGTAACTAACTTTAGGGATGATTTGAAAAAAATTTGAAGATCAAATCTGTTTTAAATTCTGGTTTTAAAACAAATCATATCAGATATTTTTGGAGGAGATCCTAGCCCAAGTCAGAATTATATAAAAGCAGCCTCAACCCTTGGTGAAGCAGAACGAAGAAAGAGAGCTAAGGACTGATTGTTATTTGTGACTTCGTGCATGTTTTCTAAACCATTCAAGTGTGGATTGGTGTTACTATTTTGAGTTAAGGGTTTTTCACTCAAGAGCTTTTAAGAAAGAGTGTGTTGTTCTTGATCAAAGCTGTTAAGCAGAATCAAGGTGGGTGTTAATTTTGGAGTGTATCACTGAGGTGATTTAGGGAGTGAGTGGTTTCTCATACCTAAGTGGTTTCTTAGGTAGAAGTGTCATTGGGTAGTGACTAAGTTTAGTAGATGTCAACTGGGACTGTTGAGTCTGTAAATTAATACTACTAATAGTGAATTTCCTTCCTGGCTTGGTAGCCCCCAGACGTAGGTAGTTAGACCGAACTGGGTGAACAATTCATTGTGTTGATTTACTGTTGTTATAGCCTTGTTCATTTTAGCAGATTGTGTTGTTGTGACATCACACATTGTCATACCCCAAATTTTGACCACTAAGATTTCCCATCATTGTGAAAATCATCATCACAATATGGATGAACCATCATGCCTCATCAAATGCCTCAAGGGTTGTTGAGCATTCACTACAATCAAAATTAGGGTTTCAATCCCTCTCTGAGTGCTTAGACAAAGGATCAATCAAGGAATGACATGATCTTCAACTTGTCTAACCTTTCAAACATCCACAATGGATCAAAAGGACTCCCACTTCAAGGATCAAGCACAAGGCTGCTTCCTTCTAGGTGGATCAAGTCTCAAGATCGACAGTGTCACCAAATTAGGGTTTTGGTCGACCAGGGCCTCCAGATGGAAATTTTTCATCTGGGCACAATCCAATGATCCAAAACATAACCTAATGTACTTTATGGGACCTCATGGACCCAATCATCAAGTCAATTTTGCCTCAGGGGATGCATTCATCAAAAATCAGGAATTAGGGTTTCTTGAACTAATTCACCCCTATGTTGACTTTTAGGGCAAATCATGAGCCAAGATCTCAAGAGAGGGTTTTAGGGTCTCTAATGAACTATATTGATCCATTTGGAACAATGGATTAATCCAAGAAGCTTGAGCAACAAGTCTCAATTTCATCTGCACCACAATTAGGGTTTCGCGAGAAAAGTCAACTGTAACTTTGACTTTTGACTAGGACATGCTCCCAAGCCCTAAGACATGATTCAATATACCCTATGACACCCATGGAACATGTCCATCAAGTTTGATTTAGGTAAAGGACATGATTTCATGAAGAATTGCACAGTTTGGAATTCATTTAATAAAAAGTCAACTGTGCACAAAAGTCAACTTTGACTATTTGAGATTTTTCACCAAAATGGAGTTTTAACCCTAAAATGATGTTAGTGTATGATTTGAATCATCATTCATCAAGAAAAATTAAAGAAAGTGGGATGACTTGTAAAAGGGGTAACCATAAAAACTTAGAAAAATTTCTAAGTTATGGAAAAAGTGACACTAATGTGCCAACTTTGGAGGATCATAACACCTAAACCACAAGGCCATTGTTCCCCATTCAAAGTTTGATTTGTAGATCTCACTGCCCTCTACAAAAGCTTCATAATGACCTATGTCCAAATTCCTCAAGGATTTTGAGTTATGGAGTGATCAAAATCAAGAAAAGTCACTTTGTTCCAACACTTAGTGAAAATTTCACTAAGTCGGATTTTACCTTATTTTTTGCCAAATGTAGGGGGATTTTTCACTTGGATTCAAAAGAGATCAAAAACAAACATGTTCAAATAGTTGTTGTATCATGTAAGGGCTTTCCAAAATAGCCAAGAACATTACCAAATTCAATTTGAGTCATGAGATATGTGTAGCGAGCGATTTTGGACGCGGTTCTTAAGCGCCAGTCGCTCTCTGCGGTTGAGCCTACTACAGGTCGATTCATTCTTTATCCTATTGAAGCTAATGAAGGAAGGGAAATAGATGTCTCCAATTAACCCTGCTTTGCATACTGAGTTTAAACAGCGGTCTGTTAGGTTACGAATGCTATTAATGTGGGGGGGCCTTTGTACTGGTTATTTGTATTTTTGCCAATATTGTTTTCTTTCTCTCTGGGATTTTTGTTAGGATACTGCTTTAGATTAGGATATATGGGATTTTGGGTTTTTGTTTAGTGTGCTCGCTAAGATTTTTCTTTCAATCTTATGCCTACGTAATCCCGTTTACCGAAACAGGGAAATCAGAGCGTTCGTAGTTCCTCCTATTCTATGGGAGGAAATGGTGTTTTTGGTGTCTTGTTCAAAGCCCAAGACGTAATGCTAAAGGTGGTTTATATCTTGTTCAAAGCCCAAGATATGAAGCTGAAAAGTTTATTTGTACCTTGTTCAAAGCCCAAGATATGAAGCTAAAGGGGTCTCAACTTCAGAGAGAATTTGTCAACTCTAAAGGGGTCTGTTTGTCACAACTGTTGGGTGACTGACTGTAAAGGGGGATTACTTTAACCGGGATACGCGGATCCTAGCAATACCATAATTTCATTTATAGGGGGTTTTAACCTGAAGGAGAAGACTTTAACTCAGTTTAGAGCAATGCTATCTTTCCTTAGGAGTTTCTCATGCTAAAAGAGGGACAGTGGCATGGATGTAGATGATCCAGAGGCTTGCCGCTTACAACGATTAGATGAAGGGAGTTGTTGATGTTTGTGTACTATGAACGAGGCACAGCTTTGATGCTAAAAGGTTGATTGGATCAACCAGTGGTTTTCTTATATAAAGCCTAAGAGGAGGCTAATATGTGTCTTGTACAAAGCCCGAGAGAGAGGCTAAAAGGTTTTATTGACTTGATGAAGGAGTCTTTTGGTATCTCGTATAAAGCCCGAGATGGAGGTTATTGTTTGTTTGGTTTAATAAGAACCTTTTTGTATCTCGTATAAAGCCTGAGATGGAGGCGAAAGGAGTGATTAAATCAACGAGGGAGTCTCTTATGTGTCTCGTACAAAGCCCGAGAGAGAGGATAAACGTTGTTTGACTCCGCTGGGGAGAATCATTATACAAAGCCCAAGAGAGAGGCTATGGTGACTGTTTCAGTTGAGTGACGGGCTCAGTATATTGATTTTGAAAGAGAAAATCAGTTCTTATATGAGCAACACTGTACTCAAGGATTTGATTCAAGGATCTGGGTTATTCCTGTTCTTTAAGGAAGTGGGAAATCCGAAGGGTATTGAGACTGTCCGAGTCTACGGGTTTCCTTCCTACTCTTGAAGGGTGCTTGAGAATGTCTTTGAGACTCAAGGAAATTATACTGTCCAAGTCTAGAGTTTCATATTTTGTACTATGCTTTGAGAAACAGTAGTAGACTCTTTGTAAGGACTGTTCTATGCAAATGATTAAGTTATGTTCCTATACCTCTAGGAGGTCGTCGGGACAATTTGTACGAAGTCCAAGAGGAGGCCAGAAACTTTTAAGAAGCCGACGGATCCTTGTACTATGCCCAAGAGGAGGCGAGGTTGCTTTTAGGAAGCCTGTGGGTCCTTGTACAATGCCTAAGAGGAGGCCGATCCTTTTAAGAAGCCGATGGGTCCCCAAACCCCGAGAAGTTCAAGGCAGGCTATTCACGAGGAATAGATCAAGCCAGGAAAGTTCAAGAATTTGGAAGAAACTCAAGAGATGCCATTCATGGAGAAAAGATCATCTCTGGGGAATAGAGTTTCTTTGACAACTTCTACGAGTGACAGTCTATGAAAGGGTTCACAGAGAATGCTGCCTTTTATGTCTCCATATTGTTTAACCCCAAGAGGAGGGAAGACTGTGTCTGGTAATCCTATGGGGATCTAGTTTAGACTATTTTTAAGAGTGATCAATGGGCTTAATGCTAGACGTAGTTGCCGGGGAAACTCTAAATATCTATACTATTATTACACAGTTGATATGAGTTTATGAAAGAAGACTTACAGCGAAACAGCCCCACAATACAGTTATATGTATATGAAAGCGGTAAATGAAAGCGGATAACCACTTACTCGGTTGTAGAGCTTCCATGTTGTTTGGTTAGTTGTTCAACAAAGAAAGATTGAAAACAACAGTATATTCAAAATCAAAGGAGAAAGTGCTTTGAAAAAGAAAGATTTGGGGCTTACAGAGGCCCAGGGTTTTATCAGTGAGTGCACTGTTTGAATTTGTACAGAGGGACTTATACAAGTGACTGAGGGCCAAAAATTGTTTTCTGTACAAAGGGGTGGGTCTTATGCTCTCACAAGAGGCCCAAAAAGGTTTTAAAGATGAGAACTGGGTCTTACTACTCGAGGGCAGGCCCAGTTGATTTGATTTGAAATGGCGATCACGCCGAGGTTTTTTTTTTAAAATACAGTGGGACTTATACAAGTGACTGAGGCCCAAAAAACTTGGTATTTACAAAAAAAGGTTGGGTCTTACACTCTATTAGAGGCCCATGGTGTTTGAATGGGTCTTATAGCTCGAGGAGAGGCCCAATTTGTTAATTTTAAACTGGCGACGATTGCGTCGTTTATTTGAAAATGTACAGAGGGACTTATACAACGAATAAGGTCCAAAAAGTTTTCTGTACAAGGGGGTTGGGTCTTACACTCTATTAGAGGCCCAAAAAGGTTTTGAAAAAGTTTGATGAGGGTTGAATTGATTCAAAACCCTAATTTGTTTTCAAAATGTATTTTTAATTGAATAAAAATTTAATTAAAATGATCAATATTTGTTAAATATATGAAAACAAATTATGATCTTGGATCAATGTTCCAAAAAATCAGGTTTCTTCCTACAAAATGATTGAAGTCAAATTAGGGTTAGAAAACAAAGGGAGAAAAAATATTTTAAATGTTAAAAACACATAAAACATTAATTCTTTCCAAAAATATCAAATATAGGAAATAAATAATATTTTTGTGATTTTTTGGTAAAATCAAATATTTAAACATTTTTGTGAATTATTGCAAAAAGGACCAATAAAAAATGATAAAAATTGAAGGAGTTATTAATTTTTCAAATCATTAAAAATAATAATATGAAAAATAACAAAATAAACAAGTGATAAAAAGAAGTCTGGGGCGAGGGGGATTCGAACCCCAGACCTCTCGCTTGCCAATACACATAAAACCAGCTGATGAACCCCTGGGGCGCAATGCCAATTCAAATATAACATGGCAACAGAAAAATATATAGAGAATTTGTTGGATTTTCTGAAAATGGCGCCATGGCCATCTTCTTCCTCCAGCTCGTGCATGAAGCCCTCTATCTCACTCATATCTCAACCATTTGACATGATTCAAACACCAAACTCATGCGTTTTTTCACAAGGAAGAAGATGGCAATACGCAATTTCATTCATTTTTAGTGTATAACAAATTATATCATTGTGGTCGTATGAACCCTAATTTTGCAAAAGCAATCGTTCTGACATGATTATGAGTCCTATGATCAAATTTTCTGAGGGAAAACAATCAACATATGATGGCAAGCAATTGGCAAAAATATCATGCGAGGAAATATGCATGGATCATGGAGTTGGAGTTTTGAGGCTTACCTTGATGCAAGCTGAAATGGAACTCTGGAAAACTTTGTTCCAGTTATGAATTAATGATCCCTACAGCTTCAATGGATGTTATGGAGTATGTTGCAAGCTTTGGAACACTTTGAAACTCTTTGGATCAAGCTGGAGACCACCACCTGCATAATTGAGGCATAATGGCTTGGTTGAAGGGTGATTTTGAGCCTGAGGTGTTACAGTCAGTGTTTAAGTGTTTGGACACCTCAAATACATCATATGTGATGTGTTTGAGCAATTGGAATTGATTGTCTAAGGCTGTAACTCAAAACCCGAAAGTGGTTACTCAAAAACCAAAAAACTTGAGGTTTAAGGAAGAATGAGAGAAAGCAGTGCTGTAACTGGCTTTGGTGTGAATTGAATGATCCATTGGGACCTCTATTTATAAGTGATCAACTTTTGTTTTGGAGGAATAGTGAATGGTTGCTGGATCAGATCACATTTGCATGGATTGGCTTGGAGGATTTCTTCTCAAGCAAGGCAAGCTAGCCATTCCCAAGAGCAGGGCTATGCCTTGACCAAAATCACATTCTTCAGATGTTTTTATTGTTGTTTAATCAGAGAACTTGACTGAGTAGAGTGAATTTGTTGAAAATGGACTATTCCACATTAATGCCCTTTGAATTCAATGCAAAATGTGCCAAAGTGGATGAATTTCAAGTTGGAAGATTCCTTGGCTTTTTGACTCAGCCCTATCAGTTGGATTAGTTGCATTGTGATTGGTTTGAGTACAGGTGGCATAGTGATCCTTGGTCTTTGGCTCAAAATCGTGTGCGGCAAGCAAACATGCTAACTGATTTTTCCAAAACAGCTTGCAGCAACATGACTTTGGGCATGGATTTCTTTTGGCTCAAGATGAATCAGTTCATGCTAGTGAGCTCTTTGAATTCTTGGCAACATTTGCAACAACATTGATGTTTAACTTTGGACTTGATTCAGCTTGCATCTATGTGAAAAAATCCCACAAGTTTTGGTGTTTCCAACAAAATCTGTCTTGGACAGAATTTTTCCTAAGTGTTGGAAAAGTGATACTTTCATGTTTTCAGCCATTTTGGCTCACTCATAGCTCAAAATACACAATGAATTGGAGTTAGGTCTAGTTGAAGTTTTTGTATAGGGCAATGAGATCTACAAATCAAGTTTTGGATGGGTAAAAATGCCTTTGTGGTTTAGGAGTTATGGCCCTCCAAATTTGGTACCCTAGCCACTTTATTTTTAACTTAGAAAATTTTCTAAGTTTTTTATGGTTACCCCTTTTACAAGTTATCCAACTTTTCTTGATTTTTCTTGATGAATGATGATTCAAATCATACATTAACATCATTTTAGGGTTAAAAATCCATTTTGGTGAAAAATCTCAAAAAGTCAAAGTTGACTTTTGCGCACATTTGACTTTTTATCAGATTAATTCCAAACTGTGCAATTCCATAGGAAATCATGTCCTTGACCTAAATCAAACTTGATGGACATGTTCCATGGGTGTTATAGGGTACATTGAATCATGTCCTAGGGTTTGGGAGCATGTCTTGGTCAAAAGTCAAAGTTACAGTTGACTTTTCTCGCGAAACCCTAATTGTGGTGCAGATGAAATTGAGGCTTGTTGCTCAAACTTCTTGGATTAATCCATTGTTCCAAATGGATCAATATAGTATATTAGAGACCCTCAAATCATGTCTTGAGGTCTTGGCTCATGATATGCCCTAAAAGTCAATTTAGGGGTGAATTAGGTCAAGAAACCCTAATTCCTGATTTTTGATGTATGCTTCCCCTGAGGTCAAATTGACTTGATGGTTGGGTCCATGAGGTTCCATGGAGTATATTAGGTTATGTTCTGGATCATTGGCTCATGCCCAGAGGAAAATTTCCCTCTGGAGACCTTGGTCGACCAAAACCCTAATTTGGCGACACTGGCGATCTTAAGGCTTGATCCACTTAGAAGGGAGCACCCTTGTGCTTAATCCTTGGAGTGGGAGTCCTTTTTGATCCATTGTGTATGTTTGAGAGGTTAGACAAGTTGAAGATCATGTGATTCCTTGATTGATCATTTGTCTAAAGTTCTGAAAGGGCTCGAAATCCTAATTTTGATTCTAGTGGATGCTCACCCATCTTTGGGGAGACTGATGGTTCATCCATATTGTGGTGATGATTTTCACAATGATGGGAAATCTTAGTGGTAAAAATTTGGGGTATGACAGATGCCCCTATTTAATCTTCTTGGACACGAAGGTGTGAATGACGAAAGTATTCGGGCATTCGGGGTGCAAGAGGATTAAATATCAGAATATCCAAAATTTTGATGGTGGTTATGACTGGTAGCTTACGCATTCATCTTCTTTAGCTAAGCGATGATGCTTAGAAAAGGTAAACTTCCCCTCGATCCTGGTTTTCAGCCAAGGAGCTGGTCTCAGTTTCTGAAATAAACTTCCCCTCGATCCTGGTTTCCTAGCTAGGAACTGGTCTTAGTTTCTGAAATAAACTTCCCTTCGATCCTGGTTTCCTACCCAAGAACTAGTCTTAATTTCTTTTGTCAATAAACTTTATTGACAAGGAACATTGTTGGTAGCGGTTTTCCTCAAACTTCTCGCCGAATTTTCCAGGGGAGATGCCATTTGATGGAAAAACTTTTAATGTCAGACTTGCTAGGGAACCCAGTCGTCTGAGTTGTAGATTTGCACAAACTTCTCTGTTGGAGACGCCATTTATTTCTACTGGGGGAAAGCATGTCTCTTGAGAGACTGTTGTCGCTTGGGATCTTACATCATACTTTTCTCGGGATCTTCCCGGAGAAATGCCATATGATGGGGTCCAATTTTGAGGTGCTGATGACCTTTTCATCAGCGATCTTTTCAGAGCGAAACTCACATGCTGCCGAATCTCTGATTACGAGGCTTTCTCTGTGGATTTTCCTTAATCTGGGAAAGAAAGGATATCATCTTCAATGGCGAAGAGTGATACTGACTGAAGGTTCCTCGGGTCTTTCAGAGGTTCAAGTTATCAAAGTGGTCAAGGGCCAACTTCCATCCAGAAATAAACTGGAGGTGAGATCGTTCGGGCGCCACGCTTCTTGACGAGACAAGAACTGATAACTCGATTGAGAGGATTGTTACCACTAGGGGACAAGACCGACTAGAGTGATAGTGATGCAATATGAAATGTGAATGCAAATAAAAAATGCATGATGTATGTATGTTTATGCTGACAACACTGACGCAACATACAAACTGACGGGTGAACATGACTGGATACTCGGCCATCGCGGGGCGTGTATAAATATCGCTGGTTCAAGATAGCAGTTCTACCTTGCTTAGGAGAGATAGTCCCTGTTGGAATCTACCGTTGGTCGGGCTTAGGAGGTAAGAACTCTGTCGTGGTGTGTCAGAAGAAATAAGGTCTCTAACACAGTTGATCCCTTCATTCAGGCGTACTGGCTTAGAAGGAGAACTTTGATTCTGCACTTTGAGGTTTGATTACTTCTGGAGAAGCGACTGATGTTCTTCTGATGTTCAACAGTCAAAAGAAATTGTCATCTTTATTTTAAAAGCAGAAAAAGTTTTAACAAGTAAATTCATTTTTTTTTATTTCAAGAATCGTTAATCATGTTAACAACGTCGTTCTGTAAAGCTAAACAAATAAGAATTACAAACAAAAGCACAAAGGCTCAAATTTTATTGATGGGATGGAAATCAGCCAAGCGCGTGATTCCAAAGAGTAATTACAAAGTTAGAAAATGGTAATTTACAAGGAAAAGGGCTACGTTGAAACATAACGACCACTATCCTTCTACCAACTTTGAATTCGGGACATCCTGAGCTTCTGTTGAAGATGACCTTGACTGGAGTTTTCTGACAGATGATGTAACTGCTGCTGCTGAGGGATTCACCTCTGTTGAACATAGTTACTTGCCATTATCCCTAATTTTTTCCTGGATTGCACTATGATGTTTCCAATCCATCGGGGTGATTTTTTTTTTATTTTGTCTCTAACTTTTACCTGGACCGCCCTTTCGGGTTTTCAATCCACCGAGACGTTTTTTTTTTAGTTTAGGCGAAGTATTTCTTGACTACATCAACATTTGTGGGGTAGGAAAATTCTTCTCCATCCATGGTTGCAAGTCTCAAGGCGCCGCCTGAGAAAGCCTTCGTGACTACATAGGGGCCATCATAATTCGGAGTCCACTTGCCCCGAGAATCAATGAGAAATGATTGTATCTTCTTGAGCACGAGGTCTCCTTTCCTGAAGATACGAGGTCGAACCTTTTTGTCGAACGCCTTCTTCATTCTCTGTTGATACAGCTGACCATGGCATAGTGTCGTTATTCTCTTTTCTTCGATCAGATTCAGTTCGTCGTGTCGGCTTTGACACCATTCAGCTTCGGTGAGCTTAGCTTCCATCAATACTCGGATTGACGGGATCTCTACTTCTATGGGGAGCACTGCTTCCATGCCATATACTAGAGAGAAAGTGGTAGCCCCTGTTGAAGTGCGGATAAATGTGCGATAACCGTGAAGAGCAAAGGGTAGCATCTCGTGTCAGTCTTTGTAGGTTACAACTATCTTTTGAACGATCTTCTTGATGTTCTTGTTAGCCGCTTCTACTGCTCCGTTCATCTTGGGTTGGTAGGGAGATGAGTTATGGTTTTCGATCTTGAACTCATCACACAACTCTTTCATCATCTTATTGTTCAAGTTAGATCTATTATCAGTAATGATCTTGCTTGGAACACCATAACGGCAGATGATATTGTTTTTGATTGATCGGACCACCACTTGTCGGGTTACATTGGCGTATCACGCTGCTTCGACCCACTTGGTGAAGTAGTCAATGGCTACTAGGATGAACCGATGTCCGTTTGAAGCCTTGGGCTCAATCATGCCAATCATGTTGATTCCCCATATGGAAAAAGGCCATGGGGAAGAGAGAACTTTGAGATGTGATGGCGGTACATGAATTTTGTCGGAGTATATCTGACATTTGTGACACCTCCTCATGTACTTGTAGCAGTCAGATTCCATGGTCAACCAATAGTACCCTGCTCTGATAATTTTTCTCGCCATTGTGTGTCCATTGGCATGAGTTCCAAAGGATCCTTCATGAATTTCTTTCATAAGCATGTCTGCTTCGGGTCTGTCTACGCATCGGAGCAAGACCATGTCAAAGTTTCTCTTATAGAGAGTGTCACCGCTCAGGAAGAAGTTTCCAGCCAATCTTCTGATGGTTTTTTTGTCTTTGTTGAGTGCCCCGGGTGGGTACTCTTGTTTCTGAAGGAAGCATTTGATATCGTGATACCAAGGTTTGTCGTCTAGGACTACTTCAATCGTGAAGACGTAAGCTGGCCGTTCAAGGCACATGATGTCGATCTTATGTATGTCATTCCATTGACCTACACTAATCATGGAAGAGATAGTGGCTAATGCATCAGCCATGTGATTCTCCTCACGAGGTATGTGATGAAACTCAACTCTGTTGAAGAAAGGTAGCAACCTTCTTGTGTAGTCTTTGTAAGGAATCAGTCCTGATTGGTATGTGTTCCAATCTCCTTTTATCTGATTGATAACCAAGGCTGAGTTGCCGTATACATCCAAGTTTTTGATCCTCAAATCAATCGCTTCTTCGAGACCCATGATACATGCTTCGTATTCGGCCTCGTTGTTCATACATTTGAACGTAAGTCGAGCAGTGAAAGGAATGTGGGTACCCTGAGGGGTAACAATGATTGCCCCAACTCTGTTTCCGTAATGATTGACTGCTCCGTCAAAGATAAGTCCCCACTGGGAAACTGGTTCTGGCCATTCACTGGGTAGCGGTTCATCGCAGTCTTTCATCTTTAGATACTTGACATCTTCGTCTGGGAAGTCAAACCCGACTGATTCCTGATCGGCAATCGGTTGATGAGCCAAATGATCGGCTAAAATACTTCCCTTAATGGCTTTTTAAGCGTGGTACTCTATATCATATTCTGATAACAGCATCTGCCAACGGGCAATCCTTCCCGTAAGAGCAGGTTTTTCGAAAACGTACTTGATTGGATCCATTTCGGAGACCAACCAAGTAGTATGACGAATCATGTACTGGCGCAGACGTTTGGCTGCCCAAGGCAAAGCGTAGCAAGTTTTCTCGAGCATCGTGTACCGAGTTTCGCAGTCGGTGAATTTCTTGCTCAAATAGTAAATGGCAGACTCTTTCCTTTTAGTTTCGTCTTGTTGGCCAAGTACACATCCCATTGAGTCCTCTAGAACTGTGAGGTAAATGATCAGTGGTCTTCCATCCACTGGAGGTGATAGAATCGGAGGATTCAACAGATTTTCCTTGATACTGTCGAAGGTGGTTTGACAGTCTTCTGTCCAAACGCAATCCTGGTTCTTTTTTAGTAATTTGAAAATTGGCGCACAGGTTGCGGTCATGAGGAATATGAATCTGGATATGTAGTTTAAATGTCCCAGGAATCCTCTGACTTGTTTTTCAGTTTTCGGAGAAGGCATTTCTCGAATGGCCTTGACCTTGTCAAGATCAACCTCAATCCCTTTCTGGATGACGATGAACCCTAGTAGTTTCCCTGAACGGACACCGAAGGTGCACTTGTTAGGATTCAAGCGGAGTTTGTACTTTCTCAGCCGCTCGAATAGTTTTGACAAGTGGGTCACATGCTCCTCCTCTGTCTTAGATTTGGTAATCATATCATCGACATAGACCTCAATTTATTTATGTATCATGTCATGAAACAGAGTAGTCATGGCCCTTTGATAGGTTGCCCCGGCGTTCTTCAAACCGAACGGCATTACCTTGTAACAAAAGGTGCCCCATGGGGTGATGAACGAAGTTTTCTCCATGTCATTCGCCGCCATTTTGATCTGGTTATAGCCCGAGAATCCATCCATGAAGGAGAAAACTTTGAACTTTGTTGTACTATCTACCAGCATGTCAATGTGTGGTAAAGGAAAGTCGTCCTTTGGACTAGCCTTGTTTAGATCTCTGTAGTCGACACACATTCTAACCTTTTCGTCCTTTTTAGAAACGGGCACGATATTGGCTAACCATTGAGGATACTCTGATGTGGCGAGGAAACCCGCGTCAATCTGTTTCTGTACCTCCTCTTTGATTTTGATGGCCATGTCCGGGTGAGTCCGTCTCAACCTTTGTTTTACTGGCAGACATTCTGATCTCAATGGTAAGTGATGTTCCACGATGCTGGTATCCAACCCTGGCATATCCTGATAGGACCAAGCGAATACATCGGGAAATTCTCTGAGAAGCTTTATCAAACCCTCTCTGGCAGTTGGACTGAGCAGTGCCCCAATCCTGATTTCTTTTCTCTCTTTTTCTGAACCCAAGTTTACTGTTTCCAACGGTTCTTTGTGAGGTTCAATGGACCTTTCCTCTTGTCTGAGTAGTCGGGAGATCTCTTCTGGAATTTCGTTGTCAACTTCTTCTTCAGCCCCAAATACCGGGAACTCAAAGTTGGGAGAAGGCATCGGATCGTATGTTTCAACAGGGTTTAAAACAAGCAATCTGCATGACGTGATGATTCGTGTTTAGAAGAGATAGAGAAAATGTAAAAGTGTGTGCAGTGTATTTTTTTTACTGCTTGTTTTTGTTATTGAATTGTTTTTAGGATTACCATTTTCTGAGAAAAAGTAAAAAAGAGAAAATAGCAAATAATGCAGAAATTACAGAACGATGTTATTTTATTAATGAATAAGTCGATCCTTGAAACTACAGCCCTATAAAACAAAACTTTGTTGCTTCGGGCAAAGCGAAGAGGGAAAATTTACAGAAAGCGAGCCCTATTAAAACATCCGTTTCACCTGGGCAGGGTGAAAGGTTAAAAGATGGCAATTACTTTGACTGGTGAACGGCCTTCGGAACATCGACAGCAACCCATTGGCGGCGAACTCCTCGGTGAATCACAAAGTCTAGCACCTTCCTTGATTTGTCTTCAGAAATGACGCTGATTTCTAGTGGAGCATGATCATTGGAATCTGTCTCCCAGGAAAGATTGTCGTAGGAGGATTCCTCTGTTGCATTTTGCAGAGTAGTTGTGCTCTCAGGTACATCTCCCCATCCAGTAGGCTGGATATCTTCGAACCTGATACGAGAGCTTTCGGGAGCGGTGTACTTGACCATATAGTCGTATTTTCCACTCGGTTGTCCCAAGGTGTCCCAAACCTCTTTGGAACTGGAGGAGTCATCCCTCCCATTCTTCATCTGTGTCGGAGGAATCTTCCTCATTGATAACATGAATTGCCTGAGGCACTGCGTGAAGAAAACCTCCACTGTGGAAGAAGTTTTGAAGGGGATGAACACTTTCGTCGTTGGTAGCTGTCTGGGTACAGGTTGCAGAAAAACCAAGACCCTTCTTTGTTTTATTATCAATAGGAATGACAAGCTGTCCCCATCCGGTTGAATTGGTACTCTCGACCGCTTTGATAGCATCATTGTATGAAGAAATGGAAGTTCCTTCTTTGAACTGATTGTCCTTGCTTATCGACAGTGCTTAGAACTGCGTTCCAATAACCTCCTCGGGTTCTATACCAGTAGATGATGATAAGTTTCTTACAAGCAAGGCTTGTTCCCCACAAACTATGACAAGTTGATCGTTCTTGACGAACTTTAGCTTTTGGTGGAGGGTTGAAGTAACCGCTCCATCTTAGTGTATCCAAGGTCTTCCTAATAAACAATTGTACGTTGCCCGGATGTCCATGACCTGGAAAGTGACTTGGAAAGTGTGAGGACCAATAGTTATGGGAAGATCAACTTCGCCGATAACCGTTTTTCTGGATCCCTCAAATGCTTTGACGACGACCTCGCTGATTCTCATTGGAGGGCCTTTGAATGACAATTGCATCAAAGTGGACTTCGGCATAACATTCAGGGCTGACCCTATATCTACCAGTACGCTGGCTAAAGCATCGTCCTGGCAGTAAACTGTAATGTTGAGCGCCATGTTATGACGACGACCCTCTTCAGGTAATTCCTCATCACTAAATCCCAAATTGTTGCAGGAAGTGATGTTAGAGACAATGCTATCGAACTGTCTGATTATTACATCCTGTTCCACAAAGGGTTGCTCCAAGACTTTCTGTAGAGCCTCCCTATACGCTTCTGAACTGAGTAATAGTGATAATACCAAGATCTTTGAAGGATTTTGTAACAGTTGATCGACAATGTTGTATTCACTCCTTTGGATGAGCTTCAACATCTCATCATCATTTTTGAAAGGTCGGGATGACTGGATTGATCGACTGGTGGACCAGGAGCTTCCGTCTGAAGTTCCTTTTCTTTGTTAGGTTCCCCAACCCCTCAGTTGAAGATTCTGCTACTCCGTGTTACACGACTGATGTCTGCAATGTTCACGACAGAGGGTAATGGAATTTCCTTTCCATTTTCAATGGTTGTTGCACCGTATTTGTAAGGGATAGCCTTAGTTGATTCATACGGTAATGGTCCCGGCAGATAGATGACCACGGGAACCTTCTGATTTTTTTGACCATCGTAAGTAATCTCGATTCGTTCCCGGTTGGGAACCTTAGATTCGTCAAGTAGAGGGATGATGGCAAAAACATCCCTGGTCCTATAATGACCAGAGATTGTGACAACATCCTTAACTTGATTGGCAAGATAATTCGGCGTCCAGTTGATGGGCCCAGAACCCGGATATGGACGAATTTCTCCACGATCCACCTGACCCTGAAGAGCTGCTCTCACAAGGTAACACCCTTGGTTACTTTCCGAACAGACGCTACAACGGTCATAATTGTGTGGTGGCACATGGCCACGCCCACTTTGAATACAATGTAACCTCACTAGGTTAGCTTCCACTGATCGGACATCCTGACTCTGATGCCGAGTAGGATTCCTGTCGCTGATACTAATTTGCTGAGAATCTTCATCCATATAAATTGGCATACACCAGTGATTTAACAAGTGCTGAAGTGCCTCCGGACAAGGGTACAACCTTGATCGTTTTAGCAACCCGCCTTACAGCTTTGATAGTCGTGTGATATTAAGAATCCGAGTCGAACCTGTTCAGCATGTAACTCTACCAGGTTGGTATTCATCACGCGAATGTCAAAGATTTGAACCATATTGATCTGATAGGGATTCCTATCATGGTAGTCTTGGATCCATCCAAGATCCATCTGACGCTGGAGGGCCTCTTGTGTGAAAGAGCATCCCTGTTTGTTTTTAGAGAAGATATCACACTGGTGATAATCATGAGGTGGCACATGGCCATATCCACTCTGTCTGCAATGCATCTTGACCAGATTGGTTTTCAACAAGAGTACATCATGAATTTGATAGACATTGTTAGTCTCTTCCTTAATTAGATTGACTGCAGCCTTCTTATGTTGAGGCAGCGGGTTCGTAAGAACATTAGGATTTGTATCTTTGAAGGATAAGACCCCGCTCCTAACAAGCTTTTGCACGTCAGATTTAAAATTGAGACAATTCTCAATGTTATGCCCTGGACCTCCTTGGTGGTAAGGGCATGTTTGATCTACCTTAAGCCAGAAAGGTGGATTTTTCGATACTGTAAGCGGATATTTAGTCTGAATCTGACCCTTAGCCAGTAGTAATGGAAATAGTTCTGCGTATAACATGGGTATAGGATCAAACCCTGGTGGCCGTGTTGTACGGTTGTTGTTGTATGGAGGACGAGCCTGCTGAAGAGGCTTTTGTGTCCTTTGCTGATCAGGTTGGCTCTGCGCAACCTGAGGTTGATACGTTGGAATAGGTGCAGGGCTGATAGCAGGAGTTACAGCTGCTACCGGCTGATAACGTCGCCTTTGCTTTCCGAGAGAGATATTCCCAATATCTTGCTCTTTTTTCTTAGGGAGAGCACTACCGTATTTTTTAGTACTGCTCGTCGATCCAGTGTCTTTTACCAAACGGCCTCCTCAAGACGGACACCCATACCCACCATCTCGGTGAAATCACTGGGTGCACTGGTAACCATTCGGTCATAGTAAATTTAGCTTAAGGTCTTTAAGAAGATCTTTGTCATCTCTTTTTCCTCAAGAGGTGGACAAATTTGAGCGGTAATTTCACCCCACCTTTGAGCATACTCCTTAAAGGTTTCCTTGTCCTTTTGCGACATTGATCTAGGTTGATCTTTGTCGAGTGCCATGTCCAAATTGCATTTGTATTGTTGGACGAAGGCAGTGCCAAGATCTCTGAAAGTGTTGATCGTGGCACGGTTTAAACCCATGTACCATTTTAATGCGGCACCGGTTAAACTATCCTGAAAGTAGTGAATCAGTAGGTCCTAATTCTCCGTCTGAGCTGACATCCGCCGAGCGTACATCACCAGATGGCTCTGAGGGTAAGAGTTACCCTTGTACTTTTCAAAGTCGGGCACTTGGAACTTGTGCGGGACATTCACATTGGGGACCAAGCAGAGGTCTGTGGCATCCTTTCCAAATAAATCCTGACCGCGAATGGCTTGCAGTTCCTTCTGCATTTCCAGAAACTGCTCCTGGAATTCATCCATTCGGTCTAACATAGTTTCCTTTTTACCAGAAAGTATTTGTGGAATCTGTCCTTCCGGGACAGTGTGCACCACAGGGGGTGGTACCGTGACTACGACAGTGAATCTTGGCGTCTCCCGAAGTTTGTAACCTTCAGAAGTCTTCAGTATACCCCTGGCATCTTCGCTTTCTCAAAGTTTGTAACCTTCAGGCCCAGCGGCTTTTGTTGCGATTCCCTAATCTTCAGTGATCGGCAGAACATATCCTTCCGGGATATAGTTAACAGGCATGCCCCAATGACGATCTTTCGGCATCTGATACCTAGGATCATACTTTTCCACTATGGGCGTCGAGGTGATCTCTGAGATCACAGTTCTTTGTAGCCGAGCTTCTACCATGGCTTGCATGTCGTTATGAAGCTTTCTCATATCCTCTCTCAGAGCGTCGATCTCTTCCTTCAACTCTCTATTTTCTTCCTCAAGATCATCCATCTTTTTCTGACGATTGGCCCGAGTATTATACGAATGAGACAGTTTGACTCTAGAACCGAGACACAAACGTGAGATTCATAGGGAAGAAGAATATGCGATGTGAGAATGATGAATGCAATGATTATATTAATTGTTTTTTGGTTTAAT
Organism: Lathyrus tuberosus; assembly: GCA_022829125.1. Taxonomy (NCBI): domain Eukaryota; kingdom Viridiplantae; phylum Streptophyta; class Magnoliopsida; order Fabales; family Fabaceae; genus Lathyrus; species Lathyrus tuberosus. The sequence goes on from JALAZF010000428.1 coordinate 1,773,262, forward strand.
CAAAATAAACTTCAACAATTAGATTGCAAATATCAAACAGTGGGGAAACCCCTTTTTATTGAAATTCAAGGATTACAGAAACGGAAATACAGTAGATTACAAGGTGCAGAAATAGAAACCTAATCTAATGGGCCCCGAGTCCTCTCTGAAGAGAAATCGGGTGCTGACTCTGGTATTTTCCTTTTCTTTGACCGGGGCTCTTGGGCCGTTGTCGGGTTGTCATTCCTTTGCCAGGTGAAAGGAGTGAGCAAATTCCTTTGGTCATCTTGATTCTCTACAGCATGTTGCTCCAAAATTTCAATTAGAGCATCTTTTTCTTTCAGTGGTTATTGTATTTTGGTACACTCTACATCGAGGGTGCGATACGTGTTCTTCCAAGACCTTCTCTCCTTTTGAACTTTGTTGAGAGAAACCAGAAGCTTTTTAGTTTCCTTCATGAAGTACATGACAGATTCCTTTAGCGGAAGAATTCTGTGACGCGGATATGGCATTTTTAGCTTGAGAGCTCTAGTTTGTACCCAATGGAGATAAGGCTCCACCGAGACACTGTCCAGTTTTCCGAGAGACTCTCGTCCTTTCTTATGAACGTGTTTCCAAGCGTGCACTATTTCCATCTTTAGTGCTCTGTCATTTTCTCCTTCCTTGAAGAAAAGACCTTCTAGATGAACACCCCGTGGGACGTGTCTCATCGGGTATCCAAGCTGACGGCGAACCAATACCGGATGGTAGTTGATTCCTCCTTTAGTTCCTATGAGGGGTATGTTGGGGAAGTTTCCACAACGATCAATGATTCTGATTCCATCATAGATCCTATTACACCAATCTATATCAGAGTTGGTGAGGGATGTGATCTTCTGCGACCAACGTAAGGCACTCTTGCAATCCCAACGTAAGGCAAGTGAGAGGTAAACCATTTATAAAGCAGAGGTACACAGCATGTGATCTCCCCTCCGCTGTACAAATTTCCTAAGTGTACAGAATGATACGCATCTGCGAGCAAAGTCGGCACAGGATTTCCAATGAGAAAAACCTTAATGGAGTTAATATCGACGAAGTTTTTGATGTTGGGAAACAAAAATAACCCGTAGGTAAGCAAGACAAAGATGCTTTCAAAAGCAGTCACGTTTCCTATACTGGTAAAATACAGGGCTTTCTTTTTCAAGAACTGGGCTGGCAAACCTTGGATGCCACCCTTAGTGGTCATGTGAGTCCTGACCTCAGACTCGTCCAAATGAATTGCTCTTGCAATGGTCTGATTCTTTGAAATTTCTTCCAGTCCAGAAAATGGAGCTCGATCTGTAATGTGTAGATCAATCAAATGAGAATACTCCTCCAGTGTTGGTGTGAGCTGGTAATCCGGGAATGTGAAACAGTGATAAACCGGATCGTAAAACTGAATGAGCGCATCCATGATTCCCTCAATCACATAGACTCTTAACAGTGGTAGCAAACCTCCATGCTTGGCTCTGAAAGCCTCAGGGTCAGTGATCATCCTTGTTAACCTTCTCAAATCCTCTAACTTTGGAACCTTGATGGTGTACGTATGGGTTCTCCTTCTAACGAAATCCATTAGTGCAATCCTTTTCCCTGATATTAGCAATCACAGTCTTAGTTTAATTTGAAAAACAGAGAGACTAGAAGAGAAAATTTTTTTGAATGCTTTAATGTTTTTTAAATGAATGCATGAATGCAGCACACAAAAACATAGAAAAAACATGGGGTCAAAGGGTCGGTGTCATGAAGTTAAGGCTATACCCATCCCCAAAGGTTTAAACAAAGGTGATTTTTGTACCTGTACTCATTATCATCAGCTCCTCCCTGGAAAGCAAAACAACAAGCGGATCGCCAGCGAGTTGTAGCGCAATCTTAGAGTAACTGCCATTCACCAAGAATAGATCACCAGCCTCAAATGAGGGTAGTATCGCATAACAACTATTCCCGATAGTTTCCACACTACAAAAGAGTTTGGCTCCTCAGCTTCTCAGACATCACAATCGGCCCATTGTCTAGGTGAGAGAATGGGTTGCATTGGTCAGCCTTCATTGAGGTTGATGGTCGACCTCGTCGCCATCACTTATCTTAAGTGTATACTCAATCTTTCCACATGCGGCATCACACGCATTCCCATTAGCAGAAAAATAAACATGTATAGCAATTAGGAAAAGCAGTATATATATTTGTCTTAAACATCCTAGACTTTAAAGAGCTATGAATCCTAAGTTCCTGATAGAAATGGGTTCCCCGGCGGAAGCCCCAATCTATGGTTTTCACACAAGAGAAGAGAAAAAAGGTTAGAACCCTGCCCCACGGTGGGCGCCATTTTTCTGTGAAAAATGGGGATGACCGTGCCTAGATCTAACTTTGAAAGGCCCTACGGTCGGTGCCATTTTTCTGTAGCGAGCGATTTTGGACGCGGTTCTTAAGCGTTGGTCGCTCTCTGCGGTTGAGCCTACTACGGGTCGATTCATTTTTTATCCTATTGAAGCTGATGAAGGAAGGGAAATAGATGTCTCCAATTAACCCTGCTTTGCATACTGAGTTTAAACAGCGGTCTGTTAGGTTACGAATGCTATCAATGTGGGGGGCCTTTGTACTGGTTATTTGTATTTTCGCCAATATTGTTTTCTTTCTCTATGGGATTTTTGTTAGGATACTGCTTTAGATTAGGATATATGGGATTTTGGGTTTTTGTTTAGTGTGCTCGCTAAGATTTTTCTTTCAATCTTATGCCTACGTATTCCCGTTTACCGAAACAGGGAAATCAGAGCGTTCGTAGTTCCTCCTATTCTATGGAAGGAAATGGTGTTTTTGGTGTCTTGTTCAAAGCCCAAGACATGAAGCTAAAGGTGGTTTATATCTTATTCAAAGCCCAAGATGTGAAGCTGAAAATTTTATTTGTACCTTGTTCAAAGCCCAAGATATGAAGCTAAGGGGTCTCAACTTCAGAGAGAATTTGTCAACTCTAAAGGGGTCTGTTTGTCACAATTGTTGGGTGACTAACTGTAAAGGAGGATTACTTTGACCGGGATACGCGGATCTTAGCAATGCCATAATTTCCTTTATAGGGGGTTTTAACCTAAAGGAGAAGACTTTAACTCAGTTTAGAGCAATGCTATCTTTCCTTAGGAATTTATCATGCTAAAAGAGGGTCAGTGGCATGGATGTAGATGATCCAGAGGCTTGCCGCTTACAGAGATTAGATGAAGGGAGTTGTTGATGTTTGTGTACTGTGAATGAGGCACTACTTTGATGCTAAAAGGTTGATTGGATCAACCAGTGGTGTTCTTATATAAAGCCTAAGAGGGGGCTAATATGTGTCTCGTACAAAGCCCGAGAGAGAGGCTAAAAGGTTTTATTGACTTGACGAATGAGTCTTTTGGTATCTCGTATAAAGCCCGAGATGGAGGTTATTGTTTGTTTGGTTCAATAAGAACCTTTTTGTATCTCGTATAAAGCCCGAGATGGAGACGAAAGGAGTGATTGACTCAACGAGGGAGTCTTTTATGTGTCTCGTACAAAGCCCGAGAGAGAGGCTAAATGTTGTTTGACTCCGCTGGGGAGAATCATTGTACAAAGCCCAAGAGAGAGGCTATGGTGACTATTTTAGTTGAGTGACGGGCTCAGTATACTGATTTTGAAAGAGAAAATCATTTCTTATATGAGCAACCCTGTACTCAAGGATTTGATTCAAGGATCCGGGTTCTTCCTGTTCTTTAATGAAGTGGGAAATTCGAAGGGTATTGAGACTGTCCGAGTCTACGGGTTTCCTTCCTACTCTTGAAGGGTGCTTGAGAATGTCTTTGAGACTCAAGGAAATTAGACTGTCCAAGTCTAGAGTTTCATCTTTTGTACTATGGTTTGAGAAACAGTAGTAGACTCTTTGAAAGGATTGTTCTATGAAAATGATTAAGTTCTGTTCCTATACCTCTAGGAGGTCGTCGGGACAATTTGTAAGAAGCCCAAGAGGAGGCCGAAAACTTTTAAGAAGCTGACGGGTCCTTGTACTAAGCCCAAGAGGAGGCGAGGTTGCTTTTAGGAAGCCTGTGGGTCCTTGTACAATACCCAAGAGGAGGCCGATGCTTTTAAGAAGCCGATGGGTCCCTAAACCCCGAGAAGTTCAAGACAGGCTATTCACGAGGAATAGATCAAGCCAGGAAAGTTCGAGAATTTGAAAGAAACTCAAGAGATGCCATTCACGGAGAAAAGATCATCTCTGGGGAATAGAGTGTCTTTGACAACTTCTACGATCGACAGTCTATGAAAGGGTTCACAGAGAATGATGCCTTTCATGTCTCCATATTGTTTAACCCCAAGAGGAGGGAAGACTGTGTCTGGTAATCCTATGGGGATCTAGTTTAGACTATTTCTAAGAGTGATCAACGGGCTTATTGCTAGACGTAGTTGCCCGGGAAACTCTAAATATCTATACTATTATTACACAGTTGATATGAGTTTATGAAAGAAGACTTACAGTGAAACAGCCCCACAATACAGTTATATGTATATGAAAGCGGTAAATGAAAGCGGATAACCACTTACTCGGTTGTAGAGCTTCCATGCTGTTTGGTTAGTTGTTCAACAAAGAAAGATTGAAAACAATAGTATATTCAAAATCAAAGGAGAAAGTGCTTTGAAAAAGAACGATTTGGGGCTTACAGCTCATGGAGAGGCCCAGGGTTTTATCAGTGAGTGCACTGTTTGAATTTGTACATAGGGACTTATACAAGTGACTGAGGCCCAAAAATTGTTTTCAGTACAAAGGGGTGGGTCTTATACTCTCTCAAGAGGCCCAAAAAGGTTTTAAAGATGAGAAATGGGTCTAACTACTCGAGGGCAGGCCCAGTTGATTTGATTGTAAATGGCGATCGCGTCGAGTTTTTTTTTTTTAAATACAGTGGGACTTATACAAGTGACTGAGGCCCAAAAGACTTGGTATTTACAAAAAAAGGTTGGGTCTTACACTCTATTAGAGGCCCATGGTGTTTGAATGGGTCTTATAGCTCGAGGAGAGGCCCAATTTGTTAATTTTAAACTGGCGACGATTGCGTCGTTTATTTGAAAATGTATAGAGGGACTTATACAACGAATGAGGCCCAAAAAGTTTTCTGTACAAGGGGGTTGGGTCTTACACACTTTTAGAGGCCCAAAAAGGTTTTGAAAAAGTTTGATGAGGGTTGAATTGATTCAAAACCCTAATTTGTTTTCAAAATGTATTTTAAATTGAATAAAAATTCAATTAAAATGATCAATATTTGTTAAATACATGAAAACAAATTATGATCTTGGATCAATGTTCCAAAAAATTAGGTTTCTTCCTACAAAATGATTGAAGTCAAATTAGGGTTAGAAAACAAAGGGAGAAAAAATATTTTAAATGTTAAAAACACATAAAACATTAATTCTTTCCGAAAATATCAAATATTGGAAATAAATAATATTTTTGGGATTTTTTTGCTAAAATCAAATATTTAAATATTTTTGTGAATTATTGCAAAAAGAACCAATAAAAAATGATAAAAATTGAAGGAGTTATTAATATTTCAAATCATTAAAAATAATAATATGAAAAATAACAAAATAAACAAGTGATAAAAAGAAGTCTGGGGCGAGGGGGATTCGAACCCCAGACCTCTCGCTTGCCAATACACACAAAACCAGCTGATGAACCGCTGGGGCGCAATGCCAATTCAAATATAACATGGCAAGGGAAAAACAAATAGAGAATTTGTTGGATTTTCTGAAAATGGCGCCATGGCCATCTTCTTCCTCCAGCTCGTGCATGAAGCCCTCTATCTCACTCATCTCTCAACCATTTGACATGATTCAAACACCAAACTCATGCGTTTTTTCACAAGGAAGAAGATGGAAATACCCAATTTCATTCATTTTTAGTGTATAACAAATTATATCATTGTGGTCGTATGAACCCTAATTTTGCAAAAGCAATCGTGTTGACATGATTATGAATCCTATGATCAAATTTTCTGAGGGAAAACATTCAACATCTGATGGCAAGCAATTGGCAAAAATATCATGCGAGGAAATATGCATGGATCACGGAGTTGGAGTTTTGAGGCTTACCTTTATGCAAGCTGAAATGGAACTCTGCACAAACTTTGTTCCAGTTGTGAATTAATGATCCCTACAGCTTCAATGGATGTTATGGAGTGTGTTGCAAGCTTTGGAACACTTTGAAACTCTTTTGATCAAGCTGGAGACCACCACCTGCATAATTGAGGCATAATGGCTTGGTTGAAGGGTGATTTTGAGCCTGAGGTGTTACAGTCAGTGTTTAAGTGTTTGGACACCTCAAATAAATCATATGTGATGTTTTTGAGCAATTGGAATTGATTGCCTAAGGCTGCAACTCAAAACCCGATAGTGGTTACTCAAAAACCAAAAAACTTGAGGTTTAAGGAAGAATGAGAGAAAGCAGTGTTGTAACTGGCTTTGGTGTGAGTTGAATGATCCATTGGGACCTCTATTTATAGGTGATCAACTTTTGTTTTGGAGGAATAGTGAATGGCTGCTGGATCAGATCACATTTGCATGGATTGGCTTGGAGGATTTCTTCTCAAGCAAGGCAAGCTAGCCGTTCCCAAGAGCAGAGTTATGCCTTGACCAAAATCACATTCTTCAGATGTTTTTATTGTTGTTTAATCAGAGAACTTGACTGAGTAGAGTGAGTTTGTTGAAAATGCACTATTCCACATTAATGCCCTTTGAATTCAAGGCAAAATGTGCCAAAGTGGATGAATTTCAAGTTGGAAGATTCCTTGGCTTTTTGACTCAGCCCTATCAGTTGGATTAGTTGCATTGTGATTGGTTTGAGTACATGTGGCAGAGTGATCCTTGGTCTTTGGCTCAAAATCATGTGTGGCAAGCAAACATGCAAACTTATTTTTCCAAAACAGCTTGCAGCAACATGACTTTGGGCATGGATTTCTTTTGGCTCAAGATGAATCAGTTCATGCTAGTGAGCTCTTTGAATTCTTGGCAACATTTGCAACAACATTGATGTTTAACTTTGGACTTGATTCAGCTTGCATCTATGTGAAAAAATCCCATAGGTTTTGGTGTTTCCAACAAAATCTGTCTTGGACAGAATTTTTTCTAAGTGTTGGAAAAGTGATACTTTCATGTTTTCAGCCATTTTGGCTCACTCATAGCTCAAAATCCACAATTAATTGGAGTTAGGTCTAGTTGAAGTTTTTGTAGAGGGAAATTAGATCTACAAATCAAGCTTTGGATGGGGGAAAATAGCTTTGTGGTTTAGGAGTTATGGCCCTCCAAAGTTGGTACCCTATCCACTTTATTTTTAACTTAGAAAATTTTCTAAGTTTTTTATGGTTACCCCTTTTACAAGTTATCCAACTTTTCTTGATTTTTCTTGATGAATGATGATTCAAATCATACATTAACATCATTTTAGGGTTAAAAATCCATTTTGGTGAAAAATCTCAAAAAGTCCAAGTTGACTTTTGTGCACAGTTGACTTTTTATCAGATGAATTCCAAACCGTGCAATTCCTTAGGAAATCATGTCCTTGGCCTAAATAAAACTTGATGGACATGTTCCATGGGTGTTATAGGGTATATTGAATCATGTCCTAGGGTTTGGGAGCATGTCTTGGTCAAAAGTCAAAGTTAGAAATGACTTTTCTCGCGAAACCCTAATTGTGGTGCAGATGAAATTGAGGCTTGTTGCTCAAACTTCTTGGATTAATCCATTGTTCCAAATGGATCAATATGGTATATTAGAGACCCTCAAATCATGTCTTGAGGTCTTGGCTCATGATTTGCTCTAAAAGTCAATTTAGGGGTGAATTAGGTCAAGAAACCCTAATTCCTGATTTTTTATGTATGCATCCCCTGAGGTCAAATTGACTTGATGGTTGGGTCCATGAGGTTCCATGGAGTATATTAGGTTATGTTTTGGATCATTGGCTCATGCCCAGAGGAAAATTTCCCTCTGGAGACCTTGGTCGACCAAAACCCTAATTTGGCGACACTGGCGATCTTAAGGCTTGATCCACTTAGAAGTGAGCACCCTTGTGCTTAATCCTTGGAATGGGAGTCCTTTTTGATCCATGGTGTATGTTTGAGAGGTTAGACAAGTTCAAGATCATGTCATTCCTTGATTGATCATTTGTCTAAAGCTCTGAAAAGGCTCGAAACCCTAATTTTGATTGTAGTGGATGCTCACCCATCTTTGGGGAGACTGATGGTTCATCCATATTGTGGTGATGATTTTCACAATGATGGGAAATCTTAGTGGTCAAAATTTGGGGTATGACAATATGACATTGGCAAGTTGCCTTGCTGAAATCTGTCAAGGCAAGGCGGATTTTTACACTTTTGGTCGATTTGCCAAAATCAGCCAAATCCAAATGCTCCTATCCACTTGGACACCTCTGAGGATTGAATCTAAAGGGGACAATCACTGAGCCAAGCCTCCAAAGTCTTTGGAACAAGAAATAGCATGTTGAACCTAGAATCGCCAAAATAGGGACAAGACTCCAATTTTGGATTGGAGCATTCAATGGAAGCATCAAGGTGGCATGGACTGAGCCATTTGCAACTAAATTCAGTCAAGACTTATCCAAGACCAAGGGGACCAGCAGCCTGTGCCCTAACCTCAAGTCAATGGCTAGAGGAGACTTGGATTTTCATTTGCCAACATTGGCCAAACCTACTAAGCAGTTGCCATTCACTATTTCTTGCAAAACAAACTTGCTCTACTATAAATAGAGCTCAATTATGATCAGTTTGAGTACACCAAAGCCATCAAACAGATACTTTCCTCAAAATCTCTTCTTTCACTCCAATTTTGCCTTCTAAGGCAAGTCACTATCGGGTTTTGAGTTTGAAAGCTTTTCCAATCAAACCAATCACACACACACACACCTTACATACATCATATTGAAGTGATCCAAACACTAACATAACATCTGGAACACAGATTTCACAAAATCACCAGCCAATTGCTCAAGTTCTTGACAGATTTGCAGTTGGGGTACCATCTCAAGTTCCAGATCATTTCAGTCCATTCCAAGCATTCATACACACTCCATGGCACCTAGGGAAGCTATCCCGATCATTGGAACCTAGCTGTAACACCTCCAACACAAATCACGATCACCAGCTGCAAGTGGTAAGCATGAGCTCTTCTAACTCTATGATCCATGCAATTTTTGCTGCACAATAATTTGGCCATATGTTCATAATCATGTCTGGAATGTTTCCCCTCAATTAATTGCATTGTTTGAATCGTGTATCAAAAATCCTAGCCTTCATCCAGAAATTAGGGTTCTTGAGGATTTTTCGTGATTTCTTGTTTTATGCTTAATTTAAATGAAATTAATTGTCATAGACATGATCGTGAGGTTGAAACAAGTTGATTGGTATGTGGATTACATGATATGATTAAGTATTTAGTGAGATTGGAGAGAAAATGCAAATCTGGGCAAACCCAGAACACGCGCGTGTTCTTGGTGTGTTCTTGGCGCCATCTTTTGAAAATTCAAATATTTGAATTTTTTGATTTTATTTAATTGATTCAAAAATTAATTTCTCTCTGAGTTTTAATGATTTTGAGTTGATTCTTTTTTTAGTAATTCACAAAAATGTTAAAATATTTTATTTTCCCAAAAAATCCACAAAATATTATTTATTTTGTATAATTGATATTTTTGCAAAGAATTAATGTTTTAATTGTTTTTAACATTTAAAATATTTTTTCCACCTTGATTTTGCAACTTTTAATGCCTTCTAATTATTTTGTAGGTCAATACTTAATTTTTGAAGCATTAATCCAAGATCACAATTTGTTTTCCATATGTTAAACAATTTTGATCATTTTAATTGAATTTTTATTCAATTAAATACATTTTTTTAAAACAAATTAGGGTTTTTGGATTAATTCAACCCTAATAAATCATTTTCAAAACACTTTGGGCCTCTAATAGAGTGTAAGACCCAATCCTTTTTTTGACCAAATCATTTTTGGGCCTCAGTATATTGTATAAGTCCCGATACCGTCAAAAACAAACGGCGCGATCGTCGCCTCTTCAAAACAAGAAAACCTTAGGCCTACCCTCGAGTAGTAAGACCCATTTCTTTTCTTAAAACTCATTTGGGCCTCTATTAGAGTGTAAGACCCAACCCCCTGTGTACAAAAAACTTTTTGGGCCTCATTCGTTGTATAAGTCCCTCTGTACATTTTCAAATAAACGACGTGATCGTCGCCTTTTAAAAAAATCAATTGGGCCTCTCCTTGAGCTATAAGACCCATTCAAAATTTGTGGTCCTCTAATAGAGTGTAAGACCCAATACCCTTTTAACCAAAACAATTTTGGGCCTCACTTATTGTATAAGCCCCTTCGCGTTAAAAGAAAATCTCGGCGCGATCACCATTTCAAACGAAAAGTCAACTGGGCCTACCCTCGTGTTATAAGCCCCACTCTCACTCTTTTAAAACTTTTTGTGCCTCTTGAGAGAGTGTAAGACCCGTCCCTCTGTACAAAACGACAGTGCACTCACTGATAAAACCCTGGGCCTCTCCTTGAGCTGTAAGCCCCAAATCTTTCTTTTTCAAAGCACTTTCTCCTTTGATTTTGATATATACTTTTGTTTTCAATCTTTCTTTGTTGAACAACTAACCAAACAGCATGGAAGCTCTACAACCGAGTAAGTGTTTACACGCTTTCATTTACCGCTTTCATATACATATAACTGTATTGTGGGGCTTTTTCACTGTCAGTCTTCTTGCATAAACTCATATCAACTGTGTAATAATAGTATAGATATTTAGAGTTTCCCCGGCAACTACGTCTAGCACTAGGTAAAGCCCTATTGATCACTCTTAAATAGTCAAAACTACATCCACATAAGATTACCGGACACAGTCTTCCCTCCTCTTGGGGTTAAACAATATGGAGACATGAAAGGCAGCATTCTCGGTGAACCCTTTCATAGACTGTCACTCATAGAAGTTGTCAAAGAAACTCTATTCCCCAGAGATGATCTCTTCTCCGTGAATTGCATCTCTTGAGTTTCTTCCAAATTCTCGAACTTTCCTGGCTTGATCTATTCCTCGTGAATAGCCTGTCTTGAATTTCTCAGGGTTTGGGGACCCATAGGCTTCTTAAAAGCATCGGCCTCCTCTTGAGCATTGTACAAGGACCCACAGTCTTCCTAAAAGCACCCAACCTCCTCTTGGGCTTATTACAAGGACCCTTTGGCTTCTTAGAAGTCTTCACAGCCTCCTCTTAGGCTTCGTATAATGATCTCTTCCTGCGGGAATGATAGCCTCCTCTTGGGCTTCATACAAGGACCTCTCGGCTTCTTAAAAGTTTCCAGCCTCCTCTTGGGCTTCGTACAAATTATCCCGACGACCTCCTAGAGGTATAGGAACAGAACTTAATCATCTGCATAGAACATTCCTTTCAAAGAGTCTACTACTGTTTCTCAAAGCATAGTACAAAAGATGAAACTCTAGACTTGGACAGTCTAATCTCCTTGAGCCTCAAAGACATTCTCAAGTGACCCCTTCGTTAAATAGGAAGAAAACTCATAGAATCAGACAGTCTCAATACCCTTCAGATTTCCCACTTCCTTAAAGAACAGGAATAACCTGGATCCTCGAATCAAATCCTTGAGTATAGTGTTGCTCATATAATAACTGATTTTCTCTTTCAAAATCAGTATACTGGACCTGTCACTCAATTGAAACAGTCACCATAGCCTCCTCTTGGGCTTTGTACAATGATTCTCCCCAGTGGAGTCAAACAACGTTTAGCCTCTCTCTCGGGCTTTGTACGAGACTCATAAGAGACTCCCTCGTTGAGTCAATCACCCTTTCGCCTCCATCTCGGGCTTTATACGAGATACAAAAAGGTTCTTATTGAGCCAAAAAAATTTTAGCCTCCATCTCGGGCTTTATACGAGATACCAAAAGACTCCATCGTCAAGTCAAAACCTTTTAGCCTCTCTCTCGGGCTTTGTACGAGACACATATCAGCCTCCTCTTAGGCTTTATATAAGAAAACCACTGGTTGGTCCAATCAACCTTTTAGCATCAAAGTTGTGCCTCGTTCACAGTACACAAACATCAACAACTTTTTCCCCTTCATCTAATCGCTGTAAGCGGCAAGCCTCTGGATCATCTACATCTACGCCACTGTCCCTCTTTTAGCATGAGAAATTCCTAAGGAAAGATGGCATTGCTCTACACTAAGTTGAAGTCTTCTTCTTCAGGTTAAAACCCCCTATAAAGGAAATTATGGCATTGCTGGATTCACATATCCCAGTTAAAGTAATCCTCCTTTATAAACCAGTCACCCAACAATTGTGTCAAACAGACCCCCTTTAGAGATGACAAATTCTCTCTAAGGTCAACACCTTCAGCTTCACATCTTGGGCTTTAAACAAGATACAAACTACTTTCAGCTTCACATCTTGGGCTTTGAAAAAGATATATATCACCTTTCGCTTCACGTCTTGGGATTTGAACAAGACACCAAAACAACCATTTCCTCCCATAGAATAGGAGGAACTACAAATGCTCTGATTTCTCTATTTCGGTAAACGGGAATACGTAGACATATGATTGAAAGAAAAGTCTTAGCGAGCACACTAAACAAAAACCCAAAATCCCATACTCTCACATATCTATCAAGAAGCATCCGTCCTAAACATCTAAACTAACGCCACTTTTAAAAAAGTATACCCAATAGAGACCCCGAATCTTTGTAGCATCTGTAACCTAACAGACCGCTGTTTAACCTCAGTTTGCAAGCATGTTTAATTTGAGATATCTATTTCCCTTCCTTCATCAGCTTTAATAGGATAAAAAATGAATCGAGTTGTAGACACCAAAGAGCGATAGCGCTTCGCAACCGCGTCCAAAATCGCTCGCTACAGAAAAAATGGCGACTTCACTGGGGATTTGTCATTAGGATCTATGTCACCTTTGTAGTAAGATCATGTTCTCTTCTCATCTATTAGGTTGAAACTTTATAAGCGGCGCCCACCGTGGGGCTCTTCTACCCTTTTTTTTCTTTTCTCTTGTATGAAACCACAGATTGGGGCTTCCGCCGGGGAACCCATTTTTTGTCAGGAACATGGGATTCATAGCTTTAAAGGTCTAGGATGATTAGGAAAAATATATATACTGCTTTTCCTAATTACTATACGTGTTTATTTTTCTGCTAATGGGAATGCGTGTGATGCCGCATGTGGAAAAATTGAGTATACACTTAAGATAAGTGATGGTGACGAGGTTGACCATCAACCTCAGTGGAGGCTGACCAATGCAACCCATTCCCTCTCATAGGCAATGAGATGATTGTGATGTCTGAGAAGCTGAGGAGCCAAACCCTTTTATAGTGCGGAAACTATCAGAAATAGTTGTCACGCAATACTACCCTTATTTGAGGCTGGTGATCTATTCTCAGTGAATGGCACTTACTATAAGATTGCTCTACAACTCACTGGCGATCCGCTTGTTGTTTTACTTTCCTGGGAGGAGCTGATGATAATGAGTACAGGTACAAAAATCACCTTAGTATAAACCTCTGGGGATGGGTAGAGCCTTGACTTCATGACAACGACTCTTTGACCCCATGTTTTTTCTATGTTTTGGTGTGCTGCATTCATGCATTCATTTAAAAAACATAAAAAAAAACCTTCTCTTCTAGTCTTTCTGTTTTTCAAATTAAACTAAGACTGTGATTGCCAATGTCAGAGAAAAGGATTGCGCTAATGGATTTCGGTAGAAGGAGAACTCATAGGTATACCTTCAAGGTTACAAAGCTAGAGGATTTGAGAAGGTTAGCAAGGATGATCACTAACCAAGAGGCTTTCAAAGCCAAGCACGGAGGTTTGCTATCTCTGCTAAGAGCCCATGTGATTGAGGGAATCATGGATGCGCTCGTTCAGTTTTATGATCCAGTTTATCACTGTTTCACATTCCCGGATTACCAGCTCGCACCAACGCTGGAGGAGTATTCTCATCTGATTGATCTACACATTACAGATCAACCTCCGTTTTCCGGACTGGAAGAAATTCCAAAGAATCAGACCATTGCAAGAGCAATTCATTTGGACGAGTCTGAGGTCAGGACTCACATGACCGCTAAGGGTGGCATCCAAGGTTTGCCAACTCTGATGTAGATTGGTGTAATAGGATCTATGATGGAATCAGAATCATTGATCGTTGTGGAAACTTCCCCAACGTACCCCTTATAGGAACTAAGGGAGGAATCAACTACCATCTAGTTCTCGTTCGTCGTCAATTTGGATACCCGATGAGGCATATTCCGCCGAATGCTCATCTGAAAGGTCTTTTTTTCAAAGAAGGAGAAAACGACAGGGCACTAAAGATGGAAATAGTGCAAGCCTGGAAGCATGTTCATAAGAAAGGACGAGAGTCTCTGGGAAAACCAGACTGTATCTCGGTGGAGCCTTATCTCCACTGGGTACAAACTAGAGCTCTCAAGCTAAAGATGCCTTATCCGCATCACAGAATTCTTCCGCCAAAGGAATCTGTCATGTATTTCATGACGGAAACAGAAAAGCTTCAGGTTACTCTCAACAAAGTTCAAAAGGAGAGAAGGTCTTGGAAGAACAAGTACCGCACCCTCAACATAAAGTGCATCAAAATACAGCAACTACTGAAAGAGAAAGATGCTCTGATTGAAATTTTGGAGCAACATGCTATAGAGAATCAAGATGACCAAAGGAATTTGATCGTTCCTTTCATCTGGCAAAGGAATAACAACCCGACAACAGCCCAAGAGCCCTGGTCAAAGAAAAGGAAAGTACCAGAATCAGCACCCGATTTCTCTTCAGAAAGTACTCGGGACCCATTAGCTTAGGTTTCTGTTTCCACACCTTGTAATCTACTATATTTCCATTTCTGTAATCCTTTGAATTCAATAAAAAGGGGTTTCCCCACTGTTTGATATTTGCAATCTAATTGTCGAAGTTTATTTTGGTTAAAAAAAGAACAATTAATATAATCATTGCATTCATCATTCTCACGTAACGTACTCTTCTTCCCTACGAATCTCGCGTTTGTGTCTCGATTCTAGAGTCAAATTGTCTCATTCATACAATACTTGGGCCAATCATCAGAAAAAGATGGATGATCTTGAGGAAGAAAACAGAGAGTTGAAGGTAGAGATCGACGCTTTGAGAGAGGATATGAGAAAGCTTCATAACGACATGCAAGCCATGCCAGAAGCTCAGATACAAAGAACTGTTATCTCAGAGATCACCTCGATGCCCATAGTGGAGAAGTATGATCCTAGGTATCAAATGTCGAAAGATCGTCCCTGGGGCAATGCCCGTTAACTATATCCCGGAAGGATATGTTCCGCCGATCACTGAAGATCAAAGAATCACAACATAAGCCGCTGGGCCTGAAGGTTACAAACTTCGGGAAAGCAAAGATGCCAGGGGCATACTGAAGACTCCTGAAGGTTACAAACTTTGGGAAACGCCAAGATTCGCTGCCGTAGTCACGGTACCACCCCCTGTGGTGCACACTGTCCCGGAAGGACAGATTCCACCGATACCTTCTGGTAAAAAGGAAACTATGTTCGATAGAATGGATGAATTCCAGGAACATTTCCTGGAAATGAAGAAGGAGCTGCAAGCTATTCGCGGTCAGGATTTATTTGGAAAGGATGCCGCAGACCTCTGCTTGGTCCCCAATGTGAAAGTTTCGCACAAATTTCAAGTGCCCGACTTTGAAAAATACAAGGGTAACTCTTGCCCACAGAGCCATCTGGTGATGTACGCTCGGCGGATGTCAGCTCAGACAAAGAATCAGGACCTACTGATTCACTACTTCCAGGATAGTTTAACCGGTGCCGCATTAAAATGGTACATGGGTTTAAACCGTACTACGATCAGTACATTCAGAGATCTTGGTATTGCCTTCGTCCAACAATACACATACAATTTGGACATGGTACCCGACAGAGATCAACTCAGATCGATGTCCCAAAAGGACAAGGAAACCTTTAAGGAGTATGCTCAAAGGTGGCGTGAAATTGCCGCCCAAATTTGTCCACCTCTTGAGGAAAAAGAGATGACAAATATCTTCTTAAAGACCTTAAGCTCATTTTACTATGACCGAACAGTTGCCAGTACACCCAGTGATTTCACCGAGATGGTGGGCATGGGCGTACGTCTTGAGGAAGCTGTCCGAGAAGGACGTTTGGTAAAAGACACTAGATCGACGAGCGGTACTAAAAAATACGGTAGTGCTCTCCCTAAGAAAAAAGATCAAGATATTTGGAATATCTCTCTCAGAAAGCAAAGGCGACGTTATCAGCCGGTAGCAGCTATAACTCCTGCTACCAGCCCTGCGCCTATTCCTACGTATCAACCTCAGGTTGCGCAGAGCTAACCTGATCAGCAAAGGACACAACAGCCTCTTCAGTAGGCTCGTCCTCTATATAACAACAACCGTGCAACACGACCATCAGGGTTTGATCCTATACCCATGTTGTACGCAGAACTATTTCCATTACTACTGGCTAAGGGGCACATTCAGACTAAATCTCCTCTTACAGTACCGGAAAATCTGCCTTTCTGGTTTATGGTGAATCAAACTTGCCCTTACCACCAAGGGGGATCAGGGCATAACATTGAGACTTGTCTCAATTTCAAGTCCGACGTGCAAAAACTTGTTAGGAGCGGGGTCTTATCCTTCAAGGATACAAATCCTAATGTTCTCACAAACCCGCTGCCTCAACATGAGAAAGCTGCAGTAAACCTGATTGAGAAAGAATCTAACAATGTCTATCAAATTCTCGATGTACTCTTGTTGAAAACCAATATGGTCAAGATGCATTGTAGACAGAGTGGATATGGCCATGTGCCACCTCATAACTATCATCAGTGTGATATCTGCTCTAAAGACAACCAGGGATGTTCTGTGGTGCGATCAGCTCTACAAGAACAAATAGATCTCGGATGGATCCAAGAGCACCGAGTTCGTGGAGTTAACATGGTTTACACGAATTCCAACGTCATTCAGAACCACGATATCCGTGCAATGAATGTCAATCTGGTGGCAATGCACTCAAGGTAGAGCCAGTATCATAATCTTCCACGACGCGATTACAGTTCTTGTCTGACTTGCTCGATAAACAAACAGGGATGCTCTTTCATACAGGAGGCCCTCCAGCGTCAGATGGATCTTGGATGGATCCAAGACTACCATGATAGGAACCCTTATCAGATCAATATGGTTCAAATCTTTGACATTCGCTTGATGAATACCAACTTGGTAGAGTTACATGCTGAACAGGTCCGACTCAGATTCCTGGTGTCAAATAATTATCCCAGCTGTAAGGCTGGTTGCGAAAACGATCGAGGTTGTACCCTTGTCCAGGAGGCACTTCAGAACTTGTTAAATCATTGGTGGTTGCCAATCTACATGGATGAAGATACTCAGCAAATTAGTATCAGTAACAGGAATCCTACTCGGCGTCAGAGACAGGATGTCCGGTCAGTGGAAGCTAACCTAGTGAGGTTACATTGTATTCAAAGTGGGCGTGGCCAGGTGCCACCACACAACTATGACTGTTGTAGCGTCTGTTCGAAAAGTAACCAAGGGTGTTACCTTGTGAGAGCAGCTCTTCAGGGTCAGGTGGATCGTGGAGAAATTTGTCCATATCCGGGTTCTGGACCCATCAACTGGACACCGAACTACCTTGCCAATCAAGTCGAGGACGTTGTCACAATCTCTGGTCATCATAAGACTAGGGATGTTTCTGCCATCATCCCTCTGCTTGATGAATCAAGAATTCCCAACCAGGAACAAATCAAGATTACTTACGATGGTCAGAAAAATCAGAGGGCTCCCGTAGTCATCTATCTGCCGGGACCATTACCGTATGAATCAGCTAAGGTTATCCCTTACAAATACGGTGCAATGACCATTGAAAATCGAAAGGAAATTCCATTACCCTCTGTCGTGAACATTGCAGACATCAGTCGAGTAACACGGAGTGGTAGAATCTTCAACCGAGGGGTTGGGGAATCCAACAAAGAGAAGGAACCTCAAGCAGAAGTTCCTAATCCACCAGTCAGTCAATCCAGTAATCCCGACCTTTTGAAAAATGATGATGAGATGCTGAAGCTCATCCAAAGGAGTGAATACAACATTATGGATCAACCGTTACAAACTCCTTCAAAGATCTCTGTGTTATCACTGTTACTCAGTTCAGAAGCGCATAGGGAGGCTCTACAGAAAGTCATGGAGCAAGCCTTTGTGGAACAGGATGTAACAATCAGACAGTTCGATAGCATTGTCTCTAACATCACTTCCTGCAAATATTTGGGATTTAGTGATGAGGAATTACCCGAAGAGGGTCGCCGTCATAACATGGCACTCAACATTACAGTTAACTGCCAGGACGATGCTTTAGCCAGCGTACTGGTAGACACAGGGTCAGCCCTGAATGTTATGCCGAAGTCCACTTTGATGCAATTATCATTCAAAGGCCCTCCGATGAGAATCAGTGAGGTCGTCGTCAAAGCATTCGACGGATCCAGAAAAATGGTTATCGGTGAAGTTGACCTTCCCATAACTATTGGTCCTCACACTTTCCAAGTCACTTTCCAGGTCATGGACATCCGGGCAACATACAGTTGTTTATTAGGAAGACCTTGGATACATCAGGCTGGAGCGGTTACTTCAACCCTCCACCAAAAGCTAAAGTTCGTCAAGAACGATCAACTTGTCACAGTTTGTGGGGAACAAGCCTTGCTTGTGAATAACTTGTCATCATCTACTGGTATAGAACCCGAGGAAGTTTTTGGAACGCAGTTCCAAGCACTGTCAGTAAGCAAGGACAATCAGTTCAAAGAAGGAACTTCCATTTCTTCATACAATGATGCTATCAAAGCGGTCAAGAGTACCAATACAAAAGGATGTGGACAGCTTGTCATTCCTACTAGCAATACAACAAAGAAGGGTCTTGGTTTTTCTGCAACCTGTACCCAGACAGCTGCCAACGATGAAAGTCTTCATCCCCTTCAAAACTTCTTCCACAGTGGAGGTTTCCTTCACCCAGTGTCTCAAGCAGTACATACTATCAATGAGGAAGATCCCTCTAACACAGATGAAGAATGGAAGTCCTATCTTAACAAGGACGGTTATATGTCTCAGGAAGAGGTGCCTACGCCATTTTGCTATCCCGCACAGAGTCCGAGATTTATACCCAGGTCAGATGTCGAAATGATATACGGAGACTATGATCCGGAAGGATGTCGTGCTCCGCCAAACTCATTAGAGAACGACACTCTGATGAAAGACCAATTTGACTACAACTACTATGGCCCAATGGATGGTCTGCCAATGTGGCAACCTTACCCAGGAAACTTGGGGCAAGCGAGTCAGCCGAACAATGAAAATCAGTTGACCATCATTGAACAGAATACCTGTGTCCCCACCATGCCATGGGATCAACACTCAGGTCATTCAGAAACTACTCAACATAAAGATGAATTCGCAACGTTTGCAGGACTTGAATTCATCAACTATGCTTTTCCCGAGGTCAACGTCATCGAGAGGGATGACTCCTCCAGTTCCAAAGAAGTTTGGGACACCTTGGGACAACCGAGTGGAAAATACGACTATATGGTCAAGTACACTGCGCCCAAAAGCTCTCGTATCAGGTTCGAAGACATCGAGCCAACTGGATGGGGAGATGTAGTTGAGAGCACAAATACTATGCATAATACAACTGAGGAATTCTCCTACGACAACTCTGCCTGGGAGACATATTCCAATGATCCTGCTCCACCAGAAATCAGAGTTATTTCTGAAGACAAATCAAGGAAGGTGCCAGACTTTGTGATTCACCGAGGAGTTCGCCGCCAATGGGTTGCCGTTGAGGTTTCGGAGATTGTTCATCATTCAAAGTAATTGCCATCTTTTAACCTTTCACCCTGCCCAGCTGAAACAGATGTTTTGATAGGGCTCGCTTTTTGTAAATTTCCCTCTTCGCTTTTCCCAAAGCGATAGAGTTTTGTTTTATAGGGCTGTAGTTTCAAGAATCGACTTGTTCATTAATAAAATAACGTCGTTCTGTAATTTCCGCATTAATTGTTGTTTTCTCTTTTCGTTTTTCAGAAAATGGTAATCCTAAAATCAATTAAAAATAAAAACAAGCAGTAAAATAAAACACTGCACACACTTTTGCATTTTCTCTATCTCTTCTAAACACAAATCATCACGTCATGCAGATTGCTTGTTTTAAACCCCGTTGAAACATACGATCTGATGCCTTCTCCCAACTTTGAGTTCCCGGTATTCGAGGCTGAAGAAGAAAATGATGACAAAATTCCAGAAGAGATCTCCCGATTACTCAGACAAGAGGAAAGGTCCATTGAACCTCACAAAGAACCGTTGGAAACGGTAAACTTGGGTTCAGAAAAAGAGAGAAAAGAAATCAGGATTGGGGCACTGCTCAGTCCAATTGCCAAAGAGAGTTTGATAAGGCTTCTCAAATAATTCCCCAATGTATTCGCTTGGTCCTATCAGGATATGCCAGGGTTGGATACCAGCATCGTGGAACATCACTTACCGTTAAGATTGGAATGTCCGCCAGTAAAGCAGAGGTTGAGACGCACTCACCTAGACATGGCCATCAAAATCAAGGAGGAAGTACAGAAACAGATTGACGCGAGTTTCCTCACTACATCAGAATATCCTCAATGGTTAGCCAATATCGTACCCGTTCCGAAAAAGGACGGAAAGGTCAGAATGTGTGTCGATTGCAGGGATCTGAACAAGGCTAGTCCAAAGGACGACTTTCCTTTACCACACATCGACATGCTGGTGGACAGTACAGCAAAGTTCAAAGTTTTCTCCTTCATGGATGGATTCTCGGGCTATAATCAAATCAAAATGGCGCCGAAAGACATGGAGAAAACTTTGTTCATCACCCCATGGGGCACCTTTTGTTACAAGGTAATGTCGTTCGGTTTGAAGAACGTCGGGGCAACCTATCAAAGGGCCATGACTACTCTGTTTCATGACATGATACATAAAGAAATTGAGGTATATGTTGATGATATGATTGCAAAATCAAAAACAGAGAGTGAGCACGTTGAACATCTGTCAAAATTGTTCGAACGTTTAAGAAAATTCAAGCTCCGCTTGAATCCTAACAAGTGCACCTTCGGTGTCCGTTCAGGGAAACTACTAGGGTTCATCGTCAGCCAGAAAGGGATTAAGGTTGATCCTGACAAGGTCAAGGCCATTCGAGAAATGCCTTCTCCGAAAACTGAAAAACAAGTCAGAGGATTCCTGGGACGTTTGAACTACATCTCCAGATTCATATTCCTTATGACCGCGACCTGCGCGCCAATCTTCAAATTACTCAAAAAGAATCAGGACTGTGTTTGGTCAGAAGATTGCCAAACCGCCTTCGACAGTATCAAGGAATATCTGTTGAATCCTCCGATTCTATCACCTCCAGTGGAAGGAAGACAACTGATCATTTACCTCACAGTTCTAGAGGACTCAATGGGATGTGTACTTGGCGAACAAGACGAAACTAAACAGAAAGAGTCTGTCATTTACTATCTGAGCAAGAAATTCACTGATTGCGAAACTCGGTACACGATGCTCGAGAAAACTTGTTGCGCTTTGGCTTGGGCAGCCAAACGTCTTTGCCAATCATGATTCGTCATACTACTTGGTTAATCTCAGAAATGGATCCAATCAAGTATGTCTTCGAAAAACCTGCTCTCACGGGAAGAATCGTCCATTGGAAGATGTTGTTATCAGAGTATGACATAGAGTACCACGCTCAAAAAGCCGTTAAAGGAATTATTTTAGCCAATCATTTGGCTCATCAACCGATTGACAATCAAGAATCAATCGGGTTTGACTTCCCAGACGAAGATGTCATGTATCTAAAGATGAAAGACTACGATGAACCGCTACCCAATGAAGGGCTAGAACCAGGTTCCCAATGGGGACTTATCTTTGATGAAGCAGTTAATCATTATGGAAACAGAATTGGGCAATCATTATTACCCCTCAGGGTACCCACATTCCTTTCACCGCTCGACTTACGTTTAAATGTACGAACAACGAGGCCGAATACGAAGCTTGTATTATGGGTCTCGAAGAAGCGATTAATTTGAGGATCAAGAACTTGGACGTATACGGCGACTCAGCCCTGGTTATCAATCAGATAAAAGGAGATTGGAACACATACCAATCAGGATTGATTCCTTACAAAGACTACGCAAGAAGGTTGCTACCTTTTTTCAACAGAGTTGAGTTTCATCATATCCCTCGTGAGGAGAATCACATGGATGGTGCATTAGCCACTATCTCTTCCATGATTAGTGTAGGTCAATGGAATGACATACCTAAGATCGACATAATGCGCCTTGAAAGGCCCGCTTACATCTTCATGATTGAAGCAGTCATAGACAACAAACCTTGGTATCACGATATCAAATGCTTCCTTCAGAAACAAAAGTACCCATCCGAGGCATCCAGGAAAGACAGAAAAACCCTCAGAAGATTGGCTGGAAACTTCTTCCTGAGCGGTGACACTCTCTATAAGAGAAATTTTGACATGGTCTTGCTCCGATGCATAGACAGACCAGAAGCAGAAATGCTGATGAAAGAAATTCATGAAGGATCCTTTGGCACTCATGCCAATGGACACACAATGGCGAGAAAAATTCTGAGAGTAGGGTACTATTGGTTGACAATGGAATCCGACTGCTACAAGTACATGAGGAGGTGTCACAAGTGTCAGATATACTCCGACAAAATTCATGTACCGCAAACGCATCTCAAAGTTCTCTCTTCCCCATGGCCATTCTCGATATGGGGAATCGACATGATTGGCATAATTGAGCCTATGGCTTCAAACAGACATCGGTTCATCCTGGTAGCCATTGACTACTTCACCAAGTGGGTCGAAGCAGCGTCATTTGCTACTGTAACCCGACAAGTGGTGGTCCGATTTATCAAAAAAAATATCATCTGCCGTTATGGTGTTCCAAGCGAGATCATTACTGATAATGGATCTAACTTGAACAACAAGATGATGAAAGAGTTGTGTGTAGAGTTCAAGATCGAACATCATAACTCATCTCCCTACCGACCCAAATGAACGGAGCGATAGAAGCGGCCAATAAGAACATCAAGAAGATCATTCAAAAGATGGTTGTAACCTATAAATATTGGCACGAGATGCTACCCTTTGCTCTTCACGGTTATCGCACATCTGTCCGCACTTCAACAGGGGCAACCCCTTTCTCTCTAGTGTATGGCATGGAAGCAGTGCTCCCCATAGAAGTAGAGATCCCGTCAATCCGAGTATTGATGGAAGCTAAGCTCACTGAAGCCGAATGGTGTCAAAGCCGACACGAGGAACTGAATATGATCGAAGAAAAGAGAATAACAGCACTATGCCATGGCCAATTGTATCAATAGAGAATGAATAGGGCATTTGACAAAAAGGTCCGACCTCGTGTCTTCAGAAAAGGAAACCTCGTGCTCAAGAAGATACAATCATTTCTCACAGATTCTCGGGGCAAGTGGACTCCGAATTACGATGGCCCCTATGTGGTCAAGAAAGCTTTCTCAGGCGGCGCCTTGAGACTTGCAACCATGGACGAAGAGGAATTTTCCTACCCCACAAATGTTGATGTAGTCAAGAAATACTTTGCCTAAACTAAAAAACTAAAAAAAAAAAACGTCTCGGTGGATTGAAAACCCGAAAGGGCGGTCCAGGCAAAAGTTAGAGACAAAATTAAAAAATCATCCCGGTGATTTGGAAACATCACAGTACAATCCAGGCAAAAGTTAGGGATAATGGCAAGTAACTATGTTCAACAGAGGCAAGTCCCTCAGCAGCAGTTACTCCATCCATCGGAGGAAAACTCCAGTCAAGGTCATCTTCGACAGAAGCTCAGGATGCCCCGAATTCAAAGTTGGTAAAAGGATAGTGGTTGTTATGTTTCAACGTAGCCCTTTTCCCTGTAAATTACCATTTTCTTCGGAATCATGCGTTTGGCTGATCTCCATCTTATCAATAAAATTTGAGTCCTTGTGCTTTTGTTTGTAATTCTTATTTGTTTTAGCTTTACAGAATGGCGTTTTAACATGATTAACGATTCTTGAAATAAAACAAAAATGAATTTACTTGTTAAAACTTTTTCTGCTTTTTAATAAAGTCGACAATTTCTTTTGACTGTTGAACAACAAAGGAACATCAACCACTTCTCCAGAAGTAAGTGAACTTCAAAGTGCAGAATCAAAGTACTCCTTCTAGGCCAGTACGCCTGAACGGGGGATCAACTGTATGAGATGCGGCTTTCCCCATCTGATACCCTCGGCCGAGTTCTCATCTCCTAAGCCCGGCCAACATAGGTCCCCAACAGGGACTATCTTTCCTAAGCAAGGTGGAATTGCTATCTTGAACCAACGATACTTTTTCGCCCCGTGATGGCCGCGTATTTAGTCATGTTCATCTTTTAGTTTGTGTGTCGCGTCAGTTTTGTCAGCATATACATACATACATCATGCATTATTGATTTGCATTCACATTTCATATTGCATCACTATCACTCTAGTCGGTCTTGTCCCCTAGTGATAGAAGTTCTCTCAATCGAGTTGTCAGTTCTTGCCTCGTCAGGAAACGCTGTGTTTGAACAACCTCGCCTCCAGTTTATTTCTAGAAGGAAGTTGGCCCTTGACCACTTTGATAACTTGAACCTCTGAAAAACCAGAGGAACTTTCAGTCAGCATCACTCTTCGCCATTGAAGATGATATCCTTGCTTTCCCGGATTAAGGAAAATCCAAAGAGAAAGCCTCGTAATCAGAGAATCGGCAGCATGCCAGTTTTGCTCCGAAAAGACCGCTGATGAAAAGGTCATCGGCACCTCAAAATTGGACCCCATCATATGGCATTTCTCTGGGAAGATCCCGAGAAAAGTATGATGTAAGATCCCACGCAGAAGCAGCCTATCAAGAGACTCGTTTTCCCCAGATAGAGTCTGCAAATGGCGTCTCCAACAGAGAAGTTTGTGCAACTCTACAACTCAGACGACTGGGTTCCCCAGCAACTCTGACATCAAAACTTTTTCTATCAAATGGCATCTCCCCAGGAAAATTCGTCGAGAAGTTTGAGGAAAACCGCTACAATAGCGTCCCTTGTCAATAAAGTTTATTGACAAAAGAAACTTAGACCAGTTCCTTGGTAGGAAACCAGGATCAAGGGGAAGTTTAAATCAGAAACTAAGACCAGTTCCTTGGTAGGAAACCAGGATCGAGGGGAAGTTAACAAGAGAAACTAAGACCAGTTCCTTGGTAGGAAACCAGGATCGAGGGAAAATTTACCTTTTCTAAGCATCATCGCTTAGCTAAAGAAGATGAATGCGTAAGCTACCATTCATAACCACCATCAAAATTTCGGGTATTCCGATATTTAATCCTCTTGCACCCCGAATGCCCGAATACCTTGGTCATTCACGCCTTCGTGTCCAAGAAGATTAAATAGGGGCATCTGTCATACCCCAAATTTTGACCACTAAGATTTCCCATCATTGTGCAAATCATCATCATAATATGGATGAACCATCATGCCTCATCAAATGCCTCAAGGGTTGTTTAGCATTCATTACAATCAAAATTAGGGTTTCAAGCCCTCTCTGAGTGCTTAGACAAAGGATCAATCAAGGAATGACATGATCTTCAACTTGTCTAACCTTTCAAACATCCACAATGGATGAAAAGGACTCCCACTTCAAGGATCAAGCACAAGGTTGCTCCCTTCTAGGTGGATCAAGTCTCAAGATTGACACTGTCACCAAATTAGGGTTTTGGACGACCAGGGCCTCCAGATGGAAATTTTTCATCTGGGCACAAGCCAATGATCCAAAACATAACCTAATGTACTTCATGGGACCTCATGGACCCAATCATCAAGTCAATTATTCCTCAGGGGATGCATTCATCAAAAATCAGGAATTAGGGTTTCTTGACCTAATTCACCCCTAAGTTGACTTTTAGGGCAAATAATGAGCCAAGACCTCAAGATAGGGTTTGAGGGTCTCTAATGAACTATATTGATCCATTTGGAACAATGGATTAATCCAAGAAGCTTGAGCAACAAGTCTCAATTTCATCTGCACCACAATTAGGGTTTTGCGAGGAAAGTCAACTGTAACTTTGACTTTTGACCAGGACATGCTCCCAAGCCCTAAGACATGATTCAATATACCCTATGACACCCATGGAACATGTCCATAAAGTTTGATTTAGGTCAAGTACATGATTTCATGAAGAATTGCACAGTTTGGAATTCATCTGATAAAAAGTCAACTGTGCACAAAAGTCAACTTTGACTTTTTGAGATTTTTCACCAAAATGGATTTTTAACCCTAAAATGATGTTAATGTATGATATTAAATCATCATTCATCAAGAAAAATCAAAGAAAGTGGGATAACTTGTAAAAGGGGTAACCATAAAAACTTAGAAAATTTTCTAAGTTATGGAAAAAGTGACACTAATGTGCCAACTTTGGAGGATCATAACTCCTAAACCACAAGGCCATTGTTCCCCATTCAAAGCTTGATTTGTAGATCTCATTGCCCTATACAAAAGCTTCATACTGACCTATGTCCAAATTCCTCATGGATTTTGAGTTATGGAGTGATCAAAATCAAGAAAAGTTACTTTGTTCCAACACTTAGTGAAAATTTCACTAAGTCAGATTTTACCTTACTTTTTGCCAAATGTAGGGGGATTTTTCACTTGGATTCAAAAGAGATCAAAACCAAACATGTTCAAACAATTGTTGTATCATGTAAGGGCTTTCCAAAATGGCCAAGAACATTACCAAATTCAATTTGAGTCATGAGATATGACATTGGCAAGTTGCCTTGCTGAAATCTGCCAAGGCAAGGCAGATTTTTAAACTTTTGGTCGATTTTCCAAAATCAGCCAAATCCAAATGCTCCTATCCACTTGGACACCTCTGAGGATTGAATCTAAAGGGGACAATCACTGAGCCAAGCCTCCAAACTCTTTGGAACAAGTAATAGCACGTTGAACCTAGAATGGCCAAAATAGGGACAAGACTCCAATTTTGGATTGGAGCATTCAATGGAAGCATCAAGGTGGCATGGACTGAGCCATTTGCAACTGAATTCAGTCAAGACTTATCCAAGACCAAGGGGACCAGCAGCCTGTGCCCTAACCTCTAGTCAATGGCTAGAGGAGACTTGGATTTTCATTTGCCAACATTGGCCAAACCTACTCAGCAATTGCCATTCACTATTCCTTGCAAAACAAACTTGCTCTACTATAAATAGAGCTCAATTGTGATCAGTTTGAGTACACCAAAGCCATTAAACAGATGCTTTCCTCAAAATCTCTTCTTTCACTCCAATTTTGCCTTCTAAGGCAAGTCACTATCGGGTTTTGAGTTTGAGAGCTTTTCCAATCAAACTAATCGCACACACACCTCACATACATCATATAGAAGTGATACAAACACTCACATAACATCTGGAACACAGATTTAACAAAATCACCAGCCAATTGCTCAAGTTCTTGACAGATTTCCAGTTGGGGTACCATCTCAAGTTCCAGATCATTTCAATCCATTCCAAGCATTCATACACACTCCATGGCACCTAGGGAAACTATCCAGATCATTGGAACCTAGCTGTAACACCTCCAACACAAATCACGATCACCGGCTGCAAGTGGTAAGCATGAGCTCTTCTAACTCTATTCATAATCATGCATGGAATGTTTCCCCTCAATTAATTGCATTGTTTGAATCGTGTATCAAAAATCCTAGCCTTCATGCAGAAATTAGGGTTCTTGAGGATTTTTCGTGATTTCTTGTTTTATGCTTAATTTAAATGAAATTAATTGTCATAGACATGATCGTGAGGTTGAAACGAGTTGATTGGTATGTGGATTACATGATATGATTAAGTATTAAGTGAGATTGAAGAGATAATGCAAATTTGGGCAAACCCAGAACACGCGCGTGTTCTTGGTGTGTTCTTGGCGCCATCTTTTGAAAATTCAAATATTTGAATTTTGTGATTTTATTTAATAGATTCAAAAATTAATTTCTCTCTGAGTTTTAATGATTTTGAGTTGATTCTTTTTTTAATAATTCACAAAAATGTTAAAATATTTTGTTTTCCCAAAAAATCCGCAAAATATTATTTATTTTGTATAATTGATATTTTTCTAAAGAATTAATGTTTTAATTGTTTTTAACATTTAAAATATTTTTTCCACCTTGATTTTGCAACTTTTAATGCCTTCTAATTATTTTGTAGGCAAATACTTAATTTTTGAAGCATTAATCCAAGATCACAATTTGTTTTCCATATGTTAAACAATTTTGATCATTTTAATTGAATTTTTATTCAATTAAATATATTTTTTGAAAACAAATTAGGGTTTTTGGATTAATTCAACCCTCATAAATCATTTTCAAAACACTTTGGGCCTCTAATAGAGTGTAAGACCCAATCCTTTTTTTTACCAAATCATATTTGGGCCTCAGTATATTGTATAAGTCCCGATACCGTAAAAAACAAACGGCGCGATCGTCGCCTCTTCAAAACAAAAAAAAACTTGGGCCTACCCTCGAGTAGTAAGACCCATTTCTTTTCTTAAAACTCATTTGGGCCTCTATTAGAGTGTAAGACCAAACCCCCTGTGTACAGAAAACTTTTTGGGCCTCATTCGTTGTATAAGTCCCTCTGTATATTTTCAAATAAACGACACGATCGTCGCCTTTTAAAAAAATCAATTGGGCCTCTTCTTGAGCTATAAGACCCATTCAAAATTTCGGGGCCTCTAATAGAGTGTAAGACCCAATCCCCTTTTAACCAAAAAAATTTTGGGCCTCACTTATTGTATAAGCCCCTTCGCGTTAAAAGAAAATCTCGGCGCGATCGCCATTTCAAACGAAAAGTCAACTGGGCCTACCCTCGTGTTATAAGCCCCACTCTCACTCTTTTAAAACTTTTTGGACCTCTTGAGAGAGTGTAAGACCCATCCCTTTGTACAGAAAACTTTTTGGGCCTCAGTCACTTGTATAAGACCCTCTATACAAAACGACAGTGCACTCACTGATAAAACCCTGGGCCTCTCCTTGAGCTGTAAGCTCCAAATATTTCTTTTTCAAAGCACTTTCTCCTTTGATTTTGATATATACTGTTGTTTTCAATCTTTCTTTGTTGAACAACTAACCAAACAGCATGAAAGCTCTACAACCGAGTAAGTGTTTACACGCTTTCATTTACCGCTTTCATATACATATAACTGTATTGTGGGGCTGTTTCACTGTAAGTCTTATTTCATAAACTCATATCAACTATGTAATAATAGTATAGATATTTAGAGTTTCCCCGGCAACTACCTCTAGCACTAGGTAAAGCCCTGTTGATCACTCTTAAATAGTCAAAACTAGATCCACATAGGATTACCAGACACAGTCTTCCCTCCCCTTGGGGTTAAACAATATGGAGAATGAAAGGCAGCATTCTCGGTGAACCCTTTCATAGACTGTCACTCATAGAAGTTATCAAAGAAACTCTATTCCCCAGAGATGATCTCTTCTCCGTGAATTGCATCTCTTGAGTTTCTTCCAAATTCTCAGACTTTCCTGGCTTGATCTATTCTCTGTGAATAGCCTGTCTTGAATTTCTCGGGGTTTGGGGACCCACAGGCTTCTTAAAAGCACTTGTCATGAAACTCTATTCCCTAGAGATGATCTCTTCTCCGTGAATTGCATCTCTTGAGTTTCTTCCAAATTCTCAAACTTTCCTGGCTTGATCTATTCCTCGTGAATAGCCTGTCTTGAATTTCTCGGGGTTTGGGGACCCATCGGCTTCTTAAAAGCATCGACCTCCTCTTGGGCATTGTACAAGGACCCACTGGCTTCCTAAAAGCACCCAGCCTCCTCTTGGGCTTAGTACAAGGACCCTTCGGCTTCTTAGAAGTCTTCACAGCCTCCTCTTAGGCTTCGTATAATGATCTCTTCCTCCGGGAATGATAGCCTCCTCTCGGGCTTCATACAAGGACCTCTCAGCTTCTTAAAAGTTTCCAGCCTCCTCTTGGGCTTCGTACAAATTATCTCGACGACCTCCTAGAGGTATAGGAACAGAACTTAATCATCTGCATAGAACAGTCCTTTCAAAGAATCTACTACTATTTTTCAAAGCATAGTACAAAAGATGAAACTCTAGACTTGGACAGTCTAATCTCCTTGAGTCTCAAAGATATTCTCAAGTAACCCCTTCGTTAAATAGGAAGAAAACCCGTAGAATCAGACAGTCTCAATAACCTTCGGATTTCCCACTTCCTTAAAGAACAGGAATAACCCGGATCCTCGAATCAAATCCTTGAGTACAATGTTGCTCATATAAGAACTGATTTTCTTTTTCAAAATCAGTATACTGGACCTGTCACTCAACTGAAACAGTCACCATATCCTCCTCTTGGGCTTTGTACAATGATTCTCCCCAGCGGAGTCAAACAACGTTTAGCCTCTCTCTCAGGCTTTGAACGAGACACATAAGAGACTCCCTCGTTGAGTCAATCACCCATTTGCCTCCATCTCGGGCTTTATACGAGATACAAAAAGGTTCTTATTGAGCCAAACAAATTTTAGCCTCCATCTCGGGCTTTATACGAGATACCAAAAGACTCCATCGTCAAGTCAAAACCTTTTAGCCTCTCTCTCGGGCTTTGTACGAGACACATATCAACCTAATCTTAGGATTTATATAAGAAAACCACTGGTTGGTCCAATTAACCTTTTAGCATCAAATTTGTGCCTCGTTCACAGTACACAAACGTCAACAACTTTTTCCCCTTCATCTAATCGCTGTAAGCGGCAAGCCTCTGGATCATCTACATCCACGCCACTGTCCTTCTTTTAGCATGAGAAATTCCTAAGGAAAGATGGCATTGCTCTACACTGAGTTGAAGTCTTCTCCTTCAGGTTAAAACCCCCTATAAAGGAAATTATGGCATTGCTGGATTCACATATCCCAGTTAAAGTAATCCTCCTTTATAAACCAGTCACCCAACAATTGTGACAAACAGACCTCCCTTTAGAGATGACAAATTCTCTCTAAGGTCAACACCTTCAGCTTCACATCTTGGGCTTTAAACAAGATACAAACTACTTTCAGCTTCACATCTTGGGCTTTGAACAACATATATATCACCTTTCGCTTCTTATCTTGGGCTTTGAACAAGACACCAAAACAACCATTTCCTCCCATAGAATAGGAGGAACTACGAACGCTCTGATTTCCCTGTTTCGGTAAATGGGAATACATAGGCATAAGATTGAAAGAAAAATATTAGCGAGCACGCTAAACAAAAACCCAAAATCCCATACTCTCACATATCTATTAAGAAGCATCCGTCCTAAACATCTAAACCAATGCCACTTTTAAAAAAATATACCCAATAGAGAACCCGAATCTTTGTAGCATCTGTAACCTAACAGACCGCTGTTTAACCTCAGTTTCCAAGCAGGGTTAATTTGAGACATCTATTTTCCTTCCTTCATCAACTTTAATAGGATAAAAAATGAATTGAGCTGTAGACACCAAAGAGCGATAGCGCTTCGCAACCGTGTCCAAAATCGCTCACTACACACATCCGATACCAGAATTTCATTAGCCATATTAATAATAATAATATTCACCATACTATTGTTATTAACTATGCCTACACATAATCCAACATTACATTATCATTACGCCTCGCGCTCAACTACACACCCCCTTAACAAGGCCAAATAAATAAAATAACACACGAAGATTTAATAAATTAAAATGGGTTGTTACAACTCTCCCCCACTTAAAATATTTTTGTCCTCGAAAATGTTACTGAGACGAACAACTCCGGATACAACTTTTGCATCCGACTAACCAACTATCATGCCAACAAAAGGCACGCCACGAATAACACACTGACAAGATGCAATGCCCATACAATGCACTTGACGACTAACTCACGACTCAAAGAATACCCAAGTTACGAACACATAGGTTCACTCTAGAACCAGAACACAACAAGATCGTTACCCTCACCATAGGTAACACCCCCCAAATTCCCCACATAGGAATATAAAGTTCCATGACACAACATTGCTTCAACAACCTCTTCATAAACATAATACCAACATTCTTGTCACACAACATTATTACAACAATGCTACGATTCACCAATCGAACATATAACCAAAACATCCATCTACATAGTAGCCCATGAATAATATTTAAACCTTTCACCTAACACTTCCATTCTGAAATGTCCAATGGTCTCATCATTCCTACTTGTTTCCAATGTTCAACCTATGAACTCTTATAAGTCACACACGCATAAACAAAATGTGCCACATCATGTTTTCGATGCGCACTCTGATTACTCGCAACAATCAAATCTACCAATTTCATATCCAACTTCTGACTCTCTTTAATATTTACCAGAAAGATCATAGTTCATTTCTAATACACCCAACCTCATACTCTACTATGTTATCTCACACACTAGACACAAGTCTCTGAACTACTCAAATAATTCTAATCGGCTGACCATCAAAACCGACATGTATAAAAACTTTCGACTTAACTCATCAGGCACGACATTAATCTCACCAGTAGGATAATTCCAGCTAAAGTCATAACTCATCAGGAATCCCAACCATCCTCGTTGTCTCATACTCTATTATTTCCTACTAAACAGGTACTCAATATCCTTGTGATTACTAAACACTTCGTACTCAAGACCATAAAAATAATACCTCCAGATTCTCAACACAAAATTAACCGCAGCCATCTTGAAATCATGAATCCTCAATTGTCGTAAAGCATAAGCCACGACCTTACCATCTTGCATTATCACACTGACTAAACTCATCATAGACGCATCCCAATACCTCACAAACGGTTTATTAGGATCACGCATAATCAAAACTGGAGCCGTAGACAAATTCTACTTTAGCCCTCTCAAACTTTCCTCACAATGAACATCCAAAGCAAATGACTTACCCTTTGCAAGTCAACTGAAGTAACGAAAATGCTAACTTGGAAAAGCCGTCCATAACCTCCGGTAATAACCAACTAAACTCCAAAAAGTTTCTAATCACCTTAACCGACTTCGGAGCCTCTCATCGTAGAACTGCATCTACCCCCGGTGGATCCATAACAATACCATCGTCAGAATTAACATATCCAAGAAAACTAACCTTTTTCAACCAAAATTCTCACTTGAATAATTTAGCATAAAAATCTCTTTCTTTTCAACACTTGCAACTCGATTCTCAAACACCCTACATAGTCTCCCTCTGACTTTATAATAGATCTGAATATCCCTGATGAACACAACTCCGAACTCATCCAATCTTGTCCAGGCTTACATACAAGCTTAACCGAGTAAATAGCAATCTATTTCGATGATAACAAATATAACCAGTCACATGAAATCGATCCAAGCCCCAACTCACACAAATTTACCACTCTTATCAAACGTTCAAAACAATTGTAATTCCAATCAAACTCAGCCAAACCATTCCAATTATCTTTTCGTGAAAGTGGACACTTATTCTCAATCGTTACCTTATTCAACTGTCAGTAATTCATGCACAATTTCATTCTCTGGACACTCCAAATTCCACAAATTCCAACATGTATCAACAATCAACCAAAAAGAACTCTCAATCTCAATATTACATCCACACCCAAGGGTTTTCTCAAAATTTCCATTAATGCCCTAAAACTCTAAGAACTCCAAAACTCATCAAAACTCTAAGTTTTGCTTTCCATAGCCTCCATACCCTTATACGCATCATGTTTGTTATTCCATCCGAAAACACATCTGGAAATCATGCACAACTGGCAGCCCTCCACTGTGGCTTTCCTGTCAATTCCAGAACACTATCAACACAAACATAACAAACATCTTAGTCTCATCTCCTAAGAGTTTTCTACTTAGTTAGCAGATAAAAACCTCAACTATTCACCTTCGTCCAATTTTAAGTTCACTCCCTACTCTCTGAGGAGCAACCATCAAAATGCCCGATGGTTCTTGCTCAGAGACATCCTTCAACTTGACCGACCGACAAGTACCTCCCTTCTACATCCTCTTCAGATAATAAAGATCTATACCGACTCAACACAACCATCTTCCACATCACATGCAATCTTAACTGTCAAGGCACATCTATCTATTCATCTTGATTTCCGACTACTATCAACAAGACATTGAGGGTGATCAGTTCCCCAATTTGTCAATAGACAGTCGACTATCATGACGAAGTATAGACCTTCCTTACCAACTATGATAGCGCTTCACTAGGCACCAATCCATTCTTCCATAATGGGAGCATCCTGAAGAAGCACCGGCTTCTCCCCCACTTATATCATTCCCAACTCCTGCAACCAAACAGTTAGAAAACAAGCACGTACCGATAGTGTTCTACACACATGTCCCATGCTACAACACAACTCATACTAGACAACCTAGTCGAACAGACCGACCTGCTTTGATACCAATTGTAACACCCCACATTCCCATGATTAAAAATGCATAAACAACTACAAAAAAATTATCAGAGTTTCCAACATAGCGGGATGTCACTTCAAATAAACAACAAGAAGGCTCAATTGCTTCATTAACTTTATTACTCATAAAAAGGTTTATATAGCAGAATATTCATTAAATCACTGCACTGGCACTAAGGCCTTCACCAATTATATTTCCAAATTTACAGTGTTTAGCATATTTCTGAAAATAAGATACGTAACAATTAAAATAATTCTACAATAGATAAAAATCCCCAATCCCGTGTTACGTATCTGAGCGACTCTCTAAACTCGAACAAGCCACACAAGCTCCAAGCACTAACCTGGTACCTGATTATCTGTACTCTCCAAGGAGCACAGACGCCACAAAACAACAAAGGTTTGAGAATTACGTCCAATAATTTAACGGTGAAAAATACATGCTAAGGAGTAGTATAACACACCAATCAGCATAACAACACACAATCATGATGCTACTTGTCATTTTCAATCACCCATTAATCAACATACATAAATGCAATGTGACTTAACAACTGACACAATGCATGTGGTACCAATACACCATGGTTCATTCAATCGAACCCGGATAAATCACATACACCCCTAATTGGCAATGATTTATCCCACCACACTCCACATTGGAGTTCGGATGAATCACATACACTCATACTGAGCAATGATTCATCCCACCAGACACACCATGAATGCATGACAGTAATTATGCATACAATACATGTATAATAACAATTATACATCTTCACGATCCTCCTGATCATACGTGAGTTACACTCACCGTAATTCCCACTGGAATTACCCACCTGTAACACAAAATCAATACACACCAAATACTATTATCAATCATAATGTACGATCCTCATGATCTCACGTGAACCTAACGTTCACTAAAATTCCTATTGGAATTACTATTCCTGTATCAACAGAAGTTATCTCAAAATCACCATTCAGCATACAAGTATCAATCATGCCTATGGAAAACAACCCTAATGCCTCACCACCATTATTACACACAATTAACCTATCACACGTTATTAATCGATTATAACTGGACTAATCCATACTAACTACAATTCATCCTACCACCCATCAATGCTAGCCAAACCTGCCCAATTAAATCCTACTGCAACCGTCACCTTGTACAAAGATTACCACACGATCCGTAACAACACGCCCAATGGCCTCAATTGTCTGTTTACATAATTGATCGATTAAACTCTCCCTTTTATCATTCGTACTACTATTACTAGTCTCAACATGTTCAATTATATTCCTAATAGTCTCACAGACCACAAGAAATCACATCAGATGCGAAATCGGGAAGAAAATGCAAAACAGCAGAATTCTGCAGTCTCGCTGGTCATACGTGTATTGCCTTATGCCAAACGCGTATTGCCCAGCTCGCTCGCCCATTCAACTGTGTATCATACATGTAAGGCTTCTCCTCCCGCCCTTCCATACGCGTATTGCCCTGCCTATTACGCGTATGGGCAGAGACGTCTTTCCCCCAAAATTCCACTTTCAAATCCCCATACGCGTACTCCTTCTCATACGCGAAAGGCCAAGCTTCCATACACGTACCATTACGTGTACTGGCAGAGGGTCGTGCCAAGATCTCCTTTTGGCCCTTCATTATGTGTATTGCCCCTGTATTAGCCCAGCATTACGCGTAACGGCTTGCATGTTACACGCATTGCCAAATCTGTTACGCAAACTGAATTTCTACACACCAGTCCAGGTTCTGCTACGAGATCCTCACCTTTCCACTCTAATTCAGTCCTAAACTTGTTTCTACATCAATTTTAGGCCCTATTATTCATCTTACATCTTTCATCTATCATTACTAAGCAAAATTTACAGGTCTTAGCTCTAATTCCGTTCTCTCAACCTGCACAAAAACCAGTTTTGCAACATATACATTCATACAGTATGAACAACATCAAAATATCACACAATTCAGAATCACAACAATTCGATTCATACAGTTTTCATCACAGATTCACATATGCACAACAGATTCATAAAACAACACATATTCATACGAATTCCTACGGGGTAAAGGACTCCCCACTACCCTCTCATGATCATATCACCAATATTAAACCCATCCTCCCCCCTTACGTCGAATTCTTGATTAGAATCCTGGAAAATTGGATCTGGAGATTGCCCTAGCAGTTGTTCTTGCCTTCTTCTTCCTTCTCTGACCCCTTTCTTTGTGAAAAATAAGAGTATGGCTAAACTGCCCCTAATTCTGGTTAATGTGTATTTTTCCCTTATTTTCCTCCCACCAATCATATTCTAATCAAATCAGATTTTTAATTAATTATAATAAAATAATATTAATAATAATAATAGTAATGATATTAATAATAATAATAATAATTCTAATAATACACCAATAATATTAACAATAATAGTACTAATAATATTAATAATCTTAGCCATATTAATAATAATAATAATCACCGTACTATTGTTATTAACTATGCCTACACATAATCCAATATTACATTATCATTACCCCGACCTCACTATTTAGTGGTTCCGCTAAGGACACTACGCCTACGCGCTCAACCACACACCCCCTTAACAAGGCCAAATAAATAAAATAACACACGACGATTTAATAAATTAAAATGGGGTGTTACACACAGCGTCCTATGGGCGTACCGCACAACTCCACACTCTTCAACCGGGGAAACACCCTTTCGTCTAGCCTATGGGACCGAGGCCGTGATCCCCGTCGAAGTTCACGTACCCTCCAGGTGGACAGAATCACCCCTGGACGAGGAAATGAACGACGAGGCTCTAAGGGAGGAACTCGATCTCGTCGAGGAAATCCTAACAGGGGCAACTCTCCGCGAAGCCTTGTTAAAACAAAAAATTGCCATTAGGCACAACACCAAAGTCATACAACGAGAGTTCGACGTGGGCAGCCTCGTCCTAAGGAGAAACCATAAAGACTCTCACGAAGGCAAACTAGCCGCCAATTGGGAAGAACCCTATCGTGTCCGGGTAAAAACGGAGAACGAGGCCTATTACCTAGAACATCTCAACGGGGGAGAACTTGCTCGACCATGGAACTCTGAAAAGCTGAAACAATACTACAGCTAAGGTCTAAACTATCGGTTCGATCTGTCATGACGACGAGCATCGCCTACCGACCATGATGCACGCCTAGGTACAAGTGTCGCATGCCAGTGAAGCAGAACTCCGCTCAGGAACGAGCTGAGTCTCTGATCGACAACGGTCCCTTAATCAAGCACCGCTGTCGTCAAAGTACCACGATAGGCAGAACACCCAGCTTGCGATGGGAGGTTCACGTTGCGAACTCATGCCTAAAACGTGACCTGAGCTCCGCATCCTAGCCCAGATAGTCCCCGGCCGTTCTACGAGTACCCCTCACTGCCTAACACATCTACAACGAGCAATCCCCTGAAACTTAACGCAAATCAAAGTACTCCCTACCACGAGCAAACACACATGCACAATGAGCATAAGTACAACACTTACCAGAAATTAAAAGCGGATAAAGCCATACAAATAGCAAAACTCACCACGAGGACCAGACACATAATTTAAAATTAACAGGTCGGACAAAATAAATTACAACAAGATTACACGGCACGCAGGCCGGGCAGAACTACAACAACAGCAGAAAAAAAAGGCTTCACTCATCTATCTGGTCAGTCTGCTCAGAGTTAGGCTGAGGCTCCTGGTTTTTTGCAGTCAGATCCTCGGTATGCTCTTCGAGGAGGGAATCCGGCCAAACGATACGACCGTCTTCAACGTGCGCCAAGTAGTGCGTACCCTTAGTGGTAATATCAAGATCAGGATTCACCACCCGCAGTTGAGACACTGTGTTCTTGAAGGATTCATCCCAATGACGATATTGTCGTCCTCGGCCGCCAACATACGGGCAACCAGTTCAAACCTTGTCCTTATCTCCTTCACGTCCTTAGGTTCGTCTCCACCCGGAGTATTGGCTAACCTTAGTTGCTCGACCAGCTCCTCAGCCGCCTTTTTCTCCGTGGCCAACATCGAATTCTCTTTCTTCAGCCTACTCACATCCTTATCTGCCTTCTTTCAGGCATCATCAGAACTCCTAGCCTCCTCCTTGGCCTTCCTCACCGTCTCCTCAAGGGATGCTATGGTGGCCCGAGCAGTTCCCAGTTCAGGCTCAGTTGCATAGTCCCCTTCAGCATAAACGACAGCCATCTCCAACATTCTGACCAGTGCAGAACCATCTTGGGCCACCAGCGCCTTCTCGCTTAGGCGATCCATGCCTTCAAGCCGGAGAGATTCTGCCCGCGGCACAACCAAGGATGTCCCCTCAAAGATCTTTCTGTCAAGGATGCACGGAGGAAGCTCAAACTTCCCTTTTTCTGGTGCCTGACTGAGATCTACCCCCTAAGTGACCCTGAACCTCTTGGACCGCGAGGCCATAGGCAAGGGAGATCCCTGGGAGGCAGGAGTGGGAGAAGAGGTCCCCGCAGCAGGCTAAGGAGGAATAGGAGCACGTTGGGCGAATTGAGACTTGGGAGCAGCCGTTCCGGGCTTATTCCTCGCGAGAGCATTCTTTACCATCCTTTCGTGAGCAAGAGGCATCTCACCTGCACACAAAAAATTAGAGCGTTAAACGACGAAGAAAAATATGTCGGACAAGTCAAACAAATAAGACTACCGAGCAATTTAGAAGCTTCCGCGAGAGTCTTGCACTCCAAAAGAGCCTTGGTGTTAATAAAGCGATACTTCACCCTCTGGCTACCATCCTCCTCGAAGATGGGATCACCCTTCTACGTCCAGCATTCAGCAAGCCGGAAGGAGTTAACGTACTTCACCAGCATATCATAAGCAACGACATCCTGCCCGACTAAGTTATGCAGCTGGAGAACGTACTCATTGGGCGCCTTGGTGAAATGGCCAGGTCCCTAGTGAAAAGGGAACTTGAACAGTCTCTCCCCGACAAACTTCCCAGCCTCATCGCGCAGGTCGTTACCCTCCTCATCAACCTCGATCTCCCAAACATAAGTGATATCCTGGTCAGCTTCCAAGACAGGCTCTATGATGTAGTACCTCTCCTTAAACGTCCATATTGATTCCAAAAAGGGTTTTAACAGTTCGCGAGGCTGCTTCAAAGAAACCCAACCATACTTCCTCCCCGTCAACTGTCGTTGAAGATGGAAGACAGTGAAAAACAAAGGAAGAGTAGCCCCTATCTTCAAAAAGTCACACGTTAGCTCATATGCCCGGATGAAGGCCAACGAGTTCGGATGGAACTACGTCGGAGCCACATTCAGGTGCACAAACACTGATTGCTGAAAATCAATAAATGACAGCCTCAATCCCAGCTCTTTAAATGCGTACTCCTACATGGCAAAATGCTCCCCGAAATTGGTACAGACCCTCTCATCCTCGGAGGGGAAATGCACCTTCTACTCCCCCTCTGGCCCGACGATCGTAAAGACATCCCCCAGATATGTCGCTAAGGTGGATATGTGTTCGGCTGGCTTGGCCACCATCCACTCCTCCGTGGAATCTTCAACAGTATCCTCTTCCATTTCCTCCTCCTCCCCGGCTTCGCTAGGGGAGCTCGAGGCCTCCGAACTGCTGTTGTCCTAGGAACTCACTTCCTCGTCGAACAAATCTAGTATAATCTCCCCATCTGGCACTGTCGCCATGTCGATCACCTGAAAAGCAGAGAAAAAAGTGAATTCGACGAAAAATCAAATCCACCCTTCCACCGCTAGTTAAGTGAAAGGGCACGCAAAGGGATAAGGATGACGTCCCCGGCCTAAGCCCAAACATCAAATGAAAAACTCAAGAGTCTCCCATGAGGAGACGCTCGGAATGAACCACTTCCGCACGAGGAGCTTCCTCGAGCCACTTCCCAGTTTTCGTTAAAGCTCCGCCGGAAACTGCAAATTCTCAACCGAAAATTCATCGTCACTCCAGAATATGAATGACCACGGCGGTTACACGTGCATCATCATCGCGACGACGCAGGAAACCGCCCCCTCACCAGAATGTCCTAAATGCCCAGCGGCCGCATCGGCAGCGGAAAATGGCCTAGCCACCATCCACCACCAACAACCACCGAAAATAGAGCAACTCATCCTCTAAACCTAGTCCTAACCGCATGCAATCTACAAGTAATCACCAAAAGGAACAAAAGAGTGCAAAATCAATAAACTTACTTGGTTAAAAAAGAGGAAAAGCGGTTGCACGGAGCTTGTACGGTGGCCGGAAAAACGTACTACGGCGACAGACAGAAGGGCTGAGGAAGACGGAGAGAAGAAAAAGCGAAAAGTTCAAAATGAAATGGGTCTTCCCCTTTTATACAGAGAGGCACATGCAGTGACACGCCCTCGTAGGTCATGATGGCTATTAACTAGCCATCATTGCCTAGTAACTACTACATAGGGCTCTAGGCACACGTGGCGTCCTAACATTTGTAATTCCTTCTAACCGTTAGTTTCCTCGTACGACGGGCAACCCCGTCACGATCATGAACATCACGAACACCAGAGGCTAGGGGCATCACGAAGCAAGTTCCCCTATCACCAAATGACGACTTTACGCTAGCTCCCCGGAGCCGCGAGCTGCCCTTAAGTCATCACTCCCATGCTCGAGAGCGACGACTTGGGGGCTCCTATTCTAGACTGGATCAATGGCTAGACATGGCCCAATCCACTTCTACCCCCAGAACGGCCCAATTTCCTAAGTCTAATCCACAAAGGGGAAAAAGTTACATTTCTTCCCCTCTGACCAGGCAAGGGCTGCACTGTCCTTCCCGGAAACACTTCCCGTTCTGCACGGCTTCTTCACTCCCCGAACAGCTAAGGGCACATGCCCGGAACTACACTTGTGCCCATCACAACGACTAGTTTTGGCCACCCTGCCCGACACAACGGCTAGTTTTGGGCAGTTACCTATTCTTCAGGAAAACAGTTCTTTCGCCCCGAAAATAGGACTGTTGACCACGCACTGGGGGCATTACATAAACCCTCTCACTTGAGAGGGTTAGGTATCAAATTTTTGCCCTACGAACTAATATTTTATACTTGCCCCTTTTCTTTGACCCTTTCTTACTTGAGCGTCGGAGTGCCTTGCAGGTACACCCCCTCCTCCTCTCCATACGACCAGCATCTCAGATGTACTTGGTGGCCCACTTCGACAGGATCTGATCCAACCTTCACGATCACTATTGATGCTAAAACAAATTTTCTCTACTATAAATAGAGATCATTTGTCCTCAAATTAAGTACACCAAAGGTCCTAAACAGATGCCTTTCTCAGAATCACAACTTTCACTCCAAAAATAACTTCTAATGCAAGTTACTATCGGGTTTTGAGTTAGAGTGTGTTTCCAACCAAACCAATTACACACACACACACACACATCTCACAAACATCATATGTGAGCTGATCAAACACTAAAACAACATTTGGAACACCAAATTCACAAACTCACCATCCATTTGCTCAAGCTTTTAGCAGAGTTGCAGTTAGGGTGCCACAACCAGTTCTAGCTCATTTCAAATCAATCCAAGCATTCAAACACATCCTTTGAGGTACAAGGAAGTTGTCCAAATCATTGGAACTCATCATTAACACCTCCAAACCAGAATTTGATTCTCACTTGCAGAGGTAAAACTTGAACTTTCAAACTCAATGAATCATGCATCATAAACATGTTTTCTTGTTACCATTGTGTTTCTGAATGTTTGTAGATCATTTACCCTCAATCAATTTTTGTTTACAATTCGTGTATAGGATTTCATTGAGTTCATGCCAATTTTAGGGTTCTTCAGGTTTTATCATGATATGTTCTAATTCAATTAACTTCAATAAAATTGGGTAATTCCATTGTGTTCCTCATCTGAAAACGCACGATTTTCATATTTGGATCATGTGAAATGATTGAGAGACGAGGGAGATAGGAGCCTTCACGTATCTGAGCCTGAGGTTGAAGATGGCCATGGCGCCATGCTTCAGAAATCCAACTTGTTTTACTATATAATTTTCACTTGCCATATTATTCTTGAATTGGCATTGCGCCCTAGTGGTTGATCAACTAGTTTGTGTGTATTAGCGAGCGAGAGGTCTGAGGTTCGAATCCCCCTCGCCCCAGACCTCTTTTTTATCACTTGTTTCATTTTTTTTACTATTTTTATTTTTCATATTATTTTTGTTAATAACTTTGAAAATTAATTTCACATTCA
This sequence comes from Lathyrus tuberosus, assembly GCA_022829125.1. NCBI lineage: Eukaryota > Viridiplantae > Streptophyta > Magnoliopsida > Fabales > Fabaceae > Lathyrus > Lathyrus tuberosus. Next base: position 1,816,148 of record JALAZF010000428.1, read on the forward strand.
GTTTTAATCATTTTTTATTGGTTCTTTTTCTGAAAAATCACAAAAATATTAAAGTATTTTATTCTACAAAAAAAATCAGATTTATATTATTTATTTAATATAGTTAGTATTTTTGTGAATAAATTCATTTTTATTGTTTTAAACATTTTAAAAGTGAATTTTTTATCTTCAAAATCAAAACCAAATGAGTTCTAAATCATCTTGTGATTAAAACCTCATTTTTCAAACCTTAACCAAAAATCACAAGTAGTTTATTTAAACTCATTTGGTATTTTGATAATTTTTTCTCATTTAAAAAAAAAGAATTACTTTAAAAAAAATGAAAATTAGGGTTTCTTTGATTCTTGATCCTTATCAAATATTTCAAAAAACTTTTGGGCCTCTAATAGAGTGTAAGACCCAATCCTTTTCTTAACCAAAACCTTTTTGGGCTTCAGTCATTGTATAAGTCCACTGTGTTTCAAAACAAAATCAACTGGGCCAACCCTTGTGTTGTAAGTCCCGTTTCTTTTCTTTTTTTCAAACTTTTGGGGCCTCTCCTTGAGGTGTAAGATCCAACCCTTTTGAAAATAAACATTTTTGGGCCTCAGTCGTTGTATAAGTCCCGATACGATCTTCAAAACAGCGGTGCGATCACTATTAAACCTTGGGCCTCTCTTTGAGTATAAGCCCCAACAATCTTTTCAAAAACAACTTCTCTTTTGATTCAGATTCAAATATACAGTTGTTATCAAACTTTCTTTAATTTCTTGGAACAACTAACAATACAGCATGGAAGCTTGCTCACCTGTAAGTTTTATCAGCTTTCATTTATTTGCTTTACTATATATATAATTGTATTATGGGAAGCTGCTCCCCTGTAAGTCCTTTTTTCATACCCTTTTAAAATACTTGTCATATATCAACTGTATATATACTAGTATATCTATTTAGAGTTTACCCCGACAACTAGGTCTAGAACTAGGTAAAGGCAGTTGGTTACTCTTTAATACAGTCAGGACTAGATCCCCATAGGATTTCCAGATACAGTCTTGCCTTCTCTTGGGCTTAAACAATATTGAACAAAGAGAAATCCAGTATTCTCGGTGAACCTTTTCTCAGACTGTCACTATTAGAACTTGTCAAAGAAATTCAGTTTCCCTAGAGAGGATTAATTCTCGGTGAAACTTCTCTTGAATTTCTTCAAACCATAGAACTGTTCACTAAAGAAAATATTATTCCCGGTGAAACTTTTCTTGAACTCTTCTTAAGTTTGGGACCCATAGGGTTCCTAAAAGCATCCCCGCCTCCTCTTGGGCTTTGTTAAGGACCCTCCGGCTTCTTAGAAGTTCTCATGCCTTCTCTTGGGCTTAATACAAGGACCCTAAAGACCTCTTAAAGGTATAAGAAAGAACTTAGTCATCCTTCGATAGAGCAGTCTTTCCAGTGCCAACACATCAAACCATTAAGGGTTGATTCTCATCCCTTAAAACACTTGTCCCCTCTTGGGCATCATACAAAGATAAACTCTTCCATACCAATAGACTTGGATAGTCTAAATCTCCTCTTGAGTCTCAAAGACATTCTCAAGTTCCCTATAAACATAGGAGAAACCCCGGTCATTCTAGATCAATCTCCCATAGAGTTAAAAGCCATGGGTTCTAAAACCCAGTCTCTCTCCTAAAATCCCCCAGCCAGGGTCAGTTTATCATCAGTATAACACTATCAGAACCTCAAGGAATCTGATATCCCAACTCTTCTGTAACCTTTAGCAAGAGTTGATTCCCCATTTGGACATGCCTCGGGATCTCAATAATCCCCAGCAGAAGATAGTCTCCTCTTAGGCTTTGTATAATCATCTTTCCTCAGCATAGCCAGCCTCCTCTTGGGCTTTGTACAATGATTATCCCTAGCGGAGCTAACCTTTTAAGACTCTCTTGTAGTGTCAATCACCTTTTTAGACTCTCTTGTTGAGTCAATCAACTTTTCAGACTCTCTTGTTGAGTCAATCAACTTTTCAGACTCTCTTGTTGAGTCAATCACCTTTTTGGACTCTCTTGTTGAGTCAACCCTTTTAGCCTCAATCTTGGGCTTTGTACAAGATAGATAAAACCATTCTCTTGTTGAGACAATCTTTCAGCCTCCTCTTAGGCTTGATATAATGATTTCCCCTAGCAAAAATCAGCCTCCTCTTAGGCTTTGTATAATGATTTCTCCGGCTTGTTCAGCCACAATCCTGGGCTTCGTACAGGATAGATAAAAGCACTCTCTTGTTGAGTCAAACCCTGTTAGCCTCAATCTTGGGCTTTGTACAAGACATAAATCTTCATAACCTTCTCTTAAGTTTGGGACAAATATCTTCCCCAACTGAGTCAATTCCTCTCAGCCTACATTTAGGCTTTGTGAAATAATTTCCTAAGTAGAGTCAAACTTATCTCCACCTCAATCTTTGGCTTTGTACAAGACAGATAATACTCTCCAGTAGAGTCAAACTCATTTCAGCCTCAATCTTGAACTTTGTACAAGACACTTAAAATATCCTCAGTCGAGTCAGTCTCATTTTTACCTCAATCTTGGGCTTTGTACAAGACAGACAAAATTTTCTTTCCCACAGAGTCAGTTTCTTTTCAGCCTCAATCTTGGGCTTTATACGAGAAACACACAAACCCTCCCCCAGCGGAGTCAAAACCACTTTTAGCCTCAATCTTGGGCTTTGTACAGGACAGAAACAATATTTCCCCAGAAAAGTCAAACTTTTAACCTCCTCTTAGGCTTTGTATAAAGATATCCCTAAAAAGTTAGTCTCTTTTAGCCTCAATCTTGGGCGTTGTACAAGACAAATAAACACTCTCTTGTTGAGTCTGTGTTTTTCTAGTCTCCTCTTAGGCTTTGTATAAGGACTTCCATAGTGGAGTCAATCAACCTCTTAGGTTCAACCTTGGGCTTTGATCAAGGCACACAAAAATCAACATCTCCTCAGAGGAAATCAAAATCCCTCTGTAGGAAATCATTTCTCTGTTTATCACTTATCAAAACAGACATTCAAAACAAACCCTAACACCAGATAACTGCTATAAGTGGCACACTTGTTGATACAAGTATCCAAGCCGTCGTCCATCTCTTATCCTGGTAAATCCTTTCTTTCATCTAATTGCTGTAAGAGGCAAGCCTCTGGATTATTTACATCCACGCTACTGTCCCTCTCTTAGCATGAGAAATTCCTAAGGAAAAATGGCATTGCTCTACACTGAGTTAAAGTTTTCTCCTTCAGGATAACACCCTTATAAAGGAAATTATGGCATTACTGGATTCACATATCCCAGTTAAAGTAACCCTCATTTATAAACAGTCACCCAACAGTTGTGATAAATAGACCGGATGTCTCCCTTTAGAGATGACAAATTCTCTCTCAGTCAAACCTTTTAGCTTCAATCTTGGGCTTTGAACAAGACACAAATAAACCTTTTAGCTTCAATCTTGGGCTTTAAACAAGACACACAAAACATAATTTTTCCTCCCTTAGAATAGGAGGAACTACGATTTCTCTGATTTCCCTGTTTCGTTTAAACGGGAATATGTAGGCATAAGATTGTGAAATCTTAGCGAGCATACTAATAAAAAACTCTAGGTCCAACACCTTCATACTAATAAAAAACTCTCGGTCAAGCACCTTCATACCAATCAAAATCTTAGGTCCAGTACCTTACCAAACATCGACAAAAACTCACTCTCCCTCTCATATTTCCAAAGAAACTTTCCCAACCCATTAACGGATAAACACAATTAAGTACAAAGTAGAACCTAAAGCTAACAACCTGTGGATAACCACATATATGATGGGTAATTGACAACTCCTCATTGTATAACCTGACCCCGAACTCCCCGAATCTCTTTAAGCGTTTGTTTAGTTAAACATTCACGTGCAAGGTTAGTTTAAGATAGTTTCCCTTTCGCTTCCAGCTTCACGGGATAAATAAGAAATAAAAAAGTAGCACCCCTCCTCTTCATTGAGGAGAAAACCCAAATTCCGCGATAAGGTGGTCGCGTCACGGACAAAAATCGCGCGCTACAGGTACCTCCATGAGTCGAAATCGGAAATTTTTTTATTCGAATTGCAACTTAGGACCAACAGTCAGTTGTCCCAAGTGGGGTTGGCGGTATCCGAATTACTTCTATCCCGATGGTAGAAATAATTTGGTTTGTAGAACCCTTCGTAAAGAAAGTCAGACTTAGAAAGCAGGAGGGGTACCTCTGGGAGTCGGAATTGGTAAATTTCTAATTCTTATGATAACTTAGGATCAACAATCGGTTGTGCTAGATGGGGTTGACGGTATCCGAATTACTTCTATCCCGGTGGTTGAAACAATTTGTTTTGTAGGACCTTTCCTAAAGGCAGTCTTCAAGATGTCAGGCCTAGAAAGAACGAGGGGCACCTACATGATTCGGAATCGGAAAATTTATTATTCTGATTGTAGCTTAGGAACAACAGTCGGATGTGCCAGGTGGGGTTGATGGTATCCGGATTACTTCTATCATGGTGGTGGAAACGATCTAATTTTTTCTTAATATTTTTTTTAAATATTTTGAAATAAAGATTTAAATTTTTAAATTTATTCGTTATTTTTATTACCTGAAAAAATTTTATTTTTTAATTTATTTCAAAATATTTTATTTATTTTTACAATTTTTTTCATCAATTGTTTTTAATTTTATTTACTGAAAAAAAATATTTCCCGGAAAATTTATATTTTTTTCAAAATATTTTTTTTAAAACATATAGGATAAAACATAAAATTTGTAACATTATGAAATTAGATAGTCTGCACTCAAAAAGATATAGAATTCACTCAGTTACAACATATATGATCGTTTGATTGAAATCAAACGGTTCAACTTTGATTTAGAGTTGCTTGTTCACCTTTTAAAAATTATTCTATTGAAATTATATACCGTCTGATTTTAATCTAACGAACCTAAAGTCTTATTAGAATGTTTGTGTGGTCATTGTGACTACAGGGAATTGCAATTAATTAATTTATTTTTTGTTAAATTCATTTGGCCATACAAATAGTAGTATTCACCTTTTTAAGGGAAGCAAGTTGGACAACCTGTTCCTTGAGGGAAGGAAGTTGTTTGCTAACTTGCCTAGATTCTCAAAACACGAGGGTCCAGTTGCGATGAACACTCCCCACCAGTCTGGTAGGGCTCATGGGAATAGAGAAGCTAGTAGAAGATCTTTTGATGGTTTCGGAAAGAGCAACAATGGAAAGCGCTCCTATGCTGAGGCTACCTTAAGCAAGACGTCGGTTCCTGCTAGTCAACACCAGTTGTCATTCAAGGCGGAGGAGGAAGACCTTTCACGATTCACTAAGGCTTTTGTGGGGGAAGTCTTGGAACCGGGAAACGCCTACAATATGAAGGAGATATTCCATTCAGAAGGTTTATTCTCAGTCAGAGTCACACCTTTGGGAGCCAATCTATTCCTGATAGAGGATTTGATTGATGGAGAGGTTGAAAGCTACTTAAGCGAGAATAAAGAGTGGGTGGCAAAGTGGTTCAAAGAGGTTAGGAAATGGAAGCACAGCGATGTTGATCATGAGAGACTAACGTGGATCTGTTGCTCGGGTATCCCTTGTCACACGTGGGGGGAAACTTTTTTCAAGTTTTTGACAGACACGCTTGGTCACTTTATCAGATGCGATGAACCAACAAGGCTCAACACAAGGATGGATATTGCCAGAATTATGATCCGAACCAAGTGTAGTTTGGTCATCAATGAGGTGTTTAATGTGGTTATTAATGGCTATCCGTTCAGGATTGGAGTTAAGGAAGACGTGCAGATGTCTTTGGACTCCTTCTTTTTCAATAGGAAACGGAGGAACAAAGGTGGGGTTTCTATTGAAGAGGAATACTCGTCGGAGTCTTCTCTGGGTGAGGAAGAGAAAGGTGTTCCGTTGACTACGGATTTCAAAGATGAAGAGGGCAATGATGTCGAGGAGACAGTTGAAGGGGACTTGTCATACGATTCTAGTGAAAAGGTAGAAGAGACCTTTTGCTCTTGTCAGAAGGAAAGGGCAAATACTCTTTCTCGTCCTAAGGAACCTAGGAAGAATAGCAATGATGGAGCTTTTTCCACTGCCCTAGGATCTGAACAAGTTGAGTCAGAGGCTCGGATTCCTAGGACTGTGCAGGCTAGCAATCACCAGGGCATTTGTGTGCCTAGGGAGGGAGCTGGCTTTTTAGTCTCGTCCATCCAAGTGGAAAACCAGCTATTAATTAAAGGTGGGCCCATGTTTCTAAGGAAAGGAGAATATGGAAATAGCAAAGTCCCATTATCCTTTGACGGGGCTTGTAAGAGAACAATGAAGAAAAGGCCCAAGCTCCCCAACTCTAAGCCCAAAAATTTCAACAATTTGGAGAGTGGTTTGGACTTTGGACCGTCTTACTTTACGTGCCTTAATAGTAGAAGGGGGACTTCAGAATCTATCTCAACTAAGTCTTTTGGTTCTGGCTTTAAGAAGGTGTCAAATCCTAAAGGTTTGGTGGCTCGTGCACACTCTCTAACTGACTCAGAGATTCAATGTTGCAATAGGAGATTCATCAATAGAGAAGAATCAAAGAAGGATGAGGTTTGGAATATAATAACAAGCTTGGGATTGGTCAGTAAACAAAAGAAAGGAGATATGGTTAAAAAGTTGGAATCATTGGAGAAAAGAGATAAGGCTGGATTGGTTTCAAAGAAGGCGGGTTTAAGCTCGTTCCCATGGATATTTTAACCTTCAATATACGTGGAGGAGGGTTTCGGACCAAAAGGAAGAGAACTAGCTTTATCATTCAATCGGGCAAAGCATATGTCTGTTTTCTTTAAGAAACCAAGTTGGTCAGTTTTGATGATAGCCTAGCCAAGGAGTTTTGGGGAAATGAGGGTGTTGAATGGACGGCGCGTCACTCTTGTAGTGCTTCAGGAGGTTTAGCAATTTTGTGGAAGAAAGATTCTTTGTTCTTGAATTATAGTTTCAGAGGAAAGGGATTTGTTGGTATTAATGCAGATTGGAAGGGCAATACTTACAACTTCGTCAATATCTATGCACCATGTAATACTATGCTTAGGAGAATTTTGTGGAATGATCTTCTGATGCACATTCAGAACAGAAGTGAGGAGCTTTGGTGTCTCGGCAGAGATTTCAACGCGGTTCGCAGCAGTGAGGAAAGGAAAGGTGTTTTGAGGTATGTTTCTTCCATTGACATGGTAGACTTTGGTAAGTTCATTGACGAGGTGGGGTTGGTGGACCTGCCCTGCACATGTGGTTCTTATACTTGGTTTAACGGCAGTGGTACGGCTATGAGCTGTCTTGACAGATTTCTTCTGTCTGAGGCGTTGATCGATGATAGGAAGTTGATGGATCAAAGAATAGGCCAACGTGATATATCGGATCATTGCCCTCTTTGGTTGAGGTCTAATCTTTCTAATTGGGGACCGAAACCTTTTAGGTTTCTTAATGTCTGGTTTAAACATGGTGATTGCATTAGATTCATCAGCACTGAATGGGGAAAGTTAGCAGTCCAGGGCATAGGCGATTACAAGTTATGTGAAAAACTGAAGAGCATGAAATTTTTCTGAAAAAGTGGAACACGGATGTTTTTGGTTGGATAGATCTACAGATTCAAAATAAGGTGGATAAACTTAACAGTATGGACAATATGATGCTGGATAATCTTGGTGAAGCCTCTGTTGCTCTAACTGAGGAAAGGGTCAGAGCTTATGGAGACGTTTGGAGGAATCTCGAGTATAAGGAGGTCATGCTTAGGCAAAAGTCGAGGCAATTGTGGCTCAAAGAAGGGGATCAAAACACTCATTTCTTTCACCAATCCATCCAAGCTAGACAGTGAAGGAACTCTATCCCTTGTTTGTTTAGAGACGGGGTTTTGGTTGAAGAGGTGGAACCATCAAGTCATTGATTCATGAGCATTTCTCAAACTTTTTCTCAGAACCAGACTATGATAGACCTGTCCCTGCAGGGATGTCCTTTAACTCTTTGAGTGATATGGATAGAGAGAGTTTGGAGGTGCCTTTTTCTGAAAAAGAAGTTAAAGCCGCGGTTTGGTCTTGTGATGGAAACAAGAGTGCGGGTCCAGATGGCTTCACGATCGAATTTTTTAAGAAAGGTTGGGAGGTCGTGAAAAAGGATGTGTTTAGTTTCGTCAACGACTTTCATAGGAAAGCTAAGTTGAATAAAGCTTGTACAGCTTCCTTTTTTGTCTTAATTCCGAAAGTTGCAAACCCTCAATCTCTGGCAGATTTTAGACCAATCTGCCTGGTGAATAGTTTGTACAAAATCTTAGCTAAATTGTTGGCCAGTCGTCTTAAGAAGGTGATGGATAAGTTAATCTCTTCCAAGCAATCGACTTTCATTGCTGGGCGTAACATTTCAGATGGCATTTTGTTGGCAAACGAAGTTCTTGACATGGCTAAGCGTGACAAAAGGACCTGTTTATTGTTGAAGGTGGATTATGAGAAAGCATATGACACTCTTAGTTGGAATTATCTCCGTTATATGATGACGGCTATGGGCTTCGGTGAGCGCACTACAACATTTTGGGGTTTAGGCAATGGCAGAAAAGTGTGGCTAAAACCACTAAAACCGTAGCATAAACGTTTAGGTGACATTTTTTCAGTCGTGGAATAAGCGGCCGTTGCCTATTCCTTTAGAGCGCGGTTTTTTTACCTAAAACCACGGATTCTAAACACCATCGTCTTAAACCTGAACAGGCTACGGTTTAAACTCTAATTCTTTAACCAACTGGATATAACCGTAGCTGGAACTACAAAAAGCCACGGACTACTTTAAGAAACACAAGTTTAACCGTGCTTGAAAGCTATCAAAAGACCACATAGCAACAAGTTAAAACCGTTGCCATAGGTTTAAAAGTATATATAAAATATATTTTCTTTTATCTAACATCGGCATATATTTTTCCGATGAGTTAAAGTTACCATTTTCATATGATTCCAATCAAAATGTATACCTAACTTTGATTTTGAAATGCACATATAGTGCTCCAACACTCATCAACCATCATGGTCACTTAATTATATAGATACATCAAATCTAAATGGTCAAGAAAAACGCAACATTTCCCAAATAGTTTTTCTAGTCTGTCAAATTCAAATTACAAACAATACGTGAAAATTTTAACTTTCATTTTCATATATCCAAGAGTAGCTGTCGTAAGCATGTCACACTACAACCATCAATTATCTACAATAAATAATAAGTTTGAGCTTTTAAGACCATTTATATAAGCAAGAATGAAAAACATATTAAATTTTTACATCCCTAGTGTTACAATTATAGACAGCTTCACTCACATTCCCAATATTTTTCTGCACAATTGAAATACAATGCAATTACGGATTCCAAAGCTCAGACTCTACAAGCTCAGACTCTACCGGTTAAATCCCTTGCTCCTGTGAAAAAATTAAGTACAACAAAATGTAATGTAGAAAATAAAAAATCCCAACCAGAAAAGATACATTCAATTAAATATCTTATATTATGTAAAAAAAATATAATACAAAGTAATTTTTCGATAGAACAAATTTAAGGTGAAAGTATGATGAATGAAGAAAGTCACAACCATGCTAGCAAATGAACAAACGTTCTAACTGCACACAACTATGTTATACATGTCGTAAATGCACAAATTAACATATTTCACTTGAGTACAAAGAATGAGAAAGTCACAACCATGCTAGCAAATGAACACACGTTCTAACTGCACATAACTATGTTATACATGTCGTAAATGCACAAATTAACATATTTCACTTGAGTTCAAAGAATGAGAAACTCACAAATTTCTTACACAGATGAAGACTAAATACATATTTTACTTGAAGTATATGGATTAGAATATTTCTCGAAGGTGTTGAGTCGTTCAAGGTCAACAATGGAGACTCGAAACTATCTTTTTTTTAACAAAAAAATAAAAAATAGGATTCATAAACATAATTGCAAGTGACCCAATAAAAAAGGTTCAAATTTCTTTATTGACAAAATTAAAAAAGATAATCTAAACTATACTATAAATCACTAAAATATGGAAAGAAACTATTAACAAATATATTATAATCTAGAACTAAAATATCTTCATAAGAATGCTGTCATAAAAAAAAAAGAAAACCTCTGATAATTAGTAGTTAGGAGACAATTACTTTGTTCCTACTTAAAAGAAATAGATATCTATTGAATAAGATTATCGAGAATAGGAATATCCTATGGAGATAGATTTAAAATGAAGATTAGGGATGCTACATGCATTCTTTATTTAATTTTTAATCATGATAATCATTTCATCAAAGTGGATTTTCTTAATATAGTGGTAGACCTATCAAAGTAAAGTAATAAAGTACCTCTATTTCATTGTTCACACGGATTTGAACAAAAACTATTGGATAACAGAGTTTCCCAACTCATCATCATCCTTAATAGGCTTCCATTTGAAACATTTTCAGGTTTTCTTTCAAATAGCTTCACAAGAGTGATAACAACATCTATATAAACTCTCAATAAAAATCATCACCAACATTATCAAACACAAAAATAATGATATTCTTAGTAGTGGAATAATCAATAGGCTTTTACTAGTTACAATGAGCCAAACTCACTTCAGAAAAATAATTAGCAAGTAGACAAGTCATTAGTATTAAAGTTGCTCCATTTATCCAAAATACAGAACTAAGCGCCATAGAGGACCTTCAATTACACATGTTATACAACCTTAAGCTTGATATGAACAACACAAAAGACAAACTGTGAAAAAAACTATATCTTGTCTACCAAATTATACAACCAGAATCAGTATATGTTAACTCAATTTGAAAACTCAACCTGGAAAGAGATTCTAAAATGCAATTTATTAAGTATCATATATCAACTTTAAAATTCAACACCAGACATGTTAAGTTTTGTATACTGAAGAAACATGACAAAAATTTGGGAATAATAAATTTCCAAGAAAATATCTTAATTTGGTGGCAACTCATAGATTCAAAATAATCAGAACGGATAATGAAAAATTCAAGAACCTAACAGAATTTATGCAAACCCTAAATGAAAATAATTTGGTAAAAAGAACAAACCTTGGATTGGGAGGCTTTCTTGGAACTTCGTGTTCAGATTCAACCGGAAAATCAAGCTAACAGGGAAATGAAATCGAATTGTGGGAAATGGAATCTAACGGTGGAAAATGAAATCAGGTGATGGCAAACAGAATCGACGAATCCTAATAGTATTGAACGGTGGCTAACAGAATATAACAGAGGAAAACAGAACCAAACGCCAGCACGCGGTGGCGGTTGCCTCCGACGAGGGAATCGATGGTCAGGGCAGTAGATAACGAGAACTGGGTGAGGAACGGTGAGGAACGTGTGAAAGCTAACAATCAATTTTTAATAGTTCTGAATTTTATTTTAATTTGGGAACAATGACACCTCATAATGTTTTAATATACAATAACTCTGACAATGTTATAACAATCCTTATATCTAGCTTAGTGGTAAGCAATTTTTTTTAAGCACTCAGGTCATGTGCTCAACTCCTAGTAAAACATTTTTACTATTTTTTTTATTAAATATAAAGGTTAAAGGCAAATTGTTTTTAGTATTGAAACCGTTTTTAGTATTTTCAGTAAATAAAGTTAGTAATTTTAGTCAAACATATTGTTAAGTCAGAATTCAAACAATTTAATCGCTGGTATAACTTGATTTGATTATAAAATATTGAAATAGTATGTATATATTTTTATTATAAGACACCCCTAATAAATTTCCTCAAAGTTTGCCTCCTAAACAAACTTTCTTGTTTTTCATCTTAAAAATAATTAAATAAAATTTATCAATTATACAACAAATTTCATTTAATCATTTTAACAATGGCTAGCAAAGAGAACAATTTTCACGGTGGAGTAGTCACAACTTATCTAGAACACATTTTCTGCTTCTTTTTAATTATTTTATTTAAGAATACATTTTTAAAAAAACTTTTTTTTCATTTTAATTAAAATGATAAATGATAAGGTTTTTAATATATCTCCTCAAAATCATGCATTTAAAATTGTAACTGCTCTAAAAATTTTAACTAAAATATGGAACACTCTTTTTAGAAAAACTATAAAAAAAAAGTGACAGTAAAAATTTATATGCACTAGGATAAATTGGGCCTTGAATAGTAAATTTACTTTGCACATAGATTTATAAATTAAATAAACAGTATAAATACCTCATATAAATAAAAAAAATTAAGTTGATTCAGTTGTACTACTACTTATTGATATCATCAAGAACCATGGTTTGACTCTTATTATAGCAATTTATTTTAATTATTAATAGATTTAAATTCAAATTTAAACATTGAACCGTAGTCTATAGGAATTGGCAGTGTTTTGAAATCGTAGCCTTTTAAATATGAAATGTGGTACCAACAATTTTGTTTAACCCACGGTTTAAAACCGTAGCTAAAAAAGAAAATGCAATGGTTATAATTTACCAACGCTTTCAAAACCGTAGCTTAAAGAAAATAAGCGACGGTTTTTAGTAAATATCTAAAAGTTTGTCAACGCTCAGATAAACGCGGCCTATTGCCCTTTTAGGCACGGTTTTTGAGTTGTTGCCTATAGTTTCGTTGCCTAAAGTCTAAAATGTTGTAGTGGCGGTGGCTTAGTTGGATGGAGTGATGCATTTTCAATAACTCTATGTCTGTCTTGGTCAACGGAGGAACTACCAAAGACTTCGTTGTTAGTAGAGGGCTCAGGCAAGGGGACCCGTTGTCGCCATTTCTATTCCTTTTAGCCATGGAAGGGTTAACGACCTTAGTTAACAAGGCAGTGGAGTTGAACATCTTTCGTGGATTTCATTTCTCTGAAGATGGTTCGGTGGACGTCCTCCTATTCGCAGATGACACTATTTTAATAGGGGATGGCAATTCAGATAATCTTTGGTCGATGAAAGCTATCTTGAGAGGCTTCGAGTTGATGTCGGGTCTTAGAGTGAATTTTAACAAAAGCAAGATGTACGGTGTGAACATGGATGATCATTTTCTTGAGACAGCTTCTACGTACCTTGGGTGCTCCATTGACAGGCTGCCATTTAAATTCTTGGGGTGTACATTGGCAACAGTCCTACGAAGAAAGTGTTGTGGGACAATATCTTAGATAAAATGCGAAACAAACTAGCAGGTTGGAAAGGGAGACACCTCTGTTTCGCGGGGAGAGTGGTTTTGATAAATTATGTTCTCAATTCTTTACCAACTTATACCCTTTCCTTTTACAAAGCTCCGACAGCGGTTATTAAGGAAATTCGAAGAATTCAAAGCAGATTTCTGTGGAAAGGCACTGATGAAAAAAGGCCAATCTATTGGGCTAGCTGGAGTGATATTTGCAAACCGAAAGACAAGGATGGCCTTGGCATTAAAGATGTGGAATTGTTTAACAAATGTCTGTTACTTAAATGGAAATGGCGGATTCTTAACGACAGGTATGCGATATGGCAAAAGTTTCTCAGAGCTCGTTATGGTGATGTGGACGTTAAGATCACGGTTGGTGGAGAAGAGATGGTTTCGAACAAGGACTCCATTTGGTGGAGAGATATGGTCCTTAATGAGCTTTCAGCTCATACTGACATGGCTTTCTCTAATCTTTTCAGTTGCAGGATTGGAAATGGTTCATCCATTTCTCTTTGGCATTCGAATTGGGTGGCCGACCAAGCTTTGAAGGATGCCTTCCCTGAGTTATTCGAAGTCGCCGGTACGCAGAATCTGTTGGTTAAAGACGCTGGCGTTAGGATTGATGATCATTGGAGTTGGAATTTTTGTGCTATTATCAGTGGTTGGGACGATTTGGAGGATCTTACCAAACAAGAATTCAAGGAAGCGCTGACAGGGCACGAACCACAGCAGTGTGCAAAAGACCATTTTATTTGGAAGTTGAACGATGACGGCAAGTTCTCTGTTAAGTCTTGTTATTCGACATTGATGGACGGTGTCGACTACTCGTGGACTCATTCTACCAGGGAAGCGCAGAACATCCTGTGGAATTTGGACGTGCCTTCAAAAGTTATGTTCTTCGGGTGAAAATTGTTAATTAATAGGCTGCCGACTAAAGACTTGTTATGTCGAAGGGGGATTCTGAATATTACGACTGATGCAGCCTGCGCTTTTTGTTTTAATGTTGATGAAACCCTGCCACATCTGTTTTTCTGCTGTCAAAGAAGTTCCAGGCTGTGGACGAACATCGCGAACTGGTTAGGAAAAGATAGCAATCTGGAGGTGCAGGACTTAATGGCCTTCCCATGGAGGTTTCATCTGCTCAATAAGAACAAGGACAGAAATGCGGTGGGAATCATTTGGCTTGCTACGGTGTGGAGCATTTGGCTTATTCGCAACGACATTCTTTTTAAAGACGCTGTTTTTAGTTTTGATAACTGTATGTCTGTGATCATATTTAGATCCTGGGTCTGGTTGGATTTAAAGCGTAAACGACCCGGTTGTATTAACCTCGTTGACTGGCATGCTAATCCTATTCTGAGTGGTAGGATTTAGTTGTTGCTTTCTTCTGTATTTGGAGTATCTCTCCTACTTTTATAATACAATTGCTCATAAAAAAAAACCTTTTAAAAATTATTATATTGAAACTATATACTCGTTCCATTATAATTTGACGTATCTTAGACACTGTGCAACTTCGATTTCGGTAAAAAAAAACCGTGCAATTAGGGTTAGTAACCTTACAATTAATGCAACGCATCACAACTGTACAAAACACTACTGTATACCCGTGCCATTATGATTTGAAGTCGCATGTTTTTTTCCGTCCCTTTTATCCCATTCCAATACACTGCGCAGGGCTTCGCATTGTGTAATTCATTAACGTAACGCGTGGAATTGTGATTTGGATTCCCTGCGGTCTAAATTGATGGCATGGCTAATCTTGACTATTAAAAAATAATTGATTTTTTTTTATGAGTTGTGAGTCATTAGGTATTTTTTAACGGCCCGATATTAATTGAATGTGTTATTGTGTGATGTTTCAACTGCATGGGACCTTGGTCTAGCAATTACCGGCTAATAAGTTTCACTCCACCGTTTGGTTCTTTTATTGAATTAAAGTAACATTAATTACATTAAAAAATTATATTTACCATTCAAGTCAAATGCATTGTAGGCCAATTGTTTCAACTTTCAACTTTTAATGAATCACACTCACCATATATCCCACCACTATATAAATACTCCCTCCGTCCTAAAATATAAGAGAAAAAATTAAAAACACATTTATTAAGAAAAGTAAAAAGTATAATAGTTTGACTAAGATTTTGTTGAAAAAAATTGTTTTGAAAGATGTAAAAACAATTCTAATTGGTAGTTAGTTATAGAAAATATGAGAGAGAAAGCAAATTAAATGCAACTTGCATTTAATTTTACTTTGAAAAAGATAAAAGTTATTTTTTTCTCTTATATTTTGAGACAAGAAAAATACACTTTTTTCTCTTATATTTTGAGACGGAGGGAGTACTCTACTACATCTACACAGTGTTGTATTTTCAATCCCCGATATTGCTTCATACTCCTTCACCTACTTACCATAATGTAAGTCTATAATTTACTCTACGTATTTCTATTACAAAAATTCATTTTCCCATAAGTAGTAATCATGACGAAAACACGGTTTTCTAAGTGAGAATGACAAATCTATATTTTGATGTGTTTTATCTGCTAATGTGTTTTATTTAACTGTAATTTTTTTTAGGGTTAAATAAGTTTTAAGTCTCTATAAATATAACGATTTTCAATTTTTGTCCCTTTAAAGAATGGTTCTTATAAAATTTTTAATTTTAACTTTTGGTCTCCGACCAATTAGCGACAAATTTTACAACGTAGAGACAGAATTAACGAAGGTTTTAGCCGGTTTTAGCGACGGTTTTTTATTTAGCGATGAAAATGACGTCGGTTTTAGCGACGCTAATTGACAGGAGGGACCAAAAGTTAAAATTAAAAATTTTATGAGGACCATTCTTTGAAGGAAATTCTTTGAAAATCACTATTTTTATAGGGCCATTTTTTTAATTTAATAATGCAGGATTTATTTCTACACAATTATAGACTCATCTTTGATAAAATCAAATTCACATATTTCAAATTTGTTCCTATCTAACTCAATTTTTTATTACTTACATAATTCTCTTTGTTGCTGTGTATACAAAAATCTATTGATGTATGCACTGATTACATCAAATTGTTTCTCCAACATCTATAAAAGAAGAAGTTTGCAGTCTCACTATACAATCTCCATAATAATAAATTTATCAACGTCCCATATCACTACAAAAATAGGAAATCGTATTTTTGAAAAACACGTAGAGTGGCATGATTCTTTGATTTTAATGTTCCTAGAACAGTAAAAGTGAACTATTTGCCGATGACAAATTAGTTTAATTTTGAAGTCATAGAAATAACTATGACAATTAGCAATGAGTTTTTTAAAGTAGATCAAAGTAGTGAAGGCAGACATGACAACTGCTGCTAGTTGGGTTCAATTTTTATTGTATTATGGAGTGACAACTTTTATTAATGAATTTATTTTATGAAAATTCAATTACTACAATTTTTAGTTGATTTAATGTAAATTTTTTAATTTAACAAATATTATACTTGTGGATTGCAACAATACAGTTAAAAGTTCGAGTAAAATGTTGAATTGACTCATAAGTTCATAACGCTCATTCACCCATTCAAATATTAAAATGGAAATATGTTTACTGCAGCAGATTCATTTTTGGGTTTAGTTGGCCTACCCTACAATGACTCGTTCATTAACATCATAAAAAGGCATATGTTGCTAGTGTTTAAAGGATATGAAATTGGATTTTAAGGAATTTTCAAATTGATTGCATCCAAAATTAATTGAATGTTTTACTGACACGAAATTGTTTTTATTATTTCCCAATAAAAAATTAATTGATATTTTATTGGTGTCAAATCTTAGTTTTCCTAATTTAAACCTTTA
Organism: Lathyrus tuberosus; assembly: GCA_022829125.1. Taxonomy (NCBI): domain Eukaryota; kingdom Viridiplantae; phylum Streptophyta; class Magnoliopsida; order Fabales; family Fabaceae; genus Lathyrus; species Lathyrus tuberosus. Next base: position 1,833,188 of record JALAZF010000428.1, read on the forward strand.
CAATTTTTGAGTTTTTAATTCACTTCCCTACTTTTAAAGGAAACACAAAAATTTGAGAGGTTATACTTGACTTAAACATGACTCGAATCACAACTTGTTTGACTCGAATCATGCCCATCTCAATTTCCAAATCCTCAAACAATAGGTAAAGAAATAGGGTTTAATACCTTGAGTTTTGGTAGTATAAAATATTGTATTAATATTCATAGTGATAAATCAATTATTTATGTGTTTTTTTCATTGCATGTTTAATAGATGGAACCACTATACCCGATCAACCAGGAAGAAGATGGATTTTATTGGGAGATCACAGTCACCCGTGGGACGGCGTTCGGAAAAAATGATATGGTAATGTTAATAATGAAAATTGAAAGTATATTTTTAAATAAAACATTTATGAACTTGGTTTATAATTTTTTCAGCACTTTCCAAGCAAAATCGCAAAGGAATGTATATTTATGAATCAACGGGAGATAGTATTTTAAGATGCAGACATTGGGAAGACATATTATTGTGCTATCCACAGAGCCAGAAGAAATTGGATGGACAAGTATATTGGAAAGAGATGGTACGAGTATGTTAAAGACAAGCTACTTGAGACAGAAGAAGTATTGGGATTTACTATCCAATCTCCTCTACAAACGATGATTGTCTCCGTGTTAGACTGTTGAAGACTTGGTTTGGGTGAAGAATATGGGAATTGTTGGAGTGCTTATTGTAGTGGTTGTTTGTTGTTTTAAAGTAAAATATGTTTGAATTGTTTTAAATTTGACTTAATGGTTGTTTTGTGGTATTTTTCCGTGTTTTCTACGGTTTATGAATGAATGAAGTTTAGTGTTTTGTAGTAATGGTTTATCAATGAATGAAGATTTGTTTTTTTTTTTAATTTTTAAACTAACACTTGCACATCAAAACACCATTTTTCATCCATTCTTGACCTTTGATGGCTTAGTTTACAAATATAATAATAAAAACACTTGTAGAGAGAGAAGGGGGGGGGGGGGGGGGGGGGGAGGGTACTGCAGTCAATCAATTTCCACAAAAAATAGGACTTCATTTTGTCAAAGCGAAATTATGGACATGTTTTTGTACATACAAAAAACAAAAACAAAAAACATTAAACTAAGAACTATAAACATGACCTAACCATTTGGTTATGTAACCCTAACAACTCTAATCAGACTTGATTCATTTTTCTTCACAAATTTAAATCTTAAAACAACACCAGCACTAAAACCATTAATTCTAAAAAGCGTGGCCCATCCTACACTAAATTTTGTGCACACCCTTCTTTCAGCACCATTGTTCAGAACACTGCATCTAATTTCAGCACCTTGAGGTCCAAAGAAAATAACCTCCTTAAAACCTGTTGACCTGATGAAGCAAGCAAAGTCCTTGCAAAGTGTCTTCCAATAAAGAAAAGAAACAACTAGTTGAATATTTATGTCCAAACAAGAAATAAAATTCAATTGCACGGCACAAAAAATAATTTAATTCTTACCAACTGTGGAGCGGTTGCACAATGAGTTATGAGTTGTTCGATAAAAACATCAAGGTCGTATAAACCCAATCGGTAGGTGTGGTCTGAAAGACGTTTGAATGGGTCGTAAAGGTAGTCTTCGAAAACTTTGATATGGAATGTATTGTACCTCAAATAAGTCAGTAACACCATTCTAGCACCTTGAATATGGATTGCATGTCGAACGTCACTTCACCCATCTATGATCAGTGGGCGGTTCTTACTCCTATTGAACTTCACCTTAATACGGGTGAATCTGCTATCCAAAATCAGGAAATACTGGCGAAATTCAGAAAAACAAAACTCCTGGACAAACTTGAAGCACATTACGCCATAAGGCTTTTGATGTTAAGACAAAAGAAAAATAAGATGAATCAGAACCCAAAACTCAAAAAAATAAAATAAAAAATTGGTCAGCAATATTTAACCTCAGCCAGCGAATGGATTGTCATGAATCCCCCAAAAGCCTTCATTGTCACCATTCTTAGATTTCCTCCTGTCATACCCCAAATTTTGACCACCAAGATTTCCATCATTGTGCAAGACATCATCATAATATGGATGTATCTCCATGCCTCATCAATCTCCTCAAAGATGGTTGAGCATTAACCACAATCAAGGATTAGGGTTTTGAGCCCTCTCAGAGCACTTAGACAAAGGATCAATCAAGGAATGACATGATATTCAACTTGTCTAACCTCTCAAACACCTATAAAGGATCAAGAGGACTCCCACATCAAGAATCAAGCACAAAGTTGTAACATTCCAAGTGGATCAAGCCTCAAGATCGCCAGTATCACCAAATTAGGCTTTTGGTCGACTGAGGCCTCCGGATGAAAATTTTCATCTGAACATGAGCCAAGGCTTCAAAGCAGAACCCAAGATACTCCAAGGGACCTCATGAACCCAATTATCAAGTCAATTTAATCTCAGCGGATGCATTTACCAAAAATCAAGAATTAGGGTTTCTCGACCTAATTCACCCCTAAGTTGACTTTTGGGACAAAGCATGAGCCAAAACCTCAAGACATGATTTGAGGGTCTCCAATACACCACATTAATCCATTTGTAACAATGGATTAATCCAAAAAGCTTGATTCACAAGTTTCAATTTCATCTGGACCACAATTAGGGTTTCGAGGAAAAAGTCAACTGTATCTTTGACTTTTGACCAAGACATGCTCCCAAACCTTGGGACATGATTCAATACACCCTATAACACCTATGGAATACATCCATTAGGTTTGATTTAGGTCAAGGACTTGATTTCACAAAGGATCGCACAGTTTGGATTTCATCCGATAAAAAGTCAACTGTGCACAAAATTAAGTTTGACTTTTTGGAAATTTTCACAAATATGGTTCCCCTAAGTCAAAAATAATGTTAATGTATGGTATTGATCATCATTCATTAAGAAATATCAAGAAAGGTGAGGTTTCTTGCAAAAGGGGCAACCATAAGAAACCAAAATTTTTCTAAGTTATGAAACAAAAATGATATTGGTACCAACTTCCAAGGACCATAACTTGAGATCCAAGCAACCATTTTGGGTGATCCAAAGCTGGATTTGTAGTTCTTGCTACACTATACAAAAGCTTCAACTACCTCAGACTCCAATTCCTTATGGATTTTGAGTTATGGAGTGATCAAAATGACAAAAACATGAAAATGACACTTTTTCCAACACTTAGTGAAAATCTGCCTAAGTTACCAGCCTTGAACATCAATGTTCATGAGGATTTTTCAATGGGATCCAAATAGTTTAAAAACCAACTATGGTAACACATGTTTTGTATCATACAAGGGCTTTCTAAAAAGCACAAGAGCCTCCCATAACTCAACATGAGCAGGGAGATATGAATCCCTCAAAATCACTATATCCAACTGTCCTAGGCAAGGCAGAATTGGGTGTTTTGCTCGATTTGACAAAATTGAGCAACTCCAAACCTTTTCATCCATTTGGATACATCTGAGGATAAAACAAAAGGAGAATGATCTGATCCCTAAGCCTCCAAAGTCCAAGAATCTACACTTAGCCATAACAAACCTAAAAAGGCTAAAAAGGTGCCAAGACTCCAATTTTGTTTCAATGCATTTAATGGATACACCAAGGTGGCATGGACTGACACATTCCTAACTAAATGAGTCAAGAATAAGCTCTGAATCAAAGGACCATAGGCATGTGCCCTAACCTCAAGTCAATGCTTAGAGGAGACTTGAGACTCCTTTTTCTCAACATTGGCCAAAGGCCTGCTGCAGCTGCCATTCACTATTGATGCCAAAAAAAACTTGACACACTATAAATAGAGCTCAATTGTGATCAGTTTGAGCACACCAAAGCACTACAACACTTGCTTTCCTCAAAATCTCTTTCTTTAGGCCAAAATGTATTCTTTTGCAAGGTATCTCTGAGTTTTTGAGTTAGAGAGCAATTCCACCACAGCTCATGATCCAAACACCTCTAATATGTTATATCTAAGCTGTTCAAACACTCACTTGTGACCTGAAACACCAAAATCACAAAGTCAACCTCCAAAACCTCAAAAATTGACTTTTCTGCATTTTCCAAGCCATGTCTTGATTCAGTCACTTCCAAAACCAAAAAAAGCCTCAAACACACTCCAAATATCATCCTCAAACTGTCAAAAATGGTTCCCCTCATCTGGAACAACATTTGAGAAAGTTACCATATTGGTCACTTTTGCCCTTTTTGCAAGAAAGTGCCAAAACTTGTTCCTGAGGATTCCAGCTGGTTCTAGTCATCCTAAAAGCTTCTAAGGGGTCAATTGAGAGTGTCCAAAGCATCAAATTACTTCTGCCACCAGGAACTTGGCAGATGGCACAAAAAGCTCCAAGATGTAAGTGCATGACAACTTGAAGTCTTTGAATTATGCATTGCTTTGAAGTCCACTGATCATAAACATCTCATACATGTTATATATGTTGTGTTTGAACCAATTGGCCATGCAATTAGTGTGTGTATGATGTGTTAGCATAGAAAATGCAAATTTTGGCCTATTTCAAAACCACTATCGGGTTTTAAAATAGGGACCTCGTCTGAAAAAACCAAGGGCACCATTGGATTCCTTGTGAAATTCTCGGTCAGATGCACCTAAATTTTGTCCCAATCCATGGAGAAATGAGAAAGTTAGAGGCTTCACGTAAATTGCCAAAACTTTCCTTGCCTTGCCTTGGCCAGGCCTGAAAACTTGACACCCTTATGTATTTATGGGGTGGTTTTGATACACGGATGTATCACCACCCCAGTGGTAGCGCGCATGTGTGTTTGTGTATGAGGTCGTGGGTTCAAACCCCACCCAGACCTTTTTTACCACTCTCTCATTTTTTGCCATTTTTAATATTTTCATGTTTTTGTTAATTAATTCAAAAATTAATTTCTCTCTCAATTTTAATTATTTTTTATTGGTTTATTTTTTTAATATTCACAAAAATATTAAAATATTTTATTCCATGAAAATTTCACAAAAATATTTTTAATTTCATATATTTGGTATTTTTATAAAGAATTATATTTTTGTTTGTTTTTAAACATTAAAAATATTTCTTTTTCTTGGTTTTGCAAAATTCAAATGATTTTTAAATCATCCCATGAATGAAACATAATTTTCAAAATATAAATCCAAGATCACAACCTCTTTTTCACATGTTTGATTATTTTAATTGAATTTTTATTCAATTAAAATACATTTTAAAACCAAAAATTAGGGTTTTGATCACTATCACCCTAACAAATCTTTTCAAACATCTTTGTTATCAAAACTTTCTTTAACTTCTTAAACAACTAAGCATACAGCTATTAAAATGGAAGCTTGCTCGCTTGTAAGTTTTTATCAGCTTTAATTTACTTTCTTTCATACATATATATAACTGTATTGCTGGAAGCTTGCTCACCTGTAAGTCCTTCTTTCATATCCTTTTAAATACTTGTCATATATCAATTGTATATATACTTGTATATCTGCTTAGAGTTTTCCCTGGCAACTAAGTCTAGAATTAGGTAAAGCCAGTTGGTCACTCTTAAATACAGTAAAAACTAGATCCCCATAGGATTTCCAGATATAGTCTTGCCTTCTCTTGGGCTTAAACAATATGGAACAAAGAGAAAGGTATTATTCTCAGTGAAAATTTTCTCAGAGTGTCACTATTAGAAATTGTCAAAGAAATTCAGTTCCCCATAGAGGAATTATTCTCAGTGAAACCTCTCTTGAATTTCTTCAAACCCTAGAACTGTTCACTAAAGGATTAATTCTCGGTGAAACCTTTCTTGAACTTTTCTTAGTTTTGGGACCCACAGGCTTCCTAAAAGTATCCCCGCCTCCTCTTGGGCTATGTACAAGGACCCTCCGGCTTCTTAGAACATCTCATGCCTTCTCTTGGGCTTAATACAAGGATCCTGAAGACATCTTAAAGGTATAAGACATAACTTAGTCATCCTTTGCTAGAGCAGTCTTTCCAGAGTCAAAACCTTGGACAATTTAGGGTTGATTCTCATCCCTTAAAACACGTGCCTTCTCTTGGGCATCATACAAAGATAAACTCTTCCATGCCAGTAGACTTGGACAGTCTAATCCCCTCTTGGATCTCAAAGACATTCTCAAGTTCCCTATAAACATAGGAAAAACCCTGATCATTCAACCAATCTCTAGTAGAGTTGAAACCTCTATAGGTTTTCAAAACTCAATCTTTAAACTCTCACTTTAAGTTTCCCCTAGCAAGGGTCAGCTTATCATCAGTATAACACTATCCCAAATCAGAACCTCAAGGCATCTGATATCTCAACTCTTCTGTAAACCCTCAGCAATAGTTGATTCTCCATTTGGACCTGCATCTGGATCTTAATAATCCTCAGTAGAAGCTAGCCCCCTCTTAGGCTTTGTATAATGATCCCTCATTTCCTTAGCATAGTCAGCCTCCTCTTGGGCTTTGTACAATGATTTTCTCCAGCTGAGCTAACCTTTTCAGACTCTCTTGTTGAGTCAATCACCTTTCCACACTCTCTTGTTGAGTCAATGGTACAAAATAAAAACACTCTCTTATTGAGTCAACCCTTTTTAAGCCTCAATCTTGGGCTTTGTACAAGACAGATAAAAACATTCTCTAGTTGAGTCAATCATTTACTTTTTTAGCCTCAATCTTGGGCTTTATACAAGACACCATATAAATCTCCCTAAGCAGAGTCAATCCTCTTTTCAGCCTCAATCTTGGGCTTTGTACAAGACACCTAAAAATCCTCAGTCGAGTCAGTCCCCTTTTATCCTCAATCATGGGCGTTGTACAAGACAGATAAAGATTTCTTTCCCACAGAGTCAGTCTTCATTTCAGCCTCAATCTTGGGCTTTGTACAAGACACATACAAACCCTCCCCAGCGGAGTCAAAATCCCTTTTAGCCTCAATCTTGGGTTTGTACAAGACAGACAGAATATTTTCCCCGAAAAAGTCAAACTTTTAGCCTCCTCTTAGGCTTTGTAAATGATATCCCCAAAGGAGTCAATTCTCTTTTAGCCTCAATCTTGGGCTTTGTACAAGACAGATAAACACTCTCTTGTCGAGTCAGCCTTTTCCAGCCTCCTCTTAGGCTTTATATAAGGACTTCTCCAGTGGAGTCAATCAATCTCTTACCTTCAACCTTGGGCTTTGATCAAGGAACACAAAAATAAAAATCCCCTCAGAGGAAATCAAAATCTCTCTATAGGAAGACACTTCTCTGTATATCACACAGAAAATCAAAACAAACCTTAATCCCAGATAACTGCTATAAGTGGCACACTTATTAATTCAAATATCCAACATGTCGCCTATCTCTTATCCTGGTAAAACTTCTCTCTTTCATCTAATTACTGTAAGTGGCAAGCCTCTGGATTATTTATATCCAACCTGTCGTCCATCTCTTATCCTGGTAAAACTACTCTACACTGAGTTAAAGTTTTCCCCTTCAGGATAAATCCCCTATAAAGGAAATTATGGCATTGCTGGATTCTCATATCCTAGTTAAAGTAACCTTCCTTTATAAACAGTCACCCAACAGTTGTGATAAACAGACAGAATGTCTCCCTTTAGAGGTGACAAATTCTCTCTCAGTCAAACCTTTTAGCTTCAGTCTTGGGCTTTGAACAAGACACAAATATTCCCTTTAGCTTCAATCTTGGTCTTTGAACAAGACATAAAAACATCTTTTTCCTCCCATAGAATAGGAGGAACTACGATTGCTCTGATTTCCCTGTTTCTTTAAACGGGAATACGTAGGCATAAGATTGTGAAATTTTAGTGAGCATACCAATCAAAAAATTTAGGTTCAATACCTCACAAAAATCATCAAAAACTCTCTCTCATATCTCCCATAGAAGAAACTTTCCCAACCCATCAACAGATAAACACCATCAAGTATAAAAGCAGAACCTATTGCTAACAACCTGTGGCTAACAACATATAGGATGGGTAATTAACAACTCCCCATTGTATAACCTGACCCCAAAATCCCCGAATCTCTTTCAGCGTTTGTTTAGTTAAACATTCGCGTGCAAGGTTAGTTTTAGATAGCTTCCCTTTCCCTTCCAGCTTCACGGGATAAATAAGAAATCAGAAAGTAGCACCCCACTCCTACCATTGCGGTGGAGGAACCCAACGGCGATAAGGTGGTCGCGTCACCGACAAAAATCACACGCTACAGATAAATGGCGACTCTGTTGGGGAGGGTCATTATGTCTATTTAAGATTAACACTAGAATTCCTAAGAGGTCTAGGATGTTAGTTTTAGGAATCATAATATATATATATATATATACACTTCTTTTCCTACTTGATATCCGTGTTTATTTTTCTGCTAATGGGAATGCGAGTGATGTCGCGTGCGGAAAGTTTGAGTGATACCTAGGATAGGTGATGGCATAGACGTGAGGTTTTACAGGGAGTGAATCCCGAATAAGCTGTCCCTGTAGACCATCAAATCAGTGGAGATACCTTTTGCGGAATCAATGCTTAACGACTCCATTGTGAAGGCAGATTGTCCCAATGTTGTATCTGTGAAACTGAGGATTTAGTAGACAGTAACCATGTGGCTATTTTATAGTGCGGTAGCTATCGAAAATAGTTGACACGCGATACTACACTCAATTGAGATTACCCTAGGATGATACAGCTCGCTCGGGTGAACCAGCTTGTTGTTGTCATCTCTAGGGGGGTCAATGATTTTGGGAACAGGTACAAAGATTCACCATAGTACAACCTTTGGGGATAGGTAGAGCCATGACTCCATGCTCGTGATGTTGAACCTTTGAACCCATGTTTTTTTTTATGTTTTTGTGTGCTGCATTCATGCATTCATCAAAACACTTTTAAACAAAGAAAAAAAATCTTCTTTTCTAGTCTCTATTTTTTTCAAATTAAACTAAAACAAATGATTGCAAATATCAGAGAAAAAGATTGCATTATGGTTTTTGGTAGAAGGAAGACGCACAAGTGCACCTTCAAGGCTCCAAAATTAGAGGATTTAAGGGGGCTGGCAAGGATGATCACCAACCCTGATGCTTTCAGAGCTAAGTACGGAGGACTGCTGTCTCTATTAAGGGTCCATGTAGTTGAAGGAATCCTGTCTACGCTGATTCAGTTCTACGATCCGGTTTATCACTATTTCACATTCCCAGATTATCAACTAGCACCAACACTGAAGGAGTACTCTCACCTGACTGATTTACCCATCACTGACCAACCTCCCTTTTCTGGACTGGAAGAAATTCCAAAAGATCAAACCATTGCAAGAGCAATTTATTTGGACGAGTCAGAAGTCAGGACTTACATGACCACTAAGGAAGGAATCCAAGGTTTACTGGCCAAGTTTCTGGTAGAGAAAGCCCTATACTTTGCTAGTGTAGTAAACATTACTACTTTCGAAGATATCTTTGTTCTACTAACATATGGTTGTTCCTTTTTCACAACATCGATAACTTCGTCGATACCAATGCCATTAAGATATTTCTGATTGGAAACCCCGTACCGACCTTGCTCGAAGATGCTTATCATTTTGTACACTTAAGGAATTTGTACAGCAAAGGAATGATCACATGCTGTGTACCCTTGTTATACAAATGGTTCACTTCCCATTTACCCAAGTCTGCTGCTTTTTGGGATCATAAGAGTATTCTACGTTGGTCACAGAGAATCATGTCTCTTACCAACTCTGACATAGATTGGTACAATCGGATCTATGACGGGATAAGGATCATTGACAAATGTGGAAACTTCCCTAATGTACCCCTTATAGGAACTAAAGGAGGATTCAACTATCATCCAATTTTAGTTCGCCGTCAACTCGGATACCCGATGAGACATATCCAGCGTAATGTTCATCTGGAAGGTCTTTTCTTCAAGGAAGGGGAAAATGACAGTGCCCTAAAGACAGAAAAAGTGCATGCCTGGAGACATGTTCACAGGAAAGGAAGAGAGTCTCTAGGAAAACCAGATTGTGTCTCTGTGGAACCTTATCTCCACTGGGTACAAACTAGAGCCCTCAAGCTGAGGATGCCTTACCCTCGTCAAAAAATTCTTCGCTAAAGGAATCTGTCCTTTATGTTATGTCTGATGCGGAAAAACTCCAGGTCAGTCTCAACAAAGTTCGACAAGAAATGAAGCCTTGGAAGAACAAGTACCGTATTCTCAATGTAGAGTGTACCAAAATTCACCAACTATTAAAAGAAAAGGATGCTCTGATTAAGATATTAGAGCGACATGTTGTAGAAAGTCAGGAAGACCGAAGAAATTTGCCAGCTCCTTTCACTTGGCAAAGGACTGACAACCCGACAAAGGCTCAAGAGCCCCAGTCAAAGAAAAGGAAAATACCAGAACCAGCACCCGAGCTCTCTTCAAAGAGAACTCAGGGTCCATAAGCTTAGACTTTTCCTTTTACAGCACTTTGTAAAATACTGTATTTCCCTTTCTGCAATATTTCAAATTCAATAAAACAGGGTCTCCCCACAGTATGATATTTGCAATCTATTTGTTGAAGTTTCTTTTTTATTAAAACAAAAGATTATTAATATATAATCATTGCATGTCATTCATCATTCTCACATAACGCATTCTTCTTACCTTCGAATCTCACGTATGTGTCACGATTCTAGAGTCAAACTGTCTCATTCATACAATACTCGAGCCAATCGACAAAAGAAAATGGACGATCTCGAGGAAGAGAACAGAGAGCTGAGAGAAGAAATCGACGCTCTGAAGGAAGATTGGAGAAAACTTTACAATGACATGCAATCCTTGGCAGTAGCTCGGAGACAACAACAAAGGACTGTGATCTCAGAGATCACATCCACGCCCATAGTGGAGAAGTATGATCCTCGGTACAACATGCCTACCGATTGCCCCTGGGGCATGCCTATCAACTTTATCCCTGAAGGATATATTCCGCCGGTCACTGAAGACCTGGAAACTGTAGCAGGAACCACTAGGCCTGAAGGTTACAAACTTTGGGAAGGCGAAGATGCAAGAGTCATGACAGCAACTCCTGAAGGTTACAAACTTCGGGATAAGGAAGCACCAAGAGTCACCGCCGTAATGACTATACCACAACCCATGGTACACACTGTCCTGGAAGGACAGATTCCACAAGTAATCTCTGGTGGAAATGAAATATGTACGACAGAATGAATAAGTTCCAGGAACAATTCTTGGAGATGCAGAAGGAACTGCATGCCATTTGCGGTCAGGATTTATTCGGAAATGACACTGCAGACCTTTGTTTGGTCCCCAATGTGAAAATTCCGCACAAATTCAAGGTGTCTGACTTTGAAAAATACAAGGGAAACTCTTGCCCTCAAAGTCATTTGGTGATGTACGCTCGAAAGATGTCAACTCAGGTAGAGAATCAACATCTACTGATCCATTACTTTTAAGACAGTTTAATCGGTGCCGCACTCAAATGGTACATGGGTTTAAACCGCACCAAGATCGTCTCTTTTAGAGATCTTGGCGCTGCCTTCGTTCAGCAATATAAGTATAACCTGGACATGGCACAAGACAAAGATCAACTCAGAGCCATGTCACAGAAGGACAAGGAAACTTTTAAGGAATATGCTAAGAGATGGCATGAAATTTCCGCCCAGATTTGTCTCCCTCTTGAGGAAAAAGAGATGACAAAGATCTTTTTGAAAACCTTGAGCTCATTCTATTACGATCGAATGGTCGCCAGTGCGCCCATCGACTTTACTAAAATGGTAAACATGGGGGTACGCCTTGAGGAAGCAATCCGAGAAGGATGTCTGGTCAAAGATACAGGACCATCAAGCAGTACCAAAAGATACGGTAGTGCTTTCCCTAAGAAAAAAGAGCAAGATATTGGTAATATCTCTCTCGGAAAGCAAAGGCGAAGGTATCAACCAGTAGCAGCAGTAACTCCTACTATCAACCCAATGCCAGCTCCGATGTATCAACCTCAGGTTGCTCAGAGCCAACCAAGTCAACAACAATATCAACAAAGGACACAACAACCTCTTCAGCAGGCTCGTCCACAATATAACAACAACAACCGTACAACAAGACCATCAGGGTTCGACCCTATACCGATGTTGTACGTAGAACTGTTTCCACTACTACTGGTCAAGGGGCACGTCCAAACCAGGCCTCCTCATACAGTACCGGAAAATCCGCCTTTTTGGTTTAAAGCGGATCAAACTTGCCCTTACCATCAAGGAGGACCGGGGTAAAACATTGAAAACTGTCTCAGCTTCAAGTCCGATGTACAGATGCTTGTCAAGAAAGGGGTCATGTCTTTCAAAGATACTAATCCAAATTTCAGACCAACCTGTTGCCTCAGCATGAGAAGACTGCCGTAAATTTGATAGAGGAAGAATTTAACCGCAGTTATCAAATTCACGATGTACTCCTATTTGGAACCAATCTGGTCAGGATGCATTGCAAACAGAGCGGGTACGGTCATGTACTGTCTCACAATTATCACCAGTGTGATATCTGCTCAAAGAATAATCAAGGATGTTCCGTAGTGCAATCAGCTCTACAAGAACAGATGGATCTCTGATGGATCCAAGATCACCGAATCTGTAAGGTCAACATGACTTATACAAATTCCAACATCATCTAGAACCACAACATTCTGGCAATGAATGTCAACTTGGTAGCAAATCACTCAAGGAAAATCCAACATCATGATCTGCCACGACATGATTACAATTCCTGTCCGATCTGCTAAATAAATAATCAGGGATGCTCTTGTGTACAAGAGGCCCTCCAACGTCAGATGGATCTTGGATGGATTCAGGACTACCGTGATAGAAATCTTTGATATTCGCCTGATGAATACCAGCCTGGTAGAATTACATGCTAAACAAGTCAGACTTGGCTTTCTGGCTTCACATGATTATCAGAACTGTAAAGTATGTCGTGAAGACGACCAAGGATGTGCACTTGTCCAAAGAACACTTCAACACCTGATGAACCACTGGTGGCTTCCGATTTACCTAGATGAAGACACACAACAAGTCAGTATGACTGACGGGAACCCTACTAGGCATCAAAGTCAGGATGTTTGATCATTGGAAACAGATCTAATAAGGTTGCACTGCATGCAAAGCGGATGTGGCCAGGTGCCACCACATAATTATGAGCGCTGTAGAATTTGCTCAGAGAACAACCAAGGATGTTACCTCGTGCGAGCAGCCTTTTAAAACCAGTTGGATTGCAAAGAGATTCGACCATGTTCGAGTTCTGGGTCGATCAACGTAATGTAAGACTATCTTCCTGGTCAAAGCAAAGACATTGTCTTAATCCCTAAACAGGAAGTGACCAAAGATGTATGCGCTATAATCCCTCTACTCCATGAATCAAGAGCTCTTCTTGATAGTAGAAAGATTCTCAACCTCGAACCAATTGAGGCCGGCTACGATGGTCAGAAAAATCAAAAGGCTCCTATAGTTATCTATTTACCGGGACCAATACCGTACAAATTCGATAAGGCTATCCCTTACAAATACGGTGCAACAACAATTGAGAATGGAAAGGAAACTCCATTACCCTCTGTCATAAACATTACAGACATCAGTTGAGTAACACGGAGTGGTCAGATCTTCAACAGAGGAGTTGAAGAACCCACCATAGAAAAGGAACCTCAAACAGAAGTTCCAAATCAACCAGCCGGGCAATCCAGTAATTCTGACCTTTCAAAGAACAATGATGAGATACTGAAGCTCATCCAGAAGAGCGAGTACAACATTGTAGACCAACTATTGCAAACTCCTTCAAGAATCTCTGTGCTATATCTCTTGCTTAGTTCCGAAGCTCACAAGGAAGCTCTACAGAAGGTCTTAGAGCAAGCCTTTGTGGAACAAAATATGACGATAAGACGATTCGACAGCATCATCTCTAACATCACTTCCTACAACAGTTTATGATTCAGTGATGAAGAACTGTCGGAAGAATGCAAAATTCACAACATGGCGCTTAACATTACAGTCAACTGCCAGGACGATGCTTTGGCCAGCGTACTGGTAGATACCGGATCAGCTCTGAATGTTATGCCAAAATCTACTCTGATGCGACTATCATTTCAGGGATCTTCGATGAGAGGCAGTGAGGTCATCGTCAAGGACTTTGACGGATCCAGAAGAACAGTTATCAGCGAATTCGACTTTCCCATAACTATCGATCCTCACACTTTCCAAGTCACTTTCCAGGTCATGGACATCCGGGTAGCATACAACTGTTTATTAGGAAGACCTTGGATACACGAAGCTGAGGCGGTCACTTCGACACTTCACCAGAAGCTGAAGAATAGGCCTTAATCGTGAGCAACTTATCATCAGTCTATGGAGAACAGGCCTTACTTGTGAGCAACTTATCATCATCATCCTGTGTAGAACCCGAGGAGGTTATTGGAACCCAGTTTCAGGCCCTATCGGTGAGCAATGAGAATCGATCAGAAAAAGGAACGTCGATTTCCTCATACAAAGATGCTCTCAAAGCAATCGAGAGTAACAACGCAAAAGGATGGGGACAACTTGTCATTCCTACTGATAACAAGACAAAGAAAGGTCTTGGTTTTTCCTCAACCTGTACCCAGACTGCTACTAACGATGAAAGTTTTCATCCTATTCAGGACTTCTTCCACAGCGGAGGCTTCCTCCACCCAGTGTCTCAAGAAGTACACACCATTAATGAGGGTGACTCCTTCGATACAGAGGAAGAGTGGAAGTCCTATCTCAACGAGGACAGTTATATGTCTCAGGGAGAGGTGCATTTGCCATTTTGCTTTCCCACGCAGAGTCTGAGATACATACCAAGATCAGATGTCAAGATGATGTACGGAGATTGTGATCCAGAAGGATGTCATGCTCCACCCAACTCATTAAAGAAGGACACTCTGATGAAAGACAACTTCGACTATGACTATTATGACCCAATGGATAACTTTCCTATCTGGCAGCCGTACCCAGAAGACTTGGGGTAAAAGAGTCAGCCAAACGATGCATACCAGCTGAGCATCATTGAAAAGAATACCTGCATCCCCACCAAATCATGGGATCATTAATTAGGGCATTCAGAAGATATCCAGCATAACGATGAATTTGCAAAGATTACAGGACAAGAGTTCATCAACTATGCTTTTCCCAAGGTCAACGTCATCGAGAAGGATGACTCCTACAGTTCCACGGAAGTATGGGACACTTTAGGATAATCGAGTGGCAAGTACGACTTCTTGGTCAAGTACACCACTCCTAAAAGCTCACGTATCAGGCTTGAAGACGTCCAGCCGACTAGATGGGGAGATCCGCCTGAGAGTGAAAACACCACGCAAGATACAACAGAAGAGTTCGTCTACGACAACTCTGCCTGGGGGGAAGACTCTAACGATCCTGCTCCGCCAGAAATCAGCGTCATTTCTGTGGACAAATCAAGAAAGAAGGTACCAGACTTTGTGATTCACTGAGGAGTTCGCCGCCAATGGGTTGCTGTCAATATCCCGAAAGTCATTCATAAGTCTAAGTAATTGCCATCTTTGTTTTAACCTTTCACCCTGCCCAGGTGAAACGGATGTATTTATAGGGCTCACTTTATGTAAATGTCCCTCTTCGCTTCGTCCAAAGTGACAGAATTTTGTTTTATAGGGATATAGTTTCAAGAATCAACAAAATCATAAATAAATAATGTCATTCTGTAATTTACGCATTCATTGCTGTTTTCACTTTTCGCTTTTTCAGAAAATGGTAATCCTAAAAACAACTCAAAAATAAAAACAAGCATTTTTCAGAAAATACACTGCACACACTCTTGCATTTCTCTCTATCTCTTCTAAAAACGAATCATCACGTCATGCAGATTGCTTGTTTTAAACCCCATTAAAACATACGATCCAATGCCTTCTCCCAACTTTGAATTCCCGGTATTCAAAGCTGAAGAGGAAGAAGACGAAGAAATTACAGAAGAGATCTCCCGATTACTCAGACAAGAGGAAAGGTCCATTGAACCTCATAAAGAGCCGTCGGAAATAGTAAACTTGGGTTCAGAAGAAGAGAGAAAAGAAGTCAAGATTGGGGCACTGCTCAGTCCAATTGTCAGAGAAGACCTGATACAACTTCTCAAAGAGTTTCCCGATGTATTTGCTTGGTCCTATCAGGACATGCTGGGGTTAGATACCAGCATCGTGGAACATCATCTACCATTGAGATCAGAATGTCCGCCAGTGATACAAAGACTGAGACGAACTCATCCGGACATGGCCATCAAAATCAAAG
This sequence comes from Lathyrus tuberosus, assembly GCA_022829125.1. NCBI lineage: Eukaryota > Viridiplantae > Streptophyta > Magnoliopsida > Fabales > Fabaceae > Lathyrus > Lathyrus tuberosus. The sequence goes on from JALAZF010000428.1 coordinate 1,849,470, forward strand.
AGGAAGTGCAAAAACAGATTGACGCAGGTTTCCTCGCCACCTTAGAATATCCTCAATGGCTAGCCAACATAGTATCAGTTTCGAAAAAGGATGGAAAAGTCAGAATGTGCGTAGACTACAGGGATCTGAACAAAGCAAGTCCAAAGGATGACTTTCCCCTACCACACATAGACATGCTGGTAGACAGTACAGCAAAGTTCAAAGTATTCTCCTTCATGGATGGATTCTCAGGTTATAATCAAATCAAAATGGCGCCAAAATACATGGAGAAAACTTCCTTCATCACCCCAAGGGGCACCTTTTGTTACAAGGTAATTCTGTTCGGGTTAAAGAACGCCAGGGCAACCTATCAAAGGGCCATGGAAACTTTGTTTCATGACATGATGCATTGCCAAATCTAAAACAGAAGGGGAGCATATGACCTACTTGTCAAAGTTATTCGAGCGTCTGAGGAAATACAAACTCCGCTTGAATCCCAACAAATGCATGTTCAGTGTTCGCTCAGGAAAACTGCTAGGGTTCATCGTCAGCCAGAAAGGAATTGAGGTTGATCCTGACAAAGTCAAAGCCATTCAAGAAATTCCTTCTCCAAAGACTGAGAAATAAGTCAGAGGATTCCTGGGACGTTTGAATTACATTTCCAGATTTATATTCCTCATGACCGCGACATGCGCGTCAATTTTCAAATTACTAAAAAAGACAGAAGACTGCCAAACCGCCTTCGACAGTATCAAAGAATACCTGTTGAACCAACCAATTCTATCACCTCCAGTGGAGGAAAGACCGCTGATCATCTACCTAACAGTCTTGGAAGACTCAATGGGCTGTGTACTTGTCCAACAAGACGAAACAAAAAGAAAAGAGTCTACCATATACTATTTGAGCAAGAATTTTACCGACTGTGAAACTCGGTACACTATGCTTGAGAAAACTTGCTGCGCTCTGGCTTGGGCAGCCAAACGTCTACGCCAATACATGATTTGTCACACTACTTGGTTAATCTCTGAAATGGATCCAATCAAGTACGTCTTTGAAAAGCTTGCTCTCACGGGAAGGATCACCCGTTGGCAGATGTTATTATCAGAATACGACATAGAGTACCATGCTCATAAAGTCGTTAAAGGAAGTATTTTAGCCGATCATTTGGCTCATCAACCAATTGACGATCAAGAATCAGTCGGGTTTGACTTCCCAGACAAAGATGTCATGTATTTGAAAATGAAAGATTGCGATGAACCGCTACCCAGTGAAGGGCTAGAACCAGGTTCCCAATGGGGACTAATCTTTGACGGATTTGTCAACAGTTACGGAAACAGAATTGGGGCAATCATCATAACACCTCAGGGTAACCACATTCCTTTCACCGCCCGACTGACATTCAAGTATACAAACAACGAGGCCAAATACGAAGCTTGTATCATGGGACTCGAAGAAGTGATCGACTTGAGAATTAAGAACTTGGATGTGTATGGAGACTCAACCCTGGTTATCAATCAGATCAAAGGAGATTGGAACACATACCAATCAGGACTGATTCCTTACAAAGACTACGTGAGAAGGTTGTTACCATTCTTCAACATAATCGAGTTTCATCACATCCCTCGTGAAGAGAATCACATGACTGATGCACTAGCCACTCTCTCTTCCATGATTAGTGTAGGTCAATGGAACGACATACCTAAGATTGACATAATGTGCTAGAAAGGCCCACTTACGTCTTCACAATCGAAGTAGCCATAGACGAAAAACCTGGGTATCATGATATCAAATGCTTCCTTAAAAAATGAGAGTACCCACCTGGGGCATCCAAAAAAGAAAGAAAGACCCTCAGAAGATTGGCAGGCAGCTTCTTCCTGAGCGGTGATACACTATATAAGAGAAACTTTGACATGGTCTTGCTTCGAGCATAGACAGACCAGAACCAAACATGCTGATGAAAGAAATTCATGAAGGATCCTTTGGCACTCATGCCAACGGACACACATTGATGAGAAAAATTCTGTGAGCAGGATAATATTGGCTGACAATGGAATCCGATTGCTATAAGTACATGAGGAGATGCCATAAGTGTCAGATATGCTCAGACAAAATCCATGTACCGCCAACGCATCTCAAAGTTCTTTCTTCCCCATGGCCTTTTTCCATATGGGGAATCGACATGATTGGCATGATCGAACCCAAAGCTTCAAACAGACATTGGTTCATCCTGGTAGCCATTGACTACTTCACCAAGTGGGTCGAAGCAGCATCATACACCAACGTAACCCGATAAGTCGTGGTTCGCTTCATCGAAAATAATCTCATCTGCCGTTATGGTGTTCCAAGCCCGATCATTACTAACAATGGATCTAACTTGAAGAATAAGATGATGAAAGAGTTGTGTGCTGAGTTCTAGATTGAACACCATAACTCATCTCCCTACCGGCCTAAGATGAACGGAGTGGTAGATGCGGCTAACAAGAATATCAAGAAGATCATTCAAAAGATGGTTGTAACATACAAAGACTGGCACGAGATGCTACCCTTTGCTCTTTACAGTTATCGCACATTTGTCCGCACTTCAACGGGGGCAACCCCTTTCTCTCTAGCATATGGCATGGAAGCAGTTCTTCCCATAGAAGTAGAGATCCCATCAATCTGGATATTGATGGAAGTTAAGATAACAGAGGCTCAATGGTGTCAAAGTCGACACGATGAACTGAATCTGATCGAAGAAAAGCGAATAACGACTTTATGCCACGGTCAGCTATATCAGCAGAGAATGAAGAAAACGTTCGACAAAAACGTCCGACCTCGCGTCTTCAGAAAAGGAGACCTTGTGCTAAAAAAGATACAATCATTCCTCACTGATTCACGGGGCAAATGGACTCCGAATTACGATGGCCCCTATGTGGTCAAGAAAGCTTTCTCAGGCGGTGCCTTAAGACTCGTAACCATGGATGGAGAAGAATTTGCCTACCCTACGAATGTTGATGTAGTCAAGAAATACTTCACCTAAACAAAAAGAACGTCTCGATGGATTGAAAACCCGAAAGGGCGGTCCAGGCAAAAATTAGAGACACAAGCAAAAATCATCCCGATGGATTGGAAATCTCAAAATACAATTCAGGCAAAAGTTAGGGATTCATGGCAAGTAACTACGTTCGACAAGGTTAAATCCCCAGCGGTAACACAGTTCGTCGAAAAACTTCCAATCAAGGTCATCTTCGACAGAATCTCAGGATGTCCAGAATTCAGAGTTGGTAGAAGGATAGCGGCCGTTATGTTTCAATGTAGCCATTTTCCCTTAAATTACCATTTTCTAAACTTTGTAAATACTCTATGGGATCACGCACTTGGCTGATTTCCATTATATCAATAAAATTTGAGCCCTAGCGCTTTTGTTTGTAATTCTCATTTGTTTTAGATTTACAGAATGACATTTTGAACATGATCAGTGATTCTTGAAATAAAACAAAAATGAATTTAACTGTTAAAATTTTTCTGCTTTAAGAGCGATTAAACAATTCTTTCTCCCCACCGGGATCGTCTCTCTTAAGCAAGGTAGGATTGCTAACATTGATACTTTTCATCCCCCACCGTGGCCGAGTATCCAGTCGTGTTCATCCATTAGTCTGTATTTCACGTCAGTTTTGTCAGCATATACATACATACATCATGTATAATTGATTCATACTCATATTCATATTGCATCACTATCACTCTAGTCGGTCTTATTCCCAAGTGATAAAAGTCCTCTCAAGTTGTCAGTCCTTTCCCCGTTGGGAAATGCAGCGTCTGAACAATCTCTCCCCAGTTTATTTCTGGATTGGAGCCGGTCCTCAACCACTTTGATAACTTGAACCTCTGAAAGGCAAGAAGACATTCGACAAACATCACTCTTCACCATTGAAGATGATATCTTCGCTTTCCCAGATTAAAGGAAATCCCTAGAGAAAGCCCGCGATTAAAGACTCTCAGCAACACATTGGGTTTTCTTTCCAGAAAGTCAATGTTAATGAAGTCATCAGCACCTCAAAATTGGATCACATCACATGGCATTTCTCCGAGAAGATCTCGAAGAAAAATATGATGCAATATCCCTAAGCAGGAAACAGCCTCTCAAGAGACTCGTTTTCCCCAGTAGAGTCAACAAATGTCGTCTCCAACAGAGAAGTTTGAACACCTTTACAACTCAAAAGAATGGGTTCCCCAGCAAGTCTGACATCAAAACTTTTCCCATCAAATGGCATCTCCCTAGGAAAACTCGGCGAGAAGTTTGAGGAAAACCGCTATACATAACTGTTGCGGCAAAATCGTGAGTCTAAGTTATTGATTAACTTAACTCGAAAAGCAAGAGTCGCCACCGCACTTTTATTTTATCCAAAAAGAAAAGGAAAAAGAGCGAATAAAACCTACACAAGCTCTAAACAAGAACAAGTGAAGAGAGTCTGGGTAACGGGGTTGGTTACGCAATGGGAAGGTCTTAGCACCCAAAACGTCTATAGTACTCAATAGGAGCCCTTTGAAATATCTACCGCTTTTGGTCTGAAAATGTTTGCTTGAAAAGTGATTGAGGAGATGAGAAGAGAATTATTTTTTTTAAGATTTTTGTGTTTGGAGAGACTTGTCGTCTCATGCCTACGTACCCACGATGTGCAATGTAGGATCAAAACCACGTAGTTCATGGTACAAAGAATGAAAATTGTTTGTTTTGGTTGTTTTTAAATGTAAAGACAAGTCGTCATTTTTGATCGAATAATTCCGCTTAAAGAAATGAATCATGTCTAAACTTATGAAAAAGTTGAAGTAAAAAGTGCACGAGGGCACAAAAAAGAGAGTGATGAGTTTGATGTTTTTTAAGTCTTTTGAAAAAGGTGACAATATGCTTATGTAGTTTAGCATTTAATTAAGAAATGAAAAGGAAAAAGTAAAGTCACTTGACAAAGTCAAGGTTTGTTTTTGAAAGAGGTGATAGTTTGAAATCAAGAAGTTTTGAAAAAGAGAGAGAGTTTTAAAAATTGAAGAATGGGGAGGAGAAGAAGTGACTATCCTAAAGCATAAAGTAAAAGCTAAGGAAGAGAATAACCTAACCATACAAGTAAGCTTCCAAGTCTTCGAACCATAATTCCAAAGCAAAGGGAGAAATGTCCTAAGTTCTAAGTCCAAGGTTCCAAGAATTGCATTGGATGTCCAAGGTCAAAGTACGAAACTCCATGTCCATTTGCATAGGATAGTAACCATAGTCCAAGATTAGAATCACAAGTTTTTTAGAGGTTTTCGCCTTTATTAATGTTTTAGGTTCAACTGGACAAAGAGAAAAAGGCATAAGCATAAACATGTGCCCAACGGACAAAGGAAAAATTGGGGAAGCATAAACATATGTCCAACGGACAAAGGAAAAATTGTGGAAGCATAAACATGATATGAAATGATATAAATGAACCATAAAAGTAAAAGAGATAAGGAGCGAGAAGAAATTGTAAAGAAGTTAGTACAATAGTAATGTTAGTAAATAATGGTATGGTGAACTTAATCATCCACAACCAAAGACAAAGCAAATAGTGTTAAAGAAAATGAAAACCGGTTCCGCTTCATATCTTGCACTACGGTGATTAATTAATGCAATTAGTCCAAATTTAGTGAAGACTTGAAAGAAGATTGGGATACCCAAAGCAACTACGCATCAAGCTTCAAAGTTTATGGAACTAACGCAAACAAATAATCAACCTTGGGATGACGCGACTAATCAAAGTCCGGTCCACGAAAGTACAAGTGTTGAATTGGATTTATTCCGAGTAGGGACAAATTTTGGTCTATGTTAAGCGCACGCCGAGTAATTTGTTCGAGCAATTACCCTACGAATTAGGCCAGCCATGAGATGTATGTGTTAATGCACGCGAGATGAACGATATACGGATCGTCATCCTAAAGCGATGCCACACGAAAAGAAAAGATGGTAATGATCTCATCTCGATCGAAATTCAACAAAAGAATTCCAATATCTTTGACTTTCATCGATTAAAAGAAAAGAGAAATAGATGAAGAGAAAGCCAAATTAAACCACACCTTATGTGATCTAAGGCTAAGAACAAAAGGAAATGGAAGAAAATGGAAAAGGAACCAAAATCGTCCCAAAAATAAGCCAAAAACACAATTCTGCCTCTGTTCAGTCGATTGCACAAAAGGTGCAGTCGATTGCACACTGACAGATTTGCAAAAACAAGGCAAAAAACAACACTGTTCAGTCTATTGCACGAAAATGCAAATCGATTGCACCCTGCTGTGAAAGTAAAAATTCAGCAAAATTCAACATGATCATGATCTAAAACTTTCTTCAAACACCTCATGATCATCGAATCAAAAGTGTACGAAAATGAAAAGCAAATAGCAACCAAAACAGTAATTAAACACAAATTGCGAGATCCAAAGATCAAGCAAACAAGATCAACAAAGATCTACATTGTGGATGATGAAATTGAAGCTTCAACAATGGTGAAAGATGAATTACAACTTCAAATCTGAAAATTCCTACAAATTGTTTCAAGATCCAAACTCCAAAGCCTTGATCTATGAGAATTGATGAAGAAAACAAGTTTGGATGAAGGTTTAGCTCATACTTGAACAAGTTTCAATGTGAATTCTTGTTAACTTTCAAGAGAAGAAAAGTGAGCTTTAGTGAATTTTGTGGTTGGGGAGAGAATTTGCAAGAGGTTTTTTGGCTCTCAAAAGCTTGAAGAATGAATGAAATAAGGCCTCTATTTATAGAATTTAGGCTTGGAAATTTGGTGGTTTGGAATTAGGCTTGGATGATCAAAATTAGGATTGGAATTCAAATTTGGAGGGAATTATCAAAAGAGTGGTGATTAGTGAAGGTGTATGGTGGGGAATGATCAAAATGATGTAGAGGAATTAAAATGACGTGATCTAGAATATTCCACATGTGATCAATGGTCAAGATTGGTGCAAAATGCTTCAAAACTTGAAAAATGCTGATTTTGGCTAAATCTGCCTTCGTTCAGTCGATTGCACTGTAGCGCGAATAGACTGCACGGCTGGAAAATTCAAAATCTAGGCAAAAAATGAAGGGTGCAATCGATTGGACCATTAGTACAATCGATTGCATAGTTGAAAATTCTCAAAAATGCCATTCTTGCTATATTGTGCTGGATCTTGGCTCGATTCCCTTGTCTGTCAAAGAAGGCATGAAAATAAACACATGAACCTTAGAGTCTCTTGAATAATAAACAATTAAATCTTGGAAACTCTTGATCGGATGATTTTGAATTGTTTGCAGATCAACTTTGACTTTGTTCAGATGAAATTCATTCGAGCTGAGGGACTGTTTGATATCCTTGATCCAAATCCTTCCTGAAAAAAGTTAGTGAAGACAAAAACAAACATATTTTTGGATTTTTATTAAAGGTTAGTAAACATAAGCAAATAAAGGCAAGTAAGAAAGATACAGATGCTCGGTAAACCCTGCAAGGCACAAACCCAACGAATGAGAGAGACAAGGGAACTAAAGCATGATCTTGTTTGTGGTAAAGATGCAAATGAGATGTGAATGATAGGTGGAATCTTAGGGGTCAAAAATTAGGGTCTAACAGCTGCCCCTATTTAAGTCTCTTCTATCGGGAGATATGAAGATACTTAAATTCAAAAAGCTATATTTTTAAGCCCTAAGATGCCACAAGATGATATGAATGCAAAGGATGAAACAAACTGCGGGGAAACTTGTAACAAAGAGATACGGTAAATTGAAAGAGATGACCCGAAAAGACACGCCGGGGAACACAAGCTATTTCTGGATATCTGTCAAGGTGACAAGAATTATCCATCAATAGTTGGAAAGAGATGGACAAGACCCTGGGAAGACAGGTAGTAACATCCAAGAATAGCATTGGATAGAAACTACGAACGAGACAAAAGTATGCCAATAGAAGTCCAAGAATAGCATTCAACATTCAAGAATGGCATTGAATGGGGCAAAAACAAACATCAGAGTCATCCAAGAATAGCATTGGATATAAAGAAAATTCCATTTGAAAACTTCACCGGGGATATCCAAGAATAGCATTGGACTTGGCTGGGGAAAAGGTGTCAAAGAATGGCATTGGACAAAAGTAGTCTCAACATCCAAGAATGGCATTGGATGAAGTGAGAAAAGATTCTGGAAAATATATTATAAGTATCCAAGAATGGCATTGGATAAAAGAGTTCACGATATCCAAGACTGGCATTGAATAAAGTGAGCAGAGACTTTCAGGAATGGCACTGAAAGGCAAAGGTAAATCACTACATTCAAGAATGGCATTGAATGACAGTGAGAAAAACATCCAGGAATGGAACCGAATGCAAAGGAGAGAACTCATCTAGGAATGGCACTGAATGAACAAGTAAAACTTTCAGGAATGGCACTGAAAGTAAAGGTAAACTCATTCAGGATAGCACGGAATGAGCAGATAAAACTTTCAGGAACGACACTGAAAGGTAAAGGTAAATCACTACATTCAAGAATGACATTGAATGATAGTGAGAAAGACATCCAGGAATAGCACTGAATGCAAAGGAGAAAACTCATTCAGGAATGGCACTGAATGAATAGGTAAAACTTTCAGGAATGGCACTGAAAGATATCCAAGCAAATATAATGGGGATTACAGAAGAGAGGCAAAACTTCCAGGAATAGCACTGGGAGAAACAAGAGGAGCATACATCCATGAATGGCACTGGAGTGAATGAATATAAAGATCCAGGAAAGTAAGACATCCAGGAATAACACTGGAAGACAAACAAGACATCCTGGAATAGCACTGGATGAAAAACAAGACATCCAGGAATAACACTGGATGAAAAGATAGGTAAACGACAACATTCAGGAATGACACTGAATGAAAAGGCAGGTAAAAGTTTGGTAGGCGCCAAGTAAGTTGGACTTTGATCACAAGGTAATATGTTGAAAGCAAAAGGACCTCAAAAAAATGCACATGAGCGCGAAGCACACTTCGAGCTTTGAAAATCTTTCTATGCAATGATATATGAATGATTTATGTATGCAATGCATATGATAGGGACAACAGAGATAGACTCTTTTGTGAGGGAAGAATGGAACTCTGATTCCTCAACACAGGGAACACTGCCTACTCTGCTTGGAAAGAAGATGTTGAACACATCTCTGTCACACTTATGAATTGTATTAGGCTGATGTTCTTTTGAGGAAAGACATCTTAAGGATTCTTGAAGAATACTGCCCCCAGATTGATTTACTGATGAGGATAAACTGATCATAGCTTCAGTTTGATTGCTGCAGGGGAAAAACTGAACTGGTCATGGCTTCAATTCTTGTGATGATTACTGAGGATAAACTGATCATGGCTTCAGTTGCTGGGGATGAACTGATCATGGCTTTAGTTCTCAAAATGACTGTTGAGAAGGCTAAACTCAGTATGAATCTTGAAAGAGATATTCTGGATAACCAATTCTGAGAGTAACTTGCACTGAGCAACAAATTTTTAACTGATTCACAACAGGATCAGGAAGTAATGTGCCCCTGATAGGATCACAGACCAAGTTTCTCAACTGTTTGAAATTCCTTGATGAGGAAATTTTGCCTGCAAATAAGATTATTCAAATAAACATGGTAATTTTAATGCAAAGCTCAATGCAATTTTGAAATCACAAATCATTCTTGGAATGATATTATTGATGTAAAGCAAAATGAATCATTCGTCAAAACACGACGGTTTAGACATTCAAAAATGAAAGAAAAAGAAAAGGTAAGACATCAAAGCAAATGATTGGCAACAAACATGAGAGTCAGTTTACGCAACCTTGCTGTAGTATGCTTTCAAAAGAAACCTGGCTTCAATTAGGTCTTTTGAAGGTTGTAACGTGGTCTGGTTCACGGTTTTTGAAACAAAGGATAGAGGCTCAAAGTTAATTTGTACCCAACCCATTCTTCGTGAAGATCTCCAGTCCTATGCTTAGTTAATTCAAACTATGCATTCAGGTTCCAGGCGATTTTGGAATTGCAACCTATGTTATGATAATGGCTCAAGGATCAAGGTATTTTTGAGATGGCAGTCACTCTTTCTGACAACATTTTGTTGTTTTTGATGAGGACCTCAGTCAACTCATTTTTCTTTGAGGATTTTGGTAACCTCTTGATTTTTCTTTTGTTATCCCAAACTTTTGCCTGAACTGTGTCATTTGAACTTACAGTCAGCGGGATGCCCCAATTTTTGCCTAAGTCTCCTTCATAGGTTTTGACTTAGCGGGCTTTTCGTTTGATTTTCTATTTCCCTTTTTTTTTGAAAGACAGTGACTGTGTGGCTTAATGATTACGGTGAACCATCATTGGCTTTTGACTTGAAAGACATCTTCGACACTTCTTTGATGTGTGTGAAGGAAAGCTTGTGATTGAAACCTTTATTGGAAAGTGTTTTGCATGCACAATCAAATTAACTGAGAACTACCCATCCCCAGGTCAAGATTGCAGGTTTTGTGTGCAGAAAGAAACTCCGACTTCTAGGCTCGAAGGGGTTGACAAAGGATTAACTTCCTTATTTCTCCAGTGTTTGGGAGTTAAAACAATGCCTGTACATCATCAGCCAAGTTTTAAATTGAAAGCATACAATCCAGCAATTTTAGGTATTTCGTTTTCATCATCCTCCCTCCAATCTTTGCATAAACAAAAGCTTAATAAAGAAAGTGAACAGGAGATGTATTTTTTTGTGAAAATGAAAGCATAAAGATGCACACAGTGGATATAAATGAATTTGAATCAAACATTGCATTGCTCATTTCATTGAAATTACCATGAAAGTACAAATAAAGTTCGAAAGCAAACAAACAATACAATCAAAGGAAAATGCAAACAGAAAGAAACAAGGCCTAGTGACTAATCAGCAACAAGGATGAGCTGTCCTGTCTGAAACACTGGCTTTAGGAGATGATCCTTATGAACTGACTCAAACTTCACTTGGCATGCTCTGGAAAAGGGTTGTTGACAACATTGGGATTATTATCAACAAAATCCAGAATCTTTAAGTTCACCAATTCTTGTACTCTTGCTTTCAATGCATAGCAACCTTCCAAGTTATGGCCTGCCCCACCTTGATGGAACTCACAGTGAAGATCAACCCCATAGCCGGCTGGGAGAGGATTTGGAGGAGGAGGTAGAGTCCTTGTTGTAATCAAACCTTTCTTTACAAGACATGGGTACAACTCAGTGTAGGACATCGGGATATGATCAAAGTTAACCCTATTGTGATTCTGATTCTGTTTGACAGTCTGACGAGGAGCTTGAACTGGTTGAGCATTGACAATAGGAGCAACTGCAACTACATATTTTTGTTGTCTGCAACGAGGTTTCCCTTCAACTGAAACAGCATGAGTATCACCATCCTTTTTTTTTTAAAATTCCCAGCATACTTTTTAGCACCACTGAAGGCTTCAGCCTTAGCAATCCTCCCTTTCTTGATACCTTCTTCTAGTCTTTCTCCAATAGTGACTAGGTCAACAAAACCAGATGATACACTGCCTATCATCTTTTCCCAATAGAGTGGCTGAAGAGTGTCCATGAACAGACCAGTCAATTCTTTTTCAGCTAAGGGTGGCTCCACTTAAGCAGGTAGCTCTCTCTAGCGCTGAGCGTACTCTTTAAAGGACTCTTTTTCTTTCTGAGACATATTCTGCAATTGGCGGCGATCAGGTGCCATGTCCAAATTGTACTTATACTGCTTTAAGAAAGCATCAGACAAGTCCATCCAGCTTTGGATACGGCTCTTCTCAAGTCCCATATACCATTTCATTGAAGCCCCACTCAAGTTGTCTTGGAAACACTGAATGAGCAGTTTGTCATTTTTTGCATGAGCAGGCATCTTGCGGCAGTACATCACCAAGTGGGTTCCGGGACAGGTGTGCCCCTGGTATTTCTCAAAATTAAGAGTTTTGAATTTTGGAGGAATAACCAAGTCGGAAACCATGTACATGTCCATTGCAGCAGCATTAAAGACATCATTTCCTTCAACGGCTCTTATCCTTTTGTCCAGAGTTTGCCATTGCTCCCTGACTTCTTCAATGTATCCAGGTTCTCCCGTACTTTCAGATGTGGACCAGCAGCATGGTACACGAAAGGATTCTCAGTAATAGCTTGAGCAACAGAATGCACAACAGGCTGAGGTTTAGTGAACAATGGAGCTGAAGATACTGGCGAGAGAAACACATGAGTAGTTGCAAATGGTGGCGAGTAATTCGGAGGTAACCCAAATTCTGGCCAAGTAGAAGCTAGTTGCTGAGTCAGTGGAGGGTCAACAGCAGCAGTTGAGGTTTCAAAAACCACAGTCCTCTGAGGTGGTTCACCTCTAGCAATCAGAACTTGCAGCATTTCTGTGAGCTTGGTCATACCGGCCTTCAACTCATCAATTTCCATTCTGACTTCGGCATTGAGTTGTTCTTGGTTTTCCATTCTCAATCTGATAGCAACTCTAGTTTCGTAGTTGTGTTGAGGAAACAGCTTGACGGCGAACAAATAACTGGAGAAGGAGACAGCTGAAATGACTTTCTGAGATGACCTGGAAGAAATGCATATGTATGCTCATGGATGCAAGAGTGCATGGATGCAGCAACCACAAACAAGATCATTCAAAGCACACAGGTTCAAAAGTTCGAGTCACAAGCACGGAGTCAAGGTTAAGAACCAACCCACAAAAGGTATGTGCTAAGGTTTGTCTTCATTGTACCTGCAGAAAACAACGGTTCTAGCAGAGTGCCCAGGGTCTACAATCCACTATCAGACACACCAGCGCACCGATTTTCTCGGAGGTTGGTAGTTATCCTCAAGAGAATCTAACCTGAGTGTGGCATCACGTAACAGCTAAGTCAGATTTGCATCTTCATAGCTTCCGCGCCATGATCCTAAAATGGCTAGGATGGGTTAAGGGTTACTACGATTCTCAGTGTTATAGGCTTCTATGGAAAAAGTAATGCCTTCACGATTGCTCGATCGACATCAATAATTCCAAAGAAGCAACCACCGAGTGGATGGATTCTCAAGTTCTTCTTTTTCAGGATTCGACTCCCTCAAAGTTCCCTTGACTATACCATCCTCCTATCTTAAAGTACACTCTGGTCCATGTATAGGACCTATCTCACACACAGAGAAACTCCAAAATGAAACAAACAAGTAACAAGCAAATCAGACGAAAGTAGTAAATAAATAAAAGTAGGCTAAACCCCTCAAGGAACCAGAGATTCCCTAGCAGAGTCGCCACTTTTCTGTAGCGGCAAAATCGTGAGTGTAAGTTATTGACTAACTTAACTCGAAAAGCAAGAGTCGCCACCAAACTTTTATTTTATCCAAAAAGAAAAGGAAAAGAGCGAATAAAACCTACACAAGCTCTAAACAAGAACAAATGAAGAGAGTCTGGGTAAGGGGGGTTGGTTACGCAATGGGAAGGTGTTAGCACCCAAAACGTCTATAGTACTCTATAGGAGCCCTTTGAAATATCTACCACTTTTGGTCTGAAAACACTACGAGAAAAGAGGGAAAAGAGGGCGCTTTTTTTGTCCTATAAAAGCGCTTAAAAGCGCTGTCTAAGCCTGCGCTGTCGTAGGTAAAGACGACGCTTTTTTATTTATGAAAAAGAGCTCTAAAAGGGAACTTTAGACAGCGCTTTTAAAAGCGCCGTCTAAAGTATACGTTTAAAATTAAATTTTTTTTTTTATAAACTTTAGAAAGCGCTTTTTCCTTTAAAAGCGCTCTCTAAAGGTGCTTTTAGACTGCGCTTTTGAAAGCGCTGTCTAATGTATATAGAAAATGATTTTTTTATATACCTTTGGAGAGCGCTTTTCCCTAAAAACACTCTCTAAAGGGGACTTTAGAGAGCGCTTTTTCCTTAAAAGCGCTCTCTAAAGTATACCTATAATTTTATTGATTTTTTCTACGTATAAAAAATCCCATTTTAACCATTTTTTTATGCAGAAACCTGCATAGTTTCAAACCAGCATTTCTTATATAATTTCTTGCAACAACATAATTCTTATACATTTCAAGAAATAGAATTCTTGCAACAACAGAATTCATATATACATTTCAATAAAATTAACATTCACAAAACTTACAACAGAATTCACAAAATTTACAAAATTCACAAAATTCTTGCAACAACAGAATTCATATACATTAACATAATTCACAAAATTTACAACTGAATTCTTCTTGCAACAGAATTTTCTTATATTCACAAAACTAAAATTTACATTCACAAAACTATACATTCAAAAAAATCTTCTTAGAAGAAAGAATTCGCACAATTCTTCCGTAATATAATTCAATTGTTTCCTTGTGTAAGAAGAACACGCCATATCTTCGAAATACTACATAACAAAACAAAATACGCATTATATAGTTAAAAATAATAAATTATATGACATATCCGATAAATATTAAAATAAATCCTAAGTTATAAAACCATGCATACCCTAATAAGAATCTCCAATTGTCCCATTTGAATGATTTCTCTCATGAACCTCAAAATGAAGTACCCACAGTCTATGCCATTACGCTGACGAGGGCACTACACATAAACAAACAAATAAGAAATAATATATAGATGTTTTGTGTTATTAAGTAGCATCACTAATAAGCAATATTGTGAAAATTAATATACCTCCACTTTGACCCATGTAATATTGGTTGATCTAGCCCGTGCTACTCGAGTCTCTCTTTGTGCACGGTATAGTAGTATAGCTCTATAAAAGAAAAACGTAAACTTAGAACAATGTCACAGAAATAATTAGATATACAAATACAGACGAATATTTCGAACAATCTCACTTACGTGTCAACCACATCCTTCATATTCTGATTTGTGAACCAATCAGTATCCAATGAATTAAGATAATAGACCACTTCTGTTATAGGATTAATGGCAACCAACAACCAGTGTCCACTGTAAAATATAACAAAAGTTTAGATGGATAATTTCTACGCAAAAGATACAAATTAAAGATTATAATGAAATTATAATGAAAATCTTACCCGTTTCCAGTATTATACAGTAAAAGAAACAAACTTTCTGTGTTGCTGGCCGTAAATCGCTCAAGTAAGTGGTCTCTTACTTCAATTGCATTCATACCAATTCTCGGTGCATTAACAAGGCTGCAAGAGAAGAAACGGAATTTGTTTGACAAATCCGTCCCCAGCATGAATTTTTCATACATGCACCTTAAATAAAAACATAATAAACATTAGACTATTATCATTGAAATGTGTAAATAAATTGTTCAACTAAATAAATAATAGATTGATTGGAGTACCAGATGTATGAATGCATAACACTGATGCCTAATTCAGTATGATTGAAAACCTGCTCCATGTCCTCTTTTCCGATTATCTCGGAATGAGGAAAACCAAAAACACCTTCGTCCATGTTGATTTGACGAATAACACCTTGCATCAAATCTGACATTGCCAAAAGTGTTTCTAGACACGTCTGAAAGTGAGGTCTTTTTTCCTTCACGGTCCTTGTAGGAGCTTTTTTCTTGCCGGTCTGTTGTGAAGGTTGAGCAAGAACCTAACAATCATATAAGTTAGGTAAAGTAGAAAATCATGAATTCGGATAATAGAATAACACTTAAAAGCTACCTCTTTGTGTGATTCAACAGACTCGTTTTGCAGCAAAACCCCTTTATTCTTCGCTGCGGGTTTTGTAGGAGTCTAACATTACCATGTAAAAAAAATGTAAGTAATGGTTCAGAATGATTTTCATAATCGTTCAGAATTGACATTTGAATACTAAGAGATTCGTAATGGTTTTCAACATACCTCATCACCTATGGAAATGAGGTCTAACGGCCATGCAACAAACGAACCTATTGCATCCCGCAGCAATGTAACCTCTAAAACCGAGTTTGGTATCGGTAGTAACGCGTCCGTATCTAAAGCAATATCAACCGACACTTTCAGATAACCTTGTGGGAGCGGATGATGGTGAAGTAACGCTCCCGCAAAGTTATGCACTTTTCCCCTGCCAACCATGCGATAAGTCGGAAACGACAAATACAGCTGGCAAGATGAAATGCCCTGAAGCAATAATAAATATGTAACTGTTAATATGTATAAAGGTCTAATAAAATAAATGTGTTAATTTAATTAAAATAAATATGTGCTAATTACCTCGGGAATTTTATTTGGAGAATTGATACTAGCTTTGTCACTAGCATCTTTCAAACCGGAACCGCGCCTTTCCGCCTCATATCTCTCTTTATCCTCCTGCAATGCTTGGACTTGCGCTTGTAGTGCCATCACAGTTTGCATGATTTCTTAGGTGGTGGGATTTTTTTCTTTGATTGCTTATACAAGGATGATGGAGTCACACCAAATACTTTACCTCTCACCCGACAGGGATACTCAGGAACATTTAGTACTCGACTAAGAATGCTCTTGCAATCATCCTCACCTGCGGGTATGGATTTAGATAGATTCTCCTGAAATTCATTGACATATCGAAAATTATTAGTGGGGATTAAAAATTAATTATAATTTAATAAAATTTCAATTAACTTTGAGACATAATGTTATACTTACACATTCTTCATAAACATGCTGAACATCTTCTGTAACAGCTCCACTCTTACCCACACGAGCTTCCTTCCACAAAACAAGGTCCGGAAGTGATGATTCTTCACTTTTAGACTCTTCTAACTACACATTTAGTTAAATAATAAGTTCATCAATTATAACACAATAATACAATTAATAAAATCATAGCATTAATATATACTTACCAATTTTTGTTGTAATCGTGCATATCCCAAACGCCCTTTTCTGTATGGATACGCGGGGTTTGATGCTCTTTCGCGATTAATGGCACTCAATTTCTGGATAAAAAATTTTAAGTCATATCAAAACAAACTAATGAAACACATATATAATTCAATCAATAGACATGACAAGACAACATTACATTGAATTCTTCGGTTTTCCGTTTGTCTACAAAAATGCCCCATTCTTTCGATGTAATCACATCCGCATACAACGGTGGAAGTTCTGCTTCAACAAAATTTTTGTTCTCATCCCTAAGATATTTGTTTGATAATAAGGCTCTAAACCCTCTGTGTCTCTTTCCGACCAATTGAAGACAATACTTTTGCCGGCTTTCTTCAATATTAAAGGACCTCTACAAAAAAACATACACATATAAACATAAAGTGTTTTAGTATAAGTAAATTAAAGACTTAATCGTCAACAAAAATCTAATGACATCAATCATATTTGGTAAATACCTGTATCTCAGTCCATATCTTTTCTTTACCGGCATCCAACGATTTACTCCTCCAATTATCACTAGTGATTGGAATGTGCTGACGGACAAGTGAACCAATGTGTGAAGATAACACTGAACCGTTAGGCTCAACTAGTTGGTTCTGGTCACTCCAATGTACATCAAATCTCATCCCTTTATCTCTAGCACGGATGATTCTCTTCATAATGGTTTTTCCTCTTTTTATTTCATGTTCTACATTCGAAGCTTCATTCTGAGCTTCCTGTGTATCTTGTGTCTCGTGGGTGTCTTCCTGGTTATTAGACATTTTACCTGTAAGAAAGAAAAAAACAAAAATTAAATGACAAATATAAACTCATAAAGCAAAAGAGTTTCTTACCTAGCCCTTTCATCACACATACTACCAAGAAATATAAACTCATAAAGCAAAAGTGTTTCTTACCAACACCCTCACTTCATTGTTAATGAATACTTACAACTTACAAAGCCTAAGCAAGTTAAAGTGAATATTGAAAAGGAAAAGAAAAATAATTAATAAACACTGAAATTGATACTTGTTAGTAACAGATACCAAGTAAATAAACAAACACCCTTATAAAAGAATGATAAGATTCTGAGTTTCTAATTCTAACAAGAAATTGATACTTGTTAGTAACCGAAACCAAAAGGAGAGGTCAATAGTAATCCTACACAAAATATTCGAATTTTATCATCATTCTACACAGAAACTCTAGCTTTCACTGCAGGGTCATATTCTATTATATATACCAAACAAGAACAACAATAATAGTTTAAAAATCAAGAGAAATAAATTTATAAACAAAAAACATCAACAAAAATGTTGTTTTACGTTTCTTTTAAAAAAAAAGAAGAAGAAGTTGCAGGTGGTGGTAAGAAACACTTTTGCTTTATGACAAGAACGATCAACAACGAACAACAGTAACATGCAAGAACGATTGACAATAACGATGACAAGAACAACAACAACGAACAATGTTAGAAGTAAGAACAGCAACAACAATGTACCTCTTCTTCGTCACGACGACAGCAAAACGACGGCAGCAGTGAAGTCACGACAATGAACGACGGCAGCAGAACGACGGCAACCGCGAATGAACGACGGCAATGGCGGATGAACGACGGCAATGGCAAAGGGTTTCAGCAGAGAAGAAAGAGAGCAAGGGTTTCAGCAGAGAAGAAAGAGAGCAAGGGTCGAGAGAAGAAAATGAATAGAAGCAGTTTCAGAAAATGAAATGAAATGTGTTTTATATTTTAATTAATAAATGACCTTAGAGGGCGCTTTCCTTAAAAAGCGCTTTCTAAAGTGAGGAGACTTATAGACCTTAGAGGGCACTTTTCTTAAAGCGCTTTCTAAGGTTAAACTTTAGACAGCGCTTTTCTAAAGCGCTTTCTAAAGGCTATTTTTAGAAGGCTTATAACAGCGCTTTGTCCTTAGAAAGCGATGTCTAAGGTTTACCTGAAAATGTCAAAAAATATAAAAATGAGTCTGGGGCGAGGGGGATTCGAACCCCAGACTCAAAGCATGGCGAACAAACACACAAACCTCCTTAACCAGCGGTACTACGCCCTCATCCATTGTTTATACTCACTCCATAAATATATAAAATACGGTGTCAACATATATATTTAAATATATTATTTGAATAATTTTAAATATAATTTAAAATAAATTAAAATATAATTTAATATAATTTAAATATATTAAATATAATTTGATATATTAATATAATTTAAAGTATATTTTAAATTATATATTAATATAATTTATATATATTAAATATAATTTAAATAAGTTAAAATGTTTGTATTTAAAACATATATATTTAAATATATTATTTGAAAAATTTAAAATATAATTTAAAATAAATTAAAATATAATTTAATATAATTTAAATATATTAAATATAATTTGATATGTTAATATAATTTAAAATATATTTTAAATTAAAATATTTTAAATTATATATTAATATAATTTATATATATTAAATATAATTTAAATAAGTTAAAATGTTTGTATTTAAAACATATATATTTAAATATATTATTTGAATAATTTAAAATATAATTTAAAATAAATTAAAATATAATTTAATATAATTTAAATATATTAAATATAATTAGATATATTAATATAATTTAAAGTATATTTTATATTATATATTAATATAATTTATATATATTAAATATAATTTAAATAAGTTAAAATATTTGTATTTAAAACATATATATTTAAATATATTATTTGAATAATTTAAAGTATAATTTAAAATAAATTAAAATATAATGTAATATAATTTAAATATATTAAATATAATTTGATATATTAATATAATTTAAAGTATATTTTAAATTATATATTAATATAATTTATATATATTAAATATAATTTAAATAAGTTAAAATGTTTGTATTTAAAACATATATATTTAAATAAATTATTTGAATAATTTTAAATATAATTTAAAATAAATTAAAATATAATTTAATATAATTTAAATATATTAAATCTAATTTGATATATTAATATAATTTAAAGTATATTTTAAATTAATATATTTTAAATTATATATATTAAATATAATTTAAATAAGTTAAAATATATAATTTAAATATATTAAATATAATTTGATATATTAATATAATTTAAAATTCCTTTCCCTACCTAAAGGGCGTGGGTTCGACCCCCCCTTTTGCCATTTTTTGTGATTCTTGATGTTTTTCAGTATAATTGTGCCAAACAACAAATACAACGCTGTCTCTGAAAATGTTTATAATTGTTTTATATTTTAATTAGTAAATGACTTTAGATGACGCTTTTTCTTAGAAAACGCTTTCTAAAGTGAAAAGAAATTGAACTCTATTAGAGCGCTTTCTGAAAGCGCTTTCTAAGGTGATACCTATAGCAGCGCTTTTAAAAGCGCTTTCTAAGGCGACACTCTTTTACATGCTTTTACAGCGCTTTTGAAAAGCGTTTTCTAAAGCCTTTCTTTTAAGGCGTTTTTTTTTAGCGAAATTTTTTTATTCTTTTTAGCAGCGCTTTTGCATAATACAGCTGTCTTTTTGGTGCTGTCTAATCATACTTTTGGCATAGTGAAATGTTTGCTTGAAAAGTGATTAAGGAGATGAGAAGAGAATTATTTTTTTAAGATTTTTGTGTTTGGAGAGACTTGTCGTCTTATGCCTACGTACCCACGATGTCCAATGTAGGATCAAAACCCCGTAGTTCGTGGTACAAAGAATAAAAATTGTTTGTTTTGGTTGTTTTTAAATGTAAAGACAAGTCGTCATTTCCAAGCGAATAATTCCGCTTAAAGAAATGAATCATGTCTAAACTTATGAAAAAGTTGAAGTAAAAAGTGCACGAGGGCACAAAAAAGAGAGTGATGAGTTTGATGTTTTTTAAGTCTTTTGAAAAAGGTGTCAATATGCTTATGTAGTTTAGCATTTGATTAAGAAATGAAAAGGAAAAAGTAAAGTCACTTGACAAAGTCAAGGTTTGTTTGTGAAAGAGGTGATAGTTTGAAATCAAGAAGTTTTGAAAAAGAGAGAGAGTTTTGAAAATTGAAGAATGGGGAGGAGAAGAAGTGACTATCCTAAAGCATAAAGTAAAAGCTAAGGAAGAGAATAGCCTAACCATACAAGTAAGCTTTCAAGTCTTCGAACCATAATTCCAAAGCAAAGGGAGAAATGTCCTAAGTTCTAAGTCCAAGGTTCCAAGAATTGCATTGGATGTCCAAGGTCAAAGTACGAAACTCCATGTCCATTTGCATAGGATAGTAACCATAGTTCAAGATTAGAATCACAAGTTTTTTAGAGGTTTTGGCCTTTATTAATGTTTTTGGTCCAAGTGGACAAAGAGAAAAAGGCATAAGCATAAACATGTGCCCAACGGACAAAGGAAAAATTGGGGAAGCATAAACATATGTCCAACGGACAAGGGAAAAATTGCGGAAGTATAAACATGATATGAAATGATATAAATGAAGCATAAAAGTAAAAGAGATAAGGTGCGAGAAGAAATTGTAAAGAAGTTAGTACAATAGTAATGTTAGTAAATAATGGTATGGTGAACTTAATCATCCACAACCAAAGACAAAGCAAATAGTGTCAAAGAAAATGAAAAGGTAACCGGTTCCGCTTCATATCTTGCACTACGGTGATTAATTAATGTAATTAGTCCAAATTTAGTGAAGACTTGAAAGAAGATTGGGATACCCAAAGCAACTACGCATCAAGCTTCAAAGTTTATGGAACTAACACAAACAAATAATCAACCTTGGGATGACGCGACTAATCAATGTCCGGTCCACGAAAGTACAAGTGTTGAATTGGATTTATTCCGAGTAGGGACAAATTTTGGTCTATGTTAAGTGCACGCGAGTAATTTGTTCGAGCAATTACCCTACGAATGAGGCCGACCATGAGATGTATGTGTTAATGCACGCGAGATGAACGATATACGGATCGTCATCCTAAAGCGATGCCACACGAAAAGAAAAGGTGGTAATGATCTCATCTCGATCGAAATTCAACAAAAGAATTCCAGTATCTTTGACTTTCATCGATCAAAAGAAAAGAGAAATAGATGAATAGAAAGCTAAATTAAACCACACAATTATGTGATCTAAGGCTAAGAACAAAAGGAAATGGAAGAAACTGGAAAAGGAACCAAAACAGTCCCAAAAATAAGCCAAAAACACAATTTTGCCTCTGTTCAGTCGATTGCACAAAAGGTGCAGTCGATTGCACACTGACAGATTTGCAAAAACAAGGCAACAAAAAACATTGTTCAGTCTATTGCACAAAAATGCAAATCGATTGCACCCTGCTGTGAAAGCAAAAATTCAGCAAAATTCAACATGATCATGACCTAAAACTTTCTTCAAACACCTCATGATCATGGAATCAAAAGTGCACGAAAATGAAAAGCAAATAGCAACCAAAACAGTAATTAAGCACAAATTGCAAGATCCAAAGATCAAGCAAACAAGATCAACAAAGATCTACATTGTGGATGATGAAATTGAAGCTTCAACAATGGTGAAAGATGAATTACCACTTCAAATCTGAAAATTCCTTTAAATTGCTTCAAGATCCAAACTCCAAAGCCTTGATCTATGAGAATTGATGAAGAAAACAAGTTTGGATGAAGGTTTAGCTCAAAGTTGAACAAGATTCAATGTGAATTCTTGTTAACTTTCAAGAGAAGAATAGTGAGCTTTAGTGAATTTTGTGGTTGGGGAGAGAATTTGCAAGAGGTTTTTTGGCTCTCAAAAGCTTGAAGAATGAATGAAATGAGGCCTCTATTTATAGAATTTAGGCTTGGAAATTTGGTGGTTTGGAATTAGGCTTGGATGATCAAAATTAGGATTGGAATTCAAATTTGGAGGGAATTATCAAAAGAGTGGTGATTAGTGAAGGTGTATGGTGGGGAATGATCAAAATGATGTAGAGGAATTAAAATGAGGTGATCTAGAATATTCCACATGTGATCAATGGTCAAGATTGGTGCAAAATGCTTCAAAACTTGAAAAATGTTGATTTTGGCTAAATCTGCCTTCGGTCAGTCGATTGCACTGTAGCGCGAATAGACCGCACGGCTGAAAATTTCAAAATCTAGGAAAAAAATGAAGGGTGCAATCGATTGGACCATTAGTGCAATCGATTGCACAGTTGAAAATCTTCAAAAATGCCATTCTTGCTATATTGTGCTGGATCTTGGCTCGATTCTCTTGTCTGTCAAAGAAGGCATGGAAATAAACACATGAACCTTAGAGTCTCTTGAATAATAATCAATTAAATCTTGGAAACTCTTGATCGGATGATTTTGAATTGTTTGCATATCAACTTTGACTTTGTTCAGATGAAATTCATTCGAGCTGAGGGACCGTTTGATATCCTTGATCCAAATCCTTCCAGAAAAATGTTAGTGAAGACAAAAACAAACATATTTTGGGATTTTGATTAAAGGTTAGTAAACATAAACAAATAAAGGCAAGTAAGAAAGATACAGATGGTTGGTAAACCCTGCAAGGCACAAACCCAACGAATGAGAGAGACAAGGGAACCAAAGCATGATCTTGTTTGTGGTAAAGATGCAAATAAGATGTGAATGATATGTGGAATCTTAGGGGTCAAAAATTAGGGTCTAACAATAACGTCCCTTGTAAAAAAAAAAACTAAGACCAGTTCCTTGGATGAAGGCTAGGATCGAGGAGAAGTTTATATCAGAAACTGAGACCAGTTACATGGGTAAAAACCAGGATCGAGGGGAAGTTTATATCAGAAACTGAGACCAGTTCCTTGGCTGAAGACCAGGATCGAGGGGAAGTTTATATCAGAAACTGAGACCAGTTCCATGGGTAAAAACCAGGATCAATGGGAAGTTTATATCAGAAACTAAGACCAGTTCCTTGGCTGAAAACCAGGATCAAGGGGAAGTTTCACCCTTTTTTAAGCATTATTGCTTAGCAGAAGAATATGGATGAGCAAACTGCCATTCATAACCACCATCAAAATTTTGGGTATTCCGATATTTAATCCTCTTGCACCCCGAATGCCCGAATACCTTCGCCATTCACACCTTCGAGTCCAAGAAGATTAAATAGGGGCATCTGTCATACCCCAAATTTTGACCGCCAAGATTTTGCATCACTGTGTAAGACATCATCACAATATGGATGTACCTCCATGCCTCATCAATCTCCTCAAAGATGGTTGAGCATTCACCACAATCAAGGATTAGGGTTTTGAGCCATCTCAGAGCACTTAGACAATGGATCAATAAAGGAATGACATGATTTTCAACTTGTCTAACCTCTCAAACACCTATAAAGGATCAAGAGGACTCCCATATCAAGAATCAAGCACAAAGTTGCAACATTCCAAGTGGATCAAGCCTCAAGATCGCCAGTATCACCAAATTAGGGTTTTGGTTGACTAAGGCCTCCAGATGAAAATTTTCATCTAAACATGAGCCAAGGCTTCAAAGCACATCCCAAGATACTCCAAGGGACCTCATGAATCCAATCATCAAGTCAATTTAACCACAGGGGATGCATTTACAAAAATTCAGGAATTAGGGTTTCTCGACCTAATTCACCCCTAAGTTGACTTTTGGAACAAAGCATGAGCCAAAACATCCAAACATGATTTGAGGGCCTCCAATACACCACATTTATCCATTTGCAACAATGGATTGATCCAAGAAGCTTGATTCACAAGTTTCAATTTCATCTGGGCCACAATTAGGGTTTTGAGAAAAAAGTCAACTGTATCTTTGACTTTTGACCAAGACATGCTCCCAAACCTTGGGACATGATTCAATACACCATATAACACCTATGGAATCCATCCATTAGGTTTTATTTAGGTCAACGACTTGATTTCACAAAGGATCACACAGTTTGGATTTCATCAGATAAAAGGTCAATTGTGCACAAAATCAAGTTTGACTTTTTGGAATTTTTCACAAATATGGTTCCCCTAAGTCAAAAATAATGTTAATGTATGGTATTGTTCATCATTCATTAATAAAAATCAAGAAAGGTGAGGTTTCTTGCAAAAGGGGCAACCATGTGAAATCAAAATTTTTCTAAGTTATGAAACAAAAGTGATTTTGGTACCAACTTCCAAGGACCATAACTTGAGATCCAAGCAACCTTTTTGGGTGATCCAAATCTGGATTTGTAGGTCTTGCTACACTCTACAAAAGCTTCAACTACCTCAGACTCCAATTCCTCATGGATTTTGAGTTATGGAGTGATCAAAATGACAAAAACATGAAAATGACATTTTTTCCAACACTTAGTGAAAATCTGCCTAAGTTACCAGCCTTGAACATCAATGTTCATGAGGATTTTTCAATGGGATCCAAATAGTTTAAAAACCAACTATGATCACACATGTTTTGTATCTTATGAGAGCTTTCTAAAAAGCACAAGAGCCTCTAATAACTTAACCTGAGCAGGGAGATATGAATCCCTCAAAATCACCATTTCCAACTGTCCTAGGCAAGGCAAAATTTGGTGTTTTGCCCGATTTGAAAAAATTGAGCAACTCCAAGCCTTGTCATCTATTTGGACACATTTGAGGATAAAACAAAAGGAGAATGATCTGATCCCCAAGCCTCCAAAGTCCAAGAATCTACACTTAGCCATAACAAACCTAAAAAGGCTAAAAAGGTGCCAAGACTCCAATTTTGTTTCAATGCATTTAATGGATACACCAAGGTGGCATGGACTGACACATTCCTAACTGAATGAGTCAAGAATAAGCTCTGAATCAAAGGACCATAGGCCTGTGCCCTAACCTCAAGTCAATGGCTAGAGGAGACTTGAGATTCCTTTTGCTAAACATTGGCCAAAGGCCTGCTGCAACTGCCATTTACTATTGATGCCAATACAAACTTGACACACTATAAATAGAGCTCATTTGTGATCAGTTTAAGCACACCAAAGCACTACAACACTTGCTTTCCTCAAAATCTCTTTCTTTAGGCCAAAATGCCTTCTTTTGCAAGGTATCTCTGAGTTTTTGAGTTAGAGAGAAATTCCACCACAGCTCAAGATCCAAACACCTCTAATATGTTATATCTAAGCTGTTCAAACACTCACTTGTGACCTGAAACACCAAAATCACAAATTCATCATCCAAAACCTCAAAAATTGACTTTTCTGCATTTTCTAAGCCATGCCTTGATTCAGTCACTTCCAAAACCAAACAAAGCCTAAAACACACTCCAAATATCATCCTCAAACTGTCCCAAATGGTTCCCCTCATCTGGAACAACATTTGAGAGAGTTGCCATATTGGTCAGTTTTGCCACTTTTGCAAGAAAGTGCCAAAACTTGTTCCTGAAGATTCCAGCTGGTTCTAATCATCCTAAAATCTTCTAAGGGATCAATTAAGAGTGTCCAAAGTATCAAATTACTTTCGACACAAGGAACTTGGCAGATAGCACAAAAAGCTCCGAGAGGTAAGTGCATGACAACTTGAACTCTTTGAATTATGCATTGCTTTGAAGTCCACTTATCATAAACATCTCATACATGTTGTGTTTGAACCAATTGGATATGCTATTAGTATGTGTATGATGTGTAAGCATAGAAAATACAAATTTTGGCCTATTTTAAAACCACTATCAGGTTTTAAAATTGGGACCTCATCTGAGTCTCTTGCTAAGAAACTTTAGCCAAATTAGTCTCCTGCAATATTCTAGAGCATTAAAAGTCTTGATCAGTTGTTGATTAAGCAAGAGAGTCTTAGACTGTGAGTCTGAGTAGAAGTCTTGTACTTGAGGGTATGAGTAGAAGTCTTGGGTTCGTGGAACCTGAGCAAGGAAGTCTTTAGCTTGAGGGGCTTATGTAGAAAGTCTTGGGTTCGTGGAACATGAGCAGGAAATCTTGGGCTTGAGGGTCTGAGCAAGGAAGTCTTGGCCCTGGGGAGCTTGAGCAAGAAAGTCTTAGATTCGTGGAATCTAAGTAGAAAGTCTTGAACTTTAGAGGTTTAAGTAGGAGGTATTGGGATGAGGGTTTGAGCAAAGAAAATTCTTATGCTTAAGTGCTTAAGCAATTTTAAACATGATTTGATTTTAGTGAAAAAATTTCTTGCGCTGCAAGGGGACTGGACTACTCTCAGTTTGGGAGGAATTAGGATAAATTTAGGTGTTCTTTATTTTTTTCTTCTTCTATTAACATTCAGCTGCAACGAATTAATCAGGATCTGAACGTCAGTTTAGATTCTGAACTCTGATCAAAGGCAAAGTTTAAAAACAATTCAACCCCCCTTCTTGTGTTTTTTCGCACCTTAACAGATCACAGAATGCTAGAGAGTAAGAAAAATTAATGTTAAATAAGGATTAGAATTTCAAGTTGATCAATCATCTCAACTTGCTGTGTCAAAGCAAAAAGGGGACCTTTGAATCTTCAAACACCTTCCTTAAGGAGAGTACTGATAGATGAGCCAATTCATCTAGCACGGGATATATTTCTATATCTATTCATTCACCTATAAAGTCAAAATCGTTATTAATATAACAAATTTGAGATGATAACTTTTTTACGCATATATGGCTAATAGCTTAATTAGCGGCTTTTTATGCATATAACAAGTTATATAGTTCGGAATTATGAAATATAATTTTTTAGCTTAATCAGATTAGAAATGATAATTTTTTACTTTTATTTTGTTTAATAAATAAATAATTAAATAAAATTAAGGATTTATTTTAGTTTGATTTTGTTTTATAAACAATTTTGTAAATAAAAATTATATATTTTTGAAACATTACTACTGGCTATCTTTCATTAATTAATTCATTTAGTAAAACAACTTAGTTTGAAAAAATGTGATTAAAATTAAGTTTTATTTTTTTAATTAGTAATTATTAAATTTAAATTTTGTGTTTTTAGTAAAAATAATAATTTTATAATTTTTTATTAAAATATTATTTATTCAAAATATAAATTTGTTCAATTTTTTAATGGATAACATATAGCCGTAGGTAAAAATAATTTAGATATAAATAAAAGTAAAATTTAGAGACAAAAATTAATTCCATCACTAAATATGAGTGTCACAATATATCATTTTTCTTGTAGTGAACTTTACAAAATTGTATGACGTTGCGTTACATGGTAATTGACATGACAATGCCACCTATAAAAATTTGTAGGGGATCAGAAAACCCCCAAAAAAATATCAAATAATGGAACCAAAAAATTGATTATTTGAAAAGATATTAAAAAATAAAAATAAAATAAAAATAGGAGGAGAAAAATGCATTTAAGCAATGAAAATATTAGGATGAATGATTGAAACTAAAACACACTAGATTAAGACCCGCGCGATGCGTGGGATTGAGATGAGTTGCTTAAGTAGTATTAGATAAGATAGATTTTGGTTATGTTTAGTATAAAAAAATTTGTAATTATGCCAATAAGATGAAATGAACATTAAAAAAAATACAATGTAAATTGAAATTTTTTTGTTTGAATCATAGAAATGTAAGGTAAGACATCAAAATTAAAAAGTTAATTGTGAAATAAATATATTAGATTTCAGAAGTTTTTTATTGTTTCATTTTTCCTATTTTCAAGATCTCCAAAAATGTTTTTTAATCATTATATGGATTGTATATGTTCCACACTCGAACGATTCACACAATATGTAACCAATCATCACATTTTGCATAAAATCTAAAATGAAATTCTCCATTTTACAATGTCTTAGTAGTTTGAGAAGGTAATGAGTATAATGATTTATATGTTTCTATGAGTTGGATGATGAATAGTGTATTAAAATAAATACAAAAATATTGTTTTGTGTGTTTGTCTTTCATTATACCAATAGTTTTAAGGTATGCAATTGATTTAATTCAATTGAATTATCTTTTTATATTAATTATTCATAGTTTACTAACATATTGTTGGATATTTATATGTAATGTACTAAAATATAATTTTATATATGAAGTTTAATATTTAACATGTAACTATAATTTTTTTTTAATAATCAAATATATTCAAAATAAGGATATAATAGAGGTATCCGATCCCATTTACAAAAACCAACCGATCAACCGCCATTACAAAAAATCTATAGGCGATTTAAACCAATCGTAGTAATTACATGTAAAATTGTATTTTCTACCAATCCACCTCCAAGCTAGAATCATGATCTTATGCACTATATCCTATTCTATCCAAAAAGCATCATTAAATAAAATATCATTTCTAACTTTCCACACATACCAACAAACAATAAGCCACAAACCTATTGCATTCTTTACTGTCACCCCCGCAGTATTTAAGGAAGATATCCAAACTCTAAGGTGTTCCACCATTGATCCATCCAAGGGAACCAAACCTCCAAGCCATTAAATAATTCTCCTCCACACCAAGATTGTTTTTGGACATTGAAACAATAGATGAGATACCGTTTCTGCGACTTGAAAACAGAGGGGCAGGTTGTTTCATGAAGAGATGATATAACACCTCGAACCATTAAATTATCACGCGTAGGAAGCCGATCGTGAATTAACCGCCAACCGAACACCACCGTTTTGATTGGTGAGGAAGCTGACCAAATTAATTTAAACGCTGCAGATAGATCATGAGGGATATCGTGAGGTATAACCGTCCTATTATACAAATCTTCATATGCAGAATGTACAGAAAAATCAGCATCAGTCGCTGAATTTAGTTTCCAAGAAACTCCATCCTTGTTCTCCTTGCACAACACCTTACAGTGAATTAAATGATGTAACCTGTCCAACTGTTGTAATAGTTGTTGGTTCTCAATGACCTATCAAAATTCAACACTCCACTGCCATACCTCTCCAACCCAACATCCATTATCAGTCACCAAACATCTGGGCAGCACTGCAATGTTATGAAGTTCCGGGAATAATGAAACTAACGGCCTACTATCACCCCAAGAAGATTGCCAGAATGCTGTTGATTCTCCGTTACCAACAGACACAACCAAGCGAGAAAAGAAAGAATCACTACCGAAATTATTTGCAAGGCGAACCATATCACGACACCATAAGGAAGGTATGACAGGACCAACACTGAATTCTCCACTGACCAAATTAGCCATAACAACACCATATCTAGCCTGCAATATGTCACCCCAAATATAATCCCGCGAACTCGATATTTTCCATAGCCATTTCGCGAGCAGGGCCTCATTCAAACATTGAATGTCCATAATGTTCAAACCCCCTAACTCCTTAGGTTTACAAACTGTCCTCCAAGAGATCCAAGCAATGCCATTCTTTATAGTAGATCCATTCCATAAGAATTTGCGCTGAAGTGATGTTATAATTTTGATAACTTTTGACGGCATCCGGAAAAATGACAGGTAATGAATTGGCAGGTTTGTAAGCACTGATTTGATCAACGTAGTTCTGCCCCCCATAGATAGAAATCTTCCTTTCCAAGATGCCAATATAGCTTGGACCTTGTGAATCACCGGTTTCCAAAATGATAACAGCCTATGATTCCCGCCTATTTGGATGCCAAGAAATTTAAACGAGCAATTTTGCATTTTGCAAGCAAGGAACCTTTCACCAGCTTTCAAAAAAGAATCTTCAACTCCATATCCAATAATGCTGCTTTTGTTAAAATTAATCTCAAGACCAGACGATAATTGAAATCCTCTCAAAATAACTTTGAACCCCCAAAGGTTTCTCCAAGTAGCTTCCCCGATAAGGACCGTGTCGTCAGCGTATTGAAGCAATTTTGTAAAATTCATATGATTAATTTTGAATCCTTGATAGAGTCCAACTTGTAACACCCCAATTCCCATCGCGAATAAATAATACATAAATAAAATCAGAGTAACTAAAAATTTATTTTTCTGACAGAAACAAGGATGTCACATTTAAATAAACAAAACATCATCCCTGCTCATAAATTTGATACATAGCATAAAATAGATTACCCTCAATTGGGAAACTTTTCCATATAAAGGTAATACCAAATATATTCACCAATTATATACATAAATAACATAATCGTTCCCCGACTCCCGTGCTACGTATCGGAGCAGACACCAAGACCTAAGCAAACGAAGATCTAACTCTTCCACTTGCCTCCACGCCTCTAAAGCTGACAATCTGCACTATGCCATAAAAAGCATATTCCAGCAGAAGGGTGAGAAATAACAACTATAACAAGATTGCATAATAATATGCCACAACACAAATAAATTCACATATATAATATTTCTCACCACATACATCACATACTAACACATATAGCATGCCACCAATACATAACATATTCCTAACAATCCAACCACATAGCATATACCGATTATACCAATATAATCACATTTCACACATAATGCACACCACAGTTACGACCTATGAAAACACACCACCACATCACATATCATATATTTATACACAAAACATATCACTCACAACCAATGCATTTATCACCTATGCATAATAATTCACCAAAGCTATCACAGGCTCACACATAATCAATCAATTCATTATTTATGCAAATGCACAGAGACCGACACAACGACTCTATGCAATGCATATGCGGAACCGACTCAATCATCTCAAGTTCACTCAGGAACTCATTGGAACCATCGCTCGTTACCAATGTAACTCCCCGTCGGGCCTACGATGTTCTCCATCGCTCACACCTCTTATTTTTAAGGCACCCGATCCGATCTGATCGCTCACACCTCTTATTTTTAAGGCACACGACGTTTATGGATCGCTCACACCTCTTTGTATAAGGCACACGATCGTCTATAACCATCGCTCACACCCCCACACGGGCACACGACGTTACAACGGGTTCTCATTAGAATCCCTCAACACAAAAATGCACATCATTATACTTCACATGCAAACGACTCGAGACATTCTTGAAATGCATACATATTCACAATAATTTCCACAATCTAGGATTCACGCCATAAGGCTACCCACAACACATCGTATAATAGTGCACACAAGCTATACGTTATATAACAAAAGCATATTGCACGATAACACCTCAATCGCACGCATTCACGACGGTATTAATTAACACAGCAATACAGTTTCAATTTTCTGCTATAATTGAACCATATACAGACCTCAAAACTATTTTTCCTAGAAAGAACATCTCGTTAGCTTTCCAACGCTTCGAACGGGTGTCAAAACCGACTTACGGTTCAAGAGTTATGAATTTTTGAAGTTTTGCAAAAACCAGAATTTTTTCTCCTACAGCCCCACAGGTTCATGGTATTTCGTCCGAAAATCCGTCCGATTCAATTATTTTCTTCGAAACAAACACATACTCATTCATACCAAACATATAGTAGTGATTTGGAACCATTAAACGTGAATTCTACGACTTTCGATTTCACTCCGAATCTTAAACTCTCAATTCTCCAAAAATGCAAAAACTTACAAACTCAACCAAATTCGATAAAACAAGCATACCCGATCACGGCCTAACATTACTCGACACATCTACACAATTTATTTCGACTTTCGTCCGTAAAAACATCGGTTTCTATCGACTTCTACCGTTTCGACCTAAAAATGAAAACTATGGAAAACAAGCAAACATTCCAAGAAAACATACACATATACATACACAATCGAAATATAATTGAAACTTCTCACCCTTACCCGATTAATCGCGCTTTAAACGGATGAATTCCCGATTTTCCTCTTCTTTCTTCTCTTCCTCTTCTTTTCTCTTTTTCTCTTCTCTTTCTCTTTTTCTTTTCCTTTCTATCTTTTCTCTCTCCACTTTGTATTTATATAAAATATCTACTACCCAAATGACCAAAATACCCCTCAGCTCAAATATCTTCCAAACGCTCTGAAAATGCGATAAAACTTAAACATACCGATGAAATATATTTCAAAAAATAAAAGTTGAAAAGAAATTATAATTTATTGCAAATATTTTACCTCTCAGAGAAATTATCCAATTAACAGGTAAAACTCATTTAATTTACACAATTCAAAAAAAGGCTAAAAACTCACTAACTTCCACCAGTGGAAGTTACCTTTAAAATCTGCCTGAAAATGCTTTTGGTCAGTTTTTGCACTAATCTTCCACCATTGGAAGTTACCTTTAAAATCTGCCTGAAAATGCTTTTGGTCAGTTTTTGCACTAATCTTCCACCAGTGGAAGTCAAGTGCAAAACGTGACATAACCAAAAAAGGCCAAAATAACACTAACTTCCACCAGTGGATGTTAGTTCAAAATGTGACATAACCAAAAAATGACCAAAATAACACTAACTTTCACCAGTGGATGTTAGTTCAAAATGTGACACATTTATGCCACAAAACTCTCAATGCCCAAACATGATGCATTAACATGAAACACAATAAATCACACAATTCACAAAATTTCACATAAATGGAATAATTAAATACGGTTAAATAAATCGGGGCGTTACAATTCTCCCCCACTTAGAAATTTTTGTCCTCGAAAATATACTGATACGAACAACCCGGGATACGACTCTCGCATCCGACCAACAAACCAACATGCCAACCAAAGGCATACTACGAATACCACAAACTGACAAACCACCTTGCTAACAGCAACTACAACAACGACACGACAACGACCACAACAACGACAAGATGCAAAGCCCATACAATGCACTTAACGACCAACTCACGACTCAAAGGAATACCCAAGTTACGAACACACACAGGTTCACTCTTGAACCAGAACACAAC
This sequence comes from Lathyrus tuberosus, assembly GCA_022829125.1. Classification (NCBI taxonomy): domain Eukaryota; kingdom Viridiplantae; phylum Streptophyta; class Magnoliopsida; order Fabales; family Fabaceae; genus Lathyrus; species Lathyrus tuberosus. The sequence goes on from JALAZF010000428.1 coordinate 1,882,986, forward strand.
AAGAACACAAGTTCCACGACACAACATCGATCAAACAACCTCTACAAAACCAGAATACCAAACATCCTTGTCATACAACAACGTTACAACAATGCTACGATTCACCAATCGAACATACGACCAAACATCCATCTACATAGTAGCCCATGAATCCTATTTAAACCTTTCACCTAACACTTCCCTTCTGGAACGTCCAATGGCCTCCTCATTCCTACATGTTTCCAATGTTCAACCTATGAGCTCTTACCAGTCCCACACGCATATACGAATCATGTAACCTCACGCTTCCGTTGCACGCTCTGATTACTCGTCACCATCAAAACTACCAATTTCACGTCCAAAGTCTAACTCTTTCTCATATTCACCAAAAATCACTGTTCACTTTTAATATATCCAACTTCCCACTCTACTGTGTTATCTCACACACCAGACACAAGTCTCTGAACTGCTCAAATAATTTTAATTCTCTGACCATCAAAACAGACTTACATAAAAACTTTCGGCTTAACTCGTCAGACACAACCTTAGCTTTACCAACAGGCTAATTCCAACTACAATCATAACTCATCATAAATTCTAACCATCCTTGTTGTCTCATACTCTATTCTTTCAGATCCACCAAGTACTCTAAACTCTTGCGATTACCAAACACTCCGAACCTTAGAACCATAAAGACAATACTTCCAAATTTCCAACACCAAACCACCGCAACCAATTCCAAATCCTAAATAGTATAAATCCTTTTAGGAATCCTCAATGGTAGTAAAGCATAAGCCACGACTTTACCCTCTTGCATTAACACACTGACTAAACTCATCAAAGACACATCACAATACCTCACAACGATTCATCAGGATCACGCAGAATCAAAACTGGAGTCGTAGACAAATTCCACTTTAACCCTCTTAACTTTCCTCACAATGAACATCCAAAGCAAACGACTCACCCTTTGCAAGTCCACCGAAGTAACAGAAACGCTAAATTGCAAAAACCCTCCATAACCTCCGGTAATAACCAACTAATGTCCAAAAAGCTTCTAATCACCTTAACCAACTTCGGAGCTTCTCATTGTAGAACTGCATCTATTTCCGATGAATCCTTAACCATACTCTCATCTGAAATAACATATCCAAGAAAACTAACCTTTTTCAACCCAAATTCTCTCTTGAATAACTTCGCATAAAACTTCGTCTCTTTTAACACTTGCAATTCAATTCTCAACCACTCTACCTGTTCTTCCTCGGAGTTTACAATAGATCCGAATATCCTCAATCAAAGCCATTACGAACTTATCCAAATAAATATGGAAGATATGATTCCTTTACTCCACAAACATTACAGATTCCTTACTAACACCAAATAACATCACTGCACGTTGTAATACCCAAACAAATTCCAAAAGATATAAATTCTTAAAGTTCTTGCAAAATTCTTTCCCTAGGTAACTGGTTATTCACACAGAAGCTTAACCGAGTACATAACAGCCTATCCCAATGATAACAACCATAACCAGTCACATTAAATCGATCAAAGCCTCAGCTCACACAATTCACCACTCTTATCAATCATTCCAAACAATTGCAATTTCACTCAAACTCAACCAAACCATTCAGTCATCCGTTCATGAAAGTGGACACTTGTTCTCAATCGTTACCTTATTCCACTAACAGTGACCCATACACAATTTCATTCTCTGGACAATCCAAATTCCACAAATCCCAACATGTAGCCACAACCAACCAAAAAGAACTCTTAAATATTACATCCATACCTAAGGGTTCTCTCAAAATTTCCATTAATGCCTTAAAACTCCTAAGACTTCAAACTTCACCAGAACTCTAAGTTTTGCTTTCCATAGTCTCAATACCATTATACACATCCTGCTTGTTATTCCATTCAAACATCATTCCTTTTTGTTAGTAACAATACTGGAGCTCTCTAAGACAACACCTTAACGTTCCATCCAAAAACATATCTGAAAACCATGCCCAACTGACGGCCCATCACTGTGACTTCCTGACAATTTCCAGAACACTATTATCACAAACATGACCAACATCTGCGTCTCATTTCCTAGAAGTTCTTCTACTTAGCAGATCCAAACCTCAAATCCTCGCCTTCGCCCAATTTGAGTTCACACTCTACTTTCTGAGAACAACCATTAATAATACTCAATCATTCTCTCTCAATGGCTTCCCAACTTAACCAACATCCCAAAACCTCTAATCCGCCTCACCTTCAGATATAAAAATCTTCGTCGACTCAACAAAACAATCCGTAAGCACTTTCTTAATTCCAAACAATTCATTGTACACACTATCAAGGCCGGAAAGACACGTCTATTCCATCCAACATAATTCCAGTCCACTATCAACAAGAGATTAAGGGTGATCAGTTCCTCAATTTGTCAATAGACAGCCGACAATCATGATGGGGCATAGACCGCCTTTACCAAACTATAATAGCATCCCTTGCATCCTGCACAAAACTACCTAAGGCACAAATCCTCAGTTGACATAAACCTTACCTCCGCATTCCATCCGGAACCGGGAACCACAATGTCCAAAGAGCACTTACAATCTTGCAATTCACAACACACAGAGCCAACGCTCCACACCTGAAGCAACTTGGAGAAGTACCAGCTTCTCCCCCACTTATCTCATTCTCACTCCCGAAGACAAAGGATTAGAAAAACCAGAAAGTACTAACAGTGCTCCACACACATATCACGTACTAAGGGACAACCAACATCGACAGTATTCAACTGTCACACAAACTGACTCAACAACTTGGCCGGACGGACCGACCTGCTCTGATACCACTAATGTAACACCCCAATTCCCATCGCGAATAAATAATACATAAATAAAATCAGAGTAACTAAAAATTTATTTTTCTGACAGAAACAAGGATGTCACATTTAAATAAACAAAACATCATCCCTGCTCATAAATTTGATACATAGCATAAAATAGATTACCCTCAATTGGGAAACTTTTCCATATAAAGGTAATACCAAATATATTCACCAATTATATACATAAATAACATAATCGTTCCCCGACTCCCGTGCTACGTATCAGAGCAGACACCAAGACCTAAGCAAACGAAGATCTAACTCTTCCACTTGCCTCCACGCCTCTAAAGATGACAATCTGCACTATGCCATAAAAAGCATATTCCAGCAGAAGGGTGAGAAATAACAACTATAACAAGATTGCATAATAATATGCCACAACACAAATAAATTCACATATAAATTATTTCTCACCACATACATCACATACTAACACATATAGCATGCCACCAATACATAACATATTCCTAACAATCCAACCACATAGCATATACCGATTATACCAATATAATCACATTTCACACATAATGCACACCACAGTTACGACCTATGAAAACACACCACCACATCACATATCATATGTTTATACACAAAACATATCACTCACAACCAATGCATTTATCACCTATGCATAATAATTCACCAAAGCTATCACAGGCTCACACATAATCAATCAATTCATTATTTATGCAAATGCACAGAGACCGACACAACGACTCTATGCAATGCATATGCGGTACCGACTCAATCATCTCAAGTTCACTCAGGAACTCATTGGAACCATCGCTCGTTTCCAATGTAACTCCCCGTCGGGCCTACGATGTTCTCCATCGCTCACACCTCTTATTTTTAAGGCACCCGATCCGATCTGATCGCTCACACCTCTTATTTTTAAGGAACACGACGTTTATGAATCGCTCACACCTCTTTGTATAAGGTACACGATCGTCTATAACCATCGCTCACACCCCACACGGGCACACGACGTTACAACGGGTTCTCATTAGAATCCCTCAACACAAAAATGCACATCATTATACTTCACATGCAAACGACTCGAGACATTCTTGAAATGCATACATATTCACAATAATTTCCACAATCTAGGATTCACGCCATAAGGCTACCCACAACACATCGTATAATAGTGCACACAAGCTATACGTTATATAACAAAAGCATATTGCACGATAACACCTCAATCGCACGCATTCACGACGGTATTAATTAGCACAGTAATACGGTTTCAATTTTCTGGTATAATTGAACCATATACAGACCTCAAAACTATTTTTCCTAGAAAGAACATCTCGTTAGTTTTCCAACGCTTCGAACGGGTGTCAAAACCGACTTACGGTTCAAGAGTTATGAATTTTTGAAGTTTTGCAAAAACCAGAATTTTTTCTCCTACAGCCCTACGGGTTCATGGTATTTCGTCCGAAAATCCAACCGATTCAATTATTTTCTTCGAAACAAACACATACTCATTCATACCAAACATATAGTAGTGATTTGGAACCATTAAACGTGAATTCTACGACTTTCGATTTCACTCCGAATCTTAAACTCTCAATTCTCCAAAAATGCAAAAACTTACAAACTCAACCAAATTCGATAAAACAAGCATACCCGATCACGGCCTAACATTACTCGACACATCTACACAATTTATTCCGACTTTCGTCCGTAAAAACATCGGTTTCTATCGACTTCTACCGTTTCGATCTAAAAGTGAAAACTATGGAAAACAAGCAAACATTCCAAGAAAACATACACATATACATACACAATCGAAATATAATTGAAACTTCTCACCCTTACCCGATTAATCGCGCTTTAAACGGATGAATTCCCGATTTTCCTCTTCTTTTCTCTTTTTCTCTTCTCTTTCTCTTTTTCTTTTCCTTTCTATCTTTTCTCTCTCCACTTTCTATTTATATAAAATATCTACTACCCAAATGACCAAAATACCCCTCAGCTCAAATATCTCCCAAACGCTTTCAAAATGCGATAAAACTTAAACATACCGATGAAATATATTTCGGAAAATAAAAGTTGAAAAGAAATTATAATTTATTGCAAATATTTTACCTATCAGAGAAATTATCCAATTAATAGGTAAAACTCATTTAATTTATACAATTCAAAAAAAGGCCAAAAACTCACTAACTTCCACCAGTGGAAGTTACCTTTAAAATCTGTCTGAAAATGCTTTTGGTTAGTTTTTACACTAATCTTCCACCAGTGGAAGTTACCTTTAAAATCTGCCTGAAAATGCTTTTGGTCAGTTTTTGCACTAATCTTCCACCAGTGGAAGTCAAGTGCAAAACGTGACATAACCAAAAAAGGCCAAAATAACACTAACTTCCACCAGTGGATGTTAGTTCAAAATGTGACATAACCAAAAAAAGACCAAAATAACACTAACTTTCACCAGTGGATGTTAGTTCAAAATGTGACACATTTATGCCACAAAACTCTCAATGCCCAAACATGATGCATTAACATGAAACACAATAAATCACACAATTCACAAAATTTCACATAAATGGAATAATTAAATACGGTTAAATAAATCGGGGCGTTACAATTCTCCCCCACTTAGAAATTTTTGTCCTCGAAAATATACTGATACGAACAACCCGGGATACGACTCTCGCATCCGACCAACAAACCAACATGCCAACCAAAGGCATACTACGAATACCACAAACTGACAAACCACCTTGCTAACAGCAACTACAACAACGACACGACAACGACCACAACAACGACAAGATGCAAAGCCCATACAATGCACTTAACGACCAACTCACGACTCAAAGGAATACCCAAGTTACGAACACACACAGGTTCACTCTTGAACCAGAACACAACAAGAACACAAGTTCCACGACACAACATCGATCAAACAACCTCTACAAAACCAGAATACCAAACATCCTTGTCATACAACAACGTTACAACAATGCTACGATTCACCAATCGAACATACGACCAAACATCCATCTACATAGTAGCCCATGAATCCTATTTAAACCTTTCACCTAACACTTCCCTTCTGGAACGTCCAATGGCCTCCTCATTCCTACATGTTTCCAATGTTCAACCTATGAGCTCTTACCAGTCCCACACGCATATACGAATCATGTAACCTCACGCTTCCGTTGCACGCTCTGATTACTCGTCACCATCAAAACTACCAATTTCACGTCCAAAGTCTAACTCTTTCTCATATTCACCAAAAATCACTGTTCACTTTTAATATATCCAACTTCCCACTCTACTGTGTTATCTCACACACCAGACACAAGTCTCTGAACTGCTCAAATAATTTTAATTCTCTGACCATCAAAACAGACTTACATAAAAACTTTCGGCTTAACTCGTCTGACACAACCTTAGCTTTACCAACAGGCTAATTCCAACTACAATCATAACTCATCATAAATTCTAACCATCCTTGTTGTCTCATACTCTATTCTTTCAGATCCACCAAGTACTCTAAACTCTTGCGATTACCAAACACTCCGAACCTTAGAACCATAAAGACAATACTTCCAAATTTCCAACACCAAACCACTGCAACCAATTCCAAATCCTAAATAGTATAAATCCTTTTAGGAATCCTCAATGGTAGTAAAGCATAAGCCACGACTTTACCCTCTTGCATTAACACACTGACTAAACTCATCAAAGACACATCACAATACCTCACAACGATTCATCAGGATCACGCAGAATCAAAACTGGAGTCGTAGACAAATTCCACTTTAACCCTCTTAACTTTCCTCACAATGAACATCCAAAGCAAACGACTCACCCTTTGCAAGTCCACCGAAGTAACAGAAACGCTAAATTGGAAAAACCCTCCATAACCTCCGGTAATAACCAACTAATGTCCAAAAAGCTTCTAATCACCTTAACCAACTTCGGAGCTTCTCATTGTAGAACTGCATCTATTTCCGATGAATCCTTAACCATACTCTCATCTGAAATAACATATCCAAGAAAACTAACCTTTTTCAACCCAAATTCTCTCTTGAATAACTTCGCATAAAACTTCGTCTCTTTTAACACTTGCAATTCAATTCTCAACCACTCTACCTGTTCTTCCTCGGAGTTTACAATAGATCCGAATATCCTCAATCAAAGCCATTACGAACTTATCCAAATAAATATGGAAGATATGATTCCTTTACTCCACAAACATTACAGATTCCTTACTAACACCAAATAACATCACTGCACGTTGTAATACCTAAACAAATTCCAAAAGATATAAATTCTTAAAGTTCTTGCAAAATTCTTTCCCTGGGTAACTGGTTATTCACACACAAGCTTAACCGAGTACATAACAGCCTATCCCAATGATAACAACCATAACCAGTCACATTAAATCGATCAAAGCCTCAGCTCACACAATTCACCACTCTTATCAATCATTCCAAACAATTGCAATTTCACTCAAACTCAACCAAACCATTCAGTCATCCGTTCATGAAAGTGGACACTTGTTCTCAATCGTTACCTTATTCCACTAACAGTGACCCATACACAATTTCATTCTCTGGACAATCCAAATTCCACAAATCCCAACATGTAGCCACAACCAACCAAAAAGAACTCTTAAATATTACATCCATACCTAAGGGTTCTCTCAAAATTTCCATTAATGCCTTAAAACTCCTAAGACTTCAAACTTCACCAGAACTCTAAGTTTTGCTTTCCATAGTCTCAATACCATTATACACATCCTGCTTGTTATTCCATTCAAACATCATTCCATTTTGTTAGTAACAATACTGGAGCTCTCTAAGACAACACCTTAACGTTCCATCCAAAAACATATCTGAAAACCATGCCCAACTGACGGCCCATCACTGTGACTTCCTGACAATTTCTAGAACACTATTATCACAAACATGACCAACATCTGCGTCTCATTTCCTAGAAGTTCTTCTACTTAGCAGATCCAAACCTCAAATCCTCGCCTTCGCCCAATTTGAGTTCACACTCTACTTTCTGAGAACAACCATTAATAATACTCAATCATTCTCTCTCAATGGCTTCCCAACTTAACCAACATCCCAAAACCTCTAATCCGCCTCACCTTCAGATATAAAAATCTTCGTCGACTCAACAAAACAATCCGTAAGCACTTTCTTAATTCCAAACAATTCATTGTACACACTATCAAGGCCGGAAAGACACGTCTATTCCATCCAACATAATTCCAGTCCACTATCAACAAGAGATTAAGGGTGATCAGTTCCTCAATTTGTCAATAGACAGCCGACAATCATGATGGGGCATAGACCGCCTTTACCAAACTATAATAGCATCCCTTGCATCCTGCACAAAACTACCTAAGGCACAAATCCTCAGTTGACATAAACCTTACCTCCGCATTCCATCCGGAACCGGGAACCACAATGTCCAAAGAGCACTTACAATCTTGCAATTCACAACACACAGAGCCAACGCTCCACACCTGAAGCAACTTGGAGAAGTACCAGCTTCTCCCCCACTTATCTCATTCTCACTCCCGAAGACAAAGGATTAGAAAAACCAGAAAGTACTAACAGTGCTCCACACACATATCACGTACTAAGGGACAACCAACATCGACAATATTCAACTGTCACACAAACTGACTCAACAACTTGGCCGGACGGACCGACCTGCTCTGATACCACTAATGTAACACCCCAATTCCCATCGCGAATAAATAATACATAAATAAAATCAGAGTAACTAAAAATTTATTTTTCTGACAGAAACAAGGATGTCACATTTAAATAAACAAAACATCATCCCTGCTCATAAATTTGATACATAGCATAAAATAGATTACCCTCAATTGGGAAACTTTTCCATATAAAGGTAATACCAAATATATTCACCAATTATATACATAAATAACATAATCGTTCCCCGACTCCCGTGCTATGTATCAGAGCAGACACCAAGACCTAAGCAAACGAAGATCTAACTCTTCCACTTGCCTCCACGCCTCTAAAACTGACAATCTGCACTATGCCATAAAAAGCATATTCCAGCAGAAGGGTGAGAAATAACAACTATAACAAGATTGCATAATAATATGCCACAACACAAATAAATTCACATATAAATTATTTCTCACCACATACATCACATACTAACACATATAGCATGCCACCAATACATAACATATTCCTAACAATCCAACCACATAGCATATACCGATTATACCAATATAATCACATTTCACACATAATGCACACCACAGTTACGACCTATGAAAACACACCACCACATCACATATCATATGTTTATACACAAAACATATCACTCACAACCAATGCATTTATCACCTATGCATAATAATTCACCAAAGCTATCACAGGCTCACACATAATCAATCAATTCATTATTTATGCAAATGCACAGAGACCGACACAACGACTCTATGCAATGCATATGCGGTACCGACTCAATCATCTCAAGTTCACTCAGGAACTCATTGGAACCATCGCTCGTTTCCAATGTAACTCCCCGTCGGGCCTACGATGTTCTCCATCGCTCACACCTCTTATTTTTAAGGCACCCGATCCGATCTGATCGCTCACACCTCTTATTTTTAAGGAACACGACGTTTATGGATCGCTCACACCTCTTTGTATAAGGTACACGATCGTCTATAACCATCGCTCACACCCCACACGGGTACACGACGTTACAACGGGTTCTCATTAGAATCCCTCAACACAAAAATGCACATCATTATACTTCACATGCAAACGACTCGAGACATTCTTGAAATGCATACATATTCACAATAATTTCCACAATCTAGGATTCACGCCATAAGGCTACCCACAACACATCGTATAATAGTGCACAAAAGCTATACGTTATATAACAAAAGCATATTGCACGATAACACCTCAATCGCACGCATTCACGACGGTATTAATTAGCACAGTAATACGGTTTCAATTTTCTGGTATAATTGAACCATATACAGACCTCAAAACTATTTTTCCTAGAAAGAACATCTCGTTAGTTTTCCAACGCTTCGAACGGGTGTCAAAACCGACTTACGGTTCAAGAGTTATGAATTTTTGAAGTTTTGCAAAAACCAGAATTTTTTCTCCTACAGCCCTACGGGTTCATGGTATTTCGTCCGAAAATCCGACCGATTCAATTATTTTCTTCGAAACAAACACATACTCATTCATACCAAACATATAGTAGTGATTTGGAACCATTAAACGTGAATTCTACGACTTTCGATTTCACTCCGAATCTTAAACTCTCAATTCTCCAAAAATGCAAAAACTTACAAACTCAACCAAATTCGATAAAACAAGCATACCCGATCACAGCCTAACATTACTCGACACATCTACACAATTTATTCCGACTTTCGTCCGTAAAAACATCGGTTTCTATCGACTTCTACCGTTTCGATCTAAAAGTGAAAACTATGGAAAACAAGCAAACATTCCAAGAAAACATACACATATACATACACAATCGAAATATAATTGAAACTTCTCACCCTTACCCGATTAATCGCGCTTTAAACGGATGAATTCCCGATTTTCCTCTTCTTTCTTTTCTTCCTCTTCTTTTCTCTTTTTCTCTTCTCTTTCTCTTTTTCTTTTCCTTTCTATCTTTTCTCTCTCCACTTTCTATTTATATAAAATATCTACTACCCAAATGACCAAAATACCCCTCAGCTCAAATATCTCCCAAACGCTCTCAAAATGCGATAAAACTTAAACATACCGATGAAATATATTTCTGAAAATAAAAGTTGAAAAGAAATTATAATTTATTGCAAATATTTTACCTATCAGAGAAATTATCCAATTAACAGGTAAAACTCATTTAATTTACACAATTCAAAAAAAGGCCAAAAACTCACTAACTTCCACCAGTGGAAGTTACCTTTAAAATCTGTCTGAAAATGCTTTTGGTTAGTTTTTACACTAATCTTCCACCAGTGGAAGTTACCTTTAAAATCTGCCTGAAAATGCTTTTGGTCAGTTTTTGCACTAATCTTCCACCAGTGGAAGTCAAGTGCAAAACGTGACATAACCAAAAAAGGCCAAAATAACACTAACTTCCACCAGTGGATGTTAGTTCAAAATGTGACATAACCAAAAAAAGACCAAAATAACACTAACTTTCACCAGTGGATGTTAGTTCAAAATGTGACACATTTATGCCACAAAACTCTCAATGCCCAAACGTGATGCATTAACATGAAACACAATAAATCACACAATTCACAAAATTTCACATAAATGGAATAATTAAATACGGTTAAATAAATCGAGGCGTTACACAACTTCCTCAGCTTTCTTAATTATAGAGACCAATCCTTCAGCATCCATAGCGAATAGATATGGTGATAAAGGATCCCCCTGCCTAAGCCCATGAGTAACTTGGAAATCACGCAAAGGGCTACCATTTACAAGCACCGACATAAAGCTATTGAACACTGTCTCCTCTATCCATCGCATAAACTTACTGCCGAACCCCATGCATTTCATTACCTGGCGAATATAAGACCATTCAATACAGTCGTATGCTTTCGCAAAATCGACTTTAAGGATTAAACTTTTATGGTTGCTCCTTTATGAATAATCTACAATTTCATTCAATGCAAGAACTCCATCAAGAATATTTCTCCCAGCTACAAAAGTTGTTTGTGAAGGGGATATTATCTTGTTCATAACTCTCTTAAGTCTACCTGCCAATAACTTAGTAATCACCTTATAAACATATCCCACTAAACAGATTGGACGGTAGTCATCGAGACTACATGGATTGTTATTCTTTGGAATAAGAACTAAAAAAGAAGAAGCTAGCACCTTTGGAAGTTTAGCTTCAACAAAAAATTCCTTAATACAACCTATAAAGTCGTATCCCACAATGTCCCAGCATCTTTGAAAAAATTCCAAATTGAAACCGTCGGGGCGTGGGCTTCTATCACCATTGCATTGAAATACTGCTTCTTTGATCTCTGCTTCTGTAAAATCTTCTTCCAACATGTTTCCGTCCAGTTCTGTTATTTTCTCAAAAAATTCAGACTTTATTCGAGTGAGAGGCCTATCTGATGAAGTTAGTCTCTTTTCAAAATGATATGTGATCGCTTTCTTTACCCCCTCAACATCTTCAACATTAAGAATTATATTTTAGAAAGATATTTGTTTGTCTATTGCAAAGTTATAAGTTAAATTTTAAAGTATTATTCTAACCATTTTATTTTAAGCAATGAATACTCATTTTATTTTTTATTTTTTATTTATAATTTTAATGGGATAAAATATTATATTATATATTTAGTTAAAAAAATAAGATAGGAGAAAAAAAGTAATGATTAATATATGAAAAATAAAATAGAGAAATCACTTGTGGAATATATAAATAAGTGTTTTATTTTAATAATTATGATTAGAACGTTACACATTACAAAACTATGGGTATATTTTAATAATTATATGGTATTGATGATGTGTCAATGAGTTTGGAAAGCAAATGAAAAGTTTGTTTTAAATTGTTTTATTGTTAATGAACAAATTGTCCACATATACAAAAAAATTGTTGTGGCACATTTTAGAGTTATAATTGATGATGTGTCGTTACAATATTCGATGCATTAGATTTAATATATATATATATATATATATATATATATATATATATATAAGATATAAAAGGATAGGATAAGATAGGATTAGGAACAAATGAATTAATGAAAGCCAATAATGTTAGTAGCTAGTACTAGTGACTAGTTTTCCAAATAAATGGGACCTAAGAGTGTTGTTGTTGAATATTTAGTAATGACTTTGATTGAGTCCGTATACTCCTTTTCAGCACAATATTACTATAAAACTTTCAATATCCCTTAGGTGTTATGCAGTAAAATCACCATTTAAAAATGGCTAATTCCTTTTCTCATTCTTACAAGAATTTTTTTCCTTGGATGGGACAAAAGGGGAGAATATATAGTAGTATTTAATAAAAAATTTAAACCCTTCAGATTTAATGTTTTTCATTTATAATTTAATGCATTTTTAAATTTGTTATTTTGGTTATTTTGCCTGAGTGACATAATTTAGTTTTCTTGAATATAGAACTAAGGGTGAGCTTACAAACCTCAACCTTAGACTATTAGATTCAGAGGGAGTATACAAATCTCAGTCTCTGATGTCGCTAAGAAAATTAAAATATTTTTTCTTGAATATAGTACTTAGGGGGAGTTTACAGAACTCAACCTTGAACTAATAGATTTATGGGGAGCTTACAAACCTCATACCATGATGTTTTCAGGAAAACTTTAATTTTCAAACAATGTTCTTTAAATACTTATGTTTGTCATCATCCAAAAGGGGAAGATTGTTAGAACAAGATTTGTTCATGACATATATCCTTTGGGTTTTGATGATAACAAAGTATTGAAAGAACAGTGGTGTTATCTAATATGTGTTCAAAATATGTAGGCTTTAAAGCTTAAAGAGAATACTCTCAAAATCTGATATAAGGACGCATTTGAGAGAAGTTGAGTTACTAGTCTCAGGTGGTTCATATTATGTAGAACACTCTATAAGTGATGTCTATCGTAGACTCTAAAGCTGATGGGCTCAACATCAGAAGAAGGAACATATTGTATCTACACTTAGTAAATGTATCATCTCTCGGTGAACATTCAGAGTTAGTAGTAAAGCTAAAGTTATCCGTACTGCAGAAAGTAAGTTGTATTGTCAAATAAGTTTGTCAGTTATGGTCTATGTTCACAAGGCTCAAGAAGAGTAAAACCCATTTAACAACGGTTGAGAATGACATATAATGACGCGGGCGAAGGCGTTGTTATGTAGATTGTCGTTGTAAGTTAATTGTTTCTACAACAGGCTGGAAACCGTTATTGAAAGACAGGGCGCGAGCCATATATCACAACGGTTATGATAATAAACCGTTGTGATACATACACTTAGGTTCTGGGTTCGAAACCCATCAGCAGCGAAATTATATAAAACATAAATTGCTTATGATATCGGTTACAATAGATAACCGTTGTTGTAAGTACCCTAAGTTTATTATATTAAATGTAGATTGCTTATCTTCCAAACACCTCACTAAATAAATATACATGGATTCAATTTGATGAAGATGTCTATAATCTACAAATTAAAATGTTCTTGGAAACCAACTTAAACAAACCAATGTTATTTTCTGATTGCATTTGTCTCATTGTGCATTTCACGCTCTTTTACATATATTGTGGTTTATTGATCTGACTCCTTCGATATACCGCTATCTTCGATTATAGTTAAATTTCTATCAGATCAACAAGACATTGGATAATCTGCCTCATCTTTGATTTAACTATAATGGAAGACGGCGATGCATTTAAGGAGCCAGATCATTATACCATAATCTATATATAAAAGAACGTGAGATGAATGACGAGAGGCATGCAATCAGAAAACAACATTGGTTTGTTTAAGTTGGTTTTCAAATACAACTTAATTTGCAGATTATAAGTATCTATGTCAAATTAACTGAATGTATTTTAAGTGAGGGTTAGTGAAACAAAAAATCTACATAGAATATAATAAACTCAAACAACATTCTATACCAGATCCAGATATTATAAACTGATATAATACGCTTGCTTCCACCAGAATCATCACCCTGTATCATCCCCTTAACCTGAAAGGAAACAAATCAAACTTCAAAAATGAGCATCCTCAGTTGAAAACAAACCCTAAAACCATAATCCAGTGAAGAGTAAAGAGAGGAACCGAAATAACACACCTTTTAATGAAACTAATCGCGGAACAGGAATCAATTATGATGGTGAACTAGTTTGGGAAGCAATGAAAAGAAATATAAGGAGGAAGAAGCTTACACAAAAGCTTCATACTTCTTATATTTCTTTTCATTGTTTCTAAAACTAGATAAAGCTTGCTCACAGTGTTGATTCTTCATTTACTAACATCTTGTTCGTGAAGCTATGAAGAAAAAGTACAAGGTGGATGAAGTTTCTATCATAGCTTCATGCTTCTTGTACTTTTTTCCATAGCTACGCAAACATTATGAAGTTTTCAAAGCATGGTCTTTGTTAAGGTAGTGAAAACGAATCTGAAAAAATGAGAACAATCAACAAAAATAACAATCCACAAATGAGATAATGCGAAATATCTAACAATAGATGGATGAAGAAGAATACCTTAATGTATGAAGCACAAGATTCACGACTAATGGTGAAAACGAAGAGAAAAAATGGGTTCCAGGGTTTCACTTTGAAGGCAACGCGTTACTGTCAATTAAGTGAAAGTTATTTTGCTTATATATCGGTAAACTATTTCAAAACGGTTAACAATAACAACCGTATAGATAGGTATTTATTTATTATAAATATATCACTACGGTTAACCAGAATAACCGTAGTGATAACCCTTTTATCTGTGAATTTTAAAATAAATAAAAACCGTATAGATAGGTATTTATTTATTATAAATATATCACTACGGTTAACCAGAAGAACCGTAGTGATAACCCTTATATTTGTGAATTTTAAAATAAATAAAAAAGAAAAGGTGCGCCTTAACTTTTCACTTAATGCATCTGCAGTTTAAACATCAACAATGTAATTCACAATGCATCTGCAGTTTAAACATCAACAATGTAATTCAAACCCTAATTCAACTATTACATTTCATAACAAAGTAAACATTAAACATAAAGGAGACAAGAAAACATAACATCTTGATATTTCCAGAAAATATCTCTGATTTCAGTTTGTTCTTCAAATTCTTGTTCTTTTTCTTTAAATCCTCATACATAACCTTCAGATAGCCCACAACTTCCAACTCTGACTTCATAAGGCTCTCATCGTCATTTCCATCTCTTTCTCCCACGTCTTCATCCCATATGAACAAATTACATGTTTCATCGCTCCTCCAAAATGGACATCTCCAAAAAAGCCTTCCTTTATTTTGTCCCTTCTTGTATTGATACGAAACCATACGACCATCACAACCATAAAAATTTTCAGATCGAGATTTTACACTGGAAGAAGACGTAGAAACACCTTTGGATGATTTTGTCTTCAAATGTGACATTGCAACACCTTAAAGTAGAACACTTTCTTGTTGTTGTTGTCTTCTTCCCGACAATGGTGACGACGTTGGTGTTAGGGTTGTTTCGTCTTGTTTCTTTTTTCAGTGGATAAATTGATATATACTTGGTGTTTAAAATACATAAAAAGAAGCTTCAGTTTGTAGCAACGGTTTTAAGAAAAAGCCGTCGTGATATCCTTATTATTTTTTAGTTAAATATTAATAAAACTTAAAAAAAGAGCATTTCCGTCAAAGGGATAAACTATTTGAGGGCGATGAGGTTCGAACCCATGATAGCTAGATTGTATAACCACGGTTTTCATAACAACCGTTATTATACCCTTGAGATTTCTAATTAATATAATGTGCGCGCATCCAGTACACACTATAAGAACGGTGTATAGGATGTCGTTGTAAACCTGGCGTTGTTGTTTGACCGTTTTGTAGTAGTGAGTTACCATGGTTTATGGATATCTACTCTTAACAGATCTATAGTACAAGATCTTTTCGTGTATCTATCTTCAACGTCTCTTGTACTATGGAGAAACAAAGACACTTGTACACGTTATCTCTTCCAACGACTAGTCTTCTACAATTGTTATATAAGTAGCTGAAGATTCAATCTGGTTTTTCAACAAGGGAACAAGGAGAAATAGAGAAGGAAAACCAAGAAGGATATGAGTGTTTCACACATCTATCTGGATGGAGGAATAACAAGATCAACAATAAGAAACACAATCGAGTATGCATAAATTTTGTTATTTGTATAATTGTACAAAACATTAAGATATCTTAAAAATTGAATATCTTAGAAATCTTAAGTGCTTAAGGTCATTGTTATGGTGATTACCATGTACCTCTGATTTTGTATTAAGTACACCTTGTTCTCTATTCTTCTAAACATGTTGTTTAGTAGTTTAGATAAAGCCTTTTATGTGCTTGAGCATCAAAGTATCTTGCTAAGAAGCTTGAGCCAAGTAAGTCTCCTGCTATATTCTAGAGCATTAAAAGTCTTGATCAGTTCTTGATTAAGCAAGAAAGTCTTAGACTGTGAGTCTAAGTAGAAATCTTGTACTTGAGGGTATGAGTAGAAGTCTTGGATTCGTGGAACTCGAGCAAGGAAATCTTTATCCACAGGTGCTTATGCAGAAAGTCTTGGGTTCGTGGAACATGAGCAGGAAGTCTTGGGCTTAAGGGTCTGAGCAAGGAAGTCTTGGATTCGTGGAATCTAAGCAGGAAGTCTTGAACTTGAGAGGTTTAACTAGGAGGTCTTGGGCTGAGGGTTTGAGCAAAGAAAATTCTTATGTTTAAGTGCATAAGCAATTGTAATCATGATTTTATTTTAGTGAAAAATCTCTTGCGCTGCAAGTGGACTGAACAACTCTCAGTATGGGAGGAAGCAGGATAAATTTGTGTGTTATTTATCTTTTTTTCTTCTTCTATGAACATTCTGCTGCAACGAATTAATCAGAATTTGAACGTCAGTTTAGATTATGAACTCTGATCAAAGACAAAGTTAAGAAACGGAAAACACAATTCAACACCCTTCTTGTGTATTTTTCTCACCTTCACAGGTCACAGAAAGCTAGAGAGTCAGAAAAATATATGATAAATAAGGATTAGAATTCCACGTTGATCAATCTTCTCAACTCGCTGAATCAAAGCAAAAAGGTGACCTTTGAATCTTCAAACACTTTCCATAAGGAGAGTATTGATAGATGATACCAATTCATCTAGCACGGGATATATTTCTATGTCTAATTCATTCACCTATCAAATCAAAATTGTTATTAATATAACAGATTCAAGATGATAACTTTCTTAAGCATATATGGCTAATAGCTTAAACAGCGGCTTCTTACGCATATAACAAGCTATATAGTTTGGAATTCTGAAATATAATTTTTTAGCTTAATCAGATTCGAAATGATAATTTTTCAATTTTATTTTGTTTAATAAATTAATAATTAAATAAAATTAAGGATTTATCTTAGTTCGATTTTTTTTATAAACAATTTTGTAAATAAAAAATTAAATATTTTCGAAACATTACTACCGTCTATCTTTCATTAATTAATTCATTTAGTAAAACAACTTAGTTTGAAAAAAATTTGATTAAAATTAAGTTTTAATTTTTTAATTAGTAATTATTAAATTAAAATTTGTGTTTTTAGTAAAAATAATAATTTTATAATTTTTTATTAAAATATTATTTATTCAAAATATAAATTTGTTCAATTTTTTAATGGATAACATATAGCCGTAGGTAAAAATAATTTAGATATACATAAAAGTAACATTTAGAGACAAAAATCAAGGCATCACTAAATATGAGTGTCACCATATATCATTTTTCTTGTAGTGAACTTTGCAAAATTATATGACGTTGCGTTACATGGTAATTGACATGACAATGCCACCTATACAAATTTGTAGGGGATCAGAAAACCCGAAAAAAATAAAATAATGTAGCTAAAAAATTGATTATTTTAAAAGAGATTAAAAATAAAAATAAAATTAAAATAGGAGGAGAAAAATGCATTTAAGCAATGAAAATATTGGGATGAATGATTGAAACTAAAACACAAGATATAAAAGGATAGGATAAGATAGGATTAGGAACAAATGAATTAATGACAGCCAATAATATTAGTAGCTAGTACTAACGAGTCTTGTGCTAAAAATTAAATTGAGGAATAGTAGTGCCTAGTTTTCCAAATACATGGGACCTAAGAGTGTTACATTGTTGAATATTTAAACCCAAATTTTAACATTTAGTAAATGACTTTGATTGACTCCCTATACTCCTCTTGAGCACAATACTACTATAAAACTTCAATATCCCCTAGGTGTTATGCACTAAAACCACCATCTAAAAATGGCTAATTCCTTTTTCTCATCCTTACTAGTTTTGTTCCTTGTTGCTCTTATGCTTACTCCTCAAGGGTTTGCTGAGAATTACAAGACTACTCCATCCCATAGGAACCCACATGTTATCCATTGTAACCCCCCAAGACGATATACGTCATGTTTATCCACCCCACAAATTGGAAAACACCCTCCTTATGGTAAAGTACCTCCTTCCAGCAGAAGATGAAATCCATTTCTAAAGCATGAATATAACAAGGAATATCAATATCTACTAAATAAAATGTCCTGGTTACCAATGCTTTTATTTATATCTTGTGTGCTGTATGTATGGCCAAGTAAAATCATATATATGATGTATCAATACATATATATAGAAATAAATAAAGTTTAAGATTGGAGATTGTATTTTATTGGTGTTGATTGTGTACTTGTTAGGTCAATATTGTATATTTACTAACTACCATTATTCGTTTTGGTATTTGAAAGTTTATAGTTGATCTAAGACAGCTTAAAAAAATTATTTAGAAAGAAGGCTATGACATTGATTTTTTTGGATAATCAATTACAAAGTATCAATTGTCTATTTATAGGTTCAAGTCATCAACCTCAATAGTGGTGAGTGTTTCTCTATTATTTTAGTTCTTTTTTGATGTTTCATGATATATTACTATCATGATAGTTCTAGGTTCTTCTAGCATTACCATAAAGACTATAGTTCTAGGTTATTCTACCATTTTCATACATGTTATATTTAAGAATATTCGAGAAATTTGTAGCAATTTCAACACTCTTCCTTGATGCAAATTTCTGTAACTACAAGCGTAGCTCGTAGTTGTGCAAACCTTGGTCTCGCCAACGCCTTCGTGAATATGTCTATAATTTGATTTTTTGTCCTACAGTAGTCGAGTTTGATCTCTTTAGTTGCTTCACCTTATCTGATAAAGTGATACTTGATTGCTATGTGTTTTGTTTACTGTAATGCACTGGATTTTCGCCATTGCAATTGCTTATTTGTTGTTGCAGTTGATTTTGGTATGATCATCTTGTTTTCTCCCATGTTTTCAAGTATCATGCAAAGCCATATAGCTTGATCCATTCCTTAAGCAGCTGCGACATACGCTGCTTCTGATGTTGATTGTGCAACTGTAGCTTGCTTCTTCGACGCCCAAGAGAAAATTTCTGATCCTAGTGAGAAAGCATAGCCAGAGGTGCTCTTTATATCATCTACCAAACCTACCCAATCACTGTCGATGTTGCCAACTAATCTTGAGTCGGTTTTGGTAGTGTACCATATATCGAACTCTTTTGCTCCTTGTAGAAACTTCAAAATTATTTTTCTTATTCCAAAGTATATTTGACATGGGCATTGCATGAATCTTGATAGAAGACTTGTAGCATACATTATGTCTGGTTGTGTAGTTTTTAAATATAGTAGATTTCTAAATAAACATATGTATATGGATGCATCAACTTCTGGTGCTCCATCATCCTTCTGAAGTTTCTCATATGTTACGAGTGGAGTAGCATCAAGTTTACAACCGTACATCTTGAATTTCTTAAGTAGGTGTTCTTTGTATCTCTTTGCAAGATGAATATCCTGTAATTTCTCTGACTTACCTCTATACCGAGGAGGCAACTCATCAAACAATGTTCAGTTATCTCAAAGGTCTTCATCATGTCTTTTTAGAACTCTATCATCATCTTAGTATTATTTTTCGTGTAGATAAGATCATCTACATGTAGAGAGTAAGAGAGAGTACTGACCTTGAGACTTGATGTATAGTCTAGGATCGCTCTTTCTCCTCTTGAATCCTCGATCCATGAAAGATTGATTGATTATGGTATATCATTCTTGAGGTGCTTGCTTCACACCATAGATTATTTTTCTAAGTCTTAACCCGTTTCTTTCTTCACATTCGGATATGAATCCTCGTGCCTACTAAACATAGATCCCTTCTTCCAGTATGCCATTGAGGAAGGCATATTTGACATCTAGTTGATGGATAATCCATCATTTTTGTGTCATAAGAACTATTATATCTCCAATGGTATTAAGACAATTTATTGGTGCAAATGCCTCACTGTACTTAATCCCGAATTGTTGTGAGTGACCCTTTGCTACTAGCCTCGCCTTGTGTTTTTGTACGGTGCCATCAGGGTTGAGCTTTGTCTTATAAACTCACTTAACCCAATGAAATCTTTTCCAAGGAGACGATTTACTAACTCTCATGTGTTGTTTTTCTCGATCATCTTTATCTCTTCTTCCATTGTCTTGGCCCATACTTTCTGCTTTAACGTTTCTTCAAAGCTTCCAGGTTCAAGTGTGGCTAAGTTGCAGATTTCGTATTTTTCCACAAAATATCTTACTTGTCTTGGAGTCACTACTACAAAATAAGCCTTTCGTAAAACCAATATTACGACAACCATAGTGTTAGCCGTGGTAATAGATAAATCCCGGGCGCATATTTTTTATTTATTTACTAGATGACATGTCACAACGGTCAAAAGTAACAACCGTAGTGAAAAGTACACATAGTGAAATGGTTCGAATCCCATCACCATCAATTAGCCATTTCTCATGATAAAAAAAAGTATTGACCATGTATATCACCACGGTTTTTATTTCCAACAGTGATGAAATGTGATATTTATTTATATATAAACGAAATTATCTATCGCTTAAGTACATAACAGTCGTCTCTCTTAAAACAAAACCCTAACAACTCTTTCATTCTTCTCTCAAAACGAAACCCTAACAACTTTTTCACTCGTCTCTCTCATATGGAAACTACAAAACGAAACCATAACAACAAATCTTAGCCAATGGGTATTTACAGGTTTGTTTTCTCTGTAGTTTTTTCTTCAAAATCTGTTTCAATAGCTTATTTCATGATGTTTTAACTTTCTTCTTTTTTCGTCTTGTAGGTGTGTATGCTTATTGCAATAAAGAGGACGAAGATAAATTTAGCCTGACAAACTTGTGTCAAAGATCCAGAATGACATCTATTCAAAATATACACAAGTTTTCTGGTTTAAATTTATCTTCATCCTTATTTCACTGTTGACACGCCATTATGGGACTTGACATGTATGGTATGTTTCTGAAGCATTTTATGCCTTGATATGTTTGTTGTATCGTGTTTGTTGGTTATTATTTGTTGTTGATAAATGTTTTTGATGAATGTTGTTGTTAATGTTTGTTTAAAATATGAGTTTATTATATATTATGTGGTTTGAGTGTTTTTCCAATCCCTTATTGAATATATAACTTCGTAAACCACATTACAAAATTATGATCTGATAGATAAAATGGTATAGAAAATATGTACACATTCAATTCTTGACAATTATGTTTCACACTATTAACCTCATGTTGTTCTTTGACCATTAGACCTTGGTTTAGTGATTGTAGATCTTCAACCACTCCTCTGTCCACCTCTAATTTTTTTTGCAAAGTAAATAATATTTTACAAAAAGAATTAGTGTGAAGGCAGGGGTTGTTGAAGAACAAGGATCATTAAACCAAAATCCTACTGTTAAAGAACAAAATACGGATAAGGAGTTGAAGAAACCTTGCCAAGCATTAAACGTGTACTTATTTTTTTAATATAACTTAATTTGTCATATTATAATGTTCTAGTGCAGATTGAAAGGTTATATGTTTAGTGAGCATTGGCAAAATAAGCACTCCACATAATTTATAATAAACTTAGAGCTATATTTAACAAAGGTTGTCTAGAATAACCATTGTTAAATATGTTGCATTTTAATATACCACAACGGTTTTTTAAAGTAACCATTGTGGTAGGTTGTGCGCTACATGGTAGGTTTGTGTGTCACAGTGGTTGGACCTGCATGGTGGTATCATTTTTCCAACTGTTGTGGTATGGGTTTTCCATAGTATTGTGTAAAATATGGTGATGATAGTTCTTGCTCTTGTTGTTATGGTTGAAGCGATGGAGATTTACCTAGGTCTTTTACCTCAGGTTCTTCTTGAGGAAGTTGAGTTGGTATAAATTTATTGTTCTCCACTTTTTCGTTATCCAAATTCCAAGAAGCATTCTCATCAACTTCAACATCTTGACTGATGATGAGTTTCTTAGTTCTCAAGTTGTAAACACAATAGCCCTTAAATACTGAGTTATACCCCTAGGAGGACACCTCCTATAGTCTTATCTTCAAGCTTGTGCCTCATCGCGTCTGGAATATAAATATAGTATATAGATCTAAACAACCTTAGGTGATTTGCTGATGGCATCTTCCCGTACCAATATTTAATTGGAGTCTTATCTTGTACTGCCTTAGTTGGACAATTGTTGAGTATGTAAACAACATTGTAGACTGCTTCAAGCCCGAAAGGCAGTCCCTTCTCCTTGAGCATCGATCTAGCCATCTCCATAATTGTATGATTCTTTCTCTTAGACACACAATTTTTTAGAGAATATGGGACTGTAAGTTATCGCTCTATGCCTTCTTCTTCGCACAATATGTCAAACTTGTGGAATGTGTACTCTTTGTCATGATCACTTTTTAGTACTTTTATTCGTTTTCCACATTGATTTTCAACAAGGGCCTTGAACTTTTTGAATTCTCCAAAGACTTTTGATTTTTGTTTTAGGAAATAGACCCATGTAATTCTAGAGAAGTCATCAATGAAGAGTATAAAATACCTGTTGTTCTCATGTGATGGCGTCCTCATCAATCCACATACGTCAACATGTATTAGCTCTAACAGTTTTTTCGTTCTTCATGCTCTGCTTGTTGAGAACGAAAATCGGTGTTGCATACCGAGGATACACCCTTCACATACTTCATTATTCTCGTTTATGCTTGGAATATCTCTCATCATGTTCTTCTCATGAAACAACTTTAAGGCATGTGTGTTGAAGTGGCCAAATCTTCGATGTTAGAGCCATGAATCATTAACTTGTACCTTTATGTCAATATTAGTTGCATAATTCAAATCGACCAGGAATCTTCTATTACTCTTATCCATTTTTATTTAGGCTATCTCAACGATTTTATTTTTGTTGTCTAAGATTTTGCATACACCTTTTTCAAAGTGAAGTGTGTAGCCTCTCTCCATCATTTGGACAATGCTTAGAAGATTTTCTTTTAAAATGAGAACTAGTAAGACATCATGGAGAAGTCACATACTTTTATTTATGGCCACCATGATAGTTCAATTTACTTTTGATTCAACCACACTTCCATTTCCCAATGAAACTTTGATAGACTTGTCAATGCTTTTTAAAATAGTCTCATCAGTGGCCATGTGATTGCTGCATCCACTTCCATTTGAGCTTTGACTGGAAGACATTTTCAAGTGTATCTTCTTTACGTCTATGCAGTCTTTGCTCATATATTTCAGGAGAGTCCACTAGTTTTGTCATTGGTAGAGTGGAGAAATCTTTGGTTTCCTCAATCGTTGTCACAATTGGGTCAAACTCTGGGGGCATAGTAATTAGAATTTTCTCATCAGTTTTATTGTCAAGAATATCTTCCCCAAAAGCTCTCATTTGATTAATTATTTCTTTAATTTTAGAATAGTAATCTTTAACTGTCTCAAACTCCCTCATATTCAATAGTTCAAAATCTCTTCTTAGACATTGAAGTTTAATGACACATATCTTGTCGCTTACATGAAACTCATACTACAACGCGTTCCACGCTTTTTTGCTAGTCTTAGCTCCCATAATTCCTAAAAAAATTGCATCGGTCACCACTTGTTGTAAGGTGAACAATGCCTTTGAATTTTTTTCTTCAACTTTTTTTCTTGAGCTGCATTAATAATTATAGTATTCGCTGGAGCGATGGAGACTTCTTCTACTACGTCCCATAAATCTTGAGATGAAAAAAATGTCTCCATTTTAACATGTCAGAAATCATAATTTTCACCATTAAAAATAAGGATAAAAGTGGATGATGATTGGGTGTTGTTATCGATAGCTTAGGAAAATGATTTGAGTGACTTAATAGTACAAGGAAAATTTTTTGAAGTAGTAAAGAAGATTTTGGAAGAGTATGTAGGTAATATTTGAATAGTTTATAGTTGATATAAGATACACTAATATAAAATATACCTTTGGTAATACTAAATTACAACGGTCTGACAGTTAACCGTGGTAATACCCCATTTTAGGATGCACTTTGTTTATTTCTATATATGAAAAAACATTGAATTATGGTCAAAATATTTAATATTGATTATATATTCATGGAGTGATAGGGTTCAAATCACAGCTCCAACAATTTTCTACTTTTTCGTTACATCAAGTGTTTTCCTTATAATATGATATATATATATATATATATATATATATATATATTAAAATTAAAATACATTTCACAACGGTTGTTAATGTAAACTGTTGTGAAAGACATTACATTTCAACATGGTTTTTCAATACAATCGTGGTGAAATTGTTTACCCATATATATACGAATTACCTCTCGCTTCATGAAAGTATCGTCGTATCTCTCATTGCAAAATTCTAGCACACATTTTCTCTCTTCTTCTTCATCATTAGCTTTCGTATTTTGTAATATAGCCTCAATCTTGTTCTTCATACATAAATATATTCTTCTTCTTCCTTAATACAATATTTTATAAAAGACTCTTTCGCGTACCACTATGGTTGGAACATATAACTGTGGTGAAATATTAAAACGCAACAATGACTTTGCTGGGATTCGAACCCAGGACCAATAAATTATTTCACCACAATTTTTTTTCTTTACCCGCTGTCATACTTAGCGTGCTACCTTTTTTTATAAGCAACGTAGTGCGCTACCTAACTTATAACCACGGCCACTCGCCCGTTGTGAAAACCAGCATACATACAATTACACACTACCTAACAACGAACGTGAAACCGTCATTATACGTGTTTCACAACCGCCACTATATGGGTTTTCTGTAGTAGTGATAGTTTTATAAAATTAGTTATAAAGAAGGCTATCACATTGATTTATTGGATAATTAATTACAAAATATCAATTGCCTATTTATAGGCTCATTCACCAACCAGTCAATGGTGGTGAATGTTTCTACATTATTTTAGTTCTTTCTAGATATTTCACGATAGAGTAGTATCATGATAGTTCTAGGTTCTTCTAGTATTACCATACACACTATAGTTTTAAGTTCTTCTACCATTTTCATACACATTGTATTTAAGAATATTCTAGAAATTTATACAATTATAACAATTTGGTCAAATTAATTACAATATTGGACTGATTATTAATGATTAAAGATATGATTTTAAAACAATGTGTTTTATTAATTTTGTAAATGATTTATTATTTGAGAATGAGAAATAATCGTATACTTTATATTTAAACAAATTTGTTGCATCGCAAATAATCATATGCTTTATACTTTATATTACATATATCCTTCCATATTTCTGATAGTGAATTGTATGAATTAATTTCATCAGATGTGTTGCATCGCAAAAAATACAAGCCAGGAGCGTTCGTGCGTTTGTGGCATGATTGAACAGAGTCGTCACCGAACATTATTTATGCAAGTCATAGAGATCCTCGCATGTAGAAAATTGCATGTAAACTATATAAGATTTCAGTTCATTTTATTTTTTAACTTTAAATGAAACAGTTATGTAAGGCATGCTTAAATGTAACTATATGCCATTTTGCAAAGTAGTATAAAATCAGAAGAGTATTTCTTTGATTATATTTTCACTATACATTTTCCATTAGGTATATGGAGCCACCCATAAAAGGCAAGTATCCAAAATCATGCAATCGATGGTGAGAAACTGTCTACCAAAGTTCTCTAAAAAAGAATCAAAGCAACTTAAGGGCACCTTTGATTTACTACGCCTTAACCGTTACTTAATAGATTTATTACTCGATTTCTTATCTAGAATTTTGATCCTATTTTCTAAAGAAAATCAATATTGATCCTTGTTTTTTTTATAAGCAAATTCATTAATAGGAGATTAAGGAAATCTCAGACCAAAGAGCTACAACCACCAATAAAAACAAAACAATTATAGAAAATCAAACGGGAACTTAAACCAATCATACAACCTACACTTCTTACTATCCTCTTTACCTAGAATCAACCAATTCCACGAATTGATTTTGATTTTGTTGACAACGTCATCAACATCAAGCAAGGCATAATTGAACAATATATTGTTCCTAGACCTCCAAACATTCCAGCAAGTTATGAACCAAATAGAATTAATCTTTTCCGCTTTACAACAGCCTCTAAGACTCATGTACCAAACCTTAGCATGGCGGCTACAACAAGATTCCGATATATTTCCTATATCTGTCCACTCACAAATCTTGTTCCAAACCACGATAGATTTGAGACACGAGAAGAATAAATGAGAGGTGTCCTCTAAGTGGCGGAAACAAAACACACACACCTTATCGTGCTCATTAACAATTAACCTTCTAGCCAGCAAATTAGATCTTGTTGGCAATCTATCTAATGCCATCCTCCAACTGAATATTTGGAGTTTCACCGGAATGATCGACTTTTGTTGTTCCTCCTACTTATCAAGTTACCTCTTGGGAGATGCTTCTAGTATTTCCAAAAAAAGCGGGAACTTCCAAATGTTATGAATGTTGTAGAGACAACTAATAAGTTTGATCTTCACTCTCTCCATCAGCATCACAGGTAAACTTGATTTTTTTCTCTTCAGTGTTCGTACTTTTTCACTACTAAAAAATATATTTTTCACAATGATTAAAATAATGAATTCACCATTGTTGATGGTCTGTGGTAATAAAGGGTGTGATAGAAAATGCACTACTTTTCACTACAAACTATTGGTCGTGGTTGAAACTGGATATCATGTCACTTTTCACCGTGGTTGGATTATCCCACCGTAGTAAAAAGTGAAAAAAGACATCAGTTTAATACCCAACAATAGTATTTTAGCGCTTTTTAAATGATGTGTATCAGCCCTTTCCACCAGGGTTGTTACGTATAACCGAGGTGATAAATAGATGTTTCTCCATGTTGGAAGAACATATATTTTCGTTGTATTATGATATTAGAGATGTATAATTTTTCACATTGAACTAATATACATAACACAATAATACCATTACAACAAAAAAGCTATTTAATAGCGTTTTTTTTGCTTTTTGATAGCGCTTAAAAGCGCTATTAACCAGCCTGCTATTGTAAATATTTTCGTTTGATAGCACTTTAAAAGCGCTATTATAGTACAGGTAATTAATAGCATTTTTCAAAAAGCGCTATTATAGTACCGGTATTTAATAGCGTTTTTCCAAAAGCGCTACAGAAGTAGACATTTTGCACTTTATAATACGTATTTTGCTTTGATTTTGATAGCACTTTCAAACAAAGCGCTATTATAAGGCACATGTTTGATAGCGCTTTTCCATAAAAGCGCTATTATATTATGTTTCATTAATAGCACTCTCTCTACAAAACGCTATTGTAGTACACTTTTTTTTTTTACAAAATCATTCTTTTGATCAATGTATATATATATATATATATATATATATATATATATATATATATATATAGCATTTGCATTTTACGACATAAGAATT
Source organism: Lathyrus tuberosus (assembly GCA_022829125.1). Classification (NCBI taxonomy): domain Eukaryota; kingdom Viridiplantae; phylum Streptophyta; class Magnoliopsida; order Fabales; family Fabaceae; genus Lathyrus; species Lathyrus tuberosus. The sequence continues at coordinate 1,911,408 of JALAZF010000428.1, forward strand.
CATAAAAAATAATGATTATAACCAACTAAAATATTTGAAAATGAATTAAAACCACTTATTCAAGAACAAATGTGATACCATATATATCTACCACTGCCTAAATTTACAAATTAATAACAATTAAAATTACATTACATATGCTGAAAAATCAGGCTTGTCTTAGAATTATACATCAACAATTGTATTAGAATTAAATTACATTCATTTACAAAATTTGTTAGCCAAGAAAACCAAGAGAATAATACATCACATATGCCGAAAAAATATCAAATCTACTCACCAAATGATAACTATACAATTTCGGCTAAAAAATTAATAGTATTCAATTCACAATTGAAACTTAAAGCTTAAACAACAAGAAAATTCCGGAGTTAATTATCAAACAACAACAAACACAAATATGGTTTAGTTTGTAAAGCCATCCCTCCATCTATAATGCTTAAATATATGATCACTGCATTAAGAGCAACAACACATCATGCACAAAAGCAATACTATAAATTACATCCTTTTTTGTGATTGTTGCTACAACCTAGTATATTTTCAGTTCACTTACTCAAGAGCTACACACATATGCTTACCTACGAGCTTATTTCATACCAGCAACAACATCACTTGAAATTTGATTACATTTGTCCAATGGAGAGGCAACTCGCTTTTCTTTGACAACCCTTTTCGCCATCCTCCGCTGCTTCATTCTCTTGGCGTTAGCACACATAGTTTCGTCACCTAAATCAATTTCATTCAGGGAGAACAAAACACAACCTCTTTATATTAATAGTAGTTTCAAATTTGGGAATTGTTAAGATAGAAAAGTATCACATTTATTTATTTTTTGAAAAGGCCAAATTTATTTATCAGAGCACCAGAAATGCTATCAGAAACACAACTATCAATACAAAAGAAACTACAAGAATTAAACCTCCAGATCCAATGCCAATGCCCCAGACTAATAGAAAACACCCGCCACTGGACAAAATAAACTCCAAAACTAAACCAGCAACACACTAATCAAAGAGGCCCTCCCTAACAGTAAAGATTTGAAACAACATACGATCGGCTGCTACCAACAGACTAACACCTGCAGATGCTACAAAACAACAATGAACTCCACTCCGCTTGCTGATTCCGAACCCAGCACATGCTGATGCAAATACTCATCCAAACTGCTATAGATTTTGGAAAACCAGCAACCAACCCCTTCAGAGAAGCTCCTGAACTAAGGACCGACGAAACCAACAGAAACCGACTCCACCGCCTCCAGATTACTCAAAAACTGAACAACAAGGAATCAAATAAAAGACCATGCATCAATTACAGAACAATTGGAAGGCAAGCTTGATCCACCACCAGATAAACCTCACTAATTACTATGAAAGCAATGCTACCAATGGAGGACCGATAACTAAACCAATGCTTCAGCCACTACAGAGGTCCACTAAACAGCCCGATGAACTCCACCTGGCTATAAAACTCAAGACACAAATGGTAAAAACCATTCTCTAAACCTCCAGCTCCAGCAAACCACCTCTGAGAGCCATGCTAGCAACTAAGCCAGCACATCCTCCAATCTCACCTGGATAGATTCTATCCAAAGTTTTATGTTTGAAAATTAGACAAAACTTTGGTAAAAATCGACATCTATATCTTTACGTAGCATCTGTAGGTCCTCCGCATCATAATGACTAAGACAATCAATTGAAACGTGTTAATTTAACAACACTGTAAAATAAACATAAAAGCATATTCAATAGATTCATCATTGGATAACCTTTCTTAGAAGCATTTGATCGAACAGGTGGATGACCATTATCCCTAGCCTGTGTTGTTCGGGTTGGAGGCATCAACGGCCCAATTAACTTTCCACGGATGATGGATTCTTCCTTTATCTTCTTCTTACGAATTTTCTTTCATTGAGCTCTAGTGAATTTCTCTGTCTCATAACCGCGTTCTCCTTCTTCGCAGCTTGTTGAGGCATTTTTACAGTCATCTAAAGTGCCTGACATTACCAAAAATGTTTCAAGATCATGAGAATTTTTAGAGAGTTTCATTTGGAGTTTGAAATCGAACCTGAAATAACGTTGGTGTAAGATTCCAACTCGATCAAGTATTTTACTGGTTCCAAGTCCTGTTCATGCTAAATGAAGAACGATAACAATGTATTAACGATCAAATTATTAGAGAAAGAAAGAGAATAAGGAAAAAAATATAATACATGCGGAGATGGAGGATATAGTGTGTTAACAATTGCTTCGTTAAAGTGGCGTTTTCTCTCGTCTCGTTTCATGAAAACGAAGATGAGATTTATGGATATAACAATATCAATAACAGTTTGTTTAATTTTGGTTTGTGCGACATTACACACTATTCAGAGTCATGGATGGTTTAAACCCTTTGGTCATGAATGGTTTAAACCTTTGGTGACTCATCATGACATTTATCTGGGACACGACAAAGCAGCTGCCAAATTACAAAATGGAATTTACAGGAGAAAGATTGCCATTGTGAGAGGCAACAAATCAAGCTTTGGTTTGGAGAATGTACTTTATTGTTCAAGCAGAACATAATAGAATAACAACACCAAAATCAAAACTAACAAAAGCACTGATAAAGAAAATCCCTACAAATATAGGTCCATCCATTTTATCTACCTTAAAATAACTGCCTTGATTAGATGGAATCCTACCATCATCACATATTCCACTCAAAGACTCCAAGCATAAATCTGGATTGCCAGCAAATGAACCGGGAAATCTTCCATACCCTTGCTTCTCAGGAACATATCCAGAGAAATAATTGTAAGACAGATTCCAGATGGTTAGATCTTGAAGGCTGGAAATGTTTCCCGGGATATGTCCCGATAAGGAATTATGCGACATATCTATGGCTTTCAAACTTTGCATTTTCTGCAAGCCAGGAAGCTGTCCATTGAGAAAATTGCCCGACAAATTCAGATATTCTAGACCAGCTAAGCCAAATATGCCCCTTAGAATCTCTCCACGCAACAAGTTATTGGATAGATCGATTCCAAACATTGATGAAAGATCGTATGTGAAACTGAATTGGTTGTTATCAGAAACAACTACTGAAACTCTTGGTCCAACCCTTCTCACATCAACCAAAGGCTCTTCTTTAACATCCTTTGTGTTAAACAATAAGCTACTCTTCCAATTAATATCAGGTATAAAGCCAGAAAACATGTTGTGCGACAAACCTATTGTTGCTTATATCTAGTATCCTCAAAGTGAGTGGAATATTACTGTGTTTAAAAACTAACCTCAAGAGATTGATCTAGTTTTCCAGCCAATGCCATTAGTAAGGTAGTTTTCCCACAGCTAGGTGGACCCAGAAGAAGAGTAAGCCTGCATTAAGAGCCATATTTGATGAGTTAACGTTTAGCAAACCGGTTCGTTTTTTATTTTAAGCTTCATCATTTTGTTTTTTCTGTCAAATAACCATATCCATGCCAGAGTGTCTTATGAATCCTTTTCTATTTGTGATTGTGAATACCGAATTCCTGTGAATATGAGTGCATCCTTGTAAAATATTCACTTACCTTGTTGGCTTTATGACACCACTGACATCTTTCAGAATCCCCAACTTGGCTTCCATAGAACTGCATGATATAGTCTTCACTAAACCCTGTTCGAATCACAAGTTAGTCCTGTTTGTGTGTACAAATAAGATGAGGCAGTAACAAATGTAGGTTGTGGTACATATAAATAGAAAGAGAGATTGAAGGAGGCATACTTACTGAAAATAAGCTAAAAAAAGAATTCCATAGAGTAGGAAGTGACTTCCCTTGAACAACCTCATATTCTGCTTCTACATTCAGGTTCTTGTACCTTACCTCCACACTCGGTAACTTCACATTTACTCTGAAAACAAACCAATATATCAGCACATTCATCAAAATAATCCACTAATATAAACTGAAATATAACCCCCTTCCTTCTTTTAACTGAGTGCCATAAATGTAACAAAAGTGCTTATCATATAAGTGCTTATGTATAAGCTATTTCTAATAAAAATAGTTACAAGTTATTCCGAAGTATTTATTATGGAAATAAGCTAAAAACAGCTGGTGCACATGTCAGAATCTATTTTCATAAGCTCTCTCGAATAAGTAAATCAATCTAGTCCAAAATCTATTCAATTCCAGAATTGGATACCAAAAATACCATAGTCAGTTGTGAATACTCCACTCAAACAAAATGTCAACCCTAATTTGTTAGTAAAACAAAAACAACTTATTTTGCAGCATGATCTATCTAGGCCAGTGTAAACAAATTACCTTTCCATCCTTTCCCTAAGTTTCTGCAACAAGTTGAGATTATCAATCTCAATATGCTTGATGAGCTTATCAATAAACAAACACTTATCAACAACTCCAAGTTTAGTAACATCAACAACCCTTTTACTACTACTTCTTTGCCATCTACTACCACTCTCCTCCTGAGTGATTTCATCAACAAAAGAAGTTTTGATCCTTTTGAAAGTTGGTAGTTTCTCTATAGCAGCCCATTTAGATTGAAGCTCTCTGTCTTCCTCCACAAATGAATCTGCATCTCTGTCAAAAGTCACAACATGACCTTGATTTCTTCCTCTTGGAGTTAACTCCATTACTAATCTTTACTTCAATCAGCAGCTACTGAAGTGAAGATTTTAAACTGTACAAATCACAAACATGTGGTGTGCATAGTTTCAAATAGAGATTTTGAAAGGGGTTATGAAGGTTGTTTCAAAAGCAGACACTTGTTGAGAGTGACACTTGATTAAGAAACAAAACCTGCAAGCTTTTCGACTCCGTGATTTTCAAAGGAATTTCACCAGAGAATTGATTGTGAGAAAGGTCAAGAAAAATTAGGCCATGTTTTTCTGTGGTCTCTGCAATTTTACTAGGAATAGGACTAGACAAATCATTATTACTCAAGTCCAAAACAACAAGTTTCTCCGAGAACATAATCCTTGAATATATTCTATACTTTAAATGGTTCCTTGATAGATTCAAATGAGTCAAAGCTTGAAAGGGAGCAATACAAGAAGGTAAACCCCCCACAATAGAATTGTTAGACAAATTCAATACAGTTAGCGACTGAACCGAAGCTGCAAAACAAGGCAAAGTACCTGTAAACTGATTGGAAACAAGGTTGAGGATAACCACATGTTGTTGAAAAACAACAAGATTACCAGACAATAAATTTTTTTTAAGGTCCATATACTTCAGAGACTTCAAGTAAAGTAAACTCTCAGGTATACCTCCACTGAATGAACAGAAACCAAGATTAACTCTTTCAAGATTTGCAGAGAAGTTACCTATCCAGAAAGGAAGTGAACCTCCCAAGAGAGGATTCTCATTCAAAACAAGTTCAGTCAGAAGCTTAAGCCTCATGAAAGAATTCGGTATTCCACCATGAAACCTGTTGTGACTAAGATTAATAACTATAAGGTTAATTAAGTCCCCAAAACAAACAGGTAGAGGGCAAGTGAAATTATTGTGTGAAAACCAGAATTTTTTCTCCTACAGCCCCACAGGTTCATGGTATTTCGTCCGAAAATCCGTCCGATTCAATTATTTTCTTCGAAACAAACACATACTCATTCATACCAAACATATAGTAGTGATTTGGAACCATTAAACGTGAATTCTACGACTTTCGATTTCACTCCGAATCTTAAACTCTCAATTCTCCAAAAATGCAAAAACTTACAAACTCAACCAAATTCGATAAAACAAGCATACCCGATCACGGCCTAACATTACTCGACACATCTACACAATTTATTTCGACTTTCGTCCGTAAAAACATCGGTTTCTATCGACTTCTACCGTTTCGACCTAAAAGTGAAAACTATGGAAAACAAGCAAACATTCCAAGAAAACATACACATATACATACACAATCGAAATATAATTGAAACTTCTCACCCTTACCCGATTAATCGCGCTTTAAACGGATGAATTCCCGATTTTCCTCTTCTTTCTTTTCTTCCTCTTCTTTTCTCTTTTTCTCTTCTCTTTCTCTTTTTCTTTTCCTTTCTATCTTTTCTCTCTCCACTTTGTATTTATATAAAATATCTACTACCCAAATGACCAAAATACCCCTCAGCTCAAATATCTTCCAAACGCTCTGAAAATGCGATAAAACTTAAACATACCGATGAAATATATTTCAAAAAATAAAAGTTGAAAAGAAATTATAATTTATTGCAAATATTTTACCTCTCAGAGAAATTATCCAATTAACAGGTAAAACTCATTTAATTTACACAATTCAAAAAAAGGCTAAAAACTCACTAACTTCCACCAGTGGAAGTTACCTTTAAAATCTGCCTGAAAATGCTTTTGGTCAGTTTTTGCACTAATCTTCCACCATTGGAAGTTACCTTTAAAATCTGCCTGAAAATGCTTTTGGTCAGTTTTTGCACTAATCTTCCACCAGTGGAAGTCAAGTGCAAAACGTGACATAACAAAAAAAGGCCAAAATAACACTAACTTCCACCAGTGGATGTTAGTTCAAAATGTGACATAACCAAAAAATGACCAAAATAACACTAACTTTCACCAGTGGATGTTAGTTCAAAATGTGACACATTTATGCCACAAAACTCTCAATGCCCAAACATGATGCATTAACATGAAACACAATAAATCACACAATTCACAAAATTTCACATAAATGGAATAATTAAATACGGTTAAATAAATCGGGGCGTTACAATTCTCCCCCACTTAGAAATTTTTGTCCTCGAAAATATACTGATACGAACAACCCGGGATACGACTCTCGCATCCGACCAACAAACCAACATGCCAACCAAAGGCATACTACGAATACCACAAACTGACAAACCACCTTGCTAACAGCAACTACAACAACGACACGACAACGACCACAACAACGACAAGATGCAAAGCCCATACAATGCACTTAACGACCAACTCACGACTCAAAGGAATACCCAAGTTACGAACACACACAGGTTCACTCTTGAACCAGAACACAACAAGAACACAAGTTCCACGACACAACATCGATCAAACAACCTCTACAAAACCAGAATACCAAACATCCTTGTCATACAACAACGTTACAACAATGCTACGATTCACCAATCGAACATACGACCAAACATCCATCTACATAGTAGCCCATGAATCCTATTTAAACCTTTCACCTAACACTTCCCTTCTGGAACGTCCAATGGCCTCCTCATTCCTATATGTTTCCAATGTTCAACCTATGAGCTCTTACCAGTCCCACACGCATATACGAATCATGTAACCTCACGCTTCCGTTGCACGCTCTGATTACTCGTCACCATCAAAACTACCAATTTCACGTCCAAAGTCTAACTCTTTCTCATATTCACCAAAAATCACTGTTCACTTTTAATATATCCAACTTCCCACTCTACTGTGTTATCTCACACACCAGACACAAGTCTCTGAACTGTTCAAATAATTTTAATTCTCTGACCATCAAAACAGACTTACATAAAAACTTTCGGCTTAACTCGTCAGACACAACCTTAGCTTTACCAACAGGCTAATTCCAACTACAATCATAACTCATCATAAATTCTAACCATCCTTGTTGTCTCATACTCTATTCTTTCAGATCCACCAAGTACTCTAAACTCTTGCGATTACCAAACACTCCGAACCTTAGAACCATAAAGACAATACTTCCAAATTTCCAACACCAAACCACTGCAACCAATTCCAAATCCTAAATAGTATAAATCCTTTTAGGAATCCTCAATGGTAGTAAAGCATAAGCCACGACTTTACCCTCTTGCATTAACACACTGACTAAACTCATCAAAGACACATCACAATACCTCACAACGATTCATCAGGATCACGCAGAATCAAAACTGGAGTCGTAGACAAATTCCACTTTAACCCTCTTAACTTTCCTCACAATGAACATCCAAAGCAAACGACTCACCCTTTGCAAGTCCACCGAAGTAACAGAAACGCTAAATTGGAAAAACCCTCCATAACCTCCGGTAATAACCAACTAATGTCCAAAAAGCTTCTAATCACCTTAACCAACTTCGGAGCTTCTCATTGTAGAACTGCATCTATTTCCGATGAATCCTTAACCATACTCTCATCTGAAATAACATATCCAAGAAAACTAACCTTTTTCAACCCAAATTCTCTCTTGAATAACTTCGCATAAAACTTCGTCTCTTTTAACACTTGCAATTCAATTCTCAACCACTCTACCTGTTCTTCCTCGGAGTTTACAATAGATCCGAATATCCTCAATCAAAGCCATTACGAACTTATCCAAATAAATATGGAAGATATGATTCCTTTACTCCACAAACATTACAGATTCCTTACTAACACCAAATAACATCACTGCACGTTGTAATACCTAAACAAATTCCAAAAGATATAAATTCTTAAAGTTCTTGCAAAATTCTTTCCCTGGGTAACTGGTTATTCACACACAAGCTTAACCGAGTACATAACAGCCTATCCCAATGATAACAACCATAACCAGTCACATTAAATCGATCAAAGCCTCAGCTCACACAATTCACCACTCTTATCAAACATTCTAAACAATTGCAATTTCACTCAAACTCAACCAAACCATTCAGTCATCCGTTCATGAAAGTGGACACTTGTTCTCAATCGTTACCTTATTCCACTAACAGTGACCCATACACAATTTCATTCTCTGGACAATCCAAATTCCACAAATCCCAACATGTAGCCACAACCAACCAAAAAGAACTCTTAAATATTACATCCATACCTAAGGGTTCTCTCAAAATTTCCATTAATGCCTTAAAACTCCTAAGACTTCAAACTTCACCAGAACTCTAAGTTTTGCTTTCCATAGTCTCAATACCATTATACACATCCTGCTTGTTATTCCATTCAAACATCATTCCTTTTTGTTAGTAACAATACTGGAGCTCTCTAAGACAACACCTTAACGTTCCATCCAAAAACATATCTGAAAACCATGCCCAACTGACGGCCCATCACTGTGACTTCCTGACAATTTCTAGAACACTATTATCACAAACATGACCAACATCTGCGTCTCATTTCCTAGAAGTTCTTCTACTTAGCAGATCCAAACCTCAAATCCTCGCCTTCGCCCAATTTGAGTTCACACTCTACTTTCTGAGAACAACCATTAATAATACTCAATCATTCTCTCTCAATGGCTTCCCAACTTAACCAACATCCCAAAACCTCTAATCCGCCTCACCTTCAGATATAAAAATCTTCGTCGACTCAACAAAACAATCCGTAAGCACTTTCTTAATTCCAAACAATTCATTGTACACACTATCAAGGCCGGAAAGACACGTCTATTCCATCCAACATAATTCCAGTCCACTATCAACAAGAGATTAAGGGTGATCAGTTCCTCAATTTGTCAATAGACAGCCGACAATCATGATGGGGCATAGACCGCCTTTACCAAACTATAATAGCATCCCTTGCATCCTGCACAAAACTACCTAAGGCACAAATCCTCAGTTGACATAAACCTTACCTCCGCATTCCATCCGGAACCGGGAACCACAATGTCCAAAGAGCACTTACAATCTTGCAATTCACAACACACAGAGCCAACGCTCCACACCTGAAGCAACTTGGAGAAGTACCAGCTTCTCCCCCACTTATCTCATTCTCACTCCCGAAGACAAAGGATTAGAAAAGCCAGAAAGTACTAACAGTGCTCCACACACATATCACGTACTAAGGGACAACCAACATCGACAATATTCAACTGTCACACAAACTGACTCAACAACTTGGCCGGACGGACCGACCTGCTCTGATACCACTAATGTAACACCCCAATTCCCATCGCGAATAAATAATACATAAATAAAATCAGAGTAACTAAAAATTTATTTTTCTGACAGAAACAAGGATGTCACATTTAAATAAACAAAACATCATCCCTGCTCATAAATTTGATACATAGCATAAAATAGATTACCCTCAATTGGGAAACTTTTCCATATAAAGGTAATACCAAATATATTCACCAATTATATACATAAATAACATAATCGTTCCCCGACTCCCGTGCTACGTATCAGAGCAGACACCAAGACCTAAGCAAACGAAGATCTAACTCTTCCACTTGCCTCCACGCCTCTAAAACTGACAATCTGCACTATGCCATAAAAAGCATATTCCAGCAGAAGGGTGAGAAATAACAACTATAACAAGATTGCATAATAATATGCCACAACACAAATAAATTCACATATAAATTATTTCTCACCACATACATCACATACTAACACATATAGCATGCCACCAATACATAACATATTCCTAACAATCCAACCACATAGCATATACCGATTATACCAATATAATCACATTTCACACATAATGCACACCACAGTTACGACCTATGAAAACACACCACCACATCACATATCATATGTTTATACACAAAACATATCACTCACAACCAATGCATTTATCACCTATGCATAATAATTCACCAAAGCTATCACAGGCTCACACATAATCAATCAATTCATTATTTATGCAAATGCACAGAGACCGACACAACGACTCTATGCAATGCATATGCGGTACCGACTCAATCATCTCAAGTTCACTCAGGAACTCATTGGAACCATCGCTCGTTTCCAATGTAACTCCCCGTCGGGCCTACGATGTTCTCCATCGCTCACACCTCTTATTTTTAAGGCACCCGATCCGATCTGATCGCTCACACCTCTTATTTTTAAGGAACACGACGTTTATGGATCGCTCACACCTCTTTGTATAAGGTACACGATCGTCTATAACCATCGCTCACACCCCACACGGGTACACGACGTTACAACGGGTTCTCATTAGAATCCCTCAACACAAAAATGCACATCATTATACTTCACATGCAAACGACTCGAGACATTCTTGAAATGCATACATATTCACAATAATTTCCACAATCTAGGATTCACGCCATAAGGCTACCCACAACACATCGTATAATAGTGCACACAAGCTATACGTTATATAACAAAAGCATATTGCACGATAACACCTCAATCGCACGCATTCACGACGGTATTAATTAGCACAGTAATACGGTTTCAATTTTCTGGTATAATTGAACCATATACAGACCTCAAAACTATTTTTCCTAGAAAGAACATCTCGTTAGTTTTCCAACGCTTCGAACGGGTGTCAAAACCGACTTACGGTTCAAGAGTTATGAATTTTTGAAGTTTTGCAAAAACCAGAATTTTTTCTCCTACAGCCCTACGGGTTCATGGTATTTCGTCCGAAAATCCGACCGATTCAATTATTTTCTTCGAAACAAACACATACTCATTCATACCAAACATATAGTAGTGATTTGGAACCATTAAACGTGAATTCTACGACTTTCGATTTCACTCCGAATCTTAAACTCTCAATTCTCCAAAAATGCAAAAACTTACAAACTCAACCAAATTCGATAAAACAAGCATACCCGATCACAGCCTAACATTACTCGACACATCTACACAATTTATTCCGACTTTCGTCCGTAAAAACATCGGTTTCTATCGACTTCTACCGTTTCGATCTAAAAGTGAAAACTATGGAAAACAAGCAAACATTCCAAGAAAACATACACATATACATACACAATCGAAATATAATTGAAACTTCTCACCCTTACCCGATTAATCGCGCTTTAAACGGATGAATTCCCGATTTTCCTCTTCTTTCTTTTCTTCCTCTTCTTTTCTCTTTTTCTCTTCTCTTTCTCTTTTTCTTTTCCTTTCTATCTTTTCTCTCTCCACTTTCTATTTATATAAAATATCTACTACCCAAATTACCAAAATACCCCTCAGCTCAAATATCTCCCAAACGCTCTCAAAATGCGATAAAACTTAAACATACCGATGAAATATATTTCTGAAAATAAAAGTTGAAAAGAAATTATAATTTATTGCAAATATTTTACCTATCAGAGAAATTATCCAATTAACAGGTAAAACTCATTTAATTTACACAATTCAAAAAAAGGCCAAAAACTCACTAACTTCCACCAGTGGAAGTTACCTTTAAAATCTGTCTGAAAATGCTTTTGGTTAGTTTTTACACTAATCTTCCACCAGTGGAAGTTACCTTTAAAATCTGCCTGAAAATGCTTTTGGTCAGTTTTTGCACTAATCTTCCACCAGTGGAAGTCAAGTGCAAAACGTGACATAACCAAAAAAGGCCAAAATAACACTAACTTCCACCAGTGGATGTTAGTTCAAAATGTGACATAACCAAAAAAAGACCAAAATAACACTAACTTTCACCAGTGGATGTTAGTTCAAAATGTGACACATTTATGCCACAAAACTCTCAATGCCCAAACGTGATGCATTAACATGAAACACAATAAATCACACAATTCACAAAATTTCACATAAATGGAATAATTAAATACGGTTAAATAAATCGAGGCGTTACACAACTTCCTCAGCTTTCTTAATTATAGAGACCAATCCTTCAGCATCCATAGCGAATAGATATGGTGATAAAGGATCCCCCTGCCTAAGCCCATGAGTAACTTGGAAATCACGCAAAGGGCTACCATTTACAAGCACCGACATAAAGCTATTGAACACTGTCTCCTCTATCCATCGCATAAACTTACTGCCGAACCCCATGCATTTCATTACCTGGCGAATATAAGACCATTCAATACAGTCGTATGCTTTCGCAAAATCGACTTTAAGGATTAAACTTTTATGGTTGCTCCTTTATGAATAATCTACAATTTCATTCAATGCAAGAACTCCATCAAGAATATTTCTCCCAGCTACAAAAGTTGTTTGTGAAGGGGATATTATCTTGTTCATAACTCTCTTAAGTCTGCCTGCCAATAACTTAGTATTCACCTTATAAACATATCCCACTAAACAGATTGGACGGTAGTCATCGAGACTACATGGATTGTTATTCTTTGGAATAAGAACTAAAAAAGAAGAAGCTAGCACCTTTGGAAGTTTAGCTTCAACAAAAAATTCCTTAATACAACCTATAAAGTCGTATCCCACAATGTCCCAGCATCTTTGAAAAAATTCCAAATTGAAACCGTCGGGGCGTGGGCTTCTATCACCATTGCATTGAAATACTGCTTCTTTGATCTCTGCTTCTGTAAAATCTTCTTCCAACATGTTTCCGTCCAGTTCTGTTATTTTCTCGAAAAATTCAGACTTTATTCGAGTGAGAGGCCTATCTGATGAAGTTAGTCTCTTTTCAAAATGATATGTGATCGCTTTCTTTACCCCCTCAACATCTTCAACATTAAGAATTATATTTTAGAAAGATATTTGTTTGTCTATTGCAAAGTTATAAGTTAAATTTTAAAGTATTATTCTAACCATTTTATTTTAAGCAATGAATACTCATTTTATTTTTTATTTTTTATTTATAATTTTAATGGGATAAAATATTATATTATATATTTAGTTAAAAAAATAAGATAGGAGAAAAAAAGTAATGATTAATATATGAAAAATAAAATAGAGAAATCACTTGTGGAATATATAAATAAGTGTTTTATTTTAATAATTATGATTAGAACGTTACACATTACAAAACTATGGGTATATTTTAATAATTATATGGTATTGATGATGTGTCAATGAGTTTGGAAAGCAAATGAAAAGTTTGTTTTAAATTGTTTTATTGTTAATGAACAAATTGTCCACATATACAAAAAAATTGTTGTGGCACATTTTAGAGTTATAATTGATGATGTGTCGTTACAATATTCGATGCATTAGATTTAATATATATATATATATATATATATATATATATATATATATATATATATATATATATATATATAAGATATAAAAGGATAGGATAAGATAGGATTAGGAACAAATGAATTAATGAAAGCCAATAATGTTAGTAGCTAGTACTAGTGACTAGTTTTCCAAATAAATGGGACCTAAGAGTGTTGTTGTTGAATATTTAGTAATGACTTTGATTGAGTCCGTATACTCCTTTTCAGCACAATATTACTATAAAACTTTCAATATCCCTTAGGTGTTATGCAGTAAAATCACCATTTAAAAATGGCTAATTCCTTTTCTCATTCTTACAAGAATTTTTTTCCTTGGATGGGACAAAAGGGGAGAATATATAGTAGTATTTAATAAAAAATTTAAACCCTTCAGATTTAATGTTTTTCATTTATAATTTAATGCATTTTTAAATTTGTTATTTTGGTTATTTTGCCTGAGTGACATAATTTAGTTTTCTTGAATATAGAACTAAGGGTGAGCTTACAAACCTCAACCTTAGACTATTAGATTCAGAGGGAGTATACAAATCTCAGTCTCTGATGTCGCTAAGAAAATTAAAATATTTTTTCTTGAATATAGTACTTAGGGGGAGTTTACAGAACTCAACCTTGAACTAATAGATTTATGGGGAGCTTACAAACCTCATACCATGATGTTTTCAGGAAAACTTTAATTTTCAAACAATGTTCTTTAAATACTTATGTTTGTCATCATCCAAAAGGGGAAGATTGTTAGAACAAGATTTGTTCATGACATATATCCTTTGGGTTTTGATGATAACAAAGTATTGAAAGAACAGTGGTGTTATCTAATATGTGTTCCAAATATGTAGGCTTTAAAGCTTAAAGAGAATACTCTCAAAATCTGATATAAGGACGCATTTGAGAGAAGTTGAGTTACTAGTCTCAGGTGGTTCATATTATGTAGAACACTCTATAAGTGATGTCTATCGTAGACTCTAAAGCTGATGGGCTCAACATCAGAAGAAGGAACATATTGTCTCTACACTTAGTAAATGTATCATCTCTCGGTGAACATTCAGAGTTAGTAGTAAAGCTAAAGTTATCCGTACTGCAGAAAGTAAGTTGTATTGTCAAATAAGTTTGTCAGTTATGGTCTATGTTCACAAGGCTCAAGAAGAGTAAAACCCATTTAACAACGGTTGAGAATGACATATAATGACGCGGGCGAAGGCGTTGTTATGTAGATTGTCGTTGTAAGTTAATTGTTTCTACAACAGGCTGGAAACCGTTATTGAAAGACAGGGCGCGAGCCATATATCACAACGGTTATGATAATAAACCGTTGTGATACATACACTTAGGTTCTGGGTTCGAAACCCATCAGCAGCGAAATTATATAAAACATAAATTGCTTATGATATCGGTTACAATAGATAACCGTTGTTGTAAGTACCCTAAGTTTATTATATTAAATGTAGATTGCTTATCTTCCAAACACCTCACTAAATAAATATACATGGATTCAATTTGATGAAGATGTCTATAATCTACAAATTAAAATGTTCTTGGAAACCAACTTAAACAAACCAATGTTATTTTCTGATTGCATTTGTCTCATTGTGCATTTCACGCTCTTTTACATATATTGTGGTTTATTGATCTGACTCCTTCGATATACCGCTATCTTCGATTATAGTTAAATTTCTATCAGATCAACAAGACATTGGATAATCTGCCTCATCTTTGATTTAACTATAATGGAAGACGGCGATGCATTTAAGGAGCCAGATCATTATACCATAATCTATATATAAAAGAACGTGAGATGAATGACGAGAGGCATGCAATCAGAAAACAACATTGGTTTGTTTAAGTTGGTTTTCAAATACAACTTAATTTGCAGATTATAAGTATCTATGTCAAATTAACTGAATGTATTTTAAGTGAGGGTTAGTGAAACAAAAAATCTACATAGAATATAATAAACTCAAACAACATTCTATACCAGATCCAGATATTATAAACTGATATAATACGCTTGCTTCCACCAGAATCATCACCCTGTATCACCCCCTTAACCTGAAAGGAAACAAATCAAACTTCAAAAATGAGCATCCTCAATTGAAAACAAACCCTAAAACCATAATCCAGTGAAGAGTAAAGAGAGGAACCGAAATAACACACCTTTTAATGAAACTAATCGCGGAACAGGAATCAATTATGATGGTGAACTAGTTTGGGAAGCAATGAAAAGAAATATAAGGAGGAAGAAGCTTACACAAAAGCTTCATACTTCTTATATTTCTTTTCATTGTTTCTAAAACTAGATAAAGCTTGCTCACAGTGTTGATTCTTCATTTACTAACATCTTGTTCGTGAAGCTATGAAGAAAAAGTACAAGGTGGATGAAGTTTCTATCATAGCTTCATGCTTCTTGTACTTTTTTCCATAGCTACGCAAACATTATGAAGTTTTCAAAGCATGGTCTTTGTTAAGGTAGTGAAAACGAATCTGAAAAAATGAGAACAATCAACAAAAATAACAATCCACAAATGAGATAATGCGAAATATCTAACAATAGATGGATGAAGAAGAATACCTTAATGTATGAAGCACAAGATTCACGACTAATGGTGAAAACGAAGAGAAAAAATGGGTTCCAGGGTTTCACTTTGAAGGCAACGCGTTACTGTCAATTAAGTGAAAGTTATTTTGCTTATATATCGGTAAACTATTTCAAAACGGTTAACAATAACAACCGTATAGATAGGTATTTATTTATTATAAATATATCACTACGGTTAACCAGAATAACCGTAGTGATAACCCTTTTATCTGTGAATTTTAAAATAAATAAAAACCGTATAGATAGGTATTTATTTATTATAAATATATCACTACGGTTAACCAGAAGAACCGTAGTGATAACCCTTATATTTGTGAATTTTAAAATAAATAAAAAAGAAAAGGTGCGCCTTAACTTCTCACTTAATGCATCTGCAGTTTAAACATCAACAATGTAATTCACAATGCATCTGCAGTTTAAACATCAACAATGTAATTCAAACCCTAATTCAACTATTACATTTCATAACAAAGTAAACATTAAACATAAAGGAGACAAGAAAACATAACATCTTGATATTTCCAGAAAATATCTCTGATTTCAGTTTGTTCTTCAAATTCTTGTTCTTTTTCTTTAAATCCTCATACATAACCTTCAGATAGCCCACAACTTCCAACTCTGACTTCATAAGGCTCTCATCGTCATTTCCATCTCTTTCTCCCACGTCTTCATCCCATATGAACAAATTACATGTTTCATCGCTCCTCCAAAATGGACATCTCCAAAAAAGCCTTCCTTTATTTTGTCCCTTCTTGTATTGATACGAAACCATACGACCATCACAACCATAAAAATTTTCAGATCGAGATTTTACACTGGAAGAAGACGTAGAAACACCTTTGGATGATTTTGTCTTCAAATGTGACATTGCAACACCTTAAAGTAGAACACTTTCTTGTTGTTGTTGTCTTCTTCCCGACAATGGTGACGACGTTGGTGTTAGGGTTGTTTCGTCTTATTTCTTTTTTCAGTGGATAAATTGATATATACTTGGTGTTTAAAATACATAAAAAGAAGCTTCAGTTTGTAGCAACGGTTTTAAGAAAAAGCCGTCGTGATATCCTTATTATTTTTTAGTTAAATATTAATAAAACTTAAAAAAAGAGCATTTCCGTCAAAGGGATAAACTATTTGAGGGCGATGAGGTTCGAACCCATGATAGCTAGATTGTATAACCACGGTTTTCATAACAACCGTTATTATACCCTTGAGATTTCTAATTAATATAATGTGCGCGCATCCAGTACACACTATAAGAACGGTGTATAGGATGTCGTTGTAAACCTGGCGTTGTTGTTTGACCGTTTTGTAGTAGTGAGTTACCATGGTTTATGGATATCTACTCTTAACAGATCTATAGTACAAGATCTTTTCGTGTA
Organism: Lathyrus tuberosus; assembly: GCA_022829125.1. Lineage (NCBI taxonomy): Eukaryota > Viridiplantae > Streptophyta > Magnoliopsida > Fabales > Fabaceae > Lathyrus > Lathyrus tuberosus. The sequence continues at coordinate 1,929,200 of JALAZF010000428.1, forward strand.
TCTATCTTCAACGTCTCTTGTACTATGGAGAAACAAAGACACTTGTACACGTTATCTCTTCCAACGACTAGTCTTCTACAATTGTTATATAAGTAGCTGAAGATTCAATCTGGTTTTTCAACAAGGGAACAAGGAGAAATAGAGAAGGAAAACCAAGAAGGATATGAGTGTTTCACACATCTATCTGGATGGAGGAATAACAAGATCAACAATAAGAAACACAATCGAGTATGCATAAATTTTGTTATTTGTATAATTGTACAAAACATTAAGATATCTTAAAAATTGAATATCTTAGAAATCTTAAGTGCTTAAGGTCATTGTTATGGTGATTACCATGTACCTCTGATTTTGTATTAAGTACACCTTGTTCTCTATTCTTCTAAACATGTTGTTTAGTAGTTTAGATAAAGCCTTTTATGTGCTTGAGCATCAAAGTATCTTGCTAAGAAGCTTGAGCCAAGTAAGTCTCCTGCTATATTCTAGAGCATTAAAAGTCTTGATCAGTTCTTGATTAAGCAAGAAAGTCTTAGACTGTGAGTCTAAGTAGAAATCTTGTACTTGAGGGTATGAGTAGAAGTCTTGGATTCGTGGAACTCGAGCAAGGAAATCTTTATCCACAGGTGCTTATGCAGAAAGTCTTGGGTTCGTGGAACATGAGCAGGAAGTCTTGGGCTTAAGGGTCTGAGCAAGGAAGTCTTGGATTCGTGGAATCTAAGCAGGAAGTCTTGAACTTGAGAGGTTTAACTAGGAGGTCTTGGGCTGAGGGTTTGAGCAAAGAAAATTCTTATGTTTAAGTGCATAAGCAATTGTAATCATGATTTTATTTTAGTGAAAAATCTCTTGCGCTGCAAGTGGACTGAACAACTCTCAGTATGGGAGGAAGCAGGATAAATTTGTGTGTTATTTATCTTTTTTTCTTCTTCTATGAACATTCTGCTGCAACGAATTAATCAGAATTTGAACGTCAGTTTAGATTATGAACTCTGATCAAAGACAAAGTTAAGAAACGGAAAACACAATTCAACACCCTTCTTGTGTATTTTTCTCACCTTCACAGATCACAGAAAGCTAGAGAGTCAGAAAAATATATGATAAATAAGGATTAGAATTCCACGTTGATCAATCTTCTCAACTCGCTGAATCAAAGCAAAAAGGTGACCTTTGAATCTTCAAACACTTTCCATAAGGAGAGTATTGATAGATGATACCAATTCATCTAGCACGGGATATATTTCTATGTCTAATTCATTCACCTATCAAATCAAAATTGTTATTAATATAACAGATTCAAGATGATAACTTTCTTAAGCATATATGGCTAATAGCTTAAACAGCGGCTTCTTACGCATATAACAAGCTATATAGTTTGGAATTCTGAAATATAATTTTTTAGCTTAATCAGATTCGAAATGATAATTTTTCAATTTTATTTTGTTTAATAAATTAATAATTAAATAAAATTAAGGATTTATCTTAGTTCGATTTTTTTTATAAACAATTTTGTAAATAAAAAATTAAATATTTTCGAAACATTACTACCGTCTATCTTTCATTAATTAATTCATTTAGTAAAACAACTTAGTTTGAAAAAAATTTGATTAAAATTTAGTTTTAATTTTTTAATTAGTAATTATTAAATTAAAATTTGTGTTTTTAGTAAAAATAATAATTTTATAATTTTTTATTAAAATATTATTTATTCAAAATATAAATTTGTTCAATTTTTTAATGGATAACATATAGCCGTAGGTAAAAATAATTTAGATATACATAAAAGTAACATTTAGAGACAAAAATCAAGGCATCACTAAATATGAGTGTCACCATATATCATTTTTCTTGTAGTGAACTTTGCAAAATTATATGACGTTGCGTTACATGGTAATTGACATGACAATGCCACCTATACAAATTTGTAGGGGATCAGAAAACCCGAAAAAAATAAAATAATGTAGCTAAAAAATTGATTATTTTAAAAGAGATTAAAAATAAAAATAAAATTAAAATAGGAGGAGAAAAATGCATTTAAGCAATGAAAATATTGGGATGAATGATTGAAACTAAAACACAAGATATAAAAGGATAGGATAAGATAGGATTAGGAACAAATGAATTAATGACAGCCAATAATATTAGTAGCTAGTACTAACGAGTCTTGTGCTAAAAATTAAATTGAGGAATAGTAGTGCCTAGTTTTCCAAATACATGGGACCTAAGAGTGTTACATTGTTGAATATTTAAACCCAAATTTTAACATTTAGTAAATGACTTTGATTGACTCCCTATACTCCTCTTGAGCACAATACTACTATAAAACTTCAATATCCCCTAGGTGTTATGCACTAAAACCACCATCTAAAAATGGCTAATTCCTTTTTCTCATCCTTACTAGTTTTGTTCCTTGTTGCTCTTATGCTTACTCCTCAAGGGTTTGCTGAGAATTACAAGACTACTCCATCCCATAGGAACCCACATGTTATCCATTGTAACCCCCCAAGACGATATACGTCATGTTTATCCACCCCACAAATTGGAAAACACCCTCCTTATGGTAAAGTACCTCCTTCCAGCAGAAGATGAAATCCATTTCTAAAGCATGAATATAACAAGGAATATCAATATCTACTAAATAAAATGTCCTGGTTACCAATGCTTTTATTTATATCTTGTGTGCTGTATGTATGGCCAAGTAAAATCATATATATGATGTATCAATACATATATATAGAAATAAATAAAGTTTAAGATTGGAGATTGTATTTTATTGGTGTTGATTGTGTACTTGTTAGGTCAATATTGTATATTTACTAACTACCATTATTCGTTTTGGTATTTGAAAGTTTATAGTTGATCTAAGACAGCTTAAAAAAATTATTTAGAAAGAAGGCTATGACATTGATTTTTTTGGATAATCAATTACAAAGTATCAATTGTCTATTTATAGGTTCAAGTCATCAACCTCAATAGTGGTGAGTGTTTCTCTATTATTTTAGTTCTTTTTTGATGTTTCATGATATATTACTATCATGATAGTTCTAGGTTCTTCTAGCATTACCATAAAGACTATAGTTCTAGGTTATTCTACCATTTTCATACATGTTATATTTAAGAATATTCGAGAAATTTGTAGCAATTTCAACACTCTTCCTTGATGCAAATTTCTGTAACTACAAGCGTAGCTCGTAGTTGTGCAAACCTTGGTCTCGCCAACGCCTTCGTGAATATGTCTATAATTTGATTTTTTGTCCTACAGTAGTCGAGTTTGATCTCTTTAGTTGCTTCACCTTATCTGATAAAGTGATACTTGATTGCTATGTGTTTTGTTTACTGTAATGCACTGGATTTTCGCCATTGCAATTGCTTATTTGTTGTTGCAGTTGATTTTGGTATGATCATCTTGTTTTCTCCCATGTTTTCAAGTATCATGCAAAGCCATATAGCTTGATCCATTGCTTTAGCAGCTGCGACATACGCTGCTTCTGATGTTGATTGTGCAACTGTAGCTTGCTTCTTCGACGCCCAAGAGAAAATTTCTGATCCTAGTGAGAAAGCATAGCCAGAGGTGCTCTTTATATCATCTACCAAACCTACCCAATCACTGTCGATGTTGCCAACTAATCTTGAGTCGGTTTTGGTAGTGTACCATATATCGAACTCTTTTGCTCCTTGTAGAAACTTCAAAATTATTTTTCTTATTCCAAAGTATATTTGACATGGGCATTGCATGAATCTTGATAGAAGACTTGTAGCATACATTATGTCTGGTTGTGTAGTTTTTAAATATAGTAGATTTCTAAATAAACATATGTATATGGATGCATCAACTTCTGGTGCTCCATCATCCTTCTGAAGTTTCTCATATGTTACGAGTGGAGTAGCATCAAGTTTACAACCGTACATCTTGAATTTCTTAAGTAGGTGTTCTTTGTATCTCTTTGCAAGATGAATATCCTGTAATTTCTCTGACTTACCTCTATACCGAGGAGGCAACTCATCAAACAATGTTCAGTTATCTCAAAGGTCTTCATCATGTCTTTTTAGAACTCTATCATCATCTTAGTATTATTTTTCGTGTAGATAAGATCATCTACATGTAGAGAGTAAGAGAGAGTACTGACCTTGAGACTTGATGTATAGTCTAGGATCGCTCTTTCTCCTCTTGAATCCTCGATCCATGAAAGATTGATTGATTATGGTATATCATTCTTGAGGTGCTTGCTTCACACCATAGATTATTTTTCTAAGTCTTAACCCGTTTCTTTCTTCACATTCGGATATGAATCCTCGTGCCTACTAAACATAGATCCCTTCTTCCAGTATGCCATTGAGGAAGGCATATTTGACATCTAGTTGATGGATAATCCATCATTTTTGTGTCATAAGAACTATTATATCTCCAATGGTATTAAGACAATTTATTGGTGCAAATGCCTCACTGTACTTAATCCCGAATTGTTGTGAGTGACCCTTTGCTACTAGCCTCGCCTTGTGTTTTTGTACGGTGCCATCAGGGTTGAGCTTTGTCTTATAAACTCACTTAACCCAATGAAATCTTTTCCAAGGAGACGATTTACTAACTCTCATGTGTTGTTTTTCTCGATCATCTTTATCTCTTCTTCCATTGTCTTGGCCCATACTTTATGCTTTAACGTTTCTTCAAAGCTTCCAGGTTCAAGTGTGGCTAAGTTGCAGATTTCGTATTTTTCCACAAAATATCTTACTTGTCTTGGAGTCACTACTACAAAATAAGCCTTTCGTAAAACCAATATTACGACAACCATAGTGTTAGCCGTGGTAATAGATAAATCCCGGGCGCATATTTTTTATTTATTTACTAGATGACATGTCACAACGGTCAAAAGTAACAACCGTAGTGAAAAGTACACATAGTGAAATGGTTCGAATCCCATCACCATCAATTAGCCATTTCTCATGATAAAAAAAAGTATTGACCATGTATATCACCACGGTTTTTATTTCCAACAGTGATGAAATGTGATATTTATTTATATATAAACGAAATTATCTATCGCTTAAGTACATAACAGTCGTCTCTCTTAAAACAAAACCCTAACAACTCTTTCATTCTTCTCTCAAAACGAAACCCTAACAACTTTTTCACTCGTCTCTCTCATATGGAAACTACAAAACGAAACCATAACAACAAATCTTAGCCAATGGGTATTTACAGGTTTGTTTTCTCTGTAGTTTTTTCTTCAAAATCTGTTTCAATAGCTTATTTCATGATGTTTTAACTTTCTTCTTTTTTCGTCTTGTAGGTGTGTATGCTTATTGCAATAAAGAGGACGAAGATAAATTTAGCCTGACAAACTTGTGTCAAAGATCCAGAATGACATCTATTCAAAATATACACAAGTTTTCTGGTTTAAATTTATCTTCATCCTTATTTCACTGTTGACACGCCATTATGGGACTTGACATGTATGGTATGTTTCTGAAGCATTTTATGCCTTGATATGTTTGTTGTATCGTGTTTGTTGGTTATTATTTGTTGTTGATAAATGTTTTTGATGAATGTTGTTGTTAATGTTTGTTTAAAATATGAGTTTATTATATATTATGTGGTTTGAGTGTTTTTCCAATCCCTTATTGAATATATAACTTCGTAAACCACATTACAAAATTATGATCTGATAGATAAAATGGTATAGAAAATATGTACACATTCAATTCTTGACAATTATGTTTCACACTATTAACCTCATGTTGTTCTTTGACCATTAGACCTTGGTTTAGTGATTGTAGATCTTCAACCACTCCTCTGTCCACCTCTAATTTTTTTTGCAAAGTAAATAATATTTTACAAAAAGAATTAGTGTGAAGGCAGGGGTTGTTGAAGAACAAGGATCATTAAACCAAAATCCTACTGTTAAAGAACAAAATACGGATAAGGAGTTGAAGAAACCTTGCCAAGCATTAAACGTGTACTTATTTTTTTAATATAACTTAATTTGTCATATTATAATGTTCTAGTGCAGATTGAAAGGTTATATGTTTAGTGAGCATTGGTAAAATAAGCACTCCACATAATTTATAATAAACTTAGAGCTATATTTAACAAAGGTTGTCTAGAATAACCATTGTTAAATATGTTGCATTTTAATATACCACAACGGTTTTTTAAAGTAACCATTGTGGTAGGTTGTGCGCTACATGGTAGGTTTGTGTGTCACAGTGGTTGGACCTGCATGGTGGTATCATTTTTCCAACTGTTGTGGTATGGGTTTTCCATAGTATTGTGTAAAATATGGTGATGATAGTTCTTGCTCTTGTTGTTATGGTTGAAGCGATGGAGATTTACCTAGGTCTTTTACCTCAGGTTCTTCTTGAGGAAGTTGAGCTGGTATAAATTTATTGTTCTCCACTTTTTCGTTATCCAAATTCCAAGAAGCATTCTCATCAACTTCAACATCTTGACTGATGATGAGTTTCTTAGTTCTCAAGTTGTAAACACAATAGCCCTTAAATACTGAGTTATACCCCTAGGAGGACACCTCCTATAGTCTTATCTTCAAGCTTGTGCCTCATCGCGTCTGGAATATAAATATAGTATATAGATCTAAACAACCTTAGGTGATTTGCTGATGGCATCTTCCCGTACCAATATTTAATTGGAGTCTTATCTTGTACTGCCTTAGTTGGACAATTGTTGAGTATGTAAACAACATTGTAGACTGCTTCAAGCCCGAAAGGCAGTCCCTTCTCCTTGAGCATCGATCTAGCCATCTCCATAATTGTATGATTCTTTCTCTTAGACACACAATTTTTTAGAGAATATGGGACTGTAAGTTATCGCTCTATGCCTTCTTCTTCGCAGAATATGTCAAACTTGTGGAATGTGTACTCTTTGTCATGATCACTTTTTAGTACTTTTATTCGTTTTCCACATTGATTTTCAACAAGGGCCTTGAACTTTTTGAATTCTCCAAAGACTTTTGATTTTTGTTTTAGGAAATAGACCCATGTAATTCTAGAGAAGTCATCAATGAAGAGTATAAAATACCTGTTGTTCTCATGTGATGGCGTCCTCATCAATCCACATACGTCAACATGTATTAGCTCTAACAGTTTTTTCGTTCTTCATGCTCTGCTTGTTGAGAACGAAAATCGGTGTTGCATACCGAGGATACACCCTTCACATACTTCATTGTTCTCGTTTATGCTTGGAATATCTCTCATCATGTTCTTCTCATGAAACAACTTTAAGGCATGTGTGTTGAAGTGGCCAAATCTTCGATGTTAGAGCCATGAATCATTAACTTGTACCTTTATGTCAATATTAGTTGCATAATTCAAATCGACCAGGAATCTTCTATTACTCTTATCCATTTTTATTTAGGCTATCTCAACGATTTTATTTTTGTTGTCTAAGATTTTGCATACACCTTTTTCAAAGTGAAGTGTGTAGCCTCTCTCCATCATTTGGACAATGCTTAGAAGATTTTCTTTTAAAATGAGAACTAGTAAGACATCATGGAGAAGTCACATACTTTTATTTATGGCCACCATGATAGTTCAATTTACTTTTGATTCAACCACACTTCCATTTCCCAATGAAACTTTGATAGACTTGTCAATGCTTTTTAAAATAGTCTCATCAGTGGCCATGTGATTGCTGCATCCACTTCCATTTGAGCTTTGACTGGAAGACATTTTCAAGTGTATCTTCTTTACGTGTATGCAGTCTTTGCTCATATATTTCAGGAGAGTCCACTAGTTTTGTCATTGGTAGAGTGGAGAAATCTTTGGTTTCCTCAATCGTTGTCACAATTGGGTCAAACTCTGGGGGCATAGTAATTAGAATTTTCTCATCAGTTTTATTGTCAAGAATATCTTCCCCAAAAGCTCTCATTTGATTAATTATTTCTTTAATTTTAGAATAGTAATCTTTAACTGTCTCAAACTCCCTCATATTCAATAGTTCAAAATCTCTTCTTAGACATTGAAGTTTAATGACACATATCTTGTCGCTTACATGAAACTCATACTACAACGCGTTCCACGCTTTTTTGCTAGTCTTAGCTCCCATAATTCCTAAAAAAATTGCATCGGTCACCACTTGTTGTAAGGTGAACAATGCCTTTGAATTTTTTTCTTCAACTTTTTTTCTTGAGCTGCATTAATAATTATAGTATTCGCTGGAGCGATGGAGACTTCTTCTACTACGTCCCATAAATCTTGAGATGAAAAAAATGTCTCCATTTTAACATGTCAGAAATCATAATTTTCACCATTAAAAATAAGGATAAAAGTGGATGATGATTGGGTGTTGTTATCGATAGCTTAGGAAAATGATTTGAGTGACTTAATAGTACAAGGAAAATTTTTTGAAGTAGTAAAGAAGATTTTGGAAGAGTATGTAGGTAATATTTGAATAGTTTATAGTTGATATAAGATACACTAATATAAAATATACCTTTGGTAATACTAAATTACAACGGTCTGACAGTTAACCGTGGTAATACCCCATTTTAGGATGCACTTTGTTTATTTCTATATATGAAAAAACATTGAATTATGGTCAAAATATTTAATATTGATTATATATTCATGGAGTGATAGGGTTCAAATCACAGCTCCAACAATTTTCTACTTTTTCGTTACATCAAGTGTTTTCCTTATAATATGATATATATATATATATATATATATATATATATATATATATATATATATATATATATATATTAAAATTAAAATACATTTCACAACGGTTGTTAATGTAAACTGTTGTGAAAGACATTACATTTCAACATGGTTTTTCAATACAATCGTGGTGAAATTGTTTACCCATATATATACGAATTACCTCTCGCTTCATGAAAGTATCGTCGTATCTCTCATTGCAAAATTCTAGCACACATTTTCTCTCTTCTTCTTCATCATTAGCTTTCGTATTTTGTAATATAGCCTCAATCTTGTTCTTCATACATAAATATATTCTTCTTCTTCCTTAATACAATATTTTATAAAAGACTCTTTCGCGTACCACTATGGTTGGAACATATAACTGTGGTGAAATATTAAAACGCAACAATGACTTTGCTGGGATTCGAACCCAGGACCAATAAATTATTTCACCACAATTTTTTTTCTTTACCCGCTGTCATACTTAGCGTGCTACCTTTTTTTATAAGCAACGTAGTGCGCTACCTAACTTATAACCACGGCCACTCGCCCGTTGTGAAAACCAGCATACATACAATTACACACTACCTAACAACGAACGTGAAACCGTCATTATACGTGTTTCACAACCGCCACTATATGGGTTTTCTGTAGTAGTGATAGTTTTATAAAATTAGTTATAAAGAAGGCTATCACATTGATTTATTGGATAATTAATTACAAAATATCAATTGCCTATTTATAGGCTCATTCACCAACCAGTCAATGGTGGTGAATGTTTCTACATTATTTTAGTTCTTTCTAGATATTTCACGATAGAGTAGTATCATGATAGTTCTAGGTTCTTCTAGTATTACCATACACACTATAGTTTTAAGTTCTTCTACCATTTTCATACACATTGTATTTAAGAATATTCTAGAAATTTATACAATTATAACAATTTGGTCAAATTAATTACAATATTGGACTGATTATTAATGATTAAAGATATGATTTTAAAACAATGTGTTTTATTAATTTTGTAAATGATTTATTATTTGAGAATGAGAAATAATCGTATACTTTATATTTAAACAAATTTGTTGCATCGCAAATAATCATATGCTTTATACTTTATATTACATATATCCTTCCATATTTCTGATAGTGAATTGTATGAATTAATTTCATCAGATGTGTTGCATCGCAAAAAATACAAGCCAGGAGCGTTCGTGCGTTTGTTGCATGATTGAACAGAGTCGTCACCGAACATTATTTATGCAAGTCATAGAGATCCTCGCATGTAGAAAATTGCATGTAAACTATATAAGATTTCAGTTCATTTTATTTTTTAACTTTAAATGAAACAGTTATGTAAGGCATGCTTAAATGTAACTATATGCCATTTTGCAAAGTAGTATAAAATCAGAAGAGTATTTCTTTGATTATATTTTCACTATACATTTTCCATTAGGTATATGGAGCCACCCATAAAAGGCAAGTATCCAAAATCATGCAATCGATGGTGAGAAACTGTCTACCAAAGTTCTCTAAAAAAGAATCAAAGCAACTTAAGGGCACCTTTGATTTACTACGCCTTAACCGTTACTTAATAGATTTATTACTCGATTTCTTATCTAGAATTTTGATCCTATTTTCTAAAGAAAATCAATATTGATCCTTGTTTTTTTTATAAGCAAATTCATTAATAGGAGATTAAGGAAATCTCAGACCAAAGAGCTACAACCACCAATAAAAACAAAACAATTATAGAAAATCAAACGGGAACTTAAACCAATCATACAACCTACACTTCTTACTATCCTCTTTACCTAGAATCAACCAATTCCACGAATTGATTTTGATTTTGTTGACAACGTCATCAACATCAAGCAAGGCATAATTGAACAATATATTGTTCCTAGACCTCCAAACATTCCAGCAAGTTATGAACCAAATAGAATTAATCTTTTCCGCTTTACAACAGCCTCTAAGACTCATGTACCAAACCTTAGCATGGCGGCTACAACAAGATTCCGATATATTTCCTATATCTGTCCACTCACAAATCTTGTTCCAAACCACGATAGATTTGAGACACGAGAAGAATAAATGAGAGGTGTCCTCTAAGTGGCGGAAACAAAACACACACACCTTATCGTGCTCATTAACAATTAACCTTCTAGCCAGCAAATTAGATCTTGTTGGCAATCTATCTAATGCCATCCTCCAACTGAATATTTGGAGTTTCACCGGAATGATCGACTTTTGTTGTTCCTCCTACTTATCAAGTTACCTCTTGGGAGATGCTTCTAGTATTTCCAAAAAAAGCGGGAACTTCCAAATGTTATGAATGTTGTAGAGACAACTAATAAGTTTGATCTTCACTCTCTCCATCAGCATCACAGGTAAACTTGATTTTTTTCTCTTCAGTGTTCGTACTTTTTCACTACTAAAAAATATATTTTTCACAATGATTAAAATAATGAATTCACCATTGTTGATGGTCTGTGGTAATAAAGGGTGTGATAGAAAATGCACTACTTTTCACTACAAACTATTGGTCGTGGTTGAAACTGGATATCATGTCACTTTTCACCGTGGTTGGATTATCCCACCGTAGTAAAAAGTGAAAAAAGACATCAGTTTAATACCCAACAATAGTATGATAGCGCTTTTCCATAAAAGCGCTATTATATTATGTTTCATTAATAGCACTCTCTCTACAAAACGCTATTGTAGTACACTTTTTTTTTTTACAAAATCATTCTTTTGATCAATGTATATATATATATATATATATATATATATATATAGCATTTGCATTTTACGACATAAGAATTCATAAAAAATAATGATTATAACCAACTAAAATATTTGAAAATGAATTAAAACCACTTATTCAAGAACAAATGTGATACCATATATATCTACCACTGCCATAATTTACAAATTAATAACAATTAAAATTACATTACATATGCTGAAAAATCAGGCTTGTCTTAGAATTATACATCAACAATTGTATTAGAATTAAATTACATTCATTTACAAAATTTGTTAGCCAAGAAAACCAAGAGAATAATACATCACATATGCCGAAAAAATATCAAATCTACTCACCAAATGATAACTATACAATTTCGGCTAAAAAATTAATAGTATTCAATTCACAATTGAAACTTAAAGCTTAAACAACAAGAAAATTCCGGAGTTAATTATCAAACAACAACAAACACAAATATGGTTTAGTTTTTAAAGCCATCCCTCCATCTATAATGCTTAAATATATGATCACTGCATTAAGAGCAACAACACATCATGCACAAAAGCAATACTATAAATTACATCCTTTTTTGTGATTGTTGCTACAACCTAGTATATTTTCAGTTCACTTACTCAAGAGCTACACACATATGCTTACCTATGAGCTTATTTCATACCAGCAACAACATCACTTGAAATTTGATTACATTTGTCCAATGGAGAGGCAACTCGCTTTTCTTTGACAACCCTTTTCGCCATCCTCCGCTGCTTCATTCTCTTGGCGTTAGCACACATAGTTTCGTCACCTAAATCAATTTCATTCAGGGAGAACAAAACACAACCTCTTTATATTAATAGTAGTTTCAAATTTGGGAATTGTTAAGATAGAAAAGTATCACATTTATTTATTTTTTGAAAAGGCCAAATTTATTTATCAGAGCACCAGAAATGCTATCAGAAACACAACTATCAATACAAAAGAAACTACAAGAATTAAACCTCCAGATCCAATGCCAATGCCCCAGACTAATAGAAAACACCCGCCACTGGACAAAATAAACTCCAAAACTAAACCAGCAACACACTAATCAAAGAGGCCCTCCCTAACAGTAAAGATTTGAAACAACATACGATCGGCTGCTACCAACAGACTAACACCTGCAGATGCTAAAAAACAACAATGAACTCCACTCCGCTTGCTGATTCCGAACCCAGCACATGCTGATGCAAATACTCATCCAAACTGCTATAGATTTTGGAAAACCAGCAACCAACCCCTTCAGAGAAGCTCCTGAACTAAGGACCGACGAAACCAACAGAAACCGACTCCACCGCCTCCAGATTACTCAAAAACTGAACAACAAGGAATCAAATAAAAGACCATGCATCAATTACAGAACAATTGGAAGGCAAGCTTGATCCACCACCAGATAAACCTCACTAATTACTATGAAAGCAATGCTACCAATGGAGGACCGATAACTAAACCAATGCTTCAGCCACTACAGAGGTCCACTAAACAGCCCGATGAACTCCACCTGGCTATAAAACTCAAGACACAAATGGTAAAAACCATTCTCTAAACCTCCAGCTCCAGCAAACCACCTCTGAGAGCCATGCTAGCAACTAAGCCAGCACATCCTCCAATCTCACCCGGATAGATTCTATCCAAAGTTTTATGTTTGAAAATTAGACAAAACTTTGGTAAAAATCGACATCTATATCTTTACGTAGCATCTGTAGGTCCTCCGCATCATAATGACTAAGACAATCAATTGAAACGTGTTAATTTAACAACACTGTAAAATAAACATAAAAGCATATTCAATAGATTCATCATTGGATAACCTTTCTTAGAAGCATTTGATCGAACAGGTGGACGACCATTATCCCTAGCCTGTGTTGTTCGGGTTGGAGGCATCAACGGCCCAATTAACTTTCCACGGATGATGGATTCTTCCTTTATCTTCTTCTTACGAATTTTCTTTCATTGAGCTCTAGTGAATTTCTCTGTCTCATAACCGCGTTCTCCTTCTTCGCAGCTTGTTGAGGCATTTTTACAGTCATCTAAAGTGCCTGACATTACCAAAAATGTTTCAAGATCATGAGAATTTTTAGAGAGTTTCATTTGGAGTTTGAAATCGAACCTGAAATAACGTTGGTGTAAGATTCCAACTCGATCAAGTATTTTACTGGTTCCAAGTCCTGTTCATGCTAAATGAAGAACGATAACAATGTATTAACGATCAAATTATTAGAGAAAGAAAGAGAATAAGGAAAAAAATATAATACATGCGGAGATGGAGGATATAGTGTGTTAACAATTGCTTCGTTAAAGTGGCGTTTTCTCTCGTCTCGTTTCATGAAAACGAAGATGAGATTTATGGATATAACAATATCAATAACAATTTGTTTAATTTTGGTTTGTGCGACATTACACACTATTCAGAGTCATGGATGGTTTAAACCCTTTGGTCATGAATGGTTTAAACCTTTGGTGACTCATCATGACATTTATCTGGGACACGACAAAGCAGCTGCCAAATTACAAAATGGAATTTACAGGAGAAAGATTGCCATTGTGAGAGGCAACAAATCAAGCTTTGGTTTGGAGAATGTACTTTATTGTTCAAGCAGAACATAATAGAATAACAACACCAAAATCAAAACTAACAAAAGCACTGATAAAGAAAATCCCTACAAATATAGGTCCATCCATTTTATCTACCTTAAAATAACTGCCTTGATTAGATGGAATCCTACCATCATCACATATTCCACTCAAAGACTCCAAGCATAAATCTGGATTGCCAGCAAATGAACCGGGAAATCTTCCATACCCTTGCTTCTCAGGAACATATCCAGAGAAATAATTGTAAGACAGATTCCAGATGGTTAGATCTTGAAGGCTGGAAATGTTTCCCGGGATATGTCCCGATAAGGAATTATGCGACATATCTATGGCTTTCAAACTTTGCATTTTCTGCAAGCCAGGAAGCTGTCCATTGAGAAAATTGCCCGACAAATTCAGATATTCTAGACCAGCTAAGCCAAATATGCCCCTTAGAATCTCTCCACGCAACAAGTTATTGGATAGATCGATTCCAAACATTGATGAAAGATCGTATGTGAAACTGAATTGGTTGTTATCAGAAACAACTACTGAAACTCTTGGTCCAACCCTTCTCACATCAACCAAAGGCTCTTCTTTAACATCCTTTGTGTTAAACAATAAGCTACTCTTCCAATTAATATCAGGTATAAAGCCAGAAAACATGTTGTGCGACAAACCTATTGTTGCTTATATCTAGTATCCTCAAAGTGAGTGGAATATTACTGTGTTTAAAAACTAACCTCAAGAGATTGATCTAGTTTTCCAGCCAATGCCATTAGTAAGGTAGTTTTCCCACAGCTAGGTGGACCCAGAAGAAGAGTAAGCCTGCATTAAGAGCCATATTTGATGAGTTAACGTTTAGCAAACCGGTTCGTTTTTTATTTTAAGCTTCATCATTTTGTTTTTTCTGTCAAATAACCATATCCATGCCAGAGTGTCTTATGAATCCTTTTCTATTTGTGATTGTGAATACCGAATTCCTGTGAATATGAGTGCATCCTTGTAAAATATTCACTTACCTTGTTGGCTTTATGACACCACTGACATCTTTCAGAATCCCCAACTTGGCTTCCATAGAACTGCATGATATAGTCTTCACTAAACCCTGTTCGAATCACAAGTTAGTCCTGTTTGTGTGTACAAATAAGATGAGGCAGTAACAAATGTAGGTTGTGGTACATATAAATAGAAAGAGAGATTGAAGGAGGCATACTTACTGAAAATAAGCTAAAAAAAGAATTCCATAGAGTAGGAAGTGACTTCCCTTGAACAACCTCATATTCTGCTTCTACATTCAGGTTCTTGTACCTTACCTCCACACTCGGTAACTTCACATTTACTCTGAAAACAAACCAATATATCAGCACATTCATCAAAATAATCCACTAATATAAACTGAAATATAACCCCCTTCCTTCTTTTAACTGAGTGCCATAAATGTAACAAAAGTGCTTATCATATAAGTGCTTATGTATAAGCTATTTCTAATAAAAATAGTTACAAGTTATTCCGAAGTATTTATTATGGAAATAAGCTAAAAACAGCTGGTGCACATGTCAGAATCTATTTTCATAAGCTCTCTCGAATAAGTAAATCAATCTAGTCCAAAATCTATTCAATTCCAGAATTGGATACCAAAAATACCATAGTCAGTTGTGAATACTCCACTCAAACAAAATGTCAACCCTAATTTGTTAGTAAAACAAAAACAACTTATTTTGCAGCATGATCTATCTAGGCCAGTGTAAACAAATTACCTTTCCATCCTTTCCCTAAGTTTCTGCAACAAGTTGAGATTATCAATCTCAATATGCTTGATGAGCTTATCAATAAACAAACACTTATCAACAACTCCAAGTTTAGTAACATCAACAACCCTTTTACTACTACTTCTTTGCCATCTACTACCACTCTCCTCCTGAGTGATTTCATCAACAAAAGAAGTTTTGATCCTTTTGAAAGTTGGTAGTTTCTCTATAGCAGCCCATTTAGATTGAAGCTCTCTGTCTTCCTCCACAAATGAATCTGCATCTCTGTCAAAAGTCACAACATGACCTTGATTTCTTCCTCTTGGAGTTAACTCCATTACTAATCTTTACTTCAATCAGCAGCTACTGAAGTGAAGATTTTAAACTGTACAAATCACAAACATGTGGTGTGCATAGTTTCAAATAGAGATTTTGAAAGGGGTTATGAAGGTTGTTTCAAAAGCAGACACTTGTTGAGAGTGACACTTGATTAAGAAACAAAACCTGCAAGCTTTTCGACTCCGTGATTTTCAAAGGAATTTCACCAGAGAATTGATTGTGAGAAAGGTCAAGAAAAATTAGGCCATGTTTTTCTGTGGTCTCTGCAATTTTACTAGGAATAGGACTAGACAAATCATTATTACTCAAGTCCAAAACAACAAGTTTCTCCGAGAACATAATCCTTGAATATATTCTATACTTTAAATGGTTCCTTGATAGATTCAAATGAGTCAAAGCTTGAAAGGGAGCAATACAAGAAGGTAAACCCCCCACAATAGAATTGTTAGACAAATTCAATACAGTTAGCGACTGAACCGAAGCTGCAAAACAAGGCAAAGTACCTGTAAACTGATTGGAAACAAGGTTGAGGATAACCACATGTTGTTGAAAAACAACAAGATTACCAGACAATAAATTTTTTTTAAGGTCCATATACTTCAGAGACTTCAAGTAAAGTAAACTCTCAGGTATACCTCCACTGAATGAACAGAAACCAAGATTAACTCTTTCAAGATTTGCAGAGAAGTTACCTATCCAGAAAGGAAGTGAACCTCCCAAGAGAGGATTCTCATTCAAAACAAGTTCAGTCAGAAGCTTAAGCCTCATGAAAGAATTCGGTATTCCACCATGAAACCTGTTGTGACTAAGATCAATAACTATAAGGTTAATTAAGTCCCCAAAACAAACAGGTAGAGGGCAAGTGAAATTATTGTGTGAAAACCAGAATTTTTTCTCCTACAGCCCCACAGGTTCATGGTATTTCGTCCGAAAATCCGTCCGATTCAATTATTTTCTTCGAAACAAACACATACTCATTCATACCAAACATATAGTAGTGATTTGGAACCATTAAACGTGAATTCTACGACTTTCGATTTCACTCCGAATCTTAAACTCTCAATTCTCCAAAAATGCAAAAACTTACAAACTCAACCAAATTCGATAAAACAAGCATACCCGATCACGGCCTAACATTACTCGACACATCTACACAATTTATTTCGACTTTCGTCCGTAAAAACATCGGTTTCTATCGACTTCTACCGTTTCGACCTAAAAGTGAAAACTATGGAAAACAAGCAAACATTCCAAGAAAACATACACATATACATACACAATCGAAATATAATTGAAACTTCTCACCCTTACCCGATTAATCGCGCTTTAAACGGATGAATTCCCGATTTTCCTCTTCTTTCTTTTCTTCCTCTTCTTTTCTCTTTTTCTCTTCTCTTTCTCATTTTCTTTTCCTTTCTATCTTTTCTCTCTCCACTTTGTATTTATATAAAATATCTACTACCCAAATGACCAAAATACCCCTCAGCTCAAATATCTTCCAAACGCTCTGAAAATGCGATAAAACTTAAACATACCGATGAAATATATTTCAAAAAATAAAAGTTGAAAAGAAATTATAATTTATTGCAAATATTTTACCTCTCAGAGAAATTATCCAATTAACAGGTAAAACTCATTTAATTTACACAATTCAAAAAAAGGCTAAAAACTCACTAACTTCCACCAGTGGAAGTTACCTTTAAAATCTGCCTGAAAATGCTTTTGGTCAGTTTTTGCACTAATCTTCCACCATTGGAAGTTACCTTTAAAATCTGCCTGAAAATGCTTTTGGTCAGTTTTTGCACTAATCTTCCACCAGTGGAAGTCAAGTGCAAAACGTGACATAACAAAAAAAGGCCAAAATAACACTAACTTCCACCAGTGGATGTTAGTTCAAAATGTGACATAACCAAAAAATGACCAAAATAACACTAACTTTCACCAGTGGATGTTAGTTCAAAATGTGACACATTTATGCCACAAAACTCTCAATGCCCAAACATGATGCATTAACATGAAACACAATAAATCACACAATTCACAAAATTTCACATAAATGGAATAATTAAATACGGTTAAATAAATCGGGGCGTTATAATTCTCCCCCACTTAGAAATTTTTGTCCTCGAAAATATACTGATACGAACAACCCGGGATACGACTCTCGCATCCGACCAACAAACCAACATGCCAACCAAAGGCATACTACGAATACCACAAACTGACAAACCACCTTGCTAACAGCAACTACAACAACGACACGACAACGACCACAACAACGACAAGATGCAAAGCCCATACAATGCACTTAACGACCAACTCACGACTCAAAGGAATACCCAAGTTACGAACACACACAGGTTCACTCTTGAACCAGAACACAACAAGAACACAAGTTCCACGACACAACATCGATCAAACAACCTCTACAAAACCAGAATACCAAACATCCTTGTCATACAACAACGTTACAACAATGCTACGATTCACCAATCGAACATACGACCAAACATCCATCTACATAGTAGCCCATGAATCCTATTTAAACCTTTCACCTAACACTTCCCTTCTGGAACGTCCAATGGCCTCCTCATTCCTACATGTTTCCAATGTTCAACCTATGAGCTCTTACCAGTCCCACACGCATATACGAATCATGTAACCTCACGCTTCCGTTGCACGCTCTGATTACTCGTCACCATCAAAACTACCAATTTCACGTCCAAAGTCTAACTCTTTCTCATATTCACCAAAAATCACTGTTCACTTTTAATATATCCAACTTCCCACTCTACTGTGTTATCTCACACACCTGACACAAGTCTCTGAACTGCTCAAATAATTTTAATTCTCTGACCATCAAAACAGACTTACATAAAAACTTTCGGCTTAACTCGTCAGACACAACCTTAGCTTTACCAACAGGCTAATTCCAACTACAATCATAACTCATCATAAATTCTAACCATCCTTGTTGTCTCATACTCTATTCTTTCAGATCCACCAAGTACTCTAAACTCTTGCGATTACCAAACACTTCGAACCTTAGAACCATAAAGACAATACTTCCAAATTTCCAACACCAAACCACTGCAACCAATTCCAAATCCTAAATAGTATAAATCCTTTTAGGAATCCTCAATGGTAGTAAAGCATAAGCCACGACTTTACCCTCTTGCATTAACACACTGACTAAACTCATCAAAGACACATCACAATACCTCACAACGATTCATCAGGATCACGCAGAATCAAAACTGGAGTCGTAGACAAATTCCACTTTAACCCTCTTAACTTTCCTCACAATGAACATCCAAAGCAAACGACTCACCCTTTGCAAGTCCACCGAAGTAACAGAAACGCTAAATTGGAAAAACCCTCCATAACCTCCGGTAATAACCAACTAATGTCCAAAAAGCTTCTAATCACCTTAACCAACTTCGGAGCTTCTCATTGTAGAACTGCATCTATTTCCGATGAATCCTTAACCATACTCTCATCTGAAATAACATATTCAAGAAAACTAACCTTTTTCAACCCAAATTCTCTCTTGAATAACTTCGCATAAAACTTCGTCTCTTTTAACACTTGCAATTCAATTCTCAACCACTCTACCTGTTCTTCCTCGGAGTTTACAATAGATCCGAATATCCTCAATCAAAGCCATTACGAACTTATCCAAATAAATATGGAAGATATGATTCCTTTACTCCACAAACATTACAGATTCCTTACTAACACCAAATAACATCACTGCACGTTGTAATACCTAAACAAATTCCAAAAGATATAAATTCTTAAAGTTCTTGCAAAATTCTTTCCCTGGGTAACTGGTTATTCACACACAAGCTTAACCGAGTACATAACAGCCTATCCCAATGATAACAACCATAACCAGTCACATTAAATCGATCAAAGCCTCAGCTCACACAATTCACCACTCTTATCAAACATTCCAAACAATTGCAATTTCACTCAAACTCAACCAAACCATTCAGTCATCCGTTCATGAAAGTGGACACTTGTTCTCAATCGTTACCTTATTCCACTAACAGTGACCCATACACAATTTCATTCTCTGGACAATCCAAATTCCACAAATCCCAACATGTAGCCACAACCAACCAAAAAGAACTCTTAAATATTACATCCATACCTAAGGGTTCTCTCAAAATTTCCATTAATGCCTTAAAACTCCTAAGACTTCAAACTTCACCAGAACTCTAAGTTTTGCTTTCCATAGTCTCAATACCATTATACACATCCTGCTTGTTATTCCATTCAAACATCATTCCTTTTTGTTAGTAACAATACTGGAGCTCTCTAAGACAACACCTTAACGTTCCATCCAAAAACATATCTGAAAACCATGCCCAACTGACGGCCCATCACTGTGACTTCCTGACAATTTCTAGAACACTATTATCACAAACATGACCAACATCTGCGTCTCATTTCCTAGAAGTTCTTCTACTTAGCAGATCCAAACCTCAAATCCTCGCCTTCGCCCAATTTGAGTTCACACTCTACTTTCTGAGAACAACCATTAATAATACTCAATCATTCTCTCTCAATGGCTTCCCAACTTAACCAACATCCCAAAACCTCTAATCCGCCTCACCTTCAGATATAAAAATCTTCGTCGACTCAACAAAACAATCCGTAAGCACTTTCTTAATTCCAAACAATTCATTGTACACACTATCAAGGCCGGAAAGACACGTCTATTCCATCCAACATAATTCCAGTCCACTATCAACAAGAGATTAAGGGTGATCAGTTCCTCAATTTGTCAATAGACAGCCGACAATCATGATGGGGCATAGACCGCCTTTACCAAACTATAATAGCATCCCTTGCATCCTGCACAAAACTACCTAAGGCACAAATCCTCAGTTGACATAAACCTTACCTCCGCATTCCATCCGGAACCGGGAACCACAATGTCCAAAGAACACTTACAATCTTGCAATTCACAACACACAGAGCCAACGCTCCACACCTGAAGCAACTTGGAGAAGTACCAGCTTCTCCCCCACTTATCTCATTCTCACTCCCGAAGACAAAGGATTAGAAAAACCAGAAAGTACTAACAGTGCTCCACACACATATCACGTACTAAGGGACAACCAACATCGACAATATTCAACTGTCACACAAACTGACTCAACAACTTGGCCGGACGGACCGACCTGCTCTGATACCACTAATGTAACACCCCAATTCCCATCGCGAATAAATAATACATAAATAAAATCAGAGTAACTAAAAATTTATTTTTCTGACAGAAACAAGGATGTCACATTTAAATAAACAAAACATCATCCCTGCTCATAAATTTGATACATAGCATAAAATAGATTACCCTCAATTGGGAAACTTTTCCATATAAAGGTAATACCAAATATATTCACCAATTATATACATAAATAACATAATCGTTCCCCGACTCCCGTGCTACGTATCAGAGCAGACACCAAGACCTAAGCAAACGAAGATCTAACTCTTCCACTTGCCTCCACGCCTCTAAAACTGACAATCTGCACTATGCCATAAAAAGCATATTCCAGCAGAAGGGTGAGAAATAACAACTATAACAAGATTGCATAATAATATGCCACAACACAAATAAATTCACATATAAATTATTTCTCACCACATACATCACATACTAACACATATAGCATGCCACCAATACATAACATATTCCTAACAATCCAACCACATAGCATATACCGATTATACCAATATAATCACATTTCACACATAATGCACACCACAGTTACGACCTATGAAAACACACCACCACATCACATATCATATGTTTATACACAAAGCATATCACTCACAACCAATGCATTTATCACCTATGCATAATAATTCACCAAAGCTATCACAGGCTCACACATAATCAATCAATTCATTATTTATGCAAATGCACAGAGACCGACACAACGACTCTATGCAATGCATATGCGGTACCGACTCAATCATCTCAAGTTCACTCAGGAACTCATTGGAACCATCGCTCGTTTCCAATGTAACTCCCCGTCGGGCCTACGATGTTCTCCATCGCTCACACCTCTTATTTTTAAGGCACCCGATCCGATCTGATCGCTCACACCTCTTATTTTTAAGGAACACGACGTTTATGGATCGCTCACACCTCTTTGTATAAGGTACACGATCGTCTATAACCATCGCTCACACCCCACACGGGTACACGACGTTACAACGGGTTCTCATTAGAATCCCTCAACACAAAAATGCACATCATTATACTTCACATGCAAACGACTCGAGACATTCTTGAAATGCATACATATTCACAATAATTTCCACAATCTAGGATTCACGCCATAAGGCTACCCACAACACATCGTATAATAGTGCACAAAAGCTATACGTTATATAACAAAAGCATATTGCACGATAACACCTCAATCGCACGCATTCACGACGGTATTAATTAGCACAGTAATACGGTTTCAATTTTCTGGTATAATTGAACCATATACAGACCTCAAAACTATTTTTCCTAGAAAGAACATCTCGTTAGTTTTCCAACGCTTCGAACGGGTGTCAAAACCGACTTACGGTTCAAGAGTTATGAATTTTTGAAGTTTTGCAAAAACCAGAATTTTTTCTCCTACAGCCCTACGGGTTCATGGTATTTCGTCCGAAAATCCGACCGATTCAATTATTTTCTTCGAAACAAACACATACTCATTCATACCAAACATATAGTAGTGATTTGGAACCATTAAACGTGAATTCTACGACTTTCGATTTCACTCCGAATCTTAAACTCTCAATTCTCCAAAAATGCAAAAACTTACAAACTCAACCAAATTCGATAAAACAAGCATACCCGATCACAGCCTAACATTACTCGACACATCTACACAATTTATTCCGACTTTCGTCCGTAAAAACATCGGTTTCTATCGACTTCTACCGTTTCGATCTAAAAGTGAAAACTATGGAAAACAAGCAAACATTCCAAGAAAACATACACATATACATACACAATCGAAATATAATTGAAACTTCTCACCCTTACCCGATTAATCGCGCTTTAAACGGATGAATTCCCGATTTTCCTCTTCTTTCTTTTCTTCCTCTTCTTTTCTCTTTTTCTCTTCTCTTTCTCTTTTTCTTTTCCTTTCTATCTTTTCTCTCTCCACTTTCTATTTATATAAAATATCTACTACCCAAATGACCAAAATACCCCTCAACTCAAATATCTCCCAAACGCTCTCAAAATGCGATAAAACTTAAACATACCGATGAAATATATTTCTGAAAATAAAAGTTGAAAAGAAATTATAATTTATTGCAAATATTTTACCTATCAGAGAAATATCCAATTAACAGGTAAAACTCATTTAATTTACACAATTCAAAAAAAGGCCAAAAACTCACTAACTTCCACCAGTGGAAGTTACCTTTAAAATCTGTCTGAAAATGCTTTTGGTTAGTTTTTACACTAATCTTCCACCAGTGGAAGTTACCTTTAAAATCTGCCTGAAAATGCTTTTGGTCAGTTTTTGCACTAATCTTCCACCAGTGGAAGTCAAGTGCAAAACGTGACATAACCAAAAAAGGCCAAAATAACACTAACTTCCACCAGTGGATGTTAGTTCAAAATGTGACATAACCAAAAAATGACCAAAATAACACTAACTTTCACCAGTGGATGTTAGTTCAAAATATGACACATTTATGCCACAAAACTCTCAATGCCCAAACGTGATGCATTAACATGAAACACAATAAATCACACAATTCACAAAATTTCACATAAATGGAATAATTAAATACGGTTAAATAAATCGAGGCGTTACACAACTTCCTCAGCTTTCTTAATTATAGAGACCAATCCTTCAGCATCCATAGCGAATAGATATGGTGATAAAGGATCCCCCTGCCTAAGCCCATGAGTAACTTGGAAATCACGCAAAGGGCTACCATTTACAAGCACCGACATAAAGCTATTGAACACTGTCTCCTCTATCCATCGCATAAACTTACTGCCGAACCCCATGCATTTCATTACCTGGCGAATATAAGACCATTCAATACAGTCGTATGCTTTCGCAAAATCGACTTTAAGGATTAAACTTTTATGGTTGCTCCTTTATGAATAATCTACAATTTCATTCAATGCAAGAACTCCATCAAGAATATTTCTCCCAGCTACAAAAGTTGTTTGTGAAGGGGATATTATCTTGTTCATAACTCTCTTAAGTCTACCTGCCAATAACTTAGTAATCACCTTATAAACATATCCCACTAAACAGATTGGACGGTAGTCATCGAGACTACATGGATTGTTATTCTTTGGAATAAGAACTAAAAAAGAAGAAGCTAGCACCTTTGGAAGTTTAGCTTCAACAAAAAATTCCTTAATACAACCTATAAAGTCGTATCCCACAATGTCCCAGCATCTTTGAAAAAATTCCAAATTGAAACCGTCGGGGCGTGGGCTTCTATCACCATTGCATTGAAATACTGCTTCTTTGATCTCTGCTTCTGTAAAATCTTCTTCCAACATGTTTCCGTCCAGTTCTGTTATTTTCTCGAAAAATTCAGACTTTATTCGAGTGAGAGGCCTATCTGATGAAGTTAGTCTCTTTTCAAAATGATATGTGATCGCTTTCTTTACCCCCTCAACATCTTCAACATTAAGAATTATATTTTAGAAAGATATTTGTTTGTCTATTGCAAAGTTATAAGTTAAATTTTAAAGTATTATTCTAACCATTTTATTTTAAGCAATGAATACTCATTTTATTTTTTATTTTTTATTTATAATTTTAATGGGATAAAATATTATATTATATATTTAGTTAAAAAAATAAGATAGGAGAAAAAAAGTAATGATTAATATATGAAAAATAAAATAGAGAAATCACTTGTGGAATATATAAATAAGTGTTTTATTTTAATAATTATGATTAGAACGTTACACATTACAAAACTATGGGTATATTTTAATAATTATATGGTATTGATGATGTGTCAATGAGTTTGGAAAGCAAATGAAAAGTTTGTTTTAAATTGTTTTATTGTTAATGAACAAATTGTCCACATATACAAAAAAATTGTTGTGGCACATTTTAGAGTTATAATTGATGATGTGTCGTTACAATATTCGATGCATTAGATTTAATATATATATATATATATATATATATATATATATATATATATATATATATATATATATATATATATATATATATATATATATATATATATATATATATATATATATATAAGATATAAAAGGATAGGATAAGATAGGATTAGGAACAAATGAATTAATGAAAGCCAATAATGTTAGTAGCTAGTACTAGTGACTAGTTTTCCAAATAAATGGGACCTAAGAGTGTTGTTGTTGAATATTTAGTAATGACTTTGATTGAGTCCGTATACTCCTTTTCAGCACAATATTACTATAAAACTTTCAATATCCCTTAGGTGTTATGCAGTAAAATCACCATTTAAAAATGGCTAATTCCTTTTCTCATTCTTACAAGAATTTTTTTCCTTGGATGGGACAAAAGGGGAGAATATATAGTAGTATTTAATAAAAAATTTAAACCCTTCAGATTTAATGTTTTTCATTTATAATTTAATGCATTTTTAAATTTGTTATTTTGGTTATTTTGCCTGAGTGACATAATTTAGTTTTCTTGAATATAGAACTAAGGGTGAGCTTACAAACCTCAACCTTAGACTATTAGATTCAGAGGGAGTATACAAATCTCAGTCTCTGATGTCGCTAAGAAAATTAAAATATTTTTTCTTGAATATAGTACTTAGGGGGAGTTTACAGAACTCAACCTTGAACTAATAGATTTATGGGGAGCTTACAAACCTCATACCATGATGTTTTCAGGAAAACTTTAATTTTCAAACAATGTTCTTTAAATACTTATGTTTGTCATCATCCAAAAGGGGAAGATTGTTAGAACAAGATTTGTTCATGACATATATCCTTTGGGTTTTGATGATAACAAAGTATTGAAAGAACAGTGGTGTTATCTAATATGTGTTCCAAATATGTAGGCTTTAAAGCTTAAAGAGAATACTCTCAAAATCTGATATAAGGACGCATTTGAGAGAAGTTGAGTTACTAGTCTCAGGTGGTTCATATTATGTAGAACACTCTATAAGTGATGTCTATCGTAGACTCTAAAGCTGATGGGCTCAACATCAGAAGAAGGAACATATTGTCTCTACACTTAGTAAATGTATCATCTCTCGGTGAACATTCAGAGTTAGTAGTAAAGCTAAAGTTATCCGTACTGCAGAAAGTAAGTTGTATTGTCAAATAAGTTTGTCAGTTATGGTCTATGTTCACAAGGCTCAAGAAGAGTAAAACCCATTTAACAACGGTTGAGAATGACATATAATGACGCGGGCGAAGGCGTTGTTATGTAGATTGTCGTTGTAAGTTAATTGTTTCTACAACAGGCTGGAAACCGTTATTGAAAGACAGGGCGCGAGCCATATATCACAACGGTTATGATAATAAACCGTTGTGATACATACACTTAGGTTCTGGGTTCGAAACCCATCAGCAGCGAAATTATATAAAACATAAATTGCTTATGATATCGGTTACAATAGATAACCGTTGTTGTAAGTACCCTAAGTTTATTATATTAAATGTAGATTGCTTATCTTCCAAACACCTCACTAAATAAATATACATGGATTCAATTTGATGAAGATGTCTATAATCTACAAATTAAAATGTTCTTGGAAACCAACTTAAACAAACCAATGTTATTTTCTGATTGCATTTGTCTCATTGTGCATTTCACGCTCTTTTACATATATTGTGGTTTATTGATCTGACTCCTTCGATATACCGCTATCTTCGATTATAGTTAAATTTCTATCAGATCAACAAGACATTGGATAATCTGCCTCATCTTTGATTTAACTATAATGGAAGACGGCGATGCATTTAAGGAGCCAGATCATTATACCATAATCTATATATAAAAGAACGTGAGATGAATGACGAGAGGCATGCAATCAGAAAACAACATTGGTTTGTTTAAGTTGGTTTTCAAATACAACTTAATTTGCAGATTATAAGTATCTATCTCAAATTAACTGAATGTATTTTAAGTGAGGGTTAGTGAAACAAAAAATCTACATAGAATATAATAAACTCAAACAACATTCTATACCAGATCCAGATATTGTAAACTGATATAATACGCTTGCTTCCACCAGAATCATCACCCTGTATCATCCCCTTAACCTGAAAGGAAACAAATCAAACTTCAAAAATGAGCATCCTCAGTTGAAAACAAACCCTAAAACCATAATCTAGTGAAGAGTAAAGAGAGGAACCGAAATAACACACCTTTTAATGAAACTAATCGCGGAACAGGAATCAATTATGATGGTGAACTAGTTTGGGAAGCAATGAAAAGAAATATAAGGAGGAAGAAGCTTACACAAAAGCTTCATACTTCTTATATTTCTTTTCATTGTTTCTAAAACTAGATAAAGCTTGCTCACAGTGTTGATTCTTCATTTACTAACATCTTGTTCGTGAAGCTATGAAGAAAAAGTACAAGGTGGATGAAGTTTCTATCATAGCTTCATGCTTCTTGTACTTTTTTCCATAGCTACGCAAACATTATGAAGTTTTCAAAGCATGGTCTTTGTTAAGGTAGTGAAAACGAATCTGAAAAAATGAGAACAATCAACAAAAATAACAATCCACAAATGAGATAATATGAAATATCTAACAATAGATGGATGAAGAAGAATACCTTAATGTATGAAGCACAAGATTCACGACTAATGGTGAAAACGAAGAGAAAAAATGGGTTCCAGGGTTTCACTTTGAAGGCAACGCGTTACTGTCAATTAAGTGAAAGTTATTTTGCTTATATATCGGTAAACTATTTCAAAACGGTTAACAATAACAACCGTATAGATAGGTATTTATTTATTATAAATATATCACTACGGTTAACCAGAATAACCGTAGTGATAACCCTTTTATCTGTGAATTTTAAAATAAATAAAAACCGTATAGATAGGTATTTATTTATTATAAATATATCACTACGGTTAACCAGAAGAACCGTAGTGATAACCCTTATATTTGTGAATTTTAAAATAAATAAAAAAGAAAAGGTGCGCCTTAACTTTTCACTTAATGCATCTGCAGTTTAAACATCAACAATGTAATTCACAATGCATCTGCAGTTTAAACATCAACAATGTAATTCAAACCCTAATTCAACTATTACATTTCATAACAAAGTAAACATTAAACATAAAGGAGACAAGAAAACATAACATCTTGATATTTCCAGAAAATATCTCTGATTTCAGTTTGTTCTTCAAATTCTTGTTCTTTTTCTTTAAATCCTCATACATAACCTTCAGATAGCCCACAACTTCCAACTCTGACTTCATAAGGCTCTCATCGTCATTTCCATCTCTTTCTCCCACGTCTTCATCCCATATGAACAAATTACATGTTTCATCGCTCCTCCAAAATGGACATCTCCAAAAAAGCCTTCCTTTATTTTGTCCCTTCTTGTATTGATACGAAACCATACGACCATCACAACCATAAAAATTTTCAGATCGAGATTTTACACTGGAAGAAGACGTAGAAACACCTTTGGATGATTTTGTCTTCAAATGTGACATTGCAACACCTTAAAGTAGAACACTTTCTTGTTGTTGTTGTCTTCTTCCCGACAATGGTGACGACGTTGGTGTTAGGGTTGTTTCGTCTTGTTTCTTTTTTCAGTGGATAAATTGATATATACTTGGTGTTTAAAATACATAAAAAGAAGCTTCAGTTTGTAGCAACGGTTTTAAGAAAAAGCCGTCGTGATATCCTTATTATTTTTTAGTTAAATATTAATAAAACTTAAAAAAAGAGCATTTCCGTCAAAGGGATAAACTATTTGAGGGCGATGAGGTTCGAACCCATGATAGCTAGATTGTATAACCACGGTTTTCATAACAACCGTTATTATACCCTTGAGATTTCTAATTAATATAATGTGCGCGCATCCAGTACACACTATAAGAACGGTGTATAGGATGTCGTTGTAAACCTGGCGTTGTTGTTTGACCGTTTTGTAGTAGTGAGTTACCATGGTTTATGGATATCTACTCTTAACAGATCTATAGTACAAGATCTTTTCGTGTATCTATCTTCAACGTCTCTTGTACTATGGAGAAACAAAGACACTTGTACACGTTATCTCTTCCAACGACTAGTCTTCTACAATTGTTATATAAGTAGCTGAAGATTCAATCTGGTTTTTCAACAAGGGAACAAGGAGAAATAGAGAAGGAAAACCAAGAAGGATATGAGTGTTTCACACATCTATCTGGATGGAGGAATAACAAGATCAACAATAAGAAACACAATCGAGTATGCATAAATTTTGTTATTTGTATAATTGTACAAAACATTAAGATATCTTAAAAATTGAATATCTTAGAAATCTTAAGTGCTTAAGGTCATTGTTATGGTGATTACCATGTACCTCTGATTTTGTATTAAGTACACCTTGTTCTCTATTCTTCTAAACATGTTGTTTAGTAGTTTAGATAAAGCCTTTTATGTGCTTGAGCATCAAAGTATCTTGCTAAGAAGCTTGAGCCAAGTAAGTCTCCTGCTATATTCTAGAGCATTAAAAGTCTTGATCAGTTCTTGATTAAGCAAGAAAGTCTTAGACTGTGAGTCTAAGTAGAAATCTTGTACTTGAGGGTATGAGTAGAAGTCTTGGATTCGTGGAACTCGAGCAAGGAAATCTTTATCCACAGGTGCTTATGCAGAAAGTCTTGGGTTCGTGGAACATGAGCAGGAAGTCTTGGGCTTAAGGGTCTGAGCAAGGAAGTCTTGGATTCGTGGAATCTAAGCAGGAAGTCTTGAACTTGAGAGGTTTAACTAGGAGGTCTTGGGCTGAGGGTTTGAGCAAAGAAAATTCTTATGTTTAAGTGCATAAGCAATTGTAATCATGATTTTATTTTAGTGAAAAATCTCTTGCGCTGCAAGTGGACTGAACAACTCTCAGTATGGGAGGAAGCAGGATAAATTTGTGTGTTATTTATCTTTTTTTCTTCTTCTATGAACATTCTGCTGCAACGAATTAATCAGAATTTGAACGTCAGTTTAGATTATGAACTCTGATCAAAGACAAAGTTAAGAAACGGAAAACACAATTCAACACCCTTCTTGTGTATTTTTCTCACCTTCACAGATCACAGAAAGCTAGAGAGTCAGAAAAATATATGATAAATAAGGATTAGAATTCCACGTTGATCAATCTTCTCAACTCGCTGAATCAAAGCAAAAAGGTGACCTTTGAATCTTCAAACACTTTCCATAAGGAGAGTATTGATAGATGATACCAATTCATCTAGCACGGGATATATTTCTATGTCTAATTCATTCACCTATCAAATCAAAATTGTTATTAATATAACAGATTCAAGATGATAACTTTCTTAAGCATATATGGCTAATAGCTTAAACAGCGGCTTCTTACGCATATAACAAGCTATATAGTTTGGAATTCTGAAATATAATTTTTTAGCTTAATCAGATTCGAAATGATAATTTTTCAATTTTATTTTGTTTAATAAATTAATAATTAAATAAAATTAAGGATTTATCTTAGTTCGATTTTTTTTATAAACAATTTTGTAAATAAAAAATTAAATATTTTCGAAACATTACTACCGTCTATCTTTCATTAATTAATTCATTTAGTAAAACAACTTAGTTTGAAAAAAATTTGATTAAAATTTAGTTTTAATTTTTTAATTAGTAATTATTAAATTAAAATTTGTGTTTTTAGTAAAAATAATAATTTTATAATTTTTTATTAAAATATTATTTATTCAAAATATAAATTTGTTCAATTTTTTAATGGATAACATATAGCCGTAGGTAAAAATAATTTAGATATACATAAAAGTAACATTTAGAGACAAAAATCAAGGCATCACTAAATATGAGTGTCACCATATATCATTTTTCTTGTAGTGAACTTTGCAAAATTATATGACGTTGCGTTACATGGTAATTGACATGACAATGCCACCTATACAAATTTGTAGGGGATCAGAAAACCCGAAAAAAATAAAATAATGTAGCTAAAAAATTGATTATTTTAAAAGAGATTAAAAATAAAAATAAAATTAAAATAGGAGGAGAAAAATGCATTTAAGCAATGAAAATATTGGGATGAATGATTGAAACTAAAACACAAGATATAAAAGGATAGGATAAGATAGGATTAGGAACAAATGAATTAATGACAGCCAATAATATTAGTAGCTAGTACTAACGAGTCTTGTGCTAAAAATTAAATTGAGGAATAGTAGTGCCTAGTTTTCCAAATACATGGGACCTAAGAGTGTTACATTGTTGAATATTTAAACCCAAATTTTAACATTTAGTAAATGACTTTGATTGACTCCCTATACTCCTCTTGAGCACAATACTACTATAAAACTTCAATATCCCCTAGGTGTTATGCACTAAAACCACCATCTAAAAATGGCTAATTCCTTTTTCTCATCCTTACTAGTTTTGTTCCTTGTTGCTCTTATGCTTACTCCTCAAGGGTTTGCTGAGAATTACAAGACTACTCCATCCCATAGGAACCCACATGTTATCCATTGTAACCCCCCAAGACGATATACGTCATGTTTATCCACCCCACAAATTGGAAAACACCCTCCTTATGGTAAAGTACCTCCTTCCAGCAGAAGATGAAATCCATTTCTAAAGCATGAATATAACAAGGAATATCAATATCTACTAAATAAAATGTCCTGGTTACCAATGCTTTTATTTATATCTTGTGTGCTGTATGTATGGCCAAGTAAAATCATATATATGATGTATCAATACATATATATAGAAATAAATAAAGTTTAAGATTGGAGATTGTATTTTATTGGTGTTGATTGTGTACTTGTTAGGTCAATATTGTATATTTACTAACTACCATTATTCGTTTTGGTATTTGAAAGTTTATAGTTGATCTAAGACAGCTTAAAAAAATTATTTAGAAAGAAGGCTATGACATTGATTTTTTTGGATAATCAATTACAAAGTATCAATTGTCTATTTATAGGTTCAAGTCATCAACCTCAATAGTGGTGAGTGTTTCTCTATTATTTTAGTTCTTTTTTGATGTTTCATGATATATTACTATCATGATAGTTCTAGGTTCTTCTAGCATTACCATAAAGACTATAGTTCTAGGTTATTCTACCATTTTCATACATGTTATATTTAAGAATATTCGAGAAATTTGTAGCAATTTCAACACTCTTCCTTGATGCAAATTTCTGTAACTACAAGCGTAGCTCGTAGTTGTGCAAACCTTGGTCTCGCCAACGCCTTCGTGAATATGTCTATAATTTGATTTTTTGTCCTACAGTAGTCGAGTTTGATCTCTTTAGTTGCTTCACCTTATCTGATAAAGTGATACTTGATTGCTATGTGTTTTGTTTACTGTAATGCACTGGATTTTCGCCATTGCAATTGCTTATTTGTTGTTGCAGTTGATTTTGGTATGATCATCTTGTTTTCTCCCATGTTTTCAAGTATCATGCAAAGCCATATAGCTTGATCCATTGCTTTAGCAGCTGCGACATACGCTGCTTCTGATGTTGATTGTGCAACTGTAGCTTGCTTCTTCGACGCCCAAGAGAAAATTTCTGATCCTAGTGAGAAAGCATAGCCAGAGGTGCTCTTTATATCATCTACCAAACCTACCCAATCACTGTCGATGTTGCCAACTAATCTTGAGTCGGTTTTGGTAGTGTACCATATATCGAACTCTTTTGCTCCTTGTAGAAACTTCAAAATTATTTTTCTTATTCCAAAGTATATTTGACATGGGCATTGCATGAATCTTGATAGAAGACTTGTAGCATACATTATGTCTGGTTGTGTAGTTTTTAAATATAGTAGATTTCTAAATAAACATATGTATATGGATGCATCAACTTCTGGTGCTCCATCATCCTTCTGAAGTTTCTCATATGTTACGAGTGGAGTAGCATCAAGTTTACAACCGTACATCTTGAATTTCTTAAGTAGGTGTTCTTTGTATCTCTTTGCAAGATGAATATCCTGTAATTTCTCTGACTTACCTCTATACCGAGGAGGCAACTCATCAAACAATGTTCAGTTATCTCAAAGGTCTTCATCATGTCTTTTTAGAACTCTATCATCATCTTAGTATTATTTTTCGTGTAGATAAGATCATCTACATGTAGAGAGTAAGAGAGAGTACTGACCTTGAGACTTGATGTATAGTCTAGGATCGCTCTTTCTCCTCTTGAATCCTCGATCCATGAAAGATTGATTGATTATGGTATATCATTCTTGAGGTGCTTGCTTCACACCATAGATTATTTTTCTAAGTCTTAACCCGTTTCTTTCTTCACATTCGGATATGAATCCTCGTGCCTACTAAACATAGATCCCTTCTTCCAGTATGCCATTGAGGAAGGCATATTTGACATCTAGTTGATGGATAATCCATCATTTTTGTGTCATAAGAACTATTATATCTCCAATGGTATTAAGACAATTTATTGGTGCAAATGCCTCACTGTACTTAATCCCGAATTGTTGTGAGTGACCCTTTGCTACTAGCCTCGCCTTGTGTTTTTGTACGGTGCCATCAGGGTTGAGCTTTGTCTTATAAACTCACTTAACCCAATGAAATCTTTTCCAAGGAGACGATTTACTAACTCTCATGTGTTGTTTTTCTCGATCATCTTTATCTCTTCTTCCATTGTCTTGGCCCATACTTTCTGCTTTAACGTTTCTTCAAAGCTTCCAGGTTCAAGTGTGGCTAAGTTGCAGATTTCGTATTTTTCCACAAAATATCTTACTTGTCTTGGAGTCACTACTACAAAATAAGCCTTTCGTAAAACCAATATTACGACAACCATAGTGTTAGCCGTGGTAATAGATAAATCCCGGGCGCATATTTTTTATTTATTTACTAGATGACATGTCACAACGGTCAAAAGTAACAACCGTAGTGAAAAGTACACATAGTGAAATGGTTCGAATCCCATCACCATCAATTAGCCATTTCTCATGATAAAAAAAAGTATTGACCATGTATATCACCACGGTTTTTATTTCCAACAGTGATGAAATGTGATATTTATTTATATATAAACGAAATTATCTATCGCTTAAGTACATAACAGTCGTCTCTCTTAAAACAAAACCCTAACAACTCTTTCATTCTTCTCTCAAAACGAAACCCTAACAACTTTTTCACTCGTCTCTCTCATATGGAAACTACAAAACGAAACCATAACAACAAATCTTAGCCAATGGGTATTTACAGGTTTGTTTTCTCTGTAGTTTTTTCTTCAAAATCTGTTTCAATAGCTTATTTCATGATGTTTTAACTTTCTTCTTTTTTCGTCTTGTAGGTGTGTATGCTTATTGCAATAAAGAGGACGAAGATAAATTTAGCCTGACAAACTTGTGTCAAAGATCCAGAATGACATCTATTCAAAATATACACAAGTTTTCTGGTTTAAATTTATCTTCATCCTTATTTCACTGTTGACACGCCATTATGGGACTTGACATGTATGGTATGTTTCTGAAGCATTTTATGCCTTGATATGTTTGTTGTATCGTGTTTGTTGGTTATTATTTGTTGTTGATAAATGTTTTTGATGAATGTTGTTGTTAATGTTTGTTTAAAATATGAGTTTATTATATATTATGTGGTTTGAGTGTTTTTCCAATCCCTTATTGAATATATAACTTCGTAAACCACATTACAAAATTATGATCTGATAGATAAAATGGTATAGAAAATATGTACACATTCAATTCTTGACAATTATGTTTCACACTATTAACCTCATGTTGTTCTTTGACCATTAGACCTTGGTTTAGTGATTGTAGATCTTCAACCACTCCTCTGTCCACCTCTAATTTTTTTTGCAAAGTAAATAATATTTTACAAAAAGAATTAGTGTGAAGGCAGGGGTTGTTGAAGAACAAGGATCATTAAACCAAAATCCTACTGTTAAAGAACAAAATACGGATAAGGAGTTGAAGAAACCTTGCCAAGCATTAAACGTGTACTTATTTTTTTAATATAACTTAATTTGTCATATTATAATGTTCTAGTGCAGATTGAAAGGTTATATGTTTAGCGAGCATTGGCAAAATAAGCACTCCACATAATTTATAATAAACTTAGAGCTATATTTAACAAAGGTTGTCTAGAATAACCATTGTTAAATATGTTGCATTTTAATATACCACAACGGTTTTTTAAAGTAACCATTGTGGTAGGTTGTGCGCTACATGGTAGGTTTGTGTGTCACAGTGGTTGGACCTGCATGGTGGTATCATTTTTCCAACTGTTGTGGTATGGGTTTTCCATAGTATTGTGTAAAATATGGTGATGATAGTTCTTGCTCTTGTTGTTATGGTTGAAGCGATGGAGATTTACCTAGGTCTTTTACCTCAGGTTCTTCTTGAGGAAGTTGAGCTGGTATAAATTTATTGTTCTCCACTTTTTCGTTATCTAAATTCCAAGAAGCATTCTCATCAACTTCAACATCTTGACTGATGATGAGTTTCTTAGTTCTCAAGTTGTAAACACAATAGCCCTTAAATACTGAGTTATACCCCTAGGAGGACACCTCCTATAGTCTTATCTTCAAGCTTGTGCCTCATCGCGTCTGGAATATAAATATAGTATATAGATCTAAACAACCTTAGGTGATTTGCTGATGGCATCTTCCCGTACCAATATTTAATTGGAGTCTTATCTTGTACTGCCTTAGTTGGACAATTGTTGAGTATGTAAACAACATTGTAGACTGCTTCAAGCCCGAAAGGCAGTCCCTTCTCCTTGAGCATCGATCTAGCCATCTCCATAATTGTATGATTCTTTCTCTTAGACACACAATTTTTTAGAGAATATGGGACTGTAAGTTATCGCTCTATGCCTTCTTCTTCGCACAATATGTCAAACTTGTGGAATGTGTACTCTTTGTCATGATCACTTTTTAGTACTTTTATTCGTTTTCCACATTGATTTTCAACAAGGGCCTTGAACTTTTTGAATTCTCCAAAGACTTTTGATTTTTGTTTTAGGAAATAGACCCATGTAATTCTAGAGAAGTCATCAATGAAGAGTATAAAATACCTGTTGTTCTCATGTGATGGCGTCCTCATCAATCCACATACGTCAACATGTATTAGCTCTAACAGTTTTTTCGTTCTTCATGCTCTGCTTGTTGAGAACGAAAATCGGTGTTGCATACCGAGGATACACCCTTCACATACTTCATTGTTCTCGTTTATGCTTGGAATATCTCTCATCATGTTCTTCTCATGAAACAACTTTAAGGCATGTGTGTTGAAGTGGCCAAATCTTCGATGTTAGAGCCATGAATCATTAACTTGTACCTTTATGTCAATATTAGTTGCATAATTCAAATCGACCAGGAATCTTCTATTACTCTTATCCATTTTTATTTAGGCTATCTCAACGATTTTATTTTTGTTGTCTAAGATTTTGCATACACCTTTTTCAAAGTGAAGTGTGTAGCCTCTCTCCATCATTTGGACAATGCTTAGAAGATTTTCTTTTAAAATGAGAACTAGTAAGACATCATGGAGAAGTCACATACTTTTATTTATGGCCACCATGATAGTTCAATTTACTTTTGATTCAACCACACTTCCATTTCCCAATGAAACTTTGATAGACTTGTCAATGCTTTTTAAAATAGTCTCATCAGTGGCCATGTGATTGCTGCATCCACTTCCATTTGAGCTTTGACTGGAAGACATTTTCAAGTGTATCTTCTTTACGTCTATGCAGTCTTTGCTCATATATTTCAGGAGAGTCCACTAGTTTTGTCATTGGTAGAGTGGAGAAATCTTTGGTTTCCTCAATCGTTGTCACAATTGGGTCAAACTCTGGGGGCATAGTAATTAGAATTTTCTCATCAGTTTTATTGTCAAGAATATCTTCCCCAAAAGCTCTCATTTGATTAATTATTTCTTTAATTTTAGAATAGTAATCTTTAACTGTCTCAAACTCCCTCATATTCAATAGTTCAAAATCTCTTCTTAGACATTGAAGTTTAATGACACATATCTTGTCGCTTACATGAAACTCATACTACAACGCGTTCCACGCTTTTTTGCTAGTCTTAGCTCCCATAATTCCTAAAAAAATTGCATCGGTCACCACTTGTTGTAAGGTGAACAATGCCTTTGAATTTTTTTCTTCAACTTTTTTTCTTGAGCTGCATTAATAATTATAGTATTCGCTGGAGCGATGGAGACTTCTTCTACTACGTCCCATAAATCTTGAGATGAAAAAAATGTCTCCATTTTAACATGTCAGAAATCATAATTTTCACCATTAAAAATAAGGATAAAAGTGGATGATGATTGGGTGTTGTTATCGATAGCTTAGGAAAATGATTTGAGTGACTTAATAGTACAAGGAAAATTTTTTGAAGTAGTAAAGAAGATTTTGGAAGAGTATGTAGGTAATATTTGAATAGTTTATAGTTGATATAAGATACACTAATATAAAATATACCTTTGGTAATACTAAATTACAACGGTCTGACAGTTAACCGTGGTAATACCCCATTTTAGGATGCACTTTGTTTATTTCTATATATGAAAAAACATTGAATTATGGTCAAAATATTTAATATTGATTATATATTCATGGAGTGATAGGGTTCAAATCACAGCTCCAACAATTTTCTACTTTTTCGTTACATCAAGTGTTTTCCTTATAATATGATATATATATATATATATATATATATATATATATATATATATATATATATATATATATATATATATTAAAATTAAAATACATTTCACAACGGTTGTTAATGTAAACTGTTGTGAAAGACATTACATTTCAACATGGTTTTTCAATACAATCGTGGTGAAATTGTTTACCCATATATATACGAATTACCTCTCGCTTCATGAAAGTATCGTCGTATCTCTCATTGCAAAATTCTAGCACACATTTTCTCTCTTCTTCTTCATCATTAGCTTTCGTATTTTGTAATATAGCCTCAATCTTGTTCTTCATACATAAATATATTCTTCTTCTTCCTTAATACAATATTTTATAAAAGACTCTTTCGCGTACCACTATGGTTGGAACATATAACTGTGGTGAAATATTAAAACGCAACAATGACTTTGCTGGGATTCGAACCCAGGACCAATAAATTATTTCACCACAATTTTTTTTCTTTACCCGCTGTCATACTTAGCGTGCTACCTTTTTTTATAAGCAACGTAGTGCGCTACCTAACTTATAACCACGGCCACTCGCCCGTTGTGAAAACCAGCATACATACAATTACACACTACCTAACAACGAACGTGAAACCGTCATTATACGTGTTTCACAACCGCCACTATATGGGTTTTCTGTAGTAGTGATAGTTTTATAAAATTAGTTATAAAGAAGGCTATCACATTGATTTATTGGATAATTAATTACAAAATATCAATTGCCTATTTATAGGCTCATTCACCAACCAGTCAATGGTGGTGAATGTTTCTACATTATTTTAGTTCTTTCTAGATATTTCACGATAGAGTAGTATCATGATAGTTCTAGGTTCTTCTAGTATTACCATACACACTATAGTTTTAAGTTCTTCTACCATTTTCATACACATTGTATTTAAGAATATTCTAGAAATTTATACAATTATAACAATTTGGTCAAATTAATTACAATATTGGACTGATTATTAATGATTAAAGATATGATTTTAAAACAATGTGTTTTATTAATTTTGTAAATGATTTATTATTTGAGAATGAGAAATAATCGTATACTTTATATTTAAACAAATTTGTTGCATCGCAAATAATCATATGCTTTATACTTTATATTACATATATCCTTCCATATTTCTGATAGTGAATTGTATGAATTAATTTCATCAGATGTGTTGCAACGCAAAAAATACAAGCCAGGAGCGTTCGTGCGTTTGTGGCATGATTGAACAGAGTCGTCACCGAACATTATTTATGCAAGTCATAGAGATCCTCGCATGTAGAAAATTGCATGTAAACTATATAAGATTTCAGTTCATTTTATTTTTTAACTTTAAATGAAACAGTTATGTAAGGCATGCTTAAATGTAACTATATGCCATTTTGCAAAGTAGTATAAAATCAGAAGAGTATTTCTTTGATTATATTTTCACTATACATTTTCCATTAGGTATATGGAGCCACCCATAAAAGGCAAGTATCCAAAATCATGCAATCGATGGTGAGAAACTGTCTACCAAAGTTCTCTAAAAAAGAATCAAAGCAACTTAAGGGCACCTTTGATTTACTACGCCTTAACCGTTACTTAATAGATTTATTACTCGATTTCTTATCTAGAATTTTGATCCTATTTTCTAAAGAAAATCAATATTGATCCTTGTTTTTTTTATAAGCAAATTCATTAATAGGAGATTAAGGAAATCTCAGACCAAAGAGCTACAACCACCAATAAAAACAAAACAATTATAGAAAATCAAACGGGAACTTAAACCAATCATACAACCTACACTTCTTACTATCCTCTTTACCTAGAATCAACCAATTCCACGAATTGATTTTGATTTTGTTGACAACGTCATCAACATCAAGCAAGGCATAATTGAACAATATATTGTTCCTAGACCTCCAAACATTCCAGCAAGTTATGAACCAAATAGAATTAATCTTTTCCGCTTTACAACAGCCTCTAAGACTCATGTACCAAACCTTAGCATGGCGGCTACAACAAGATTCCGATATATTTCCTATATCTGTCCACTCACAAATCTTGTTCCAAACCACGATAGATTTGAGACACGAGAAGAATAAATGAGAGGTGTCCTCTAAGTGGCGGAAACAAAACACACACACCTTATCGTGCTCATTAACAATTAACCTTCTAGCCAGCAAATTAGATCTTGTTGGCAATCTATCTAATGCCATCCTCCAACTGAATATTTGGAGTTTCACCGGAATGATCGACTTTTGTTGTTCCTCCTACTTATCAAGTTACCTCTTGGGAGATGCTTCTAGTATTTCCAAAAAAAGCGGGAACTTCCAAATGTTATGAATGTTGTAGAGACAACTAATAAGTTTGATCTTCACTCTCTCCATCAGCATCACAGGTAAACTTGATTTTTTTCTCTTCAGTGTTCGTACTTTTTCACTACTAAAAAATATATTTTTCACAATGATTAAAATAATGAATTCACCATTGTTGATGGTCTGTGGTAATAAAGGGTGTGATAGAAAATGCACTACTTTTCACTACAAACTATTGGTCGTGGTTGAAACTGGATATCATGTCACTTTTCACCGTGGTTGGATTATCCCACCGTAGTAAAAAGTGAAAAAAGACATCAGTTTAATACCCAACAATAGTATTTTAGCGCTTTTTAAATGATGTGTATCAGCCCTTTCCACCAGGGTTGTTACGTATAACCGAGGTGATAAATAGATGTTTCTCCATGTTGGAAGAACATATATTTTCGTTGTATTATGATATTAGAGATGTATAATTTTTCACATTGAACTAATATACATAACACAATAATACCATTACAACAAAAAAGCTATTTAATAGCGTTTTTTTTGCTTTTTGATAGCGCTTAAAAGCGCTATTAACCAGCCTGCTATTGTAAATATTTTCGTTTGATAGCACTTTAAAAGCGCTATTATAGTACAGGTAATTAATAGCATTTTTCAAAAAGCGCTATTATAGTACCGGTATTTAATAGCGTTTTTCCAAAAGCGCTACAGAAGTAGACATTTTGCACTTTATAATACGTATTTTGCTTTGATTTTGATAGCACTTTCAAACAAAGCGCTATTATAAGGCACATGTTTGATAGCGCTTTTCCATAAAAGCGCTATTATATTATGTTTCATTAATAGCACTCTCTCTACAAAACGCTATTGTAGTACACTTTTTTTTTTTACAAAATCATTCTTTTGATCAATGTATATATATATATATATATATATATATAGCATTTGCATTTTACGACATAAGAATTCATAAAAAATAATGATTATAACCAACTAAAATATTTGAAAATGAATTAAAACCACTTATTCAAGAACAAATGTGATACCATATATATCTACCACTGCCATAATTTACAAATTAATAACAATTAAAATTACATTACATATGCTGAAAAATCAGGCTTGTCTTAGAATTATACATCAACAATTGTATTAGAATTAAATTACATTCATTTACAAAATTTGTTAGCCAAGAAAACCAAGAGAATAATACATCACATATGCCGAAAAAATATCAAATCTACTCACCAAATGATAACTATACAATTTCGGCTAAAAAATTAATAGTATTCAATTCACAATTGAAACTTAAAGCTTAAACAACAAGAAAATTCCGGAGTTAATTATCAAACAACAACAAACACAAATATGGTTTAGTTTGTAAAGCCATCCCTCCATCTATAATGCTTAAATATATGATCACTGCATTAAGAGCAACAACACATCATGCACAAAAGCAATACTATAAATTACATCCTTTTTTGTGATTGTTGCTACAACCTAGTATATTTTCAGTTCACTTACTCAAGAGCTACACACATATGCTTACCTACGAGCTTATTTCATACCAGCAACAACATCACTTGAAATTTGATTACATTTGTCCAATGGAGAGGCAACTCGCTTTTCTTTGACAACCCTTTTCGCCATCCTCCGCTGCTTCATTCTCTTGGCGTTAGCACACATAGTTTCGTCACCTAAATCAATTTCATTCAGGGAGAACAAAACACAACCTCTTTATATTAATAGTAGTTTCAAATTTGGGAATTGTTAAGATAGAAAAGTATCACATTTATTTATTTTTTGAAAAGGCCAAATTTATTTATCAGAGCACCAGAAATGCTATCAGAAACACAACTATCAATACAAAAGAAACTACAAGAATTAAACCTCCAGATCCAATGCCAATGCCCCAGACTAATAGAAAACACCCGCCACTGGACAAAATAAACTCCAAAACTAAACCAGCAACACACTAATCAAAGAGGCCCTCCCTAACAGTAAAGATTTGAAACAACATACGATCGGCTGCTACCAACAGACTAACACCTGCAGATGCTAAAAAACAACAATGAACTCCACTCCGCTTGCTGATTCCGAACCCAGCACATGCTGATGCAAATACTCATCCAAACTGCTATAGATTTTGGAAAACCAGCAACCAACCCCTTCAGAGAAGCTCCTGAACTAAGGACCGACGAAACCAACAGAAACCGACTCCACCGCCTCCAGATTACTCAAAAACTGAACAACAAGGAATCAAATAAAAGACCATGCATCAATTACAGAACAATTGGAAGGCAAGCTTGATCCACCACCAGATAAACCTCACTAATTACTATGAAAGCAATGCTACCAATGGAGGACCGATAACTAAACCAATGCTTCAGCCACTACAGAGGTCCACTAAACAGCCCGATGAACTCCACCTGGCTATAAAACTCAAGACACAAATGGTAAAAACCATTCTCTAAACCTCCAGCTCCAGCAAACCACCTCTGAGAGCCATGCTAGCAACTAAGCCAGCACATCCTCCAATCTCACCCGGATAGATTCTATCCAAAGTTTTATGTTTGAAAATTAGACAAAACTTTGGTAAAAATCGACATCTATATCTTTACGTAGCATCTGTAGGTCCTCCGCATCATAATGACTAAGACAATCAATTGAAACGTGTTAATTTAACAACACTGTAAAATAAACATAAAAGCATATTCAATAGATTCATCATTGGATAACCTTTCTTAGAAGCATTTGATCGAACAGGTGGATGACCATTATCCCTAGCCTGTGTTGTTCGGGTTGGAGGCATCAACGGCCCAATTAACTTTCCACGGATGATGGATTCTTCCTTTATCTTCTTCTTACGAATTTTCTTTCATTGAGCTCTAGTGAATTTCTCTGTCTCATAACCGCGTTCTCCTTCTTCGCAGCTTGTTGAGGCATTTTTACAGTCATCTAAAGTGCCTGACATTACCAAAAATGTTTCAAGATCATGAGAATTTTTAGAGAGTTTCATTTGGAGTTTGAAATCGAACCTGAAATAACGTTGGTGTAAGATTCCAACTCGATCAAGTATTTTACTGGTTCCAAGTCCTGTTCATGCTAAATGAAGAACGATAACAATGTATTAACGATCAAATTATTAGAGAAAGAAAGAGAATAAGGAAAAAAATATAATACATGCGGAGATGGAGGATATAGTGTGTTAACAATTGCTTCGTTAAAGTGGCGTTTTCTCTCGTCTCGTTTCATGAAAACGAAGATGAGATTTATGGATATAACAATATCAATAACAGTTTGTTTAATTTTGGTTTGTGCGACATTACACACTATTCAGAGTCATGGATGGTTTAAACCCTTTGGTCATGAATGGTTTAAACCTTTGGTGACTCATCATGACATTTATCTGGGACACGACAAAGCAGCTGCCAAATTACAAAATGGAATTTACAGGAGAAAGATTGCCATTGTGAGAGGCAACAAATCAAGCTTTGGTTTGGAGAATGTACTTTATTGTTCAAGCAGAACATAATAGAATAACAACACCAAAATCAAAACTAACAAAAGCACTGATAAAGAAAATCCCTACAAATATAGGTCCATCCATTTTATCTACCTTAAAATAACTGCCTTGATTAGATGGAATCCTACCATCATCACATATTCCACTCAAAGACTCCAAGCATAAATCTGGATTGCCAGCAAATGAACCGGGAAATCTTCCATACCCTTGCTTCTCAGGAACATATCCAGAGAAATAATTGTAAGACAGATTCCAGATGGTTAGATCTTGAAGGCTGGAAATGTTTCCCGGGATATGTCCCGATAAGGAATTATGCGACATATCTATGGCTTTCAAACTTTGCATTTTCTGCAAGCCAGGAAGCTGTCCATTGAGAAAATTGCCCGACAAATTCAGATATTCTAGACCAGCTAAGCCAAATATGCCCCTTAGAATCTCTCCACGCAACAAGTTATTGGATAGATCGATTCCAAACATTGATGAAAGATCGTATGTGAAACTGAATTGGTTGTTATCAGAAACAACTACTGAAACTCTTGGTCCAACCCTTCTCACATCAACCAAAGGCTCTTCTTTAACATCCTTTGTGTTAAACAATAAGCTACTCTTCCAATTAATATCAGGTATAAAGCCAGAAAACATGTTGTGCGACAAACCTATTGTTGCTTATATCTAGTATCCTCAAAGTGAGTGGAATATTACTGTGTTTAAAAACTAACCTCAAGAGATTGATCTAGTTTTCCAGCCAATGCCATTAGTAAGGTAGTTTTCCCACAGCTAGGTGGACCCAGAAGAAGAGTAAGCCTGCATTAAGAGCCATATTTGATGAGTTAACGTTTAGCAAACCGGTTCGTTTTTTATTTTAAGCTTCATCATTTTGTTTTTTCTGTCAAATAACCATATCCATGCCAGAGTGTCTTATGAATCCTTTTCTATTTGTGATTGTGAATACCGAATTCCTGTGAATATGAGTGCATCCTTGTAAAATATTCACTTACCTTGTTGGCTTTATGACACCACTGACATCTTTCAGAATCCCCAACTTGGCTTCCATAGAACTGCATGATATAGTCTTCACTAAAC
Organism: Lathyrus tuberosus; assembly: GCA_022829125.1. Classification (NCBI taxonomy): domain Eukaryota; kingdom Viridiplantae; phylum Streptophyta; class Magnoliopsida; order Fabales; family Fabaceae; genus Lathyrus; species Lathyrus tuberosus. Next base: position 1,974,094 of record JALAZF010000428.1, read on the forward strand.
CCTGTTCGAATCACAAGTTAGTCCTGTTTGTGTGTACAAATAAGATGAGGCAGTAACAAATGTAGGTTGTGGTACATATAAATAGAAAGAGAGATTGAAGGAGGCATACTTACTGAAAATAAGCTAAAAAAAGAATTCCATAGAGTAGGAAGTGACTTCCCTTGAACAACCTCATATTCTGCTTCTACATTCAGGTTCTTGTACCTTACCTCCACACTCGGTAACTTCACATTTACTCTGAAAACAAACCAATATATCAGCACATTCATCAAAATAATCCACTAATATAAACTGAAATATAACCCCCTTCCTTCTTTTAACTGAGTGCCATAAATGTAACAAAAGTGCTTATCATATAAGTGCTTATGTATAAGCTATTTCTAATAAAAATAGTTACAAGTTATTCCGAAGTATTTATTATGGAAATAAGCTAAAAACAGCTGGTGCACATGTCAGAATCTATTTTCATAAGCTCTCTCGAATAAGTAAATCAATCTAGTCCAAAATCTATTCAATTCCAGAATTGGATACCAAAAATACCATAGTCAGTTGTGAATACTCCACTCAAACAAAATGTCAACCCTAATTTGTTAGTAAAACAAAAACAACTTATTTTGCAGCATGATCTATCTAGGCCAGTGTAAACAAATTACCTTTCCATCCTTTCCCTAAGTTTCTGCAACAAGTTGAGATTATCAATCTCAATATGCTTGATGAGCTTATCAATAAACAAACACTTATCAACAACTCCAAGTTTAGTAACATCAACAACCCTTTTACTACTACTTCTTTGCCATCTACTACCACTCTCCTCCTGAGTGATTTCATCAACAAAAGAAGTTTTGATCCTTTTGAAAGTTGGTAGTTTCTCTATAGCAGCCCATTTAGATTGAAGCTCTCTGTCTTCCTCCACAAATGAATCTGCATCTCTGTCAAAAGTCACAACATGACCTTGATTTCTTCCTCTTGGAGTTAACTCCATTACTAATCTTTACTTCAATCAGCAGCTACTGAAGTGAAGATTTTAAACTGTACAAATCACAAACATGTGGTGTGCATAGTTTCAAATAGAGATTTTGAAAGGGGTTATGAAGGTTGTTTCAAAAGCAGACACTTGTTGAGAGTGACACTTGATTAAGAAACAAAACCTGCAAGCTTTTCGACTCCGTGATTTTCAAAGGAATTTCACCAGAGAATTGATTGTGAGAAAGGTCAAGAAAAATTAGGCCATGTTTTTCTGTGGTCTCTGCAATTTTACTAGGAATAGGACTAGACAAATCATTATTACTCAAGTCCAAAACAACAAGTTTCTCCGAGAACATAATCCTTGAATATATTCTATACTTTAAATGGTTCCTTGATAGATTCAAATGAGTCAAAGCTTGAAAGGGAGCAATACAAGAAGGTAAACCCCCCACAATAGAATTGTTAGACAAATTCAATACAGTTAGCGACTGAACCGAAGCTGCAAAACAAGGCAAAGTACCTGTAAACTGATTGGAAACAAGGTTGAGGATAACCACATGTTGTTGAAAAACAACAAGATTACCAGACAATAAATTTTTTTTAAGGTCCATATACTTCAGAGACTTCAAGTAAAGTAAACTCTCAGGTATACCTCCACTGAATGAACAGAAACCAAGATTAACTCTTTCAAGATTTGCAGAGAAGTTACCTATCCAGAAAGGAAGTGAACCTCCCAAGAGAGGATTCTCATTCAAAACAAGTTCAGTCAGAAGCTTAAGCCTCATGAAAGAATTCGGTATTCCACCATGAAACCTGTTGTGACTAAGATTAATAACTATAAGGTTAATTAAGTCCCCAAAACAAACAGGTAGAGGGCAAGTGAAATTATTGTGTGAAAACCAGAATTTTTTCTCCTACAGCCCCACAGGTTCATGGTATTTCGTCCGAAAATCCGTCCGATTCAATTATTTTCTTCGAAACAAACACATACTCATTCATACCAAACATATAGTAGTGATTTGGAACCATTAAACGTGAATTCTACGACTTTCGATTTCACTCCGAATCTTAAACTCTCAATTCTCCAAAAATGCAAAAACTTACAAACTCAACCAAATTCGATAAAACAAGCATACCCGATCACGGCCTAACATTACTCGACACATCTACACAATTTATTTCGACTTTCGTCCGTAAAAACATCGGTTTCTATCGACTTCTACCGTTTCGACCTAAAAGTGAAAACTATGGAAAACAAGCAAACATTCCAAGAAAACATACACATATACATACACAATCGAAATATAATTGAAACTTCTCACCCTTACCCGATTAATCGCGCTTTAAACGGATGAATTCCCGATTTTCCTCTTCTTTCTTTTCTTCCTCTTCTTTTCTCTTTTTCTCTTCTCTTTCTCTTTTTCTTTTCCTTTCTATCTTTTCTCTCTCCACTTTGTATTTATATAAAATATCTACTACCCAAATGACCAAAATACCCCTCAGCTCAAATATCTTCCAAACGCTCTGAAAATGCGATAAAACTTAAACATACCGATGAAATATATTTCAAAAAATAAAAGTTGAAAAGAAATTATAATTTATTGCAAATATTTTACCTCTCAGAGAAATTATCCAATTAACAGGTAAAACTCATTTAATTTACACAATTCAAAAAAAGGCTAAAAACTCACTAACTTCCACCAGTGGAAGTTACCTTTAAAATCTGCCTGAAAATGCTTTTGGTCAGTTTTTGCACTAATCTTCCACCATTGGAAGTTACCTTTAAAATCTGCCTGAAAATGCTTTTGGTCAGTTTTTGCACTAATCTTCCACCAGTGGAAGTCAAGTGCAAAACGTGACATAACAAAAAAAGGCCAAAATAACACTAACTTCCACCAGTGGATGTTAGTTCAAAATGTGACATAACCAAAAAATGACCAAAATAACACTAACTTTCACCAGTGGATGTTAGTTCAAAATGTGACACATTTATGCCACAAAACTCTCAATGCCCAAACATGATGCATTAACATGAAACACAATAAATCACACAATTCACAAAATTTCACATAAATGGAATAATTAAATACGGTTAAATAAATCGGGGCGTTACAATTCTCCCCCACTTAGAAATTTTTGTCCTCGAAAATATACTGATACGAACAACCCGGGATACGACTCTCGCATCCGACCAACAAACCAACATGCCAACCAAAGGCATACTACGAATACCACAAACTGACAAACCACCTTGCTAACAGCAACTACAACAACGACACGACAACGACCACAACAACGACAAGATGCAAAGCCCATACAATGCACTTAACGACCAACTCACGACTCAAAGGAATACCCAAGTTACGAAAACACACAGGTTCACTCTTGAACCAGAACACAACAAGAACACAAGTTCCACAACACAACATCGATCAAACAACCTCTACAAAACCAGAATACCAAACATCCTTGTCATACAACAACGTTACAACAATGCTACGATTCACCAATCGAACATACGACCAAACATCCATCTACATAGTAGCCCATGAATCCTATTTAAACCTTTCACCTAACACTTCCCTTCTGGAACGTCCAATGGCCTCCTCATTCCTACATGTTTCCAATGTTCAACCTATGAGCTCTTACCAGTCCCACACGCATATACGAATCATGTAACCTCACGCTTCCGTTGCACGCTCTGATTACTCGTCACCATCAAAACTACCAATTTCACGTCCAAAGTCTAACTCTTTCTCATATTCACCAAAAATCACTGTTCACTTTTAATATATCCAACTTCCCACTCTACTGTGTTATCTCACACACCAGACACAAGTCTCTGAACTGTTCAAATAATTTTAATTCTCTGACCATCAAAACAGACTTACATAAAAACTTTCGGCTTAACTCGTCAGACACAACCTTAGCTTTACCAACAGGCTAATTCCAACTACAATCATAACTCATCATAAATTCTAACCATCCTTGTTGTCTCATACTCTATTCTTTCAGATCCACCAAGTACTCTAAACTCTTGCGATTACCAAACACTCCGAACCTTAGAACCATAAAGACAATACTTCCAAATTTCCAACACCAAACCACTGCAACCAATTCCAAATCCTAAATAGTATAAATCCTTTTAGGAATCCTCAATGGTAGTAAAGCATAAGCCACGACTTTACCCTCTTGCATTAACACACTGACTAAACTCATCAAAGACACATCACAATACCTCACAACGATTCATCAGGATCACGCAGAATCAAAACTGGAGTCGTAGACAAATTCCACTTTAACCCTCTTAACTTTCCTCACAATGAACATCCAAAGCAAACGACTCACCCTTTGCAAGTCCACCGAAGTAACAGAAACGCTAAATTGGAAAAACCCTCCATAACCTCCGGTAATAACCAACTAATGTCCAAAAAGCTTCTAATCACCTTAACCAACTTCGGAGCTTCTCATTGTAGAACTGCATCTATTTCCGATGAATCCTTAACCATACTCTCATCTGAAATAACATATCCAAGAAAACTAACCTTTTTCAACCCAAATTCTCTCTTGAATAACTTCGCATAAAACTTCGTCTCTTTTAACACTTGCAATTCAATTCTCAACCACTCTACCTGTTCTTCCTCGGAGTTTACAATAGATCCGAATATCCTCAATCAAAGCCATTACGAACTTATCCAAATAAATATGGAAGATATGATTCCTTTACTCCACAAACATTACAGATTCCTTACTAACACCAAATAACATCACTGCACGTTGTAATACCTAAACAAATTCCAAAAGATATAAATTCTTAAAGTTCTTGCAAAATTCTTTCCCTGGGTAACTGGTTATTCACACACAAGCTTAACCGAGTACATAACAGCCTATCCCAATGATAACAACCATAACCAGTCACATTAAATCGATCAAAGCCTCAGCTCACACAATTCACCACTCTTATCAAACATTCCAAACAATTGCAATTTCACTCAAACTCAACCAAACCATTCAGTCATCCGTTCATGAAAGTGGACACTTGTTCTCAATCGTTACCTTATTCCACTAACAGTGACCCATACACAATTTCATTCTCTGGACAATCCAAATTCCACAAATCCCAACATGTAGCCACAACCAACCAAAAAGAACTCTTAAATATTACATCCATACCTAAGGGTTCTCTCAAAATTTCCATTAATGCCTTAAAACTCCTAAGACTTCAAACTTCACCAGAACTCTAAGTTTTGCTTTCCATAGTCTCAATACCATTATACACATCCTGCTTGTTATTCCATTCAAACATCATTCCTTTTTGTTAGTAACAATACTGGAGCTCTCTAAGACAACACCTTAACGTTCCATCCAAAAACATATCTGAAAACCATGCCCAACTGACGGCCCATCACTGTGACTTCCTGACAATTTCTAGAACACTATTATCACAAACATGACCAACATCTGCGTCTCATTTCCTAGAAGTTCTTCTACTTAGCAGATCCAAACCTCAAATCCTCGCCTTCGCCCAATTTGAGTTCACACTCTACTTTCTGAGAACAACCATTAATAATACTCAATCATTCTCTCTCAATGGCTTCCCAACTTAACCAACATCCCAAAACCTCTAATCCGCCTCACCTTCAGATATAAAAATCTTCGTCGACTCAACAAAACAATCCGTAAGCACTTTCTTAATTCCAAACAATTCATTGTACACACTATCAAGGCCGGAAAGACACGTCTATTCCATCCAACATAATTCCAGTCCACTATCAACAAGAGATTAAGGGTGATCAGTTCCTCAATTTGTCAATAGACAGCCGACAATCATGATGGGGCATAGACCGCCTTTACCAAACTATAATAGCATCCCTTGCATCCTGCACAAAACTACCTAAGGCACAAATCCTCAGTTGACATAAACCTTACCTCCGCATTCCATCCGGAACCGGGAACCACAATGTCCAAAGAGCACTTACAATCTTGCAATTCACAACACACAGAGCCAACGCTCCACACCTGAAGCAACTTGGAGAAGTACCAGCTTCTCCCCCACTTATCTCATTCTCACTCCCGAAGACAAAGGATTAGAAAAGTCAGAAAGTACTAACAGTGCTCCACACACATATCACGTACTAAGGGACAACCAACATCGACAATATTCAACTGTCACACAAACTGACTCAACAACTTGGCCGGACGGACCGACCTGCTCTGATACCACTAATGTAACACCCCAATTCCCATCGCGAATAAATAATACATAAATATAATCAGAGTAACTAAAAATTTATTTTTCTGACAGAAACAAGGATGTCACATTTAAATAAACAAAACATCATCCCTGCTCATAAATTTGATACATAGCATAAAATAGATTACCCTCAATTGGGAAACTTTTCCATATAAAGGTAATACCAAATATATTCACCAATTATATACATAAATAACATAATCGTTCCCCGACTCCCGTGCTACGTATCAGAGCAGACACCAAGACCTAAGCAAACGAAGATCTAACTCTTCCACTTGCCTCCACGCCTCTAAAACTGACAATCTGCACTATGCCATAAAAAGCATATTCCAGCAGAAGGGTGAGAAATAACAACTATAACAAGATTGCATAATAATATGCCACAACACAAATAAATTCACATATAAATTATTTCTCACCACATACATCACATACTAACACATATAGCATGCCACCAATACATAACATATTCCTAACAATCCAACCACATAGCATATACCGATTATACCAATATAATCACATTTCACACATAATGCACACCACAGTTACGACCTATGAAAACACACCACCACATCACATATCATATGTTTATACACAAAACATATCACTCACAACCAATGCATTTATCACCTATGCATAATAATTCACCAAAGCTATCACAGGCTCACACATAATCAATCAATTCATTATTTATGCAAATGCACAGAGACCGACACAACGACTCTATGCAATGCATATGCGGTACCGACTCAATCATCTCAAGTTCACTCAGGAACTCATTGGAACCATCGCTCGTTTCCAATGTAACTCCCCGTCGGGCCTACGATGTTCTCCATCGCTCACACCTCTTATTTTTAAGGCACCCGATCCGATCTGATCGCTCACACCTCTTATTTTTAAGGAACACGACGTTTATGGATCGCTCACACCTCTTTGTATAAGGTACACGATCGTCTATAACCATCGCTCACACCCCACACGGGTACACGACGTTACAACGGGTTCTCATTAGAATCCCTCAACACAAAAATGCACATCATTATACTTCACATGCAAACGACTCGAGACATTCTTGAAATGCATACATATTCACAATAATTTCCACAATCTAGGATTCACGCCATAAGGCTACCCACAACACATCGTATAATAGTGCACACAAGCTATACGTTATATAACAAAAGCATATTGCACGATAACACCTCAATCGCACGCATTCACGACGGTATTAATTAGCACAGTAATACGGTTTCAATTTTCTGGTATAATTGAACCATATACAGACCTCAAAACTATTTTTCCTAGAAAGAACATCTCGTTAGTTTTCCAACGCTTCGAACGGGTGTCAAAACCGACTTACGGTTCAAGAGTTATGAATTTTTGAAGTTTTACAAAAACCAGAATTTTTTCTCCTACAGCCCTACGGGTTCATGGTATTTCGTCCGAAAATCCGACCGATTCAATTATTTTCTTCGAAACAAACACATACTCATTCATACCAAACATATAGTAGTGATTTGGAACCATTAAACGTGAATTCTACGACTTTCGATTTCACTCCGAATCTTAAACTCTCAATTCTCCAAAAATGCAAAAACTTACAAACTCAACCAAATTCGATAAAACAAGCATACCCGATCACAGCCTAACATTACTCGACACATCTACACAATTTATTCCGACTTTCGTCCGTAAAAACATCGGTTTCTATCGACTTCTACCGTTTCGATCTAAAAGTGAAAACTATGGAAAACAAGCAAACATTCCAAGAAAACATACACATATACATACACAATCGAAATATAATTGAAACTTCTCACCCTTACCCGATTAATCGCGCTTTAAACGGATGAATTCCCGATTTTCCTCTTCTTTCTTTTCTTCCTCTTCTTTTCTCTTTTTCTCTTCTCTTTCTCTTTTTCTTTTCCTTTCTATCTTTTCTCTCTCCACTTTCTATTTATATAAAATATCTACTACCCAAATGACCAAAATACCCCTCAGCTCAAATATCTCCCAAACGCTCTCAAAATGCGATAAAACTTAAACATACCGATGAAATATATTTCTGAAAATAAAAGTTGAAAAGAAATTATAATTTATTGCAAATATTTTACCTATCAGAGAAATTATCCAATTAACAGGTAAAACTCATTTAATTTACACAATTCAAAAAAAGGCCAAAAACTCACTAACTTCCACCAGTGGAAGTTACCTTTAAAATCTGTCTGAAAATGCTTTTGGTTAGTTTTTACACTAATCTTCCACCAGTGGAAGTTACCTTTAAAATCTGCCTGAAAATGCTTTTGGTCAGTTTTTGCACTAATCTTCCACCAGTGGAAGTCAAGTGCAAAACGTGACATAACCAAAAAAGGCCAAAATAACACTAACTTCCACCAGTGGATGTTAGTTCAAAATGTGACATAACCAAAAAAAGACCAAAATAACACTAACTTTCACCAGTGGATGTTAGTTCAAAATGTGACACATTTATGCCACAAAACTCTCAATGCCCAAACGTGATGCATTAACATGAAACACAATAAATCACACAATTCACAAAATTTCACATAAATGGAATAATTAAATACGGTTAAATAAATCGAGGCGTTACACAACTTCCTCAGCTTTCTTAATTATAGAGACCAATCCTTCAGCATCCATAGCGAATAGATATGGTGATAAAGGATCCCCCTGCCTAAGCCCATGAGTAACTTGGAAATCACGCAAAGGGCTACCATTTACAAGCACCGACATAAAGCTATTGAACACTGTCTCCTCTATCCATCGCATAAACTTACTGCCGAACCCCATGCATTTCATTACCTGGCGAATATAAGACCATTCAATACAGTCGTATGCTTTCGCAAAATCGACTTTAAGGATTAAACTTTTATGGTTGCTCCTTTATGAATAATCTACAATTTCATTCAATGCAAGAACTCCATCAAGAATATTTCTCCCAGCTACAAAAGTTGTTTGTGAAGGGGATATTATCTTGTTCATAACTCTCTTAAGTCTGCCTGCCAATAACTTAGTAATCACCTTATAAACATATCCCACTAAACAGATTGGACGGTAGTCATCGAGACTACATGGATTGTTATTCTTTGGAATAAGAACTAAAAAAGAAGAAGCTAGCACCTTTGGAAGTTTAGCTTCAACAAAAAATTCCTTAATACAACCTATAAAGTCGTATCCCACAATGTCCCAGCATCTTTGAAAAAATTCCAAATTGAAACCGTCGGGGCGTGGGCTTCTATCACCATTGCATTGAAATACTGCTTCTTTGATCTCTGCTTCTGTAAAATCTTCTTCCAACATGTTTCCGTCCAGTTCTGTTATTTTCTCGAAAAATTCAGACTTTATTCGAGTGAGAGGCCTATCTGATGAAGTTAGTCTCTTTTCAAAATGATATGTGATCGCTTTCTTTACCCCCTCAACATCTTCAACATTAAGAATTATATTTTAGAAAGATATTTGTTTGTCTATTGCAAAGTTATAAGTTAAATTTTAAAGTATTATTCTAACCATTTTATTTTAAGCAATGAATACTCATTTTATTTTTTATTTTTTATTTATAATTTTAATGGGATAAAATATTATATTATATATTTAGTTAAAAAAATAAGATAGGAGAAAAAAAGTAATGATTAATATATGAAAAATAAAATAGAGAAATCACTTGTGGAATATATAAATAAGTGTTTTATTTTAATAATTATGATTAGAACGTTACACATTACAAAACTATGGGTATATTTTAATAATTATATGGTATTGATGATGTGTCAATGAGTTTGGAAAGCAAATGAAAAGTTTGTTTTAAATTGTTTTATTGTTAATGAACAAATTGTCCACATATACAAAAAAATTGTTGTGGCACATTTTAGAGTTATAATTGATGATGTGTCGTTACAATATTCGATGCATTAGATTTAATATATATATATATATATATATATATATATATATATATATATATATATATATATATATATAAGATATAAAAGGATAGGATAAGATAGGATTAGGAACAAATGAATTAATGAAAGCCAATAATGTTAGTAGCTAGTACTAGTGACTAGTTTTCCAAATAAATGGGACCTAAGAGTGTTGTTGTTGAATATTTAGTAATGACTTTGATTGAGTCCGTATACTCCTTTTCAGCACAATATTACTATAAAACTTTCAATATCCCTTAGGTGTTATGCAGTAAAATCACCATTTAAAAATGGCTAATTCCTTTTCTCATTCTTACAATAATTTTTTTCCTTGGATGGGACAAAAGGGGAGAATATATAGTAGTATTTAATAAAAAATTTAAACCCTTCAGATTTAATGTTTTTCATTTATAATTTAATGCATTTTTAAATTTGTTATTTTGGTTATTTTGCCTGAGTGACATAATTTAGTTTTCTTGAATATAGAACTAAGGGTGAGCTTACAAACCTCAACCTTAGACTATTAGATTCAGAGGGAGTATACAAATCTCAGTCTCTGATGTCGCTAAGAAAATTAAAATATTTTTTCTTGAATATAGTACTTAGGGGGAGTTTACAGAACTCAACCTTGAACTAATAGATTTATGGGGAGCTTACAAACCTCATACCATGATGTTTTCAGGAAAACTTTAATTTTCAAACAATGTTCTTTAAATACTTATGTTTGTCATCATCCAAAAGGGGAAGATTGTTAGAACAAGATTTGTTCATGACATATATCCTTTGGGTTTTGATGATAACAAAGTATTGAAAGAACAGTGGTGTTATCTAATATGTGTTCCAAATATGTAGGCTTTAAAGCTTAAAGAGAATACTCTCAAAATCTGATATAAGGACGCATTTGAGAGAAGTTGAGTTACTAGTCTCAGGTGGTTCATATTATGTAGAACACTCTATAAGTGATGTCTATCGTAGACTCTAAAGCTGATGGGCTCAACATCAGAAGAAGGAACATATTGTCTCTACACTTAGTAAATGTATCATCTCTCGGTGAACATTCAGAGTTAGTAGTAAAGCTAAAGTTATCCGTACTGCAGAAAGTAAGTTGTATTGTCAAATAAGTTTGTCAGTTATGGTCTATGTTCACAAGGCTCAAGAAGAGTAAAACCCATTTAACAACGGTTGAGAATGACATATAATGACGCGGGCGAAGGCGTTGTTATGTAGATTGTCGTTGTAAGTTAATTGTTTCTACAACAGGCTGGAAACCGTTATTGAAAGACAGGGCGCGAGCCATATATCACAACGGTTATGATAATAAACCGTTGTGATACATACACTTAGGTTCTGGGTTCGAAACCCATCAGCAGCGAAATTATATAAAACATAAATTGCTTATGATATCGGTTACAATAGATAACCGTTGTTGTAAGTACCCTAAGTTTATTATATTAAATGTAGATTGCTTATCTTCCAAACACCTCACTAAATAAATATACATGGATTCAATTTGATGAAGATGTCTATAATCTACAAATTAAAATGTTCTTGGAAACCAACTTAAACAAACCAATGTTATTTTCTGATTGCATTTGTCTCATTGTGCATTTCACGCTCTTTTACATATATTGTGGTTTATTGATCTGACTCCTTCGATATACCGCTATCTTCGATTATAGTTAAATTTCTATCAGATCAACAAGACATTGGATAATCTGCCTCATCTTTGATTTAACTATAATGGAAGACGGCGATGCATTTAAGGAGCCAGATCATTATACCATAATCTATATATAAAAGAACGTGAGATGAATGACGAGAGGCATGCAATCAGAAAACAACATTGGTTTGTTTAAGTTGGTTTTCAAATACAACTTAATTTGCAGATTATAAGTATCTATGTCAAATTAACTGAATGTATTTTAAGTGAGGGTTAGTGAAACAAAAAATCTACATAGAATATAATAAACTCAAACAACATTCTATACCAGATCCAGATATTATAAAATGATATAATACGCTTGCTTCCACCAGAATCATCACCCTGTATCACCCCCTTAACCTGAAAGGAAACAAATCAAACTTCAAAAATGAGCATCCTCAGTTGAAAACAAACCCTAAAACCATAATCCAGTGAAGAGTAAAGAGAGGAACCGAAATAACACACCTTTTAATGAAACTAATCGCGGAACAGGAATCAATTATGATGGTGAACTAGTTTGGGAAGCAATGAAAAGAAATATAAGGAGGAAGAAGCTTACACAAAAGCTTCATACTTCTTATATTTCTTTTCATTGTTTCTAAAACTAGATAAAGCTTGCTCACAGTGTTGATTCTTCATTTACTAACATCTTGTTCGTGAAGCTATGAAGAAAAAGTACAAGGTGGATGAAGTTTCTATCATAGCTTCATGCTTCTTGTACTTTTTTCCATAGCTACGCAAACATTATGAAGTTTTCAAAGCATGGTCTTTGTTAAGGTAGTGAAAACGAATCTGAAAAAATGAGAACAATCAACAAAAATAACAATCCACAAATGAGATAATGCGAAATATCTAACAATAGATGGATGAAGAAGAATACCTTAATGTATGAAGCACAAGATTCACGACTAATGGTGAAAACGAAGAGAAAAAATGGGTTCCAGGGTTTCACTTTGAAGGCAACGCGTTACTGTCAATTAAGTGAAAGTTATTTTGCTTATATATCGGTAAACTATTTCAAAACGGTTAACAATAACAACCGTATAGATAGGTATTTATTTATTATAAATATATCACTACGGTTAACCAGAATAACCGTAGTGATAACCCTTTTATCTGTGAATTTTAAAATAAATAAAAACCGTATAGATAGGTATTTATTTATTATAAATATATCACTACGGTTAACCAGAAGAACCGTAGTGATAACCCTTATATTTGTGAATTTTAAAATAAATAAAAAAGAAAAGGTGCGCCTTAACTTCTCACTTAATGCATCTGCAGTTTAAACATCAACAATGTAATTCACAATGCATCTGCAGTTTAAACATCAACAATGTAATTCAAACCCTAATTCAACTATTACATTTCATAACAAAGTAAACATTAAACATAAAGGAGACAAGAAAACATAACATCTTGATATTTCCAGAAAATATCTCTGATTTCAGTTTGTTCTTCAAATTCTTGTTCTTTTTCTTTAAATCCTCATACATAACCTTCAGATAGCCCACAACTTCCAACTCTGACTTCATAAGGCTCTCATCGTCATTTCCATCTCTTTCTCCCACGTCTTCATCCCATATGAACAAATTACATGTTTCATCGCTCCTCCAAAATGGACATCTCCAAAAAAGCCTTCCTTTATTTTGTCCCTTCTTGTATTGATACGAAACCATACGACCATCACAACCATAAAAATTTTCAGATCGAGATTTTACACTGGAAGAAGACGTAGAAACACCTTTGGATGATTTTGTCTTCAAATGTGACATTGCAACACCTTAAAGTAGAACACTTTCTTGTTGTTGTTGTCTTCTTCCCGACAATGGTGACGACGTTGGTGTTAGGGTTGTTTCGTCTTGTTTCTTTTTTCAGTGGATAAATTGATATATACTTGGTGTTTAAAATACATAAAAAGAAGCTTCAGTTTGTAGCAACGGTTTTAAGAAAAAGCCGTCGTGATATCCTTATTATTTTTTAGTTAAATATTAATAAAACTTAAAAAAAGAGCATTTCCGTCAAAGGGATAAACTATTTGAGGGCGATGAGGTTCGAACCCATGATAGCTAGATTGTATAACCACGGTTTTCATAACAACCGTTATTATACCCTTGAGATTTCTAATTAATATAATGTGCGCGCATCCAGTACACACTATAAGAACGGTGTATAGGATGTCGTTGTAAACCTGGCGTTGTTGTTTGACCGTTTTGTAGTAGTGAGTTACCATGGTTTATGGATATCTACTCTTAACAGATCTATAGTACAAGATCTTTTCGTGTATCTATCTTCAACGTCTCTTGTACTATGGAGAAACAAAGACACTTGTACACGTTATCTCTTCCAACGACTAGTCTTCTACAATTGTTATATAAGTAGCTGAAGATTCAATCTGGTTTTTCAACAAGGGAACAAGGAGAAATAGAGAAGGAAAACCAAGAAGGATATGAGTGTTTCACACATCTATCTGGATGGAGGAATAACAAGATCAACAATAAGAAACACAATCGAGTATGCATAAATTTTGTTATTTGTATAATTGTACAAAACATTAAGATATCTTAAAAATTGAATATCTTAGAAATCTTAAGTGCTTAAGGTCATTGTTATGGTGATTACCATGTACCTCTGATTTTGTATTAAGTACACCTTGTTCTCTATTCTTCTAAACATGTTGTTTAGTAGTTTAGATAAAGCCTTTTATGTGCTTGAGCATCAAAGTATCTTGCTAAGAAGCTTGAGCCAAGTAAGTCTCCTGCTATATTCTAGAGCATTAAAAGTCTTGATCAGTTCTTGATTAAGCAAGAAAGTCTTAGACTGTGAGTCTAAGTAGAAATCTTGTACTTGAGGGTATGAGTAGAAGTCTTGGATTCGTGGAACTCGAGCAAGGAAATCTTTATCCACAGGTGCTTATGCAGAAAGTCTTGGGTTCGTGGAACATGAGCAGGAAGTCTTGGGCTTAAGGGTCTGAGCAAGGAAGTCTTGGATTCGTGGAATCTAAGCAGGAAGTCTTGAACTTGAGAGGTTTAACTAGGAGGTCTTGGGCTGAGGGTTTGAGCAAAGAAAATTCTTATGTTTAAGTGCATAAGCAATTGTAATCATGATTTTATTTTAGTGAAAAATCTCTTGCGCTGCAAGTGGACTGAACAACTCTCAGTATGGGAGGAAGCAGGATAAATTTGTGTGTTATTTATCTTTTTTTCTTCTTCTATGAACATTCTGCTGCAACGAATTAATCAGAATTTGAACGTCAGTTTAGATTATGAACTCTGATCAAAGACAAAGTTAAGAAACGGAAAACACAATTCAACACCCTTCTTGTGTATTTTTCTCACCTTCACAGGTCACAGAAAGCTAGAGAGTCAGAAAAATATATGATAAATAAGGATTAGAATTCCACGTTGATCAATCTTCTCAACTCGCTGAATCAAAGCAAAAAGGTGACCTTTGAATCTTCAAACACTTTCCATAAGGAGAGTATTGATAGATGATACCAATTCATCTAGCACGGGATATATTTCTATGTCTAATTCATTCACCTATCAAATCAAAATTGTTATTAATATAACAGATTCAAGATGATAACTTTCTTAAGCATATATGGCTAATAGCTTAAACAGCGGCTTCTTACGCATATAACAAGCTATATAGTTTGGAATTCTGAAATATAATTTTTTAGCTTAATCAGATTCGAAATGATAATTTTTCAATTTTATTTTGTTTAATAAATTAATAATTAAATAAAATTAAGGATTTATCTTAGTTCGATTTTTTTTATAAACAATTTTGTAAATAAAAAATTAAATATTTTCGAAACATTACTACCGTCTATCTTTCATTAATTAATTCATTTAGTAAAACAACTTAGTTTGAAAAAATTTGATTAAAATTAAGTTTTAATTTTTTAATTAGTAATTATTAAATTAAAATTTGTGTTTTTAGTAAAAATAATAATTTTATAATTTTTTATTAAAATATTATTTATTCAAAATATAAATTTGTTCAATTTTTTAATGGATAACATATAGCCGTAGGTAAAAATAATTTAGATATACATAAAAGTAACATTTAGAGACAAAAATCAAGGCATCACTAAATATGAGTGTCACCATATATCATTTTTCTTGTAGTGAACTTTGCAAAATTATATGACGTTGCGTTACATGGTAATTGACATGACAATGCCACCTATACAAATTTGTAGGGGATCAGAAAACCCGAAAAAAATAAAATAATGTAGCTAAAAAATTGATTATTTTAAAAGAGATTAAAAATAAAAATAAAATTAAAATAGGAGGAGAAAAATGCATTTAAGCAATGAAAATATTGGGATGAATGATTGAAACTAAAACACAAGATATAAAAGGATAGGATAAGATAGGATTAGGAACAAATGAATTAATGACAGCCAATAATATTAGTAGCTAGTACTAACGAGTCTTGTGCTAAAAATTAAATTGAGGAATAGTAGTGCCTAGTTTTCCAAATACATGGGACCTAAGAGTGTTACATTGTTGAATATTTAAACCCAAATTTTAACATTTAGTAAATGACTTTGATTGACTCCCTATACTCCTCTTGAGCACAATACTACTATAAAACTTCAATATCCCCTAGGTGTTATGCACTAAAACCACCATCTAAAAATGGCTAATTCCTTTTTCTCATCCTTACTAGTTTTGTTCCTTGTTGCTCTTATGCTTACTCCTCAAGGGTTTGCTGAGAATTACAAGACTACTCCATCCCATAGGAACCCACATGTTATCCATTGTAACCCCCCAAGACGATATACGTCATGTTTATCCACCCCACAAATTGGAAAACACCCTCCTTATGGTAAAGTACCTCCTTCCAGCAGAAGATGAAATCCATTTCTAAAGCATGAATATAACAAGGAATATCAATATCTACTAAATAAAATGTCCTGGTTACCAATGCTTTTATTTATATCTTGTGTGCTGTATGTATGGCCAAGTAAAATCATATATATGATGTATCAATACATATATATAGAAATAAATAAAGTTTAAGATTGGAGATTGTATTTTATTGGTGTTGATTGTGTACTTGTTAGGTCAATATTGTATATTTACTAACTACCATTATTCGTTTTGGTATTTGAAAGTTTATAGTTGATCTAAGACAGCTTAAAAAAATTATTTAGAAAGAAGGCTATGACATTGATTTTTTTGGATAATCAATTACAAAGTATCAATTGTCTATTTATAGGTTCAAGTCATCAACCTCAATAGTGGTGAGTGTTTCTCTATTATTTTAGTTCTTTTTTGATGTTTCATGATATATTACTATCATGATAGTTCTAGGTTCTTCTAGCATTACCATAAAGACTATAGTTCTAGGTTATTCTACCATTTTCATACATGTTATATTTAAGAATATTCGAGAAATTTGTAGCAATTTCAACACTCTTCCTTGATGCAAATTTCTGTAACTACAAGCGTAGCTCGTAGTTGTGCAAACCTTGGTCTCGCCAACGCCTTCGTGAATATGTCTATAATTTGATTTTTTGTCCTACAGTAGTCGAGTTTGATCTCTTTAGTTGCTTCACCTTATCTGATAAAGTGATACTTGATTGCTATGTGTTTTGTTTACTGTAATGCACTGGATTTTCGCCATTGCAATTGCTTATTTGTTGTTGCAGTTGATTTTGGTATGATCATCTTGTTTTCTCCCATGTTTTCAAGTATCATGCAAAGCCATATAGCTTGATCCATTGCTTTAGCAGCTGCGACATACGCTGCTTCTGATGTTGATTGTGCAACTGTAGCTTGCTTCTTCGACGCCCAAGAGAAAATTTCTGATCCTAGTGAGAAAGCATAGCCAGAGGTGCTCTTTATATCATCTACCAAACCTACCCAATCACTGTCGATGTTGCCAACTAATCTTGAGTCGGTTTTGGTAGTGTACCATATATCGAACTCTTTTGCTCCTTGTAGAAACTTCAAAATTATTTTTCTTATTCCAAAGTATATTTGACATGGGCATTGCATGAATCTTGATAGAAGACTTGTAGCATACATTATGTCTGGTTGTGTAGTTTTTAAATATAGTAGATTTCTAAATAAACATATGTATATGGATGCATCAACTTCTGGTGCTCCATCATCCTTCTGAAGTTTCTCATATGTTACGAGTGGAGTAGCATCAAGTTTACAACCGTACATCTTGAATTTCTTAAGTAGGTGTTCTTTGTATCTCTTTGCAAGATGAATATCCTGTAATTTCTCTGACTTACCTCTATACCGAGGAGGCAACTCATCAAACAATGTTCAGTTATCTCAAAGGTCTTCATCATGTCTTTTTAGAACTCTATCATCATCTTAGTATTATTTTTCGTGTAGATAAGATCATCTACATGTAGAGAGTAAGAGAGAGTACTGACCTTGAGACTTGATGTATAGTCTAGGATCGCTCTTTCTCCTCTTGAATCCTCGATCCATGAAAGATTGATTGATTATGGTATATCATTCTTGAGGTGCTTGCTTCACACCATAGATTATTTTTCTAAGTCTTAACCCGTTTCTTTCTTCACATTCGGATATGAATCCTCGTGCCTACTAAACATAGATCCCTTCTTCCAGTATGCCATTGAGGAAGGCATATTTGACATCTAGTTGATGGATAATCCATCATTTTTGTGTCATAAGAACTATTATATCTCCAATGGTATTAAGACAATTTATTGGTGCAAATGCCTCACTGTACTTAATCCCGAATTGTTGTGAGTGACCCTTTGCTACTAGCCTCGCCTTGTGTTTTTGTACGGTGCCATCAGGGTTGAGCTTTGTCTTATAAACTCACTTAACCCAATGAAATCTTTTCCAAGGAGACGATTTACTAACTCTCA
Organism: Lathyrus tuberosus; assembly: GCA_022829125.1. NCBI lineage: Eukaryota > Viridiplantae > Streptophyta > Magnoliopsida > Fabales > Fabaceae > Lathyrus > Lathyrus tuberosus. The sequence goes on from JALAZF010000428.1 coordinate 1,992,828, forward strand.
TGTGTTGTTTTTCTCGATCATCTTTATCTCTTCTTCCATTGTCTTGGCCCATACTTTCTGCTTTAACGTTTCTTCAAAGCTTCCAGGTTCAAGTGTGGCTAAGTTGCAGATTTCGTATTTTTCCACAAAATATCTTACTTGTCTTGGAGTCACTACTACAAAATAAGCCTTTCGTAAAACCAATATTACGACAACCATAGTGTTAGCCGTGGTAATAGATAAATCCCGGGCGCATATTTTTTATTTATTTACTAGATGACATGTCACAACGGTCAAAAGTAACAACCGTAGTGAAAAGTACACATAGTGAAATGGTTCGAATCCCATCACCATCAATTAGCCATTTCTCATGATAAAAAAAAGTATTGACCATGTATATCACCACGGTTTTTATTTCCAACAGTGATGAAATGTGATATTTATTTATATATAAACGAAATTATCTATCGCTTAAGTACATAACAGTCGTCTCTCTTAAAACAAAACCCTAACAACTCTTTCATTCTTCTCTCAAAACGAAACCCTAACAACTTTTTCACTCGTCTCTCTCATATGGAAACTACAAAACGAAACCATAACAACAAATCTTAGCCAATGGGTATTTACAGGTTTGTTTTCTCTGTAGTTTTTTCTTCAAAATCTGTTTCAATAGCTTATTTCATGATGTTTTAACTTTCTTCTTTTTTCGTCTTGTAGGTGTGTATGCTTATTGCAATAAAGAGGACGAAGATAAATTTAGCCTGACAAACTTGTGTCAAAGATCCAGAATGACATCTATTCAAAATATACACAAGTTTTCTGGTTTAAATTTATCTTCATCCTTATTTCACTGTTGACACGCCATTATGGGACTTGACATGTATGGTATGTTTCTGAAGCATTTTATGCCTTGATATGTTTGTTGTATCGTGTTTGTTGGTTATTATTTGTTGTTGATAAATGTTTTTGATGAATGTTGTTGTTAATGTTTGTTTAAAATATGAGTTTATTATATATTATGTGGTTTGAGTGTTTTTCCAATCCCTTATTGAATATATAACTTCGTAAACCACATTACAAAATTATGATCTGATAGATAAAATGGTATAGAAAATATGTACACATTCAATTCTTGACAATTATGTTTCACACTATTAACCTCATGTTGTTCTTTGACCATTAGACCTTGGTTTAGTGATTGTAGATCTTCAACCACTCCTCTGTCCACCTCTAATTTTTTTTGCAAAGTAAATAATATTTTACAAAAAGAATTAGTGTGAAGGCAGGGGTTGTTGAAGAACAAGGATCATTAAACCAAAATCCTACTGTTAAAGAACAAAATACGGATAAGGAGTTGAAGAAACCTTGCCAAGCATTAAACGTGTACTTATTTTTTTAATATAACTTAATTTGTCATATTATAATGTTCTAGTGCAGATTGAAAGGTTATATGTTTAGTGAGCATTGGCAAAATAAGCACTCCACATAATTTATAATAAACTTAGAGCTATATTTAACAAAGGTTGTCTAGAATAACCATTGTTAAATATGTTGCATTTTAATATACCACAACGGTTTTTTAAAGTAACCATTGTGGTAGGTTGTGCGCTACATGGTAGGTTTGTGTGTCACAGTGGTTGGACCTGCATGGTGGTATCATTTTTCCAACTGTTGTGGTATGGGTTTTCCATAGTATTGTGTAAAATATGGTGATGATAGTTCTTGCTCTTGTTGTTATGGTTGAAGCGATGGAGATTTACCTAGGTCTTTTACCTCAGGTTCTTCTTGAGGAAGTTGAGCTGGTATAAATTTATTGTTCTCCACTTTTTCGTTATCCAAATTCCAAGAAGCATTCTCATCAACTTCAACATCTTGACTGATGATGAGTTTCTTAGTTCTCAAGTTGTAAACACAATAGCCCTTAAATACTGAGTTATACCCCTAGGAGGACACCTCCTATAGTCTTATCTTCAAGCTTGTGCCTCATCGCGTCTGGAATATAAATATAGTATATAGATCTAAACAACCTTAGGTGATTTGCTGATGGCATCTTCCCGTACCAATATTTAATTGGAGTCTTATCTTGTACTGCCTTAGTTGGACAATTGTTGAGTATGTAAACAACATTGTAGACTGCTTCAAGCCCGAAAGGCAGTCCCTTCTCCTTGAGCATCGATCTAGCCATCTCCATAATTGTATGATTCTTTCTCTTAGACACACAATTTTTTAGAGAATATGGGACTGTAAGTTATCGCTCTATGCCTTCTTCTTCGCACAATATGTCAAACTTGTGGAATGTGTACTCTTTGTCATGATCACTTTTTAGTACTTTTATTCGTTTTCCACATTGATTTTCAACAAGGGCCTTGAACTTTTTGAATTCTCCAAAGACTTTTGATTTTTGTTTTAGGAAATAGACCCATGTAATTCTAGAGAAGTCATCAATGAAGAGTATAAAATACCTGTTGTTCTCATGTGATGGCGTCCTCATCAATCCACATACGTCAACATGTATTAGCTCTAACAGTTTTTTCGTTCTTCATGCTCTGCTTGTTGAGAACGAAAATCGGTGTTGCATACCGAGGATACACCCTTCACATACTTCATTGTTCTCGTTTATGCTTGGAATATCTCTCATCATGTTCTTCTCATGAAACAACTTTAAGGCATGTGTGTTGAAGTGGCCAAATCTTCGATGTTAGAGCCATGAATCATTAACTTGTACCTTTATGTCAATATTAGTTGCATAATTCAAATCGACCAGGAATCTTCTATTACTCTTATCCATTTTTATTTAGGCTATCTCAACGATTTTATTTTTGTTGTCTAAGATTTTGCATACACCTTTTTCAAAGTGAAGTGTGTAGCCTCTCTCCATCATTTGGACAATGCTTAGAAGATTTTCTTTTAAAATGAGAACTAGTAAGACATCATGGAGAAGTCACATACTTTTATTTATGGCCACCATGATAGTTCAATTTACTTTTGATTCAACCACACTTCCATTTCCCAATGAAACTTTGATAGACTTGTCAATGCTTTTTAAAATAGTCTCATCAGTGGCCATGTGATTGCTGCATCCACTTCCATTTGAGCTTTGACTGGAAGACATTTTCAAGTGTATCTTCTTTACGTCTATGCAGTCTTTGCTCATATATTTCAGGAGAGTCCACTAGTTTTGTCATTGGTAGAGTGGAGAAATCTTTGGTTTCCTCAATCGTTGTCACAATTGGGTCAAACTCTGGGGGCATAGTAATTAGAATTTTCTCATCAGTTTTATTGTCAAGAATATCTTCCCCAAAAGCTCTCATTTGATTAATTATTTCTTTAATTTTAGAATAGTAATCTTTAACTGTCTCAAACTCCCTCATATTCAATAGTTCAAAATCTCTTCTTAGACATTGAAGTTTAATGACACATATCTTGTCGCTTACATGAAACTCATACTACAACGCGTTCCACGCTTTTTTGCTAGTCTTAGCTCCCATAATTCCTAAAAAAATTGCATCGGTCACCACTTGTTGTAAGGTGAACAATGCCTTTGAATTTTTTTCTTCAACTTTTTTTCTTGAGCTGCATTAATAATTATAGTATTCGCTGGAGCGATGGAGACTTCTTCTACTACGTCCCATAAATCTTGAGATGAAAAAAATGTCTCCATTTTAACATGTCAGAAATCATAATTTTCACCATTAAAAATAAGGATAAAAGTGGATGATGATTGGGTGTTGTTATCGATAGCTTAGGAAAATGATTTGAGTGACTTAATAGTACAAGGAAAATTTTTTGAAGTAGTAAAGAAGATTTTGGAAGAGTATGTAGGTAATATTTGAATAGTTTATAGTTGATATAAGATACACTAATATAAAATATACCTTTGGTAATACTAAATTACAACGGTCTGACAGTTAACCGTGGTAATACCCCATTTTAGGATGCACTTTGTTTATTTCTATATATGAAAAAACATTGAATTATGGTCAAAATATTTAATATTGATTATATATTCATGGAGTGATAGGGTTCAAATCACAGCTCCAACAATTTTCTACTTTTTCGTTACATCAAGTGTTTTCCTTATAATATGATATATATATATATATATATATATATATATATATATATATATTAAAATTAAAATACATTTCACAACGGTTGTTAATGTAAACTGTTGTGAAAGACATTACATTTCAACATGGTTTTTCAATACAATTGTGGTGAAATTGTTTACCCATATATATACGAATTACCTCTCGCTTCATGAAAGTATCGTCGTATCTCTCATTGCAAAATTCTAGCACACATTTTCTCTCTTCTTCTTCATCATTAGCTTTCGTATTTTGTAATATAGCCTCAATCTTGTTCTTCATACATAAATATATTCTTCTTCTTCCTTAATACAATATTTTATAAAAGACTCTTTCGCGTACCACTATGGTTGGAACATATAACTGTGGTGAAATATTAAAACGCAACAATGACTTTGCTGGGATTCGAACCCAGGACCAATAAATTATTTCACCACAATTTTTTTTCTTTACCCGCTGTCATACTTAGCGTGCTACCTTTTTTTATAAGCAACGTAGTGCGCTACCTAACTTATAACCACGGCCACTCGCCCGTTGTGAAAACCAGCATACATACAATTACACACTACCTAACAACGAACGTGAAACCGTCATTATACGTGTTTCACAACCGCCACTATATGGGTTTTCTGTAGTAGTGATAGTTTTATAAAATTAGTTATAAAGAAGGCTATCACATTGATTTATTGGATAATTAATTACAAAATATCAATTGCCTATTTATAGGCTCATTCACCAACCAGTCAATGGTGGTGAATGTTTCTACATTATTTTAGTTCTTTCTAGATATTTCACGATAGAGTAGTATCATGATAGTTCTAGGTTCTTCTAGTATTACCATACACACTATAGTTTTAAGTTCTTCTACCATTTTCATACACATTGTATTTAAGAATATTCTAGAAATTTATACAATTATAACAATTTGGTCAAATTAATTACAATATTGGACTGATTATTAATGATTAAAGATATGATTTTAAAACAATGTGTTTTATTAATTTTGTAAATGATTTATTATTTGAGAATGAGAAATAATCGTATACTTTATATTTAAACAAATTTGTTGCATCGCAAATAATCATATGCTTTATACTTTATATTACATATATCCTTCCATATTTCTGATAGTGAATTGTATGAATTAATTTCATCAGATGTGTTGCATCGCAAAAAATACAAGCCAGGAGCGTTCGTGCGTTTGTTGCATGATTGAACAGAGTCGTCACCGAACATTATTTATGCAAGTCATAGAGATCCTCGCATGTAGAAAATTGCATGTAAACTATATAAGATTTCAGTTCATTTTATTTTTTAACTTTAAATGAAACAGTTATGTAAGGCATGCTTAAATGTAACTATATGCCATTTTGCAAAGTAGTATAAAATCAGAAGAGTATTTCTTTGATTATATTTTCACTATACATTTTCCATTAGGTATATGGAGCCACCCATAAAAGGCAAGTATCCAAAATCATGCAATCGATGGTGAGAAACTGTCTACCAAAGTTCTCTAAAAAAGAATCAAAGCAACTTAAGGGCACCTTTGATTTACTACGCCTTAACCGTTACTTAATAGATTTATTACTCGATTTCTTATCTAGAATTTTGATCCTATTTTCTAAAGAAAATCAATATTGATCCTTGTTTTTTTTATAAGCAAATTCATTAATAGGAGATTAAGGAAATCTCAGACCAAAGAGCTACAACCACCAATAAAAACAAAACAATTATAGAAAATCAAACGGGAACTTAAACCAATCATACAACCTACACTTCTTACTATCCTCTTTACCTAGAATCAACCAATTCCACGAATTGATTTTGATTTTGTTGACAACGTCATCAACATCAAGCAAGGCATAATTGAACAATATATTGTTCCTAGACCTCCAAACATTCCAGCAAGTTATGAACCAAATAGAATTAATCTTTTCCGCTTTACAACAGCCTCTAAGACTCATGTACCAAACCTTAGCATGGCGGCTACAACAAGATTCCGATATATTTCCTATATCTGTCCACTCACAAATCTTGTTCCAAACCACGATAGATTTGAGACACGAGAAGAATAAATGAGAGGTGTCCTCTAAGTGGCGGAAACAAAACACACACACCTTATCGTGCTCATTAACAATTAACCTTCTAGCCAGCAAATTAGATCTTGTTGGCAATCTATCTAATGCCATCCTCCAACTGAATATTTGGAGTTTCACCGGAATGATCGACTTTTGTTGTTCCTCCTACTTATCAAGTTACCTCTTGGGAGATGCTTCTAGTATTTCCAAAAAAAGCGGGAACTTCCAAATGTTATGAATGTTGTAGAGACAACTAATAAGTTTGATCTTCACTCTCTCCATCAGCATCACAGGTAAACTTGATTTTTTTCTCTTCAGTGTTCGTACTTTTTCACTACTAAAAAATATATTTTTCACAATGATTAAAATAATGAATTCACCATTGTTGATGGTCTGTGGTAATAAAGGGTGTGATAGAAAATGCACTACTTTTCACTACAAACTATTGGTCGTGGTTGAAACTGGATATCATGTCACTTTTCACCGTGGTTGGATTATCCCACCGTAGTAAAAAGTGAAAAAAGACATCAGTTTAATACCCAACAATAGTATTTTAGCGCTTTTTAAATGATGTGTATCAGCCCTTTCCACCAGGGTTGTTACGTATAACCGAGGTGATAAATAGATGTTTCTCCATGTTGGAAGAACATATATTTTCGTTGTATTATGATATTAGAGATGTATAATTTTTCACATTGAACTAATATACATAACACAATAATACCATTACAACAAAAAAGCTATTTAATAGCGTTTTTTTTGCTTTTTGATAGCGCTTAAAAGCGCTATTAACCAGCCTGCTATTGTAAATATTTTCGTTTGATAGCACTTTAAAAGCGCTATTATAGTAAGGTAATTAATAGCATTTTTCAAAAAGCGCTATTATAGTACCGGTATTTAATAGCGTTTTTCCAAAAGCGCTACAGAAGTAGACATTTTGCACTTTATAATACGTATTTTGCTTTGATTTTGATAGCACTTTCAAACAAAGCGCTATTATAAGGCACATGTTTGATAGCGCTTTTCCATAAAAGCGCTATTATATTATGTTTCATTAATAGCACTCTCTCTACAAAACGCTATTGTAGTACACTTTTTTTTTTTACAAAATCATTCTTTTGATCAATGTATATATATATATATATATATATATATAGCATTTGCATTTTACGACATAAGAATTCATAAAAAATAATGATTATAACCAACTAAAATATTTGAAAATGAATTAAAACCACTTATTCAAGAACAAATGTGATACCATATATATCTACCACTGCCATAATTTACAAATTAATAACAATTAAAATTACATTACATATGCTGAAAAATCAAGCTTGTCTTAGAATTATACATCAACAATTGTATTAGAATTAAATTACATTCATTTACAAAATTTGTTAGCCAAGAAAACCAAGAGAATAATACATCACATATGCCGAAAAAATATCAAATCTACTCACCAAATGATAACTATACAATTTCGGCTAAAAAATTAATAGTATTCAATTCACAATTGAAACTTAAAGCTTAAACAACAAGAAAATTCCGGAGTTAATTATCAAACAACAACAAACACAAATATGGTTTAGTTTGTAAAGCCATCCCTCCATCTATAATGCTTAAATATATGATCACTGCATTAAGAGCAACAACACATCATGCACAAAAGCAATACTATAAATTACATCCTTTTTTGTGATTGTTGCTACAACCTAGTATATTTTCAGTTCACTTACTCAAGAGCTACACACATATGCTTACCTATGAGCTTATTTCATACCAGCAACAACATCACTTGAAATTTGATTACATTTGTCCAATGGAGAGGCAACTCGCTTTTCTTTGACAACCCTTTTCGCCATCCTCCGCTGCTTCATTCTCTTGGCGTTAGCACACATAGTTTCGTCACCTAAATCAATTTCATTCAGGGAGAACAAAACACAACCTCTTTATATTAATAGTAGTTTCAAATTTGGGAATTGTTAAGATAGAAAAGTATCACATTTATTTATTTTTTGAAAAGGCCAAATTTATTTATCAGAGCACCAGAAATGCTATCAGAAACACAACTATCAATACAAAAGAAACTACAAGAATTAAACCTCCAGATCCAATGCCAATGCCCCAGACTAATAGAAAACACCCGCCACTGGACAAAATAAACTCCAAAACTAAACCAGCAACACACTAATCAAAGAGGCCCTCCCTAACAGTAAAGATTTGAAACAACATACGATCGGCTGCTACCAACAGACTAACACCTGCAGATGCTAAAAAACAACAATGAACTCCACTCCGCTTGCTGATTCCGAACCCAGCACATGCTGATGCAAATACTCATCCAAACTGCTATAGATTTTGGAAAACCAGCAACCAACCCCTTCAGAGAAGCTCCTGAACTAAGGACCGACGAAACCAACAGAAACCGACTCCACCGCCTCCAGATTACTCAAAAACTGAACAACAAGGAATCAAATAAAAGACCATGCATCAATTACAGAACAATTGGAAGGCAAGCTTGATCCACCACCAGATAAACCTCACTAATTACTATGAAAGCAATGCTACCAATGGAGGACCGATAACTAAACCAATGCTTCAGCCACTACAGAGGTCCACTAAACAGCCCGATGAACTCCACCTGGCTATAAAACTCAAGACACAAATGGTAAAAACCATTCTCTAAACCTCCAGCTCCAGCAAACCACCTCTGAGAGCCATGCTAGCAACTAAGCCAGCACATCCTCCAATCTCACCCGGATAGATTCTATCCAAAGTTTTATGTTTGAAAATTAGACAAAACTTTGGTAAAAATCGACATCTATATCTTTACGTAGCATCTGTAGGTCCTCCGCATCATAATGACTAAGACAATCAATTGAAACGTGTTAATTTAACAACACTGTAAAATAAACATAAAAGCATATTCAATAGATTCATCATTGGATAACCTTTCTTAGAAGCATTTGATCGAACAGGTGGACGACCATTATCCCTAGCCTGTGTTGTTCGGGTTGGAGGCATCAACGGCCCAATTAACTTTCCACGGATGATGGATTCTTCCTTTATCTTCTTCTTACGAATTTTCTTTCATTGAGCTCTAGTGAATTTCTCTGTCTCATAACCGCGTTCTCCTTCTTCGCAGCTTGTTGAGGCATTTTTACAGTCATCTAAAGTGCCTGACATTACCAAAAATGTTTCAAGATCATGAGAATTTTTAGAGAGTTTCATTTGGAGTTTGAAATCGAACCTGAAATAACGTTGGTGTAAGATTCCAACTCGATCAAGTATTTTACTGGTTCCAAGTCCTGTTCATGCTAAATGAAGAACGATAACAATGTATTAACGATCAAATTATTAGAGAAAGAAAGAGAATAAGGAAAAAAATATAATACATGCGGAGATGGAGGATATAGTGTGTTAACAATTGCTTCGTTAAAGTGGCGTTTTCTCTCGTCTCGTTTCATGAAAACGAAGATGAGATTTATGGATATAACAATATCAATAACAGTTTGTTTAATTTTGGTTTGTGCGACATTACACACTATTCAGAGTCATGGATGGTTTAAACCCTTTGGTCATGAATGGTTTAAACCTTTGGTGACTCATCATGACATTTATCTGGGACACGACAAAGCAGCTGCCAAATTACAAAATGGAATTTACAGGAGAAAGATTGCCATTGTGAGAGGCAACAAATCAAGCTTTGGTTTGGAGAATGTACTTTATTGTTCAAGCAGAACATAATAGAATAACAACACCAAAATCAAAACTAACAAAAGCACTGATAAAGAAAATCCCTACAGATATAGGTCCATCCATTTTATCTACCTTAAAATAACTGCCTTGATTAGATGGAATCCTACCATCATCACATATTCCACTCAAAGACTCCAAGCATAAATCTGGATTGCCAGCAAATGAACCGGGAAATCTTCCATACCCTTGCTTCTCAGGAACATATCCAGAGAAATAATTGTAAGACAGATTCCAGATGGTTAGATCTTGAAGGCTGGAAATGTTTCCCGGGATATGTCCCGATAAGGAATTATGCGACATATCTATGGCTTTCAAACTTTGCATTTTCTGCAAGCCAGGAAGCTGTCCATTGAGAAAATTGCCCGACAAATTCAGATATTCTAGACCAGCTAAGCCAAATATGCCCCTTAGAATCTCTCCACGCAACAAGTTATTGGATAGATCGATTCCAAACATTGATGAAAGATCGTATGTGAAACTGAATTGGTTGTTATCAGAAACAACTACTGAAACTCTTGGTCCAACCCTTCTCACATCAACCAAAGGCTCTTCTTTAACATCCTTTGTGTTAAACAATAAGCTACTCTTCCAATTAATATCAGGTATAAAGCCAGAAAACATGTTGTGCGACAAACCTATTGTTGCTTATATCTAGTATCCTCAAAGTGAGTGGAATATTACTGTGTTTAAAAACTAACCTCAAGAGATTGATCTAGTTTTCCAGCCAATGCCATTAGTAAGGTAGTTTTCCCACAGCTAGGTGGACCCAGAAGAAGAGTAAGCCTGCATTAAGAGCCATATTTGATGAGTTAACGTTTAGCAAACCGGTTCGTTTTTTATTTTAAGCTTCATCATTTTGTTTTTTCTGTCAAATAACCATATCCATGCCAGAGTGTCTTATGAATCCTTTTCTATTTGTGATTGTGAATACCGAATTCCTGTGAATATGAGTGCATCCTTGTAAAATATTCACTTACCTTGTTGGCTTTATGACACCACTGACATCTTTCAGAATCCCCAACTTGGCTTCCATAGAACTGCATGATATAGTCTTCACTAAACCCTGTTCGAATCACAAGTTAGTCCTGTTTGTGTGTACAAATAAGATGAGGCAGTAACAAATGTAGGTTGTGGTACATATAAATAGAAAGAGAGATTGAAGGAGGCATACTTACTGAAAATAAGCTAAAAAAAGAATTCCATAGAGTAGGAAGTGACTTCCCTTGAACAACCTCATATTCTGCTTCTACATTCAGGTTCTTGTACCTTACCTCCACACTCGGTAACTTCACATTTACTCTGAAAACAAACCAATATATCAGCACATTCATCAAAATAATCCACTAATATAAACTGAAATATAACCCCCTTCCTTCTTTTAACTGAGTGCCATAAATGTAACAAAAGTGCTTATCATATAAGTGCTTATGTATAAGCTATTTCTAATAAAAATAGTTACAAGTTATTCCGAAGTATTTATTATGGAAATAAGCTAAAAACAGATGGTGCACATGTCAGAATCTATTTTCATAAGCTCTCTCGAATAAGTAAATCAATCTAGTCCAAAATCTATTCAATTCCAGAATTGGATACCAAAAATACCATAGTCAGTTGTGAATACTCCACTCAAACAAAATGTCAACCCTAATTTGTTAGTAAAACAAAAACAACTTATTTTGCAGCATGATCTATCTAGGCCAGTGTAAACAAATTACCTTTCCATCCTTTCCCTAAGTTTCTGCAACAAGTTGAGATTATCAATCTCAATATGCTTGATGAGCTTATCAATAAACAAACACTTATCAACAACTCCAAGTTTAGTAACATCAACAACCCTTTTACTACTACTTCTTTGCCATCTACTACCACTCTCCTCCTGAGTGATTTCATCAACAAAAGAAGTTTTGATCCTTTTGAAAGTTGGTAGTTTCTCTATAGCAGCCCATTTAGATTGAAGCTCTCTGTCTTCCTCCACAAATGAATCTGCATCTCTGTCAAAAGTCACAACATGACCTTGATTTCTTCCTCTTGGAGTTAACTCCATTACTAATCTTTACTTCAATCAGCAGCTACTGAAGTGAAGATTTTAAACTGTACAAATCACAAACATGTGGTGTGCATAGTTTCAAATAGAGATTTTGAAAGGGGTTATGAAGGTTGTTTCAAAAGCAGACACTTGTTGAGAGTGACACTTGATTAAGAAACAAAACCTGCAAGCTTTTCGACTCCGTGATTTTCAAAGGAATTTCACCAGAGAATTGATTGTGAGAAAGGTCAAGAAAAATTAGGCCATGTTTTTCTGTGGTCTCTGCAATTTTACTAGGAATAGGACTAGACAAATCATTATTACTCAAGTCCAAAACAACAAGTTTCTCCGAGAACATAATCCTTGAATATATTCTATACTTTAAATGGTTCCTTGATAGATTCAAATGAGTCAAAGCTTGAAAGGGAGCAATACAAGAAGGTAAACCCCCCACAATAGAATTGTTAGACAAATTCAATACAGTTAGCGACTGAACCGAAGCTGCAAAACAAGGCAAAGTACCTGTAAACTGATTGGAAACAAGGTTGAGGATAACCACATGTTGTTGAAAAACAACAAGATTACCAGACAATAAATTTTTTTTAAGGTCCATATACTTCAGAGACTTCAAGTAAAGTAAACTCTCAGGTATACCTCCACTGAATGAACAGAAACCAAGATTAACTCTTTCAAGATTTGCAGAGAAGTTACCTATCCAGAAAGGAAGTGAACCTCCCAAGAGAGGATTCTCATTCAAAACAAGTTCAGTCAGAAGCTTAAGCCTCATGAAAGAATTCGGTATTCCACCATGAAACCTGTTGTGACTAAGATCAATAACTATAAGGTTAATTAAGTCCCCAAAACAAACAGGTAGAGGGCAAGTGAAATTATTGTGTGAAAACCAGAATTTTTTCTACTACAGCCCCACAGGTTCATGGTATTTCGTCCGAAAATCCGTCCGATTCAATTATTTTCTTCGAAACAAACACATACTCATTCATACCAAACATATAGTAGTGATTTGGAACCATTAAACGTGAATTCTACGACTTTCGATTTCACTCCGAATCTTAAACTCTCAATTCTCCAAAAATGCAAAAACTTACAAACTCAACCAAATTCGATAAAACAAGCATACCCGATCACGGCCTAACATTACTCGACACATCTACACAATTTATTTCGACTTTCGTCCGTAAAAACATCGGTTTCTATCGACTTCTACCGTTTCGACCTAAAAGTGAAAACTATGGAAAACAAGCAAACATTCCAAGAAAACATACACATATACATACACAATCGAAATATAATTGAAACTTCTCACCCTTACCCGATTAATCGCGCTTTAAACGGATGAATTCCCGATTTTCCTCTTCTTTCTTTTCTTCCTCTTCTTTTCTCTTTTTCTCTTCTCTTTCTCATTTTCTTTTCCTTTCTATCTTTTCTCTCTCCACTTTGTATTTATATAAAATATCTACTACCCAAATGACCAAAATACCCCTCAGCTCAAATATCTTCCAAACGCTCTGAAAATGCGATAAAACTTAAACATACCGATGAAATATATTTCAAAAAATAAAAGTTGAAAAGAAATTATAATTTATTGCAAATATTTTACCTCTCAGAGAAATTATCCAATTAACAGGTAAAACTCATTTAATTTACACAATTCAAAAAAAGGCTAAAAACTCACTAACTTCCACCAGTGGAAGTTACCTTTAAAATCTGCCTGAAAATGCTTTTGGTCAGTTTTTGCACTAATCTTCCACCATTGGAAGTTACCTTTAAAATCTGCCTGAAAATGCTTTTGGTCAGTTTTTGCACTAATCTTCCACCAGTGGAAGTCAAGTGCAAAACGTGACATAACAAAAAAAGGCCAAAATAACACTAACTTCCACCAGTGGATGTTAGTTCAAAATGTGACATAACCAAAAAATGACCAAAATAACACTAACTTTCACCAGTGGATGTTAGTTCAAAATGTGACACATTTATGCCACAAAACTCTCAATGCCCAAACATGATGCATTAACATGAAACACAATAAATCACACAATTCACAAAATTTCACATAAATGGAATAATTAAATACGGTTAAATAAATCGGGGCGTTATAATTCTCCCCCACTTAGAAATTTTTGTCCTCGAAAATATACTGATACGAACAACCCGGGATACGACTCTCGCATCCGACCAACAAACCAACATGCCAACCAAAGGCATACTACGAATACCACAAACTGACAAACCACCTTGCTAACAGCAACTACAACAACGACACGACAACGACCACAACAACGACAAGATGCAAAGCCCATACAATGCACTTAACGACCAACTCACGACTCAAAGGAATACCCAAGTTACGAACACACACAGGTTCACTCTTGAACCAGAACACAACAAGAACACAAGTTCCACGACACAACATCGATCAAACAACCTCTACAAAACCAGAATACCAAACATCCTTGTCATACAACAACGTTACAACAATGCTACGATTCACCAATCGAACATACGACCAAACATCCATCTACATAGTAGCCCATGAATCCTATTTAAACCTTTCACCTAACACTTCCCTTCTGGAACGTCCAATGGCCTCCTCATTCCTACATGTTTCCAATGTTCAACCTATGAGCTCTTACCAGTCCCACACGCATATACGAATCATGTAACCTCACGCTTCCGTTGCACGCTCTGATTACTCGTCACCATCAAAACTACCAATTTCACGTCCAAAGTCTAACTCTTTCTCATATTCACCAAAAATCACTGTTCACTTTTAATATATCCAACTTCCCACTCTACTGTGTTATCTCACACACCAGACACAAGTCTCTGAACTGCTCAAATAATTTTAATTCTCTGACCATCAAAACAGACTTACATAAAAACTTTCGGCTTAACTCGTCAGACACAACCTTAGCTTTACCAACAGGCTAATTCCAACTACAATCATAACTCATCATAAATTCTAACCATCCTTGTTGTCTCATACTCTATTCTTTCAGATCCACCAAGTACTCTAAACTCTTGCGATTACCAAACACTTCGAACCTTAGAACCATAAAGACAATACTTCCAAATTTCCAACACCAAACCACTGCAACCAATTCCAAATCCTAAATAGTATAAATCCTTTTAGGAATCCTCAATGGTAGTAAAGCATAAGCCACGACTTTACCCTCTTGCATTAACACACTGACTAAACTCATCAAAGACACATCACAATACCTCACAACGATTCATCAGGATCACGCAGAATCAAAACTGGAGTCGTAGACAAATTCCACTTTAACCCTCTTAACTTTCCTCACAATGAACATCCAAAGCAAACGACTCACCCTTTGCAAGTCCACCGAAGTAACAGAAACGCTAAATTGGAAAAACCCTCCATAACCTCCGGTAATAACCAACTAATGTCCAAAAAGCTTCTAATCACCTTAACCAACTTCGGAGCTTCTCATTGTAGAACTGCATCTATTTCCGATGAATCCTTAACCATACTCTCATCTGAAATAACATATCCAAGAAAACTAACCTTTTTCAACCCAAATTCTCTCTTGAATAACTTCGCATAAAACTTCGTCTCTTTTAACACTTGCAATTCAATTCTCAACCACTCTACCTGTTCTTCCTCGGAGTTTACAATAGATCCGAATATCCTCAATCAAAGCCATTACGAACTTATCCAAATAAATATGGAAGATATGATTCCTTTACTCCACAAACATTACAGATTCCTTACTAACACCAAATAACATCACTGCACGTTGTAATACCTAAACAAATTCCAAAAGATATAAATTCTTAAAGTTCTTGCAAAATTCTTTCCCTGGGTAACTGGTTATTCACACACAAGCTTAACCGAGTACATAACAGCCTATCCCAATGATAACAACCATAACCAGTCACATTAAATCGATCAAAGCCTCAGCTCACACAATTCACCACTCTTATCAAACATTCCAAACAATTGCAATTTCACTCAAACTCAACCAAACCATTCAGTCATCCGTTCATGAAAGTGGACACTTGTTCTCAATCGTTACCTTATTCCACTAACAGTGACCCATACACAATTTCATTCTCTGGACAATCCAAATTCCACAAATCCCAACATGTAGCCACAACCAACCAAAAAGAACTCTTAAATATTACATCCATACCTAAGGGTTCTCTCAAAATTTCCATTAATGCCTTAAAACTCCTAAGACTTCAAACTTCACCAGAACTCTAAGTTTTGCTTTCCATAGTCTCAATACCATTATACACATCCTGCTTGTTATTCCATTCAAACATCATTCCTTTTTGTTAGTAACAATACTGGAGCTCTCTAAGACAACACCTTAACGTTCCATCCAAAAACATATCTGAAAACCATGCCCAACTGACGGCCCATCACTGTGACTTCCTGACAATTTCTAGAACACTATTATCACAAACATGACCAACATCTGCGTCTCATTTCCTAGAAGTTCTTCTACTTAGCAGATCCAAACCTCAAATCCTCGCCTTCGCCCAATTTGAGTTCACACTCTACTTTCTGAGAACAACCATTAATAATACTCAATCATTCTCTCTCAATGGCTTCCCAACTTAACCAACATCCCAAAACCTCTAATCCGCCTCACCTTCAGATATAAAAATCTTCGTCGACTCAACAAAACAATCCGTAAGCACTTTCTTAATTCCAAACAATTCATTGTACACACTATCAAGGCCGGAAAGACACGTCTATTCCATCCAACATAATTCCAGTCCACTATCAACAAGAGATTAAGGGTGATCAGTTCCTCAATTTGTCAATAGACAGCCGACAATCATGATGGGGCATAGACCGCCTTTACCAAACTATAATAGCATCCCTTGCATCCTGCACAAAACTACCTAAGGCACAAATCCTCAGTTGACATAAACCTTACCTCCGCATTCCATCCGGAACCGGGAACCACAATGTCCAAAGAGCACTTACAATCTTGCAATTCACAACACACAGAGCCAACGCTCCACACCTGAAGCAACTTGGAGAAGTACCAGCTTCTCCCCCACTTATCTCATTCTCACTCCCGAAGACAAAGGATTAGAAAAACCAGAAAGTACTAACAGTGCTCCACACACATATCACGTACTAAGGGACAACCAACATCGACAATATTCAACTGTCACACAAACTGACTCAACAACTTGGCCGGACGGACCGACCTGCTCTGATACCACTAATGTAACACCCCAATTCCCATCGCGAATAAATAATACATAAATAAAATCAGAGTAACTAAAAATTTATTTTTCTGACAGAAACAAGGATGTCACATTTAAATAAACAAAACATCATCCCTGCTCATAAATTTGATACATAGCATAAAATAGATTACCCTCAATTGGGAAACTTTTCCATATAAAGGTAATACCAAATATATTCACCAATTATATACATAAATAACATAATCGTTCCCCGACTCCCGTGCTACGTATCAGAGCAGACACCAAGACCTAAGCAAACGAAGATCTAACTCTTCCACTTGCCTCCACGCCTCTAAAACTGACAATCTGCACTATGCCATAAAAAGCATATTCCAGCAGAAGGGTGAGAAATAACAACTATAACAAGATTGCATAATAATATGCCACAACACAAATAAATTCACATATAAATTATTTCTCACCACATACATCACATACTAACACATATAGCATGCCACCAATACATAACATATTCCTAACAATCCAACCACATAGCATATACCGATTATACCAATATAATCACATTTCACACATAATGCACACCACAGTTACGACCTATGAAAACACACCACCACATCACATATCATATGTTTATACACAAAACATATCACTCACAACCAATGCATTTATCACCTATGCATAATAATTCACCAAAGCTATCACAGGCTCACACATAATCAATCAATTCATTATTTATGCAAATGCACAGAGACCGACACAACGACTCTATGCAATGCATATGCGGTACCGACTCAATCATCTCAAGTTCACTCAGGAACTCATTGGAACCATCGCTCGTTTCCAATGTAACTCCCCGTCGGGCCTACGATGTTCTCCATCGCTCACACCTCTTATTTTTAAGGCACCCGATCCGATCTGATCGCTCACACCTCTTATTTTTAAGGAACACGACGTTTATGGATCGCTCACACCTCTTTGTATAAGGTACACGATCGTCTATAACCATCGCTCACACCCCACACGGGTACACGACGTTACAACGGGTTCTCATTAGAATCCCTCAACACAAAAATGCACATCATTATACTTCACATGCAAACGACTCGAGACATTCTTGAAATGCATACATATTCACAATAATTTCCACAATCTAGGATTCACGCCATAAGGCTACCCACAACACATCGTATAATAGTGCACACAAGCTATACGTTATATAACAAAAGCATATTGCACGATAACACCTCAATCGCACGCATTCACGACGGTATTAATTAGCACAGTAATACGGTTTCAATTTTCTGGTATAATTGAACCATATACAGACCTCAAAACTATTTTTCCTAGAAAGAACATCTCGTTAGTTTTCCAACGCTTCGAACGGGTGTCAAAACCGACTTACGGTTCAAGAGTTATGAATTTTTGAAGTTTTGCAAAAACCAGAATTTTTTCTCCTACAGCCCTACGGGTTCATGGTATTTCGTCCGAAAATCCGACCGATTCAATTATTTTCTTCGAAACAAACACATACTCATTCATACCAAACATATAGTAGTGATTTGGAACCATTAAACGTGAATTCTACGACTTTCGATTTCACTCCGAATCTTAAACTCTCAATTCTCCAAAAATGCAAAAACTTACAAACTCAACCAAATTCGATAAAACAAGCATACCCGATCACAGCCTAACATTACTCGACACATCTACACAATTTATTCCGACTTTCGTCCGTAAAAACATCGGTTTCTATCGACTTCTACCGTTTCGATCTAAAAGTGAAAACTATGGAAAACAAGCAAACATTCCAAGAAAACATACACATATACATACACAATCGAAATATAATTGAAACTTCTCACCCTTACCCGATTAATCGCGCTTTAAACGGATGAATTCCCGATTTTCCTCTTCTTTCTTTTCTTCCTCTTCTTTTCTCTTTTTCTCTTCTCTTTCTCTTTTTCTTTTCCTTTCTATCTTTTCTCTCTCCACTTTCTATTTATATAAAATATCTACTACCCAAATGACCAAAATACCCCTCAGCTCAAATATCTCCCAAACGCTCTCAAAATGCGATAAAACTTAAACATACCGATGAAATATATTTCTGAAAATAAAAGTTGAAAAGAAATTATAATTTATTGCAAATATTTTACCTATCAGAGAAATTATCCAATTAACAGGTAAAACTCATTTAATTTACACAATTCAAAAAAAGGCCAAAAACTCACTAACTTCCACCAGTGGAAGTTACCTTTAAAATCTGTCTGAAAATGCTTTTGGTTAGTTTTTACACTAATCTTCCACCAGTGGAAGTTACCTTTAAAATCTGCCTGAAAATGCTTTTGGTCAGTTTTTGCACTAATCTTCCACCAGTGGAAGTCAAGTGCAAAACGTGACATAACCAAAAAAGGCCAAAATAACACTAACTTCCACCAGTGGATGTTAGTTCAAAATGTGACATAACCAAAAAATGACCAAAATAACACTAACTTTCACCAGTGGATGTTAGTTCAAAATGTGACACATTTATGCCACAAAACTCTCAATGCCCAAACGTGATGCATTAACATGAAACACAATAAATCACACAATTCACAAAATTTCACATAAATGGAATAATTAAATACGGTTAAATAAATCGAGGCGTTACACAACTTCCTCAGCTTTCTTAATTATAGAGACCAATCCTTCAGCATCCATAGCGAATAGATATGGTGATAAAGGATCCCCCTGCCTAAGCCCATGAGTAACTTGGAAATCACGCAAAGGGCTACCATTTACAAGCACCGACATAAAGCTATTGAACAATGTCTCCTCTATCCATCGCATAAACTTACTGCCGAACCCCATGCATTTCATTACCTGGCGAATATAAGACCATTCAATACAGTCGTATGCTTTCGCAAAATCGACTTTAAGGATTAAACTTTTATGGTTGCTCCTTTATGAATAATCTACAATTTCATTCAATGCAAGAACTCCATCAAGAATATTTCTCCCAGCTACAAAAGTTGTTTGTGAAGGGGATATTATCTTGTTCATAACTCTCTTAAGTCTACCTGCCAATAACTTAGTAATCACCTTATAAACATATCCCACTAAACAGATTGGACGGTAGTCATCGAGACTACATGGATTGTTATTCTTTGGAATAAGAACTAAAAAAGAAGAAGCTAGCACCTTTGGAAGTTTAGCTTCAACAAAAAATTCCTTAATACAACCTATAAAGTCGTATCCCACAATGTCCCAGCATCTTTGAAAAAATTCCAAATTGAAACCGTCGGGGCGTGGGCTTCTATCACCATTGCATTGAAATACTGCTTCTTTGATCTCTGCTTCTGTAAAATCTTCTTCCAACATGTTTCCGTCCAGTTCTGTTATTTTCTCGAAAAATTCAGACTTTATTCGAGTGAGAGGCCTATCTGATGAAGTTAGTCTCTTTTCAAAATGATATGTGATCGCTTTCTTTACCCCCTCAACATCTTCAACATTAAGAATTATATTTTAGAAAGATATTTGTTTGTCTATTGCAAAGTTATAAGTTAAATTTTAAAGTATTATTCTAACCATTTTATTTTAAGCAATGAATACTCATTTTATTTTTTATTTTTTATTTATAATTTTAATGGGATAAAATATTATATTATATATTTAGTTAAAAAAATAAGATAGGAGAAAAAAAGTAATGATTAATATATGAAAAATAAAATAGAGAAATCACTTGTGGAATATATAAATAAGTGTTTTATTTTAATAATTATGATTAGAACGTTACACATTACAAAACTATGGGTATATTTTAATAATTATATGGTATTGATGATGTGTCAATGAGTTTGGAAAGCAAATGAAAAGTTTGTTTTAAATTGTTTTATTGTTAATGAACAAATTGTCCACATATACAAAAAAATTGTTGTGGCACATTTTAGAGTTATAATTGATGATGTGTCGTTACAATATTCGATGCATTAGATTTAATATATATATATATATATATATATATATATATATATATATATATATATATATATATATATATATATATATATATATATATATATATATATATATAAGATATAAAAGGATAGGATAAGATAGGATTAGGAACAAATGAATTAATGAAAGCCAATAATGTTAGTAGCTAGTACTAGTGACTAGTTTTCCAAATAAATGGGACCTAAGAGTGTTGTTGTTGAATATTTAGTAATGACTTTGATTGAGTCCGTATACTCCTTTTCAGCACAATATTACTATAAAACTTTCAATATCCCTTAGGTGGTATGCAGTAAAATCACCATTTAAAAATGGCTAATTCCTTTTCTCATTCTTACAATAATTTTTTTCCTTGGATGGGACAAAAGGGGAGAATATATAGTAGTATTTAATAAAAAATTTAAACCCTTCAGATTTAATGTTTTTCATTTATAATTTAATGCATTTTTAAATTTGTTATTTTGGTTATTTTGCCTGAGTGACATAATTTAGTTTTCTTGAATATAGAACTAAGGGTGAGCTTACAAACCTCAACCTTAGACTATTAGATTCAGAGGGAGTATACAAATCTCAGTCTCTGATGTCGCTAAGAAAATTAAAATATTTTTTCTTGAATATAGTACTTAGGGGGAGTTTACAGAACTCAACCTTGAACTAATAGATTTATGGGGAGCTTACAAACCTCATACCATGATGTTTTCAGGAAAACTTTAATTTTCAAACAATGTTCTTTAAATACTTATGTTTGTCATCATCCAAAAGGGGAAGATTGTTAGAACAAGATTTGTTCATGACATATATCCTTTGGGTTTTGATGATAACAAAGTATTGAAAGAACAGTGGTGTTATCTAATATGTGTTCCAAATATGTAGGCTTTAAAGCTTAAAGAGAATACTCTCAAAATCTGATATAAGGACGCATTTGAGAGAAGTTGAGTTACTAGTCTCAGGTGGTTCATATTATGTAGAACACTCTATAAGTGATGTCTATCGTAGACTCTAAAGCTGATGGGCTCAACATCAGAAGAAGGAACATATTGTCTCTACACTTAGTAAATGTATCATCTCTCGGTGAACATTCAGAGTTAGTAGTAAAGCTAAAGTTATCCGTACTGCAGAAAGTAAGTTGTATTGTCAAATAAGTTTGTCAGTTATGGTCTATGTTCACAAGGCTCAAGAAGAGTAAAACCCATTTAACAACGGTTGAGAATGACATATAATGACGCGGGCGAAGGCGTTGTTATGTAGATTGTCGTTGTAAGTTAATTGTTTCTACAACAGGCTGGAAACCGTTATTGAAAGACAGGGCGCGAGCCATATATCACAACGGTTATGATAATAAACCGTTGTGATACATACACTTAGGTTCTGGGTTCGAAACCCATCAGCAGCGAAATTATATAAAACATAAATTGCTTATGATATCGGTTACAATAGATAACCGTTGTTGTAAGTACCCTAAGTTTATTATATTAAATGTAGATTGCTTATCTTCCAAACACCTCACTAAATAAATATACATGGATTCAATTTGATGAAGATGTCTATAATCTACAAATTAAAATGTTCTTGGAAACCAACTTAAACAAACCAATGTTATTTTCTGATTGCATTTGTCTCATTGTGCATTTCACGCTCTTTTACATATATTGTGGTTTATTGATCTGACTCCTTCGATATACCGCTATCTTCGATTATAGTTAAATTTCTATCAGATCAACAAGACATTGGATAATCTGCCTCATCTTTGATTTAACTATAATGGAAGACGGCGATGTATTTAAGGAGCCAGATCATTATACCATAATCTATATATAAAAGAACGTGAGATGAATGACGAGAGGCATGCAATCAGAAAACAACATTGGTTTGTTTAAGTTGGTTTTCAAATACAACTTAATTTGCAGATTATAAGTATCTATGTCAAATTAACTGAATGTATTTTAAGTGAGGGTTAGTGAAACAAAAAATCTACATAGAATATAATAAACTCAAACAACATTCTATACCAGATCCAGATATTATAAACTGATATAATACGCTTGCTTCCACCAGAATCATCACCCTGTATCATCCCCTTAACCTGAAAGGAAACAAATCAAACTTCAAAAATGAGCATCCTCAGTTGAAAACAAACCCTAAAACCATAATCCAGTGAAGAGTAAAGAGAGGAACCGAAATAACACACCTTTTAATGAAACTAATCGCGGAACAGGAATCAATTATGATGGTGAACTAGTTTGGGAAGCAATGAAAAGAAATATAAGGAGGAAGAAGCTTACACAAAAGCTTCATTCTTCTTATATTTCTTTTCATTGTTTCTAAAACTAGATAAAGCTTGCTCACAGTGTTGATTCTTCATTTACTAACATCTTGTTCGTGAAGCTATGAAGAAAAAGTACAAGGTGGATGAAGTTTCTATCATAGCTTCATGCTTCTTGTACTTTTTTCCATAGCTACGCAAACATTATGAAGTTTTCAAAGCATGGTCTTTGTTAAGGTAGTGAAAACGAATCTGAAAAAATGAGAACAATCAACAAAAATAACAATCCACAAATGAGATAATGCGAAATATCTAACAATAGATGGATGAAGAAGAATACCTTAATGTATGAAGCACAAGATTCACGACTAATGGTGAAAACGAAGAGAAAAAATGGGTTCCAGGGTTTCACTTTGAAGGCAACGCGTTACTGTCAATTAAGTGAAAGTTATTTTGCTTATATATCGGTAAACTATTTCAAAACGGTTAACAATAACAACCGTATAGATAGGTATTTATTTATTATAAATATATCACTACGGTTAACCAGAATAACCGTAGTGATAACCCTTTTATCTGTGAATTTTAAAATAAATAAAAACCGTATAGATAGGTATTTATTTATTATAAATATATCACTACGGTTAACTAGAAGAACCGTAGTGATAACCCTTATATTTGTGAATTTTAAAATAAATAAAAAAGAAAAGGTGCGCCTTAACTTCTCACTTAATGCATCTGCAGTTTAAACATCAACAATGTAATTCACAATGCATCTGCAGTTTAAACATCAACAATGTAATTCAAACCCTAATTCAACTATTACATTTCATAACAAAGTAAACATTAAACATAAAGGAGACAAGAAAACATAACATCTTGATATTTCCAGAAAATATCTCTGATTTCAGTTTGTTCTTCAAATTCTTGTTCTTTTTCTTTAAATCCTCATACATAACCTTCAGATAGCCCACAACTTCCAACTCTGACTTCATAAGGCTCTCATCGTCATTTCCATCTCTTTCTCCCACGTCTTCATCCCATATGAACAAATTACATGTTTCATCGCTCCTCCAAAATGGACATCTCCAAAAAAGCCTTCCTTTATTTTGTCCCTTCTTGTATTGATACGAAACCATACGACCATCACAACCATAAAAATTTTCAGATCGAGATTTTACACTGGAAGAAGACGTAGAAACACCTTTGGATGATTTTGTCTTCAAATGTGACATTGCAACACCTTAAAGTAGAACACTTTCTTGTTGTTGTTGTCTTCTTCCCGACAATGGTGACGACGTTGGTGTTAGGGTTGTTTCGTCTTGTTTCTTTTTTCAGTGGATAAATTGATATATACTTGGTGTTTAAAATACATAAAAAGAAGCTTCAGTTTGTAGCAACGGTTTTAAGAAAAAGCCGTCGTGATATCCTTATTATTTTTTAGTTAAATATTAATAAAACTTAAAAAAGGAGCATTTCCGTCAAAGGGATAAACTATTTGAGGGCGATGAGGTTCGAACCCATGATAGCTAGATTGTATAACCACGGTTTTCATAACAACCGTTATTATACCCTTGATATTTCTAATTAATATAATGTGCGCGCATCCAGTACACACTATAAGAACGGTGTATAGGATGTCGTTGTAAACCTGGCGTTGTTGTTTGACCGTTTTGTAGTAGTGAGTTACCATGGTTTATGGATATCTACTCTTAACAGATCTATAGTACAAGATCTTTTCGTGTATCTATCTTCAACGTCTCTTGTACTATGGAGAAACAAAGACACTTGTACACGTTATCTCTTCCAACGACTAGTCTTCTACAATTGTTATATAAGTAGCTGAAGATTCAATCTGGTTTTTCAACAAGGGAACAAGGAGAAATAGAGAAGGAAAACCAAGAAGGATATGAGTGTTTCACACATCTATCTGGATGGAGGAATAACAAGATCAACAATAAGAAACACAATCGAGTATGCATAAATTTTGTTATTTGTATAATTGTACAAAACATTAAGATATCTTAAAAATTGAATATCTTAGAAATCTTAAGTGCTTAAGGTCATTGTTATGGTGATTACCATGTACCTCTGATTTTGTATTAAGTACACCTTGTTCTCTATTCTTCTAAACATGTTGTTTAGTAGTTTAGATAAAGCCTTTTATGTGCTTGAGCATCAAAGTATCTTGCTAAGAAGCTTGAGCCAAGTAAGTCTCCTGCTATATTCTAGAGCATTAAAAGTCTTGATCAGTTCTTGATTAAGCAAGAAAGTCTTAGACTGTGAGTCTAAGTAGAAATCTTGTACTTGAGGGTATGAGTAGAAGTCTTGGATTCGTGGAACTCGAGCAAGGAAATCTTTATCCACAGGTGCTTATGCAGAAAGTCTTGGGTTCGTGGAACATGAGCAGGAAGTCTTGGGCTTAAGGGTCTGAGCAAGGAAGTCTTGGATTCGTGGAATCTAAGCAGGAAGTCTTGAACTTGAGAGGTTTAACTAGGAGGTCTTGGGCTGAGGGTTTGAGCAAAGAAAATTCTTATGTTTAAGTGCATAAGCAATTGTAATCATGATTTTATTTTAGTGAAAAATCTCTTGCGCTGCAAGTGGACTGAACAACTCTCAGTATGGGAGGAAGCAGGATAAATTTGTGTGTTATTTATCTTTTTTTCTTCTTCTATGAACATTCTGCTGCAACGAATTAATCAGAATTTGAACGTCAATTTAGATTATGAACTCTGATCAAAGACAAAGTTAAGAAACGGAAAACACAATTCAACACCCTTCTTGTGTATTTTTCTCACCTTCACAGGTCACAGAAAGCTAGAGAGTCAGAAAAATATATGATAAATAAGGATTAGAATTCCACGTTGATCAATCTTCTCAACTCGCTGAATCAAAGCAAAAAGGTGACCTTTGAATCTTCAAACACTTTCCATAAGGAGAGTATTGATAGATGATACCAATTCATCTAGCACGGGATATATTTCTATGTCTAATTCATTCACCTATCAAATCAAAATTGTTATTAATATAACAGATTCAAGATGATAACTTTCTTACGCATATATGGCTAATAGCTTAAACAGCGGCTTCTTACGCATATAACAAGCTATATAGTTTGGAATTCTGAAATATAATTTTTTAGCTTAATCAGATTCGAAATGATAATTTTTCAATTTTATTTTGTTTAATAAATTAATAATTAAATAAAATTAAGGATTTATCTTAGTTCGATTTTTTTTATAAACAATTTTGTAAATAAAAAATTAAATATTTTCGAAACATTACTACCGTCTATCTTTCATTAATTAATTCATTTAGTAAAACAACTTAGTTTGAAAAAATTTGATTAAAATTAAGTTTTAATTTTTTAATTAGTAATTATTAAATTAAAATTTGTGTTTTTAGTAAAAATAATAATTTTATAATTTTTTATTAAAATATTATTTATTCAAAATATAAATTTGTTCAATTTTTTAATGGATAACATATAGCCGTAGGTAAAAATAATTTAGATATACATAAAAGTAACATTTAGAGACAAAAATCAAGGCATCACTAAATATGAGTGTCACCATATATCATTTTTCTTGTAGTGAACTTTGCAAAATTATATGACGTTGCGTTACATGGTAATTGACATGACAATGCCACCTATACAAATTTGTAGGGGATCAGAAAACCCGAAAAAAATAAAATAATGTAGCTAAAAAATTGATTATTTTAAAAGAGATTAAAAATAAAAATAAAATTAAAATAGGAGGAGAAAAATGCATTTAAGCAATGAAAATATTGGGATGAATGATTGAAACTAAAACACAAGATATAAAAGGATAGGATAAGATAGGATTAGGAACAAATGAATTAATGACAGCCAATAATATTAGTAGCTAGTACTAACGAGTCTTGTGCTAAAAATTAAATTGAGGAATAGTAGTGCCTAGTTTTCCAAATACATGGGACCTAAGAGTGTTACATTGTTGAATATTTAAACCCAAATTTTAACATTTAGTAAATGACTTTGATTGACTCCCTATACTCCTCTTGAGCACAATACTACTATAAAACTTCAATATCCCCTAGGTGTTATGCACTAAAACCACCATCTAAAAATGGCTAATTCCTTTTTCTCATCCTTACTAGTTTTGTTCCTTGTTGCTCTTATGCTTACTCCTCAAGGGTTTGCTGAGAATTACAAGACTACTCCATCCCATAGGAACCCACATGTTATCCATTGTAACCCCCCAAGACGATATACGTCATGTTTATCCACCCCACAAATTGGAAAACACCCTCCTTATGGTAAAGTACCTCCTTCCAGCAGAAGATGAAATCCATTTCTAAAGCATGAATATAACAAGGAATATCAATATCTACTAAATAAAATGTCCTGGTTACCAATGCTTTTATTTATATCTTGTGTGCTGTATGTATGGCCAAGTAAAATCATATATATGATGTATCAATACATATATATAGAAATAAATAAAGTTTAAGATTGGAGATTGTATTTTATTGGTGTTGATTGTGTACTTGTTAGGTCAATATTGTATATTTACTAACTACCATTATTCGTTTTGGTATTTGAAAGTTTATAGTTGATCTAAGACAGCTTAAAAAAATTATTTAGAAAGAAGGCTATGACATTGATTTTTTTGGATAATCAATTACAAAGTATCAATTGTCTATTTATAGGTTCAAGTCATCAACCTCAATAGTGGTGAGTGTTTCTCTATTATTTTAGTTCTTTTTTGATGTTTCATGATATATTACTATCATGATAGTTCTAGGTTCTTCTAGCATTACCATAAAGACTATAGTTCTAGGTTATTCTACCATTTTCATACATGTTATATTTAAGAATATTCGAGAAATTTGTAGCAATTTCAACACTCTTCCTTGATGCAAATTTCTGTAACTACAAGCGTAGCTCGTAGTTGTGCAAACCTTGGTCTCGCCAACGCCTTCGTGAATATGTCTATAATTTGATTTTTTGTCCTACAGTAGTCGAGTTTGATCTCTTTAGTTGCTTCACCTTATCTGATAAAGTGATACTTGATTGCTATGTGTTTTGTTTACTGTAATGCACTGGATTTTCGCCATTGCAATTGCTTATTTGTTGTTGCAGTTGATTTTGGTATGATCATCTTGTTTTCTCCCATGTTTTCAAGTATCATGCAAAGCCATATAGCTTGATCCATTGCTTTAGCAGCTGCGACATACGCTGCTTCTGATGTTGATTGTGCAACTGTAGCTTGCTTCTTCGACGCCCAAGAGAAAATTTCTGATCCTAGTGAGAAAGCATAGCCAGAGGTGCTCTTTATATCATCTACCAAACCTACCCAATCACTGTCGATGTTGCCAACTAATCTTGAGTCGGTTTTGGTAGTGTACCATATATCGAACTCTTTTGCTCCTTGTAGAAACTTCAAAATTATTTTTCTTATTCCAAAGTATATTTGACATGGGCATTGCATGAATCTTGATAGAAGACTTGTAGCATACATTATGTCTGGTTGTGTAGTTTTTAAATATAGTAGATTTCTAAATAAACATATGTATATGGATGCATCAACTTCTGGTGCTCCATCATCCTTCTGAAGTTTCTCATATGTTACGAGTGGAGTAGCATCAAGTTTACAACCGTACATCTTGAATTTCTTAAGTAGGTGTTCTTTGTATCTCTTTGCAAGATGAATATCCTGTAATTTCTCTGACTTACCTCTATACCGAGGAGGCAACTCATCAAACAATGTTCAGTTATCTCAAAGGTCTTCATCATGTCTTTTTAGAACTCTATCATCATCTTAGTATTATTTTTCGTGTAGATAAGATCATCTACATGTAGAGAGTAAGAGAGAGTACTGACCTTGAGACTTGATGTATAGTCTAGGATCGCTCTTTCTCCTCTTGAATCCTCGATCCATGAAAGATTGATTGATTATGGTATATCATTCTTGAGGTGCTTGCTTCACACAATAGATTATTTTTCTAAGTCTTAACCCGTTTCTTTCTTCACATTCGGATATGAATCCTCGTGCCTACTAAACATAGATCCCTTCTTCCAGTATGCCATTGAGGAAGGCATATTTGACATCTAGTTGATGGATAATCCATCATTTTTGTGTCATAAGAACTATTATATCTCCAATGGTATTAAGACAATTTATTGGTGCAAATGCCTCACTGTACTTAATCCCGAATTGTTGTGAGTGACCCTTTGCTACTAGCCTCGCCTTGTGTTTTTGTACGGTGCCATCAGGGTTGAGCTTTGTCTTATAAACTCACTTAACCCAATGAAATCTTTTCCAAGGAGACGATTTACTAACTCTCATGTGTTGTTTTTCTCGATCATCTTTATCTCTTCTTCCATTGTCTTGGCCCATACTTTCTGCTTTAACGTTTCTTCAAAGCTTCCAGGTTCAAGTGTGGCTAAGTTGCAGATTTCGTATTTTTCCACAAAATATCTTACTTGTCTTGGAGTCACTACTACAAAATAAGCCTTTCGTAAAACCAATATTACGACAACCATAGTGTTAGCCGTGGTAATAGATAAATCCCGGGCGCATATTTTTTATTTATTTACTAGATGACATGTCACAACGGTCAAAAGTAACAACCGTAGTGAAAAGTACACATAGTGAAATGGTTCGAATCCCATCACCATCAATTAGCCATTTCTCATGATAAAAAAAAGTATTGACCATGTATATCACCACGGTTTTTATTTCCAACAGTGATGAAATGTGATATTTATTTATATATAAACGAAATTATCTATCGCTTAAGTACATAACAGTCGTCTCTCTTAAAACAAAACCCTAACAACTCTTTCATTCTTCTCTCAAAACGAAACCCTAACAACTTTTTCACTCGTCTCTCTCATATGGAAACTACAAAACGAAACCATAACAACAAATCTTAGCCAATGGGTATTTACAGGTTTGTTTTCTCTGTAGTTTTTTCTTCAAAATCTGTTTCAATAGCTTATTTCATGATGTTTTAACTTTCTTCTTTTTTCGTCTTGTAGGTGTGTATGCTTATTGCAATAAAGAGGACGAAGATAAATTTAGCCTGACAAACTTGTGTCAAAGATCCAGAATGACATCTATTCAAAATATACACAAGTTTTCTGGTTTAAATTTATCTTCATCCTTATTTCACTGTTGACACGCCATTATGGGACTTGACATGTATGGTATGTTTCTGAAGCATTTTATGCCTTGATATGTTTGTTGTATCGTGTTTGTTGGTTATTATTTGTTGTTGATAAATGTTTTTGATGAATGTTGTTGTTAATGTTTGTTTAAAATATGAGTTTATTATATATTATGTGGTTTGAGTGTTTTTCCAATCCCTTATTGAATATATAACTTCGTAAACCACATTACAAAATTATGATCTGATAGATAAAATGGTATAGAAAATATGTACACATTCAATTCTTGACAATTATGTTTCACACTATTAACCTCATGTTGTTCTTTGACCATTAGACCTTGGTTTAGTGATTGTAGATCTTCAACCACCCCTCTGTCCACCTCTAATTTTTTTTGCAAAGTAAATAATATTTTACAAAAAGAATTAGTGTGAAGGCAAGGGTTGTTGAAGAACAAGGATCATTAAACCAAAATCCTACTGTTAAAGAACAAAATACGGATAAGGAGTTGAAGAAACCTTGCCAAGCATTAAACGTGTACTTATTTTTTTAATATAACTTAATTTGTCATATTATAATGTTCTAGTGCAGATTGAAAGGTTATATGTTTAGTGAGCATTGGCAAAATAAGCACTCCACATAATTTATAATAAACTTAGAGCTATATTTAACAAAGGTTGTCTAGAATAACCATTGTTAAATATGTTGCATTTTAATATACCACAACGGTTTTTTAAAGTAACCATTGTGGTAGGTTGTGCGCTACATGGTAGGTTTGTGTGTCACAGTGGTTGGACCTGCATGGTGGTATCATTTTTCCAACTGTTGTGGTATGGGTTTTCCATAGTATTGTGTAAAATATGGTGATGATAGTTCTTGCTCTTGTTGTTATGGTTGAAGCGATGGAGATTTACCTAGGTCTTTTACCTCAGGTTCTTCTTGAGGAAGTTGAGCTGGTATAAATTTATTGTTCTCCACTTTTTCGTTATCCAAATTCCAAGAAGCATTCTCATCAACTTCAACATCTTGACTGATGATGAGTTTCTTAGTTCTCAAGTTGTAAACACAATAGCCCTTAAATACTGAGTTATACCCCTAGGAGGACACCTCCTATAGTCTTATCTTCAAGCTTGTGCCTCATCGCGTCTGGAATATAAATATAGTATATAGATCTAAACAACCTTAGGTGATTTGCTGATGGCATCTTCCCGTACCAATATTTAATTGGAGTCTTATCTTGTACTGCCTTAGTTGGACAATTGTTGAGTATGTAAACAACATTGTAGACTGCTTCAAGCCCGAAAGGCAGTCCCTTCTCCTTGAGCATCGATCTAGCCATCTCCATAATTGTATGATTCTTTCTCTTAGACACACAATTTTTTAGAGAATATGGGACTGTAAGTTATCGCTCTATGCCTTCTTCTTCGCACAATATGTCAAACTTGTGGAATGTGTACTCTTTGTCATGATCACTTTTTAGTACTTTTATTCGTTTTCCACATTGATTTTCAACAAGGGCCTTGAACTTTTTGAATTCTCCAAAGACTTTTGATTTTTGTTTTAGGAAATAGACCCATGTAATTCTAGAGAAGTCATCAATGAAGAGTATAAAATACCTGTTGTTCTCATGTGATGGCGTCCTCATCAATCCACATACGTCAACATGTATTAGCTCTAACAGTTTTTTCGTTCTTCATGCTCTGCTTGTTGAGAACGAAAATCGGTGTTGCATACCGAGGATACACCCTTCACATACTTCATTGTTCTCGTTTATGCTTGGAATATCTCTCATCATGTTCTTCTCATGAAACAACTTTAAGGCATGTGTGTTGAAGTGGCCAAATCTTCGATGTTAGAGCCATGAATCATTAACTTGTACCTTTATGTCAATATTAGTTGCATAATTCAAATCGACCAGGAATCTTCTATTACTCTTATCCATTTTTATTTAGGCTATCTCAACGATTTTATTTTTGTTGTCTAAGATTTTGCATACACCTTTTTCAAAGTGAAGTGTGTAGCCTCTCTCCATCATTTGGACAATGCTTAGAAGATTTTCTTTTAAAATGAGAACTAGTAAGACATCATGGAGAAGTCACATACTTTTATTTATGGCCACCATGATAGTTCAATTTACTTTTGATTCAACCACACTTCCATTTCCCAATGAAACTTTGATAGACTTGTCAATGCTTTTTAAAATAGTCTCATCAGTGGCCATGTGATTGCTGCATCCACTTCCATTTGAGCTTTGACTGGAAGACATTTTCAAGTGTATCTTCTTTACGTCTATGCAGTCTTTGCTCATATATTTCAGGAGAGTCCACTAGTTTTGTCATTGGTAGAGTGGAGAAATCTTTGGTTTCCTCAATCGTTGTCACAATTGGGTCAAACTCTGGGGGCATAGTAATTAGAATTTTCTCATCAGTTTTATTGTCAAGAATATCTTCCCCAAAAGCTCTCATTTGATTAATTATTTCTTTAATTTTAGAATAGTAATCTTTAACTGTCTCAAACTCCCTCATATTCAATAGT
Organism: Lathyrus tuberosus; assembly: GCA_022829125.1. Lineage (NCBI taxonomy): Eukaryota > Viridiplantae > Streptophyta > Magnoliopsida > Fabales > Fabaceae > Lathyrus > Lathyrus tuberosus. Next base: position 2,025,925 of record JALAZF010000428.1, read on the forward strand.
TCAAAATCTCTTCTTAGACATTGAAGTTTAATGACACATATCTTGTCGCTTACATGAAACTCATACTACAACGCGTTCCACGCTTTTTTGCTAGTCTTAGCTCCCATAATTCCTAAAAAAATTGCATCGGTCACCACTTGTTGTAAGGTGAACAATGCCTTTGAATTTTTTTCTTCAACTTTTTTTCTTGAGCTGCATTAATAATTATAGTATTCGCTGGAGCGATGGAGACTTCTTCTACTACGTCCCATAAATCTTGAGATGAAAAAAATGTCTCCATTTTAACATGTCAGAAATCATAATTTTCACCATTAAAAATAAGGATAAAAGTGGATGATGATTGGGTGTTGTTATCGATAGCTTAGGAAAATGATTTGAGTGACTTAATAGTACAAGGAAAATTTTTTGAAGTAGTAAAGAAGATTTTGGAAGAGTATGTAGGTAATATTTGAATAGTTTATAGTTGATATAAGATACACTAATATAAAATATACCTTTGGTAATACTAAATTACAACGGTCTGACAGTTAACCGTGGTAATACCCCATTTTAGGATGCACTTTGTTTATTTCTATATATGAAAAAACATTGAATTATGGTCAAAATATTTAATATTGATTATATATTCATGGAGTGATAGGGTTCAAATCACAGCTCCAACAATTTTCTACTTTTTCGTTACATCAAGTGTTTTCCTTATAATATGATATATATATATATATATATATATATATATATATATATATATATATATATATTAAAATTAAAATACATTTCACAACGGTTGTTAATGTAAACTGTTGTGAAAGACATTACATTTCAACATGGTTTTTCAATACAATTGTGGTGAAATTGTTTACCCATATATATACGAATTACCTCTCGCTTCATGAAAGTATCGTCGTATCTCTCATTGCAAAATTCTAGCACACATTTTCTCTCTTCTTCTTCATCATTAGCTTTCGTATTTTGTAATATAGCCTCAATCTTGTTCTTCATACATAAATATATTCTTCTTCTTCCATAATACAATATTTTATAAAAGACTCTTTCGCGTACCACTATGGTTGGAACATATAACTGTGGTGAAATATTAAAACGCAACAATGACTTTGCTGGGATTCGAACCCAGGACCAATAAATTATTTCACCACAATTTTTTTTCTTTACCCGCTGTCATACTTAGCGTGCTACCTTTTTTTATAAGCAACGTAGTGCGCTACCTAACTTATAACCACGGCCACTCGCCCGTTGTGAAAACCAGCATACATACAATTACACACTACCTAACAACGAACGTGAAACCGTCATTATACGTGTTTCACAACCGCCACTATATGGGTTTTCTGTAGTAGTGATAGTTTTATAAAATTAGTTATAAAGAAGGCTATCACATTGATTTATTGGATAATTAATTACAAAATATCAATTGCCTATTTATAGGCTCATTCACCAACCAGTCAATGGTGGTGAATGTTTCTACATTATTTTAGTTCTTTCTAGATATTTCACGATAGAGTAGTATCATGATAGTTCTAGGTTCTTCTAGTATTACCATACACACTATAGTTTTAAGTTCTTCTACCATTTTCATACACATTGTATTTAAGAATATTCTAGAAATTTATACAATTATAACAATTTGGTCAAATTAATTACAATATTGGACTGATTATTAATGATTAAAGATATGATTTTAAAACAATGTGTTTTATTAATTTTGTAAATGATTTATTATTTGAGAATGAGAAATAATCGTATACTTTATATTTAAACAAATTTGTTGCATCGCAAATAATCATATGCTTTATACTTTATATTACATATATCCTTCCATATTTCTGATAGTGAATTGTATGAATTAATTTCATCAGATGTGTTGCATCGCAAAAAATACAAGCCAGGAGCGTTCGTGCGTTTGTTGCATGATTGAACAGAGTCGTCACCGAACATTATTTATGCAAGTCATAGAGATCCTCGCATGTAGAAAATTGCATGTAAACTATATAAGATTTCAGTTCATTTTATTTTTTAACTTTAAATGAAACAGTTATGTAAGGCATGCTTAAATGTAACTATATGCCATTTTGCAAAGTAGTATAAAATCAGAAGAGTATTTCTTTGATTATATTTTCACTATACATTTTCCATTAGGTATATGGAGCCACCCATAAAAGGCAAGTATCCAAAATCATGCAATCGATGGTGAGAAACTGTCTACCAAAGTTCTCTAAAAAAGAATCAAAGCAACTTAAGGGCACCTTTGATTTACTACGCCTTAACCGTTACTTAATAGATTTATTACTCGATTTCTTATCTAGAATTTTGATCCTATTTTCTAAAGAAAATCAATATTGATCCTTGTTTTTTTTATAAGCAAATTCATTAATAGGAGATTAAGGAAATCTCAGACCAAAGAGCTACAACCACCAATAAAAACAAAACAATTATAGAAAATCAAACGGGAACTTAAACCAATCATACAACCTACACTTCTTACTATCCTCTTTACCTAGAATCAACCAATTCCACGAATTGATTTTGATTTTGTTGACAACGTCATCAACATCAAGCAAGGCATAATTGAACAATATATTGTTCCTAGACCTCCAAACATTCCAGCAAGTTATGAACCAAATAGAATTAATCTTTTCCGCTTTACAACAGCCTCTAAGACTCATGTACCAAACCTTAGCATGGCGGCTACAACAAGATTCCGATATATTTCCTATATCTGTCCACTCACAAATCTTGTTCCAAACCACGATAGATTTGAGACACGAGAAGAATAAATGAGAGGCGTCCTCTAAGTGGCGGAAACAAAACACACACACCTTATCGTGCTCATTAACAATTAACCTTCTAGCCAGCAAATTAGATCTTGTTGGCAATCTATCTAATGCCATCCTCCAACTGAATATTTGGAGTTTCACCGGAATGATCGACTTTTGTTGTTCCTCCTACTTATCAAGTTACCTCTTGGGAGATGCTTCTAGTATTTCCAAAAAAAGCGGGAACTTCCAAATGTTATGAATGTTGTAGAGACAACTAATAAGTTTGATCTTCACTCTCTCCATCAGCATCACAGGTAAACTTGATTTTTTTCTCTTCAGTGTTCGTACTTTTTCACTACTAAAAAATATATTTTTCACAATGATTAAAATAATGAATTCACCATTGTTGATGGTCTGTGGTAATAAAGGGTGTGATAGAAAATGCACTACTTTTCACTACAAACTATTGGTCGTGGTTGAAACTGGATATCATGTCACTTTTCACCGTGGTTGGATTATCCCACCGTAGTAAAAAGTGAAAAAAGACATCAGTTTAATACCCAACAATAGTATTTTAGCGCTTTTTAAATGATGTGTATCAGCCCTTTCCACCAGGGTTGTTACGTATAACCGAGGTGATAAATAGATGTTTCTCCATGTTGGAAGAACATATATTTTCGTTGTATTATGATATTAGAGATGTATAATTTTTCACATTGAACTAATATACATAACACAATAATACCATTACAACAAAAAAGCTATTTAATAGCGTTTTTTTTGCTTTTTGATAGCGCTTAAAAGCGCTATTAACCAGCCTGCTATTGTAAATATTTTCGTTTGATAGCACTTTAAAAGCGCTATTATAGTACAGGTAATTAATAGCATTTTTCAAAAAGCGCTATTATAGTACCGGTATTTAATAGCGTTTTTCCAAAAGCGCTACAGAAGTAGACATTTTGCACTTTATAATACGTATTTTGCTTTGATTTTGATAGCACTTTCAAACAAAGCGCTATTATAAGGCACATGTTTGATAGCGCTTTTCCATAAAAGTGCTATTATATTATGTTTCATTAATAGCACTCTCTCTACAAAACGCTATTGTAGTACACTTTTTTTTTTTACAAAATCATTCTTTTGATCAATGTATATATATAGCATTTGCATTTTACGACATAAGAATTCATAAAAAATAATGATTATAACCAACTAAAATATTTGAAAATGAATTAAAACCACTTATTCAAGAACAAATGTGATACCATATATATCTACCACTGCCATAATTTACAAATTAATAACAATTAAAATTACATTACATATGCTGAAAAATCAGGCTTGTCTTAGAATTATACATCAACAATTGTATTAGAATTAAATTACATTCATTTACAAAATTTGTTAGCCAAGAAAACCAAGAGAATAATACATCACATATGCCGAAAAAATATCAAATCTACTCACCAAATGATAACTATACAATTTCGGCTAAAAAATTAATAGTATTCAATTCACAATTGAAACTTAAAGCTTAAACAACAAGAAAATTCCGGAGTTAATTATCAAACAACAACAAACACAAATATGGTTTAGTTTGTAAAGCCATCCCTCCATCTATAATGCTTAAATATATGATCACTGCATTAAGAGCAACAACACATCATGCACAAAAGCAATACTATAAATTACATCCTTTTTTGTGATTGTTGCTACAACCTAGTATATTTTCAGTTCACTTACTCAAGAGCTACACACATATGCTTACCTACGAGCTTATTTCATACCAGCAACAACATCACTTGAAATTTGATTACATTTGTCCAATGGAGAGGCAACTCGCTTTTCTTTGACAACCCTTTTCGCCATCCTCCGCTGCTTCATTCTCTTGGCGTTAGCACACATAGTTTCGTCACCTAAATCAATTTCATTCAGGGAGAACAAAACACAACCTCTTTATATTAATAGTAGTTTCAAATTTGGGAATTGTTAAGATAGAAAAGTATCACATTTATTTATTTTTTGAAAAGGCCAAATTTATTTATCAGAGCACCAGAAATGCTATCAGAAACACAACTATCAATACAAAAGAAACTACAAGAATTAAACCTCCAGATCCAATGCCAATGCCCCAGACTAATAGAAAACACCCGCCACTGGACAAAATAAACTCCAAAACTAAACCAGCAACACACTAATCAAAGAGGCCCTCCCTAACAGTAAAGATTTGAAACAACATACGATCGGCTGCTACCAACAGACTAACACCTGCAGATGCTAAAAAACAACAATGAACTCCACTCCGCTTGCTGATTCCGAACCCAGCACATGCTGATGCAAATACTCATCCAAACTGCTATAGATTTTGGAAAACCAGCAACCAACCCCTTCAGAGAAGCTCCTGAACTAAGGACCGACGAAACCAACAGAAACCGACTCCACCGCCTCCAGATTACTCAAAAACTGAACAACAAGGAATCAAATAAAAGACCATGCATCAATTACAGAACAATTGGAAGGCAAGCTTGATCCACCACCAGATAAACCTCACTAATTACTATGAAAGCAATGCTACCAATGGAGGACCGATAACTAAACCAATGCTCCAGCCACTACAGAGGTCCACTAAACAGCCCGATGAACTCCACCTGGCTATAAAACTCAAGACACAAATGGTAAAAACCATTCTCTAAACCTCCATCTCCAGCAAACCACCTCTGAGAGCCATGCTAGCAACTAAGCCAGCACATCCTCCAATCTCACCCGGATAGATTCTATCCAAAGTTTTATGTTTGAAAATTAGACAAAACTTTGGTAAAAATCGACATCTATATCTTTACGTAGCATCTGTAGGTCCTCCGCATCATAATGACTAAGACAATCAATTGAAACGTGTTAATTTAACAACACTGTAAAATAAACATAAAAGCATATTCAATAGATTCATCATTGGATAACCTTTCTTAGAAGCATTTGATCGAACAGGTGGACGACCATTATCCCCAGCCTGTGTTGTTCGGGTTGGAGGCATCAACGGCCCAATTAACTTTCCACGGATGATGGATTCTTCCTTTATCTTCTTCTTACGAATTTTCTTTCATTGAGCTCTAGTGAATTTCTCTGTCTCATAACCGCGTTCTCCTTCTTCGCAGCTTGTTGAGGCATTTTTACAGTCATCTAAAGTGCCTGACATTACCAAAAATGTTTCAAGATCATGAGAATTTTTAGAGAGTTTCATTTGGAGTTTGAAATCGAACCTGAAATAACGTTGGTGTAAGATTCCAACTCGATCAAGTATTTTACTGGTTCCAAGTCCTGTTCATGCTAAATGAAGAACGATAAGAATGTATTAACGAACAAATTATTAGAGAAAGAAAGAGAATAAGGAAAAAAATATAATACATGCGGAGATGGAGGATATAGTGTGTTAACAATTGCTTCGTTAAAGTGGCGTTTTCTCTCGTCTCGTTTCATGAAAACGAAGATGAGATTTATGGATATAACAATATCAATAACAATTTGTTTAATTTTGGTTTGTGCGACATTACACACTATTCAGAGTCATGGATGGTTTAAACCCTTTGGTCATGAATGGTTTAAACCTTTGGTGACTCATCATGACATTTATCTGGGACACGACAAAGCAGCTGCCAAATTACAAAATGGAATTTACAGGAGAAAGATTGCCATTGTGAGAGGCAACAAATCAAGCTTTGGTTTGGAGAATGTACTTTATTGTTCAAGCAGAACATAATAGAATAACAACACCAAAATCAAAACTAACAAAAGCACTGATAAAGAAAATCCCTACAGATATAGGTCCATCCATTTTATCTACCTTAAAATAACTGCCTTGATTAGATGGAATCCTACCATCATCACATATTCCACTCAAAGACTCCAAGCATAAATCTGGATTGCCAGCAAATGAACCGGGAAATCTTCCATACCCTTGCTTCTCAGGAACATATCCAGAGAAATAATTGTAAGACAGATTCCAGATGGTTAGATCTTGAAGGCTGGAAATGTTTCCCGGGATATGTCCCGATAAGGAATTATGCGACATATCTATGGCTTTCAAACTTTGCATTTTCTGCAAGCCAGGAAGCTGTCCATTGAGAAAATTGCCCGACAAATTCAGATATTCTAGACCAGCTAAGCCAAATATGCCCCTTAGAATCTCTCCACGCAACAAGTTATTGGATAGATCGATTCCAAACATTGATGAAAGATCGTATGTGAAACTGAATTGGTTGTTATCAGAAACAACTACTGAAACTCTTGGTCCAACCCTTCTCACATCAACCAAAGGCTCTTCTTTAACATCCTTTGTGTTAAACAATAAGCTACTCTTCCAATTAATATCAGGTATAAAGCCAGAAAACATGTTGTGCGACAAACCTATTGTTGCTTATATCTAGTATCCTCAAAGTGAGTGGAATATTACTGTGTTTAAAAACTAACCTCAAGAGATTGATCTAGTTTTCCAGCCAATGCCATTAGTAAGGTAGTTTTCCCACAGCTAGGTGGACCCAGAAGAAGAGTAAGCCTGCATTAAGAGCCATATTTGATGAGTTAACGTTTAGCAAACCGGTTCGTTTTTTATTTTAAGCTTCATCATTTTGTTTTTTCTGTCAAATAACCATATCCATGCCAGAGTGTCTTATGAATCCTTTTCTATTTGTGATTGTGAATACCGAATTCCTGTGAATATGAGTGCATCCTTGTAAAATATTCACTTACCTTGTTGGCTTTATGACACCACTGACATCTTTCAGAATCCCCAACTTGGCTTCCATAGAACTGCATGATATAGTCTTCACTAAACCCTGTTCGAATCACAAGTTAGTCCTGTTTGTGTGTACAAATAAGATGAGGCAGTAACAAATGTAGGTTGTGGTACATATAAATAGAAAGAGAGATTGAAGGAGGCATACTTACTGAAAATAAGCTAAAAAAAGAATTCCATAGAGTAGGAAGTGACTTCCCTTGAACAACCTCATATTCTGCTTCTACATTCAGGTTCTTGTACCTTACCTCCACACTCGGTAACTTCACATTTACTCTGAAAACAAACCAATATATCAGCACATTCATCAAAATAATCCACTAATATAAACTGAAATATAACCCCCTTCCTTCTTTTAACTGAGTGCCATAAATGTAACAAAAGTGCTTATCATATAAGTGCTTATGTATAAGCTATTTCTAATAAAAATAGTTACAAGTTATTCCGAAGTATTTATTATGGAAATAAGCTAAAAACAGTTGGTGCACATGTCAGAATCTATTTTCATAAGCTCTCTCGAATAAGTAAATCAATCTAGTCCAAAATCTATTCAATTCCAGAATTGGATACCAAAAATACCATAGTCAGTTGTGAATACTCCACTCAAACAAAATGTCAACCCTAATTTGTTAGTAAAACAAAAACAACTTATTTTGCAGCATGATCTATCTAGTCCAGTGTAAACAAATTACCTTTCCATCCTTTCCCTAAGTTTCTGCAACAAGTTGAGATTATCAATCTCAATATGCTTGATGAGCTTATCAATAAACAAACACTTATCAACAACTCCAAGTTTAGTAACATCAACAACCCTTTTACTACTACTTCTTTGCCATCTACTACCACTCTCCTCCTGAGTGATTTCATCAACAAAAGAAGTTTTGATCCTTTTGAAAGTTGGTAGTTTCTCTATAGCAGCCCATTTAGATTGAAGCTCTCTGTCTTCCTCCACAAATGAATCTGCATCTCTGTCAAAAGTCACAACATGACCTTGATTTCTTCCTCTTGGAGTTAACTCCATTACTAATCTTTACTTCAATCAGCAGCTACTGAAGTGAAGATTTTAAACTGTACAAATCACAAACATGTGGTGTGCATAGTTTCAAATAGAGATTTTGAAAGGGGTTATGAAGGTTGTTTCAAAAGCAGACACTTGTTGAGAGTGACACTTGATTAAGAAACAAAACCTGCAAGCTTTTCGACTCCGTGATTTTCAAAGGAATTTCACCAGAGAATTGATTGTGAGAAAGGTCAAGAAAAATTAGGCCATGTTTTTCTGTGGTCTCTGCAATTTTACTAGGAATAGGACTAGACAAATCATTATTACTCAAGTCCAAAACAACAAGTTTCTCCGAGAACATAATCCTTGAATATATTCTATACTTTAAATGGTTCCTTGATAGATTCAAATGAGTCAAAGCTTGAAAGGGAGCAATACAAGAAGGTAAACCCCCCACAATAGAATTGTTAGACAAATTCAATACAGTTAGCGACTGAACCGAAGCTGCAAAACAAGGCAAAGTACCTGTAAACTGATTGGAAACAAGGTTGAGGATAACCACATGTTGTTGAAAAACAACAAGATTACCAGACAATAAATTTTTTTTAAGGTCCATATACTTCAGAGACTTCAAGTAAACTAAACTCTCAGGTATACCTCCACTGAATGAACAGAAACCAAGATTAACTCTTTCAAGATTTGCAGAGAAGTTACCTATCCAGAAAGGAAGTGAACCTCCCAAGAGAGGATTCTCATTCAAAACAAGTTCAGTCAGAAGCTTAAGCCTCATGAAAGAATTCGGTATTCCACCATGAAACCTGTTGTGACTAAGATCAATAACTATAAGGTTAAGTAAGTCCCCAAAACAAACAGGTAGAGGGCAAGTGAAATTATTGTGTGAAAAATCCACCTTGTTAAGATACAAAATTAAAGGAGTTAAATCCAAAATTAAAGAAGATATCAAATCCAAAATTTTAAAAATAATTAGGGTTCCAGACCTCAGTAGTTAATTAGCTTAGAAGATGTCAATTTAAGTAGTCAAATCCAAAATTAAAGAAACAAGATTCATCACAAATACCTAATTTGAATCCCTAATTTTACAAATTTACAACACAAAGCAATAATCTGAGAAAAGAAAGATTACCAAATATCAATGAAGAGAGGGATGACAGTGGTGAGCTGACGAAGGGCCGAGTTCGACGGAGAATGTGTTTTTTATTTTTGGTGGTGAATCGATGGTGAATCGCAGGAATCGCAGGAAGAAGAAGGGGAATGTGTTTCCTCCCTGGGTCGACGACGTGAATAATCGACGGAGAATGTGTTTACACTGTGTTTGAAGGAGGTTTGAAGGAAGAAGGAAGTGAATACTCAATGTTTGTTTTTTGGTGTAGTGGCTCCAATTGTCCGCCAAAACGAAAAACATTTCACCAAAATTGTGTTATTTATTTATTTTATTATGTATTATATATATTATAATAAAATAACATTAAAAAATAAACGTCAAATAATAGCACTTTTTCAAAAAGTGCTATCTCAGTAAAAAATATTAATAGCGCTTTAGGAAAAGTGCTATCTTAGTGAAGATCAATAATAGCACTTTTTCAAAAGTGCTATCTAAGTTAAAAATATTAATAGCGTTTTAGGAAAAGTGCTATCTTAGTGAAGATTAATATTAGCGTTTTTTTATAAAGTGCTATCAAAATCACATTGTTTACACCATATAAGAGCGCCCGACCATAAAGTGCTATTATAGATGTGTTTATTGTCTTTTTAATAGCACTTTTTTAAAAATGCTATTAAATTAGGTGATACAAAATATCAATTTTGGTGTAGTGTACATTTATGCACAAAATCAAAATGACAACTATTATGAATCAAAATTACGCATTATTACATGAAAAAATTGCACAAAAATGACATATATTTTATACATTATTACATCAAACAAGTAACAAACTAACATACAAAATTATTGTGCACTTTATTCATTATTCTAAAGGAAGCAAATGCACAACATGACCAGATGTCTTTTGGTGTCTTGTCTCTAAGCACCAATAATTTAAAATAATAATACTTGTTAGTATATCACTTGTTGGCACACATATAAAAACTCTTAGAATTTATAACAAACAATAAATTATGAATAAAAATAAATAAACAAACTTCTTAGTTTTCACATATTCCTTCGTCATTATTAAAACGAATGACATGCACTTCATTTGTATTAAATTCTTCATAAAAAGTAGCCACGTGTGTTGCGAAAGAAAGAGTCTCAACAATATTAAGATTTAAATCTTGATCTTCATCATTATGGGGAATATGTTTTTCTTGGAGAACAATTGATCATATATTTTCTGAAGGGCCTGTGACATAAAACACTTGTTTTTCTTAAGATGCCACGATGAATAGTTTGTTCATATAAGCATCTTGTGAAGGTCAATCCAAGGTAAACATAACTCACCAGTTTGTACACATGTGCTACTGTCAATACACTTGCATTTAAATAAAGACACTTTGAACACAACATAATCAATCTCTCAAAGTACGACCTATATACCATTATTGAATTCTTATTATTAGAACTAGAGAAGTACACATACTTAATCTCAACACTAATGCCCATTATTTTGCATTGTATTACGACCCTACTTTGATTTTTTATAAAACAAAATATTGGTATTATCATAATACTTTGGCAGGAGGACATTTCTTTCTTACATCCTCATTGTCATCGTCATTATTGTCCTTCACCTTGTAGCGTGACTCCAACTACTACAAATAAAACGTTTTATGAGAAAGTTTTCAACTCACTCAACTAATAACTAAGGTATAAACCTTTGATGTGCCATGTTTTTTTTATAAAAAAACATTATATTTTTCCTCTGTTGCAGTATACATCTAAGGGGGTAAAGTGTAACATCCTACTCTACCCATTCGTATAAAAATCGAAAATACGGAAATATTGCGAAAATAAACCAGAGTTAATACACATAGGATACCACATTCAACAAAACCTCAACATGAAGTATCAATCACTTCATGTCTTTTTCATTAATAAAAACCAATGCTTTAATTAAACATCGGAATTACATCAAAGGTTTATCATTAAGCTCCAATTACCTCAACTCTCCACATAGTACCTGGTTCAACAACAATTAAAGCAAATCAGAGACGTAACAAATACAAAGTCAAATAATGTAAAGAAAATGAGAAATCCTCATCCTGCCCGTGTTACGTATCAGAGCGACTCCTATGACTCGATCAAATAGAAACACAGGCTCCAAGCACTACTCAGGTACCTGATCATTTGTACTCCCCAAGGAACATAAACACAACAAACAGAAGAGGGGTGAGAACTACATTCAATAATACACGGTGAAAAACACATGCTAAGGATTAGTTAACAAAAAAAACACACCAATCATACAATTACAACGCACATACAAGTGTCACATCATAATTCGGCATAATCAGCCCACATTCAATCATATACATATGCAATACGACTCAACTGACACGACAAAATGCACGCGGTACCATCACAATCACATACGGTTCAAAATAGAACCCGATTCCTGTCGAAATCCAGATAAGTCGTATACGTTCCTCTGAACTACAACTTATCTCCACTCGAGTCCCACATAGAGTCCGGACTAGACTAGGCACCCATCATGGATTCCCACCTAGCGCATCTCTACAAAGCATGACATGAATGCACGACACAAAAATATGCACGATATAATAATTATTCAAGCATAATTCGCGATCTTCAATGATCACACGTGAGCCATATATTCAATGTAATTCCTACCGGAATTACCACCCCAGCACAAGATCGTCCCCACACGACAATCTTGGCTCACAAACATCCAACACATCTCAATCAGACATTCTCATAAAATCCCCCGTTTTATCCTATTTAATGTTATTACTAGTTTCCTCTCTAACTATACCATTTTAGTCTTACGGATCAAGAGAATTTACATTACACGCGAAATCAGGAGGAAAATCCCGAAAATGGGAAATTTTCATCACAACCCTGCCCATACGCGTATGACCATGCCCATACGCGTATGGAAACATTTTTCTCGCCCCAGGTCTGCGTATCGTACGCGTTGGGCTCATCTGCCCAGGCCTCATACTCATATTGCCTTAGGCTGTACGCGTATCATCAGAGAGTGATTTCTCTCTCAAAACTTTTCAAAACACCTTCTACCCGTATGATCCTGCCTTACGGGTATGGTCACTCCTCGTACACGTCCCATACCTTATTCAGTAGAGGGTCGTGCTGGCTCTGGGGACGGGGTGCGTATGCTACGCGTATGCCCTTGGGAGTGTCCCCTCATATGCGTATGGCCTTCCCCCATACGCGTATGACTAGTACAAATACCAAAAGTCTAGGTTTCGCATCAATGTGAAATTTCCCTCATTAGAGCACTTCCAAGTCCCTCATTCAGACCCCAAAACCATCTTTAGCTCAGTTCCATTTCAAATCCAAATTCTATCTCATTATTCTACCATTTTTCTCAAGTTTTCTACTTTTTAGAACCTACTTTCGTTAACCCTCAAAACACATAATTTTTCCAGATTCATTCTACATCAGAACTCAGCAAGAAAAGTAACAATTTGCACAAATTTACTATTCAAAATCAACATACAACACAGATTCATACATACATGCATTACACAACTATGATTTAACAATAACAGTCACACAACAATTATCCAAATACGAAAATCAAACAAGAAGGAGAAGAATTGCACAGAGCCTAATAGGGTAAGAAGCCCTCACTACCCTCTCATGTTATTAGCATCATTATTAACCCTATTCCCCCTTACCTGAAATTCAAGCTTTGATCCTTCAAAAATGGTGGAATCACTGCTTGCCCTAATCCTCCCTTGTTTTTTCTCTTGTTCTCTTTTCCTTCTCTTTTCACGTAAACTGATCTTTTGTGTAACGTCCCACTAATCTCTCCTAATATGTTTTATATCCCTTAATTAATTCCTAATAATAATATTACTAATAATAATAATAATAAGGGTAATAATAATAATATATATAATACTACTAATATTTCCCATTCATTATTAATTAATTATCATTATCATATTATTCTAATGTTTTATTCATACTATTCAATTAAGGCTAATTCCTCACACTCACCCTTAATTCCATACCCTTAATTAAGTCAATAAAATTACAAATAACACACAATAGTTCATAAAATGACTAAATAATTAAATGGGGTGTTACAACTCTCCCAAACTTAAAATATTTTCGTCCTCGAAAATGTACCTGACGAGAACAATTTTGGATACGAATCCTGCATCTTGCTCTCCAATTCCCAAGTCACACTTCCTCCAACAGCTCCTCCCTAAGCTACTCTCACTAAAGGGATGTCTTTGCCTCTTAACAACTTCATTCTGCGATCCTCGATCCTTATCGGCATCGCCTCCACAGTAAAGTTATCCCGAATCTATACTTCATCTATGTGAAGCACATAGGATGGGTTAGCAATATACTTTAGAAGTTGCAACACATGAAACACGTCATGCAAATTCGAAAGGTCAGGTTGTAGTGAAGATTAATATTAGCGTTTTTTTATAAAATGCTATCAAAATCACATTGTTTACACCATATAAGAGTGCCCGACCATAAAGTGCTATTATAGATGTGTTTATTGCCTTTTTAATAGCACTTTTTTAAAAATGCTATTAAATTAGGTGATACAAAATATCAATTTTGGTGTAGTGTACATTTATGAACAAAATCAAAATGACAACTATTATGAATCAAAATTACGCATTATTACATGAAAAAATTGCACAAAAATGACATATATTTTATACATTATTACATCAAACAAGTAACAAACTAACATACAAAATTATTGTGCAATTTATTCATTAGTCTAAAGGAAGCAAATGCACAACATGACTAGATTTCTTTTGGTGTCTTGTCTCTAAGCACCAATAGTTTAAAATAATAATACTTGTTAGTATATCACTTGTTGGCACACGTATAAAAACTCTTAGAATTTATAACAAACAATAAATTATGAATAAAAATAAATAAAAAAACTTCTTAGTTTTCACATATTCCTTCGTCATTATTAAAACGAATGACATGCACTTCATTTGTATTAAATTCTTCATAAAAAGTAGCCACGTGTGTTGCGAAAGAAAGAGTCTCAACAATATTAAGATTTAAATCTTGATCTTCATCATTATGGGGAATATGTTTTTCTTGGAGAACAATTGATCATATATTTTCTGAAGGGCCTGTGACATAAAACTCTTGTTTTTCTTAAGATGCCACGATGAATAGTTTGTTCATATAAGCATCTTGTGAAGGTCAATCCAAGGTAAACATAACTCACCAGTTTGTACACATGTGCTACTGTCAATACACTTGCATTTAAATAAAGACACTTTGAACACAACATAATCAATCTCTCAAAGTACGACCTATATACCATTATTGAATTCTTATTATTAGAACTAGAGAAGTACACATACTTAATCTCAACACTAATGCCCATTATTTTGCATTGTATTACGACCCTACTTTGATTTTTCATAAAACAAAATATTGGTATTATCATAATACTTTGGCAGGAGGACATTTCTTTCTTACATCCTCATTGTCATCGTCATTATTGTCCTTCACCTTATAGCGTGACTCCCACTACTACAAATAAAACATTTTATGAGAAAGTTTTCAACTCACTCAACTAATAACTAAGGTATAAAACTTTGATGTGCCATGTTTTTTTTATAAAAAAACATAATATTTTTCCTCTGTTGCAGTATACATCTAAGGGGTAAAGTGTAACATCCTACTCTACCCATTCGTATAAAAATCGAAAATACGGAAATATTGCGAAAATAAACCAGAGTTAATACACATAGGATACCACATTCAACAAAACCTCAACATGAAGTATCAATCACTTCATGTCTTATTCATTAATAAAAACCAATGCTTTAATTAACATCGGAATTACATCAAAGGTTTATCATTAAGCTCCAATTACGTCAACTCTCCACATAGTACCTGGTTCAACAACAATTAAAGCAAATCAGAGACGTAACAAATACAAAGTCAAATAATGTAAAGAAAATGAGAAATCCTCATCCTGCCCGTGTTACGTATCAGAGCGACTCCTACGACTCGATCAAATAGAAACACAGGCTCCAAGCACTACTCAGGTACCTGATCATTTGTACTCCCCAAGGAACATAAACACAACAAACAGAAGAGGGGTGAGAACTACATTCAATAATACACGGTGAAAAACACATGCTAAGGATTAGTTAACAAACAAAACACACCAATCATACAATTACAACGCACATACAAGTGTCACATCATAATTCGGCATAATCAGCCCACATTCAATCATATACATATGCAATGCGACTCAACTGACACGACAAAATGCACGCGGTACCATCACAATCACATACGGTTCAAAATAGAACCCGATTCCTGTCGAAATCCAGATAAGTCATATACGTTCCTCTGAACTACAACTTATCTCCACTCAAGTCCCACATAGAGTCCGGACTAGACTAGGCACCCATCATGGATTCCCACCTAGCGCATCTCTAAAAAGCATGACATGAATGCACGACACAAAAATATGCACGATATAATAATTATTCAAGCATAATTCGCGATCTTCAATGATCACACGTGAGCCATATATTCAATGTAATTCCTACCGGAATTACCACCCCAGCACAAGATCGTCCCCACACGACAATCTTGGCTCACAAACATCCAACACATCTCAATCAGACATTCTCATAAAATCCCCCGTTTTATCCTATTTAATGTTATTACTAGTTTCCTCTCTAACTATACCATTTTAGTCTTACGGATCAAGAGAATTTGCATTACACGCGAAATCGGGAACAAAATCCCAAAAATGGGAAATTTTCATCACAACCCTGCCCATACGCGTATGACCATGCCCATACGCGTATGGAAACATTTTTCTCGCCCCAGGTCTGCGTATCGTACGCGTTGGGCTCATCTGCCCAGGCCTCATACTCATATTGCCTTAGGCTGTACGCGTATCATCAGAGAGTCATTTCTCTCTCAAAACTTTTCAAAACACCTTCTACCCGTATGATCCTGCCTTACGGGTATGGTCACTCCTCGTACACGTCCCATACCTTATTCAGTAGAGGGTCGTGTTGGCTCTGGGGACGGGGTGCGTATGCTACGCGTATGCCCTTGGGGGTGTCCCCTCATATGCGTATGGCCTTCCCCCATACGCGTATGACTAGTACAAATACCAAAAGTCTAGGTTTCGCATCAATGTGAAATTTCCCTCATTAGAGCACTTCCAAGTCCCTCATTCAGACCCCAAAACCATCTTTAGCTCAGTTCCATTTCAAATCCAAATTCTATCTCATTATTCTACCATTTTTCTCAAGTTTTCTACTTTTTAGAACCTACTTTCGTTAACCCTCAAAACCCATAATTTTTCCAGATTCATTCTACATCAGAACTCAGCAAGAAAAGTAACAATTTGCACAAATTTACTATTCAAAATCAACATACAACACAGATTCACACATACATGCATTACACAACTATGATTTAACAATAACAGTCACACAACAATTATCCAAATACGAAAATCAAACAAGAAGGAGAAGAATTGCACAGAGCCTAATAGGGTAAGAAGCCCTCACTACCCTCTCATGTTATTAGCATCATTATTAACCCTATTCCCCCTTACCTGAAATTCAAGCTTTGATCCTTCAAAAATGGTGGAATCACTGCTTGCCCTAATCCTCCCTTGTTTTTTCTCTTGTTCTCTTTTCCTTCTCTTTTCACGTAAATTGATCTTTTGTGTAACGTCCCACTAATCTCTCCTAATATGTTTTATATCCCTTAATTAATTCCTAATAATAATATTACTAATAATAATAATAATAAGGGTAATAATAATAATATATATAATACTACTAATATTTCCCATTCATTATTAATTAATTATCATTATCATATTATTCTAATGTTTTATTCATACTATTCAATTAAGGCTAATTCCTCACACTCACCCTTAATTCCATACCCTTAATTAAGTCAATAAAATTACAAATAACACACAATAGTTCATAAAATGACTAAATAATTAAATGGGGTGTTACAACTCTCCCAAACTTAAAATATTTTCGTCCTCGAAAATGTACCTGACGAGAACAATTTTGGATACGAATCCTGCATCTTGCTCTCCAATTCCCAAGTCACACTTCCTCCAATAGCTCCTCCCCAAGCTACTCTCACTAAAGGGATGTCTTTGCCTCTTAACAACTTCATTCTGCGATCCTCGATCCTTATCGGCATCGCCTCCACAGTAAAGTTATCCCGAATCTATACTTCATCTATGTGAAGCACATAGGATGGGTTAGCAATATACTTTAGAAGTTGCAACACATGAAACACGTCATGCAAATTCGAAAGGTCAGGTTGTAGTGAAGATTAATATTAGCGTTTTTTTATAAAATGCTATCAAAATCACATTGTTTACACCATATAAGAGTGCCCGACCATAAAGTGCTATTATAGATGTGTTTATTGTCTTTTTAATAGCACTTTTTTAAAAATGCTATTAAATTAGGTGATACAAAATATCAATTTTGGTGTAGTGTACATTTATGAACAAAATCAAAATGACAACTATTATGAATCAAAATTACGCATTATTACATGAAAAAATTGCACAAAAATGACATATATTTTATACATTATTACATCAAACAAGTAACAAACTAACATACAAAATTATTGTGCAATTTATTCATTATTCTAAAGGAAGCAAATGCACAACATGACCAGATGTCTTTTGGTGTCTTGTCTCTAAGCACCAATAGTTTAAAATAATAATACTTGTTAGTATATCACTTTTCGGCACACATATAAAAACTCTTAGAATTTATAACAAACAATAAATTATGAATAAAAATAAATAAAAAAACTTCTTAGTTTTCACATATTCCTTCGTCATTATTAAAACGAATGACATGCACTTCATTTGTATTAAATTCTTCATAAAAAGTAGCCACGTGTGTTGCGAAAGAAAGAGTCTCAACAATATTAAGATTTAAATCTTGATCTTCATCATTATGGGGAATATGTTTTTCTTGGAGAACAATTGATCATATATTTTCTGAAGGGCCTGTGACATAAAACTCTTGTTTTTCTTAAGATGCCACGATGAATAGTTTGTTCATATAAGCATCTTGTGAAGGTCAATCCAAGGTAAACATAACTCACCAGTTTGTACACATGTGCTACTGTCAATACACTTGCATTTAAATAAAGACACTTTGAACACAACATAATCAATCTCTCAAAGTACGACCTATATACCATTATTGAATTCTTATTATTAGAACTAGAGAAGTACACATACTTAATCTCAACACTAATGCCCATTATTTTGCATTGTATTACGACCCTACTTTGATTTTTCATAAAACAAAATATTGGTATTATCATAATACTTTGGCAGGAGGACATTTCTTTCTTACATCCTCATTGTCATCGTCATTATTGTCCTTCACCTTATAGCGTGACTCCCACTACTACAAATAAAACATTTTATGAGAAAGTTTTCAACTCACTCAACTAATAACTAAGGTATAAACCTTTGATGTGCCATGTTTTTTTTATAAAAAAACATAATATTTTTCCTCTGTTGCAGTATACATCTAAGGGGTAAAGTGTAACATCCTACTCTACCCATTCGTATAAAAATCGAAAATACGGAAATATTGCGAAAATAAACCAGAGTTAATACACATAGGATACCACATTCAACAAAACCTCAACATGAAGTATCAATCACTTCATGTCTTATTCATTAATAAAAACCAATGCTTTAATTAAACATCGGAATTACATCAAAGGTTTATCATTAAGCTCCAATTACGTCAACTCTCCACATAGTACCTGGTTCAACAACAATTAAAGCAAATCAGAGACGTAACAAATACAAAGTCAAATAATGTAAAGAAAATGAGAAATCCTCATCCTGCCCGTGTTACGTATCAGAGCGACTCCTACGACTCGATCAAATAGAAACACAGGCTCCAAGCACTACTCAGGTACCTGATCATTTGTACTCCCCAAGGAACATAAACACAACAAACAGAAGAGGGGTGAGAACTACATTCAATAATACACGGTGAAAAACACATGCTAAGGATTAGTTAACAAACAAAACACACCAATCATACAATTACAACGCACATACAAGTGTCACATCATAATTCGGCATAATCAGCCCACATTCAATCATATACATATGCAATGCGACTCAACTGACACGACAAAATGCACGCGGTACCATCACAATCACATACGGTTCAAAATAGAACCCGATTCCTGTCGAAATCCAGATAAGTCATATACGTTCCTCTGAACTACAACTTATCTCCACTCAAGTCCCACATAGAGTCCGGACTAGACTAGGCACCCATCATGGATTCCCACCTAGCGCATCTCTAAAAAGCATGACATGAATGCACGACACAAAAATATGCACGATATAATAATTATTCAAGCATAATTCGCGATCTTCAATGATCACACGTGAGCCATATATTCAATGTAATTCCTACCGGAATTACCACCCCAGCACAAGATCGTCCCCACACGACAATCTTGGCTCACAAACATCCAACACATCTCAATCAGACATTCTCATAAAATCCCCCGTTTTATCCTATTTAATGTTATTACTAGTTTCCTCTCTAACTATACCATTTTAGTCTTACGGATCAAGAGAATTTGCATTACACGCGAAATCGGGAACAAAATCCCGAAAATGGGAAATTTTCATCACAACCCTGCCCATACGCGTATGACCATGCCCATACGCGTATGGAAACATTTTTCTCGCCCCAGGTCTGCGTATCGTACGCGTTGGGCTCATCTGCCCAGGCCTCATACTCATATTGCCTTAGGCTGTACGCGTATCATCAGAGAGTCATTTCTCTCTCAAAACTTTTCAAAACACCTTCTACCCGTATGATCCTGCCTTACGGGTATGGTCACTCCTCGTACACGTCCCATACCTTATTCAGTAGAGGGTCGTGCTGGCTCTGGGGACGGGGTGCGTATGCTACGCGTATGCCCTTGGGGGTGTCCCCTCATATGTGTATGGCCTTCCCCCATACGCGTATGACTAGTACAAATACCAAAAGTCTAGGTTTCGCATCAATGTGAAATTTCCCTCATTAGAGCACTTCCAAGTCCCTCATTCAGACCCCAAAACCATCTTTAGCTCAGTTCCATTTCAAATCCAAATTCTATCTCATTATTCTACCATTTTTCTCAAGTTTTCTACTTTTTAGAACCTACTTTCGTTAACCCTCAAAACCCATAATTTTTCCAGATTCATTCTACATCAGAACTCAGCAAGAAAAGTAACAATTTGCACAAATTTACTATTCAAAATCAACATACAACACAGATTCACACATACATGCATTACACAACTATGATTTAACAATAACAGTCACACAACAATTATCCAAATACGAAAATCAAACAAGAAGGAGAAGAATTGCACAGAGCCTAATAGGGTAAGAAGCCCTCACTACCCTCTCATGTTATTAGCATCATTATTAACCCTATTCCCCCTTACCTGAAATTCAAGCTTTGATCCTTCAAAAATGGTGGAATCACTGCTTGCCCTAATCTTCCCTTGTTTTTTCTCTTGTTCTCTTTTCCTTCTCTTTTCACGTAAACTGATCTTTTGTGTAACGTCCCACTAATCTCTCCTAATATGTTTTATATCCCTTAATTAATTCCTAATAATAATATTACTAATAATAATAATAATAAGGGTAATAATAATAATATATATAATACTACTAATATTTCCCATTCATTATTAATTAATTATCATTATCATATTATTCTAATGTTTTATTCATACTATTCAATTAAGGCTAATTCCTCACACTCACCCTTAATGCCATACCCTTAATTAAGTCAATAAAATTACAAATAACACACAATAGTTCATAAAATGACTAAATAATTAAATGGGGTGTTACAACTCTCCCAAACTTAAAATATTTTCGTCCTCGAAAATGTACCTGACGAGAACAATTTTGGATACGAATCCTGCATCTTGTTCTCCAATTCCCAAGTCACACTTCCTCCAATAGCTCCTCCCCAAGCTACTCTCACTAAAGGGATGTCTTTGCCTCTTAACAACTTCATTCTGCGATCCTCGATCCTTATCGGCATCGCCTCCACAGTAAAGTTATCCCGAATCTATACTTCATCTATGTGAAGCACATAGGATGGGTTAGCAATATACTTTAGAAGTTGCAACACATGAAACACGTCATGCAAATTCGAAAGGTCAGGTTGTAGTGAAGATTAATATTAGCGTTTTTTTATAAAATGCTATCAAAATCACATTGTTTACACCATATAAGAGTGCCCGACCATAAAGTGCTATTATAGATGTGTTTATTGTCTTTTTAATAGCACTTTTTTAAAAATGCTATTAAATTAGGTGATACAAAATATCAATTTTGGTGTAGTGTACATTTATGAACAAAATCAAAATGACAACTATTATGAATCAAAATTACGCATTATTACATGAAAAAATTGCACAAAAATGACATATATTTTATACATTATTACATCAAACAAGTAACAAACTAACATACAAAATTATTGTGCAATTTATTCATTATTCTAAAGGAAGCAAATGCACAACATGACCAGATGTCTTTTGGTATCTTGTCTCTAAGCACCAATAGTTTAAAATAATAATACTTGTTAGTATATCACTTGTTGGCACACATATAAAAACTCTTAGAATTTATAACAAACAATAAATTATGAATAAAAATAAATAAAAAAACTTCTTAGTTTTCACATATTCCTTCGTCATTATTAAAACGAATGACATGCACTTCATTTGTATTAAATTCTTCATAAAAAGTAGCCACGTGTGTTGCGAAAGAAAGAGTCTCAACAATATTAAGATTTAAATCTTGATCTTCATCATTATGGGGAATATGTTTTTCTTGGAGAACAATTGATCATATATTTTCTGAAGGGCCTGTGACATAAAACTCTTGTTTTTCTTAAGATGCCACGATGAATAGTTTGTTCATATAAGCATCTTGTGAAGGTCAATCCAAGGTAAACATAACTCACCAGTTTGTACACATGTGCTACTGTCAATACACTTGCATTTAAATAAAGACACTTTGAACACAACATAATCAATCTCTCAAAGTACGACCTATATACCATTATTGAATTCTTATTATTAGAACTAGAGAAGTACACATACTTAATCTCAACACTAATGCCCATTATTTTGCATTGTATTACGACCCTACTTTGATTTTTCATAAAACAAAATATTGGTATTATCATAATACTTTGGCAGGAGGACATTTCTTTCTTACATCCTCATTGTCATCGTCATTATTGTCCTTCACCTTATAGCGTGACTCCCACTACTACAAATAAAACATTTTATGAGAAAGTTTTCAACTCACTCAACTAATAACTAAGGTATAAACCTTTGATGTGCCATGTTTTTTTTATAAAAAAACATAATATTTTTCCTCTGTTGCAGTATACATCTAAGGGGTAAAGTGTAACATCCTACTCTACCCATTCGTATAAAAATCGAAAATACGGAAATATTGCGAAAATAAACCAGAGTTAATACACATAGGATACCACATTCAACAAAACCTCAACATGAAGTATCAATCACTTCATGTCTTATTCATTAATAAAAACCAATGCTTTAATTAAACATCGGAATTACATCAAAGGTTTATCATTAAGCTCCAATTACCTCAACTCTCCACATAGTACCTGGTTCAACAACAATTAAAGCAAATCAGAGACGTAACAAATACAAAGTCAAATAATGTAAAGAAAATGAGAAATCCTCATCCTGCCCGTGTTACGTATCAGAGCGACTCCTACGACTCGATCAAATAGAAACACAGGCTCCAAGCACTACTCAGGTACCTGATCATTTGTACTCCCCAAGGAACATAAACACAACAAACAGAAGAGGGGTGAGAACTACATTCAATAATACACGGTGAAAAACACATGCTAAGGATTAGTTAACAAACAAAACACACCAATCATACAATTACAACGCACATACAAGTGCACATCATAATTCGGCATAATCAGCCCACATTCAATCATATACATATGCAATGCGACTCAACTGACACGACAAAATGCACGCGGTACCATCACAATCACATACGGTTCAAAATAGAACCCGATTCATGTCGAAATCCAGATAAGTCATATACGTTCCTCTGAACTACAACTTATCTCCACTCAAGTCCCACATAGAGTCCGGACTAGACTAGGCACCCATCATGGATTCCCACCTAGCGCATCTCTAAAAAGCATGACATGAATGCACGACACAAAAATATGCACGATATAATAATTATTCAAGCATAATTCGCGATCTCCAATGATCACACGTGAGCCATATATTCAATGTAATTCCTACCGGAATTACCACCCCAGCACAAGATCGTCCCCACACGACAATCTTGGCTCACAAACATCCAACACATCTCAATCAGACATTCTCATAAAATCCCCCGTTTTATCCTATTTAATGTTATTACTAGTTTCCTCTCTAACTATACCATTTTAGTCTTACGGATCAAGAGAATTTGCATTACACGCGAAATCGGGAACAAAATCCCGAAAATGGGAAATTTTCATCACAACCCTGCCCATACGCGTATGACCATGCCCATACGCGTATGGAAACATTTTTCTCGCCCCAGGTCTGCGTATCGTACGCGTTGGGCTCATCTGCCCAGGCCTCATACTCATATTGCCTTAGGCTGTACGCGTATCATCAGAGAGTCATTTCTCTCTCAAAACTTTTCAAAACACCTTCTACCCGTATGATCCTGCCTTACGGGTATGGTCACTCCTCGTACACGTTCCATACCTTATTCAGTAGAGGGTCGTGCTGCTCTGGGGACGGGGTGCGTATGCTACGCGTATGCCCTTGGGGGTGTCCCCTCATATGCGTATGGCCTTCCCCCATACGCGTATGACTAGTACAAATACCAAAAGTCTAGGTTTCGCATCAATGTGAAATTTCCCTCATTAGAGCACTTCCAAGTCCCTCATTCAGACCCCAAAACCATCTTTAGCTCAGTTCCATTTCAAATCCAAATTCTATCTCATTATTCTACCATTTTTCTCAAGTTTTCTACTTTTTAGAACCTACTTTCGTTAACCCTCAAAACCCATAATTTTTCCAGATTCATTCTACATCAGAACTCAGCAAGAAAAGTAACAATTTGCACAAATTTACTATTCAAAATCAACATACAACACAGATTCACACACACATGCATTACACAACTATGATTTAACAATAACAGTCACACAACAATTATCCAAATACGAAAATCAAACAAGAAGGAGAAGAATTGCACAGAGCCTAATAGGGTAAGAAGCCCTCACTACCCTCTCATGTTATTAGCATCATTATTAACCCTATTCCCCCTTTCCTGAAATTCAAGCTTTGATCCTTCAAAAATGGTGGAATCACTGCTTGCCCTAATCCTCCCTTGTTTTTTCTCTTGTTCTCTTTTCCTTCTCTTTTCACGTAAACTGATCTTTTGTGTAACGTCCCACTAATCTCTCCTAATATGTTTTATATCCCTTAATTAATTCCTAATAATAATATTACTAATAATAATAATAATAAGGGTAATAATAATAATATATATAATACTACTAATATTTCCCATTCATTATTAATTAATTATCATTATCATATTATTCTAATGTTTTATTCATACTATTCAATTAAGGCTAATTCCTCACACTCACCCTTAATTCCATACCCTTAATTAAGTCAATAAAATTACAAATAACACACAATAGTTCATAAAATGACTAAATAATTAAATGGGGTGTTACAACTCTCCCAAACTTAAAATATTTTCGTCCTCGAAAATGTACCTGACGAGAACAATTTTGGATACGAATCCTGCATCTTGCTCTCCAATTCCCAAGTCACACTTCCTCCAATAGCTCCTCCCCAAGCTACTCTCACTAAAGGGATGTCTTTTCCTCTTAACAACTTCATTCTGCGATCCTCGATCCTTATCGGCATCGCCTCCACAGTAAAGTTATCCCGAATCTTACTTCATCTATGTGAAGCACATAGGATGGGTTAGCAATATACTTTAGAAGTTGCAACACATGAAACACGTCATGCAAATTCGAAAGGTCAGGTTGTAGTGAAGATTAATATTAGCGTTTTTTTATAAAATGCTATCAAAATCACATTGTTTACACCATATAAGAGTGCCCGACCATAAAGTGCTATTATAGATGTGTTTATTGTCTTTTTAATAGCACTTTTTTAAAAATGCTATTAAATTAGGTGATACAAAATATCAATTTTGGTGTAGTGTACATTTATGAACAAAATCAAAATGACAACTATTATGAATCAAAATTACGCATTATTACATGAAAAAATTGCACAAAAATGACATATATTTTATACATTATTACATCAAACAAGTAACAAACTAACATACAAAATTATTGTGCAATTTATTCATTATTCTAAAGGAAGCAAATGCACAACATGACCAGATGTCTTTTGGTGTCTTGTCTCTAAGCACCAATAGTTTAAAATAATAATACTTGTTAGTATATCATTTGTTGGCACACATATAAAAACTCTTAGAATTTATAACAAACAATAAATTATGAATAAAAATAAATAAAAAAACTTCTTAGTTTTCACATATTCCTTCGTCATTATTAAAACGAATGACATGCACTTCATTTGTATTAAATTCTTCATAAAAAGTAGCCACGTGTGTTGCGAAAGAAAGAGTCTCAACAATATTAAGATTTAAATCTTGATCTTCACCATTATGGGGAATATGTTTTTCTTGGAGAACAATTGATCATATATTTTCTGAAGGGCCTGTGACATAAAACTCTTGTTTTTCTTAAGATGCCACGATGAATAGTTTGTTCATATAAGCATCTTGTGAAGGTCAATCCAAGGTAAACATAACTCACCAGTTTGTACACATGTGCTACTGTCAATACACTTGCATTTAAATAAAGACACTTTGAACACAACATAATCAATCTCTCAAAGTACGACCTATATACCATTATTGAATTCTTATTATTAGAACTAGAGAAGTACACATACTTAATCTCAACACTAATGCCCATTATTTTGCATTGTATTACGACCCTACTTTGATTTTTCATAAAACAAAATATTGGTATTATCATAATACTTTGGCAGGAGGACATTTCTTTCTTACATCCTCATTGTCATCGTCATTATTGTCCTTCACCTTATAGCGTGACTCCCACTACTACAAATAAAACATTTTATGAGAAAGTTTTCAACTCACTCAACTAATAACTAAGGTATAAACCTTTGATGTGCCATGTTTTTTTTTATAAAAAAACATAATATTTTTCCTCTGTTGCAGTATACATCTAAGGGGTAAAGTGTAACATCCTACTCTACCCATTCGTATAAAAATCGAAAATACGGAAATATTGCGAAAATAAACCAGAGTTAATACACATAGGATACCACATTCAACAAAACCTCAAGATGAAGTATCAATCACTTCATGTCTTATTCATTAATAAAAACCAATGCTTTAATTAAACATCGGAATTACATCAAAGGTTTATCATTAAGCTCCAATTACGTCAACTCTCCACATAGTACCTGGTTCAACAACAATTAAAGCAAATCAGAGACGTAACAAATACAAAGTCAAATAATGTAAATAAAATGAGAAATCCTCATCCTGCCCGTGTTACGTATCAGAGCGACTCCTACGACTCGATCAAATAGAAACACAGGCTCCAAGCACTACTCAGGTACCTGATCATTTGTACTCCCCAAGGAACATAAACACAACAAACAGAAGAGGGGTGAGAACTACATTCAATAATACACGGTGAAAAACACATGCTAAGGATTAGTTAACAAACAAAACACACCAATCATACAATTACAACGCACATACAAGTGTCACATCATAATTCGGCATAATCAGCCCACATTCAATCATATACATATGCAATGCGACTCAACTGACACGACAAAATGCACGCGGTACCATCACAATCACATACGGTTCAAAATAGAACCCGATTCCTGTCGAAATCCAGATAAGTCATATACGTTCCTCTGAACTACAACTTATCTCCACTCAAGTCCCACATAGAGTCCGGACTAGACTAGGCACCCATCATGGATTCCCACCTAGTGCATCTCTAAAAAGCATGACATGAATGCACGACACAAAAATATGCACGATATAATAATTATTCAAGCATAATTCGCGATCTTCAATGATCACACGTGAGCCATATATTCAATGTAATTCCTACCGGAATTACCACCCCAGCACAAGATCGTCCCCACACGACAATCTTGGCTCACAAACATCCAACACATCTCAATCAGACATTCTCATAAAATCCCCCGTTTTATCCTATTTAATGTTATTACTAGTTTCCTCTCTAACTATACCATTTTAGTCTTACGGATCAAGAGAATTTGCATTACACGCGAAATCGGGAACAAAATCCCGAAAATGGGAAATTTTCATCACAACCCTGCCCATACGCGTATGACCATGCCCATACGCGTATGGAAACATTTTTCTCGCCCCAGGTCTGCGTATCGTACGCGTTGGGCTCATCTGCCCATGCCTCATACTCATATTGCCTTAGGCTGTACGCGTATCATCAGAGAGTGATTTCTCTCTCAAAACTTTTCAAAACACCTTCTACCCGTATGATCCTGCCTTACGGGTATGGTCACTCCTCGTACACGTCCCATACCTTATTCAGTAGAGGGTCGTGCTGGTTCTGGGGACGGGGTGCGTATGCTACGCGTATGCCCTTGGGAGTGTCCCCTCATATGCGTATGGCCTTCCCCCATACGCGTATGACTAGTACAAATACCAAAAGTCTAGGTTTCACATCAATGTGAAATTTCCCTCATTAGAGCACTTCCAAGTCCCTCATTCAGACCCCAAAACCATCTTTAGCTCAGTTCCATTTCAAATCCAAATTCTATCTCATTATTCTACCATTTTTCTCAAGTTTTCTACTTTTTAGAACCTACTTTCGTTAACCCTCAAAACCCATAATTTTTCCAGATTCATTCTACATCAGAACTCAGCAAGAAAAGTAACAATTTGCACAAATTTACTATTCAAAATCAACATACAACACAGATTCACACATACATGCATTACACAACTATGATTTAACAATAACAGTCACACAACAATTATCCAAATACGAAAATCAAACAAGAAGGAGAAGAATTGCACAGAGCCTAATAGGGTAAGAAGCCCTCACTACCCTCTCATGTTATTAGCATCATTATTAACCCTATTCCCCCTTACCTGAAATTCAAGCTTTGATCCTTCAAAAATGGTGGAATCACTGCTTGCCCTAATCCTCCCTTGTTTTTTCTCTTGTTCTCTTTTCCTTCTCTTTTCACGTAAACTGATCTTTTGTGTAACGTCCCACTAATCTCTCCTAATATGTTTTATATCCCTTAATTAATTCCTAATAATAATATTACTAATAATAATAATAATAAGGGTAATAATAATAATATATATAATACTACTAATATTTCCCATTCATTATTAATTAATTATCATTATCATATTATTCTAATGTTTTATTCATACTATTCAATTAAGGCTAATTCCTCACACTCACCCTTAATTCCATACCCTTAATTAAGTCAATAAAATTACAAATAACACACAATAGTTCATAAAATGACTAAATAATTAAATGGGGTGTTACAACTCTCCCAAACTTAAAATATTTTCATCCTCGAAAATGTACCTGACGAGAACAATTTTGGATACGAATCCTGCATCTTGCTCTCCAATTCCCAAGTCACACTTCCTCCAATAGCTCCTCCCCAAGCTACTCTCACTAAAGGGATGTCTTTGCCTCTTAACAACTTCATTCTGCGATCCTCGATCCTTATCGGCATCGCCTCCACAGTAAAGTTATCCCGAATCTATACTTCATCTATGTGAAGCACATAGGATGGGTTAGCAATATACTTTAGAAGTTGCAACACATGAAACACGTCATGCAAATTCGAAAGGTCAGGTTGTAGTGAAGATTAATATTAGCGTTTTTTTATAAAATGCTATCAAAATCACATTGTTTACACCATATAAGAGTGCCCGACCATAAAGTGCTATTATAGATGTGTTTATTGTCTTTTTAATAGCACTTTTTTAAAAATGCTATTAAATTAGGTGATACAAAATATCAATTTTGGTGTAGTGTACATTTATGAACAAAATCAAAATGACAACTATTATGAATCAAAATTACGCATTATTACATGAAAAAATTGCACAAAAATGACATATATTTTATACATTATTACATCAAACAAGTAACAAACTAACATACAAAATTATTGTGCAATTTATTCATTATTCTAAAGGAAGCAAATGCACAACATGACCAGATGTCTTTTGGTGTCTTGTCTCTAAGCACCAATAGTTTAAAATAATAATACTTGTTAGTATATCACTTGTTGGCACACATATAAAAACTCTTAGAATTTATAACAAACAATAAATTATGAATAAAAATAAATAAAAAAACTACTTAGTTTTCACATATTCCTTCGTCATTATTAAAACGAATGACATGCACTTCATTTGTATTAAATTCTTCATAAAAAGTAGCCACGTGTGTTGCGAAAGAAAGAGTCTCAACAATATTAAGATTTAAATCTTGATCTTCATCATTATGGGGAATATGTTTTTCTTGGAGAACAATTGATCATATATTTTCTGAAGGGCCTGTGACATAAAACTCTTGTTTTTCTTAAGATGCCACGATGAATAGTTTGTTCATATAAGCATCTTGTGAAGGTCAATCCAAGGTAAACATAACTCACCAGTTTGTACACATGTGCTACTGTCAATACACTTGCATTTAAATAAAGACACTTTGAACACAACATAATCAATCTCTCAAAGTACGACCTATATACCATTATTGAATTCTTATTATTAGAACTAGAGAAGTACACATACTTAATCTCAACACTAATGCCCATTATTTTGCATTGTATTACGACCCTACTTTGATTTTTTATAAAACAAAATATTGGTATTATCATAATACTTTGGCAGGAGGACATTTCTTTCTTACATCCTCATTGTCATCGTCATTATTGTCCTTCACCTTATAGCGTGACTCCCACTACTACAAATAAAACATTTTATGAGAAAGTTTTCAACTCACTCAACTAATAACTAAGGTATAAACCTTTGATGTGCCATGTTTATTTTTAAAAAAAACATAATATTTTTCCTCTGTTGCAGTATACATCTAAGGGGTAAAGTGTAACATCCTACTCTACCCATTCGTATAAAAATCGAAAATACGGAAATATTGCGAAAATAAACCAGAGTTAATACACATAGGATACCACATTCAACAAAACCTCAACATGAAGTATCAATCACTTCATGTCTTATTCATTAATAAAAACCAATGCTTTAATTAAACATCGGAATTACATCAAAGGTTTATCATTAAGCTCCAATTACCTCAACTCTCCACATAGTACCTGGTTCAACAACAATTAAAGCAAATCAGAGACGTAACAAATACAAAGTCAAATAATGTAAAGAAAATGAGAAATCCTCATCCTGCCCGTGTTACGTATCAGAGCGACTCCTACGACTCGATCAAATAGAAACACAGGCTCCAAGCACTACTCAGGTACCTGATCATTTGTACTCCCCAAGGAACATAAACACAACAAACAGAAGAGGGGTGAGAACTACATTCAATAATACACGGTGAAAAACACATGCTAAGGATTAGTTAACAAACAAAACACACCAATCAAACAATTACAACGCACATATAAGTGTCACATCATAATTCGGCATAATCAGCCCACATTCAATCATATACATATGCAATGCGACTCAACTGACACGACAAAATGCACGCGGTACCATCACAATCACATACGGTTCAAAATAGAACCCGATTCCTGTCGAAATCCAGATAAGTCATATACGTTCCTCTGAACTACAACTTATCTCCACTCGAGTCCCACATAGAGTCCGGACTAGACTAGGCACCCATCTTGGATTCCCACCTAGCGCATCTCTAAAAAGCATGACATGAATGCACGACACAAAAATATGCACGATATAATAATTATTCATGCATAATTCGCGATCTTCAATGATCACACGTGAGCCATATATTCAATGTAATTCCTACCGGAATTACCACCCCAGCACAAGATCGTCCCCACACGACAATCTTGGCTCACAAACATCCAACACATCTCAATCAGACATTCTCATAAAATCCCCCGTTTTATCCTATTTAATGTTATTACTAGTTTCCTCTCTAACTATACCATTTTAGTCTTACGGATCAAGAGAATTTGCATTACACGCGAAATCAGGAACAAAATCCCGAAAATGGGAAATTTTCATCACAACCCTGCCCATACGCGTATGACCATGCCCATACGCGTATGGAAACATTTTTCTCGCCCCAGGTCTGCGTATCGTACGCGTTGGGCTCATCTGCCCAGGCCTCATACTCATATTGCCTTAGGCTGTACGCGTATTATCAGAGAGTGATTTCTCTCTCAAAACTTTTCAAAACACCTTCTACCCGTATGATCCTGCCTTACGGGTATGGTCACTCCTCGTACACGTCCCATACCTTATTCAGTAGAGGGTCGTGCTGGTTCTGGGGACGGGGTGCGTATGCTACGCGTATGCCCTTGGGAGTGTCCCCTCATATGCGTATGGCCTTCCCCCATACGCGTATGACTAGTACAAATACCAAAAGTCTAGGTTTCACATCAATGTGAAATTTCCCTCATTAGAGCACTTCCAAGTCCCTCATTCAGACCCCAAAACCATCTTTAGCTCAGTTCCATTTCAAATCCAAATTCTATCTCATTATTCTACCATTTTTCTCAAGTTTTCTACTTTTTAGAACCTACTTTCGTTAACCCTCAAAACCCATAATTTTTCCAGATTCATTCTACATCAGAACTCAGCAAGAAAAGTAACAATTTGCACAAATTTACTATTCAAAATCAACATACAACACAGATTCACACATACATGCATTACACAACTATGATTTAACAATAACAGTCACACAACAATTATCCAAATACGAAAATCAAACAAGAAGGAGAAGAATTGCACAGAGCCTAATAGGGTAAGAAGCCCTCACTACCCTCTCATGTTATTAGCATCATTATTAACCCTATTCCCCCTTACCTGAAATTCAAGCTTTGATCCTTCAAAAATGGTGGAATCACTGCTTGCCCTAATCCTCCCTTGTTTTTTCTCTTGTTCTCTTTTCCTTCTCTTTTCACGTAAACTGATCTTTTGTGTAACGTCCCACTAATCTCTCCTAATATGTTTTATATCCCTTAATTAATTCCTAATAATAATATTACTAATAATAATAATAATAATAAGGGTAATAATAATAATATATATAATACTACTAATATTTCCCATTCATTATTAATTAATTATCATTATCATATTATTCTAATGTTTTATTCATACTATTCAATTAAGGCTAATTCCTCACACTCACCCTTAATTCCATACCCTTAATTAAGTCAATAAAATTACAAATAACACACAATAGTTCATAAAATGACTAAATAATTAAATGGGGTGTTACAACTCTCCCAAACTTAAAATATTTTCGTCCTCGAAAATGTACCTGACGAGAACTATTTTGGATACGAATCCTGCATCTTGCTCTCCAATTCCCAAGTCACACTTCCTCCAACAGCTCCTCCCCAAGCTACTCTCACTAAAGGGATGTCTTTGCCTCTTAACAACTTCATTCTGCGATCCTCGATCCTTATCGGCATCGCCTCCACAGTAAAGTTATCCCGAATCTATACTTCATCTATGTGAAGCACATAGGATGGGTTAGCAATATACTTTAGAACTTGCAACACATGAAACACGTCATGCAAATTCGAAAGGTCAGGTTGTAGTGAAGATTAATATTAGCGTTTTTTTATAAAATGCTATCAAAATCACATTGTTTACACCATATAAGAGTGCCCGACCATAAAGTGCTATTATAGATGTGTTTATTGTCTTTTTAATAGCACTTTTTTAAAAATGCTATTAAATTAGGTGATACAAAATATCAATTTTGGTGTAGTGTACATTTATGAACAAAATCAAAATGACAACTATTATGAATCAAAATTACGCATTATTACATGAAAAAATTGCACAAAAATGACATATATTTTATACATTATTACATCAAACAAGTAACAAACTAACATACAAAATTATTGTGCAATTTATTCATTATTCTAAAGGAAGCAAATGCACAACATGACCAGATGTCTTTTAGTGTCTTGTCTCTAAGCACCAATAGTTTAAAATAATAATACTTGTTAGTATATCACTTGTTGGCACACATATAAAAACTCTTAGAATTTATAACAAACAATAAATTATGAATAAAAATAAATAAAAAAACTTCTTAGTTTTCACATATTCCTTCGTCATTATTAAAACGAATGACATGCACTTCATTTGTATTAAATTCTTCATAAAAAGTAGCCACGTGTGTTGCGAAAGAAAGAGTCTCAACAATATTAAGATTTAAATCTTGATCTTCATCATTATGGGGAATATGTTTTTCTTGGAGAACAATTGATCATATATTTTCTGAAGGGCCTGTGACATAAAACTCTTGTTTTTCTTAAGATGCCACGATGAATAGTTTGTTCATATAAGCATCTTGTGAAGGTCAATCCAAGGTAAACATAACTCACCAGTTTGTACACATGTGCTACTGTCAATACACTTGCATTTAAATAAAGACACTTTGAACACAACATAATCAATCTCTCAAAGTACGACCTATATACCATTATTGAATTCTTATTATTAGAACTAGAGAAGTACACATACTTAATCTCAACACTAATGCCCATTATTTTGCATTGTATTACGACCCTACTTTGATTTTTTATAAAACAAAATATTGGTATTATCATAATACTTTGGCAGGAGGACATTTCTTTCTTACATCCTCATTGTCATCGTCATTATTGTCCTTCACCTTATAGCGTGACTCCCACTACTACAAATAAAACATTTTATGAGAAAGTTTTCAACTCACTCAACTAATAACTAAGGTATAAACCTTTGATGTGCCATGTTTATTTTAAAAAAAAACATAATATTTTTCCTCTGTTGCAGTATACATCTAAGGGGTAAAGTGTAACATCCTACTCTACCCATTCGTATAAAAATCGAAAATACGGAAATATTGCGAAAATAAACCAGAGTTAATACACATAGGATACCACATTCAACAAAACCTCAACATGAAGTATCAATCACTTCATGTCTTATTCATTAATAAAAACCAATGCTTTAATTAAACATCGGAATTACATCAAAGGTTTATCATTAAGCTCCAATTACGTCAACTCTCCACATAGTACCTGGTTCAACAACAATTAAAGAAAATCAGAGACGTAACAAATACAAAGTCAAATAATGTAAAGAAAATGAGAAATCCTCATCCTGCCCGTGTTACGTATCAGAGCGACTCCTACGACTCGATCAAATAGAAACACAGGCTCCACGCACTACTCAGGTACCTGATCATTTGTACTCCCCAAGGAACATAAACACAACAAACAGAAGAGGGGTGAGAACTACATTCAATAATACACGGTGAAAAACACATGCTAAGGATTAGTTAACACACAAAACACACCAATCGTACAATTACAACGCACATACAAGTGTCACATCATAATTCGGCATAATCAGCCCACACTCAATCATATACATATTCAATGCGACTCAACTGACACGACAAAATGCATGCGGTACCATCACAATCACATACGGTTCACAATAGAACCCGATTCCTGTCGGAATCCAGATAAGTCGTATACGTTCTTCTGAACTACAACTTATCTCCACTCGAGTCCCACGTAGAGTCCGGACTAGACTAGGCACTCATCATGGATTCCCACCTAGCGCATCTCTACAAAGCATGACATGAATGCACGAGATAATAATTATTCAAGCATAATTCGCGATCTTCAATGATCACACGTGAGCCATATATTCAATGTATTTCCTACCGGAATTACCACCCCAGCACAAGACCGTCCCCACACGACAATCTTGGCTCACAAACATCCAACACATCTCAATCAGACATTCTCATAAAATCCCCCGTTTTATCCTATTTAATGTTATTACTAGTTTCCTCTCTAACTATACCATTTTAGTCTTACGGATCAAGAGAATTTGCATTACACGCGAAATCGGGAACAAAATCCCGAAAATGGGAAATTTTCATCACAACCCTGCCCGTACGCGTATGACCATGCCCATACGCGTATGGACACATTTCTCTCGCCCCAGGTCTGCGTATCGTACGCGTTGGGCTCATCTGCCCAGGCCTCAT
Organism: Lathyrus tuberosus; assembly: GCA_022829125.1. Lineage (NCBI taxonomy): Eukaryota > Viridiplantae > Streptophyta > Magnoliopsida > Fabales > Fabaceae > Lathyrus > Lathyrus tuberosus. The sequence continues at coordinate 2,062,119 of JALAZF010000428.1, forward strand.
ACGGATATTGCCTTAGGCTGTACGGGTATCATCAGAGAGTGATTTCTCTCTCAAAACTTTTCAAAACTCCCTCTACCCATATGATCCTGCCTAACGGGTATGGTCACTCCTCGTACACGTCCCATACCTTATTCAGTAGAGGGTCGTGCTGGCTCTGGGGACGGGGTGCGTATGCTACGCGTATGCCCTTGGGAGTGTCCCCTCATATGCGTTTGGCCTTCCCCCATACGCGTATGACTAGTACAAATAGCAAAAGTCTAGGTTTCGCATCAATGTGAAATTTCCCTCATTAGAGCACTTCCAAGTCCCTCATTCAGACCCCAAAACCATCTTTAGCTCAGTTCCATTTCAAATCCAAATTCTATCTCATTATTCTACCATTTTTCTCAAGTTTTCTACTTTTTAGAACCTACTTTCGTTAACCCTCAAAACCCATAATTTTTCCAGATTCATTCTACATCAGAACTCAGCAAGAAAAGTAACAATTTGCACAAATTTACTATTCAAAATCAACATACAACACAGATTCACACATACATGCATTACACAACTATGATTTAACAATAACAGTCACACAACAATTATCCAAATACGAAAATCAAACAAGAAGGAGAAGAATTGCACAGAGCCTAATAGGGTAAGGAGCCCTCACTACCCTCTCATGTTATTATCATCATTATTAACCCCATTCCCCCCTTACCTGAAATTCAAGCTTTGATCCTTCAAAAATGGTGCAATCACTGCTTGCCCTAATCCTCCCTTGTTTTTTCTCTTGTTCTCTTTTCCTTCTCTTTTCACGTAAACTGATCTTTTGTGTAACGTCCCACTAATCTCTCCTAATATGTTTTATATCCCTTAATTAATTCCTAATAATAATATTACTAATAATAATAATAATAAGGGTAATAATAATAATATATATAATACTAATAATATTTCCCATTCATTATTAATTAATTATCATTATCATATTATTCTAATGTTTGATTCATACTATTCAATTAAGGCTAATTCCTCACACTCACCCTTAATTCCATACCCTTAATTAAGTCAATAAAATTACAAATAACACACAATAGTTCATAAAATGACTAAATAATTAAATGGGGTGTTACAACTCTCCCAAACTTAAAATATTTTCGTCCTCGAAAATGTACCTGACGAGAACAATTTTGGATACGAATCTTGCATCTTGCTCTCCAATTCCCAAGTCACACTTCCTCCAACAGCTCCTCCCCAAGCTACTCTCACTAAAGGGATGTCTTTGCCTCTTAACAACTTCATTCTGCGATCCTCGATCCTTATCGGCATCGCCTCCACAGTAAAGTTATCCTGAATCTATACTTCATCTCTGTGAAGCACATAGGATGGGTTAGCAATATACTTTAGAAGTTGCAACACATGAAACACGTCATGCAAATTCGAAAGTTCAGGTTGTAGTGCCACTCTATAAGCAACCGTGCCAACTCTCTGCAAAATCTGATATGATCCAATGAACTTAGGATCCAACTTCTTTGATTTCAGTGCACGACTAACACCTGTCACAGGATTAACCCTTAGAAACACATGGTCGCCTTCGCTTAATTCTAAGTCTTTTCTCCTATTATCATGATAGCTTCTCTGTCTACTGTGGGATGCCTTCATCATCTCTCTAATCATCTGAATTATCTCTACAGTCTGTTGCACAATCTCGGGTCTGAGTACAGTACTCTCGTCTGACTTATACCAGCATAGAGGTATCCTACACCTCCTACCATACAACGCTTCAAAAGGTGCAATTTTGATACTAGAATGGTAACTGTTATTGTAAGTAAATTCAATCAATGGCAAATGAGTATCCCAAGAACCTCCATGCTCGAGTATACAAGCTCTCAACAAGTTCTCCAGTGACTGAATAGTCCTCTCAGACTGTCCATTCGTCTGCGGATGATAAGCAGAACTCAACTTCAAACTAGAACCCAAAGCTTCCTGCAAGCTCTTCCAAAATGCGAAAGTAAACCTCGGATCTCTGTTAGACACAATGCTCGAAGGAACCCCGTGCAACTTCACTATTATCCTGATATAAATCTCTGCTAACTTTTCCAATGGAAAACTGATGTTAAACGGTATGAAATGTGCCAATCTCGTCAGTCTATCCACAATCACCCAAATAGCATCAAAGCCTATCGCCGTATTCGGCAACCCAGTCACAAAATCCATCGCGATACTATCCTACTTCCACTCGGGTATTTTCATTGGTTGCATCAAACCTCAAGGCTTTTGATGTTCCACTTTTGACTTCTGGAAAGTTAAATAAGCATGTACAAATCGAGCTATGTCTTTCTTCATACTTGGCACCAAAACAATTTCTTAAGATCTTGATACATTTTCGTAGCTCCTGGATGAATACTCAAGCTACAACCGTGGCTTTCCTCCAAGATCATTTTTCTCACTTCAAGGTTATCCGGCATACAAATTCTACTTCTAAATCTTAACACACCAAAATCATCCACCTTAAAGTCACCTTCTGCGTACGACCCTCCTACGGTCATTAATCCACTAGTTTCAAATCAAGATTCTGACTCTCTCTAATCTCACTTAGGAACTCATTATTAACTTTCAGCATACCCAACATCACACTCTCAGGAGTCAGTTCACAAACCATGCTTAAGTCTCTAAACTGCTCAATTAAATCTAACTCCCTAATCATCAATGTCGACATATGAATTGTCTTTCGACTCAAAGCATCCGCTACGATGTTAGCTTTACCGGGATGGTAACTCAAACTAAAACCTTAGTGCTTCAAGAATTCCAACCATATTCTCTGTCTCATATTCAACTTTTTCTGGTCAAATAAATATTTCAAACTTTTGTGATCACTGTACACCTCAAACCTCGAGCCATACAAGATCATGAGTAGGATAATTTATTTCATGTACTCTCAATTATCGTGAGGAATAAGCCACGACCTTACCGTCTTGCATCAATACTCCACCTAATCCCATTTTAGACGCATCACAATATACCACAAAATGTTCATTTGGCTTTGGTAGAATCAACACTGGGGCTGTAGTCAACCTTTTCTTCAATTCCCAGAAACTCTCTTCACACATGATATCCCATACAAAGGTCTGACCTTTTCTAGTCAACTGAGTCAGAGGAAGAGCCAAATTAGAAAATCCTTCAATAAACCTACGATAATAACCCGCCAAACCCAAAAAACTCCTAACCTCCGTCACTAATTTCGAAGGTTCCCACTGAAGTACAACATTTACTTTGGATGGATCCACTGTTATGTCGTCACCAAAAGTAACAAGTCCCAGAAAACTCCATGCAGCCAAAACTCACATTTTGAAAGTTTTGCAAATAACTTATTTTCCTTCAACACTTTCAATGCAACCATCAGATGCATCTCTCAATAAACAAAGTCTAGAGATAGTTTTGTGAGTTTATATTCACTAATATCAATCCTTTAATGTTATCATATTGATAGTTAGGTTGAGATATCATCTAAGGATCAATATGATAAAAATCACAATTTGTTTTAAAGATGAAACATATTGAGAGGATATGTGAGTATATTTGTTGTTAATGAGTTCACATGCTTTCTTAAGAAAATATGTATGAAATGCATTATCGAGCCCTAATCTTGACATCTTTTTACCGTTGATTATAATTTTTATGCAATCGGGCGTTCCGAAATCAAACCAAACACTTCTTATGTTCTATGTTTAAAACGATTCCAATTGTAGAACGACGGTAATATCACACAATCCCTGCGGATACGATAACAAAAACCCACATTAATAGTGTTTCAACAAAATGACGCCGTTGCAGGGGATTGTTGTTTGATATTCCAAGAATTGCAATAGTTGATAAGTTTTAAACTTTGTTTATCTCAATGACTTTTTCTTGAGCTTCTTAATTTTTTTGTTTAAGTTTTGCAGACTCTGTTTATGCAAGGAAAGTTACATGCAGATCAACTTCTTTTCGATCCTGAGATTGAGAGAACTGCGCGTAAGTTGAATAGCAAAACTAGATGGAGGAGGCAACTTGCCAAGGAAAGACGAGAGAGGGGAGAAAGTTCTATTTCTACACCAACACCGCACTTTACGCCAAACATGGCAAATCCACCACCACCACCACCTCCTGCTTCAACACCATGTATCAATAGTCCAAGGGATAATGCTCAGTTTGTGCACAACGACCACATTGTGAGGCATTTCGATATGGATCATGAGGATCCTTTCACTCATCTCACAAAATTCTACGAAATTGCGGGTGAAACAGGAGCGCCGGAAGCTGAAGAAGACTCATTGTTCAAGAGACTATATTCTGTATACCTTAATTGGGAAGGCAAAGGAATGGTATCTTGATCAATCAACTTTTATTATGATGGATTGGAATTTGTAAGAAGAAAAGTTCCTTGAACGATTTTTTCCGCACAATCGATTCATGTAAGCAAATATGGTGTAGCAGCAAAATCGTGAGTGTAAGCTATTGATTAACTTCACTCGAAAAGCAAGAGTCGCCACCGTACTTTTATTTTATCCAAAACGGAAAAGAAAAAGAGCGAACAAAACCTTCACAAACTCTATAGCAAGAACAAGTGAAGAGAGTTCGGGTAAGGGGGGTTGGTTACGCAATGGGAAGGTGTTAGCACCCAAAACGTCTATAGTACTCTATAGGAGCCCTTTGAAATATCTACCGCTTTTGGTCTGAAAAGGTTTGCTTGAAAAGTGATTGAGGAGATGAGAAGAGAAGTTGTTTTTTAAGATTTTTGTGTTTGAAGAGACTTGTCATCTCATGCCTACGTACCCACGATGTGCAATGTAAGATCAAAACCCCGTAGTTCGTGGTACAAAGAGTGAAAATTGTTTGTTTTGGTTGTTTTTAAATGTAAAGACAAGTCGTCATTTCCAAGCGAATAATTCCGTTTAAAGAAATGAATCATGTCTAAACTTATGAAAAAGTTAAAGGAAAAAGTGCGCGAGGGCACAAAAAAGAGAGTAAGTGAGCTTGGTGTTTTTTAAGTCTTTTGAAAAAAAATGACAATATGCTTATGTAGTTTAGCATTAGTTAAGAAATGAAAAGAAAAGAGTAAAATCACTTGACAAAGTCAAGGTTTGATTATGAAAGAGGTGATAGTTTGAAATCAAGAATGTTTTGAAAAAGGGAGAGAGTTTTGAAAATTGAAGAATGGGGTGGAGAAGAAGAGACTATCCTAAAGCATAAAGTAAAAGCTAAGGATAAGAATAGGCTAACCATACAAGTCTTCAAAGTCTTCGAACCATAATTCCAAAGCAAAGGGAGGAAGGTCCTAATTCTAAGTCCAAGGTTCCAAGAATTGCATTGGATGTCCAAGGTCTAAGTTCAAGGATTCAAGAATAGCATTGAAGTCCAAGGTCTAGGTGCAAAACTCCATGTCCATTGCAAAGGATAGTAACCATAGTCCAAGATTAGAATCACAAGTTTTTTAGAGGGTTTGGCCTTTATTAATGTTTTTGGTCCAAGTGGGCAAAGAGAAAATGGCATAAGCATAAGCATGTGTCCAACGGACAAAGGAAAAATATCGGAAGCATAAACATGTGCCCAACGGACAAAGGAAAAATTACGGAAGGATAAACATGATATGAAATGATAAAATGAAGCATAAAAGTAAAAGAGATAAGGAGCGAGAAGGAATTGTAAAAGATTAGTACAATAGTAATGTTAGTAAGTTAGTAATTAGTTGTTAGAGTTAGTGATCAATAATAATTGAATAATTGCACTTAGGTCAAGATTAATGAGAACTCATTAGAGGATTGATAAGAACAAAGCCTCATAACAACAAGTTTCATAAGTTTTGAACCAAAAGACAAATAGTCTACTATTCTTGATAGTTTTCCGAGGCGGGACAAATATTGCGCTATGTTAAGCAATCGTCGAGTAATTTACGGAGTAATTACCCTACAATGAGGCCAGTCAATAGCTCTTTGTGCTAATGCATGCTAGATGAACGATATGTAGATCGTCATCTAAAAGCAATACCGCACGAAAAGAAAAGTGGAAGCGATCTCGTCTCGATCGAAATTCAACAACGGAATTCCAAGATCTTTTGATTTTCATCGATCAAAAAGAAAAAGAAATAGATGAAGAGAAAGCCAAATTAAACCACACAAATATGTGATCTAAGGCTAGGAACAAAAGAAAGGGGAAGAAAGTGGAAAAGGAACTAAAACATCCCCATAAACAAGTGAAAATATGCATTATGTTTTGAAGTAACCGGTTACTTACCATGCGTTAACCGGTTACTTAGTTCAAAATAAGCACAATTTTTTCAAAATTAACATAGAGTAACTGGTTACTCTCCATCTGTTAACCGGTTACTCTGCACCAGAATGCAGAAAAATGTGCAAAATTCAGCATGATCAACTTTCAAACTTTTGTACAAACACCTTGTGATCATGGAACTGAAATTGCACAAAATTTAAAGTAAAATCACAACAAAAACCAGCAATCAACACAAATTTCAAGATCCAAAGATCAAGCAAACAAGATCAACAAAGGATCTACATTATGGAAGATCAAGATGACGCTTCAACAATGGTGAAAAGTAAATTACCAATCCAAATCAGAAAATTCTTCCAAATTGCAGCAAGATCTACACTCCAAAGGCTTGATCTATGAACAAAAACAAGAAATGATGAAGGTTTAGCTCTAAATTAGTAAGAATCAATGTGAATTCTTACTAACTTATGAAAGAAGAAATTGAGTTTTTGGTGAATTTGTGGTTTGGGGAGAGAAATTGCAAGGGATTTGTTGGCTATCAAAAGCTTGTAGAATGAATGAAAAGAGGGCTCTATTTATAGAGTTTAGGCTTGGAAATTTGGTGGTTTGGAATTAGGCTTGGATGATCAAAATTTGGATTGGAATTCAAATTTGTAGGGAAATCACAAAAGAGTGGTGATTAGTGATGATACATGGTGGGGAATGATCAAAGTGAAGTAGGGAATTAAAATGAGATGGTCTAGAATATTTCAAATGTGATTAAGGGCTGAGATTGGTGTCAATTGCTAAATTTGAATTTGCTGAATTTTTCCAAATTTTCACGAGGGTAACCGGTTACTCACCAAACGTTAACCGGTTACTCAGTGCAAAATTTGTGAAAAATGAGCATTTTGTTGCACTGTTGTGGTTTCGGCTCGATTCTTTTGCTTGTTAAAGAAGGCATGGAAATAAACACATGAACCTTGGAGTCTCTTGGATAATAATCAATTAAATCTTGGAAACTCTTGATCAGAGGAATTTTGAATTAATTGTGGATCATCTTTGACTTTGTTCAGATAAAATTCATTCGAGCTGTGGGACTGTTATTTTGGCATTCTTGACATGTTCTTCCCCTGAAAATGATAGTGAAAGAAAACAAAAATATATTTTTTTGGATTTGGATTAAAGGTCAGTAAACATAAGCAAATGAAGGCAAATAAGAAAGATACAGATGCTCGGTGATCCCTGCGAGACATAAACCCAAAGAAGAGAGGGATAAAGGAACCAAAGCATGATCTTGTTTGTGGTAAAGATGCAAAATGAGATATGAATGATATGTGGAATCTTAGGGGTAAAAATTAGGGTCGTACAGCTGCCCCTATTTATGTTTCTTCAATCAGGAGATATGAAGGTTGAAAACTTCGTCTCGACAAGATTGAAGATACTTAAATACAGAAAACCAAATTTTTAGCCATAAGATGTCACAAGATGATATGAATGCAAAGGATGAAACAGACTGCGGGGAAACTTGAAACAAAGGATTACGGTAAATTGAAAGAGAAGACGCGAAAAGACACGCCGAGGAACACAAGCTATTTTTGGAGATCTGTCAAGGTGACAGGAAGTATCCATCAATAGTTGTAAAGAGAGGGACATGACCCTGGGAAGACAAGTAGTGACATCCAAGAATAGCATTGGATAGAAACTACAAACAAGACAAAAGGTATGACAAAAGATGTCCAAGAATGGCATTGGACGACAACAAGAAAGTTTCTGGTAAAAACAACAGCATCATCTAAGAATAGCATTGGATGGAGGTGAAAAACACTTTATTGGGGGTAGAATATCCAAGAATGGCATTGGATAAAAGGAACAACACCATTCAAGAATGGCATTGAATGTGGCAACAACAAGCATCAGAGACATCCAAGAATAGCATTGGACTTGACTGGGGAAAAGGTGTCCAAGAATGGCATTGGACTCTGTTGAGGAAAAGATATCCAAGAATGGCATTGGACAGAAGAAATCATAACCTCCTAGAATGGAATTGAATGTAGTGAGAAAAGTTCTGGAAAATATATCAGAATTATCCAAGAATGGCATTGGATAAAGAGAGTTCACAATATCCAAGAATGGCATTGAATAAAGTGAGTAGGGACTTTCAGGAATGACACTGAAAGTAAAGGTAAAAAAAATCATCCAGGAATGGCACTGAATGAACAAATAAAACTTTCAGGAATGACACTGAAAGATAAGGGTAAAATCTCATTCAGGAATGGCACTGAATGAACAAATAAAACTTTCAGGAATGGCACTGAAAGATAAAGGTAAATCACTACATTCAAGAATGGCATTGAATGATAGTGAGAAAGACATCCAGGAATGGCACTGAATGCAAAGGTAAATCACTTCACTCAAGAATGGCATTGAATGATAGTGAGAAAGACATCTAGGAATGGCACTGAATGCAAAGGACAAAACTCATTCAGGAATGGCACTGAATGAACAGATAAAACTTTCAGGAATGGCACTGAAAGATATCCAAGAAAAATCTGTTGGGGATTACAGAAGAGAGAAAAAACGTCTAGGAATAGCACTGGGAGAAACAAGAGGAACAAGATATCCAGGAATGGCACTGGAGATCAAAAGAGACAGACATCCAGGAATGGCACTGGAGATCAAAAGAGACAGACATCCAGGAATGGCACTGGAGTGAAAGAAATCAAAGATCCAGGAATAACACTGGAATAGAAGAAAACAAAGATCTAACAACAGGACAAGATGTACAGAGAAACAACAACATCCAGGAATGACACTGGAAAGAAAGAAGATAAGCAAGACATCCAGGAATAACACTGGAATGAAAAGACGGGTAAACGATAACATTTAGGAATGGCACTTAATGAAAAGGCATGTAAAAGTTTTGGTAGGCGCAAAGTAAGTTGGACTTTGATCACAAGGTAAGATGTTGACAGCAACAGGACCTCGGAAATGCATATGAGCGCGAAGCACACTTCGAGCTATGAAAATATTCCTATGTATGATATGTGAATAATTTATGTATGCAATGCATATGATAGAGATAATTGAGATAGACTCTTTTGTGAGGCAAGAATAGAACTTTGATTCCTCAACACAGGGAACACTGCCCACTCTGCTTGGAGAGAAGATGTTGAACACATCTCTATTACTCTTATGAATTGCATCAGGCTGATGGTCTTTTGAAGAAAGACATCCCGAGGATTCTTTGAAGAAGACTGCCCCAGATTGATTGATGAGGATAAACTGATCATAGCTTCAGTTTGACTGCTGTAGGGGAAGAATGAACTGATCATGGCTTTAATTCTTGAAATGATTGTTGAGGATAAACTGATCCTGGCTTCAGCTGATGTTGTTGGAGATGAACTGATCATGGCTTCAGTTCTTGAAACAAATGTTGAAAAGGCTAAACTCAGTATGGGTCTTGAAGGATCTTCTGGCTAACCAATTTTGAGAATAACTTGCACTGAGCAACAAATCTTGAACTGATTCACAACAGGATCTGGAGGTAATGTTCCCCTGATAGGATCACTGACCATGTTTCTTAATTGTTTGAAATTCTCTTGATGAGGAAAGTTTGCCTGCAAATAAGATTATTCAAACAAACATGGCAATTTTAATGCAAAGCTCAATGCAATTTTGAAATCAAAAATCATTTTTGGAATGACATTATTGATGTAAAGCAAAATGAATCACTTGTCAAAACACGGCGGTTTAGACATGCAAAGATGAAAGATAAAGTAAAGGTAAGACATCAAAGAAAATGATTGGCAACAAACATAGGAGTCAGTTTACGCAACCTTGCTGTAGTATGCTTTCAAAAGAAACCTGGCTTCAATTAGGTCTTTTGAATGTTGTAACGTGGTCTGGTTCACGGTTTTTGAAACAAAGGATATAGGCTCAAGGTTTTTTTGTACCCAACCCATTCTTCGTGATGATCTCCAGTCCTATGCTCAGTTAATTCAGGCTATGCATTCAGGTTCCAAGTGATTTTAGAATTGCGACACTGTTATGATGATGGTTCAAGAGATTTTTGAAATGGCAGTCACTCTTTCTTACAACATTTTGTTGTTTTTGATGAGGACCTCAGTCAACTTGTTTTGTTTTTGAGGATTTTGGTAACCCCTTGATTTTTCTTTTGTGTTATCCCTAACTTTTGCCTGAACTGTGTCATTTGAGCTTACAGTCAGCGGGATGCCCCAATTTTTGCCTAAGTCTCCTTCATAGGTTTTGACTTAGCAGGCTTTTCATTTGATTTTGATCATTTTCTTCATTTTTTTTTAAAAGATAGTGACTGCCTGGCTTAATGATTACGGTGAACCATCATTGGCTTTTGATTTGAAAGACATCTTCGACACTTCTTTGATGTGTGCGAAGAAAAGCTTGTGATTGCAATTATTCTCTTGTGTTTAAATACACAGTCGAATTAATTGAGAACTACCCATCCCCAGGTCAAGATTGCGGGTTTTTTCGTACAGAAAGAAACTCCAACTTCTAGGCTCGAAGGGCTTGACAAGGGATTAACTTCCTTATTTCTCCAGTGTTTGGGAGTTGAAACAATGCCTGTACATCCTCAGCCAAGTTTCAATTGAAAGCATACAGTTTAGCAATTTTGGGTATTTCGTTTTCATCATACTCCCTCCAATCTTTGCATAAACAAAAGCTTGATAAAGAAAGTGAACAGGATATATATCTTTGTTTTGTGAAAAAGAAAGTATAAAGATGCACACAGTGGATATAAATGAATTTGAATCAAACATTGCATTGCTCATTTCATTGAAATTACCATGAAAGTACAAATAAAGTTCAAAAGAAAATAGTCAATACAATCAAAGAAAATTGCAAACAGAAAGAAGCTAGGCCTAGTGACTAATCAACAACAAGGATGAGCTGTCCTGTCTGAAACACTGGCTTTAGGAGATGATCCGTCTGAACTAACTCAAAATTCACTTGGCATGCTCTGGCAGGAGGATTGTTGACAACATTGGGATTATTATCAATAAAGTCCAGAATTTTTAAGTTCACCAATTCTTGTACTCTAGCTTTCAATGCAAAGCAACCTTCCAAGTTATGGCCTGCCCCACCTTGATGGAACTCACAGTGAAGATCAGCCCTATAGCCGGTTGGAAGAGGATTTGGAGGAGGAGGTAGAGTCCTTGTTGTAATCAAACCTTTCTTTACAAGACATGGATACAACTCAGTGTAGGACATCGTGATAGGATCAAAGTTAACCCTATTGCGATTCTGATTCTGTCTAACAGGCTGACGAGGAGCTTGAACTGGTTGAGCATTAACAACAGGAGCAACTGCAGCTACATATTGTTGTTGTCTGCGACGAGGTTTACCTTCAACTGAAATAGCATGGGTATCACCATCCTTTTTCTTTTGAAAATTTCCAGCATACTTTTTAGCACCACTGGAGGCTTCAGCATTAGCAATCCTTCCTTTCTTGATACCTTCTTCTAGTCTTTCTCCAATAGTGACTAGGTCAGCAAAACCAGATGATACACTGCCTATCATCTTTTCCCAATAGAGTGGCTGAAGAGTTTCCATGAACAATCCAGTCAATTCTTTTTCAGCCAAGGGTGGCTCCACTTGAGCAGCTAGCTCTCTCCAACGCTGAGCGTACTCTTTGAATGATTCTTTTTCCTTCTGAGACATGTTCTGCAATAGACGGAGGTCAGGTGCCATGTCTAAATTATACTTATATTGCTTTAAGAAAGCATCAGACAAGTCCATCCAGCTTTGGATACGGCTCTTCTCAAGTCTCATATACCATTTCATTGAAGCCCCACTCATGCTGTCTTGGAAACAATGAATGACCAGTTTGTCATTTTTTGCATGAGCAGCCATCTTGCGGCAGTACAACACCAAGTGGGTTCTGGGACAGGTGTGCCCTTGGTATTTTTCAAAATTAGGAGTTTTGAATTTTGGATGAATAACCAAGTCGGAAACCAAGCACATGTCCATTGCGGCAGCATTAAAGACATCACCTCCTCCCACGGCTCTTATCCTTTTGCCTAGAGTTTGCCATTGCTCTCTGACTTCTTCAATGTATCCAGGTTCTCCCTGACTTTCAGATTGCGGACCAGCAGCATGGTACATGAAATAATTCTCAGGAACAACTTGAGCAACAGAATGCACAATAGGCTGAGGTTCAGTGAACAATGGAGCTGAAGATACTGGCGAGACAAACACAGGAGTAGTTGCAGAGGGTGGCGAGTAATTCTGAGGTAACCCAAATTCTGGCCAAGTAGAAGCTGGTTGCTGAGTTAGTGGAGGGTCAATAGCAGCAGTTGAAGTTTCAACAATCACAGTCCTATGAGGTGGTTCACCTCTAGCAATCAGAACTTGCAGCATTTCTATGAGCTTGGTCATACCGGCCTTCAACTCATCAATTTCCATTCTGACTTTGGCATTGTGTTGTTCTTGGTTTTCCATTCTCAATCTGACAACAGCTCTAGTTCCGTAGTTGTGTTGAGGAAACAGCTTGACGGCGAACAGATAACTGAAGAAGGAGACACTTGAAATGAGTTTCTGAGACAACCTGGAAGAAATGCATATGTATGCTCATGGATGCAAGAGTGCATGGATGCAACAACCACAAACAAGATCACTCAAAGCACACGGGTTCAAAGGTTCGAGTCACGAGCATGGAGTCAAGGTCAAGAACCAGTCCACAAAAGGTATGTGCTAAGGTTTGTCTTCATTGTACCTGCAGAAAACAGCGGTTCTAACAGAGTGCCCAGGGTCCACAATCCACTATCAGACACACCAGCGCACCAATTTTCTCGGAGGTTGGTAGGTATCCTCAAGAGAATTTAACCTGAGTGTGGCATCGCGTGACAGCTAAGTCAGATTTGCATCTTCATAGCTTCCGTGCCACAATCCTAAAATGGCTAGGATGGGTTAAGGGTTACTATGGTCCTCAGTGTTATAGGCTTCTATGGAAAAAGTAATGCCTTCACGATCGCTCGATCGGCATCAGTAATTCCGAAGAAGCAACCACCGAGTGGATGGATTCTCATGTTCTTCTTTTTCAGAATTCGACTCCCTCAATGTTCCCTTGACTATGCCATCCTCCTATCTCAAAGTACACTCTGGTCCGAATATAGGACCTATCTCACACACAGAGGAACTCCAAAACATAACAATCAAGTAACAAGCAAATCAGACAAAAGTAGTAAATAAACCAAAGTAGGCTAAAGCCCTCATGGAACCAGAGATTCCCCAGCAGAGTCGCCACTTTTCTGTAGCAGCAAAATCGTGAGTGTAAGCTATTGATTAACTTCACTCAAAAAGCAAGAGTCGCCACCGCACTTTTATTTTATCCAAAACGGAAAGGAAAAAGAGCGAACAAAACCTACACAAACTCTATAGCAAGAACAAGTAAAGAGAGTCCGGGTAAGGGGGGTTGGCTACGCAATGGGAAGGTGTTAGCACCCAAAACGTCTATAGTACTCTATAGGAGCCCTTTGAAATATCTACCGCTTTTGGTCTGAAAAGGTTTTCTTGAAAAGTGATTGAGGAGATGAGAAGAGAAGTTGTCTTTTAAGATTTTTGTGTTTGAAGAGACTTGTCATCTCATGCCTACGTACCCACGATGTGCAATTTAGGATCAAAACCCCGTAGTTCGTGGTACAAAGAGTGAAAATTGTTTGTTTTGGTTGTTTTTAAATGTAAAGACAAGTTGTCATTTTCAAGCGAATAATTCCGCTTAAAGAAATGAATCATGTCTAAACTTAAGAAAAAGTTAAAGGAAAAAGTGCGCGAGGGCACAAAAATGAGAGTCAGTGAGTTTGGTGTTTTTTAAGTCTTTTGAAAAAAAGTGACAATATGCTTATGTAGTTTAGCATTAGTTAAGAAATGAAAAGAAAAGAGTAAAATCACTTGACAAAGTCAAGGTTTGATTATGAAAGAGGTGATAGTTTGAAATCAAGAATGTTTTGAAAAAGGGAGAGAGTTTTGAAAATTGAAGAATGGGGTGGAGAAGAAGAGACTATCCTAAAGCATAAAGTAAAAGCTAAGGATAAGAATAGGCTAACCATACAAGTCTTCAAAGTCTTCGAACCATAATTTCAAAGCAAAGGGAGAAAGGTCCTAATTCTAAGTCCAAGGTTCCAAGAATTGCATTGGATGTCCAAGGTCTAAGTTCAAGGATTCAAGAATAGCATTGAAGTCCAAGGTCTAGGTGCAAAACTCCATGTCCATTGCAAAGGATAGTAACCATAGTCCAAGATTAGAATCACAAGTTTTTTAGAGGGTTTGGCTTTTATTAATGTTTTTGGTCCAAGTGGACAAAGAGAAAAAGGCATAAGCATAAACATGTGTCCAACGGACAAAGGAAAAATATCGCAAGCATAAACACATGTCCAACGGACAAAGGAAAAATTACTGAAGCATAAACATGATATGAAATGATAAAATGAAGCATAAAAGTAAAAGAGATAAGGAGCGAGAAGGAATTGTAAAAGATTAGTACAATAGTAATGTTAGTAAGTTAGTACTTAGTCGTTAGAGTTAGTGATCAATAATAATTGAATAATTGCACTTAGGTCAAGATTAATGAGAACTCATTAGAGGATTGATAAGACCAAAGCCTCCTAACAACAAGTTTCATAAGTTTTGAACCAAAAGACAAATAGTCAACTATTCTTGATAGTTTTCCAAGGCGGGACAAATATTGCGCTATGTTAAGCAATCGCCGAGTAATTTACGGAGTAATTACCCTACAATGAGGCCGGTCAATAGCTCTTTGTGCTAATGCATGCTAGATGAACGATATGTAGACCGTCATCTAATAGCAATATCGCACGAAAAGAAAAGTGGTAGCAATCTCGTCTCCATCAAAATTCAACAACGGAATTCCAAGATATTTTGATTTTCATCGATCAAAAAGAAAAAGAAATAGATGAAGAGAAAGCCAAATTAAACCACACAAATATGTGATCTAAGGCTAAGAACAAAAGAAAGGGGAAGAAAGTGGAAAAGGAACCAAAACAGCCCCATAAACAAGTGAAAATATGCATTCTGTTTTGAAGTAACCAGTTACTTACCATGCGTTAACCGGTTACTTAGTTCAAAATAAGCACAATTTTTTCAAAATTAACACAGAGTAACCGGTTACTCACCATCTGTTAACCGGTTACTCTGCACTAGAATGCAGAAAAATGTGCAAAATTCAGCATGATCCACTTTTAAACTTTTGTACAAACACCTTGTGATCATGGAAATGAAATTGCACGAAATTTAAAGTAAAATCACAACAAAAACCAGAAATCAACACAAATTGCAAGATCCAAAGATCAAGCAAACAAGATCAACAAAGGATCTACATTATGGAAGATGAAGATGAAGCTTCAACAATGGTGAAAAGTAAATTACCAATCCAAATCAGAAAATTCTTCCAAATTGCAACAAGATCTACACTCCAAAGCCTTGATCTATGAACAAAAACAAGAAATGATGAAGGTTTAGCTCTAAATTAGTAAGAATCAATGTGAATTCTTACTAACTTATGAAATAAGAAATTGAGCTTTTGGTGAATTTGTGGTTTGGGGAGAGAAATTGCAAGGGATTTGTTGGCTATCAAAAGCTTGTAGAATGAATGAAAAGAGGGCTCTATTTATAGAGTTTAGGCTTGGAAATTTGGTGGTTTGGAATTAGGCTTGGATGATCAAAATTTGGATTGGAATTCAAATTTGAAGGGAAATCACAAAAGAGTGGTGATTAGTGATGGTATATGGTGGGGAATGATCAAAGTGACGTAGGGAATTAAAATGAGATGGTCTAGAATATTCCAAATGTGATCAAGGGCTGAGATTGGTGCCAATTGCTAAATTTGAATTTGTTGAATTTTTCCAAATTTTCACGAGGGTAACCGGTTACTCACCAAACGTTAACCGATTACTCAGTGCAAAATTTGTGAAAAATGAGCATTTTGTTGCACTGTTGTGGTTTCGGCTCGATTCTTTTGCTTGTCAAAGAAGGCATGGAAATAAAAACATGAAGCTTGGAGTCTCTTGAATAATAATCAATTAAATCTTGGAAACTCTTGATCAGAGGAATTTTGAATTAATTTCGGATCAATTTTGACTTTGTTCAGATAAAATTCATTCGAGCTATGGGACTGTTATTTTGGCATTCTTGACCTGTTCTTCCCCTGAAAACGTTAGTGAAAGAAAACAAAAATATTTTATTTGGATTTTGATTAAAGGTCAGTAAACATAAGCAAATGAAGGCAAATAAGAAAGATACAGATGCTCGGTTATCCCTGCGAGGCATAAACCCAAAGAAGAGAGGGATAAAGGAACCAAAGCATGATCTTGTTTGTGGTAAAGATGCAAAATGAGATACGAATGATATGTGGAATCTTAGGGGTAAAAATTAGGGTCTTACATATGGCAATTGCGGTATTCGCTCAAGGTGGAAATGAAGCTCTCAATGAAGCTTGGGAGAGGTTCAAATCCATGTTACGAAAATGCAAGGGTCACGATTTTGGTGAACTTACTCAAGTGCACATCTTCCGAAATGGTCTCCAATCGGTCCACAAGACTTTATTGGATGCTACTTCGGGTGGATCTTTAATGTCCCAGAGCTCCAAAGACGTAATTTCTATTATCGATAAGATGACACTCAATGATCATCAAGTAAATCATAATGGTAGTACAATGCAAAAGAAACCGAGAATGCTTGAATTGGGGACTAATGATGATATTCTTGCTCAAAATAAATTTCTATCCCAACAAGTGGAATTGTTGACTCAACAAATGTCAAAGCTTCCACAACAACTAAAAGAGATGCAAGAATGGCCACACAAGAATGTGCAAATAGCCATTTGTGAACTATGCAAAGGAGATCACCCCACCGGTTATTGTCCTCCGGTTAATGAAGAAGCAAATTTCATGGGTAATCAAGGCTATCAAGGAAGACCACAACCTTATCAAAACAAGGCTCAACAACCTTATCAAAACAACCAAGGTTACCAACAAAGAGGAAACAATCCTGGTTATCAACAAGGTTACCATCAAAATCCTCGTCAACCTACACAACTCCAAGGTGGAAGTTTAAAGTAAAAGAAACTCTCAATCAATTCATTCAAATGTAAATGCTCAACCAAAAGAGTAATGAGGCATCAATCAAGAATCTTGAAAACCAAGTTAGGCAACTTGCGAAACAATTAGCCGACCAACAACCGGGGCCATCCTTTTCCGCAAACACTCAAACCAATTCGAAGGAACATTGCAAAACCATTGTGACTAGGAGTAGAAGAGAGGTGGGTGGAGGAGAAGAAAATGACAAGAAAAATGTTGTTGTGAGAAGTGATGAGATTGTGGAAGAAGAAAAAAATGATGAGGTAGACGTTGAAAAGAATGATGAGGTAGAAGTTGAAAATGAAATGGAGAAACTAGTTGAAAATTAGAACCATGAGAAAGAAGATGTAGATGACAAAAAGGAAAAAAATCAAGAGAGGGAAGGAGAAAGTGAGCCCAATTCCAATTCAAAACTTGCCTAATCCTCATGCTCCAACCAAGAAAGACAATGCTAGGAATTATTCTCGGTTCATGGATATATTTCGTCAATTACAAATTAATATTCTTTTTTTCGAGGCTCTTAAGCAAATGCCCAAATATGGTAAGGTTATGAAAGACATCCTTACCAAGAAAAGGAGATTTACGAACCAAGAAACAATCATGCTTGATGCGAGTTGTAGTGCAATCATTCAAAGAAATCTACCTATCAAAGTGTAGCGAGCGATTTTGGACGCGGTTCTTAAGCGCTGGTCGCTCTCTGCGGTCAGAGCTTTGACTACAGGTTGATTCATTTTTTATCCTATTGTGAGCTGAATAAGGAAGGGAAATAGATGTCTCCAATTAACCCTGCTTGCATACTGAGTTTAAACAGCGGTCTGTTAGGTTACGGATGCTATCAATGTGGGGGGCCTTTGTACTGGTTATTTGTATTTTCGCCAATACGGTTTTCTTTCTTTCTAGGACTTTCTAGCGGGGAACAAGGATTAGGATGTTAGGACTGATGCTTTTGAATTACTGCTTTTGATTGATGGAGATATGGGATTTGGGTTTTTTGTTGATTGCGCTCGCTAAGATCTTTTCTTTCGATCTTACGCCTACGTATTCCCGTTTACCGAAACAGGGAAATCAGAGCGTTCGTAGTTCCTCCTATTCTATGGGAGGAAATGGGTGTTTTTGGTGTCTTGTTCAAAGCCCAAGACGTGAAGCGAAAGGATAGTTTGTATCTTGTTCAAAGCCCAAGATGTGAAGCAGAAGGTCTATTTGTGTCTTGTTCAAAGCCCAAGACGTGAAGCTGAAAGACCTCGACTTTAGAGAGAATTTGTCATCTCTAAAGAGGGGAGAAGGAGAATTACTTTAACTGGGATACGCGGATCCGAGCAATGCCATAATTTCCGAAGAAAGGGTTTTAACCTGAAGGAGAAGACTTTAACTCAGTGTAGAGCAACGCCATCTTTCCTTAGGAATTCCTCATGCTAAAAGAAGGACAGTGGCATGGATGTAGATGATCCAGAGGCTTGCCGCTTACAGCGATTAGATGAAGGGAAAGGAGTTGTTGATGTTTGTATACTGTGAACAAGGCACAACTTTGATGCTAAAAGGTTGATTAGATCAACCAGTGGTTTTCTTATACGAAGCCTAAGAGGAGGATAATTTCCGCTAGGAAAATCATTATACAAAGCCTAAGAGGAGGCTAATTTCCGCTAGGAAAATCATTATACAAAGCCTAAGAGGAGGCTATTTTGTGTCCCGTACAAAGCCCGAGAGAGAGGCTAAAAGGGTTGACTCAACAGGAGAATCTTTTATACTCAACAAGAGAGTGATTTTGTATCTCGTATGAAGCCCGAGATGGAGGCGAAAAGGGTAAATGACTCAACGGGGGATGCTCTAATGTGTCTCATACGAAGCCCGAGAGAGAGGCGAAAAGGTTGTTTGACTCCACTGGGGAGAATTTTGGTATCTCGTACGAAGCCCGAGATGGAGGCTATTGTAACTGTTTCAGTTGAGTGACAGATCCAATATACTGATTTTAAAAGAGAAAATCAGTTCTTATATGAGCATCACTGTACTCAGGGATTTGATTTGAGGATCAGGGATATTTCCTTCTCTTTGAGGAAACGGGAAATCCAAAGGGTGTCGAGACTGTCCGAGTCTGCGGGTTTCCTTCCTATTTAACGAAGGGTGCTTGAGAATGTCTTTGAGACTCAAGGAAGTTAGACTCTCCGTGTCTAGAGTTTTATCTTTTGTACTATGTTGTGAGAAACAGTAGTAGACTCTATGACAGGACTGTTCTATGAGGATGACTATGTTCTGTTCCTATACCTCTAGGAGGTCGTCGGGACAATTTGTACGAAGCCCAAGAGGAGGCTGGAAACTTTTAAGAAGCCGACGGGTCCTTGTACGAAGCCTAAGAGGAGGCTATCATTCCCGGAGGAAGAGATCATTATACAAAGCCTAAGAGGAGGCTGTGAATACTTCTAAGAAGCCGTAGTGTCCTTGAATAATGCCCAAGAGGAGGCCGATGCTTTTAAGAAGCCCGTGGGTCTATCATCTCCTTTCCATTAGGAGAGATAACTCTTTTAAAGATAAAAACCACTAGTAAACGTGCGAGGTTTACTATCCAGCGACTTTTAGCTTTTAAAGAGGGTTCCTTAGTTAAGGTCCAAGATTATGACCGTAGTGGGTACCCAAACCCCGAGACATTCAAGGCAAGCTATCCACAAGGAATAGATCAAGTCAGGAAAGTTCGAGAATTTGGAAGAAACTCAAAGATGCCATTCACGGAGAATACATTCATCTTGGGGAGTAGAGCTTCTTGACGATTCCTAAGGAGGACAGCCGAAGAGAAGACTGTATCTGGTGCTCCTATTGGGGATCTAGGCGTCTATTTCTACGAATAAGTGAAACGGCTTCACCTAGTTCTAGACGTAGTAGCCGGGGAAACTTGAAATATCTATACTATTATTACACAGTAGATATGAGTTTATGAAAGGAGACTTACAGTGAGCAGCCCCACAATACAGTTTATAATATGAAAGTAGTAAACGAAAGCGATAACCACTTACTCGGTTGTAGTGCTTCCATGCTGTTTGGTTAGTTGTTCAACAAAGAAAGATTGAAAACAACAGTATATTCAAAATCAAAGGAGAAAGTTCTTTGAAAAAGAAAGATTTGGGGCTTACAGCTCACGGAGAGGCCCAGTGTTTTATCAGTGAGCGCACTGTTTGAATTTGTACAGAGGGACTTATATAAGTGACTGGGGCCCAAAATGGTTTTCTGTACAAAGGGATGGGTCTTACACTCTCTCAAGAGGCCAAAAAAGGTTTAAAGGAAAAAGAGTGGGGCTTATAACACGAGGGTAGGCCCAAATGATTTTTCGTTTAAAAATGGCGATCGCGCCGAGGTTTTCTTTTAACGCAGAGGGACTTATACAATAAGTGAGGCCCAAAATGTTTTGGTTAAAAAGGGGGATTGGGTCTTACACTCTAATAGAGGCCCAAAGTGTTTTGAATGGGTCTTATAGCTCAAGGAGAGGCCCAAGGGTTATTTTGAAAAGGCGACGATCGCGCCGTTTGTTTTTGACGGTATCGGGACTTATACAATATACTGAGGCCCAAAAATGATTTGGTCAAAAAAAGGATTGGGTCTTACACTCTATTAGAGGCCCAAAAAGTTTTAAGAAAAAAGAAATGGGTCTTACTACTCCAGGGTAGGCCCAGGTTTATTTTAAAAAAGGCGACGATCGCGCCGTTTACTTGTACAGAGGGACTTATACAATGGATGAGGCCCAAAAAGTTTTTGTACAAGGGGGGATGGGTCTTACACTCTCTCAAGAGGCCCAAAGTGTTTTGAAAATGATTTATGAGGGTTGAATTAATCCAAAACCCTAATTTGTTTTCAAAATGTATTTAATTGAATAAAAATTCAATTAAAATGATCAAAAATTGTTTAACACATGGAAAACAAATTGTGATCTTGGATTAATGCTTCAAAAATTAAGTATTGACCTACAAAATAATTAGAAAGCATTAAAAGTTGCAAAATCAATGTAGAAAAAATATTTAAAATGCCAAAAACAATTAAAATATTAATTCTTTGCAAAAATATCAATTATATGAAATAAATAATATTTTTGGGATTTTTTGTGAAAATAATATATTTTAACATTTTTGTGAATTATTAAAAAAAGAATCAACTCAAAATCATTAAAACTCAGAGAGAAATTAATTTTTGAATCAATTAAACAAAATCACAAAATTCAAATATTTGAATTATTCAAAAATGGCGCCAAGAACAAGCTGAAGAACACGCGCGTGCTCTTGGTTTCTCAGATTTGTGTTTTCTATCCAATCTCCATGAATACGTAATCATATCATGCAATCCACATATCATTATGCTCGTCTCAACCTCACGATCATGTCTATGTACTTTAATTTCATTTAAATTAAACATACAACAAGAAATCACGAAGAAACCTGAAGAACCCTAATTTCTGCATGAAGGCTAGGATTTTTGATACACGATTCAAACAATGCAATTAATTGAGGGAAAACATTCCATGCATGATTATGAACATATGGCCAAATTATTGTGCGAGGAAATATGCATAGATTGAGAGATGACCAAGTATGTGCTTACCTCCAAGTCGTGACAGCAAGTTCAAAGTGATTTTTGATTTGGAGGTGTTACAGATGAGTGGTGATGATCTAAACAGCTTCCCTACACCCTATGGATTGTGTTTGGATGGTTGGACTTGATTGAAATTGGCTGGATCATTTTGTGGTACCTCAGCTGCCTTTGGTTAAAACCTTGAGCAACCAGCTGGTGATTTCGTGAAATTGATGTTTCAGAAGTAATCTAAGTGTTTGATCAGCTCATATGTGATGTATGTGAGGTGTGTGAGTGATTGGTTTGATTGGAATTGCTCTCAAACTCAAAACCCGATAGTGACTTGCCTTAGAAGGCAAAATTGGAGTGAAAGAAGAGATTTTGAGGAAAGCATCTGTTAGATGGCTTTGGTGTACTCAAACTGATCACAATTGAGCTCTATTTATAGTAGAGCAAGTTTGTTTTGCAAGGAATAGTGAATGGCAGCTGGTAAGTAGGTTTGGCCAATGTTGGAAAATGAAAATCCAAGTCTCCTCTAGCCATTGACTAGAGGTTAGGGCACAGAGCTTTGGTCCCCTTGGTCTTGGATAAGTCTTGACTGATTTCAGATGAGAATGGCTCAGTCCATGCCACCTTGATGGTTCCATTGAATGCCTCATTCCAAATTTGAAGTCTTGTTTTTATTTTGGCCATTCTAGGTTCAACATGCTATTTCTTGTTCCATGGACTTTGGAGGCTTGGCTCAGTGATTGTCCCCTTTAGATTCAATCCTCTGAGGTGTCTAAGTGGATAGGAGCAATTGAATTTGGCTGATTTTGGTAAATCGACCAAAGTTGCAAATTCTGCCTTGCCTTGACAGATTTCAGCAAGGCAACTTGGCAATGTTGTATCTCATGGTGTAGGTTGAATTTGGCAATGTTCTTGGCCATTTTGGAAAGCTCTTACATGATACAACAACTGTTTGAACAAGTTTGATTTTGATCTCTTTTGATTCCAAGTGAAAAATCCCCCTACATTTGGCAAAAAGTGTGGCAGAATCTGACTTAGTGAAAATTTCACTAAGTGTTGGAAAAAGTGACATTTTCACTTTTCAGCCACTTTGATCACTCCATAACTCAAAATCCTTAATGAATTGGAATGACTTGTAGTTGAAGTTTTTGTAGGTGATAATGAGGGCTACAAATCCATCTTTTTATGAGAAAAAATGGCCTTGTGGTTTAGGAGTTATGGTCCTCCAAAGTTGGTACCTTTGCCACTTTATTTTTAACTTAGAAAAATTTCTAAGTTTTATGGTTACCCCTTTTACAAGTTATCTCACTTTTCTTGATTTTTCTTGATGAATGATGATTCAAACCATACATTAACATCATTTTAGGGTTAAAAATCCATTTTGGTGAAAAATCTCAAAAAGTCAAAGTTGACTTTTGTGCACAGTTGACTTTTTATCAGATGAATTCCAAATTGTGCAATTCTTCAGGAAATCATGTCCTTGACCTAAATCAAACTTGATGGGCATGTTCCATGGGTGTCATAGGGTATATTCAATCATGTATTAGGGTTTGGGAGCATGTCCTGATCAAAAGTCAAAGTTACAGTTGACTTTTCCCTTAAAACCCTAATTGTGGTGCAGATGAAATTGAGACTTGTTGCTCAAACTTCTTGGATCAATCCATTGTTCCAAATGGATCAATATGGTATATTAGAGACCCTCAAATCATCTCTTGAGGTCTTGGCTCATGGTTTGTCCCAAAAGTCAACTTAGGGGTGAATTAGGTCAAGAAACCCTAATTCCTGATTTTTGATAAATGCATCCCCTGAGGCAAAATTGACTTGATGCATGGGTTCATGAGGTTCCATGAAGTATATTAGGTTATTTTTTGGATCATTGCCTTGTGCCCAGATGAAAATTTCCATCTGGAGGCCCTGGTCGACCAAAACCCTAATTTGGTGACACTGTCGATCTTGAGACTTGATCCACCTAGAAGGGAGCAGCCTTGTGCTTAATCCTTGAAGTGGGAGTCCTTTTTGATCCATTGTGGATGTTTGAGAGATTAGACAAGTTGAAGATCATGTCATTTCTTGATTGATCCTTTGTCTAAGCACTCAGAGAGGGCTTGAAACCCTAATTTTGATTGTAGTGGATGCTCACCCATCTTTGGGGAGACTAATGAAGCATAAAGGTACATTCATATTGTGATGATGATTTTCACAATGATGGGAAATCTAAGTGGTCAAAATTTGGGGTATTCCACAAATAAAGTAATCCGGGTCGAATTACTTTGATGGTTACCATAGGCGATGTTTATGTGGGTAAAGGTTTGATTGACTTAGGCTCAAGCATCAATTTGGTTATGTAATCTACTGATAATAGGTTGGGAAACATTGAGATGAAAGCAACAAAAATGACATCGCAATTGGCCGACAAGTCTACAACTCATCCTCATGGAGTAGCTCAAGATGTGTTAGTCAAGGTGACATGGAAGAAGATCATGACACTCCATTGATTCTTGAGCAACCTTTTATGAAGACGGCTAGAATGATGATTGATATCGATGATGGTCTCATGAAAGTGGAGTTCAAGATGAGGAAGTTTCTTTTAATCTTTTCGAAGCAATGAAGCACTCCAAAGATACACATGATAGTTTTCAAATTGATGCAACGGAAGAAGCTATAATGGAAGTAACAAGGCAAGTCCACATGTTAACTCCCTTTGAAAAAGCTCTTGGTGATGCATTTGAAGTTCTTACCGAAGAAGAAGAGAAGGAACTTGAAAAATGCTTGAATGAACTTGAGAATTTGGAAGAATTGCAACCTTGGGAAAATGAAGTGGAAGTGTTGAAAAAAGAGGTGAATAATGAAAAATCTCAACTTGAATTGAAGATGTTGCCTCCTCATTTGAAATATGCATTTCTTGATGATGGTTGTAACAAACCGGTTATCATTAGTAACATTTTGTCTAAAAAAGAGGAACACTGGTTAATTCAAGTTTTGGAGAAAAATTAAAGAGCTATAGGTTGGGTTCTCTCTGATTTAAAGGGGATTATTCCGGCTTATTGCATGTATAAAATATTTATGGAAGAGGATTTCAAGCCGGTTGCTCAACCTTAACGCCTCTTGAATCCTACAATGAAGGAGGTTGTGAGGAAGGAAGTATTGAAACTATTAGACGCTGAAACAATCTATCTGATTTTCGATAGTACGTGGGTGAGTCCGGTACAAGTAGTTCCAAATAAAAGAGGTATGACCATCATAAGAAATGAAAAGAATGAATTGATTCCAACAAGGACCGTAACGGGTTGGCGAATGTGCATTAATTACCGGAGGCTTAACCAAGCAACACGAAAATATCACTTTCCGTTACCTTTTATGGATCAAATGCTCGAAAGGTTATAGGGTCTAGAGTTCTATTGTTTTTTAGATGGATATTCCGGGTATAACCAAATTACGGTTAATCTGGAAAACCATGAGAAAACGGCGTTTACTTCTCCTTTTGGGATTTTTGCGTATAGAAAGATGCCTTTTGGCTTGTGCAATGCACCGACCACTTTTCAACGGTGCGTGTAAGCCATCTTTTCTGATCTTATTGAGAAAACCATGGAGGTTTTCATGGATGACTTCTCCGTTTTCAGGGTGTCTTTTGAAATATGCTTGAAAAACTTTGAAACCGTTTTAGAGAGGTGTGTGAAAACTAATCTGGTTCTTAATTAGGAGAAATGCAATTTCATGGTTACAGAAGGAATCGTGCTCGTCCACAAAGTCTCTTCCAAAGGCATTGAAGTTGACCTAGCAAAGATTGAAGTCATAGAGAAGTTGCCACCACCAACAAATGTGAAGGGAATCCGAAGTTTCCTTGGACACGCGGGATTTTACCAGAGATTCATCAAAGACTTCTAAAAAATAGCAAGACCTTTGAGCAATTTGCTCAATAAAGATAAGTCTTTTCTCTTTGATGATGATTGTTTAAAACCTTTTTAAATTTTGAAAGAAAATTTGATCACCGCACCCATAACCATAGCTCCAAGTTGGACTCTCAATTTTGAATTAATGTGTGACGCAAGTTATTATGTGGTTGGTGAGGTGCTTGGCCAAAGAAAGACAAAAAAATTTCATTTCATACATTATGCGAGTAAGGTTTTAAATGAAGCGCAAGTGAATTACGCAACAACTAAAAGCGAATTACTCCCAATAATGTATGCTCTTGAGAAATTTAGGTCTTATCTTATTGGTTTGAAGGTTTTGGTGTGTTCTTTAGCACTTTATGATATTTTTTTGGGACAACTTACTTTTTAAGAATATTGTGTAACCTAGAAACTTTTGTGAAGAGACAAAAGTCATCTTCTTCATTTTTACTTAGAAATCAAAGCTTTTAAGCTTCAATCTTTGATCCTTTCAAGTTTGATGCACCAAACGCTTTATTTGTTGCCTGTTGCTCAAGATACCGATTATGGGTAGTAAAATCTCTCCTTTTGTCAGGATTGAAGGTAGATAATCCTCACTTTTGTATGTATTTCTCTTGATATGTGTGTGTGAACAAGTTGATGATGAATATATGGTGAAAAACCTTGTTTTTATTGTATATTTGTGTTGGATCATTATTGAGAAATATGCTTCAACTATTAACCTAGCTTTTTCATCTCTCAATAAACAAAGTCTAGAGATAGTCTTGGGAGTTTATATTCACTAATATCAATCCTTTAATGTTATCATATTGATAGTTAGTTTGAAAGATCATTTAAGGATCAATATGATAAAAATCACAATTTGTTTTAGAGATGAAACATATTGAAAGGATATCTGATTATATTTGTTGTTAATGAGTTCACATGCCTTGTTAGGAAAATATGTATGAAATGGATTATCGAGCCCTAATCTTGACATGTTTCTACCAATCGTTTAAAACCGAAAGTTTTTACCGTTGATTATAATTTTTATGTAATCGTGCGTTACGAAATAAAACCAAACACTTTTTATGTTCTATGTTTAAAACGATTCCAATTGTAGAACAATGGTAATATCACACAATCCATGCGTATACGATAACAAAAGCCCACACTAATAATGTTTCAACAATACGCCCGATGCATTGGACCCTCCGAACGGCATCACAGTATATTCGTAATGTCCATACCGAGTCCTAAAAGCCATTTTCTGAATATCATCCTCTTTCACCCGAATCTGATGGTAACCTGATCTCCAATCAATTTTACTGAAAACACGAGCTCCTACGAGTTGATCCATTAGATCGTCAATTCTTGGAAGCGGATATTTGTTCTTGATGGTAACCTTATTCAGTTGACATTAATCAATACACAATCTCATACTACCGTCATTTTTCTTAACCAACAACACTAGAGCTCCCCACGGCGACACACTGGGTCTAACAAATTTCTTATCAAGTAATTCTCCAAGTTAAGCTTTCAACTCCGCCAATTCTGATGCTGACATTTTGTATAGTTCCATACATATAGGTCTAGTACCAGGAACAAGATCAATTTCAAATTCCACCTCTCACTGCGGAGGCAACTCTGAAATATCATCCGGAAACACTTTTGGGAACTCTTTCACCACATGTAGCTTATTGATCGACGCTTTGCCTTCAATAAACAATGAGGCAAACACTGCGAACATTTTAGCTTCATCTTCTAACAAGGTTCTCAATTCCTTGGTAGATATGAAACTAACCAACTCTTCTTCCTCCAGGGTAAGAAATAACAACCTCTTCCTATAACAATCAATGTAGACATAATTGCACTCTAGCCAATTCATCCCAAAAAAAAATCCAGATCACTAAGTGGTAAGCGTTGAAAAGTATTTCGGGGGTGTTTTATCGCATCCACATGGATTGAATGTATATTGTCGCCGTTCTATAGTAGAAAGAGTTTTAAACTTTTAAAGTAACAAAGAGTTTGGTTTTTTGTATCGGACCATTTGAATAAGAATTTAGTAATCAACGGTAAAGAAATTGGTTTTTAGGGTCCGATAATCCGTTTTATACGTATTTACTCGATAAAGGAGGTGAACTTGTTAACGATGAATATAACCACATATCTTCTCAACAAGATTATCTCTAACACTTGTTGTGGGATTTATCATATTGATCCTTTTATGATCTATCACTCAAACTACCAATATGATAACATTCAAGATCAATATTTATGAACGTAAACTTTCAAAACTATCTCTAGCTTCATGATTATTGATGGATTGAAACTTAGGTCAAGTTTTAGAACATATTTCTCAATCATGAACTAAAACAAAATGTAAACCATATAAACAAAGTTTTTCTCCTATATTTATCAACAACAAAGTTCACACACAACAATCAAGATCAATACATACAAAATAAAGGATTACCTACCACTAATCTTGACACAAGACGTGTTTAGCTACACATATTCATGATAGCTTATTTCAGAAGTTTCGTGAGGAGATGAAAAAGCATCCGCGTCGAATAATCGAGATCGGATGCGAATCCTGCTTCTCAATGTGTAAAATCCCTCTTGGATGAAGAAATATCAGAAAAATAGGTTTTGGTGTGATAAAGTGAAGTTATGATCCCAAGAAAATACACAAAATACAATTATAGTACACTTGAAAATAGACAAGTTCGCACTGTGAACTTTTTGTTCGCCTAGCGAACTACAAATTTGGCACCTGAAGTGCCTTCTGATAAGCTAAACCTCCCCTGAGTTTCTGCATAAGTTTGCAATGCAAACTTTTATTCGCAAAGCGAACTATTCGCCTACAAGTTCGCAAAGTGAACTTAGGCCCTTTTAGCTACTGCCTCATCCAAGGTGTCCTTCGCCAGGTCTTCGTAAAGCGAATGAATCAGCGAACGTTCGCTGGGAAGTTCACAAAGCGAACTTTAGTCCCTTTTCTTACTTTCCAAATCCTGGGACCATTCGCTGGAGCTTCGCCTGTTGTTCGCAAAGCAAACATTCGCTGGCAAGTTCGCAAAGAGAACATGCTGATGTTTTCTTCCTTTCTTTGGAAACTTGGTTCCTTTCTTGTGTCTTACATCTTTGATCAGTTAGTGCCTTTTTCTGCACAATAACACACACATTATAAGCACCAAAGGTATTTTAACAATGGTTGAAGAATAACAACAATTCAAGAGAAAAATCCATAATTAAATGTAAAAGAGTTGAAAAATGTCAAGTATCAAATATAAATATCAGTCGTGTTTGACATCTAACAGTAAGCAAATCAAATCCACTCCGAAATATTTACCAATGATTGACACCGGACAGTTTAGGCACACTAACGATGTAGTTATTGATCCAATAGATGAAGTATCAATCACCATCCCTTTACTCAAAGTAGACGACACAAGTCCTAGTTTCTTCACACAATAAACAGAAATAAACGAGTGGGTCGTACCCATATCAATGATAGAAATCAAAGGAGTGTTATGAATGTAACAAGTACCTCTGACCAAACGATCCTCACTAGTAAGCTGAGCCCCCACCAATGCAAATACATGTCCACCGGTCTGCGACTTCTTCGGCTTCTGATAGTGGGTGCTGATGTGACCCTATTCACCACAAATGTAACAGGTAGGTATATTAGTCTTACAATCTGCCACAACGTGGCTTGGCTTGCCGCATTTGAAAAAGTTCTTTACCTCATTCTGACATTTATTAGCACGGTGACCTGTTCCACACATCTGAAACACTTGATAGGGTTAGAAGAATTTCCTCCCCCACTTGGGTTCTTGTCAGCAACAACTTTCTGCTTCCCTTTATCGGCCGGAGCATTGTAAGGTGTACTCCCATGTCTCTGCTTACCACTTTTATCACTCTGGGCTTTGTAGTGAGCAACCCAAGCCCTATTGTCTTCATCATAAATTTGGCACATGTTCACCAACTCAGGAAGATACCTGATCTTCTGATAACCGATACCTTGTTTGATCTCGGGACGCAGCCCGTTCTCAAACTTGATACACTTTGAACCCATAGCAGCATCAATATTGTAATGAAGACAATACTTCACAAGTTCCTCGAACTTGGCCCCATATTCTGTGACTGTCGAGTTTCCCTATTTCAATTCCAGAAATTCAATTTCTTTCTTGCCACGAACATCCTCTGGAAAATACTGCTCCAGAAACTCATCTTTGAACACCGTCTAAGTAATAGGACCACCTGCAGCTTCTAGCCTTTGACGAGTGTTATCCCACTAGTCTTCAGCTTCCCCATTCAGCATGTGCGTGCCAAATTGCACCTTCTAAGCTTCAGTGCATCCCATGACTCTGAAGATCTTCTCAATATCCTTCAGCCACTTTTACGCCACATTCGGTTCATATCCACCCTCGAACGTAGGTGCCTTGTTGTTCTAGAACTTTTCCAAATTGCGGAACTCGACATCCTCAGTGTTCTGATTGGTACTCTGCACTGCCTGCGCAACTACTTGTAGTGCAGCAGCAATCACAACATCATTGCTACCAACAATACTGCTCAATACCAAAGGAAACACAGGTTAGAAGAAACACACAACTATACACACTCTATAGTCAGACTCTGCTACGACACTTGGTGGACGGGCCGACCTGCTCTGATACCAATTATAACACCCTACTCTACCCATTAGTATAAAAATTGAAAATACAAAAATATTGCGGAAATAAATCAGAGTTATTACACGTAGGATGCCACATTCAACAAAAACTTAACATGAAGTATCAATCACTTCATGTCTTATTCATTAATAAAAAGTAATGCTTTGATTAAACAGCGGAATTAAATCAAAGGTTTTGCATTAAGCTCTAATTACCTAAACTCTCCACATAATATGTGGTTTAACAACAATTAAAGCAAATTAAATACGTAACAAATACAATGTCAACTAATGTAAAGAAAATGCAAAATCTCCATCCTACTCGTGTTACGTATCAGGGCGACTCCTAAGACTCGATCAAACAAAAACATATGCTCCAAGAACTACTCAGGTACTGATCATCAATAGTCCCCAAGGAGCACAGACACAACAAACAGAAGGGGGATGAGAACTACATTCAACAATACATGGTGAAAAACACATGCTAAGGAGTATTTAACACACAAAACACACCAATCATACAATTACAATGCACATACAAGTGCCACATCATCATTCGGCATAATCAGGCCATATTCAATCATATACATATGCAATGCGACTCAACTAATACGACACAATGCATGCAGTACCATCACAATCACATACGATTCACCCTTGAACCCGATTCCCGTCGGAATCCGCATAAGTCGTATACGTTCCTTTGATCTACAACTTATCTCCACTCGCATCTCACATAGAGTCTGGACGAGACTAGGCACCCATCATGGATTCCCACCTAACTCATCTCCACGTAGCAAGACATGAATGCACGACAAAAAATTATGCACGATATAATAGTTATTCAAGCATAATTCGCGATCCTCAATGATCACACGTGAGACACATACCCACTGTAATTCCTACCGAAATTACCACCCCAACACAAGACCGTTCCCACACGACAATCTTGGCTCACAAACATCCAACACGTCTCAATCAGACATTCTCATAAAACCCCCTGTTTTATCCTATTTAATGTTATTATTAGTTTCCTCTATGTCTAACTATACAATCTTAGTCTTACGGATCAAGAGAATTTGCATTACACGTGAAATCGGGACCGAAATTGCGAAAACAGGAAATTTTCACCAAAACCCTGCCCATAGGCGTATGACCATGCCCATAAGCATATGGACTCATTTCACTTGCCCCAGGCCTGCGTATGATACACGTAGGGCTCATCTGTCCAGGCCACATACGCGTATTGCCTTGGGCTATACGTATATCATTAGAGAGTGATTTCTCTCTCAAGACTATTCAAAACTCCCCCTACGTGTATGGCCCAGTCCATACGTGTATGACCACGCCTCGTACGCGTCCCATACGCATTTCAGTAAAGGGTCGTGCTGGCTCTGGGGACGGGGTGCGTATGCTACGCGTATGCCCCTGAGAGTGCCCCCTCATACGCGTATTGCCTTCCCCCATATGCGTATGACCAGTATGCATACCAAAAGTCCAGATTTTGCATCAGTGCGAAATTTCCCCCATTAGAGCACTTCCAAGCTCCTCATTCAGACCCCAAAACCATCTTTAACTCTGTACCATTTCAAATCCTAATTCTATCTCATTATTCTACAATTTTTCTCAAGTTTTCTACAATTTAGAACCTACTTTCGTTAACCCTCAAAACCCATAATTTTTCTAGATCCGTTCTACATCAAAACTCACCAACAACATTACCAATTTGCACGAATTTACTATTCAAAATCAACATACAACATAAATTCACACATACATTCATTACACAACTATGATTTAACAGCAACAGTCACACAATAATTATCCAGATACGAAAATCAAACAAGAAGGAGAAGAATTGCATAGAACCTAAGAGGGAAAGGAGCCATCACTTCCCTCTCATGTTAATATCACCATTATTGACCTCATTCTCCCCCTTACCTGAAATTCAAGCTTTGATCCTTCAAAAATGTTGGAATCACCTCTTGCCCTTGTTCTCCCTTGTTCTTTCTCTTGTTCTCTTTTCCTTCTCTTTTCATAAAAATTGATCTTTTGTGTAACCTCCCACTAATCTCTCCTAATATGTTTTATTACCCTTAATTAATTTCTAATAATTATATTACTAATATCTATAATACTACTAATATTTCCCACTCATTATTAATTAATTATCATTATCATATTATTCTAATGTTTTATTCATACTATTCAATTAAGGCTAATTCCTCACACTTACCCTTAATTCCATACCCTTAATTAAATCAATAAAATTACAAACAACACGCAATAATTCATAAAATGACTAAATAATTAAATGTGGTGTTACATAAAGTAACTAAGAGGCACACTTATAATCCTAGCTACTGCATTTTATGTTTTATTTCTTTTATATGACGCCATTCTTTTTTATTTTTAATATAAATATTAAGCAATCTATTCCTTTAGTTACCCTCACAATCGAGGGAAAAGATTACTCATTTTTTCCTATAAAAGCATCCATTCATGAATTTTTTCCCTAACCTACACTACTACGAAAAACCCATTTAACAACGGTTGGGAATGACATATAATGACCCGAGCAAAGGCGTTGTTATGTAGATTGTCGTTGTAAGTTCGCTGTTTCTACAACGGCCAGTAAACCATTATTGAAAGGCAGGACGTGCGCCATATATCACAACGGTTATGATAATAAACCGTTGTGATACATACACTTAGGTACTGGATTCGAAACCCATCAGCAGCGAATTATGTAAAACATAAATTACCTATGATCTCGGTTACAATAGATAACCGTTGTTGTAAGTACCCTGAGTTTATTATATTAAATGTAGATTGCTTGTTTTCCAAACACCTCACTAAAGAAATATACATGGAATCAATTTGATAAAGAAGTATATAATCTGCAAATTAAACTGTTCTTGAAAACCAACTTAAACAAACCAATGTTTTCTGATTGCGTTCGTCTCATCGTGTATTTCATGCTGTTTTACATATATATTGTGGTTTATAGATCTGACTCCTTCGATATATCATTATCTTCGATTATAGTTAAATTTCATAAGAACAAGACATTGGATAATCTGCCTCATCATCATCACTTATCATCATAATTCTTATAATCGGAAGTTTTACAATTATAAGTGTTGATGGAGAGGCAGATTAACTAATAATTTGTTGTTAATGAAATTTAACTATAATGGAAGATGGTGATGCATCTAAGGAGCATGATCATTATACCATAATATATATATTAAACATCGTGAGATGAACGATGAGACGAATGCAATTCGAAAACATTTATTCATATAAGTTGGTTTTCAAATACAACTTAATTTGAGGATTATAAGTATCTATGTCAAATTAAATGAAAGTATTTTAAGTGAGGGTTAGTGAAACAAACAATCCACATAGAATATAATAAACTCAAACAACATTCTATACCAGATCCAGATATTATAAACTCATATAATACGCTTAATACCACCAGCAAACTTTAAGTGAGGGTTAGTCAAACAAACAATCTAAATAGAATATAATAAACTCAAACAACATTTTATACCAGATCCAGATATTATAAACTTATATAATATGCTTGCTACCACCAGCATCATCACCCTGTATCATCCTCTTAACCTGTAAGGAAACACACCAAACTTAAAAAATGAGCATCCTCAATTGAAAACAAACCCTAAAACCATAATCCAGTGAAGAGTAAAGAAAGGAACAGGAATAACACACCTTTTAATGAAACTAATCGCGGAACAGGAATCAATTATGATGTTCAACTAGTTTGGGAAGCAATTAAAAATAAATACAAGGAGGAAGAAGCTTACATAAAAGCTTCATACTTCTTATATTTCTTTTCATTGTTTCTAAAACTAGATGAAGTTTGCTTATACTGTTGTTTCTTCGTTTGCTAAGATCTTGTTCATGAAGCTACGAAATAAAAGTATAAGATGGATGAAGTTTCCATCATAGCTTCATGCTTCTTATACATTTTTCCATAGCTACATAAACGTTATGAAGTTTCCAAAGTATGGTCTTTGTTAAGGTAGTGAAAACGAATCTGAAAAAATGAGAATAATCAACAAAAACAACATGCAACAAACGAGATAATAGGAAATATATAACAATATATGGAAGAATAAGAATACCTTAATGTATGAAGCACAAGATTCACGACTAATGGTGAAAACGAAGAGAAAAAATAGGTTCTAGGGTTTCACTTTGAAGGCAACGGCGCTACTGTCAATAAGTGAAAGTTATTTCGCTTATATATCGGTAAACTATTTCACAACGGTTAACAATACCAACCGTATAGATAGGTATTTATTTATTATAAATATATCACTACGGTTAACCAGATGAACCGTAGTGATAACCCTTTTATCTGTGAATTTTAAAATAAATAAAAACTGTATAGATGAGTATTTATTTATTATAAATATATCACTACGGTTAACCAAAAGAACCGTAGTGATAACCCTTTAATTTGTGAATTTTAAAATAAATAAAAAAGAAAAGGTGCGCCTTACGTTAAAGGAATAAAATATTTTATGGCGCTGAGGTTCGAATCGACTAAAGTTTGAGTATATCACAACGGTTGGTTCTGTAACCGCTGTTATATACAAATAATTTTTAATCAAAAAACAAAATAAATATGGTAGCGCCTTAATTAAGATATGTCACCACGGTGTTGGGAAAAACCGTGCTGACCATGGCGTCGTTGAATGCGTGTTTTGTAGTAGTGCTACCACATTTGTTTCCCCTTTAACTTTTAAACATCATTCTCTTAGATGGATTGCAAGATAGTAAAAAATTTAAGGTTTCTTAATTAGTAAGGAAATCTTTCGAGTATGTAACTTTTTGTTGTTGTTGTTGTTTACCAACCTTGAATAAAACATTTTTTTGACTAGTTTGATCCATCTCATGGAATGACGTTGTTGTTCCTTCCTTGACTGACAATATTGAGAAACCTATTTCTAATCATACTTAGAAATATTCGAACCCAAAAATAAAAGGGTGGGGGATAAAAATAAGTTATATAAATTATAGTACACCATTTTCTTTCTGGGTTTGTAATAGAAGTAATTTATTCCATTGGTTGGTTTGAAAACCGAGAGGAAATGTAATTATTTTACTTTATTTTTTTATTTAAAATATAAATAACCATTTACATCGGTTGTTTAGAAATAATCGTGGGAAAAAGTGTCATATTAAAATTGAAAAAAGTGAAACAAATGGATTGTGGAAAGAATCTTGATGATGGATTGCAAGAGCATAAAATATTATTGGTTCAAGGTTTGTCTTAATTACATAAACTTTTGTCAATATACATGACAAATTATTTTCCTTATCTAAAATTTTTTAATTTTATATCAGAAACAAATAAATACGAAGCCATTGAGAATATATTACAATATACAGATATACAATAAATTTCAGCAATTACTCTCCACCAGGATTCACAAAGGATGATGATGAAGAAGTTTAAAAAATTTTCAACATAATTGTACTTATAGATTTAAATAAAAATAATTTAAAATTTAAATATATATATATATATATATATATATATATATATATATATATATATATATATATATATATATATTACCGCGGGTAGTTTATTCAGCAAAAGGAAAAATTGTGTTTTCAATAAAATGCAAAATCTTTATTGTTGGGGATCAAAATCATCACCTGTACAATTTTTTCCTTGGTGGATCTATAAATTAATAGAAAAGTGACAAGTTTTTATGACGCCCTTCATTACCTCGCCTATGAAACTGATGTAAAACCTCTTTATCAAAAGAGGTAAAAAAAAGGTTTTTAGTTGTAGTGTTCCATACTTCTGGCATTGCTTTAGTTTTTCATACTCTTTCTTGTATAATATTCAATCATTACGTCATGCATGCATTTTGATAAAATTCAAACCCATTGAATACAATATCTTCGTGGCCTCATAATTATGGTCCAACAACTTGTTACCTTCTAGAAGTATTTTTTCAGCAATTCAAACAATTTTCTGAAACATTTATCCGTCAACCCACTTTATGCCTTTAGATTAAACGGTTTTAATACTGCTGACAATCTTGTAATTTTTATGCCCCCCTTATATAAATATTAATCCTTGTCACTGTATAAAGTATCATACATATGAGTTTTCTTAAAATATTCTTCTCCAATTTCAAGGATCATATCTTCTAGTCGATCATCGATATCTACATCAACTTCATGTCTATGTGTCGCCACAGTTTAGTTTTTATCCACTTCACTATTCCACGTCCATATTGTATAATATTGACTAATTCCATCAAAACACAGGTGATTGAATATTACTTTCTTTTCAAAACAAAAATTATATTCTCACATATAGCACAAGGACAATAAAATATTTCACTATTTTCATGAAGTTTTCTTTCAGTGAAATCTAGAAATTCAAGAAATCATTTCTCACCAAACTTAATATAATATCATTCATCAAACTACGATCCATAATAATTTCTAAAATTTAAATCAAATAATTGTAAAATCATGCATCTTGAATGAAAACTTTGCTATGTATAAAAAACTTTACTAAGTCGCATTTTTAAAAACAAAACATTGTTAAGTCGCAACAACAAAACAACAACAACAAAACAATATAACATTATCAACAACACAAAATCACAAAACAATATCAATCCCACTCTCAATCAAAACAACATATAACATTAACAACTTTTCTATGTTACAACAACTAAACAATCACAACAACAACAACAATAACAACACAAAAACACAATTGTTGGGTGATTATATGGATTATGCAACAGTCTAGAGGAGCTGAATAGACCTCCCAATTAAAACCTTATTTGAAAATAATTTTGAAAAAAAGTTTTATTAAAGTCTAAAAAATGATTTAGATGGTGGAAGCAATTTTTAGCGTATAAAGAAATTATTCATATAGATTGGAATTTGCACAGAACGACTTAAATAGTACATAAAGAAATCAAGATCGAGTCAATGAATAAACCAAAATATTCAAATCAATGAAATTTATGGAACATATATATATATATATATATATATATATATATATATATATTAAATCTACACAAGATGTATATTTTTACAATGTCATAACTATGTGAATTCCACAATCACAGTTTTCAACTTAATTTTCAACAAGGCAATTAATGTTCTGATTCAAACGAAACCTACACTTTACAAATATGTTTCTACCAAAAGAAAAACTTAATGGCAAGCTATTCTAGAGAGCAATAAATAACAACCTAACATGTGATTTCCACAAAATTTAAATGGAGATAGATAGATAGATAGAGAGAGAGAGAGAGAGAGAGAGAAGTACATTAGGTATAAAAAAATCTTTAAAATATAAAATCTTCCATATTGATCTCTTGATTTGTACACAATATCTTAACTGAATTCTTTGTGAAATCTTCACGAGAAATAGTCCTAGATCTTCTTGTCCCAACAACCTGCTCTAAAGTCTTATTTATGCAGCGATCTTTAGCACTGACTTATTCGAAGATTCAGAAGAACACCCACGTTGTTTGTAAGATTTCATACAGCACTACCGAGATAAACCCGGAGAAAAAAACCTCCTTCTTTTCACTAGAATTGTTAAAACCATCCACTACACCACACACCGTGCGAACCTCTAAAATATTTTAACAAGTATTCAAAGAAACATTAAATTCCATTAACGAATCTCATAAACAATCACAAATCTCTAAAGATATGATTTAGATGCATGTAAAATTGGAATTAGAATGAGGTAAAAGATAAGGAAATCATTTTAAAGTGTTCAAGAATGATTTAAAACTCCTTTTGAAAATGAGAGAGCATGTGGTTTCAAGTTTTAAGTTATATTGGAAGTGTATGTTTTCTAAAATTTTGAGAGAAAATTGTATTTATACGTGGAGATTTAGTTCAAATATTAGTGAAAATGGTGTATAATTCGAGTCAAAAGCAATAAATATGATTGGAATCAGAAAATCAAGTGATTTGAATCAAGAAGCAAAAACTATATGGAACTCATTTGTTTGATTCGAGTCACAAGAACTTTGATTCGAGTCACATGATTTGAATCAATCAAATTGGTGATTCAATTCAGAGGTCTAGAAGCAACCAAGAGAATTTGCCGTTTATTGAGATTAGAATCAGGAAATTATATGATTCGAATAAGAGTGTTGTGATTTGAATAAAGCATTCTTGTGATTCAAATCATGAAAACAGGAAATGCATTTCTGAGCTCTTTGTGAGTTTGAATTCATTCAGACCAACTGTATGGTTCGAATTACAGAGGCGGAATTTCATGTTTACAAAATTTCAAAAAGGATTTTTGAGATTCTACTATTGGCATGACTTGAATCATTCTCAAACATAGTTCTTAATTCAAAAACTCAATATATTTATCTAAATCATATTGCTTAAACTTTAATGAAATATATTGATTTATACATGCTAAAATACAGATATAAAAATAAATCCAAACATGTGCAATTGATGAAGACTCAATGACATTAAAAATGTAGAAAAGTTTTAGGATTTTATATTTTCTGGAATTTTGGATAAAAAAATAGTCTTGGGTAATATAAAAAAAAAACTTCCAAAGGAACAACAATTTAAATCAAGGAAGGAGATTTGAAGCTAGCGTTAAATAGACAACTGTATAAAAACTACAATCAAGCACCTCCACAATGTAAATTCACAAAGCTGAAGGATATACTTAACTAGTATATACATATGTCTATTGCTAGCCAAAAGACTACCGACGCTTCTATCAAAAACCATGAAACATAAATTGATTCGCTATCAAAGCAACTAGCTAATCAACAAAAAATTTACTTTCAGTGCTAATACGCAGATGAATCCAACTTAGAATTGTACTTCAATTGTTGTTGGTGTTACAAAATAACAAGAAGACGATAAACCACAAGAAGGAATGCAACAGGAAGGAAGCTGCAACATACAACAAAGTCCACCACAAAATGAAGGAGAACTGGATGGAGCCATGTTGGATGTTTCCATGGGTGATGAAAAAAATTGAAAATACACTCAAAAACTTATGTACTAGTGTTAATTTTGGTCCATTGTCTATAACTTAAATATCGGTGACCTCAGAATATAACCAATCATGACAGCATTGCAAATGGATGATAAGACATCTAGGAAGCCAATGGGAATAATCAATGATGTTATGATCAAGCTCGACAAATTCAATTTTTGTGTAAACTTCATGGTGCTGGTATATCGAGGAAAATAAAAAAATACAACTCATATCAAGAAGATAATTCATGAAAACCGCAAGGATGCTAGAGGAGATTGACAAAAGATAAGTGAAGGTGAGGATCAAAGATCATGGGGTATGTTTTAATATGCTTGGTATAACATGATATTAAAACTATCAAGCTAATGATGTTAAACAAACACTTATTGTGAAGCAACCTAACTCGTTTACGTTTTTAAAACTGTTTAATTCTAGGTTATATTTTCAGTAGAATTTTTTCACAAATCACAATTCTGGAAACTCAGTGTGTGGTAAAATACATATTAATTTTCAAAGAGCACTTTAGCATAAGCCAAGTCTCACTTAGCGAGACCAGTGCAACTATAAAGGGAAAAGTCTCACTAAGCCACCTCTGCTAGCTAGGAACTCTGCTTTAAAAATGGTAAGAATCACATATCGTCAATTAGCGAGGTAGGAGCCCTCTTAGAAAGAGTCTCGTTACAGGAGATTGGGAACATAGATCAAAATTCTATTCACTTTTAATAAAACACTTCCCGCACTTTTTTTACTCTACCCATTTGCTGAAAAAACCATAGAAAGGCAAGAGAAGTTCTCTCACACTACGCAATTTCAAGAAAGCAACCCTAAATAAACTCTCCCTCCTTCTATTTCAGATTAACTCATGCATGTTAATCAATTCTAAAGTCTCTGCATTGCTTTTCTCTTCATACAACACAGAACATTGATTTATATGTTTATTATTTTCTTAGCTATATCAAATAAGGATAGCATGATAAAATCAATTGATTGTTGTTATTTTCATGTTGAGAAACAATATATGCCTTCTTGCTTGAATAGTTACAGCATGATAATCATAGGGTTTAAACTTAGAAATTAGTAGAGATACAATTAGTAAGTTGCTTTGAAATCTTTGAAAAAAAAAGAAAATGGAAGAATATTAATGGAATGGGATAAAATTAAAAAGAAAGAAGGTGGTTGAAGATTATCTTCATAGATAAGTAGAATCATATTTTTTCATGGAGACAATCATGACTCTGATACCTTGTTGAGAAGTATGGTTGATCCCAAGTAAGGGAGATATAAAATAATAGATAGTAAAATTGTGTAGTATTTTTTTATTAAATGGAGGGCCTAAGCCCAAAAGAAAATTATACTAAGACAAATCTAGGTGTTGGACTTCCTAATAAATCACTTTCAAGCAATTGCTCAACGAAAGGCGGATAAGAATAAAAAATTCGAATAACATTAGGATGTTGGATTCCGTTTCTTCTCCATTCCATATATAATGTTATAAACTTTTAGAAATTATACATCCACGATATATCAAAACACATATTATTATAAGTTACATACATGTATAAATTATATATCCATCATACATGAAAACTCAAACTATTAAAATTTTATTTTATTTTCTATTGCGCACAATAATTTCTTATAAAAAAAATTAAATTAATGAATTTTTAAATAATTCAATAAAAACTATAAGAGTTTATTCAATTCTTACAAAAATTAAATTAATCAATTTTAAAATAAGATAAAAAAATTATGAGAACTAATTTAATTTCTATAAAAATGTAAACAATTTTTTGGTCTCTTAATAAATGTTAATATTATCACTACTTAATTCACTTACAAAAAAGAGATAAACGATTTTGTAATAACAATTATAAAGATATAATTTATTTTATTTTTCTTATCCCAATTTTTTTTTCATATCTATCTTTTTTGTCTCTACCAATATTTCTAAAAAATACATTATATAATATTTTACACCATAAAAAAATATGCATAAAATAGTTTTATAAAAAAAAAAATCATTTTTCATATATAAATTTTAAAACC
Organism: Lathyrus tuberosus; assembly: GCA_022829125.1. Lineage (NCBI taxonomy): Eukaryota > Viridiplantae > Streptophyta > Magnoliopsida > Fabales > Fabaceae > Lathyrus > Lathyrus tuberosus. The sequence goes on from JALAZF010000428.1 coordinate 2,103,678, forward strand.
ATAATAACAACGAAAAAACCACATTACAATGTTTTAAATAAAGTGGTCAAACAATACTTTAAATAGGGAAAAAAATATTTCAATATTTTTTTAAAATATAATTCTTAATTATAAATGCGATTATATATTCTAAAATTTAACTTCAAATATAAAATCTCATTACAATGCTAAAAAAATTATCAAACAATTCTTTCAAATTTAGCTTATAATTTTTCAATAGTATTAAAAATATTTTAAATTGTTTCTAATATATTATTTTGAATATTAATTGCAGATACATATTATAAAATTAAACCATATTTTTATAAATATATTTTATAATTCATTATATAACATTGTCCTTTAATGTATTGTTAAATTATAAATAATTGATATTGAATAGATTTTTTTTTTTTAATAAGCAAAATATATATAATTAGGATACTAGGGGTATCCTAACCCGTTTACAAAAATAGCACCGGCCCGACACAAGCGAAAATCCTACAAAAAATCGCACGGTGCTTTGTACCAATCGTAGTAATTACAAGTAAATGATTTTGTACCATTTTTTCCTATCCACCACCAAGCAACTAGAATAATCTTGTGAACTAACTCATCCGAATCCCACAAGCCATCGTTAAACATAATGTTGTTTCTGCAATTCCACAACACCCACCCCACCACCAACCACAACCCCACAACATTTTTCGAATTGACACCACGAGAAGAACAACCCTCCAACCATTTTCTAAGATGACTAGATATTCCGTTGCTATGAAAAAACGTAAAACCCACCCAATTGAAAACTTTAATCCACACCGACTGACTTTTGTGACATATAAACATCAAATGAGACACACTCTCGTCTGCTACAAAACAAAAAGGGCACACTATATCATGGGTGTTGGAAAGGATACCTCTGTTGGCCAAATTAACACGAGATGGTAATCTATCGTGAATGAGACGCCACCCGAACAACAATACCTCTGGAGGAGCAGTGGCCTCCCATAACAATTTGAAAATCTCCCCACCTGTGGAATGAACAACGGCTGGCAGCACATCCGTTTTCAACAACTTATAAGCAGAGTTTGTCGTGAAAGTCGAGGAAGGATGGAACGGCCAGACCAAACTGTCAATGACTTCCTTGTTTAGCGAGACAGCAGTCAGGCGGTGCAGCAGCTCATCAAGATCCCATTGCTGACCGCTATCTGGACTACGCATGTCGCACCCAATGCTCCAAACCCAGTTATCACCAGCCCATGCTCCGTTATCCGCAATGAGGGAAAATCTTTGGTCTACAGAACGATAGAGGTTTGGAAATATGTTTGCCAAACAGTCCTCACCTAACCATTTGGAATGCCAAAAAGAAATGCGCTTCCCGTTACCAACTGTAACATCTAGCAAACCGAAGAACGTTAACGTGCCGAACGATTGAGAAATGGACCGTAAATCACGCCACCAAAGAGAAGCCGGAACTCTGTAAGGTTGGGGTTCACTTATACTCAGATGAACAAAATTTAGACCATATCTAGCCACCAAAACATTATGCCACAAGCTGTCGGTATGATGAGCACATTTCCATAACCATTTAGAGAGGAGTGCCGTGTTGAAATACCGTAAATCCAAAATCCCTAGGCCACCATCATTCCTATCTTTGCATATAGTACTCCAATTAATCCAGGCCATGCCTCGCTTTACAGTTGACCCCGACCAAAGGAAACGACGTTGAAGAGATGTAATGATACGAATAACTTTACCAGGCATCTTGTAAAAAGACATGTAGTGTATTGGAAGATTGGCCAAGACCGATTTGATAAGCGTAGTCCTTCCCCCCATAGATAAAAGTCTACCTTTCCACAATGAAAGTTTCGCTCGTACCTTCTCAATAAAAGGCTGCCAAAAGGAAACACGATTATGATTTCCTCCTATTAATACACCAAGAAATTTGAACGGGGTCTCTTGCGTCCTGCATCCCAAAAAACACTCCGCAACCCTCAACCATGTTTGATCTAATCCAAACCCAACAAGACAGCTTTTGCTGAAGTTGATATCCAGCCCTGACAGAACTTGGAAACCTTTAAGTAACACTTTGATCGCCCATAAATTATCCCACGAGGCATCACCTAGAATAACTGTGTCGTCCGCGTATTGCAGAAGATTGAATGAAATATTATCATTCAGCCGAAAACCAGTGAAAAAATTTGATTCAGAAGCTCTTCTAAATAAAACCGCAAGTCCTTCAGCCACAATCGTAAAAAGATACGGCGAAAGAGGATCGCCCTGCCTTAAACCTCTCGAAACCTTGAACTCGCGAGAAGGACTCCCATTAATGAGTACTGACATGTAACTGTTGAAGACACTGCCCTCGATCCACTTCATCCATTTATCTCCGAACCCCATCAATTTCATGATGTTCCGAAGGTAGCTCCATTCAACGCAATCGTAAGCCTTTGCGAAATCCACTTTGAGAATCATCCCTTTATTCTTACTCCTTTTCGCAAAGTCCACCACCTCATTTAAAACTAGCACGCCATCTAGTAAATTCCGACCCGGTAAAAACGCAGTTTGGGAAGCTGAAATAATATTACCTAGAACATGCTTAAGTCTGCTAGCCATCAGTTTGGCTACTACTTTGTATACACAGCCAATGAGAGTTATAGGTCTATAATCATCAAGGTTATCTGGCTGGTTGTGTTTAGGAATCAGTACTAAGAAGGATGAAGAAAGGATTTTGGGAAGTTTTCCTAATTCAAAAAACTCCTGAACACACTTTATGAACTCCAAACCTACAATATCCCAACATACTTGGAAAAACTTCATATTGAAACCATCCGGCCCTGGCCATCTGTCTCCGTTGCATTGAAACACTGCTCTCTTAATCTCATCTGCACCAAACTCAGCTTCTAAGGCACACCTATTGGCATCGGAGAGGCATTGCAAATTGGCTTTTCCAATAGACGGTGTACACCTGTATACAGATTGAAAACGAGATTCAAAGTGATTAGCCACAGCGTTTTTCACCCCTTCCACATCTTCTACTGTTTGGTCACCCACTGTCACCGATGAAATGATATTCGAAATGTTGTGATGTTTGATGGCAGCATGGAAGAATTTGGTATTCCTGTCGCCCTCCGCAATCCATTTGAAATGAGATTTTTGGTGGAGAAGACTTTCCTTAATCCTCAAATGCTTCCACAACTCGTCTTCCGCCGTTCTACGGTTGATGAGTTCCTGAGAACCGCCCAAACACTGTAACTCAGCTATACCCTCTTCTATGTTATTCAATGTTTCAGTATACTCCCCAATTTTTGTATCCACCCAACCAAACGTGTTTCTGTTCCAAACCCGCAACTTTGAGCGAAGCACTTGGAGTTTGTTCGATAACACAAAAGAATGACTACCGTAAAAAGCTTCAGAATCCCACGTCTCTTTAACGAAACTGATAAAACCCGGATGATTAAACCAGCAGTTAAGAAATCTGAACGGTTTTGGGCCCCAGTTGGTATTTCTAACTGATATCCACACCGGACGATGGTCGGATATATCTCTCGAACCAACCTTCTGACATGCCATGTTCCACTCCGAGAGTAAGCCATACGAAACTAAGAACCGATCAATTCTGCTGCATGCATTACCTGAAGGACCAAACCACGTGAATTTTCCCCCAGATAACGGCAAGTCAACGCAACCTGATAATTGAATGAAATATGCGAATTCAACCATCAACTGTCTGTTGAAAGAACCCCGCCCTATCCTTTCTCTAGAATTTTTCACCGCGTTAAAATCGCCACCGATAATCCATTCGCCCACCTCCAACTTAGATTTAAGCTGCAATATATTGCTCCATAGACTTCTTTTCTGACTATTGATACACGATGAATAAATATTAAAGAAATAGCATACTTTCCCCTTCCAAATAACTTTTAGCCCAAGTTAACCTTCTCCTTTATAACTGCATACCGGTTGAAACAAATCTTCCTTCCAAATAGTAAGTATTCCGCCTGATAAACCTTCCGCGTTAGAAGCTGACCAGGAACACTTATCATTACCCCACAAATTTCTGACCAAAATATCATTCATCATTGTACATTTAGTTTCTTGTAGAAAAACAAGATCAGCTCCCCCAGTTGTTAACAAGTTCCGGATTTTTCTAACTTTAGCCCGACTACCGCTTCCTCTTATGTTATATGTGACAAAATTCATGGAGAAACCGTAGCTGCCACCTTCTTGACATTTTGTGCTTTCGAATCCTCAGCTTCCATAGATCGTATAATCGATTCAAACACTTCGTCGTCTTCGTCTGCCTCTACCCCTAACCGTTTAACAGCCTTCCAAACACGACTAGGTAGATCTGCCAGTTTCTTCTTTATCCTAGAGTTACTCTTGATAACCTCTTTATTCCCTATGGAGCCAGAATTTACTCCAGGTGTGTTCACAGAAAAATTAGATATATCCTCCAAACTATCATCCTCTGATCCGTTAGTTTCCTCCGAACGTGAAACCCCTCTATTACATGGCGTCTGAGGAATATTGTCTGCCTTTATCAGAGTAGCGTAGAAGGATGGAACAAACGGGATTTTAAAGTTTTGGTATATATCTTCTAACGCCTTCTTTTTCCTCAAAGGTCTGCTGCTCTGACCACGGTCAACCTGGTGAGCCATAGATCCCTCTTTCTGCTTCATTCTTCGTGCTACAGCTTTGTTTTTCCCCATACCGTCTTTGAACCCCACGTCTTGATTGTTGCAAATATCCAATTCAGTCGCCTCCATGGGACCCTCACGTGCAGAACCACTCGACCATGACATAAGAATCCATGTGTTTTCAACGGTCTCCAAAACTCTGCTATCTGACCTCCTACTGCTTATGTCTTTCTCACTGCACACCTTTTGAGAACCATCACAAGCAACCTCCGGACCCACCGTAGAGTCATTCTCAATGAAACCTAAATCACCTAGCAAAATGTCACCCTCAGCACATGAAATGTCATTGCACTTTACATCAGACCTCATAGATTTTAAGGATTGGCCAGCTACACTATCTTCTATATCCCCCACAACTATGTTATTATCCCCTGAGTTATCACTACCTCCAAGATTATCCTCCAAACCAACTGATGATGAATCCACCTCCGAGCTTTCAAAATCAGACGAAGCAATTAAAGAGCAGGACTTACTGGAATATACGTTGAAAGGTTCCTCCACAATCTTTATTCTGAAGATATGATTATTGACTTCTAGGTTGAACACCTCGCTAAGATTCAAGGCAAACTTGGTTCTAATCAGAATGCGGGCCACATCCAACTTCAAATGTTTTTGAGTTCCCTTATCCGCTTTGACAAAAGAACCAATTCTACCTGCCAAAAAACTAAAGAAAGTTTCATTCCAAACGTGACATGGTAGTCCAAAAATGTTCACCCATGTCATTCTCTCCTCATCAACGTCATCAGGGGACCACGGATGAACATCTGAAAACCAACTGGACACCCACGCCACATCCTCTTCGATCAATTTCTTAATATCTCCCACAATTTCTTCCTCTAACAATACCAGGTTGGCCCCTAATGGGGTGGCTTTAATTCTGAAGTACCCCTCCTTATGAAGAGCCTCTTGAAATTCGTACGATGAACCCGGTTTTTCTACGACCCCGACGAAGGCCTGTTCGAATCTCTCAAGCTCTTCCTCTTTTAAGTTGAAACTCAGATGGGCGAAATTTGGTTTCTCACCCATAAGCACTTGGTTAGAAACCTTCTTTTTCTGGGTTCCTGAAGAAACATCTGCGTATGATTTCTTTCCCAGCATATTTCCTCCACCTCTGAAATCTTTAACATTCGTATTGTTATTGTTGCATGTTAACTTAGCTCTATCAGTCTGCATCTCCAATCTTCCTTCACTAACCTTTCTCTGGAATCTAGGTGTGTTTGCATAAATCTTTCTGCCATTAATGACAATGTTGTCAAGTTTAATGGCAAAGAGATTTTCGTCCCACACCTTCTTAAATCTCACGAAACCAAACCTCCTGCCTCTCCTGTCTAATCTAGCTGGAATGAACACCTCAAGCACTAACCCCTCTTCTTTGAAAACTTCGAACATTCGTCTCGCATCGTACGAATCTGGAAATTCTGTGAAATAAAAGGATGAAGCTTCCTCTAAGTCTTTCAATAGCCCTTTACCACCAGATGCCTTCCAAATAGATCTAATGGGGTTTGCATATCTATTGGTACGCCTATTCTTAACGTATTCCCACTCGCCTTTGTTCTGCAGATGATTGCCCATTCGAAACGACAAACGATCCTATCCGAATCGACCAGACCCTAGCACACCCAGCGACAACCGTAAAAACCTTGAGGAAGGAAGGTCCCTAACCCGAAGGTTACGACTTTAAACCAAATCCAGCAAAGCTTAAGTTGTAACAGGATGGACCAGAACCCGACGAATCTATAGGCGAAAAAAACAGAACCAGAGCTAATGTACCTGATACATAATGTGAAGTTGAGATGAAAAAACTGAGAGTAGAAGGTTGAGAACGAAAACGAAAATGGAGCTCTCAATTCATATTTTGGGATGCTGTTTGCTGAAGGAGGGGTTGGGTGATATTGAATAGATAATTCAATTGAATTAAATCAATTGTATATTATTACAAATTAATGATAAATTAAGTTATATATTTTATAATTATTAAAAAAATTCATCTAAACCCCCTGCATCGCGCGTGTCTCAATCTAGTTGATAGAATTACTAGTGATTATATCCGTAACCACTTGTTTAGAGTCAACACAAATATCAATTCTCTTGAATCCCAATCTATTTGCAAGCTTCAAACCTTCATAAACTCTCCAAAGTTCTGTTGTATACACATCACAAATTCCAATATTCTTACGAAACTCCTAAGCCACTCACCCTCATTTCCTCTAATAATTCCTCCGCACCCTGCATTTTCTCTATTGTCTCTTTCCCCATCTGAGTTCAAATTCACACTTCCAATGCTAGATGCTTCTCAATTAGTAAGTGGCAATTCCATATGTTGAGTATTGGTAATGATGGTTGAAGTCTTCGCCTGATCGTAATCTTGAATCTACTCGTAAGTGTGGAACATCATATTTGTTGGTATAAAATAATTATCATCATGTATCTCCTTATTATGCCAATTTCACAAATTATGACACGCGTGGCCCAAACAACCTTCCAATCATCATTGTTGTTCCACCTGATAGTATTATGCATGTTGCCATTTATCCATTGCTTCAAATCCCCTAGAAAAAAAAATCTCATGTTAGTGTGCAGCGGAGATAATCAGAGAGCCATGACAAGCGGCCAGTCCCGGTGGACATGAAGCTCGTCCTCCTCACATCACCACAAAATTGACACATCACAAAATTGTTTAGTATTGCTTTAATGACAAACATTTCTTTGTATTTATGTTGATTACTTCAATGACAAATACATCATCCCTTAATATATTGATCATGAACAACTTACAAATCCAATACCTAGAAAAAAAATTAACTAATTAATAACTACCAATAACAAAATATAACAACTAAACAACTAATTCTAACAGCGATCAATTCTTATTCTGAGAGGCTACATGTTAAGATCAATATTCTGATCATGTGAGAGGATGTTGTTGGAGAAATTTCCAAAATATTAAATTGATAAATAATAATCGTTAATTTATCAAAATAAATGGCCAAAAGTAGAAACTCTCTAGAATTGAACCAAAGACCTTATTGTGATAATGTGCGTGGTCAAAAGGTGCAACCACTAGATCAACACACATTTTCATGAAAAAGTTTGTTGTGATTGATTACAATGGTTCGTAAATGGGCATTGTTTCTCCCCACCAATCGGTACAAATTTTTCTTATAAATAGATATACTTGTCAGCCATAAAATAGACAATTCAAGTGCCAAAAATTATATCTAAGTCATTTTTTTATTTTTTTAGTGCACGAGAATAAATGAGAGAACTCTATTCTGTAAAATATTGTTGATCGATATGCTTAATGTGAATGTGTGATTCATGTTAAGGTTTCCAAAGTATCCTGAAGGGGATTCGCCGGTTAACCCTTTTGCATCCATTTTGCATAAATTGGTGGGGGCGAATCGAACCTAAAGCTTAGTGTAAACACACGCTTTAGAATTATTTTGTGCAATTTTCATCGTACCGCCTTCGTCACCTTCTTCTGGTCGATATTTTGCAGCAGACCCCCAACACAAGATCTAACAATCTTTAGGTTCGATATTCAATTTTGATCCATACTTTATTTATAATTAATGTTAAAGTATACAACTTTAAAGAAGAATTTATCTTAAGAATCCCGGTACGTTTTATTGTTTCTCATTAAAAAAAAAAAATTAAAGTGTCTGAAAATCATGATATCAAAGATTTTAAATATGAATTTCTTTTAACAATTGATATTAAAGCACTGTTTTTCATATTATAAATTTTCGATACTTAATGATTAATATCCCTCTTGATTTTTTGTAATTTTTAGGAGATTTCTCCTTCTTCTCTTTTTCTCCCCTTGTATTGGTTTGAGAAGTCTTTTTCTCCATATTAATACAAGTTGCTTATTAAAAAAAAATGATTAATATATATATATGAACGTGTTTCTGTTACTATACATAGTCTAATGACAGAAAGTTTTATTTTAATGTTTTCTTTCGTTGATATACATTCTATGGATGCTTTGTTTTGATTACACACAAATATGAAACAAAAAATTAGTATATTAAATGAACGGTAGCATTCTAATCTAGTATTGAATGACAATATAGACTCTTCCTGCGCCAATGTATACGTCGTTTGACAACACTGTTCTTCTTGCGCCAATGTATATATTGTTTGGCAAAGTAATTATAAACCGAAACAGTACACAGATGTATATATCCAGCATGTACATAATATATATAGTGACATATGGAATATATATTTTATTTGTATTATAATAATATTTGGAAGATATATATAACAAATCCTTATCAGTATGTGTTTGCCAAAAGTTTTTATCAGTGCTAAATTTTATTATAATTTTAGTTCTCATATTGATCAATTGCATTGGTTTTGTGATAAATGCATGAAATAATATCGTAATAAATGTTGTATGAATTTACCATGAATATGTCTGGGTCAAATGGTTTATTCAAAAAAATAAATTCTTATAAGAATGTTTATGATATGAATAAATTGAAATTTATAAATTCTTGAGAAAAGAATGAAGCTTTGAATGTGGCGAAATAGGACATGTTAAAAATGAATGCCCTACACTTCAAAAGAATAATAAATTCAAAAGCAAGAAGAATAAAAGATTGGTAAATGAAGAATGAAATCAAAGTTGTTTATATGACAAAATAAATGACTAAAGTGTCATGGTGATAGTTCGTCAAAACTATAAAAAATATAAATATACTTAGTATATGACAATTGTACTAATGTACTAAAAGTGTTATGATTTGATGATAGATGACAAATACTATCAAGCGTACATAAAGTAATCATATGCATGATTAGTTCAAAATTTGAATATTCATAATTTATTAAAGTTTGGAAAAATCTTGCAATTCTTTGACGAAAGGATTGACAAAGATATGATGTCTTTGGATATAATTGAATACAATTAAGACATCATTAGGGATGGGTCTCAAGCCCATATCTAATTAATCATCAATAGTGAAGACTCAACTCACACTTGATTAACATTAAGTCTTGAGTTCAATGGTGAAAGTACACTATTAGAGTGATTTAAGTACTTAATGATAGATACATCCCAAGGTGTAAAAGTACTTGGACCATAAGAATAAGTGTGGTAGAATGAGGTTTTCCTCTTAATAGACATATAGCATATGTTTGCTGGAATGCATAATTATGGGTGCATTATTTATATAGTCTACCTATATGAGAATAACGTGGTGCCGTTTCATAGAGTTCAAGGGCTTGACTCTTAAATTCTCATGAAAAGGATATGAGACACAAGACCTTATTAAATGTGTCATATTAAATAATTCGATCAATGGTACCGATATTTCATGTGTGAGTTATGCACGCTTGTTCTAATGAATAATTGGTTCAAAGCTTGTCTACCAATCTATTCGGGGATGAGTGAAAACTTAACTTACTAAGTATTGGTTCAAATCGTAAGATACCTTTCTGAAATCATGTAATTTCCTGAATAATTTATTTAGATATATTTTGAAAATGGTGGGGGATTGTTGGAGAAATTTCCAAAATATTAAATTGATAAATAATAATTGTTAATTTACCAAAATAAATGGCCAAAAGTTGCAACTCTCTAGAATTGAACCAAAGACCTTATTGTGATAATGTGCGTGGTCAAAAGGTGCAACCACTAGATCAACACACCTTTTCATGAAAAAGTTTGTTGTGATTGATTACAATGGTTCGTAAATGGGCATTGTTTCTCCCCACCAATCGGTACAAATTTTTCTTATAAATAGATATACTTGTCAGCCATAAAATAGACAATTCAAGTGCCAAAAATTATATCTAAGTCATTTTTTTATTTTTTTAGTGCACGAGAATAAATGAGAGAACTCTATTCTGTAAAATATTGTTGATCGATATGCTTAATGTGAATGTGTGATTCATGTTAAGGTTTCCAAAGTATCCTGAAGGGGATTCGCCGGTTAACCCTTTTGAATCCATTTTGCATAAATTGGTGGGGGCGAATCGAACCTAAAGCTTAGTGTAAACACACGCTTTGGAATTATTTTCTGCAATTTTCATCGTACCGTCTTCGTCACCTTTGTAATACCCCATATTATTTAAATGCTCAATTGGATATCAGATGAGATCAGATCAGCTTTTGTGTGCTCTATCTTTGGATAATTGGATTAATGGAATCCTATAAGTACTTTAAGTATTATCAATTTGGGATCAATAGAGCAACTAATGAACTCTAAAGAGATCAATTATTTTATTAGTTCAAGAAAGTATTTTAAGGTAACTCTAATAATTGATCAATTGGGTTGAGACGATAAAATATCAATTGGAGATATTTTACCCTGTTGGATTATATTATATAATATTGGTTTATGTATATATATTTGAGAGAAAGAGAAAGTTGGTAGAAGAAAAACAGAGGAAGAAGAAAAGAAGAAAACGTGGGAAGAGAAAGAAGAGAGGAAAGAGGAAAAAGCCATGGAAGAAGAAGAAAAGCTCATGGATCATCTCCATCAATTCATCATCTTCTTCAAACTCCTCTTCGATTATCAGGTGGGTTCTAGCTAGAGACTTTAGTGTAGAATTTCTTGAGGTTTTAGAGTTAGGTTGAATTTGAGGAAAAATGAATAATTTTGCAAATCGAAGAATCTAGCGGTTGAAACGTGATATAAATTGTGTAGTATGATCACTATATGTGTAGAATCATCTGTCAATAATTGTTTTGATGTCCCAATATGTTTTGATGGAGTTTGGATGGGTTTTGTATCAAGAAAAACGTGTTTTTATGCTTCTGGAACACTGTTAATCGATTAACACATTTGGTTAACCGATTAACAGGTGAAAAATGGTGTTTTACGTGAAATTTAGATTGGTTAATCGGTTAATCATATGTGTTAACCGATTAACAGTGTCAGTTTTCAGAGAAATATCATTTTCAAAAACCCATAACTTTTGAACCGTAAGTCCGTTTTGGTCCCCGTTCGAAGCATTGGGAAGCTAATTTTATTCTCTTTATGATAGTGGAATATAAACATATGTTTAGGCCTTGGATTGATAAGAAAAATATGGAAATGTAATGTATGTGGTTATGTTTCCACCAAAACTCAAGGATCGGGAATCCGATTGATACGAGTCCAAAGCCTTTGGAAAGATAATCCAATAAGGTAGTGAATGGTGATGTGGGACCATGATTTAACCAAGGATGCTTGGTAGAGGATAGTAGTGACTTGTGTGCCTTAAAATGTGTATAAACTATAATGTGATTATGTTTGACATGTTATGCTATTATATGTGTTACTTGTAATATTTGTGTTATACCATGTCTATTTAGTTGTGAACTGTGAATGAGAGAATATGCATGTTTAAAATATGAATTAGGAAGAGTGAGGAAACTTTACCCCAAAACCTAATGATATGATTCTAGGTTGTGACTAGGATTGATAAATAATCTAGATGGCAATGCTCGTGCATTCGATGTAGATGTGCATCCTTGCCGGGTAATGGTCTAGAGGAGAGTGAGACACTAGTATGGAACATGTGTGTGAACCTTTGTGTTCTTTAAGAAGTGGCGATTGTGGCCTTAAGGCATTGTGGCCTTGTGATTGTCGAATACAATCACATTTGTGTGTGTGATCACGTAATCGTAACCGGTTCTTCGAGTTGCGTTTCATGGGTCTCGAGCTCCTCTGAAACATATGCATGACTACTTGGCAGGTTTAATTCCCCGTGCTCTACGAATGGCGCCCGTTGGGTGAATGCTTCTGACGGTATAAGGCCCGTGTAAAGTGACGGTTCATAACGGTAAAAGGCCCGTAGAACCCGAATCCATTCGTATGTCAAGTAGATTACAAGGATCTATGACTCGGATCGCCTTCTAGACGTAGAAGCAGACGGGAACAGGAGATACCTTGGTATGGTTTCCGATTAGTGATATTTTGAGTTGATGAACTCATGACATGTTTCCATATAGTGTGAGATTGTGAACTCAAGGTCATTTTCCCTTCCCCTTGACTTGAGTTAGGATTGATAGAACCCTGTAAAGCCGAGAGAATCTATAGGATAGGGAACTCACTGAGATTTGATGTATCTCAACCCACTATAGTTACTTTATTTCAGGTGCAGGTTTGATTTACAGGTGGAGCTATGCTGGGATGTTTCAAGAAAGGCTTAGTTAAGCTTATTCCGCTGTGTATTCTTTTTGTTCTATACAATTGAGGATATTGTATATTATTCTTAGATTTTATTTTATTTTTGGCTAATTTCCATAGCTTGTACCATAGGTTGTATTATGTTTTAGAATGGTCAAGTATGTGAATTACGCCATTAGGCACTTTTGATGTGTCAGTACCAAATAAAATGCTTGTATGGTATCATTCTAGATATATATTATACAGGGCATTACAGTTGGTATCAAAGCAGGCCGTGTCCTCGACCTAGCCTTGAAACATCATAAGTAAATCTATTCCTGCCTCTTAAGTGTGTCTTGCCATCATGAAACTTAGTATCATACTATATAGTGTTGGGTCTGATCAACCTAATACTATGTATGTGATAGGTAGAATCATGGTTGAGCGACCACGAGGTTTCCGAAGTGTTGTCGGAACTTGTGCTATGAGGGTAGGCTCAAGCCAAGAGTTAGTAGTATGAAGTTTTGGTCAGATCTTTGGAGGTCTTAGTAGAAGATGTGCCTCGGGTAGCATGGAATTAAAGAGTGATGTGTTGTTTAAGTAATCCTTGGGAATGGATGGAGTCCGAAAGTTAAGGATCTCTATTGGGCGATTAGTTAAGGTATCAAGGAATATGAAAAAATCGCTAGTAGAGATGGATTGACCACTAGTGTGGATAAGGATTTCAAGTAATCTCATTCCGTGGAAAAAATAAAAGTTGTTTGGTGGAACGTGTGACGTAAGTTCCAGAAGTGAGATAAGTATTGACGCTTCAGTTTCTAAGGTCGTTAAGGCATCTTGAATGGATGAGAGTATCTTAAGGAATGTGTTCGGAAAAATATCTTCCGACTGGTTAAAAGTTGAGAGTTAAGGACGTTCGGCTTTTATGGGAACTTAAAGTAGTAGAGAAGTGTGTGAAGGAGCACAAGGATGTGTTTACATGCTTCAAGTGAAACAAGTGTGCGTCGGACGAAGAGTAGGTGACGAATTATGTATCTTCAGTTATGAAGAGAGATTTAGTTCGAATTGATACATCGGGATTTCTTTTTGTAGTAAGAGACCAATTTGGAATTGTTGACTTACTCAAGGAATCGTATAAGGTTTTGTGTTGGAGAAAGAATGAGCTTCATGAAGTAATGGAAAGTGTAGTGTTACGGACCGAAAGAAGTTGTATTAAGAAACAGAGTAAGTATCTTGGATTTAAGGAAGATTTAGTAAGGTGGTTTTATATTTGGACCTAATAGGGTTACAATGGAGAGCGAAAGTAAGCACGATGTAGGAAGCGGTATCTACAGTATATTATGAGGAAATGACAACGGAAATGTATTCTGGACGAACGTGCAATGGAATTTCTAAGGTGTTGATGAACTTATAATTAAGGAAGTGTAATTACAGATGGTTTACTCATGAGAACCGTATTAGTATGACGTGGAATGAGAAAGTTACACCTTGGTATTAAGAACAAGCGTAGTAGTAGCACCGTAGTCACAATGTACGTAATGGATTCTTATTCTTGAGACAAGTGTGAAGGGACGTACTTGGTGGAACAGTGAATATGGGATTTTAAGAAGTAAGATTGCGGAAAAACAACGAAAAGCAATTCAGGACTTATTACGGACTAAGTGTAAATTATGGAACGATTTATACCGGAATGGTTTCGTTAATAGTTGATGAGAATTGTCAGTTACGGATATTCCGTTAAATAATTTGGTGTAAGTGTGGTGTGTAATGGATAGTAAAGGGTAAGGAATCCTGGTTAACTTGTGCGAAGTGATGAGAAGGTTCTCCAAGAGGATGCATTGCCCCGAGTTATGTCAAGTATAGAGGAACTTCTGTATTTGTGAATAATCGGAATATTTGTAATCTACCTTTTGTTGGACTAAGAACGTTGTTGTTTTAGTTCTCACCCAGGGTTTCGAGTGAGAGAACAAGGTTGCATGTTGGTTTTTGGTTGGGGATGAATCAGGTATGAACTGTGATTAAAAACCCCAGAATGTCGTCACTATTGGTTTCCCGCCAGTGTAATTGTTTGAGCAGAAAAGTGAACTATCTTGCCGAAGAGTTGTCGTGTGACCGCGTCAGAATTTGGAATTCTACCTTGTCACTTGGTTAGAGTGTGTCGTCTGAATGTTTTGACCTTGTCGGATTTACCGTAAGTGGATTATGGTTGGTGATGTTATACAAGTTAAGGAGCCGTGAGTTGGAAAATGATATTTCAAGTTAGAACCAATCAGATTGAAGGTTGAGTATGGATGGCTTTGAATTAAGAGGAAAACTGATTTTTGATTTTTGCAGCACTGTTAACCGATTAACCAATGGGGTTAACCGATTAACATGTGCAAGGATGGCGTTTTGCACTGAATTTGGAGGAGTTAACCGATTAACTCAAAGGGTTAATCGATTAACATGTGTGTAAATTGTGAAATCCCTTAGGAACCATCATCTGCGTTTTGTTACCTTAGGTTGCTCCTATTGGAGGGTATTGTGTGAATAGAGAACTGGATTGCAAGTTAATGAAAGAAGAAATTGTATTTTGGAATCAGAACTTCTGGAAGGTGTTACTTAGTCGATCATCTGTTTAGATAACAAGGGAATTTTGACTTTGAGGAAATAATCTTGTGATTTGGGTTGAGCATGAGAAAGTCTTAAGTGTATTACTGTTGAAAGCCTTGAGGGAGAAGTTGGAGATTACTCACGAAGTATTGTTCTTGTAAGGAATATTTCGGTGTGTATTAATGGTATTAGTAAGGTAGGAGAGGTTGGTTAGAGTTTAGTAATTGTTATCTTCCGTGGGTTCATGGTTTTGGATTTAGACTCCGTGAGAGTGGTACCAGTTGTGTGCAGTTGTGTTTTACCCAGAGAAGGGAATTTGGAAGTTAGCTTTCCAAGTGCGAGTAAGGATTGAAAGTTCCGAAGTTATGCGTATCACTTGGATCGTTTATGGAAACTCACAATCGTGCTTTGAATGGCTTAAGTTTTGATAAGTGGTGACTCACATAGAATGATGGTCCTATGTTGGTGTTACGTTGTTATTGGTTGAGATCTAGAATCGGCAAGGAACCTTGAGGGAGTCAGAACCCCGTAAGAAGAATCGACTTGGAATGTGGTAGCCCGAACCGAAGGTTGTTAAACTATTTTGGATAAGGATTCGAGTTTAGAATGGATTTGAAGTTATATATGTTGTGGGTGTAACAGTATAACTCCTGTGCCTCTATAGTCTGGAGAGTGTTGGACCGATGTCATGATTGTGAGTCGGTGAGGAATTGTTCTACCATAGGACGTCAGTAAGTTTTGTACCGTTGGTTAGTAAGGACCCCAAGTGGATAAGTGTGTTCTCCGCTGACTGTTAGCTACTCAGTGCTCGAGAATTCGTGGTGTTCTACTGTTAGAAGTTGAGTTGTACAATGGAAGGTGACAGATGAAGAGTTCAGTCAGACTAATGAGGATTATAATGATTATTACTTGTAAGTATGGAAGTAAGGAGATCTTGTTCTAAGCGTGTTACCTTTTGATGTGACACGAAAGAAAGGAAATGTCAGATTTAATGAGTACCGTGTATAGTATCAGACTAGAGGGAACTGGTAAGGAAGACGTTTGACTAATTGTGGAGTGATTTAGAACGTTGAAGGAATTACGGAGGAATAGTTGCCAGTAATTGTATGAAGTTAAGGAATCACCGAATTACCTCATGAAAATTTGATGAGTGGTTGTTACCCTGAACCAAGATAAGGTGTTATGGTTTCGTTTTGTGACTCGGTAGAGGGATGTAGAATGGTACATTCTTTTCGAAGTAAGTTGCAACCAAGTCTTTTGTATGAAACAACAGATGAATTGAGGAAATGCAAGTTGAAAGTTAACCCAATATTGGAATAAGAGTATAAATAAGAACGTGAAGTTTGATAATTCGTGAAATTAAGAATTTGGTCTGTGAAGTCCAGTTGGACTATGGATTATGTCAGAAATTCTAACGGAAGTAAAGTCGAGTGTGGAACTAAGACGATAATGCAAGTTGTGGTTATTGTTGAGCGAAGGAAATTCGGGGGCGAATTTCAATTTAAGGGGGGGAGAGTGTAATACCCCGTATTATTTAAAGGCTCAATTGGATATCAGATGAGATCAGATCAGCTTTTGTGTGCTCTATCTTTGGATAATTGGATTAATGGAATCCTATAAGTACTTTAAGTATTATCAATTTGGGATCAATAGAGCAACTAATGAACTCTGAAGAGATCAATGATTTTATTAGTTCAAGAAAGTATTTTAAGGTAACTCTAATAATTGATCAATTGGGTTGAGACGATAAAATATCAATTGAAGATATTTTACCCTGTTGGATTATATTATATAATATTGGTTTATATATATATATTTGAGAGAAAGAGAAAGTTGGTAGAAGAAAAACAGAGGAAGAAGAAAAGAAGAAAACGTGGGAAGAGAAAGAAGAGAGGAAAGAGGAAAAAGCCATGGAAGAAGAAGAAAAGCTCATGGATCATCTCCATCAATTCATCATCTTCTTCAAACTCCTCTTCGATTATCAGGTGGGTTCTAGCTAGAGACTTTAGTGTAGAATTTCTTGAGGTTTTAGAGTTAGGTTGAATTTGAGGAAAAATGAATAATTTTGCAAATCGAAGAATCTAGCGGTTGAAACGTGATATAAATTCTGTAGTATGATCACTATATGTGTAGAATCATCTGTCAATAATTGTTTTGATGTCCCAATATGTTTTGATGGAGTTTGGATGGGTTTTGTATCAAGAAAAACGTGTTTTTATGCTTCTGGAACACTGTTAATCGATTAACACATTTGGTTAACCGATTAACAGGTGAAAAATGGTGTTTTACGTGAAATTTAGATTGGTTAATCGGTTAACCATATGTGTTAACCGATTAGCAGTGTCAGTTTTCAGAGAAATATCATTTTCAAAAACCCATAACTTTTGAACCGTAAGTCCGTTTTGGTCCCCGTTCGAAGCGTTGGGAAGCTAATTTTATTCTCTTTATGATAGTGGAATATAAACATATGTTTAGGCCTTGGATTGATAAGAAAAATATGGAAATGTAATGTATGTGGTTATGTTTCCACCAAAACTCAAGGATCGGGAATCCGATTGATACGAGTCCAAAGCCTTTGGAAAGATAATCCAATAAGGTAGTGAATGGTGATGTGAGACCATGATTTAACCAAGGATGCTTGGTAGAGGATAGTAGTGACTTGTGTGCCTTAAAACGTGTATGAACTATAATGTGATTATGTTTGACATGTTATGCTATTATATGTGTTACTTGTAATATTTGTGTTATACCATGTCTATTTAGTTGTGGACTGTGAATGAGAGAATATGCATGTTTAAAATATGAATTAGGAAGAGTGAGGAAACTTTACCCCAAAACCTAATGATATGATTCTAGGTTGTGACTAGGATTGATAAATAATCTAGATGGCGATGCTCGTGCATTCGATGTAGATGTGCATCCTTGCCGGGTAATGGTCTAGAGGAGAGTGAGACACTAGTATGGAACATGTGTGTGAACCTTTGTGTTCTTTGAGAAGAGTCGATTGTGGCCTTAAGGCATTGTGGCCTTGTGATTGTCGAATACAATCACGTTTGTGTGTGTGATCACGTAATCGTAACCGGTTCTTCGAGCTGCGTTTCATGGGTCTCGAGCTCCTCTGAAACATATGCATGACTACTTGGTAGGTTTGATTCCCCGTGCTGTACGAATGGCGCCCGTTGGGTGAATGCTTTTGACGGTATAAGGCCCGTGTAAAGTGACGGTTCATAACGGTAAAAGGCCCGTAGAACCCGAATCCATTCGTATGTCAAGTAGATTACAAGGATCTAGGACTCGAATCGCCTTCTAGACGTAGAAGCGGACGGGAACAGGAGATACCTTGGTATGGTTACTGATTAGTGATATTTTGAGTTGATGAACTCATGACATGTTTCCATATAGTGTGAGATTGTGAACTCAAGGTCATTTTCCCTTCCCCTTGACTTGAGTTAGGATTGATAGAACCCTGTAAAGCCGAGAGAATCTATAGGATAGGGAACTCACTGAGATTTGATGTATCTCACCCCACTATAGTTACCTTATTTCAGGTGCAGGTTTGATTTACAGGTGGAGCTATGCTGGGATGTTTCAAGAAAGGCTTAGTTAAGCTTATTCCGCTGTGTATTCTCTTTGTTGTATACAATTGAGGATATTGTATATTATTCTTAGATTTTATTTTATTTTTGGCTAATTTCCATAGCTTGTACCATAGGTTGTATTATGTTTTAGAATGGTCAAGTATGTGAATTACGCCATTAGGCACTTTTGATGTGTCAGTACCAAATAAAATGCTTGTATGGTATCATTCTAGATATATATTATACAGGGCATTACAACCTTCTTCTGGTTGATATTTTGCAGCAGACCCCCAACACAAGATCTAACAATCTTTAGGTTCGATTATCAATTTTGATCCATACTTTATTTATAATTAATGTTAAAGTATACAACTTTAAAGAAGAATTTATCTTAAGAATCCCGGTACATTTTATTCTTTCTCATTAAAAAAAATAAATTAAAGTGTCTGAAAATCATGATATCAAAGATTTTAAATATGAATTTCTTTTAACAATTGATATTAAAGCACTGTTTTTCATATTATAAATTTTCGATAATTAATGATTAATATCCCTCTTGACTTTTTGTAATTTTTAGGAGATTTCTCCTTCTTCTCTTTTTCTCCCCTTGTATTGGTTTGAGAAGCCTTTTTCTCCATATTAATACAAGTTGCTTATTAAAAAAAATGATTAATATATATATATGAACGTGTTTCTGTTACTATACATAGTCTAATGATAGAAAGTTTTATTTTAATGTTTTCTTTCGTCGATATACATTCTATAGATGCTTTGTTTTGATTACACACAAATATGAAACAAAAAATTAGTATATTAAATGAACGGTAGCATTCTAATCTAGTATTGAATGACAATATAGACTCTTCCTGCGCCAATGTATACGTCGTTTGACAACACTGTTCTTCTTGCGCCAATGTATATATTGTTTGGCAATGTAATTTTAAACCGAAACAGTACACAGATGTATATATCCAGCATGTACATAATATATATAGTTACATATGGAATATATATTTTATTTGTATTATAATAATATTTGGAAGATATATATAACAAATCCTTATCAGTATGTGTTTGCCAAAAGTTTTTATGAGTGCTAAATTATATTATAATTTTAGTTCTCATATTGATCAATTGCATTGATTTTGTGATAAATGCATGAAATAATATCGTAATAAAGGGTGTATGAATTTACCATGAATATGTCTGGGTAAAATGGTTTATTCAGAAAAATAAATTCTTATAAGAATGTTTATGATATGAATAAATTGAAATTTAGAAATTCTTGAGAAAAGACTGAAGCTTTGAATGTGGCGAAATAGGACATGTTAAAAATGAATGCCCTACACTTCAAAAGAATAATAAGTTCAAAAGCAAGAAGAATAAAAGATTGGTAAATGAATAATGAAATCAAACTTGTTTATATGACAAAATAAATGACTAAAGTGTCATGGTGATAGTTCGTCAAAACTATCAAAAATATAAATATACTTAGTATATGATAATTGTACTAATGTACTAAAAGTGTTATGATTTGATGACAGATGGCAAATACTATCAAGCGTACATAAAGTAATCATATGTATGATTAGTTGAAAATTTGAATATTCATAATTTATTAAAGTTTGGAAAAATCTTGCAATTCTTTGACGAAAGGATTGCCAAAGATATGATGTCTTTGGATATAATTGAATACAATGAAGACATCATTAGGGATGGGTCTCAAGCCCATATCTAATTAATCATCAATAGTGAAGACTCAACTCACACTTGATTAACATTAAGTCTTGAGTTCAATGGTGAAAGTACACTATTAGAGTGATTTAAGTACTTAATGATAGATACATCCCAAGGTGTAAAAGTACTTGGACCATAAGAATAAGTGTGGTAGAATGAGGTTTTCCTCTTAATAGACATATAGCATATGTTTGCTGGAATGCATAATTATGGGTGCATTATTTATATAGTCTACCTATATGAGAATGACGTGGTGCCGCTTCATAGAGTTCAAGGGCTTGACTCTTAAATTCTCATGAAAAGGATATGAGACACAAGACCTTATTAAATGTGTCATATTAAATAATTCCATCAATGTTACCGAGATTTCATGTGTGAGTTATGCACGCTTGTTCTAATGAATAATTGGTTCAAAGCTTGTCTACCAATCTATTCGGGGATGAGTGAAAACTTAACTTACTAAGTATTGGTTCAAATCGTAAGATACCTTTATCTGAAATCATGAAATTTCCTGAATAATTTATTTAGATATATTTTGAAAATGGTGGGGCATTGTTGGAGAAATTTCCAAAATATTAAATTGATAAATAATAATTGTTAATTTAGCAAAATAAATGGCCAAAAGTTGCAACTCTCTAGAATTGAACCAAAGACCTTATTGTGATAATGTGCGTGGTCAAAAGGTGCAACCACTAGATCAACCCACATTTTCATAAAAAAGTTTGTTGTGATTGATTACAATGGTTCGTGAATGGGCGTTGTTTCTCCCCACCAATCGGTACAAGTTTTCTTATAAATAGATATACTTGTCAGCCATAAAATAGACAATTCAAGTGCCAAAAATTATATCTAAGTCATTCTTTTATTTTTCTAGTGCACGAGAATAAATGAGAGAACTTTATTCTGTAAAATATTGTTGATCAATATGCTTAATGTGAATGTGCGATTCATGTTAAGGTTTCCAAAGTATCCTGAAGGGGATTCGCCGGTTAACCTTTTTGCATCCATTTTGCATAAATTGGTGGGGGCGAATCGAACCTAAAGATTAGTGTAAATACACGCTTTGGAATTATTTTGTGCAATTTTCATCGTACCGTCTTCGTCACCTTCTTCTGGTTGATATTTTGTAGCAGACCCCCAACACAAGATCTAACAATCTTTAGGTTCGATAAACAATTTTGATTCATACTATATTTATAATTAATGTTAAAGTATACAACTTTAAAGAAGAATTTATCTTAAGAATCCCGGTACGTTTTTTTGTTTCTCATTAAAAAAAAAAAATTAAAGTGTCTGAAAATCATGATATCAAAGATTTTAAATATGAATTTCTTTTAACAATTGATATTAAAGTACGGTTTTTCATATTATAAATTTTTGATAATTAATGATTATTATCCCTCTTGACTTTTTGTAATTTTTAGGAGATTTCTCCTTCTTCTCTTTTTCTCCCCTTGTATTGGTTTGAAAAGCCTTTTTCTCCATATTAATACAAGTTGCTGATTAAAAAAAATGATTAATATATATATATATGAACGTGTTTCTGTTACTATACATAGTCTAATGATAGAAAGTTTTATTTTAATGTTTTCTTTCGTCGATATACATTCTATAGATGCTTTGTTTTGATTACACACAAATATGAAACAAAAAATTAGTATATTAAATGAACGGTAGCATTCTAATCTAGTATTGAATGACAATATAGACTCTTCCTGCGCCAATGTATACGTCGTTTGACAACACTGTTCTTCTTGCGCCAATGTATATATTGTTTGGCAATGTAATTTTAAACCGAAACAGTACACAGATGTATATATCCAGCATGTACATAATATATATAGTGACATATGGAATATATATTTTATTTGTATTATAATAATATTTGGAAGATATATATAACAAATCCTTATCAGTATGTGTTTGCCAAAAGTTTTTATGAGTGCTAAATTATATTATAATTTTAGTTCTCATATTGATCAATTGCATTGATTTTGTGATAAATGCATGAAATAATATCGTAATAAAGGGTGTATGAATTTACCATGAATATTTCTGGGTAAAATGGTTTATTCAGAAAAATAAATTCTTATAAGAATGTTTATGATATGAATAAATTGAAATTTATAAATTCTTGAGAAAAGAATGAAGCTTTGAATGTGGCGAAATAGGACATGTTAAAAATGAATGCCCTACACTTCAAAAGAATAATAAGTTCAAAAGCAAGAAGAATAAAAGATTGGTAAATGAATAATGAAATCAAAGTTGTTTATATGACAAAATAAATGACTAAAGTGTCATGGTGATAGTTCGTCAAAACTATCAAAAATATAAATATACTTAGTATATGATAATTGTACTAATGTACTAAAAGTGTTATGATTTGCTGACAGATGGCAAATACTATCAAGCGTACATAAAGTAATCATATGTATGATTAGTTGAAAATTTGAATATTCATAATTTATTAAAGTTTGGAAAAATCTTGCAATTCTTTGACGAAAGGATTGCCAAAGATATGATGTCTTTGGATATAATTGAATACAATGAAGACATCATTAGGGATGGGTCTCAAGCCCATATCTAATTAATCATCAATAGTGAAGACTCAACTCACACTTGATTAACATTAAGTCTTGAGTTCAATGGTGAAAGTACACTATTAGAGTGATTTAAGTACTTAATGATAGATACATCCCAAGGTGTAAAAGTACTTGGACCATAAGAATAAGTGTGGTAGAATGAGGTTTTCCTCTTAATAGACATATAGCATATGTTTGCTGGAATGCATAATTATGGGTGCATTATTTATATAGTCTACCTATATGAGAATGACGTGGTGCCGCTTCATAGAGTTCAAGGGCTTGACTCTTAAATTCTCATGAAAAGGATATGAGACACAAGACCTTATTAAATGTGTCATATTAAATAATTCCATCAATGTTACCGAGATTTCATGTGTGAGTTATGCACGCTTGTTCTAATGAATAATTGGTTCAAAGCTTGTCTACCAATCTATTCGGGGATGAGTGAAAACTTAACTTACTAAGTATTGGTTCAAATCGTAAGATACCTTTATCTGAAATCATGAAATTTCCTGAATAA
The DNA here is from genome assembly GCA_022829125.1 of Lathyrus tuberosus. Classification (NCBI taxonomy): domain Eukaryota; kingdom Viridiplantae; phylum Streptophyta; class Magnoliopsida; order Fabales; family Fabaceae; genus Lathyrus; species Lathyrus tuberosus. The sequence goes on from JALAZF010000428.1 coordinate 2,127,474, forward strand.
TTTATTTAGATATATTTTGAAAATGGTGGGGGATTGTTGGAGAAATTTCCAAAATATTAAATTGATAAATAATAATTGTTAATTTAGCAAAATAAATTGCCAAAAGTTGCAACTCTCTAGAATTGAACCAAAGACCTTATTGTGATAATGTGCGTGGTCAAAAGGTGCAACCACTAGATCAACACACATTTTCATAAAAAAGTTTGTTGTGATTGATTACAATGGTTCGTGAATGGGCGTTGTTTCTCCCCACCAATCGGTACAAGTTTTCTTATAAATAGATATACTTGTCAGCCATAAAATAGACAATTCAAGTGCCAAAAATTATATCTAAGTCATTCTTTTATTTTTCTAGTGCACGAGAATAAATGAGAGAACTTTATTCTGTAAAATATTGTTGATCAATATGCTTAATGTAAATGTGCGATTCATGTTAAGGTTTCCAAAGTATCCTGAAGGGGATTCGCCGGTTAACCTTTTTGCATCCATTTTGCATAAATTGGTGGGGGCGAATCGAACCTAAAGATTAGTGTAAATACACGCTTTGGAATTATTTTGTGCAATTTTCATCGTACCGTCTTCGTCACCTTCTTCTGGTTGATATTTTGTAGCAGACCCCCAACACAAGATCTAACAATCTTTAGGTTCGATATTCAATTTTGATTCATACTTTATTTATAATTAATGTTAAAGTATACAACTTTAAAGAAGAATTTATCTTAAGAATCCCGGTACGTTTTTTTGTTTCTCATTAAAAAAAAAAATTAAAGTGTCTGAAAATCATGATATCAAAGATTTTAAATATGAATTTCTTTTAACAATTGATATTAAAGTACGGTTTTTCATATTATAAATTTTCGATAATTAATGATTATTATCCCTCTTGACTTTTTGTAATTTTTAGGAGATTTCTCCTTCTTCTCTTTTTCTCCCCTTGTATTGGTTTGAGAAGCCTTTTTCTCCATATTAATACAAGTTGCTTATTAAAAAAAATGATTAATATATATATATGAACGTGTTTCTGTTACTATACATAGTCTAATGACAGAAAATTTTATTTTAATGTTTTCTTTCGTTGATATACATTCTATGGATGCTTTGTTTTGATTACACACAAATATGAAACAAAAAATTAGTATATTAAATGAACGGTAGCATTCTAATCTAGTATTGAATGACAATATAGACTCTTCCTGCGCCAATGTATACGTCGTTTGACAACACTATTCTTCTTGCACCAATGTATATATTGTTTGGCAATGTAATTTTAAACCGAAACAGTACACAGATGTATATATCCAGCATGTACATAATATATATAGAGACATATGGAATATATATTTTATTTGTATTATAATAATATTTGGAAGATATATATAACAAATCATTATCAGTATGTGTTTGCCAAAAGTTTTTATCAGTGCTAAATTATATTATAATTTTAGTTCTCATATTGATCAATTGCATTGGTTTTGTGATAAATGCATCAAATAATATCGTAATAAATGGTGTATGAATTTACCATGAATATGTCTGGGTAAAATGGTTTATTCAGAAAAATAAATTCTTATAAGAATGTTTATGATATGAATAAATTGAAATTTATAAATTCTTGAGAAAAGAATGAAGCTTTGAATGTGGCGAAATAGGACATGTTAAAAATGAATGTCCTACACTTCAAAAGAATAATAAAGTCAAAAGCAAGAAGAATAAAAGATTGGTAAATGAAGAATGAAATCAAAGTTGTTTATATGACAAAATAAATGACTAAAGTGTCATGGTGATAGGTCGTCAAAATTATCAAAAATATAAATATACTTAGTATATGATAATTGTACTAATGTACTAAAAGTGTTATGATTTGATGATAGATGGGAAATACTATCAAGCGTACATAAAGTAATCATATGTATGATTAGGTGAAAATTTGAATATTCATAATTTATTAAAGTTTGGAAAAATCTTGCATTTCTTTGACGAAAGGATTGACAAAGATATGATGTCTTTGGATATAATTGAATACAATGAAGACATCATTAGGGATGGGTCTCAAGCCCATATCTAATTAATCATCAATAGTGAAGACTCAACTCACACTTGATTAACATTAAGTCTTGAGTTCAAGGGTGAAAGTACACTATTAGAGTGATTGAAGTACTTAATGATAGATACATCCCAAGGTGTAAAAGTACTTGGACCATAAGAATAAGTGTGGTAGAATGAGGTTTTCCTCTTAATAGACATATAGCATATGTTTGCTGGAATGCATAATTATGGGTGCATTATTTATATAGTCTACCTATATGAGAATGAAGTGGTGCCGCTTCATAGAGTTCAAGGGCTTGACTCTTAAATTCTCATGAAAAGGATATGAGACACAAGGCCTTATTAAATGTGTCATATTAAATAATTCGATCAATGGTACCGAGATTTCATGTGTGAGTTATGCACGCTTGTTCTAATGAATAATTGGTTCAAAGCTTGTCTACCAATCTATTCGGGGATGAGTGAAAACTTAACTTACTAAGTATTGGTTCAAATCGTAAGATACCTTTATCTGAAATCATGAAATTTCCTGAATAATTTATTTAGATATATTTTGAAAATGGTGGGGGATTGTTGGAGAAATTTCCAAAATATTAAATTGATAAATAATAATTGCTAATTTACGAAAATAAATGGCCAAAAGTTGCAACTCTCTAGAATTGAACCAAAGACCTTATTGTGATAATGTGCGTGGTCAAAAGGTGCAACCACTAGAACAACACACCTTTTCATGAAAAAGTTTGTTGTGATTGATTACAATGGTTCTTGAATGGGCATTGTTTCTCCCCACCAATCGGTACAAGTTTTCTTATAAATAGATATACTTGTCAGCCATAAAATAGACAATTCAAGTGCCAAAAATTATATCTAAGTCATTCTTTTATTTTTCTAGTGCACGAGAATAAATGAGAGAACTTTATTCTGTAAAATATTGTTGATCGATATGCTTAATGTGAATGTGCGATTCATGTTAAGGTTTCCAAAGTATCCTGAAGGGGATTCGCAGGTTAACCCTTTTGCATCCATTTTGCATAAATTGGTGGGGGCGAATCGAACCTAAAGATTAGTGTAAACACACGCTTTGGAATTATTTTGTGCAATTTTCATCGTACCGTCTTCGTCACCTTCTTCTGGTTGATATTTTGTAGCAGACCCCCAACACAAGATCTAACAATCTTTAGGTTCGATATTCAATTTTGATTCATACTTTATTTATAATTAATGTTAAAGTATACAACTTTGAAGAAGAATTTATCTTAAGAATCCCGGTAGGTTTTTTTGTTTCTCATTAAAAAAAAAAAATTAAAGTGTCTGAAAATCATGATATCAAAGATTTTAAATATGAATTTCTTTTAACAATTGATATTAAAGCACGGTTTTTCATATTATAAATTTTCGATAATTAATGATTATTATCCCTCTTGACTTTTTGTAATTTTTAGGAGATTTCTCCTTCTTCTCTTTTTCTCCCCTTGTATTGGTTTGAGAAGCCTTTTTCTCCTTATTAATACAAGTTGCTTTTTAAAAAAAATGATTAATATATATATATATATATATATATATATGAACGTGTTTCTGTTACTATACATAGTCTAATGACAGAAAGTTTTTTTTTAATGTTTTCTTTCGTTGATATACATTCTATGGATGCTTTGATTTGATTACACACAAATATGAAACAAAAAATTAGTATGTTAAATGAACGGTAGCATTCTAATCTAGTATTGAATGACAATATAAACTCTTCCTGCGCCAATGTATACGTCGTTTGACAACACTGTTCTTCTTGCGCCAATGTATATATTGTTTGGCAATGTAATTTTAAACCGAAACAGTACAAAGATGTATATATCCAGCATGTACATAATATATATAGTGACATATGGAATATATATTTTATTTGTATTATAATAATATTTGGAAGATATATATAACAAATCCTTATCAGTATGTGTTTGCCAAAAGTTTTTATCAGTGCTAAATTATATTATAATTTTAGTTCTCATATTGATCAATTGCATTGGTTTTGTGATAAATGCATGAAATAATATCGTAATAAATGGTGTATGAATTTACCATGAATATGTCTGGGTAAAATGGTTTATTCAGAAAAATAAATTCTTATAAGAATGTTTATGATATGAATAAATTGTAATTTATAAATTCTTGAGTAAAGAATGAAGCTTTGAATGTGGCGAAATAGGACATGTTAAAAATGAATGCCCTACACTTCAAAAGAATAATAAAGTCAAAAGCAAGAAGAATAAAAGATTGGTAAATGAAGAATGAAATCAAAGTTGTTTATATGACAAAATAAATGACTAAAGTGTCATGGTGATAGTTCGTCAAAACTATCAAAAATATAAATATACTTGGTATATGATAATTGTACTAATTTACTAAAAGTGTTATGATTTGATGATAGATGGCAAATACTATCAAGCGTACATAAAGTAATCATATACATGATTAGGTGAAAATTTGAATATTCATAATTTATTAAAGTTTGGAAAAATCTTGCATTTCTTTGACGAAAGGATTGACAAAGATATGATGTCTTTGGATATAATTGAATACAATGAAGACATCATTAGGGATGGGTCTCAAGCCCATATCTAATTAATCATCAATAGTGAAGACTCAACTCACACTTGATTAACATTAAGTCTTGAGTTCAATGGTGAAAGTACACTATTAGAGTGATTGAAGTACTTAATGATAGATACATCCCAAGGTGTAAAAGTACTTGCACCATAAGAATAAGTGTGGTAGAATGAGGTTTTCCTCTTAATAGACATATAGCATATGTTTGCTGGAATGCATAATTATGGGTGCATTATTTATATAGTCTACCTATATGAGAATGAAGTGGTGCCGCTTCATAGAGTTCAAGGGCTTGACTCTTAAATTCTCATGAAAAGGATATGAGACACAAGGCCTTATTAAATGTGTCATATTAAATAATTCGATCAATGGTACCGAGATTTCATGTGTGAGTTATGCACGCTTGTTCTAATGAATAATTGGTTCAAAGCTTGTCTACCAATCTATTCGGGGATGAGTGAAAACTTAACTTACTAAGTATTGGTTCAAATCGTAAGATACCTTTATCTGAAATCATGAAATTTCCTGAATAATTTATTTAGATATATTTTGAAAATGGTGGGGGATTGTTGGAGAAATTTCCAAAATATTAAATTGATAAATAATAATTGCTAATTTACCAAAATAAATGGCCAAAAGTTGCAACTCTCTAGAATTGAACCAAAGACCTTATTGTGATAATGTGCGTGGTCAAAAGGTGCAACCACTAGATCAACACACCTTTTCATGAAAAAGTTTGTTGTGATTGATTACAATGGTTCTCGAATGGGCATTGTTTCCCCCCACCAATCGGTACAAGTTTTCTTATAAATAGATATACTTGTCAGCCATAAAATAGACAATTCAAGTGCCAAAAATTATTTCTAAGTCATTCTTTTATTTTTCTAGTGCACGAGAATAAATGAGAGAACTTTATTCTGTTAAATATTGTTGATCGATATGCTTAATGTGAATGTACGATTCATGTTAAGGTTTCCAAAGTATCCTGAAGGGGATTCGCAGGTTAACCCTTTTGCATCCATTTTGCATAAATTGGTGGGGGCGAATCGAACCTAAAGATTAGTGTAAACACACGCTTTGGAATTATTTTGTGCAATTTTCATCGTACCGTCTTCGTCACCTTCTTCTGGTTGATATTTTGTAGCAGACCCCCAACACAAGATCTAACAATCTTTAGGTTCGATATTCAATTTTGATTCATACTTTATTTATAATTAATGTTAAAGTATACAACTTTAAAGAAGAATTTATCTTAAGAATCCCGGTAGGTTTTTTTGTTTCTCATTAAAAAAAAAAATTAAAGTGTCTAAAAATCATGATATCAAAGATTTTAAATATGAATTCTTTTAACAATTGATATTAAAGCACGGTTTTTCATATTATAAATTTTCGATAATTAATGATTATTATCCCTCTTGACTTTTTGTAATTTTTAGGAGATTTCTCCTTCTTCTCTTTTTCTCCCCTTGTATTGGTTTGAGAAGCCTTTTTCTCCATATTAATACAAGTTGCTTATTAAAAAAATAGATTAATATATATATATATATATATATATATATATATATATGAACGTGTTTCTGTTACTATACATAGTCTAATGACAGAAAGTTTTATTTTAATGTTTTCTTTCGTTGATATACATTCTATGGATGCTTTGTTTTGATTACACACAAATATGAAACAAAAAATTAGTATATTAAATGAACGGTAGCATTCTAATCTAGTATTGAATGACAATATAAACTCTTCCTGCGCCAATGTATACGTCGTTTGACATCACTGTTCTTCTTGCGCCAATGTATATATTGTTTGGCAATGTAATTTTAAACCGAAACAGTACACATATGTATATATCCAGCATGTACATAATATATATAGTGACATATGGAATATATATTTTATTTGTATTATAATTATATTTGGAAGACATATATAACAAATCCTTATCAGTATGTGTTTGCCAAAAGTTTTTATCAGTGCTAAATTATATTATAATTTTAGTTCTCATATTGATCAATTGCATTGGTTTTGTGATAAATGCATGAAATAATATCGTAATAAATGGTGTATGAATTTACCATGAATATGTCTGGGTAAAATGGTTTATTCAGAAAAATAAATTCTTATAAGAATGTTTATGATATGAATAAATTGAAATTTATAAATTCTTGAGAAAAGAATGAAGCTTTGAATGTGGCGAAATAGGACATGTTAAAAATGAATGCCCTACACTTCAAAAGAATAATAAAGTCAAAAGCAAGAAGAATAAAAGATTGGTAAATGAAGAATGAAATCAAAGTTGTTTATATGACAAAATAAATGACTAAAGTGTCATGGTGATAGTTCGTCAAAACTATCAAAAATATAAATATACTTGGTATATGATAATTGTACTAATGTACTAAAAGTGTTATGATTTGATGATAGATGGGAAATACTATCAAGCGTACATAAAGTAATCATATACATGATTAGGTGAAAATTTGAATATTCTAAATTTATTAAAGTTTGGAAAAATCTGGCATTTCTTTGACGAAAGGATTGACAAAGATATGATGTCTTTGGATATAATTGAATACAATGAAGACATCATTAGGGATGGGTCTCAAGCCCATATCTAATTAATCATCAATAGTGAAGACTCAACTCACACTTGATTAACATTAAGTCTTGAGTTCAATGGTGAAAGTACACTATTAGAGTTATTGAAGTACTTAATGATAGATACATCCCAAGGTGTAAAAGTACTTGGACCATAAGAATAAGTGTGGTAGAATGAGGTTTTCCACTTAATAGACATATAGCATATGTTTGCTGGAATACATAATTATGGGTGCATTATTTATATAGTCTACCTATATGAGAATGAAGTGTTGCCGCTTCATAGAGTTCAAGGGCTTGACTCTTAAATTCTCATGAAAAGGATATGAGACACAAGGCCTTATTAAATGTGTCATATTAAATAATTCGATCAATGGTACCGAGATTTCATGCGTGAGTTATGCACGCTTGTTCTAATGAATAATTGGTTCAAAGCTTGTCTACCTATCTATTCGGGGATGAGTGAAAACTTAACTTACTAAGTATTGGTTCAAATCGTAAGATACCTTTATCTGAAATCATGAAATTTCCTGAATAATTTATTTAGATATATTTTGAAAATGGTGGGGGATTGTTGGAGAAATTTCCAAAATATTAAATTGATAAATAATAATTGTTAATTTACCAAAATAAATGGCCAAAAGTTGCAACTCTCTAGAATTGAACCAAAGACCTTATTGTGATAATGTGCGTGGTCAAAAGGTGCAACCACTAGATCAACACACCTATTCATGAAAAAGTTTGTTGTGATTGATTACAATGGTTCGTGAATGGGCATTGTTTCTCCCCACCAATCGGTACAAGTTTTCTTATAAATATATATACTTATCAGCCATAAAATAGACAATTCAAGTGCCAAAAATTATATCTAAGTCATTCTTTTATTTTTCTAGTGCACGAGAATAAATGAGAGAACTTTATTCTGTAAAATATTGTTGATCGATATGCTTAATGTGAATGTGCGATTCATGTTAAGGTTTCTAAAGTATCCTGAAGGGGATTCGCAGGTTAACCCTTTTGCATCCATTTTGCATAAATTGGTGGGGGCGAATCGAACCTAAAGCTTAGTGTAAACACACGCTTTGGAATTATTTTGTGCAATTTTCATCGTACCGTCTTCGTCACCTTCTTCTGGTTGATATTTTGTAGCAGACCCCCAACACAAGATCTAACAATCTTTAGGTTCGATATTCAATTTTGATTCATACTTTATTTATGATTAATGTTAAAGTATACAATTTTAAAGAAGAATTTATCTTAAGAATCCCGGTACGTTTTATTGTTTCTCATTAAAAAAAAAAAATTAAAGTGTCTGAAAATCATGATATCAAAGATTTTAAATATGAATTTCTTTTAACAATTGATATTAATGCACGGTTTTTCATATTATAAATTTTCGATAATTAATGATTATTATCCCTCTTGACTTTTTGTAATTTTTAGGAGATTTCTCCTTCTTTTCTTTTTCTCCCCTTGTATTGGTTTGAGAAGCCTTTTTTTCCATATTAATACAAGTTGCTTATTAAAAAAAATGATTAATATATATATATGAACGTGTTTCTGTTACTATACATAGTCTAATGACAGAAAGTTTTATTTTAATGTTTTCTTTCGTTGATATACATTCTATGGATGCTTTGTTTTGATTACACACAAATATGAAACAAAAAATTAGTATATTAAATGAACGGTAGCATTCTAATCTAGTATTGAATGACAATATAGACTCTTCCTGCGCCAATGTATACGTCGTTTGACAACACTGTTCTTCTTGCGCCAATGTATATATTGTTTGGCAATGTAATTTTAAACCGAAACAGTACACATATGTATATATCCAGCATGTACATAATATATATAGTGACATATGGAATATACATTTTATTTGTATTATAATAATATTTGGAAGATATATATAACAAATCCTTATCAGTATGTGTTTGCCAAAAGTTTTTATCAGTGCTAAATTATATTATAATTTTAGTTCTCATATTGATCAATTGCATTGGTTTTGTGATAAATGCATGAAATAATATCGTAATAAATGGTGTATGAATTTACCATGAATATGTCTGGGTAAAATGGTTTATTCAGAAAAATAAATTCTTATAAGAATGTTTATGATATGAATAAATTGAAATTTATAATTTCTTGAGAAAAGAATGAAGCTTGTAATGTGGCGAAATAGGACTTGTTAAAAATGAATGCCCTACACTTCAAAAGAATAATAAAGTCAAAAGCAAGAAGAATAAAAGATTGGTAAATGAAGAAAGAAATCAAAGTTGTTTATATGACAAAATAAATGACTAAAGTGTCATGGTGATAGTTCGTCAAAACTATCAAAAATATAAATATACTTAGTATATGATAATTGTACTAATGTACTAAAAGTGTTATGATTTGATGATAGATGGCAAATACTATCAAGCGTACATAAAGTAATCATATGCATGATTAGTTGAAAATTTGAATATTCATAATTTATTAAAGTTTGGAAAAATCTTGCATTTTTTTGACGAAAGGATTGACAAAGATATGATGTCTTTGGATATAATTGAATACAATGAAGACATCATTAGGAATGGGTCTAAAGCGCATATCTAATTAATCATCAATAGTGAAGACTCAACTCACACTTGATTAACATTAAGTCTTGAGTTCAATGGTGAAAGTACACTATTAGAGTGATTGAAGTACTTAATGATAGATACATCCCAAGGTGTAAAAGTACTTGGACCATAAGAATAAGTGTGGTAGAATGAGGTTTTCCACTTAATAGACATATAGCATATGTTTGCTGGAATGCATAATTATGGGTGCATTATTTATATAGTCTACCTATATGAGAATGAAGTGGTGCCGCTTCATAGAGTTCAAGGGCTTGACTCTTAAATTCTCATGAAAAGGATATGAGACACAAGGCCTTATTAAATGTGTCATATTAAATAATTCGATCAATGGTACCGAGATTTCATGCGTGAGTTATGCATGCTTGTTCTAATGAATAATTGGTTCAAAGCTTGTCTACCTATCTATTCGGGGATGAGTGAAAACTTAACTTACTAAGTATTGGTTCAAATCGTAAGGTACCTTTATCTGAAATCATGAAATTTCCTGAATAATTTATTTAGATATATTTTGAAAATGGTGGGGGATTGTTGGAGAAATTTCCAAAATATTAAATTGATAAATAATAATTGTTAATTTACCAAAATAAATGGCCAAAAGCTGCAACTCTCTAGAATTGAACCAAAGACCTTATTGTGATAATGTGTGTGGTCAAAAGGTGCAACCACTAGATCAACACACCTTTTCATGAAAAAGTTTGTTGTGATTGATTACAATGGTTCGTGAATGGGCATTGTTTCTCCCCACCAATCGGTACAAGTTTTCTTATAAATAGATATACTTATCAGCCATAAAATAGACAATTCAAGTGCCAAAAATTATATCTAAGTCATTCTTTTATTTTTCTAGTGCACGAGAATAAATGAGAGAACTTTATTCTGTAAAATATTGTTGATCGATATGCTTAATGTGAATGTGCGATTCATGTTAAGGTTTCCAAAGTATCCTGAAGGGGATTCGCCGGTTAACCCTTTTGCATCCATTTTGCATAAATTGGTGGGGGCGAATCGAACCTAAAGCTTAGTGTAAACACACGCTTTGGAATTATTTTGTGTAATTTTCATCGTACCGTCTTCGTCACCTTCTTCTGGTTGATATTTTGTAGCAGACCCCCAACACAAGATCTAACAATCTTTAGGTTCGATATTCAATTTTGATTCATACTTTATTTATGATTAATGTTAAAGTATACAACTTTAAAGAAGAATTTATCTTAAGAATCCCGGTACGTTAAATTGTTTCTCATTAAAAAAAAAAAATTAAAGTGTCTGAAAATCATGATATCAAAGATTTTAAATATGAATTTCTTTTAACAATTGATATTAAAGCACGGTTTTTCATATTATAAATTTTCGATAATTAATGATTATTATCCCTCTTGACTTTTTGTAATTTTTAGGAGATTTCTCCTTCTTTTCTTTTTCTCCCCTTGTATTGGTTTGAGAAGCCTTTTTCTCCATATTAATACAAGTTGCTTATTAAAAAAAATGATTAATATATATATATGAACGTGTTTCTGTTACTATACATAGTCTAATGACAGAAAATTTTATTTTAATGTTTTCTTTCGTTGATATACATTCTATGGATGCTTTGTTTTGATTACACACAAATATGAAACAAAAAATTAGTATATTAAATGAACGGTAGCATTCTAATCTAGTATTGAATGACAATATAGACTCTTCCTGCGCCAATGTATACGTCGTTTGACAACACTGTTCTTCTTGCGCCAATGTATATATTGTTTGGCAATGTAATTTTAAACCGAAACAGTACACAGATGTATATATCCAGCATGTACATAATATATATAGTGACATATGGAATATATATTTTATTTGTATTATAATAATATTTGGAAGATATATATAACAAATCATTATCAGTATGTGTTTGCCAAAAGTTTTTAGCAGTGCTAAATTATATTATAATTTTAGTTCTCATATTGATCAATTGCATTGGTTTTGTGATAAATGCATCAAATAATATCGTAATAAATGGTGTATGAATTTACCATGAATATGTCTGGGTAAAATGGTTTATTCAGAAAAATAAATTCTTATAAGAATGTTTATGATATGAATAAATTGAAATTTATAAATTCTTGAGAAAAGAATGAAGCTTTGAATGTGGCGAAATAGGACATGTTAAAAATGAATGCCCTACACTTCAAAAGAATAATAAAGTCAAAAGCAAGAAGAATAAAAGATTGGTAAATGAAGAATGAAATCAAAGTTGTTTATATGACAAAATAAATGACTAAAGTGTCATGGTGATAGGTCGTCAAAATTATCAAAAATATAAATATACTTAGTATATGATAATTGTACTAATGTACTAAAAGTGTTATGATTTGATGATAGATGGGAAATACTATCAAGCGTACATAAAGTAATCATATGCATGATTAGGTGAAAATTTGAATATTCATAATTTATTAAAGTTTGGAAAAATCTTGCATTTCTTTGACGAAAGGATTGACAAAGATATGATGTCTTTGGATATAATTGAATACAATGAAGACATCATTAGGGATGGGTCTCAAGCCCATATCTAATTAATCATCAATAGTGAAGACTCAACTCACACTTGATTAACATTAAGTCTTGAGTTCAATGGTGAAAGTACACTATTAGAGTGATTGAAGTACTTAATGATAGATACATCCCAAGGTGTAAAAGTACTTGGACCATAAGAATAAGTGTGGTAGAATAAGGTTTTCCTCTTAATAGACATATAGCATATGTTTGCTGGAATGCATAATTATGGGTGCATTATTTATATAGTCTACCTATATGAGAATGAAGTGGTGCCGCTTCATAGAGTTCAAGGGCTTGACTCTTAAATTCTCATGAAAAGGATATGAGACACAAGGCCTTATTAAATGTGTCATATTAAATAATTCGATCAATGGTACCGAGATTTCATGTGTGAGTTATGCACGCTTGTTCTAATGAATAATTGGTTCAAAGCTTGTCTACCAATCTATTCGGGGATGAGTGAAAACTTAACTTACTAAGTATTGGTTCAAATCGTAAGATACCTTTATCTGAAATCATGAAATTTGCTGAATAATTTATTTAGATATATTTTGAAAATGGTGGGGGATTGTTGGAGAAATTTCCAAAATATTAAATTGATAAATAATAATTGCTAATTTACGAAAATAAATGGCCAAAAGTTGCAACTCTCTAGAATTGAACCAAAGACCTTATTGTGATAATGTGCGTGGTCAAAAGGTGCAACCACTAGAACAACACACCTTTTCATGAAAAAGTTTGTTGTGATTGATTACAATGGTTCTTGAATGGGCATTGTTTCTCCCCACCAATCGGTACAAGTTTTCTTATAAATAGATATACTTGTCAGCCATAAAATAGACAATTCAAGTGCCAAAAATTATATCTAAGTCATTCTTTTATTTTTCTAGTGAACGAGAATAAATGAGAGAACTTTATTCTGTAAAATATAGTTGATCGATATGCTTAATGTGAATGTGCGATTCATGTTAAGGTTTCCAAAGTATCCTGAAGGGGATTCGCAGGTTAACCCTTTTGCATCCATTTTGCATAAATTGGTGGGGGCGAATCGAACCTAAAGATTAGTGTAAACACACGCTTTGGAATTATTTTGTGCAATTTTCATCGTACCGTCTTCGTCACCTTCTTCTGGTTGATATTTTGTAGCAGACCCCCAACACAAGATCTAACAATCTTTAGGTTCGATATTCAATTTTGATTCATACTTTATTTATAATTAATGTTAAAGTATACAACTTTAAAGAAGAATTTATCTTAAGAATCCCGGTAGGTTTTTTTGTTTCTCATTAAAAAAAAAAAATTAAAGTGTCTGAAAATCATGATATCAAAGACTTTAAATATGAATTTCTTTTAACAATTGATATTAAAGCACGGTTTTTCATATTATAAATTTTCGATAATTAATGATTATTATCCCTCTTGACTTTTTGTAATTTTTAGGAGATTTCTCCTTCTTCTCTTTTTCTCCCCTTGTATTGGTTTGAGAAGCCTTTTTCTCCATATTAATACAAGTTGCTTATTAAAAAAATAGATTAATATATATATATATATATATGAACGTGTTTCTGTTACTATACATAGTCTAATGACAGAAAGTTTTATTTTAATGTTTTCTTTCGTTGATATACATTCTATGGATGCTTTGTTTTGATTACACACAAATATGAAACAAAAAATTAGTATATTAAATGAACGGTAGCATTCTAATCTAGTATTGAATGACAATATAAACTCTTCCTGCGCCAATGTATACGTCGTTTGACAACACTGTTCTTCTTGCGCCAATGTATATATTGTTTGGCAATGTAATTTTAAACCGAAACAGTACACATATGTATATATCCAGCATGTACATAATATATATAGTGACATATGGAATATATATTTTATTTGTATTATAATAATATTTGGAAGACATATATAACAAATCCTTATCAGTATGTGTTTGCCAAAAGTTTTTATCAGTGCTAAATTATATTATAATTTTAGTTCTCATATTGATCAATTGCATTGGTTTTGTGATAAATGCATGAAATAATATCGTAATAAATGGTGTATGAATTTACCATGAATATGTCTGGGTAAAATGGTTTATTCAGAAAAATAAATTCTTATAAGAATGTTTATGATATGAATAAATTGAAATTTATAAATTCTTGAGAAAAGAATGAAGCTTTGAATGTGGCGAAATAGGACATGTTAAAAATGAATGCCCTACACTTCAAAAGAATAATAAAGTCAAAAGCAAGAAGAATAAAAGATTGGTAAATGAAGAATGAAATCAAAGTTGTTTATATGACAAAATAAATGACTAAAGTGTCATGGTGATAGTTCGTCAAAACTATCAAAAATATAAATATACTTGGTATATGATAATTGTACTAATGTACTAAAAGTGTTATGATTTGATGATAGATGGCAAATACTATCAAGCGTACATAAAGTAATCATATGCATGATTAGTTGAAAATTTGAATATTCATAATTTATTAAAGTTTGGAAAAATCTTGCATTTCTTTGACGAAAGGATTGACAAAGATATGATGTCTTTGGATATAATTGAATACAATGAAGACATCATTAGGAATGGGTCTAAAGCGCATATCTAATTAATCATCAATAGTGAAGACTCAACTCACACTTGATTAACATTAAGTCTTGAGTTCAATGGTGAAAGTACACTATTAGAGTGATTGAAGTACTTAATGATTGATACATCCCAAGGTGTAAAAGTACTTGGACCATAAGAATAACTGTGGTAGAATGAGGTTTTCCACTTAATAGACATATAGCATATGTTTGCTGGAATGCATAATTATGGGTGCATTATTTATATAGTCTACCTATATGAGAATGAAGTGGTGCCGCTTCATAGAGTTCAAGGGCTTGACTCTTAAATTCTCATGAAAAGGATATGAGACACAAGGCCTTATTAAATGTGTCATATTAAATAATTCGATCAATGGTACCGAGATTTCATGCGTGAGTTATGCATGCTTGTTCTAATGAATAATTGGTTCAAAGCTTGTCTACCTATCTATTCGGGGATGAGTGAAAACTTAACTTACTAAGTATTGGTTCAAATCGTAAGATACCTTTATCTGAAATCATGAAATTTCCTGAATAATTTATTTAGATATATTTTGAAAATGGTGGGGGATTGTTGGAGAAATTTCCAAAATATTAAATTGATAAATAATAATTGTTAATTTACCAAAATAAATGGCCAAAAGCTGCAACTCTCTAGAATTGAACCAAAGACCTTATTGTGATAATGTGCGTGGTCAAAAGGTGCAACCACTAGATCAACACACCTTTTCATGAAAAAGTTTGTTGTGATTGATTACAATGGTTCGTGAATGGGCATTGTTTCTCCCCACCAATCGGTACAAGTTTTCTTATAAATAGATATACTTATCAGCCATAAAATAGACAATTCAAGTGCCAAAAATTATATCTAAGTCATTCTTTTATTTTTCTAGTGCACGAGAATAAATGAGAGAACTTTATTCTGTAAAATATAGTTGATCGATATGCTTAATGTGAATGTGCGATTCATGTTAAGGTTTCTAAAGTATCCTGAAGGGGATTCGCCGGTTAACCCTTTTGCATCCATTTTGCATAAATTGGTGGGGGCGAATCGAACCTAAAGCTTAGTGTAAACACACGCTTTGGAATTATTTTGTGCAATTTTCATCGTACCGTCTTCGTCACCTTCTTCTGGTTGATATTTTGTAGCAGACCCCCAACACAAGATCTAACAATCTTTAGGTTCGATATTCAATTTTGATTCATACTTTATTTATGATTAATGTTAAAGTATACAACTTTAAAGAAGAATTTATCTTAAGAATCCCGGTACGTTTTATTGTTTCTCATTAAAAAAAAAAAATTAAAGTGTCTGAAAATCATGATATCAAAGATTTTAAATATGAATTTCTTTTAACAATTGATATTAATGCACGGTTTTTCATATTATAAATTTTCGATAATTAATGATTATTATCCCTCTTGACTTTTTGTAATTTTTAGGAGATTTCTCCTTCTTTTCTTTTTCTCCCCTTGTATTGGTTTGAGAAGCCTTTTTTTCCATATTAATACAAGTTGCTTATTAAAAAAAATGATTAATATATATATATGAACGTGTTTCTGTTACTATACATAGTCTAATGACAGAAAGTTTTATTTTAATGTTTTCTTTCGTTGATATACATTCTATGGATGCTTTGTTTTGATTACACACAAATATGAAACAAAAAATTAGTATATTAAATGAACGGTAGCATTCTAATCTAGTATTGAATGACAATATAGACTCTTCCTGCGCCAATGTATACGTCGTTTGACAACACTGTTCTTCTTGCGCCAATGTATATATTGTTTGGCAATGTAATTTTAAACCGAAACAGTACACATATGTATATATCCAGCATGTACATAATATATATAGTGACATATGGAATATATATTTTATTTGTATTATAATAATATTTGGAAGATATATATAACAAATCCTTATCAGTATGTGTTTGCCAAAAGTTTTTATCAGTGCTAAATTATATTATAATTTTAGTTCTCATATTGATCAATTGCATTGGTTTTGTGATAAATGCATGAAATAATATCGTAATAAATGGTGTATGAATTTACCATGAATATGTCTGGGTAAAATGGTTTATTCAGAAAAATAAATTCTTATAAGAATGTTTATGATATGAATAAATTGAAATTTATAAATTCTTGAGAAAAGAATGAAGCTTGTAATGTGGCGAAATAGGACTTGTTAAAAATGAATGCCCTACACTTCAAAAGAATAATAAAGTCAAAAGCAAGAAGAATAAAAGATTGGTAAATGAAGAATGAAATCAAAGTTGTTTATATGACAAAATAAATGACTAAAGTGTCATGGTGATAGTTCGTCAAAACTATCAAAAATATAAATATACTTAGTATATGATAATTGTACTAATGTACTAAAAGTGTTATGATTTGATGATAGATGGCAAATACTATCAAGCGTACATAAAGTAATCATATGCATGATTAGTTGAAAATTTGAATATTCATAATTTATTAAAGTTTGGAAAAATCTTGCATTTCTTTGACGAAAGGATTGACAAAGATATGATGTCTTTGGATATAATTGAATACAATGAAGACATCATTAGGAATGGGTCTAAAGCGCATATCTAATTAATCATCAATAGTGAAGACTCAACTCACACTTGATTAACATTAAGTCTTGAGTTCAATGGTGAAAGTACACTATTAGAGTGATTGAAGTACTTAATGATAGATACATCCCAAGGTGTAAAAGTACTTGGACCATAAGAATAACTGTGGTAGAATGAGGTTTTCCACTTAATAGACATATAGCATATGTTTGCTGGAATGCATAATTATGGGTGCATTATTTATATAGTCTACCTATATGAGAATGAAGTGGTGCCGCTTCATAGAGTTCAAGGGCTTGACTCTTAAATTCTCATGAAAAGGATATGAGACACAAGGCCTTATTAAATGTGTCATATTAAATAATTCGATCAATGGTACCGAGATTTCATGCGTGAGTTATGCATGCTTGTTCTAATGAATAATTGGTTCAAAGCTTGTATACCTATCTATTCGGGGATGAGTGAAAACTTAACTTACTAAGTATTGGTTCAAATCGTAAGATACCTTTATCTGAAATCATGAAATTTCCTGAATAATTTATTTAGATATATTTTGAAAATGGTGGGGGATTGTTGGAGAAATTTCCAAAATATTAAATTGATAAATAATAATTGTTAATTTACCAAAATAAATGGCCAAAAGCTGCAACTCTCTAGAATTGAACCAAAGACCTTATTGTGATAATGTGCGTGGTCAAAAGGTGCAACCACTAGATCAACACACCTTTTCATGAAAAAGTTTGTTGTGATTGATTACAATGGTTCGTGAATGGGCATTGTTTCTCCCCACCAATCGGTACAAGTTTTCTTATAAATAGATATACTTATCAGCCATAAAATAGACAATTCAAGTGCCAAAAATTATATCTAAGTCATTCTTTTATTTTTCTAGTGCACGAGAATAAATGAGAGAACTTTATTCTGTAAAATATAGTTGATCGATATGCTTAATGTGAATGTGCGATTCATGTTAAGGTTTCCAAAGTATCCTGAAGGGGATTCGCCGGTTAACCCTTTTGCATCCATTTTGCATAAATTGGTGGGGGCGAATCGAACCTAAAGCTTAGTGTAAACACACGATTTGGAATTATTTTGTGTAATTTTCATCGTACCGTCTTCGTCACCTTCTTCTGGTTGATATTTTGTAGCAGACCCCCAACACAAGATCTAACAATCTTTAGGTTCGATATTCAATTTTGATTCATACTTTATTTATGATTAATGTTAAAGTATACAACTTTAAAGAAGAATTTATCTTAAGAATCCCGGTACGTTTTATTGTTTCTCATTAAAAAAAAAAAATTAAAGTGTCTGAAAATCATGATATCAAAGATTTTAAATATGAATTTCTTTTAACAATTGATATTAAAGCACGGTTTTTCATATTATAAATTTTCGATAATTAATGATTATTATCCCTCTTGACTTTTTGTAATTTTTAGGAGATTTCTCCTTCTTTTCTTTTTCTCCCCTTGTATTGGTTTGAGAAGCCTTTTTCTCCATATTAATACAAGTTGCTTATTAAAAAAAATGATTAATATATATATATGAACGTGTTTCTGTTACTATACATAGTCTAATGACAGAAAGTTTTATTTTAATGTTTTCTTTCGTTGATATACATTCTATGGATGCTTTGTTTTGATTACACACAAATATGAAACAAAAAATTAGTATATTAAATGAACGGTAGCATTCTAATCTAGTATTGAATGACAATATAGACTCTTCCTGCGCCAATGTATACGTCGTTTGACAACACTGTTCTTCTTGCGCCAATGTATATATTGTTTGGCAATGTAATTTTAAACCGAAACAGTACACATATGTATATATCCAGCATGTACATAATATATATAGTGACATATGGAATATATATTTTATTTGTATTATAATAATATTTGGAAGATATATATAACAAATCCTTATCAGTATGTGTTTGCCAAAAGTTTTTATCAGTGCTAAATTATATTATAATTTTAGTTCTCATATTGATCAATTGCATTGGTTTTGTGATAAATGCATGAAATAATATCGTAATAAATGGTGTATGAATTTACCATGAATATGTCTGGGTAAAATGGTTTATTCAGAAAAATAAATTCTTATAAGAATGTTTATGATATGAATAAATTGAAATTTATAAATTCTTGAGAAAAGAATGAAGCTTGTAATGTGGCGAAATAGGACTTGTTAAAAATGAATGCCCTACACTTCAAAAGAATAATAAAGTCAAAAGCAAGAAGAATAAAAGATTGGTAAATGAAGAATGAAATCAAAGTTGTTTATATGACAAAATAAATGACTAAAGTGTCATGGTGATAGTTCGTCAAAACTATCAAAAATATAAATATACTTAGTATATGATAATTGTACTAATGTACTAAAAGTGTTATGATTTGATGATAGATGGCAAATACTATCAAGCGTACATAAAGTAATCATATGCATGATTAGTTGAAAATTTGAATATTCA
This sequence comes from Lathyrus tuberosus, assembly GCA_022829125.1. Taxonomy (NCBI): domain Eukaryota; kingdom Viridiplantae; phylum Streptophyta; class Magnoliopsida; order Fabales; family Fabaceae; genus Lathyrus; species Lathyrus tuberosus. Next base: position 2,147,546 of record JALAZF010000428.1, read on the forward strand.
TAATTTATTAAAGTTTGGAAAAATCTTGCATTTCTTTGACGAAAGGATTGACAAAGATATGATGTCTTTGGATATAATTGAATACAATGAAGACATCATTAGGAATGGGTCTAAAGCGCATATCTAATTAATCATCAATAGTGAAGACTCAACTCACACTTGATTAACATTAAGTCTTGAGTTCAATGGTGAAAGTACACTATTAGAGTGATTGAAGTACTTAATGATAGATACATCCCAAGGTGTAAAAGTACTTGGACCATAAGAATAACTGTGGTAGAATGAGGTTTTCCACTTAATAGACATATAGCATATGTTTGCTGGAATGCATAATTATGGGTGCATTATTTATATAGTCTACCTATATGAGAATGAAGTGGTGCCGCTTCATAGAGTTCAAGGGCTTGACTCTTAAATTCTCATGAAAAGGATATGAGACACAAGGCCTTATTAAATGTGTCATATTAAATAATTCGATCAATGGTACCGAGATTTCATGCGTGAGTTATGCATGCTTGTTCTAATGAATAATTGGTTCAAAGCTTGTATACCTATCTATTCGGGGATGAGTGAAAACTTAACTTACTAAGTATTGGTTCAAATCGTAAGATACCTTTATCTGAAATCATGAAATTTCCTGAATAATTTATTTAGATATATTTTGAAAATGGTGGGGGATTGTTGGAGAAATTTCCAAAATATTAAATTGATAAATAATAATTGTTAATTTACCAAAATAAATGGCCAAAAGCTGCAACTCTCTAGAATTGAACCAAAGACCTTATTGTGATAATGTGCGTGGTCAAAAGGTGCAACCACTAGATCAACACACCTTTTCATGAAAAAGTTTGTTGTGATTGATTACAATGGTTCGTGAATGGGCATTGTTTCTCCCCACCAATCGGTACAAGTTTTCTTATAAATAGATATACTTATCAGCCATAAAATAGACAATTCAAGTGCCAAAAATTATATCTAAGTCATTCTTTTATTTTTCTAGTGCACGAGAATAAATGAGAGAACTTTATTCTGTAAAATATTGTTGATCGATATGCTTAATGTGAATGTGCGATTCATGTTAAGGTTTCCAAAGTATCCTGAAGGGGATTCGCCGGTTAACCCTTTTGCATCCATTTTGCATAAATTGGTGGGGGCGAATCGAACCTAAAGCTTAGTGTAAACACACGATTTGGAATTATTTTGTGTAATTTTCATCGTACCGTCTTCGTCACCTTCTTCTGGTTGATATTTTGTAGCAGACCCCCAACACAAGATCTAACAATCTTTAGGTTCGATATTCAATTTTGATTCATACTTTATTTATGATTAATGTTAAAGTATACAACTTTAAAGAAGAATTTATCTTAAGAATCCCGGTACGTTTTATTGTTTCTCATTAAAAAAAAAAAATTAAAGTGTCTGAAAATCATGATATCAAAGATTTTAAATATGAATTTCTTTTAACAATTGATATTAAAGCACGGTTTTTCATATTATAAATTTTCGATAATTAATGATTATTATCCCTCTTGACTTTTTGTAATTTTTAGGAGATTTCTCCTTCTTTTCTTTTTCTCCCCTTGTATTGGTTTGAGAAGCCTTTTTCTCCATATTAATACAAGTTGCTTATTAAAAAAAATGATTAATATATATATATATGAACGTGTTTCTGTTACTATACATAGTCTAATGACAGAAAGTTTTATTTTAATGTTTTCTTTCGTTGATATACATTCTATGGATGCTTTGTTTTGATTACACACAAATATGAAACAAAAAATTAGTATATTAAATGAACGGTAGCATTCTAATCTAGTATTGAATGACAATATAGACTCTTCCTGCGCCAATGTATACGTCGTTTGACAACACTGTTCTTCTTGCGCCAATGTATATATTGTTTGGCAATGTAATTTTAAACCGAAACAGTACACATATGTATATATCCAGCATGTACATAATATATATAGTGACATATGGAATATATATTTTATTTGTATTATAATAATATTTGGAAGATATATATAACAAATCCTTATCAGTATGTGTTTGCCAAAAGTTTTTATCAGTGCTAAATTATATTATAATTTTAGTTCTCATATTGATCAATTGCATTGGTTTTGTGATAAATGCATGAAATAATATCGTAATAAATGGTGTATGAATTTACCATGAATATGTCTGGGTAAAATGGTTTATTCAGAAAAATAAATTCTTATAAGAATGTTTATGATATGAATAAATTGAAATTTATAAATTCTTGAGAAAAGAATGAAGCTTGTAATGTGGCGAAATAGGACTTGTTAAAAATGAATGCCCTACACTTCAAAAGAATAATAAAGTCAAAAGCAAGAAGAATAAAAGATTGGTAAATGAAGAATGAAATCAAAGTTGTTTATATGACAAAATAAATGACTAAAGTGTCATGGTGATAGTTCGTCAAAACTATCAAAAATATAAATATACTTAGTATATGATAATTGTACTAATGTACTAAAAGTGTTATGATTTGATGATAGATGGCAAATACTATCAAGCGTACATAAAGTAATCATATGCATGATTAGTTGAAAATTTGAATATTCATAATTTATTAAAGTTTGGAAAAATCTTGCATTTCTTTGACGAAAGGATTGACAAAGATATGATGTCTTTGGATATAATTGAATACAATGAAGACATCATTAGGAATGGGTCTAAAGCCCATATCTAATTAATCATCAATAGTGAAGACTCAACTCACACTTGATTAACATTCAGTCTTGAGTTCAATGGTGAAAGTACACTATTAGAGTGATTGAAGTACTTAATGATAGATACATCCCAAGGTGTAAAAGTACTTGGACCATAAGAATAAGTGTGGTAGAATGAGGTTTACCACTTAATAGACATATAGCATATGTTTGCTGGAATGCATAATTATGGGTGCATTATTTATATAGTCTACCTATATGAGAATGAAGTGGTGCCGCTTCATAGAGTTCAAGGGCTTGACTCTTAAATTCTCATGAAAAGGATATGAGACATAAGGCCTTATTAAATGTGTCATATTAAATAATTCGATCAATGGTACCGAGATTTCATGCGTGAGTTATGCACGCTTGTTCTAATGAATAATTGGTTCAAAGCTTGTCTACCTATCTATTCGGGGATGAGTGAAAACTTAACTTACTAAGTATTGGTTCAAATCGTAAGATACCTTTATCTGAAATCATGAAATTTCCTGAATAATTTATTTAGATATATTTTGAAAATGGTGGGGGATTGTTGGAGAAATTTCCAAAATATTAAATTGATAAATAATAATTGTTAATTTACCAAAATAAACGGCCAAAAGTTGCAACTCTCTAGAATTGAACCAAAGACCTTATTGTGATAATGTGCGTGGTCAAAAGGTGCAACCACTAGATCAACACACCTTTTCATGAAAAAGTTTGTTGTGATTGATTACAATGGTTCGTGAATGGGCATTGTTTCTCCCCACCAATCGCTACAAGTTTTCTTATAAATAGATATACTTATCAGCCATAAAATAGACAATTCAAGTGCCAAAAATTATATCTAAGTCATTCTTTTATTTTTCTAGTGCACGAAAATAAATGAGAGAACTTTATTCTGTAAAATATAGTTGATCGATATGCTTAATGTGAATGAGCGATTCATGTTAAGGTTTCTAAAGTATCCTGAAGGGGATTCGCCGGTTAACCCTTTTGCATCCATTTTGCATAAATTGGTGGGGGCGAATCGAACCTAAAGCTTAGTGTAAACACACGCTTTGGAATTATTTTGTGCAATTTTCATCGTACCGTCTTCGTCACCTTCTTCTGGTTGATATTTTGTAGCAGACCCCCAACACAAGATCTAACAATCTTTAGGTTCGATATTCAATTTTGATTCATACTTTATTTATGATTAATGTTAAAGTATACAACTTTAAAGAAGAATTTATCTTAAGAATCCCGGTACGTTTTATTGTTTCTCATTAAAAAAAAAAAATTAAAGTGTCTGAAAATCATGATATCAAAGATTTTAAATATGAATTTCTTTTAACAATTGATATTAAAGCACGGTTTTTCATATTATAAATTTTCGATAATTAATGATTATTATCCCTCTTGACTTTTTGTAATTTTTAGGAGATTTCTCCTTCTTTTCTTTTTCTCCCCTTGTATTGGTTTGAGAAGCCTTTTTCTCCATATTAATACAAGTTGCTTATTAAAAAAAATGATTAATATATATATATGAACGTGTTTCTGTTACTATACATAGTCTAATGACAGAAAGTTTTATTTTAATGTTTTCTTTCGTTGATATACATTCTATGGATGCTTTGTTTTGATTACACACAAATATGAAACAAAAAATTAGTATATTAAATGAACGGTAGCATTCTAATCTAGTATTGAATGACAATATAGACTCTTCCTGCGCCAATGTATACGTCGTTTGACAACACTGTTCTTCTTGCGCCAATGTATATATTGTTTGGCAATGTAATTTTAAACCGAAACAGTACACATATGTATATATCCAGCATGTACATAATATATATAGTGACATATGGAATATATATTTTATTTGTATTATAATAATATTTGGAAGATATATATAACAAATCCTTATCAGTATGTGTTTGCCAAAAGTTTTTATCAGTGCTAAATTATATTATAATTTTAGTTCTCATATTGATCAATTGCATTGGTTTTGTGATAAATGCATGAAATAATATCGTAATAAATGGTGTATGAATTTACCATGAATATGTCTGGGTAAAATGGTTTATTCAGAAAAATAAATTCTTATAAGAATGTTTATGATATGAATAAATTGAAATTTATAAATTCTTGAGAAAAGAATGAAGCTTGTAATGTGGCGAAATAGGACTTGTTAAAAATGAATGCCCTACACTTCAAAAGAATAATAAAGTCAAAAGCAAGAAGAATAAAAGATTGGTAAATGAAGAATGAAATCAAAGTTGTTTATATGACAAAATAAATGACTAAAGTGTCATGGTGATAGTTCGTCAAAACTATCAAAAATATAAATATACTTAGTATATGATAATTGTACTAATGTACTAAAAGTGTTATGATTTGATGATAGATGGCAAATACTATCAAGCGTACATAAAGTAATCATATGCATGATTAGTTGAAAATTTGAATATTCATAATTTATTAAAGTTTGGAAAAATCTTGCATTTCTTTGACGAAAGGATTGACAAAGATATGATGTCTTTGGATATAATTGAATACAATGAAAACATCATTAGGAATGGGTCTAAAGCCCATATCTAATTAATCATCAATAGTGAAGACTCACCTCACACTTGATTAACATTCAGTCTTGAGTTCAATGGTGAAAGTACACTATTAGAGTGATTGAAGTACTTAATGATAGATACATCCCAAGGTGTAAAAGTACTTGGACCATAAGAATAAGTGTGGTAGAATGAGGTTTTCCACTTAATAGACATATAGCATATGTTTGCTGGAATGCATAATTATGGGTGCATTATTTATATAGTCTACCTATATGAGAATGAAGTGGTGCCGCTTCATAGAGTTCAAGGGCTTGACTCTTAAATTCTCATGAAAAGGATATGAGACACAAGGCCTTATTAAATGTGTCATATTAAATAATTCGATCAATGGTACCGAGATTTCATGCGTGAGTTATGCACGCTTGTTCTAATGAATAATTGGTTCAAAGCTTGTCTACCTATCTATTCGGGGATGAGTGAAAACTTAACTTACTAAGTATTGGTTCAAATCGTAAGATACCTTTATCTGAAATCATGAAATTTCCTGAATAATTTATTCAGATATATTTTGAAAATGGTGGGGGATTGTTGGAGAAATTTCCAAAATATTAAATTGATAAATAATAATTGTTAATTTACCAAAATAAATGGCCAAAAGTTGCAACTCTCTAGAATTGAACCAAAGACCTTATTGTGATAATGTGCGTGGTCAAAAGGTGCAACCACTAGATCAACACACCTTTTCATGAAAAAGTTTGTTGTGATTGATTACAATGGTTCGTGAATGGGCATTGTTTCTCCCCACCAATCGGTACAAGTTTTCTTATAAATAGATATACTTATCAGCCATAAAATAGACAATTCAAGTGCCAAAAATTATATCTAAGTCATTCTTTTATTTTTCTAGTGCACGAGAATAAATGAGAGAACTTTATTCTGTAAAATATAGTTGATCGATATGCTTAATGTGAATGTGCGATTCATGTTAAGGTTTCTAAAGTATCCTGAAGGGGATTCGCCGGTTAACCCTTTTGCATCCATTTTGCATAAATTGGTGGGGGCGAATCGAACCTAAAGCTTAGTGTAAACACACGCTTTGAAATTATTTTGTGCAATTTTCATCGTACCGTCTTCGTCACCTTCTTCTGGTTGATATTTTGTAGCAGACCCCCAACACAAGATCTAACAATCTTTAGGTTCGATATTCAATTTTGATTCATACTTTATTTATGATTAATGTTAAAGTATACAACTTTAAAGAAGAATTTATCTTAAGAATCCCGGTACGTTTTATTGTTTCTCATTAAAAAAAAAAAATTAAAGTGTCTGAAAATCATGATATCAAAGATTTTAAATATGAATTTCTTTTAACAATTGATATTAAAGCACGGTTTTTCATATTATAAATTTTCGATAATTAATGATTATTATCCCTCTTGACTTTTTGTAATTTTTAGGAGATTTCTCCTTCTTTTCTTTTTCTCCCCTTGTATTGGTTTGAGAAGCCTTTTTCTCCATATTAATACAAGTTGCTTATTAAAAAAAATGATTAATATATATATATGAACGTGTTTCTGTTACTATACATAGTCTAATGACAGAAAGTTTTATTTTAATGTTTTCTTTCGTTGATATACATTCTATGGATGCTTTGTTTTGATTACACACAAATATGAAACAAAAAATTAGTATATTAAATGAACGGTAGCATTCTAATCTAGTATTGAATGACAATATAGACTCTTCCTGCGCCAATGTATACGTCGTTTGACAACACTGTTCTTCTTGCGCCAATGTATATATTGTTTGGCAATGTAATTTTAAACCGAAACAGTACACATATGTATATATCCAGCATGTACATAATATATATAGTGACATATGGAATATATATTTTATTTGTATTATAATAATATTTGGAAGATATATATAACAAATCCTTATCAGTATGTGTTTGCCAAAAGTTTTTATCAGTGCTAAATTATATTATAATTTTAGTTCTCATATTGATCAATTGCATTGGTTTTGTGATAAATGCATGAAATAATATCGTAATAAATGGTGTATGAATTTACCATGAATATGTCTGGGTAAAATGGTTTATTCAGAAAAATAAATTATTATAAGAATGTTTATGATATGAATAAATTGAAATTTATAAATTCTTGAGAAAAGAATGAAGCTTGTAATGTGGCGAAATAGGACTTGTTAAAAATGAATGCCCTACACTTCAAAAGAATAATAAAGTCAAAAGCAAGAAGAATAAAAGATTGGTAAATGAAGAATGAAATCAAAGTTGTTTATATGACAAAATAAATGACTAAAGTGTCATGGTGATAGTTCGTCAAAACTATCAAAAATATAAATATACTTAGTATATGATAATTGTACTAATGTACTAAAAGTGTTATGATTTGATGATAGATGGCAAATACTATCAAGCGTACATAAAGTAATCATATGCATGATTAGTTGAAAATTTGAATATTCATAATTTATTAAAGTTTGGAAAAATCTTGCACTTCTTTGACGAAAGGATTGACAAAGATATGATGTCTTTGGATATAATTGAATACAATGAAGACATCATTAGGAATGGGTCTAAAGCGCATATCTAATTAATCATCAATAGTGAAGACTCAACTCACACTTGATTAACATTAAGTCTTGAGTTCAATGGTGAAAGTACACTATTAGAGTGATTGAAGTACTTAATGATAGATACATCCCAAGGTGTAAAAGTACTTGGACCATAAGAATAAGTGTGGTAGAATGAGGTTTTCCACTTAATAGACATATAGCATATGTTTGCTGGAATGCATAATTATGGGTGCATTATTTATATAGTCTACCTATATGAGAATGAAGTGGTGCCGCTTCATAGAGTTCAAGGGCTTGACTCTTAAATTCTCATGAAAAGGATATGAGACACAAGGCCTTATTAAATGTGTCATATTAAATAATTCGATCAATGGTACCGAGATTTCATGCGTGAGTTATGCACGCTTGTTCTAATGAATAATTGGTTCAAAGCTTGTCTACCTATCTATTCGGGGATGAGTGAAAACATAACTTACTATGTATTGGTTCAAATCGTAAGATACCTTTATCTGAAATCATGAAATTTCCTGAATAATTTATTTAGATATATTTTGAAAATGGTGGGGGATTGTTGGAGAAATTTCCAAAATATTAAATTGATAAATAATAATTGTTAATTTACCAAAATAAATGGCCAAAAGCTGCAACTCTATAGAATTGAACCAAAGACCTTATTGTGATAATGTGCGTGGTCAAAAGGTGCAACCACTAGATCAACACACCTTTTCATGAAAAAGTTTGTTGTGATTGATTACAATGGTTCGTGAATGGGCATTGTTTCTCCCCACCAATCGGTACAAGTTTTCTTATAAATAGATATACTTATCAGCCATAAAATAGACAATTCAAGTGCCAAAAATTATATCTAAGTCATTCTTTTATTTTTCTAGTGCACGAGAATAAATGAGAGAACTTTATTCTGTAAAATATAGTTGATCGATATGCTTAATGTGAATGTGCGATTCATGTTAAGGTTTCTAAAGTATCCTGAAGGGGATTCGCCGGTTAACCCTTTTGCATCCATTTTGCATAAATTGGTGGGGGCGACTCGAACCTAAAGCTTAGTGTAAACACACGCTTTGGAATTATTTTGTGCAATTTTCATCGTACCGTCTTCGTCACCTTCTTCTGGTTGATATTTTGTAGCAGACCCCCAACACAAGATCTAACAATCTTTAGGTTCGATATTCAATTTTGATTCATACTTTATTTATGATTAATGTTAAAGTATACAACTTTAAAGAAGAATTTATCTTAAGAATCCCGGTACGTTTTATTGTTTCTCATTAAAAAAAAAAATTAAAGTGTCTGAAAATCATGATATCAAAGATTTTAAATATGAATTTCTTTTAACAATTGATATTAAAGCACGGTTTTTCATATTATAAATTTTCGATAATTAATGATTATTATCCCTCTTGACTTTTTGTAATTTTTAGGAGATTTCTCCTTCTTTTCTTTTTCTCCCCTTGTATTGGTTTGAGAAGCCTTTTTCTCCATATTAATACAAGTTGCTTATTAAAAAAAATGATTAATATATATATATGAACGTGTTTCTGTTACTATACATAGTCTAATGACAGAAAGTTTTATTTTAATGTTTTCTTTCGTTGATATACATTCTATGGATGCTTTGTTTTGATTACACACAAATATGAAACAAAAAATTAGTATATTAAATGAACGGTAGCATTCTAATCTAGTATTGAATGACAATGTAGACTCTTCCTGCGCCAATGTATACGTCGTTTGACAACACTGTTCTTCTTGCGCCAATGTATATATTGTTTGGCAATGTAATTTTAAACCGAAACAGTACACATATGTATATATCCAGCATGTACATAATATATATAGTGACATATGGAATATATATTTTATTTGTATTATAATAATATTTGGAAGATATATATAACAAATCCTTATCAGTATGTGTTTGCCAAAAGTTTTTATCAGTGCTAAATTATATTATAATTTTAGTTCTCATATTGATCAATTGCATTGGTTTTGTGATAAATGCATGAAATAATATCGTAATAAATGGTGTATGAATTTACCATGAATATGTCTGGGTAAAATGGTTTATTCAGAAAAATAAATTCTTATAAGAATGTTTATGATATGAATAAATTGAAATTTATAAATTCTTGAGAAAAGAATGAAGCTTGTAATGTGGCGAAATAGGACTTGTTAAAAATGAATGCCCTACACTTCAAAAGAATAATAAAGTCAAAAGCAAGAAGAATAAAAGATTGGTAAATGAAGAATGAAATCAAAGTTGTTTATATGACAAAATAAATGACTAAAGTGTCATGGTGATAGTTCGTCAAAACTATCAAAAATATAAATATACTTAGTATATGATAATTGTACTAATGTACTAAAAGTGTTATGATTTGATGATAGATGGCAAATACTATCAAGCGTACATAAAGTAATCATATGCATGATTAGTTGAAAATTTGAATATTCATAATTTATTAAAGTTTGGAAAAATCTTGCATTTCTTTGACGAAAGGATTGACAAAGATATGATGTCTTTGGATATAATTGAATACAATGAAGACATCATTAGGAATGGGTCTAAAGCGCATATCTAATTAATCATCAATAGTGAAGACTCAACTCACACTTGATTAACATTAAGTCTTGAGTTCAATGGTGAAAGTACACTATTAGAGTGATTGAAGTACTTAATGATAGATACATCCCAAGGTGTAAAAGTACTTGGACCATAAGAATAAGTGTGGTAGAATGAGGTTTTCCACTTAATAGACATATAGCATATGTTTGCTGGAATGCATAATTATGGGTGCATTATTTATATAGTCTACCTATATGAGAATGAAGTGGTGCCGCTTCATAGAGTTCAAGGGCTTGACTCTTAAATTCTCATGAAAAGGATATGAGACACAAGGCCTTATTAAATGTGTCATATTAAATAATTCGATCAATGGTACCGAGATTTCATGCGTGAGTTATGCACGCTTGTTCTAATGAATAATTGGTTCAAAGCTTGTCTACCTATCTATTCGGGGATGAGTGAAAACTTAACTTACTAAGTATTGGTTCAAATCGTAAGATACCTTTATCTGAAATCATGAAATTTCCTGAATAATTTATTTAGATATATTTTGAAAATGGTGGGGGATTGTTGGAGAAATTTCCAAAATATTAAATTGATAAATAATAATTGTTAATTTACCAAAATAAATGGCCAAAAGTTGCAACTCTCTAGAATTGAACCAAAGACCTTATTGTGATAATGTGCGTGGTCAAAAGGTGCAACCACTAGATCAACACACCTTTTCATGAAAAAGTTTGTTGTGATTGATTACAATGGTTCGTGAATGGGCATTGTTTCTCCCCACCAATCGGTACAAGTTTTCTTATAAATAGATATACTTATCAGCCATAAAATAGACAATTCAAGTGCCAAAAATTATATCTAAGTCATTCTTTTATTTTTCTAGTGCACGAGAATAAATGAGAGAACTTTATTCTGTAAAATATAGTTGATCGATATGCTTAATGTGAATGTGCGATTCATGTTAAGGTTTCTAAAGTATCCTGAAGGGGATTCGCCGGTTAACCCTTTTGCATCCATTTTGCATAAATTGGTGGGGGCGAATCGAACCTAAAGCTTAGTGTAAACACACGCTTTGGAATTATTTTGTGCAATTTTCATCGTACCGTCTTCGTCACCTTCTTCTGGTTGATATTTTGTAGCAGACCCCCAACACAAGATCTAACAATCTTTAGGTTCGATATTCAATTTTGATTCATACTTTATTTATGATTAATGTTAAAGTATACAACTTTAAAGAAGAATTTATCTTAAGAATCCCGGTACGTTTTATTGTTTCTCATTAAAAAAAAAAAATTAAAGTGTCTGAAAATCATGATATCAAAGATTTTAAATATGAATTTCTTTTAACAATTGATATTAAAGCACGGTTTTTCATATTATAAATTTTCGATAATTAATGATTATTATCCCTCTTGACTTTTTGTAATTTTTAGGAGATTTCTCCTTCTTTTCTTTTTCTCCCCTTGTATTGGTTTGAGAAGCCTTTTTCTCCATATTAATACAAGTTGCTTATTAAAAAAAATGATTAATATATATATATGAACGTGTTTCTGTTACTATACATAGTCTAATGACAGAAAGTTTTATTTTAATGTTTTCTTTCGTTGATATACATTCTATGGATGCTTTGTTTTGATTACACACAAATATGAAACAAAAAATTAGTATATTAAATGAACGGTAGCATTCTAATCTAGTATTGAATGACAATATAGACTCTTCCTGCGCCAATGTATACGTCGTTTGACAACACTGTTCTTCTTGCGCCAATGTATATATTGTTTGGCAATGTAATTTTAAACCGAAACAGTACACATATGTATATATCCAGCATGTACATAATATATATAGTGACATATGGAATATATATTTTATTTGTATTATAATAATATTTGGAAGATATATATAACAAATCCTTATCAGTATGTGTTTGCCAAAAGTTTTTATCAGTGCTAAATTATATTATAATTTTAGTTCTCATATTGATCAATTGCATTGGTTTTGTGATAAATGCATGAAATAATATCGTAATAAATGGTGTATGAATTTACCATGAATATGTCTGGGTAAAATGGTTTATTCAGAAAAATAAATTCTTATAAGAATGTTTATGATATGAATAAATTGAAATTTATAAATTCTTGAGAAAAGAATGAAGCTTGTAATGTGGCGAAATAGGACTTGTTAAAAATGAATGCCCTACACTTCAAAAGAATAATAAAGTCAAAAGCAAGAAGAATAAAAGATTGGTAAATGAAGAATGAAATCAAAGTTGTTTATATGACAAAATAAATGACTAAAGTGTCATGGTGATAGTTCGTCAAAACTATCAAAAATATAAATATACTTAGTATATGATAATTGTACTAATGTACTAAAAGTGTTATGATTTGATGATAGATGGCAAATACTATCAAGCGTACATAAAGTAATCATATGCATGATTAGTTGAAAATTTGAATATTCATAATTTATTAAAGTTTGGAAAAATCTTGCACTTCTTTGACGAAAGGATTGACAAAGATATGATGTCTTTGGATATAATTGAATACAATGAAGACATCATTAGGAATGGGTCTAAAGCGCATATCTAATTAATCATCAATAGTGAAGACTCAACTCACACTTGATTAACATTAAGTCTTGAGTTCAATGGTGAAAGTACACTATTAGAGTGATTGAAGTACTTAATGATAGATACATCCCAAGGTGTAAAAGTACTTGGACCATAAGAATAAGTGTGGTAGAATGAGGTTTTCCACTTAATAGACATATAGCATATGTTTGCTGGAATGCATAATTATGGGTGCATTATTTATATAGTCTACCTATATGAGAATGAAGTGGTGCCGCTTCATAGAGTTCAAGGGCTTGACTCTTAAATTCTCATGAAAAGGATATGAGACACAAGGCCTTATTAAATGTGTCATATTAAATAATTCGATCAATGGTACCGAGATTTCATGCGTGAGTTATGCATGCTTGTTCTAATGAATAATTGGTTCAAAGCTTGTCTACCTATCTATTCGGGGATGAGTGAAAACTTAACTTACTAAGTATTGGTTCAAATCGTAAGATACCTTTATCTGAAATCATGAAATTTCCTGAATAATTTATTTAGATATATTTTGAAAATGGTGGGGGATTGTTGGAGAAATTTCCAAAATATTAAATTGATAAATAATAATTGTTAATTTACCAAAATAAATGGCAAAAAGCTGCAACTCTCTAGAATTGAACCAAAGACCTTATTGTGATAATGTGCGTGGTCAAAAGGTGCAACCACTAGATCAACACACCTTTTCATGAAAAAGTTTGTTGTGATTGATTACAATGGTTCGTGAATGGGCATTGTTTCTCCCCACCAATCGGTACAAGTTTTCTTATAAATAGATATACTTATCAGCCATAAAATAGACAATTCAAGTGCCAAAAATTATATCTAAGTCATTCTTTTATTTTTCTAGTGCACGAGAATAAATGAGAGAACTTTATTCTGTAAAATATTGTTGATCGATATGCTTAATGTGAATGTGCGATTCATGTTAAGGTTTCCAAAGTATCCTGAAGGGGATTCGCCGGTTAACCCTTTTGCATCCATTTTGCATAAATTGGTGGGGGCGAATCGAACCTAAAGCTTAGTGTAAACACACGCTTTGGAATTATTTTGTGTAATTTTCATCGTACCGTCTTCGTCACCTTCTTCTGGTTGATATTTTGTAGCAGACCCCCAACACAAGATCTAACAATCTTTAGGTTCGATATTCAATTTTGATTCATACTTTATTTATGATTAATGTTAAAGTATACAACTTTAAAGAAGAATTTATCTTAAGAATCCCGGTACGTTTTATTGTTTCTCATTAAAAAAAAAAAATTAAAGTGTCTGAAAATCATGATATCAAAGATTTTAAATATGAATTTCTTTTAACAATTGATATTAAAGCACGGTTTTTCATATTATAAATTTTCGATAATTAATGATTATTATCCCTCTTGACTTTTTGTAATTTTTAGGAGATTTCTCCTTCTTTTCTTTTTCTCCCCTTGTATTGGTTTGAGAAGCCTTTTTCTCCATATTAATACAAGTTGCTTATTAAAAAAAATGATTAATATATATATATGAACGTGTTTCTGTTACTATACATAGTCTAATGACATAAAGTTTTATTTTAATGTTTTCTTTCGTTGATATACATTCTATGGATGCTTTGTTTTGATTACACACAAATATGAAACAAAAAATTAGTATATTAAATGAACGGTAGCATTCTAATCTAGTATTGAATGACAATGTAGACTCTTCCTGCGCCAATGTATACGTCGTTTGACAACACTGTTCTTCTTGCGCCAATGTATATATTGTTTGGCAATGTAATTTTAAACCGAAACAGTACACATATGTATATATCCAGCATGTACATAATATATATAGTGACATATGGAATATATATTTTATTTGTATTATAATAATATTTGGAAGATATATATAACAAATCCTTATCAGTATGTGTTTGCCAAAAGTTTTTATCAGTGCTAAATTATATTATAATTTTAGTTCTCATATTGATCAATTGCATTGGTTTTGTGATAAATGCATGAAATAATATCGTAATAAATGGTGTATGAATTTACCATGAATATGTCTGGGTAAAATGGTTTATTCAGAAAAATAAATTCTTATAAGAATGTTTATGATATGAATAAATTGAAATTTATAAATTCTTGAGAAAAGAATGAAGCTTGTAATGTGGCGAAATAGGACTTGTTAAAAATGAATGTCCTACACTTCAAAAGAATAATAAAGTCAAAAGCAAGAAGAATAAAAGATTGGTAAATGAAGAATGAAATCAAAGTTGTTTATATGACAAAATAAATGACTAAAGTGTCATGGTGATAGTTCGTCAAAACTATCAAAAATATAAATATACTTAGTATATGATAATTGTACTAATGTACTAAAAGTGTTATGATTTGATGATAGATGGCAAATACTATCAAGCGTACATAAAGTAATCATATGCATGATTAGTTGAAAATTTGAATATTCATAATTTATTAAAGTTTGGAAAAATCTTGCATTTCTTTGACGAAAGGATTGACAAAGATATGATGTCTTTGGATATAATTGAATACAATGAAGACATCATTAGGAATGGGTCTAAAGCGCATATCTAATTAATCATCAATAGTGAAGACTCAACTCACACTTGATTAACATTAAGTCTTGAGTTCAATGGTGAAAGTACACTATTAGAGTGATTGAAGTACTTAATGATAGATACATCCCAAGGTGTAAAAGTACTTGGACCATAAGAATAAGTGTGGTAGAATGAGGTTTTCCACTTAATAGACATATAGCATATGTTTGCTGGAATGCATAATTATGGGTGCATTATTTATATAGTCTACCTATATGAGAATGAAGTGGTGCCGCTTCATAGAGTTCAAGGGCTTGACTCTTAAATTCTCATGAAAAGGATATGAGACACAAGGCCTTATTAAATGTGTCATATTAAATAATTCGATCAATGGTACCGAGATTTCATGCGTGAGTTATGCACGCTTGTTCTAATGAATAATTGGTTCAAAGCTTGTCTACCTATCTATTCGGGGATGAGTGAAAACTTAACTTACTAAGTATTGGTTCAAATCGTAAGATACCTTTATCTGAAATCATGAAATTTCCTGAATAATTTATTTAGATATATTTTGAAAATGGTGGGGGATTGTTGGAGAAATTTCCAAAATATTAAATTGATAAATAATAATTGTTAATTTACCAAAATAAATGGCCAAAAGTTGCAACTCTCTAGAATTGAACCAAAGACCTTATTGTGATAATGTGCGTGGTCAAAAGGTGCAACCACTAGATCAACACACCTTTTCATGAAAAAGTTTGTTGTGATTGATTACAATGGTTCGTGAATGGGCATTGTTTCTCCCCACCAATCGGTACAAGTTTTCTTATAAATAGATATACTTATCAGCCATAAAATAGACAATTCAAGTGCCAAAAATTATATCTAAGTCATTCTTTTATTTTTCTAGTGCACGAGAATAAATGAGAGAACTTTATTCTGTAAAATATAGTTGATCGATATGCTTAATGTGAATGTGCTATTCATGTTAAGGTTTCTAAAGTATCCTGAAGGGGATTCGCCGGTTAACCCTTTTGCATCCATTTTGCATAAATTGGTGGGGGCGAATCGAACCTAAAGCTTAGTGTAAACACACGCTTTGGAATTATTTTGTGCAATTTTCATCGTACCGTCTTCGTCACCTTCTTCTGGTTGATATTTTGTAGCAGACCCCCAACACAAGATCTAACAATCTTTAGGTTCGATATTCAATTTTGATTCATACTTTATTTATGATTAATGTTAAAGTATACAACTTTAAAGAAGAATTTATCTTAAGAATCCCGGTACGTTTTATTGTTTCTCATTAAAAAAAAAAAATTAAAGTGTCTGAAAATCATGATATCAAAGATTTTAAATATGAATTTCTTTTAACAATTGATATTAAAGCACGGTTTTTCATATTATAAATTTTCGATAATTAATGATTATTATCCCTCTTGACTTTTTGTAATTTTTAGGAGATTTCTCCTTCTTTTCTTTTTCTCCCCTTGTATTGGTTTGAGAAGCCTTTTTCTCCATATTAATACAAGTTGCTTATTAAAAAAAATGATTAATATATATATATGAACGTGTTTCTGTTACTATACATAGTCTAATGACAGAAAGTTTTATTTTAATGTTTTCTTTCGTTGATATACATTCTATGGATGCTTTGATTTGATTACACACAAATATGAAACAAAAAATTAGTATATTAAATGAACGGTAGCATTCTAATCTAGTATTGAATGACAATATAGACTCTTCCTGCGCCAATGTATACGTCGTTTGACAACACTGTTCTTCTTGCGCCAATGTATATATTGTTTGGCAATGTAATTTTAAACCGAAACAGTACACATATGTATATATCCAGCATGTACATAATATATATAGTGACATATGGAATATATATTTTATTTGTATTATAATAATATTTGGAAGATATATATAACAAATCCTTATCAGTATGTGTTTGCCAAAAGTTTTTATCAGTGCTAAATTATATTATAATTTTAGTTCTCATATTGATCAATTGCATTGGTTTTGTGATAAATGCATGAAATAATATCGTAATAAATGGTGTATGAATTTACCATGAATATGTCTGGGTAAAATGGTTTATTCAGAAAAATAAATTCTTATAAGAATGTTTATGATATGAATAAATTGAAATTTATAAATTCTTGAGAAAAGAATGAAGCTTGTAATGTGGCGAAATAGGACTTGTTAAAAATGAATGCCCTACACTTCAAAAGAATAATAAAGTCAAAAGCAAGAAGAATAAAAGATTGGTAAATGAAGAATGAAATCAAAGTTGTTTATATGACAAAATAAATGACTAAAGTGTCATGGTGATAGTTCGTCAAAACTATCAAAAATATAAATATACTTAGTATATGATAATTGTACTAATGTACTAAAAGTGTTATGATTTGATGATAGATGGCAAATACTATCAAGCGTACATAAAGTAATCATATGCATGATTAGTTGAAAATTTGAATATTCATAATTTATTAAAGTTTGGAAAAATCTTGCACTTCTTTGACGAAAGGATTGACAAAGATATGATGTCTTTGGATATAATTGAATACAATGAAGACATCATTAGGAATGGGTCTAAAGCGCATATCTAATTAATCATCAATAGTGAAGACTCAACTCACACTTGATTAACATTAAGTCTTGAGTTCAATGGTGAAAGTACACTATTAGAGTGATTGAAGTACTTAATGATAGATACATCCCAAGGTGTAAAAGTACTTGGACCATAAGAATAAGTGTGGTAGAATGAGGTTTTCCACTTAATAGACATATAGCATATGTTTGCTGGAATGCATAATTATGGGTGCATTATTTATATAGTCTACCTATATGAGAATGAAGTGGTGCCGCTTCATAGAGTTCAAGGGCTTGACTCTTAAATTCTCATGAAAAGGATATGAGACACAAGGCCTTATTAAATGTGTCATATTAAATAATTCGATCAATGGTACCGAGATTTCATGCGTGAGTTATGCATGCTTGTTCTAATGAATAATTGGTTCAAAGCTTGTCTACCTATCTATTCGGGGATGAGTGAAAACTTAACTTACTAAGTATTGGTTCAAATCGTAAGATACCTTTATCTGAAATCATGAAATTTCCTGAATAATTTATTTAGATATATTTTGAAAATGGTGGGGGATTGTTGGAGAAATTTCCAAAATATTAAATTGATAAATAATAATTGTTAATTTACCAAAATAAATGGCCAAAAGCTGCAACTCTCTAGAATTGAACCAAAGACCTTATTGTGATAATGTGCGTGGTCAAAAGGTGCAACCACTAGATCAACACACCTTTTCATGAAAAAGTTTGTTGTGATTGATTACAATGGTTCGTGAATGGGCATTGTTTCTCCCCACCAATCGGTACAAGTTTTCTTATAAATAGATATACTTATCAGCCATAAAATAGACAATTCAAGTGCCAAAAATTATATCTAAGTCATTCTTTTATTTTTCTAGTGCACGAGAATAAATGAGAGAACTTTATTCTGTAAAATATTGTTGATCGATATGCTTAATGTGAATGTGCGATTCATGTTAAGGTTTCCAAAGTATCCTGAAGGGGATTCGCCGGTTAACCCTTTTGCATCCATTTTGCATAAATTGGTGGGGGCGAATCGAACCTAAAGCTTAGTGTAAACACACGCTTTGGAATTATTTTGTGTAATTTTCATCGTACCGTCTTCGTCACCTTCTTCTGGTTGATATTTTGTAGCAGACCCCCAACACAAGATCTAACAATCTTTAGGTTCGATATTCAATTTTGATTCATACTTTATTTATGATTAATGTTAAAGTATACAACTTTAAAGAAGAATTTATCTTAAGAATCCCGGTACGTTTTATTGTTTCTCATTAAAAAAAAAAAATTAAAGTGTCTGAAAATCATGATATCAAAGATTTTAAATATGAATTTCTTTTAACAATTGATATTAAAGCACGGTTTTTCATATTATAAATTTTCGAAAATTAATGATTATTATCCCTCTTGACTTTTTGTAATTTTTAGGAGATTTCTCCTTCTTTTCTTTTTCTCCCCTTGTATTGGTTTGAGAAGCCTTTTTCTCCATATTAATACAAGTTGCTTATTAAAAAAAATGATTAATATATATATATGAACGTGTTTCTGTTACTATACATAGTCTAATGACAGAAAGTTTTATTTTAATGTTTTCTTTCGTTGATATACATTCTATGGATGCTTTGTTTTGATTACACACAAATATGAAACAAAAAATTAGTATATTAAATGAACGGTAGCATTCTAATCTAGTATTGAATGACAATGTAGACTCTTCCTGCGCCAATGTATACGTCGTTTGACAACACTGTTCTTCTTGCGCCAATGTATATATTGTTTGGCAATGTAATTTTAAACTGAAACAGTACACATATGTATATATCCAGCATGTACATAATATATATAGTGACATATGGAATATATATTTTATTTGTATTATAATAATATTTGGAAGATATATATAACAAATCCTTATCAGTATGTGTTTGCCAAAAGTTTTTATCAGTGCTAAATTATATTATAATTTTAGTTCTCATATTGATCAATTGCATTGGTTTTGTGATAAATGCATGAAATAATATCGTAATAAATGGTGTATGAATTTACCATGAATATGTCTGGGTAAAATGGTTTATTCAGAAAAATAAATTCTTATAAGAATGTTTATGATATGAATAAATTGAAATTTATAAATTCTTGAGAAAAGAATGAAGCTTGTAATGTGGCGAAATAGGACTTGTTAAAAATGAATGCCCTACACTTCAAAAGAATAATAAAGTCAAAAGCAAGAAGAATAAAAGATTGGTAAATGAAGAATGAAATCAAAGTTGTTTATATGACAAAATAAATGACTAAAGTGTCATGGTGATAGTTCGTCAAAACTATCAAAAATATAAATATACTTAGTATATGATAATTGTACTAATGTACTAAAAGTGTTATGATTTGATGATAGATGGCAAATACTATCAAGCGTACATAAAGTAATCATATGCATGATTAGTTGAAAATTTGAATATTCATAATTTATTAAAGTTTGGAAAAATCTTGCATTTCTTTGACGAAAGGATTGACAAAGATATGATGTCTTTGGATATAATTGAATACAATGAAGACATCATTAGGAATGGGTCTAAAGCGCATATCTAATTAATCATCAATAGTGAAGACTCAACTCACACTTGATTAACATTAAGTCTTGAGTTCAATGGTGAAAGTACACTATTAGAGTGATTGAAGTACTTAATGATAGATACATCCCAAGGTGTAAAAGTACTTGGACCATAAGAATAAGTGTGGTAGAATGAGGTTTTCCACTTAATAGACATATAGCATATGTTTGCTGGAATGCATAATTATGGGTGCATTATTTATATAGTCTACCTATATGAGAATGAAGTGGTGCCGCTTCATAGAGTTCAAGGGCTTGACTCTTAAATTCTCATGAAAAGGATATGAGACACAAGGCCTTATTAAATGTGTCATATTAAATAATTCGATCAATGGTACCGAGATTTCATGCGTGAGTTATGCATGCTTGTTCTAATGAATAATTGGTTCAAAGCTTGTCTACCTATCTATTCGGGGATGAGTGAAAACTTAACTTACTAAGTATTGGTTCAAATCGTAAGATACCTTTATCAGAAATCATGAAATTTCCTGAATAATTTATTTAGATATATTTTGAAAATGGTGGGGGATTGTTGGAGAAATTTCCAAAATATTAAATTGATAAATAATAATTGTTAATTTACCAAAATAAATGGCCAAAAGCTGCAACTCTCTAGAATTGAACCAAAGACCTTATTGTGATAATGTGCGTGGTCAAAAGGTGCAACCACTAGATCAACACACCTTTTCATGAAAAAGTTTGTTGTGATTGATTACAATGGTTCGTGAATGGGCATTGTTTCTCCCCACCAATCGGTACAAGTTTTCTTATAAATAGATATACTTATCAGCCATAAAATAGACAATTCAAGTGCCAAAAATTATATCTAAGTCATTCTTTTATTTTTCTAGTGCACGAGAATAAATGAGAGAACTTTATTCTGTAAAATATTGTTGATCGATATGCTTAATGTGAATGTGCGATTCATGTTAAGGTTTCCAAAGTATCCTGAAGGGGATTCGCCGGTTAACCCTTTTGCATCCATTTTGCATAAATTGGTGGGGGCGAATCGAACCTAAAGCTTAGTGTAAACACACGCTTTGGAATTATTTTGTGTAATTTTCATCGTACCGTCTTCGTCACCTTCTTCTGGTTGATATTTTGTAGCAGACCCCCAACACAAGATCTAACAATCTTTAGGTTCGATATTCAATTTTGATTCATACTTTATTTATGATTAATGTTAAAGTATACAACTTTAAAGAAGAATTTATCTTAAGAATCCCGGTACGTTTTATTGTTTCTCATTAAAAAAAAAAAATTAAAGTGTCTGAAAATCATGATATCAAAGATTTTAAATATGAATTTCTTTTAACAATTGATATTAAAGCACGGTTTTTCATATTATAAATTTTCGATAATTAATGATTATTATCCCTCTTGACTTTTTGTAATTTTTAGGAGATTTCTCCTTCTTTTCTTTTTCTCCCCTTGTATTGGTTTGAGAAGCCTTTTTCTCCATATTAATACAAGTTGCTTATTAAAAAAAATGATTAATATATATATATGAACGTGTTTCTGTTACTATACATAGTCTAATGACAGAAAGTTTTATTTTAATGTTTTCTTTCGTTGATATACATTCTATGGATGCTTTGTTTTGATTACACACAAATATGAAACAAAAAATTAGTATATTAAATGAACGGTAGCATTCTAATCTAGTATTGAATGACAATGTAGACTCTTCCTGCGCCAATGTATACGTCGTTTGACAACACTGTTCTTCTTGCGCCAATGTATATATTGTTTGGCAATGTAATTTTAAACCGAAACAGTACACATATGTATATATCCAGCATGTACATAATATATATAGTGACATATGGAATATATATTTTATTTGTATTATAATAATATTTGGAAGATATATATAACAAATCCTTATCAGTATGTGTTTGCCAAAAGTTTTTATCAGTGCTAAATTATATTATAATTTTAGTTCTCATATTGATCAATTGCATTGGTTTTGTGATAAATGCATGAAATAATATCGTAATAAATGGTGTATGAATTTACCATGAATATGTCTGGGTAAAATGGTTTATTCAGAAAAATAAATTCTTATAAGAATGTTTATGATATGAATAAATTGAAATTTATAAATTCTTGAGAAAAGAATGAAGCTTGTAATGTGGCGAAATAGGACTTGTTAAAAATGAATGCCCTACACTTCAAAAGAATAATAAAGTCAAAAGCAAGAAGAATAAAAGATTGGTAAATGAAGAATGAAATCAAAGTTGTTTATATGACAAAATAAATGACTAAAGTGTCATGGTGATAGTTCGTCAAAACTATCAAAAATATAAATATACTTAGTATATGATAATTGTACTAATGTACTAAAAGTGTTATGATTTGATGATAGATGGCAAATACTATCAAGCGTACATAAAGTAATCATATGCATGATTAGTTGAAAATTTGAATATTCATAATTTATTAAAGTTTGGAAAAATCTTGCATTTCTTTGACGAAAGGATTGACAAAGATATGATGTCTTTGGATATAATTGAATACAATGAAGACATCATTAGGAATGGGTCTAAAGCGCATATCTAATTAATCATCAATAGTGAAGACTCAACTCACACTTGATTAACATTAAGTCTTGAGTTCAATGGTGAAAGTACACTATTAGAGTGATTGAAGTACTTAATGATAGATACATCCCAAGGTGTAAAAGTACTTGGACCATAAGAATAAGTGTGGTAGAATGAGGTTTTCCACTTAATAGACATATAGCATATGTTTGCTGGAATGCATAATTATGGGTGCATTATTTATATAGTCTACCTATATGAGAATGAAGTGGTGCCGCTTCATAGAGTTCAAGGGCTTGACTCTTAAATTCTCATGAAAAGGATATGAGACACAAGGCCTTATTAAATGTGTCATATTAAATAATTCGATCAATGGTACCGAGATTTCATGCGTGAGTTATGCATGCTTGTTCTAATGAATAATTGGTTCAAAGCTTGTCTACCTATCTATTCGGGGATGAGTGAAAACTTAACTTACTAAGTATTGGTTCAAATCGTAAGATACCTTTATCAGAAATCATGAAATTTCCTGAATAATTTATTTAGATATATTTTGAAAATGGTGGGGGATTGTTGGAGAAATTTCCAAAATATTAAATTGATAAATAATAATTGTTAATTTACCAAAATAAATGGCCAAAAGCTGCAACTCTCTAGAATTGAACCAAAGACCTTATTGTGATAATGTGCGTGGTCAAAAGGTGCAACCACTAGATCAACACACCTTTTCATGAAAAAGTTTGTTGTGATTGATTACAATGGTTCGTGAATGGGCATTGTTTCTCCCCACCAATCGGTACAAGTTTTCTTATAAATAGATATACTTATCAGCCATAAAATAGACAATTCAAGTGCCAAAAATTATATCTAAGTCATTCTTTTATTTTTCTAGTGCACGAGAATAAATGAGAGAACTTTATTCTGTAAAATATTGTTGATCGATATGCTTAATGTGAATGTGCGATTCATGTTAAGGTTTCCAAAGTATCCTGAAGGGGATTCGCCGGTTAACCCTTTTGCATCCATTTTGCATAAATTGGTGGGGGCGAATCGAACCTAAAGCTTAGTGTAAACACACGCTTTGGAATTATTTTGTGTAATTTTCATCGTACCGTCTTCGTCACCTTCTTCTGGTTGATATTTTGTAGCAGACCCCCAACACAAGATCTAACAATCTTTAGGTTCGATATTCAATTTTGATTCATACTTTATTTATGATTAATGTTAAAGTATACAACTTTAAAGAAGAATTTATCTTAAGAATCCCGGTACGTTTTATTGTTTCTCATTAAAAAAAAAAAATTAAAGTGTCTGAAAATCATGATATCAAAGATTTTAAATATGAATTTCTTTTAACAATTGATATTAAAGCACGGTTTTTCATATTATAAATTTTCGATAATTAATGATTATTATCCCTCTTGACTTTTTGTAATTTTTAGGAGATTTCTCCTTCTTTTCTTTTTCTCCCCTTGTATTGGTTTGAGAAGCCTTTTTCTCTATATTAATACAAGTTGCTTATTAAAAAAAATGATTAATATATATATATGAACGTGTTTCTGTTACTATACATAGTCTAATGACAGAAAGTTTTATTTTAATGTTTTCTTTCGTTGATATACATTCTATGGATGCTTTGTTTTGATTACACACAAATATGAAACAAAAAATTAGTATATTAAATGAACGGTAGCATTCTAATCTAGTATTGAATGACAATGTAGACTCTTCCTGCGCCAATGTATACGTCGTTTGACAACACTGTTCTTCTTGCGCCAATGTATATATTGTTTGGCAATGTAATTTTAAACCGAAACAGTACACATATGTATATATCCAGCATGTACATAATATATATAGTGACATATGGAATATATATTTTATTTGTATTATAATAATATTTGGAAGATATATATAACAAATCCTTATCAGTATGTGTTTGCCAAAAGTTTTTATCAGTGCTAAATTATATTATAATTTTAGTTCTCATATTGATCAATTGCATTGGTTTTGTGATAAATGCATGAAATAATATCGTAATAAATGGTGTATGAATTTACCATGAATATGTCTGGGTAAAATGGTTTATTCAGAAAAATAAATTCTTATAAGAATGTTTATGATATGAATAAATTGAAATTTATAAATTCTTGAGAAAAGAATGAAGCTTGTAATGTGGCGAAATAGGACTTGTTAAAAATGAATGCCCTACACTTCAAAAGAATAATAAAGTCAAAAGCAAGAAGAATAAAAGATTGGTAAATGAAGAATGAAATCAAAGTTGTTTATATGACAAAATAAATGACTAAAGTGTCATGGTGATAGTTCGTCAAAACTATCAAAAATATAAATATACTTAGTATATGATAATTGTACTAATGTACTAAAAGTGTTATGATTTGATGATAGATGGCAAATACTATCAAGCGTACATAAAGTAATCATATGCATGATTAGTTGAAAATTTGAATATTCATAATTTATTAAAGTTTGGAAAAATCTTGCATTTCTTTGACGAAAGGATTGACAAAGATATGATGTCTTTGGATATAATTGAATACAATGAAGACATCATTAGGAATGGGTCTAAAGCGCATATCTAATTAATCATCAATAGTGAAGACTCAACTCACACTTGATTAACATTAAGTCTTGAGTTCAATGGTGAAAGTACACTATTAGAGTGATTGAAGTACTTAATGATAGATACATCCCAAGGTGTAAAAGTACTTGGACCATAAGAATAAGTGTGGTAGAATGAGGTTTTCCACTTAATAGACATATAGCATATGTTTGCTGGAATGCATAATTATGGGTGCATTATTTATATAGTCTACCTATATGAGAATGAAGTGGTGCCGCTTCATAGAGTTCAAGGGCTTGACTCTTAAATTCTCATGAAAAGGATATGAGACACAAGGCCTTATTAAATGTGTCATATTAAATAATTCGATCAATGGTACCGAGATTTCATGCGTGAGTTATGCATGCTTGTTCTAATGAATAATTGGTTCAAAGCTTGTCTACCTATCTATTCGGGGATGAGTGAAAACTTAACTTACTAAGTATTGGTTCAAATCGTAAGATACCTTTATCTGAAATCATGAAATTTCCTGAATAATTTATTTAGATATATTTTGAAAATGGTGGGGGATTGTTGGAGAAATTTCCAAAATATTAAATTGATAAATAATAATTGTTAATTTACCAAAATAAATGGCCAAAAGCTGCAACTCTCTAGAATTGAACCAAAGACCTTATTGTGATAATGTGCGTGGTCAAAAGGTGCAACCACTAGATCAACACACCTTTTCATGAAAAAGTTTGTTGTGATTGATTACAATGGTTCGTGAATGGGCATTGTTTCTCCCCACCAATCGGTACAAGTTTTCTTATAAATAGATATACTTATCAGCCATAAAATAGACAATTCAAGTGCCAAAAATTATATCTAAGTCATTCTTTTATTTTTCTAGTGCACGAGAATAAATGAGAGAACTTTATTCTGTAAAATATTGTTGATCGATATGCTTAATGTGAATGTGCGATTCATGTTAAGGTTTCCAAAGTATCCTGAAGGGGATTCGCCGGTTAACCCTTTTGCATCCATTGTGCATAAATTGGTGGGGGCGAATCGAACCTAAAGCTTAGTGTAAACACACGCTTTGGAATTATTTTGTGTAATTTTCATCGTACCGTCTTCGTCACCTTCTTCTGGTTGATATTTTGTAGCAGACCCCCAACACAAGATCTAACAATCTTTAGGTTCGATATTCAATTTTGATTCATACTTTATTTATGATTAATGTTAAAGTATACAACTTTAAAGAAGAATTTATCTTAAGAATCCCGGTACGTTTTATTGTTTCTCATTAAAAAAAAAAAAATTAAAGTGTCTGAAAATCATGATATCAAAGATTTTAAATATGAATTTCTTTTAACAATTGATATTAAAGCACGGTTTTTCATATTATAAATTTTCGATAATTAATGATTATTATCCCTCTTGACTTTTTGTAATTTTTAGGAGATTTCTCCTTCTTTTCTTTTTCTCCCCTTGTATTGGTTTGAGAAGCCTTTTTCTCCATATTAATACAAGTTGCTTATTAAAAAAAATGATTAATATATATATATGAACGTGTTTCTGTTACTATACATAGTCTAATGACAGAAAGTTTTATTTTAATGTTTTCTTTCGTTGATATACATTCTATGGATGCTTTGTTTTGATTACACACAAATATGAAACAAAAAATTAGTATATTAAATGAACGGTAGCATTCTAATCTAGTATTGAATGACAATATAGACTCTTCCTGCGCCAATGTATACGTCGTTTGACAACACTGTTCTTCTTGCGCCAATGTATATATTGTTTGGCAATGTAATTTTAAACCGAAACAGTACACATATGTATATATCCAGCATGTACATAATATATATAGTGACATATGGAATATATATTTTATTTGTATTATAATAATATTTGGAAGATATATATAACAAATCCTTATCAGTATGTGTTTGCCAAAAGTTTTTATCAGTGCTAAATTATATTATAATTTTAGTTCTCATATTGATCAATTGCATTGGTTTTGTGATAAATGCATGAAATAATATCGTAATAAATGGTGTATGAATTTACCATGAATATGTCTGGGTAAAATGGTTTATTCAGAAAAATAAATTCTTATAAGAATGTTTATGATATGAATAAATTGAAATTTATAAATTCTTGAGAAAAGAATGAAGCTTGTAATGTGGCGAAATAGGACTTGTTAAAAATGAATGCCCTACACTTCAAAAGAATAATAAAGTCAAAAGCAAGAAGAATAAAAGATTGGTAAATGAAGAATGAAATCAAAGTTGTTTATATGACAAAATAAATGACTAAAGTGTCATGGTGATAGTTCGTCAAAACTATCAAAAATATAAATATACTTAGTATATGATAATTGTACTAATGTACTAAAAGTGTTATGATTTGATGATAGATGGCAAATACTATCAAGCGTACATAAAGTAATCATATGCATGATTAGTTGAAAATTTGAATATTCATAATTTATTAAAGTTTGGAAAAATCTTGCATTTCTTTGACGAAAGGATTGACAAAGATATGATGTCTTTGGATATAATTGAATACAATGAAGACATCATTAGGAATGGGTCTAAAGCGCATATCTAATTAATCATCAATAGTGAAGACTCAACTCACACTTGATTAACATTAAGTCTTGAGTTCAATGGTGAAAGTACACTATTAGAGTGATTGAAGTACTTAATGATAGATACATCCCAAGGTGTAAAAGTACTTGGACCATAAGAATAAGTGTGGTAGAATGAGGTTTTCCACTTAATAGACATATAGCATATGTTTGCTGGAATGCATAATTATGGGTGCATTATTTATATAGTCTACCTATATGAGAATGAAGTGGTGCCGCTTCATAGAGTTCAAGGGCTTGACTCTTAAATTCTCATGAAAAGGATATGAGACACAAGGCCTTATTAAATGTGTCATATTAAATAATTCGATCAATGGTACCGAGATTTCATGCGTGAGTTATGCATGCTTGTTCTAATGAATAATTGGTTCAAAGCTTGTCTACCTATCTATTCGGGGATGAGTGAAAACTTAACTTACTAAGTATTGGTTCAAATCGTAAGATACCTTTATCTGAAATCATGAAATTTCCTGAATAATTTATTTAGATATATTTTGAAAATGGTGGGGGATTGTTGGAGAAATTTCCAAAATATTAAATTGATAAATAATAATTGTTAATTTACCAAAATAAATGGCCAAAAGCTGCAACTCTCTAGAATTGAACCAAAGACCTTATTGTGATAATGTGCGTGGTCAAAAGGTGCAACCACTAGATCAACACACCTTTTCATGAAAAAATTTGTTGTGATTGATTACAATGGTTCGTGAATGGGCATTGTTTCTCCCCACCAATCGGTACAAGTTTTCTTATAAATAGATATACTTATCAGCCATAAAATAGACAATTCAAGTGCCAAAAATTATATCTAAGTCATTCTTTTATTTTTCTAGTGCACGAGAATAAATGAGAGAACTTTATTCTGTAAAATATTGTTGATCGATATGCTTAATGTGAATGTGCGATTCATGTTAAGGTTTCCAAAGTATCCTGAAGGGGATTCGCCGGTTAACCCTTTTGCATCCATTTTGCATAAATTGGTGGGGGCGAATCGAACCTAAAGCTTAGTGTAAACACACGCTTTGGAATTATTTTGTGTAATTTTCATCGTACCGTCTTCGTCACCTTCTTCTGGTTGATATTTTGTAGCAGACCCCCAACACAAGATCTAACAATCTTTAGGTTCGATATTCAATTTTGATTCATACTTTATTTATGATTAATGTTAAAGTATACAACTTTAAAGAAGAATTTATCTTAAGAATCCCGGTACGTTTTATTGTTTCTCATTAAAAAAAAAAAATTAAAGTGTCTGAAAATCATGATATCAAAGATTTTAAATATGAATTTCTTTTAACAATTGATATTAAAGCACGGTTTTTCATATTATAAATTTTCGATAATTAATGATTATTATCCCTCTTGACTTTTTGTAATTTTTAGGAGATTTCTCCTTCTTTTCTTTTTCTCCCCTTGTATTGGTTTGAGAAGCCTTTTTCTCCATATTAATACAAGTTGCTTATTAAAAAAAATGATTAATATATATATATGAACGTGTTTCTGTTACTATACATAGTCTAATGACAGAAAGTTTTATTTTAATGTTTTCTTTCGTTGATATACATTCTATGGATGCTTTGTTTTGATTACACACAAATATGAAACAAAAAATTAGTATATTAAATGAACGGTAGCATTCTAATCTAGTATTGAATGACAATATAGACTCTTCCTGCGCCAATGTATACGTCGTTTGACAACACTGTTCTTCTTGCGCCAATGTATATATTGTTTGGCAATGTAATTTTAAACCGAAACAGTACACATATGTATATATCCAGCATGTACATAATATATATAGTGACATATGGAATATATATTTTATTTGTATTATAATAATATTTGGAAGATATATATAACAAATCCTTATCAGTATGTGTTTGCCAAAAGTTTTTATCAGTGCTAAATTATATTATAATTTTAGTTCTCATATTGATCAATTGCATTGGTTTTGTGATAAATGCATGAAATAATATCGTAATAAATGGTGTATGAATTTACCATGAATATGTCTGGGTAAAATGGTTTATTCAGAAAAATAAATTCTTATAAGAATGTTTATGATATGAATAAATTGAAATTTATAAATTCTTGAGAAAAGAATGAAGCTTGTAATGTGGCGAAATAGGACTTGTTAAAAATGAATGCCCTACACTTCAAAAGAATAATAAAGTCAAAAGCAAGAAGAATAAAAGATTGGTAAATGAAGAATGAAATCAAAGTTGTTTATATGACAAAATAAATGACTAAAGTGTCATGGTGATAGTTCGTCAAAACTATCAAAAATATAAATATACTTAGTATATGATAATTGTACTAATGTACTAAAAGTGTTATGATTTGATGATAGATGGCAAATACTATCAAGCGTACATAAAGTAATCATATGCATGATTAGTTGAAAATTTGAATATTCATAATTTATTAAAGTTTGGAAAAATCTTGCATTTCTTTGACGAAAGGATTGACAAAGATATGATGTCTTTAGATATCATTGAATACAATGAAGACATCATTAGGAATGGGTCTAAAGCGCATATCTAATTAATCATCAATAGGGAAGACTCAACTCACACTTGATTAACATTAAGTCTTGAGTTCAATGGTGAAAGTACACTATTAGAGTGATTGAAGTACTTAATGATAGATACATCCCAAGGTGTAAAAGTACTTGGACCATAAGAATAAGTGTGGTAGAATGAGGTTTTCCACTTAATAGACATATAGCATATGTTTGCTGGAATGCATAATTATGGGTGCATTATTTATATAGTCTACCTATATGAGAATGAAGTGGTGCCGCTTCATAGAGTTCAAGGGCTTGACTCTTAAATTCTCATGAAAAGGATATGAGACACAAGGCCTTATTAAATGTGTCATATTAAATAATTCGATCAATGGTACCGAGATTTCATGCGTGAGTTATGCATGCTTGTTCTAATGAATAATTGGTTCAAAGCTTGTCTACCTATCTATTCGGGGATGAGTGAAAACTTAACTTACTAAGTATTGGTTCAAATCGTAAGATACCTTTATCTGAAATCATGAAATTTCCTGAATAATTTATTTAGATATATTTTGAAAATGGTGGGGGATTGTTGGAGAAATTTCCAAAATATTAAATTGATAAATAATAATTGTTAATTTACCAAAATAAATGGCCAAAAGCTGCAACTCTCTAGAATTGAACCAAAGACCTTATTGTGATAATGTGCGTGGTCAAAAGGTGCAACCACTAGATCAACACACCTTTTCATGAAAAAGTTTGTTGTGATTGATTACAATGGTTCGTGAATGGGCATTGTTTCTCCCCACCAATCGGTACAAGTTTTCTTATAAATAGATATACTTATCAGCCATAAAATAGACAATTCAAGTGCCAAAAATTATATCTAAGTCATTCTTTTATTTTTCTAGTGCACGAGAATAAATGAGAGAACTTTATTCTGTAAAATATTGTTGATCGATATGCTTAATGTGAATGTGCGATTCATGTTAAGGTTTCCAAAGTATCCTGAAGGGGATTCGTCGGTTAACCCTTTTGCATCCATTTTGCATAAATTGGTGGGGGCGAATCGAACCTAAAGCTTAGTGTAAACACACGCTTTGGAATTATTTTGTGTAATTTTCATCGTACCGTCTTCGTCACCTTCTTCTGGTTGATATTTTGTAGCAGACCCCCAACACAAGATCTAACAATCTTTAGGTTCGATATTCAATTTTGATTCATACTTTATTTATGATTAATGTTAAAGTATACAACTTTAAAGAAGAATTTATCTTAAGAATCCCGGTACGTTTTATTGTTTCTCATTAAAAAAAAAAAATTAAAGTGTCTGAAAATCATGATATCAAAGATTTTAAATATGAATTTCTTTTAACAATTGATATTAAAGCACGGTTTTTCATATTATAAATTTTCGATAATTAATGATTATTATCCCTCTTGACTTTTTGTAATTTTTAGGAGATTTCTCCTCCTTTTCTTTTTCTCCCCTTGTATTGGTTTGAGAAGCCTTTTTCTCCATATTAATACAAGTTGCTTATTAAAAAAAATGATTAATATATATATATGAACGTGTTTCTGTTACTATACATAGTCTAATGACAGAAAGTTTTATTTTAATGTTTTCTTTCGTTGATATACATTCTATGGATGCTTTGTTTTGATTACACACAAATATGAAACAAAAAATTAGTATATTAAATGAACGGTAGCATTCTAATCTAGTATTGAATGACAATATAGACTCTTCCTGCGCCAATGTATACGTCGTTTGACAACACTGTTCTTCTTGCGCCAATGTATATATTGTTTGGCAATGTAATTTTAAACCGAAACAGTACACATATGTATATATCCAGCATGTACATAATATATATAGTGACATATGGAATATATATTTTATTTATATTATAATAATATTTGGAAGATATATATAACAAATCCTTATCAGTATGTGTTTGCCAAAAGTTTTTATCAGTGCTAAATTATATTATAATTTTAGTTCTCATATTGATCAATTGCATTGGTTTTGTGATAAATGCATGAAATAATATCGTAATAAATGGTGTATGAATTTACCATGAATATGTCTGGGTAAAATGGTTTATTCAGAAAAATAAATTCTTATAAGAATGTTTATGATATGAATAAATTGAAATTTATAAATTCTTGAGAAAAGAATGAAGCTTGTAATGTGGCGAAATAGGACTTGTTAAAAATGAATGCCCTACACTTCAAAAGAATAATAAAGTCAAAAGCAAGAAGAATAAAAGATTGGTAAATGAAGAATGAAATCAAAGTTGTTTATATGACAAAATAAATGACTAAAGTGTCATGGTGATAGTTCGTCAAAACTATCAAAAATATAAATATACTTAGTATATGATAATTGTACTAATGTACTAAAAGTGTTATGATTTGATGATAGATGGCAAATACTATCAAGCGTACATAAAGTAATCATATGCATGATTAGTTGAAAATTTGAATATTCATAATTTATTAAAGTTTGGAAAAATCTTGCATTTCTTTGACGAAAGGATTGACAAAGATATGATGTCTTTGGATATAATTGAATACAATGAAGACATCATTAGGAATGGGTCTAAAGCCCATATCTAATTAATCATCAATAGTGAAGACTCAACTCACACTTGATTAACATTCAGTCTTGAGTTCAATGGTGAAAGTACACTATTAGAGTGATTGAAGTACTTAATGATAGATACATCCCAAGGTGTAAAAGTACTTGGACCATAAGAATAAGTGTGGTAGAATGAGGTTTACCACTTAATAGACATATAGCATATGTTTGCTGGAATGCATAATTATGGGTGCATTATTTATATAGTCTACCTATATGAGAATGAAGTGGTGCCGCTTCATAGAGTTCAAGGGCTTGACTCTTAAATTCTCATGAAAAGGATATGAGACACAAGGCCTTATTAAATGTGTCATATTAAATAATTCGATCAATGGTACCGAGATTTCATGCGTGAGTTTTGCACGCTTGTTCTAATGAATAATTGGTTCAAAGCTTGTCTACCTATCTATTCGGGGATGAGTGAAAACTTAACTTACTAAGTATTGGTTTAAATCGTAAGATACCTTTATATGAAATCATGAAATTTCCTGAATAATTTATTTAGATATATTTTGAAAATGGTGGGGGATTGTTGGAGAAATTTCCAAAATATTAAATTGATAAATAATAATTGTTAATTTACCAAAATAAATGGCCAAAAGTTGCAACTCTCTAGAATTGAACCAAAGACCTTATTGTGATAATGTGCGTGGTCAAAAGGTGCAACCACTAGATCAACACACCTTTTCATGAAAAAGTTTGTTGTGATTGATTACAATGGTTCGTGAATGGGCATTGTTTCTCCCCACCAATCGGTACAAGTTTTCTTATAAATAGATATACTTGTCAGCCATAAAATAGACAATTCAAGTGCCAAAAATTATATCTAAGTCATTCTTTTATTTTTCTAGTGCACGAGAATAAATGAGAGAACTTTATTCTGTAAAATATTGTTGATCGATATGCTTAATGTGAATGTGCGATGCATGTTAAGGTTTCCAAAGTATCCTGAAGGGGATTCGTCGGTTAACCCTTTTGCATCCATTTTGCATAAATTGGTGGGGGCGAATCGAACCTAAAGCTTAGTGCAAACACACGCTTTGGAATTATTTTGTGCAATTTTCATCGTACCGTCTTCGTCACCTTCTTCTGGTTGATATTTTGTAGCAGACCCCCAACACAAGATCTAACAATCTTTAGGTTCGATATTTAATTTTGATTCATACTTTATTTATAATTAATGTTAAACTATACAACTTTAAAGAAGAATTTATCTTAAGAATCCCGGTACGTTTTATTGTTTCTCATTAAAAAAAAAAAATTAAAGTGTCTGAAAATCATGATATCAAAGATTTTAAATATGAATTTCTTTTAACAATTGATATTAAAGCACGGTTTTTCATATTATAAATTTTCGATGATTAATGATTATTATCCCTCATGACTTTTTGTAATTTTTAGGAGATTTCTCCTTCTTCTCTTTTTCTCCCCTTGTATTGGTTTTAGAAGCCTTTTTCTCCATATTAATACAAGTTGCTTATTAAAAAAAATGATTAATATATATATATGAACGTGTTTCTGTTACTATACATAGTCTAATGACAGAAAGTTTTATTTTAATGTTTTCTTTCGTTGATATACATTCTATGGATGCTTTGTTTTGATTACACACAAATATGAAACAAAAAATTAGTATATTAAATGAACGGTAGCATTCTAATCTAGTATTGAATGACAATATAGACTCTTCCTGCGCCAATGTATACGTCGTTTGACAACACTGTTCTTCTTGCGCCAATGTATATATTGTTTGGCAATGTAATTTTAAACCGAAACTGTAAACATATGTATATATCCAGCATGTACATAATATATATAGTGACATATGGAATATATATTTTATTTGTATTATAATAATATTTGGAAGATATATATAACAAATCCTTATCAGTATGTGTTTGCCAAAAGTTTTTATCAGTGCTAAATTATATTATAATTTTAGTTCTCATATTGATCAATTGCATTGGTTTTGTGATAAATGCATGAAATAATATCGTAATAAATGGTGTATGAATTTACCATGAATATGTCTGGGTAAAATGGTTTATTCAGACAAATAAATTCTTATAAGAATGTTTATGATATGAATAAATTGAAATTTATAAATTCTTGAGAAAAGAATGAAGCTTTGAATGTGGCGAAATAGGACATGTTAAAAATGAATGCCCTACACTTCAAAAGAATAATAAAGTCAAAAGCAAGAAGAATAAAAGATTGGTAAATGAAGAATGAAATCAAAGTTGTTTATATGACAAAATAAATGACTAAAGTGTCATGGTGATAGTTCGTCAAAACTATCAAAAATATAAATATACTTAGTATATGATAATTGTACTAATGTACTAAAAGTGTTATGATTTGATGATAGATGGCAAATACTATCAAGCGTACATAAAGTAATCATATGCATGATTAGTTGAAAATTTGAATATTCATAATTTATTAAAGTTTGGAAAAATCTTGCATTTCTTTGACGAAAGGATTGACAAAGATATGATGTCTTTGGATATAATTGAATACAATGAAGACATCATTAGGGACGGGTCTAAAGCCCATATCTAATTAATCATCAATAGTGAAGACTCAACTCACACTTGATTAACATTAAGTCTTGAGTTCAATGGTGAAAGTACACTATTAGAGTGATTGAAGTACTTAATGATAGATACATCCCAAGGTGTAAAAGTACTTGGACCATAAGAATAAGTGTGGTAGAATGAGGTTTTCCTCTTAATAGACATATAGCATATGTTTGCTGGAATGCATAATTATGGGTGCATTATTTATATAGTATACCTATATGAGAATGAAGTGGTGCCGCTTCATAGAGTTCAAGGGCTTGACTCTTAAATTCTCATGAAAAGGATATGAGACACAAGGCCTTATTAAATGTGTTATATTAAATAATTCGATCAATGGTACCGAGATTTCATGCGTGAGTTATGCACGCTTGTTCTAATGAATAATTGGTTCAAAGCTTGTCTACCTATCTATTCGGGGATGAGTGAAAACTTAACTTACTAAGTATTGGTTCAAATCGTAAGATACCTTTACCTGAAATCATGAAATTTCCTGAATAATTTATCTAGATATATTTTGAAAATGGTGAGGGATTGTTGGAGAAATTTCCAAAATATTAAATTGATAAATAATAATTGTTAATTTACCAAAATAAATGGCCAAAAGTTGCAACTCTCTAGAATTGAACCAAAGACCTTATTGTGATAATGTGCGTGGTCAAAAGGTGCAACCACTAGATCAACACACCTTTTCATGAAAAAGTTTGTTGTGATTGATTACAATGGTTCGTGAATGGGCATTGTTTCTCCCCACCAATCGGTACAAGTTTTCTTATAAATAGATATACTTGTCAGCCATAAAATAGACAATTCAAGTGCCAAAAATTATATCTAAGTCATTCTTTTATTTTTCTAGTGCACGAGAATAAATGAGAGAACTTTATTCTGTAAAATATTGTTGATCGATATGCTTAATGTGAATGTGCGATGCATGTTAAGGTTTCCAAAGTATCCTGAAGGGGATTCGTCGGTTAACCCTTTTGCATCCATTTTGCATAAATTGGTGGGGGCGAATCGAACCTAAAGCTTAGTGCAAACACACGCTTTGGAATTATTTTGTGCAATTTTCATCGTACCGTCTTCGTCACCTTCTTCTGGTTGATATTTTGTAGCAGACCCCCAACACAAGATCTAACAATCTTTAGGTTCGATATTCAATTTTGATTCATACTTTATTTATAATTAATGTTAAAGTATACAACTTTAAAGAAGAATTTATCTTAAGAATCCCGGTACGTTTTATTGTTTCTCATTAAAAAAAAAAAATTAAAGTGTCTGAAAATCATGATATCAAAGATTTTAAATATGAATTTCTTTTAACAATTGATATTAAAGCACGGTTTTTCATATTATAAATTTTCGATGATTAATGATTATTATCCCTCTTGACTTTTTGTAATTTTTAGGAGATTTCTCCTTCTTCTCTTTTTCTCCCCTTGTATTGGTTTTAGAAGCCTTTTTCTCCATATTAATACAAGTTGCTTATTAAAAAAAATGATTAATATATATATATGAACGTGTTTCTGTTACTATACATAGTCTAATGACAGAAAGTTTTATTTTAATGTTTTCTTTCGTTGATATACATTCTATGGATGCTTTGTTTTGATTACACACAAATATGAAACAAAAAATTAGTATATTAAATGAACGGTAGCATTCTAATCTAGTATTGAATGACAATATAGACTCTTCCTGCGCCAATGTATACGTCGTTTGACAACACTGTTCTTCTTGCGCCAATGTATATATTGTTTGGCAATGTAATTTTAAACCGAAACTGTAAACATATGTATATATCCAGCATGTACATAATATATATAGTGACATATGGAATATATATTTTATTTGTATTATAATAATATTTGGAAGATATATATAACAAATCCTTATCAGTATGTGTTTGCCAAAAGTTTTTATCAGTGCTAAATTATATTATAATTTTAGTTCTCATATTGATCAATTGCATTGGTTTTGTGATAAATGCATGAAATAATATCGTAATAAATGGTGTATGAATTTACCATGAATATGTCTGGGTAAAATGGTTTATTCAGACAAATAAATTCTTATAAGAATGTTTATGATATGAATAAATTGAAATTTATAAATTCTTGAGAAAAGAATGAAGCTTTGAATGTGGCGAAATAGGACATGTTAAAAATGAATGCCCTACACTTCAAAAGAATAATAAAGTCAAAAGCAAGAAGAATAAAAGATTGGTAAATGAAGAATGAAATCAAAGTTGTTTATATGACAAAATAAATGACTAAAGTGTCATGGTG
This sequence comes from Lathyrus tuberosus, assembly GCA_022829125.1. Classification (NCBI taxonomy): domain Eukaryota; kingdom Viridiplantae; phylum Streptophyta; class Magnoliopsida; order Fabales; family Fabaceae; genus Lathyrus; species Lathyrus tuberosus. The sequence goes on from JALAZF010000428.1 coordinate 2,186,153, forward strand.
ATAGTTCGTCAAAACTATCAAAAATATAAATATACTTAGTATATGATAATTGTACTAATGTACTAAAAGTGTTATGATTTGATGATAGATGGCAAATACTATCAAGCGTACATAAAGTAATCATATGCATGATTAGTTGAAAATTTGAATATTCATAATTTATTAAAGTTTGGAAAAATCTTGCATTTCTTTGACGAAAGGATTGACAAAGATATGATGTCTTTGGATATAATTGAATACAATGAAGACATCATTAGGGATGGGTCTAAAGCCCATATCTAATTAATCATCAATAGTGAAGACTCAACTCACACTTGATTAACATTAAGTCTTGAGTTCAATGGTGAAAGTACACTATTAGAGTGATTGAAGTACTTAATGATAGATACATCCCAAGGTGTAAAAGTACTTGGACCATAAGAATAAGTGTGGTAGAATGAGGTTTTCCTCTTAATAGACATATAGTATATGTTTGCTGGAATTCATAATTATGGGTGCATTATTTATATAGTATACCTATATGAGAATGAAGTGGTGCCGCTTCATAGAGTTCAAGGGCTTGACTCTTAAATTCTCATGAAAAGGATATGAGACACAAGGCCTTATTAAATGTGTTATATTAAATAATTCGATCAATGGTACCGAGATTTCATGCGTGAGTTAGGCACGCTTGTTCTAATGAATAATTGGTTCAAAGCTTGTCTACCTATCTATTCGGGGATGAGTGAAAACTTAACTTACTAAGTATTGGTTCAAATCGTAAGATACCTTTATCTGAAATCATGAAATTTCCTGAATAATTTATTTAGATATATTTTGAAAATGGTGGGGGATTGTTGGAGAAATTTCCAAAATATTAAATTGATAAATAATAATTGTTAATTTACCAAAATAAATGGCCAAAAGTTGCAACTCTCTAGAATTGAACCAAAGACCTTATTGTGATAATGTGCGTGGTCAAAAGGTGCAACCACTAGATCAACACTCCTTTTCATGAAAAAGTTTGTTGTGATTGACTACAATGGTTCGTGAATGGGCATTGTTTCTCCCCACCAATCGGTACAAGTTTTCTTATAAATAGATATACTTGTCAGCCATAAAATAGACAATTCAAGTGCCAAAAATTATATCTAAGTCATTCTTTTATTTTTCTAGTGCACGAGAATAAATGAGAGAACTTTATTCTGTAAAATATTGTTGATCGATATGCTTAATGTGAATGTGCGATTCATGTTAAGGTTTCCAAAGTATCCTGAAGGGGATTCGCCGGTTAACCCTTTTGCATCCATTTTGCATAAATTGGTGGGGGCGAATCGAACCTAAAGCTTAGTGTAAACACACGCTTTGGAATTATTTTGTGCAATTTTCATCGTACCGTCTTCGTCACCTTCTTCTGGTTGATATTTTGTAGCAGACCCCCAACACAAGATCTAACAATCTTTAGGTTCGATATTCAATTTTGATTCATACTTTATTTATAATTAATGTTAAAGTATACAACTTTAAAGAAGAATTTATCTTAAGAATCCCGGTACGTTTTATTGTTTCTCTTTAAAAAAAAATAAATTAAAGTGTCTGAAAATCATGATATCAAAGATTTTAAATATGAATTTCTTTTAACAATTGATATTAAAGCACGGTTTTTCATACTATAAATTTTCGATAATTAATGATTATTATCCCTCTTGACTTTTTGTAATTTTTAGGAGATTTCTCCTTCTTTTCTTTTTCTCCCCTTGTATTGGTTTGAGAAGCCTTTTTCTCCATACTAATACAAGTTGCTTATTTAAAAAAATGATTAATATATATATATGAACGTGTTTCTGTTACTATACATAGTCTAATGACAGAAAGTTTTATTTTAATGTTTTCTTTCGTTGATATACATTCTATGGATGCTTTGTTTTGATTACACACAAATATGAAACAAAAAATTAGTATATTAAATGAACGGTAGCATTCTAATCTAGTATTGAATGACAATATAGACTCTTCCTGCGCCAATGTATACGTCGTTTGACAACACTGTTCTTCTTGCGCCAATGTATATATTCTTTGGCAATGTAATTTTAAACCGAAACAGTACACATATGTATATATCCAGCATGTACATAATATATATAGTGACATATGGAATATATATTTTATTTGTATTATAATAATATTTGGAAGATATATATAACAAATCCTTATCAGTATGTGTTTGCCAAAAGTTTTTATCAGTGCTAAATTATATTATAATTTTAGTTCTCATATTGATCAATTGCATTGGTTTTGTGATAAATGCATGAAATAATATCGTAATAAATGGTGTATGAATTTACCATGAATATGTCTGGGTAAAATGGTTTATTCAGACAAATAAATTCTTATAAGAATGTTTATGATATGAATAAATTGAAATTTATAAATTCTTGAGAAAAGAATGAAGCTATGAATGTGGCGAAATAGGACATGTTAAAAATGAATGCCCTACACTTCAAAAGAATAATAAATTCAAAAGCAAGTAGAATAAAAGATTGGTAAATGAAGAATGAAATCATAGTTGTTTATATGACAAAATAAATGACTAAAGTGTCATGGTGATAGTTCGTCAAAACTATCAAAAATATAAATATACTTAGTATATGATAATTGTACTAATGTACTAAAAGTGTTATGATTTGATGATAGATGGCCAATACTATCAAGCGTACATAAAGTAATCATATGCATGATTAGTTAAAAATTTGAATATTCATAATTTATTAAAGTTTGGAAAAATCTTACAATTCTTTGACGAAAGGATTGACAAAGATATGATGTCTTTGGATATAATTGAATACAATGAAGACATCATTAGGGATGGGTCTAAAGCCCATATCTAATTAATCATCAATAGTGAAGACTCAACTCACACTTGATTAACATTAAGTCTTGAGTTCAATGGTGAAAGTACACTATTAGAGTGATTGAAGTACTTAATGATAGATACATCCCAAGGTGTAAAAGTACTTGGACCATAAGAATAAGTGTGGTAGAATGAGGTTTTCCTCTTAATAGACATATAGCATATGTTTGCTGGAATGCATAATTATGGGTGCATTATTTATATAGTATACCTATATGAGAATGAAGTGGTGCCGCTTCATAGAGTTCAAGGGCTTGACTCTTAAATTCTCATGAAAAGGATATGAGACACAAGGCCTTTTTAAATGTGGCATATTAAATAATTCGATCAATGGTACCGAGATTTCATGCGTGAGTTATGCACGCTTGTTCTAATGAATAAATGGTTCAAAGCTTGTCTACCTATCTATTCGGGGATGAGTGAAAACTTAACTTACTAAGTATTGGTTCAAATCGTAAGATACCTTTATCTGAAATCATGAAATTTCCTGAATAATTTATTTAGATATATTTTGAAAATGGTGGGGGATTGTTGGAGAAATTTCCAAAATATTAAATTGATAAATAATAATTGTTAATTTACCAAAATAAATGGCCAAAAGTTGCAACTCTCTAGAATTGGACCAAAGACCTTATTCTGATAATGTGCGTGGTCAAAAGGTGCAACCACTAGATCAACACACCTTTTCATGAAAAAGTTTGTTGTGATTGATTACAATGGTTCGTGAATGGGCATTGTTTCTCCCCACCAATCGGTACAAGTTTTCTTATAAATAGATATACTTGTCAGCCATTAAATAGACAATTCAGGTGCCAAAAATTATATCTAAGTCATTCTTTTATTTTTCTAGTGCACGAGAATAAATGAGAGAACTTTATTCTGTAAAATATTGTTGATCGATATGCTTAATGTGAATGTGCGATTCATGTTAAGGTTTCCAAAGTATCCTGAAGGGGATTCGTCGGTTAACCCTTTTGCATCCATTTTGCATAAATTGGTGGGGGCGAATCGAACCTAAAGCTTAGTGTAAACACACGCTTTGGAATTATTTTGTGCAATTTTCATCGTACCGTCTTCGTCACCTTCTTCTGGTTGATATTTTGTAGCAGACCCCCAACACAAGATCTAACAATCTTTAGGTTCGATATTCAATTTTGATTCATACTTTATTTATAATTAATGTTAAAGTATACAACTTTAAAGAAGAATTTATCTTAAGAATCCCGGTACGTTTTATTGTTTCTCATTAAAAAAAAAAAATTAAAGAGTCTGAAAATCATGATATCAAAGATTTTAAATATGAATTTCTTTTAACAATTGATATTAAAGCACGGTTTTTCATATTATAAATTTTCGATAATTAATGATTATTATCCCTCTTGACTTTTTGTAATTTTTAGGAGATTTCTCCTTCTTCTCTTTTTCTCCCATTGTATTGGTTTGAGAAGCCTTTTTCTCCATATTAATACAAGTTGCTTATTAAAAAAAATGATTAATATATATATATTAACGTGTTTCTGTTACTATACATAGTCTAATGACAAAAAGTTTTATTTTAATGTTTTCTTTCGTTGATATACATTCTATGGATGCTTTGTTTTGATTACACACAAATATGAAACAAAAAATTAGTATATTAAATGAACGGTAGCATTCTAATCTAGTATTGAATGACAATATAGACTCTTCCTGCGCCAATGTATACGTCGTTTGACAACACTGTTCTTCTTGCGGCAATGTATATATTGTTTGGCAATGTAATTTTAAACCGAAACTGTACACATATGTATATATCCAGCATGTACATAATATATATAGTGACATATGGAATATATATTTTATTTGTATTATAATAATATTTGGAAGATATATATAACAAATCCTTATCAGTATGTGTTTGCCAAAAATTTTTATCAATGCTAAATTATATTATAATTTTAGTTCTCATATTGATCAATTGCATTGGTTTTGTGATAAATGCATGAAATAATATCGTAATAAATGGTGTATGAATTACCATGAATATGTCTGGGTAAAATGGTTTATTCAGACAAATAAATTCTTATAAGAATGTTTATGATATGAATAAATTGAAATTTATAAATTCTTGAGAAAAGAATGAAGCTATGAATGTGGCGAAATAGGACATGTTAAAAATGAATGCCCTACACTTCAAAAGAATAATAAATTCAAAAGAAAGTAGAATAAAAGATTGGTAAATGAAGCATGAAATCAAAGTTGTTTATATGACAAAATAAATGACTAAAGTGTCATGGTGATAGTTCGTCAAAACTATCAAAAATATAAATATACTTAGTATATGATAATTGTACTAATGTACTAAAAGTGTTATGATTTGATGATAGATGGCCAATACTATCAAGCGTACATAAAGTAATCATATGCATGATTAGTTAAAAATTTGAATATTCATAATTTATTAAAGTTTGGAAAAATCTTGCAATTCTTTGACGAAAGGATTGACAAAGATATGATGTCTTTGGATATAATTGAATACAATGAAGACATCATTAGGGATGGGTCTCAAGCCCATATCTAATTAATCACCAATAGTGAAGACTCAACTCACACTTGATAAACATTAAGTCTTGAGTTCAATGGTGAAAGTACACTATTAGAGTGATTGAAGTACTTAATGATAGATACATCCCAAGGTGTAAAAGTACTTGGACCATAAGAATAAGTGTGGTAGAATGAGGTTTTCCTCTTAATAGACATATAGCATATGTTTGCTGGAATGCATAATTATGGGTGCATTATTTATATAGTCTACCTATATGAGAATGAAGTGGTGCCGCTTCATAGAGTTCAAGGGCTTGACTCTTAAATTCTCATGAAAAGGATATGAGACACAAGGCCTTATTAAATGTGTCATATTAAATAATTCGATCAATGGTACCGAGATTTCATGCGTGAGTTATGCACGCTTGTTCTAATGAATAATTGGTTCAAAGCTTGTCTACCTATCTATTCGGGGATGAGTGAAAACTTAACTTACTAAGTATTGGTTCAAATCGTAAGATACCTTTATCTGAAATCATGAAATTTCCTGAATAATTTATTTAGATATATTTTGAAAATGGTGGGGGATTGTTGGAGAAATATCCAAAATATTAAATTGATAAATAATAATGGTTAATTTACCAAAATAAATGGCCAAAAGTTGCAACTCTCTAGAATTGAACCAAAGACCTTATTGTGATGATGTGCGTGGTCAAAAGGTGCAACCACTAGATCAACACACCTTTTCATGAAAAAGTTTGTTGTGATTGATTACAATGGTTTGTGAAATGGCATTGTTTCTCCCCACCAATCGGTACAAGTTTTCTTATAAATAGATATACTTGTCAGCCATAAAATAGATAATTCAATTGCCAAAAATTATATCTAAGTAATTCTTTTATTTTTCTAGTGCACGAGAATAAATGAGAGGACTTTATTCTGTAAAATATTGTTGATCGATATGCTTAATGTGAATGTGCGATTCATGTTAAGGTTTCCAAAGTATCTTGAAGGGGATTCGTCGGTTACCCCTTGTGCATCCATTTTGCATAAATTGGTGGGGGCGAATCGAACCTAAAGCTTAGTGTAAACACACGCTTTGGAATTATTTTGTGCAATTTTCATCGTACCGTCTTCGTCACCTTCTCCTGGTTGAGATTTTGCAGCAGACCCCCAACACAAGATCTAACAATCTTTAGGTTCGATATTCAATTTTGATCCATACTTTATTTATAATTAATGTTAAAGTATACAACTTTAAAGAAGAATTTATCTTAAGAATCCCGGTACGTTTTATTGTTTCTCATTAAAAACAAAAATTAAAGTGTCTGAAAATCATGATATCAAAGATTTTAAATATGAATTTCTTTTAACAATTGATATTAAAGCACTGTTTTTCATATTATAAATTTTCGATAATTAATGATTAATATCCCTCTTGACTTTTTGTAATTTTTAGGAGATTTCTCCTTCTTCTCTTTTTCTCCCATTGTATTGGTTTGGGAAGCCTTTTTCTCCATATTAATACAAGTTGCTTATTAAAAAAAAATGATTAATATATATATATGAACGTGTTTCTGTTACTATACATAGTCTAATGACAGAAAGTTTTATTTTAATGTTTTCTTTCGTTGATATACATTCTATGGATGCTTTGTTTTGATTACACACAAATATGAAACAAAAAACTAGTATATTAAATGAACGGTAGCATTCTAATCTAGTATTGAATGACAATATAGACTCTTCCTGCGCCAATGTATACGTCATTTGACAACACTGTTCTTCTTGCGCCAATGTATATATTGTTTGGCAATGTAATTTTAAACCAAAACAGTACACAGATGTATATATCCAACATGTACATAATATATATAGTGACATATGGAATATATATTTTATTTGTATTATAATAATATTTGGAAGATATATATAACAAATCCTTATCAGTATGTGTTTGCCAAAAGTTTTTTTCAGTGCTAAATTATATTATAATTTTAGTTCTCATATTGATCAATTGCATTGGTTTTGTGATAAATGCATGAAATAATATCGTAATAAATGGTGTATGAATTTACCATGAATATGTCTGGGTCAAATTGTTTATTCAGAAAAATCAATTCTTATAAGAATGTTTATGATATGAATAAACTAAAATTTATAAATTCTTGAGAAAAGAATGAAGCTTTGAATGTGGCGAAATAGGACATGTTAAAAATGAATGCCCTACACTTCAAAAGAATAATAAATTCAAAAGAAAGTAGAATAAAAGATTGGTAAATGAAGAATGAAATCAAAGTTGTTTATATGACAAAATAAATGACTAAAGTGTCATGGTGATAGTTCGTCAAAACTATCAAAAATATAAATATACTTAGTATATGATAATTGTACTAATGTACTAAAAGTGTTATGATTTGATGATAGATGGCCAATACTATCAAGCGTACATAAAGTAATCATATGCATGATTAGTTGAAAATTTGAATAATCATAATTTATTAAAGTTTGGAAAAATCTTGCAATTCTTTGACGAAAGGATTGACAAAGATATGATGTCTTTGGATATAATTGAATACAATGAAGACATCATTAGGGATGGGTCTCAAGCCCATATCTAATTAATCATCAATAGTGAAGACTCAACTCACACTTGATTAACATTAAGTCTTGAGTTCAATGGTGAAAGTACACTATTAGAGTGATTGAAGTACTTAATGATAGATGCATCCCAAAGTGTAAAAGTACTTGGACCATAAGAATAAGTGTGGTAGAATGAGGTTTTCCTCTTAATAGACATATAGCATATGTTTGCTAGAATGCATAATTATGGGTGCATTATTTATATAGTCTACCTATATGAGAATGAAGTGGTGCCGCTTCATAGAGTTCAAGGGCTTGACTCTTAAATTCTCATGAAAAGGATATGAGACACAAGGCCTTATTAAATGTGTCATATTAAATAATTCGATCAATGGTACCGAGATTTCATGCGTGAGTTATGCACGCTTGTTCTAATGAATAATTGGTTCAAAGCTTGTCTACCTATCTATTCGGGGATGAGAGAAAACTTAACTTACTAAGTATTGGTTCAAATCGTAAGATACCTTTATCTGAAATCATGAAATTTCCTGAATAATTTATTTAGATATATTTTGAAAATGGTGGGGGATTGTTGGAGAAATTTCCAAAATATTAAATTGATAAATAATAATGGTTAATTTACCAAAATAAATGGCCAAAAGTTGCAACTCTCTAGAATTGAACCAAAGACCTTATTGTGATGATGTGCGTGGTCAAAAGGTGCAACCACTAGATCAACACACCTTTTCATGAAAAAGTTTGTTGTGATTGATTACAATGGTTTGTGAAATGGCATTGTTTCTCCCCACCAATCGGTACAAGTTTTCTTATAAATAGATATACTTGTCAGCCATAAAATAGATAATTCAATTGCCAAAAACTATATCTAAGTCATTCTTTTATATTTCTAGTTCACGAGAATAAATGAGAGAACTTTATTCTGTAAAATATCGTTGATCGATATGCTTAATGTGAATGTGCGATTCATGTTAAGGTTTCCAAAGTATCCTGAAGGGGATTCGCCGGTTAACCGTTTTGCATCCATTTTGCATAAATTGGTGGGGGCGAATCGAACCTAAAGCTTAGTGTAAACACACGCTTTGGAATTATTTTGTGCAATTTTCATCGTACCGTCTTCGTCACCTTCTCCTGGTTGAGATTTTGCAGCAGACCCCCAACACAAGATCTAACAATCTTTAGGTTCGATATTCAATTTTGATCCATACTTTATTTATAATTAATGTTAAAGTATACAACTTTAAAGAAGAATTTATCTTAAGAATCCCGGTACGTTTTATTGTTTCTCATTAAAAACAAAAATTAAAGTGTCTGAAAATCATGATATCAAAGATTTTAAATATGAATTTCTTTTAACAATTGATATTAAAGCACTGTTTTTCATATTATAAATTTTCGATAATTAATGATTAATATCCCTCTTGACTTTTTGTAATTTTTAGGAGATTTCTCCTTCTTCTCTTTTTCTCCCATTGTATTGGTTTGGGAAGCCTTTTTCTCCATATTAATACAAGTTGCTTATTAAAAAAAAATGATTAATATATATATATGAACGTGTGTCTGTTACTATACATAGTCTAATGACAGAAAGTTTTATTTTAATGTTTTCTTTCGTTGATATACATTCTATGGATGCTTTGTTTTGATTACACACAAATATGAAACAAAAAACTAGTATATTAAATGAACGGTAGCATTCTAATCTAGTATTGAATGACAATATAGACTCTTCCTGCGCCAATGTATACGTCATTTGACAACACTGTTCTTCTTGCGCCAATGTATATATTGTTTGGCAATGTAATTTTAAACCAAAACAGTACACAGATGTATATATCCAACATGTACATAATATATATAGTGACATATGGAATATATATTTTATTTGTATTATAATAATATTTGGAAGATATATATAACAAATCCTTATCAGTATGTGTTTGCCAAAAGTTTTTTTCAGTGCTAAATTATATTATAATTTTAGTTCTCATATTGATCAATTGCATTGGTTTTGTGATAAATGCATGAAATAATATCGTAATAAATGGTGTATGAATTTACCATGAATATGTCTGGGTCAAATTGTTTATTCAGAAAAATCAATTCTTATAAGAATGTTTATGATATGAATAAACTAAAATTTATAAATTCTTGAGAAAAGAATGAAGCTTTGAATGTGGCGAAATAGGACATGTTAAAAATGAATGCCCTACACTTCAAAAGAATAATAAATTCAAAAGAAAGTAGAATAAAAGATTGGTAAATGAAGAATGAAATCAAAGTTGTTTATATGACAAAATAAATGACTAAAGTGTCATGGTGATAGTTCGTCAAAACTATCAAAAATATAAATATACTTAGTATATGATAATTGTACTAATGTACTAAAAGTGTTATGATTTGATGATAGATGGCCAATACTATCAAGCGTACATAAAGTAATCATATGCATGATTAGTTGAAAATTTGAATAATCATAATTTATTAAAGTTTGGAAAAATCTTGCAATTCTTTGACGAAAGGATTGACAAAGATATGATGTCTTTGGATATAATTGAATACAATGAAGACATCATTAGGGATGGGTCTCAAGCCCATATCTAATTAATCATCAATAGTGAAGACTCAACTCACACTTGATTAACATTAAGTCTTGAGTTCAATGGTGAAAGTACACTATTAGAGTGATTGAAGTACTTAATGATAGATGCATCCCAAAGTGTAAAAGTACTTGGACCATAAGAATAAGTGTGGTAGAATGAGGTTTTCCTCTTAATAGACATATAGCATATGTTTGCTAGAATGCATAATTATGGGTGCATTATTTATATAGTCTACCTATATGAGAATGAAGTGGTGCCGCTTCATAGAGTTCAAGGGCTTGACTCTTAAATTCTCATGAAAAGGATATGAGACACAAGGCCTTATTAAATGTGTCATATTAAATAATTCGATCAATGGTACCGAGATTTCATGCGTGAGTTATGCACGCTTGTTCTAATGAATAATTGGTTCAAAGCTTGTCTACCTATCTATTCGGGGATGAGAGAAAACTTAACTTACTAAGTATTGGTTCAAATCGTAAGATACCTTTATCTGAAATCATGAAATTTCCTGAATAATTTATTTAGATATATTTTGAAAATGGTGGGGGATTGTTGGAGAAATTTCCAAAATATTAAATTGATAAATAATAATGGTTAATTTACCAAAATAAATGGCCAAAAGTTGCAACTCTCTAGAATTGAACCAAAGACCTTATTGTGATGATGTGCATGGTCAAAAGGTGCAACCACTAGATCAACACACCTTTTCATGAAAAAGTTTGTTGTGATTGATTACAATGGTTTGTGAAATGGCATTGTTTCTCCCCACCAATCGGTACAAGTTTTCTTATAAATAGATATACTTGTCAGCCATAAAATAGATAATTCAATTGCCAAAAACTATATCTAAGTCATTCTTTTATTTTTCTAGTTCACGAGAATAAATGAGAGAACTTTATTCTGTAAAATATCGTTGATCGATATGCTTAATGTGAATGTGCGATTCATGTTAAGGTTTCCAAAGTATCCTGAAGGGGATTCGCCGGTTAACCGTTTTGCATCCATTTTGCATAAATTGGTGGGGGCGAATCGAACCTAAAGCTTAGTGTAAACACACGCTTTGGAATTATTTTGTGCAATTTTCATCGTACCGTCTTCGTCACCTTCTCCTGGTTGAGATTTTGCAGCAGACCCCCAACACAAGATCTAACAATCTTTAGGTTCGATATTCAATTTTGATCCATACTTTATTTATAATTAATGTTAAAGTATACAACTTTAAAGAAGAATTTATCTTAAGAATCCCGGTACGTTTTATTGTTTCTCATTAAAAACAAAAATTAAAGTGTCTGAAAATCATGATATCAAAGATTTTAAATATGAATTTCTTTTAACAATTGATATTAAAGCACTGTTTTTCATATTATAAATTTTCGATAATTAATGATTAATATCCCTCTTGACTTTTTGTAATTTTTAGGAGATTTCTCCTTCTTCTCTTTTTCTCCCATTGTATTGGTTTGGGAAGCCTTTTTCTCCATATTAATACAAGTTGCTTATTAAAAAAAAATGATTAATATATATATATGAACGTGTTTCTGTTACTATACATAGTCTAATGACAGAAAGTTTTATTTTAATGTTTTCTTTCGTTGATATACATTCTATGGATGCTTTGTTTTGATTACACACAAATATGAAACAAAAAACTAGTATATTAAATGAACGGTAGCATTCTAATCTAGTATTGAATGACAATATAGACTCTTCCTGCGCCAATGTATACGTCATTTGACAACACTGTTCTTCTTGCGCCAATGTATATATTGTTTGGCAATGTAATTTTAAACCAAAACAGTACACAGATGTATATATCCAACATGTACATAATATATATAGTGACATATGGAATATATATTTTATTTGTATTATAATAATATTTGGAAGATATATATAACAAATCCTTATCAGTATGTGTTTGCCAAAAGTTTTTTTCAGTGCTAAATTATATTATAATTTTAGTTCTCATATTGATCAATTGCATTGGTTTTGTGATAAATGCATGAAATAATATCGTAATAAATGGTGTATGAATTTACCATGAATATGTCTGGGTCAAATTGTTTATTCAGAAAAATCAATTCTTATAAGAATGTTTATGATATGAATAAACTAAAATTTATAAATTCTTGAGAAAAGAATGAAGCTTTGAATGTGGCGAAATAGGACATGTTAAAAATGAATGCCCTACACTTCAAAAGAATAATAAATTCAAAAGAAAGTAGAATAAAAGATTGGTAAATGAAGAATGAAATCAAAGTTGTTTATATGACAAAATAAATGACTAAAGTGTCATGGTGATAGTTCGTCAAAACTATCAAAAATATAAATATACTTAGTATATGATAATTGTATTAATGTACTAAAAGTGTTATGATTTGATGATAGATGGCCAATACTATCAAGCGTACATAAAGTAATCATATGCATGATTAGTTGAAAATTTGAATAATCATAATTTATTAAAGTTTGGAAAAATCTTGCAATTCTTTGACGAAAGGATTGACAAAGATATGATGTCTTTGGATATAATTGAATACAATGAAGACATCATTAGGGATGGGTCTCAAGCCCATATCTAATTAATCATCAATAGTGAAGACTCAACTCACACTTGGTTAACATTAAGTCTTGAGTTCAATGGTGAAAGTACACTATTAGAGTGATTGAAGTACTTAATGATAGATGCATCCCAAAGTGTAAAAGTACTTGGACCATAAGAATAAGTGTGGTAGAATGAGGTTTTCCTCTTAATAGACATATAGCATATGTTTGCTAGAATGCATAATTATGGGTGCATTATTTATATAGTCTACCTATATGAGAATGAAGTGGTGCCGCTTCATAGAGTTCAAGGGCTTGACTCTTAAATTCTCATGAAAAGGATATGAGACACAAGGCCTTATTAAATGTGTCATATTAAATAATTCGATCAATGGTACCGAGATTTCATGCGTGAGTTATGCACGCTTGTTCTAATGAATAATTGGTTCAAAGCTTGTCTACCTATCTATTCGGGGATGAGAGAAAACTTAACTTACTAAGTATTGGTTCAAATCGTAAGATACCTTTATCTGAAATCATGAAATTTCCTGAATAATTTATTTAGATATATTTTGAAAATGGTGGGGGATTGTTGGAGAAATTTCCAAAATATTAAATTGATAAATAATAATGGTTAATTTACCAAAATAAATGGCCAAAAGTTGCAACTCTCTAGAATTGAACCAAAGACCTTATTGTGATGATGTGCGTGGTCAAAAGGTGCAACCACTAGATCAACACACCTTTTCATGAAAAAGTTTGTTGTGATTGATTACAATGGTTTGTGAAATGGCATTGTTTCTCCCCACCAATCGGTACAAGTTTTCTTATAAATAGATATACTTGTCAGCCATAAAATAGATAATTCAATTGCCAAAAACTATATCTAAGTCATTCTTTTATTTTTCTAGTTCACGAGAATAAATGAGAGAACTTTATTCTGTAAAATATCGTTGATCGATATGCTTAATGTGAATGTGCGATTCATGTTAAGGTTTCCAAAGTATCCTGAAGGGGATTCGCCGGTTAACCGTTTTGCATCCATTTTGCATAAATTGGTGGGGGCGAATCGAACCTAAAGCTTAGTGTAAACACACGCTTTGGAATTATTTTGTGCAATTTTCATCGTACCGTCTTCGTCACCTTCTTCTGGTTGAGATTTTGCAGCAGACCCCCAACACAAGATCTAACAATCTTTAGGTTCGATATTCAATTTTGATCCATACTTTATTTATAATTAATGTTAAAGTATACAACGTTAAAGAAGAATTTATCTTAAGAATCCCGGTACGTTTTATTGTTTCTCATTAAAAACAAAAATTAAAGTGTCTGAAAATCATGATATCAAAGATTTTAAATATGAATTTCTTTTAACAATTGATATTAAAGCACTGTTTTTCATATTATAAATTTTCGATAATTAATGATTAATATCCCTCTTGACTTTTTGTAATTTTTAGGAGATTTCTCCTTCTTCTCTTTTTCTCCCATTGTATTGGTTTGGGAAGCCTTTTTCTCCATATTAATACAAGTTGCTTATTAAAAAAAAATGATTAATATATATATATATATATGAACGTGTTTCTGTTACTATACATAGTCTAATGACAGAAAGTTTTATTTTAATGTTTTCTTTCGTTGATATACATTCTATGGATGCTTTGTTTTGATTACACACAAATATGAAACAAAAAATTAGTATATTAAATGAACGGTAGCATTCTAATCTAGTATTGAATGACAATATAGACTCTTCCTGCGCCAATGTATACGTCGTTTGACAACACTGTTCTTCTTGCGCCAATGTATATATTGTTTGGCAATGAAATTTTAAACCGAAACAGTACACAGATGTATATATCCGGCATGTACATAATATATATAGTGACATATGGAATATATATTTTATTTGTATTATAATAATATTTGGAAGATATATATAACAAATCCTTATCAGTATGTGTTTGCCAAAAGTTTTTATCAGTGCTAAATTATATTATAATTTTAGTTCTCATATTGATCAATTGAATTGGTTTTGTGATAAATGCATGAAATAATATCGTAATAAATGGTGTATGAATTTACCATGAATATGTCTGGGTCAAATGGTTTATTCAGAAAAATCAATTCTTATAAGAATGTTTATGATATGAATAAATTGAAATTTATAAATTCTTGAAAAAAGAATGAAGCTTTGAATGTGGCGAAATAGGACATGTTAAAAATTAATGCCCTACACTTCAAAAGAATAATAAATTCAAAAGCAAGAAGAATAAAAGATTGGTAAATGAAGAATGAAATCAAAGTTGTTTATATGACAAAATAAATGACTAAAGTGTCATGGTGATAGTTAGTCAAAACTATCAAAAATATAAATATACTTAGTATATGATAATTGTACTAATGTACTAAAAGTGTTATGATTTGATGATAGATGGCAAATACTATCAAGCGTACATAAAGTAATCATATGCATGATTAGTTGAAAATTTGAATATTCATAATTTATTAAAGTTTGGAAAAATCTTGCAATTCTTTGACGAAAGGATTGACAAAGATATGATGTCTTTGGATATAATTGAATACAATGAAGACATCATTAGGGATGGGTCTCAAGCCCATATCTAATTAATCATCAATAGTGAAGACTCAACTCACACTTGATTAACATTAAGTCTTGAGTTCAATGGTGAAAGTACACTATTAGAGTGATTGAAGTACTTAATGATAGATGCATCCCAAAGTGTAAAAGTACTTGGACCATAAGAATAAGTGTGGTAGAATGAGGTTTTCCTCTTAATAGACATATAGCATATCTTTGCTGGAATGCATAATTATGGGTGCATTATTTATATAGTCTACCTATATGAGAATGAAGTGGTGCCGCTTCATAGAGTTCAAGGGCTTGACTCTTAAATTCTCATGAAAAGGATATGAGACACAAGGCCTTATTAAATGTGTCATATTAAATAATTCGATCAATGGTACCGAGATTTCATGCGTGAGTTATGCACGCTTGTTCTAATGAATAATTGGTTCAAAGCTTGTCTACCTATCTATTCGGGGATGAGTGAAAACTTAACTTACTAAGTATTGGTTCAAATCGTAAGATACCTTTATCTGAAATCATGAAATTTCCTGAATAATTTATTTAGATATATTTTGAAAATGGTGGGGGATTGTTGGAGAAATTTCCAAAATATTAAATTGATAAATAATAATTGTTAATTTACCAAAATAAATGGCCAAAAGTTGCAACTCTCTAGAATTGAACCAAAGACCTTATTGTGATGATGTGCGTGGTCAAAAGGTGCAACCACTAGATCAACACACCTTTTCATGAAAAAGTTTGTTGTGATTGATTACAATGGTTCGTGAATGGGCATTGTTTCTCCCCACCAATCGGTACAAGTTTTCTTATAAATAGATATACTTGTCAGCCATAAAATACACAATTCAAGTGCCAAAAATTATATCTAAGTAATTCTTTTATTTTTCTAGTGCATTAGAATAAATGAGAGGACTTTATTCTGTAAAATATTGTTGATCGATATGCTTAATGTGAATGTGCGATTCATGTTAAGGTTTCCAAAGTATCTTGAAGGGGATTCGCCGGTTAACCCTTTTGCATCCATTTTGCATAAATTGGTGGGGGCGAATCGAACCTAAAGCTTAGTCTAAACACACGCTTTGGAATTATTTTGTGCAATTTTCATCGTACCGTCCTCGTCACCTTCTTCTGGTTGATATTTTGCAGCAGTCCCCCAACACAAGATCTAACAATCTTTAGGTTCGATATTCAATTTTGATCCATACTTTATTTATAATTAATGTTAAAGTATACAACTTTAAAGAAGAATATATCTTAAGAATCCCAATACGTTTTATTGTTTCTCATTAAAATCAAAAATTAAAGTGTCTGAAAATCATGATATCAAAGATTTTAAATATGAATTTCTTTTAACAATTGATATTAAAGCACTGTTTTTCATATTATAAATTTTCGATAATTAATGATTAATATCCCTCTTGACTTTTTGTAATTTTTAGGAGATTTCTCCTTCTTCTCTTTTTCTCCCATTGTATTGGTTTGGGAAGCCTTTTTCTCCATATTAATACAAGTTGCTTATTAAAAAAAATGATTAATATATATATATGAACGTGTTTCAGTTACTATACATAGTCTAATGACAGAAAGTTTTATTTTAATGTTTTCTTTCGTTGATATACATTCTATGGATGCTTTGTTTTGATTACACACAAATATGGAACAAAAAACTAGTATATTAAATGAACGGTAGCATTCTAATCTAGTATTGAATGACAATATAGACTCTTCCTGCGCCAATGTATACGTCGTTTGACAACACTGTTCTTCTTGCGCCAATGTATATATTGTTTGGCAATGTAATTTTAAACCGTAACAGTACACAGATGTATATATCCAGCATGTACATAATATATATAGTGACATATGGAATAGATATTTTATTTGTATTATAATAATATTTGGAAGATATATATAACAAATCCTTATCAGTATGTGTTTGCCAAAAGTTTTTATCAGTGCTAAATTATATTATAATTTTAGTTCTCATATTGATCAATTGCATTGGTTTTGTGATAAATGCATGAAATAATATCGTAATAAATGGTGTATGAATTTACCATGAATATGTCTGGGTCAAATTGTTTATTCAGAAAAATAAATTCTTATAAGAATGTTTATCATATGAATAAATTCAAATTTATAAATTCTTGAGAAAAGAATGAAGCTATGAATGTGGCGAAATAGGACATGTTAAAAATGAATGCCCTACACTTCAAAAGAATAATAAATTCAAAAGAAAGTAGAATAAAAGATTGGTAAATGAAGAATGAAATCAAAGTTGTTTATATGACAAAATAAATGACTAAAGTGTCATGGTGATAGTTCGTCAAAACTATCAAAAATATAAATATACTTAGTATATGATAATTGTACTAATGTACTAAAAGTGTTATGATTTGATGATAGATGGCCAATACTATCAAGCGTACATAAAGTAATCATATGCATGATTAGTTAAAAATTTGAATATTCATAATTTATTAAAGTTTGGAAAAATCTTGCAATTCATTGACGAAAGGATTGACAAAGATATGATGTCTTTGGATATAATTGAATACAATGAAGACATGATTAGGGATGGGTCTCAAGCCCATATCTAATTAATCACCAATAGTGAAGACTCAACTCAGACTTGATTAACATTAAGTCTTGAGTTCAATGGTGAAAGTACACTATTAGAGTGATTGAAGTACTTAATGATAGATATATCCCAAGGTGTAAAAGTACTTGGACCATAAGAATAAGTGTGGTAGAATGAGGTTTTCCTCTTAATAGACATATAGCATATGTTTGCTGGAATGCATAATTATGGGTGCATTATTTATATAGTCTACCTATATGAGAATGAAGTGGTGCCGCTTCATAGAGTTCAAGGGCTTGACTCTTAAATTCTCATGAAAAGGATATGAGACACAAGGCCTTATTAAATGTGTCATATTAAATAATTCGATCAATGGTACCGAGATTTCATGCGTGAGTTATGCACGCTTGTTCTAATGAATAATTGGTTCAAAGCTTGTCTACCTATCTATTCGGGGATGAATGAAAACTTAACTTACTAAGTATTGGTTCAAATCGTAAGATACCTTTATCTGAAATCATGAAATTTCCTGAATAATTTATTTAGATATATTTTGAAAATGGTGGGGGATTGTTGGAGAAATTTCCAAAATATTAAATTGATAAATAATAATGGTTAATTTACCAAAATAAATGGCCAAAAGTTGCAACTCTCTAGAATTGAACCAAAGACCTTATTGTGATGATGTGCGTGGTCAAAAGGTGCAACCACTAGATCAACACACCTTTTCATGAAAAAGTTTGTTGTGATTGATTACAATGGTTCGTGAAATGGCATTGTTTCTCCCCACCAATCGGTACAAGTTTTCTTATAAATAGATATACTTGTCAGCCATAAAATAGATAATTCAAGTGCCAAAAACTATATCTAAGTCATTCTTTTATTTTTCTAGTTCACGAGAATAAATGAGAGAACTTTATTCTGTAAAATATCGTTGATCGATATGCTTAATGTGAATGTGCGATTCATGTTAAGGTTTCCAAAGTATCCTGAAGGGGATTCGCCGGTTAACCGTTTTGCATCCATTTTGCATAAATTGGTGGGGGCGAATCGAACCTAAAGCTTAGTGTAAACACACGCTTTGGAATTATTTTGTGCAATTTTCATCGTACCGTCTTCGTCACCTTCTTCTGGTTGAGATTTTGCAGCAGACCCACAACACAAGATCTAACAATCTTTAGGTTCGATATTCAATTTTGATCCATACTTTATTTATAATTAATGTTAAAGTATACAACTTTAAAGAAGAATTTATCTTAAGAATCCCGGTACGTTTTATTGTTTCTCATTAAAAACAAAAATTAAAGTGTCTGAAAATCATGATATCAAAAATTTTAAATATGAATTTCTTTTAACAATTGATATTAAAGCACTGTTTTTCATATTATAAATTTTCGATAATTAATGATTAATATCCCTCTTGACTTTTTGTAATTTTTAGGAGATTTCTCCTTCTTCTCTTTTTCTCCCATTGTATTGGTTTGGGAAGCCTTTTTCTCCATATTAATACAAGTTGCTTATTAAAAAAAAATGATTAATATATATATATATATATATGAACGTGTTTCTGTTACTATACATAGTCTAATGACAGAAAGTTTTATTTTAATGTTTTCTTTCGTTGATATACATTCTATGGATGCTTTGTTTTGATTACACACAAATATGAAACAAAAAATTAGTATATTAAATGAACGGTAGCATTCTAATCTAGTATTGAATGACAATATAGACTCTTCCTGCGCCAATGTATACGTCGTTTGACAACACTGTTCTTCTTGCGCCAATGTATATATTGTTTGGCAATGTAATTTTAAACCGAAACAGTACACAAATGTATATATCCAGCATGTACATAATATATATAGTGACATATGGAATATATATTTTATTTGTATTATAATAATATTTGGAAGATATATATAACAAATCCTTATCAGTATGTGTTTGCCAAAAGTTTTTATCAGTGCTAAATTATATAATAATTTTAGTTCTCATATTGATCAATTGCATTGGTTTTGTGATAAATGCATGAAATAATATCGTAATAAATGGTGTATGAATTTACCATGAATATGTCTGGGTCAAATGGTTTATTCAGAAAAATAAATTCTTATAAGAATGTTTATGATATGAATAAATTGAAATTTATAAATTCTTGAGAAAAGAATGAAGCTTTGAATGTGGCGAAATAGGACAAGTTAAAAATAAATGCCCTACACTTCAAAAGAATAATAAATTCAAAAGAAAGTAGAATAAAAGATTGGTAAATGAAGAATGAAATCAAAGTTGTTTATATGACAAAATAAATGACTAAAGTGTCATGGTGATAGTTCGTCAAAACTATCAAAAATATAAATATACTTAGTATATGATAATTGTACTAATGTACTAAAAGTGTTATGATTTGATGATAGATGGCAAATACTATCAAGCGTACATAAAGTAATCATATGCATGATTAGGTGAAAATTTGAATATTCATAATTTATTAAAGTTTGGAAAAATCTTGCATTTCTTGGACGAAAGGATTGACAAAGATATGATGTCTTTGGATATAATTGAATACAATGAAGACATCATTAGGGATGGGTCTCAAGCCCATATCTAATTAATCATTAATAGTGAAGACTCAACTCACACTTGATTAAATTAAGTCTTGAGTTCAAAGGTGAAAGTACACTATTAGAGTGATTGAAGTACTTAATGATAGATACATCCCAAGGTGTAAAAGTACTTGGACCATAAGAATAAGTGTGGTAGAATGAGGTTTTCCTCTTAATAGACATATAGCATATGTTTGCTGGAATGCATAATTATGGGTGCATTATTTATATAGTCTACCTATATGAGAATGAAGTGGTGCCGCTTCATAGAGTTCAAGGGCTTGACTCTTAAATTCTCATGAAAAGGATATGAGACACAAGGCCTTATTAAATGTGTCATATTAAATAATTCGATCAATGGTACCGAGATTTCATGTGTGAGTTATGCACGCTTGTTCTAATGAATAATTGGTTCAAAGCTTGTCTACCAATCTATTCGGGGATGAGTGAAAAGTTAACTTACTAAGTATTGGTTCAAATCGTAAGATATCTTTATCTGAAATCATGTAATTTCCTGAATAATTTATTTAGATATATTTTGAAAATGGTGGGGGATTGTTGGAAAAATTTCCAAAATATTAAATTGATAAATAATAATTGCTAATTTACAGAAATAAATGGCCAAAAGTTGCAACTCTCTAGAATTGAACCAAAGACCTTATTGTGATGATGTGCGTGGTCAAAAGGTGCAACCACTAGATCAACACACCTTTTCATGAAAAAGTTTGTTGTGATTGATTACAATGGTTCGTGAATGGGCATTGTTTCTCCCCACCAATCGGTACAAGTTTTCTTATAAATAGATATACTTATCAGCCATAAAATAGATAATGCAAGTGCCAAAAATTATATCTAAGTCATTCTTTTATTTTTCTAGTGCACGAGAATAAATGAAAGAACTTTATTCTGTAAAATATTGTTGATCGATATGCTTAATGTGAATGTGCGATTCATGTTTAGGTTTCCAAAGTATCCTGAAGGGGATTCGCCGGTTAACCCTTTTGCATCCATTTTGCATAAATTGGTGGGGGCGAATCGAACCTAAAGCTTAGTGTAAACACACGCTTTGGAATTATTTTGTGCAATTTTCATCGTACTGTCTTCGTCACCTTCTTCTGGTTGATATTTTGCAGCAGACCCCCAACACAAGATCTAACAATCTTTAGGTTCGATATTCAATTTTTATCCATACTTTATTTATAATTAATGTTAAAGTATACAACTTTAAAGAAGAATTTATCTTAAGAATCCCGGTACGTTTTTTTGTTTCTCGTTAAAAACAAAAATTAAAGTGTCTGAAAATCATGAAATCAAAGATTTTAAATATGAATTTCTTTTAACAATTGATATTAAAGCACGGTTTTTCATATTATAAATTTTCGAAAATTAATGATTAATATCCCTCTTGACTTTTTGTAATTTTTAGGAGATTTCTCCTTCTTCTCTTTTTCTCCCATTGTATTGGTTTGGGAAGCCTTTTTCTCCATATTAATACAAGTTGCTTATTAAAAAAAAATGATTAATATATATATTTGAACGTGTTTCTGTTACTATACATAGTCTAATGACAGAAAGTTTTATTTTAATATTTTCTTTCGTTGATATACATTCTATGGATGCTTTGTTTTGATTACACACAAATATGAAACAAAAAATTAGTATATTAAATGAACGGTAGCATTCTAATCTAGTATTGAATGACAATATAGACTCTTCCTGTGCTAATGTATACGTCGTTTGACAACACTGTTCTTCTTGCGCCAATGTATATATTGTTTGGCAAT
The DNA here is from genome assembly GCA_022829125.1 of Lathyrus tuberosus. Taxonomy (NCBI): domain Eukaryota; kingdom Viridiplantae; phylum Streptophyta; class Magnoliopsida; order Fabales; family Fabaceae; genus Lathyrus; species Lathyrus tuberosus. The sequence goes on from JALAZF010000428.1 coordinate 2,208,899, forward strand.
GTAATTTTAAACCGAAACAGTACACAGATGTATATATCCAGCATGTACATAATATATATAGTGGCATATGGAATATATATTTTATTTGTATTATAATAATATTTGGAAGATATATATAACAAATCCTTATCAGTATGTGTTTGCCAAAAGTTTTTATCAGTGCTAAATTATATTATAATTTTAGTTCTCATATTGATCAATTGCATTGGTTTTGTGATAAATGCATGAAATAATATCGTAATAAATGGTGTATGAATTTACCATGAATATGTCTGGGTAAAATGGTTTATTCAGAAAAATAAATTCTTATAAGAATGTTAATGATATGAATAAATTGAAATTTATAAATTCTTGAGAAAAGAATGAAGCTTTGAATGTGGCGAAATAGGACATGTTAAAAATGAATGCCCTACACTTCAAAAGAATAATAAAGTCAAAAGCAAGAAGAATAAAAGATTGGTAAATGAAGAATGAAATCAAAGTTGTTTAAATGACAAAATAAATGACTAAAGTGTCATGGTGCTAGTTCGTCAAAATTATCAAAAATATAAATATACTTAGTATATGATAATTGTACTAATGTACTAAAAGTGTTATGATTTGATGATAGATGGCAAATACTATCAAGCGTACATAAAGTAATCATATGCATGATTAGGTGAAAATTTGAATATTCATAATTTATTAAAGTTTGGAAAAATCTTGCATTTCTTTGACGAAAGGATTGACAAAGATATGATGTCTTTGGATATAATTGAATACAATGAAGACATCATTAGGGATGGGTCTCAAGCCCATATCTAATTAATCATTAATAGTGAAGACTCAACTCACACTTGATTAACATTAAGTCTTGAGTTCAATGGTGAAAGTACACTATTAGAGTGATTGAAGTACTTAATGATAGATACATCCCAAGGTGTAAAAGTATTTGGACCATAAGAATAAGTGTGGTAGAATGAGGTTTTCTTCTTAATAGACATATAGCATATGTTTGCTGGAATGCATAATTATGGGTGCATTATTTATATAGTCTACCTATATGAGAATGAAGTGGTGCCGCTTCATAGAGTTCAAGGGCTTGACTCTTAAATTCTCATGAAAAGGATATGAGACACAAGGCCTTATTAAATGTGTCATATTAAATAATTCGATCAATGGTACCGAGATTTCATGCGTGAGTTATGCACGCTTGTTCTAATGAATAATTGGTTCAAAGCTTGTCTACCAATCTATTCGGGGATGAGTGAAAACTTAACTTACTAAGTATTGGTTCAAATCGTAAGATACCTTTATCTGAAATCATGAAATTTCCTGAATAATTTATTTAGATATATTTTGAAAATGGTGGGGGATTGTTGGAGAAATTTCCAAAATATTAAATTGATAAATAATAATTGCTAATTTACCAAAATAAATGGCCAAAAGTTGCAACTCTCTAGAATTGAACCAAAGACCTTATTGTGATGATGTGCGTGGTCAAAAGGTGCAACCACTAGATCAACACACCTTTTCATGAAAAAGTTTGTTGTGATTGATTACAATGGTTCGTGAATGGGCATTGTTTCTCCCCACCAATCGGTACAAGTTTTCTTATAAATAGATATACTTATCAGCCATAAAATAGACAATGCAAGTGCCAAAAATTATATCTAAGTCATTCTTTTATTTTTCTAGTGCACGAGAATAAATGAAAGAACTTTATTCTGTAAAATATTGTTGATCGATATGCTTAATGTGAATGTGCGATTCATGTTTAGGTTTCCAAAGTATCCTGAAGGGGATTCGCCAGTTAACCCTTTTGCATCCATTTTGCATAAATTGGTGGGGGCGAATCGAACCTAAAGCTTAGTGTAAACACACGCTGTGGAATTATTTTGTGCAATTTTTATCGTACCGTCTTCGTCACCTTCTTCTGGTTGATATTTTGCAGCAGACCCCCAACACAAGATCTAACAATCTTTAGGTTCGATATTCAATTTTTATCCATACTTTATTTATAATTAATGTTAAAGTATACAACTTTAAAGAATAATTTATCTTAAGAATCCCGGTACGTTTTTTTGTTTCTCATTAAAAACAAAAATTAAAGTGTCTGAAAATCATGAAATCAAAGATTTTAAATATGAATTTCTTTTAACAATTGATATTAAAGCACGGTTTTTCATATTATAAATTTTCGAAAATTAATGATTAATATCCCTCTTGACTTTTTGTAATTTTTAGGAGATTTCTCCTTCTTCTCTTTTTCTCCCATTGTATTGGTTTGGGAAGCCTTTTTCTCCATATTAATACAAGTTGCTTATTAAAAAAAAATGATTAATATATATATTTGAACGTGTTTCTATTACTATACATAGTCTAATGACAGAAAGTTTTATTTTAATGTTTTCTTTCGTTGATATACATTCTATGGATGCTTTGTTTTGATTACACACAAATATGAAACAAAAAATTAGTATATTAAATGAACGGTAGCATTCTAATCTAGTATTGAATGACAATATAGACTCTTCCTGCGCCAATGTATACGTCATTTGACAACACTGTTCTTCTAGCGCCAATGTATATATTGTTTGGCAATGTAATTTTAAACCGAAACAGTACACATATGTATATATCCAGCATGTACATAATATATATAGTGACATATGGAATATATATTTTATTTGTATTATAATAATATTTGGAAGATATATATAACAAATCCTTATCAGTATGTGTTTGCCAAAAGTTTTTATCAGTGCTAAATTATATTATAATTTTAGTTCTCATATTGATCAATTGCATTGGTTTTGTGATAAATGCATGAAATAATATCGTAATAAATGGTGTATGAATTTACCATGAATATGTCTGGGTAAAATGGTTTATTCAGAAAAATAAATTCTTATAAGAATGTTTATGATATGAATAAATTGAAATTTATAAATTCTTGAGAAAAGAATGAAGCTTTGAATGTGGCGAAATAGGACATGTTAAAAATGAATGCCCTACACTTCAAAAATATAATAAAGTCAAAAGCAAGAAGAATAAAAGATTGGTAAATGAAGAATGAATTCAAAGTTGTTTATATGACAAAATAAATGACTAAAGTGTCATGGTGATAGTGCGTCAAAACTATCAAAAATATAAATATACTTAGTATATGATAATTGTACTAATGTACTAAAAGTGTTATGATTTGATGATAGATGGCAAATACTATCAAGCGTACATAAAGTAATCATATGCATGATTAGTTGAAAATTTGAATATTCATAATTTATTAAAGTTTAGAAAAATCTTGCATTTCTTTGACGAAAGGATTGACAAAGATATGATGTCTTTGGATATAATTGAATACAATGAAGACATCATTAGGGATGGGTCTCAAGCCCATATCTAATTAATCATTAATAGTGAAGACTCAACTCACACTTGATTAACATTAAGTCTTGAGTTCAATGGTGAAAGTACACTATTAGAGTGATTGAAGTACTTAATGATAGATACATCCCAAGGTGTAAAAGTACTTGGACCATAAGAATAAGTGTGGTAGAATGAGGTTTTCCTCTTAATAGACATATAGCATATGTTTGCTGGAATGCATATTTATGGGTGCATTATTTATATAGTCTACCTATATGAGAATGAAGTGGTGCCGCTTCATAGAGTTCAAGGGCTTGACTCTTAAATTCTCATGAAAAGGATATGAGACACAAGGCCTTATTAAATGTGTCATATTAAATAATTCGATCAATGGTACCGAGATATCATGCGTGAGTTATGCACGCTTGTTCTAATGAATAATTGGTTCAAAGCTTGTCTACCAATCTATTCGGGGATGAGTGAAAACTTAACTTACTAAGTATTGGTTCAAATCGTAAGATACCTTTATCTGAAATCATGAAATTTCCTGAATAATTTATTTAGATATATTTTGAAAATGGTGGGGGATTGTTGGAGAAATTTCCAAAATATTAAATTGATAAATAATAATTGCTAATTTACCAAAAGTTTCTGGTACTATACATAGTCTAATGACAGAAAGTTTTATTTTAATGTTTTCTTTCGTTGATATACATTCTATGGATGCTTTGTTTTGATTACACACAAATATGAAACAAAAAATTAGTATATTAAATGAACGGTAGCATTCTAATCTAGTATTGAATGACAATATAGACTCTTCCTGCGCCAATGTATACGTCATTTGACAACACTGTTCTTCTTGCGCCAATGTATATATTGTTTGGCAATGTAATTTTAAACCGAAACAGTACACATATGTATATATCCAGCATGTACATAATATATATAGTGACATATGGAATATATATTTTATTTGTATTACAATAATATTTGGAAGATATATATAACAAATCCTTATCAGTGAACGTGCATTCTAATGGATGCTTTCGTTGATATACATTCTATGGATGCTTTGTTTTGATTACACACAAATATGAAACAAAAAACTAGTATATTAAATGAACGGTAGCATTCTAATCTAGTATTGAATGACAATATAGACTCTTCCTGCGCCAATGTATACGTCGTTTGACAACACTGTTCTTCTTGCGCCAATGTATATATTGTTTGGCAATGTACTTTTAAACCGAAACAGTACACATATGTATATATCCAGCATGTACATAATATATATAGTGACATATGGAATATATATTTTATTTGTATTATAATAATATTTGGAAGATATATATAACAAATGCTTGTCAGTATGTGTTTGCCAAAAGTTTTTATCAGTGCTAAATTATATTATAATTTTAGTTCTCATATTGATCAATTGCATTGGTTTTGTGATAAATGCATGAAATAATATCGTAATAAATGGTGTATGAATTTACCATGAATATGTCTGGGTAAAATGGTTTATTCAGAAAAATAAGTTCTTATAAGAATGTTTATGATATGAATAAATTGAAATTTATAAATTGTTGAGAAAAGAATGAAGCTTTGAATGTGGCGAAATAGGACATGTTAAAAATGAATGCCCTACATTTCAAAAGAATAATAAAGTCAAAAGCAAGAAGAATAAAAGATTGGTAAATGAAGAATGAAATCAAAGTTGCTTATATGACAAAATAAATGACTAAAGTGTCATGGTGATAGTTCGTCAAAACTATCAAAAATATAAATATACTTAGTATATGATAATTGTACTAATGTACTAAAAGTGTTATGATTTGATGATAGATGGCAAATACTATCAAGCGTACATAAAGTAATCATATGCATGATTAGTTGAAAATTTGAATATTCATAATTTATTAAAGTTTAGAAAAATCTTGCATTTCTTTGACGAAAGGATTGACAAAGATATGATGTCTTTGGATATAATTGAATACAATGAAGACATCATTAGGGATGGGTATAAAGCCCATATCTAATTAATCATCAATAATGAAGACTCAACTCACACTTGATTAACATTAAGTCTTGAGTTCAATGGTGAAAGTACACTATTAGAGTGATTGAAGTACTTAATGATAGATACATTCCAAGGTGTAAAAGTACTTGGACCATAAGAATAAGTGTGGTAGAATGAGGTTTTCCTCATAATAGACTTATAGCATATGTTTGCTGGAATGCATAATTATAGGTGCATTATTTATATAGTATACCTATATGAGAATGAAGTGGTGCCGCTTCATAGAGTTCAAGGGCTTGACTCTTAAATTCTCATGAAAAGGATATGAGACACAAGGCCTTATTAAATGTGTCATATTAAATAATTCAATCAATGGTACCGAGATTTCATGCGTGAGTTATGCACGCTTGTTCTAATGAATAATTGGTTCAAAGCTTGTCTACCTATCTATTCGGGGATGAGTGAAAACTTAACTTACTAAGTATTGGTTCAAATCGTAAGATACCTTTATCTGAAATCATGAAATTTCCTGAATAATTTATTTAGATATATTTTGAAAATGGTGGGGGATTGTTGGAGAAATTTTCAAAATATTAAATTGATAAATAATAATTGTTAATTTACCAAAATAAATGGCCAAAAGTTGCAACTCTCTAGAATTGAACCAAAGACCTTATTGTGATAATGTGCGTGGTCAAAAGTTGCAACCACTAGATCAACACACATTTTCATGAAAAAGTTTGTTGTGATTGATTACAATGGTTCGTGAATGGGCATTGTTTCTCCCCACCAATCGGTACAAGTTTTCTTATAAATAGATATACTTGTCAGCCATAAAATAGACAATTCAAGTGCCAAAAATTATATCTAAGTCATTCTTTTATTTTTCTAGTGCACGAGAATAAAAGAGAGAACTTTATTCTGTAAAATATTGTTGATCGATATGCTTAATGTGAATGTGCGATTCATGTTAAGGTTTCCAAAGTATCCTGAAGGGGATTCGCCGGTTAACCCTTTTGCATCCATTTTGCATAATTTGGTGGGGGCGAATCGAACCTAAAGCTTAGTGTAAACACACGCTTTGGAATTATTTTGTGCAATTTTCATCGTACCGTCTTCGTCACCTTCTTCTGGTTGATATTTTGTAGCAGACCCCCAACACAAGATCTAACAATCTTTAGGTTCGATATTCAATTTTGATTCATACTTTATTTATAATTAATGTTAAAGTATACAACTTTAAAGAAGAATCCCGGTACGTTTTATTGTTTCTCATTAAAAAAAAAAAATTAAAGTGTCTGAAAATCATGATATCAAAGATTTTAAATGTGAATTTCTTTTAACAATTGATATTAAAGCACGGTTTTTCATATTATAAATTTTCGATAATTAATGATTATTATCCCTCTTGCCTTTTTGTAATTTTTAGGAGATTTCTCCTTCTTTTCTTTTTCTCCCCTTGTATTGGTTTGAGAAGCCTTTTTCTCCATACTAATACAAGTTGCTTATTTAAAAAAATGATTAATATATATATATGAACGTGTTTCTGTTAGTATACATAGTCTAATGACAGAAAGTTTTATTTTAATGTTTTCTTTCGTTGATATACATTCTATGGATGCTTTGTTTTGATTACACACAAATATGAAACAAAAAATTGGTATATTAAATGAACGGTAGCATTCTAATCTAGTATTGAATGACAATATAGACTCTTCCTGCGCCAATGTATACGTCGTTTGACAACACTGTTCTTCTTGCGCCAATGTATATATTCTTTGGCAATGTAATTTTAAACCGAAACAGTACACATATGTATATATCCAGCATGTACATAATATATATAGTGACATATGGAATATATATTTTATTTGTATTATAATAATATTTGGAAGATATATATAACAAATCCTTATCAGTATGTGTTTGCCAAAAGTTTTTATCAGTGCTAAATTATATTATAATTTTAGTTCTCATATTGATCAATTGCATTGGTTTTGTGATAAATGCATGAAATAATATCGTAATAAATGGTGTATGAATTTACCATGAATATGTCTGGGTAAAATGGTTTATTCAGACAAATAAATTCTTATAAGAATGTTTATGATATGAATAAATTGAAATTTATAAATTCTTGAGAAAAGAATGAAGCTTTGAATGTGGCGAAATAGGACATGTTAAAAATGAATGCCCTACACTTCAAAAGAATAATAAAGTCAAAAGCAAGAAGAATAAAAGATTGGTAAATGAAGAATGAAATCAAAGTTGTTTATATGAAAAAATAAATGACTAAAGTGTCATGGTGATAGTTCGTCAAAACTATCAAAAATATAAATATACTTAGTATATGATAATTGTACTAATGTACTAAAAGTGTTATGATTTGATGATAGATGGCAAATACTATCAAGCGTACATAAAGTAATCATATGCATGATTAGTTGAAAATTTGAATATTCATAATTTATTAAAGTTTGGAAAAACCTTGCATTTCTTTGACGAAAGGATTGACAAAGATATGATGTCTTTGGATATAATTGAATACAATGAAGACATCATTAGGGATAGGTCTAAAGCCCATATCTAATTAATCATCAATAGTGAAGACTCAACTCACACTTGATTAACATTAAGTCTTGAGTTCAATGGTGAAAGTACACTATTAGAGTGATTGAAGTACTTAATGATAGATACATCCCAAGGTGTAAAAGTACTTGGACCATAAGAATAAGTGTGGTAGAATGAGGTTTTCCTCTTAATAGACATATAGTATATGTTTGCTGGAATTCATAATTATGGGTGCATTATTTATATAGTATACCTATATGAGAATGAAGTGGTGCCGCTTCATAGAGTTCAAGGGCTTGACTCTTAAATTCTCATGAAAAGGATATGAGACACAAGGCCTTATTAAATGTGTTATATTAAATAATTCGATCAATGGTACCGAGATTTCATGCGTGAGTTATGCACGCTTGTTCTAATGAATAATTGGTTCAAAGCTTGTCTACCTATCTATTCGGGGATGAGTGAAAACTTAACTTACTAAGTATTGGTTCAAATCGTAAGATACCTTTATCTGAAATCATGAAATTTCCTGAATAATTTATTTAGATATATTTTGAAAATGGTGGGGGATTGTTGGAGAAATTTCCAAAATATTAAATTGATAAATAATAATTGTTAATTTACCAAAATAAATGGCCAAAAGTTGCAACTCTCTAGAATTGAACCAAAGACCTTATTGTGATAATGTGCGTGGTCAAAAGGTGCAACCACTAGATCAACACTCCTTTTCATGAAAAAGTTTGTTGTGATTGACTACAATGGTTCGTGAATGGGCATTGTTTCTCCCCACCAATCGGTACAAGTTTTCTTATAAATAGATATACTTGTCAGCCATAAAATAGACAATTCAAGTGCCAAAAATTATATCTAAGTCATTCTTTTATTTTTCTAGTGCACGAGAATAAATGAGAGAACTTTATTCTGTAAAATATTGTTGATCGATATGCTTAATGTGAATGTGCGATTCATGTTAAGGTTTCCAAAGTATCCTGAAGGGGATTCGCCGGTTAACCCTTTTGCATCCATTTTGCATAAATTGGTGGGGGCGAATCGAACCTAAAGCTTAGTGTAAACACACGCTTTGGAATTATTTTGTGCAATTTTCATCGTACCGTCTTCGTCACCTTCTTCTGGTTGATATTTTGTAGCAGACCCCCAACACAAGATCTAACAATCTTTAGGTTCGATATTCAATTTTGATTCATACTTTATTTATAATTAATGTTAAAGTATACAACTTTAAAGAAGAATTTATCTTAAGAATCCCGGTACGTTTTATTGTTTCTCATTAAAAAAAAAAAATTAAAGTGTCTGAAAATCATGATATCAAAGATTTTAAATATGAATTTCTTTTAACAATTGATATTAAAGCACGGTTTTTCATATTATAAATTTTCGATGATTAATGATTATTATCCCTCTTGACTTTTTGTAATTTTTAGGAGATTTCTCCTTCTTCTCTTTTTCTCCCCTTGTATTGGTTTTAGAAGCCTTTTTCTCCATATTAATACAAGTTGCTTATTAAAAAAAATGATTAATATATATATATGAACGTGTTTCTGTTACTATACATAGTCTAATGACAGAAAGTTTTATTTTAATGTTTTCTTTCGTTGATATAAATTCTATGGATGCTTTGTTTTGATTACACACAAATATGAAACAAAAAATTAGTATATTAAATGAACGGTAGCATTCTAATCTAGTATTGAATGACAATATAGACTCTTCCTGCGCCAATGTATACGTCGTTTGACAACACTGTTCTTCTTGCGCCAATGTATATATTGTTTGGCAATGTAATTTTAAACCGAAACTGTAAACATATGTATATATCCAGCATGTACATAATATATATAGTGACATATGGAATATATATTTTATTTGTATTATAATAATATTTGGAAGATATATATAACAAATCCTTATCAGTATGTGTTTGCCAAAAGTTTTTATCAGTGCTAAATTATATTATAATTTTAGTTCTCATATTGATCAATTGCATTGGTTTTGTGATAAATGCATGAAATAATATCGTAATAAATGGTGTATGAATTTACCATGAATATGTCTGGGTAAAATGGTTTATTCAGACAAATAAATTCTTATAAGAATGTTTATGATATGAATAAATTGAAATTTATAAATTCTTGAGAAAAGAATGAAGCTTTGAATGTGGCGAAATAGGACATGTTAAAAATGAATGCCCTACACTTCAAAAGAATAATAAAGTCAAAAGCAAGAAGAATAAAAGATTGGTAAATGAAGAATGAAATCAAAGTTGTTTATATGACAAAATAAATGACTAAAGTGTCATGGTGATAGTTCGTCAAAACTATCAAAAATATAAATATACTTAGTATATGATAATTGTACTAATGTACTAAAAGTGTTATGATTTGATGATAGATGGCAAATACTATCAAGCGTACATAAAGTAATCATATGCATGATTAGTTGAAAATTTGAATATTCATAATTTATTAAAGTTTGGAAAAATCTTGCATTTCTTTGACGAAAGGATTGACAAAGATATGATGTCTTTGGATATAATTGAATACAATGAAGACATCATTAGGGATGGGTCTAAAGCCCATATCTAATTAATCATCAATAGTGAAGACTCAACTCACACTTGATTAACATCAAGTCTTGAGTTCAATGGTGAAAGTACACTATTAGAGTGATTGAAGTACTTAATGATAGATACATCCCAAGGAGTAAAAGTACTTGGACCATAAGAATAAGTGTGGTAGAATGAGGTTTTCCTCTTAATAGACATATAGTATATGTTTGCTGGAATTCATAATTATGGGTGCATTATTTATATAGTATACCTATATGAGAATGAAGTGGTGCCGCTTCATAGAGTTCAAGGGCTTGACTCTTAAATTCTCATGAAAAGGATATGAGACACAAGGCCTTATTAAATGTGTTATATTAAATAATTCGATCAATGGTACCGAGATTTCATGCGTGAGTTATGCACGCTTGTTCTAATGAATAATTGGTTCAAAGCTTGTCTACCTATCTATTCGGGGATGAGTGAAAACTTAACTTACTAAGTATTGGTTCAAATCGTAAGATACCTTTATCTGAAATCATGAAATTTCCTGAATAATTTATTTAGATATATTTTGAAAATGGTGGGGGATTGTTGGAGAAATTTCCAAAATATTAAATTGATAAATAATAATTGTTAATTTACCAAAATAAATGGCCAAAAGTTGCAACTCTCTAGAATTGAACCAAAGACCTTATTGTGATAATGTGCGTGGTCAAAAGGTGCAACCACTAGATCAACACTCCTTTTCATGAAAAAGTTTGTTGTGATTGACTACAATGGTTCGTGAATGGGCATTGTTTCTCCCCACCAATCGGTACAAGTTTTCTTATAAATAGATATACTTGTCAGCCATAAAATAGACAATTCAAGTGCCAAAAATTATATCTAAGTCATTCTTTTATTTTTCTAGTGCACGAGAATAAATGAGAGAACTTTATTCTGTAAAATATTGTTGATCGATATGCTTAATGTGAATGTGCGATTCATGTTAAGGTTTCCAAAGTATCCTGAAGGGGATTCGCCGGTTAACCCTTTTGCATCCATTTTGCATAAATTGGTGGGGGCGAATCGAACCTAAAGCTTAGTGTAAACACACGCTTTGGAATTATTTTGTGCAATTTTCATCGTACCGTCTTCGTCACCTTCTTCTGGTTGATATTTTGTAGCAGACCCCCAACACAAGATCTAACAATCTTTAGGTTCGATATTCAATTTTGATTCATACTTTATTTATAATTAATGTTAAAGTATACAACTTTAAAGAAGAATTTATCTTAAGAATCCCGGTACGTTTTATTGTTTCTCTTTAAAAAAAAAAAAATTAAAGTGTCTGAAAATCATGATATCAAAGATTTTAAATATGAATTTCTTTTAACAATTGATATTAAAGCACGGTTTTTCATACTATAAATTTTCGATAATTAATGATTATTATCCCTCTTGACATTTTGTAATTTTTAGGAGATTTCTCCTTCTTTTCTTTTTCTCCCCTTGTATTGGTTTGAGAAGCCTTTTTCTCCATACTAATACAAGTTGCTTATTTAAAAAAATGATTAATATATATATATATGAACGTGTTTCTGTTACTATACATAGTCTATTGACAGAAAGTTTTATTTTAATGTTTTCTTTCGTTGATATACATTCTATGGATGCTTTGTTTTGATTACACACAAATATGAAACAAAAAATTAGTATATTAAATGAACGGTAGCATTCTAATCTAGTATTGAATGACAATATAGACTCTTCCTGCGCCAATGTATACGTCGTTTGACAACACTGTTCTTCTTGCGCCAATGTATATATTCTTTGGCAATGTAATTTTAAACCGAAACAGTACACATATGTATATATCCAGCATGTACATAATATATATAGTGACATATGGAATATATATTTTATTTGTATTATAATAATATTTGGAAGATATATATAACAAATCCTTATCAGTATGTGTTTGCCAAAAGTTTTTATCAGTGCTAAATTATATTATAATTTTAGTTCTCATATTGATCAATTGCATTGGTTTTGTGATAAATGCATGAAATAATATTGTAATAAATGGTGTATGAATTTACCATGAATATGTCTGGGTAAAATGGTTTATTCAGACAAATAAATTCTTATAAGAATGTTTATGATATGAATAAATTGAAATTTATAAATTCTTGAGAAAAGAATGAAGCTATGAATGTGGCGAAATAGGACATGTTAAAAATGAATGCCCTACACTTCAAAAGAATAATAAATTCAAAAGCAAGTAGAATAAAAGATTGGTAAATGAAGAATGAAATCATAGTTGTTTATATGAAAAAATAAATGACTAAAGTGTCATGGTGATAGTTCGTCAAAACTATCAAAAATATAAATATACTTAGTATATGATAATTGTACTAATGTACTAAAAGTGTTATGATTTGATGATAGATGGCCAATACTATCAAGCGTACATAAAGTAATCATATGCATGATTAGTTAAAAATTTGAATATTCATAATTTATTAAAGTTTGGAAAAATCTTGCAATTCTTTGACGAAAGGATTGACAAAGATATGATGTCTTTGGATATAATTGAATACAATGAAGACATCATTAGGGATGGGTCTAAAGCCCATATCTAATTAATCATCAATAGTGAAGACTCAACTCACACTTGATTAACATTAAGTCTTGAGTTCAATGGTGAAAGTACACTATTAGAGTGATTGAAGTACTTAATGATAGATACATCCCAAGGTGTAAAAGTAGTTGGACCATAAGAATAAGTGTGGTAGAATGAGGTTTTCCTCTTAATAGACATATAGCATATGTTTGCTGGAATGCATAATTATGGGTGCATTATTTATATAGTATACCTATATGAGAATGAAGTGGTGCCGCTTCATAGAGTTCAAGGGCTTGACTCTTAAATTCTCATGAAAAGGAAATGAGACACAAGGCCTTATTAAATGTGGCATATTAAATAATTCGATCAATGGTACCGAGATTTCATGCATGAGTTATGCACGCTTGTTCTAATGAATAATTGGTTCAAAGCTTGTCTACCTATCTATTCGGGGATGAGTGAAAACTTAACTTACTAAGTATTGGTTCAAATCGTAAGATACCTTTATCTGAAATCATGAAATTTCCTGAATAATTTATTTAGATATATTTTGAAAATGGTGGGGGATTGTTGGAGAAATTTCCAAAATATTAAATTGATAAATAATAATTGTTAATTTACCAAAATAAATGGCCAAAAGTTGCAACTCTCTAGAATTGGACCAAAGACCTTATTCTGATAATGTGCGTGGTCAAAAGGTGCAACCACTAGATCAACACACCTTTTCATGAAAAAGTTTGTTGTGATTGATTACAATGGTTCGTGAATGGGCATTGTTTCTCCCCACCAATCGGTACAAGTTTTCTTATAAATAGATATACTTGTCAGCCATAAAATAGACAATTCAGGTGCCAAAAATTATATCTAAGTCATTCTTTTATTTTTCTAGTGCACGAGAATAAATGAGAGAACTTTATTCTGTAAAATATTGTTGATCGATATGCTTAATGTGAATGTGCGATTCATGTTAAGGTTTCCAAAGTATCCTGAAGGGGATTCGTCGGTTAACCCTTTTGCATCCATTTTGCATAAATTGGTGGGGGCGAATCGAACCTAAAGCTTAGTGTAAACACACGCTTTGGAATTATTTTGTGCAATTTTCATCGTACCGTCTTCGTCACCTTCTTCTGGTTGATATTTTGTAGCAGACCCCCAACACAAGATCTAACAATCTTTAGGTTCGATATTCAATTTTGATTCATACTTTATTTATAATTAATGTTAAAGTATACAACTTTAAAGAAGAATTTATCTTAAGAATCCCGGTACGTTTTATTGTTTCTCTTTAAAAAAAAAAAAATTAAAGTGTCTGAAAATCATGATATCAAAGATTTTAAATATGAATTTCTTTTAACAATTGATATTAAAGCACGGTTTTTCATACTATAAATTTTCGATAATTAATGATTATTATCCCTCTTGACTTTTTGTAATTTTTAGGAGATTTCTCCTTCTTTTCTTTTTCTCCCCTTGTATTGGTTTGAGAAGCCTTTTTCTCCATACTAATACAAGTTGCTTATTTAAAAAAATGATTAATATATATATATGAACGTGTTTCTGTTACTATACATAGTCTATTGACAGAAAGTTTTATTTTAATGTTTTCTTTCGTTGATATACATTCTATGGATGCTTTGTTTTGATTACACACAAATATGAAACAAAAAATTAGTATATTAAATGAACGGTAGCATTCTAATCTAGTATTGAATGACAATATAGACTCTTCCTGCGCCAATGTATACGTCGTTTGACAACACTGTTCTTCTTGCACCAATGTATATATTCTTTGGCAATGTAATTTTAAACCGAAACAGTACACATATGTATATATCCAGCATGTACATAATATATATAGTGACATATGGAATATATATTTTATTTGTATTATAATAATATTTGGAAGATATATATAACAAATCCTTATCAGTATGTGTTTGCCAAAAGTTTTTATCAGTGCTAAATTATATTATAATTTTAGTTCTCATATTGATCAATTGCATTGGTTTTGTGATAAATGCATGAAATAATATCGTAATAAATGGTGTATGAATTTACCATGAATATGTCTGGGTAAAATGGTTTATTCAGACAAATAAATTCTTATAAGAATGTTTATGATATGAATAAATTGAAATTTATAAATTCTTGAGAAAAGAATGAAGCTATGAATGTGACGAAATAGGACATGTTAAAAATGAATGCCCTACACTTCAAAAGAATAATAAATTCAAAAGCAAGTAGAATAAAAGATTGGTAAATGAAGAATGAAATCATAGTTGTTTATATGAAAAAATAAATGACTAAAGTGTCATGGTGATAGTTCGTCAAAACTATCAAAAATATAAATATACTTAGTATATGATAATTGTACTAATGTACTAAAAGTGTTATGATTTGATGATAGATGGCCAATACTATCAAGCGTACATAAAGTAATCATATGCATGATTAGTTAAAAATTTGAATATTCATAATTTATTAAAGTTTGGAAAAATCTTGCAATTCTTTGACGAAAGGATTGACAAAGATATGATGTCTTTGGATATAATTGAATACAATGAAGACATCATTAGGGATGGGTCTAAAGCCCATATCTAATTAATCATCAATAGTGAAGACTCAACTCACACTTGATTAACATTAAGTCTTGAGTTCAATGGTGAAAGTACACTATTAGAGTGATTGAAGTACTTAATGATAGATACATCCCAAGGTGTAAAAGTACTTGGACCATAAGAATAAGTGTGGTAGAATGAGGTTTTCCTCTTAATAGACATATAGCATATGTTTGCTGGAATGCATAATTATGGGTGCATTATTTATATAGTATACCTATATGAGAATGAAGTGGTGCCGCTTCATAGAGTTCAAGGGCTTGACTCTTAAATTCTCATGAAAAGGAAATGAGACACAAGGCCTTATTAAATGTGGCATATTAAATAATTCGATCAATGGTACCGAGATTTCATGCGTGAGTTATGCACGCTTGTTCTAATGAATAATTGGTTCAAAGCTTGTCTACCTATCTATTCGGGGATGAGTGAAAACTTAACTTACTAAGTATTGGTTCAAATCGTAAGATACCTTTATCTGAAATCATGAAATTTCCTGAATAATTTATTTAGATATATTTTGAAAATGGTGGGGGATTGTTGGAGAAATTTCCAAAATATTAAATTGATAAATAATAATTGTTAATTTACCAAAATAAATGGCCAAAAGTTGCAACTCTCTAGAATTGGACCAAAGACCTTATTCTGATAATGTGCGTGGTCAAAAGGTGCAACCACTAGATCAACACACCTTTTCATGAAAAAGTTTGTTGTGATTGATTACAATGGTTCGTGAATGGGCATTGTTTCTCCCCACCAATCGGTACAAGTTTTCTTATAAATAGATATACTTGTCAGCCATAAAATAGACAATTCAGGTGCCAAAAATTATATCTAAGTCATTCTTTTATTTTTCTAGTGCACGAGAATAAATGAGAGAACTTTATTCTGTAAAATATTGTTGATCGATATGCTTAATGTGAATGTGCGATTCATGTTAAGGTTTCCAAAGTATCCTGAAGGGGATTCGTCGGTTAACCCTTTTGCATCCATTTTGCATAAATTGGTGGGGGCGAATCGAACCTAAAGCTTAGTGTAAACACACGCTTTGGAATTATTTTGTGCAATTTTCATCGTACCGTCTTCGTCACCTTCTTCTGGTTGATATTTTGTAGCAGACCCCCAACACAAGATCTAACAATCTTTAGGTTCGATATTCAATTTTGATTCATACTTTATTTATAATTAATGTTAAAGTATACAACTCTAAAGAAGAATTTATCTTAAGAATCCCGGTACGTTTTATTGTTTCTCATTAAAAAAAAAAAATTAAAGAGTCTGAAAATCATGATATCAAAGATTTTAAATATGAATTTCTTTTAACAATTGATATTAAAGCACGGTTTTTCATATTATAAATTTTCGATAATTAATGATTATTATCCCTCTTGACTTTTTGTAATTTTTAGGAGATTTCTCCTTCTTCTCTTTTTCTCCCATTGTATTGGTTTGAGAAGCCTTTTTCTCCGTATTAATACAAGTTGCTTATTAAAAAAAATGATTAATATATATATATTAACGTGTTTCTGTTACTATACATAGTCTAATGACAAAAAGTTTTATTTTAATGTTTTCTTTCGTTGATATACATTCTATGGATGCTTTGTTTTGATTACACACAAATATGAAACAAAAAATTAGTATATTAAATGAACGGTAGCATTCTAATCTAGTATTGAATGACAATATAGACTCTTCCTGCGCCAATGTATACGTCGTTTGACAACACTGTTCTTCTTGCGCCAATGTATATATTGTTTGGCAATGTAATTTTAAACCGAAACTGTACACATATGTATATATCCAGCATGTACATAATATATATAGTGACATATGGAATATATATTTTATTTGTATTATAATAATATTTGGAAGATATATATAACAAATCCTTATCAGTATGTGTTTGCCAAAAGTTTTTATCAATGCTAAATTATATTATAATTTTAGTTCTCATATTGATCAATTGCATTGGTTTTGTGATAAATGCATGAAATAATATCGTAATAAATGGTGTATGAATTACCATGAATATGTCTGGGTAAAATGGTTTATTCAGACAAATAAATTCTTATAAGAATGTTTATGATATGAATAAATTGAAATTTATAAATTCTTGAGAGAAGAATGAAGCTATGAATGTGGCGAAATAGGACATGTTAAAAATGAATGCCCTACACTTCAAAAGAATAATAAATTCAAAAGAAAGTAGAATAAAAGATTGGTAAATGAAGCATGAAATCAAAGTTGTTTATATGACAAAATAAATGACTAAAGTGTCATGGTGATAGTTCGTCAAAACTATCAAAAATATAAATATACTTAGTATATGATAATTGTACTAATGTACTAAAAGTGTTATGATTTGATGATAGATGGCCAATACTATCAAGCGTACATAAAGTAATCATATGCATGATTAGTTAAAAATTTGAATATTCATAATTTATTAAAGTTTGGAAAAATCTTGCAATTCTTTGACGAAAGGATTGACAAAGATATGATGTCTTTGGATATAATTGAATACAATGAAGACATCATTAGGGATGGGTCTCAAGCCCATATCTAATTAATCACCAATAGTGAAGACTCAACTCACACTTGATAAACATTAAGTCTTGAGTTCAATGGTGAAAGTACACTATTAGAGTGATTGAAGTACTTAATGATAGATACATCCCAAGGTGTAAAAGTACTTGGACCATAAGAATAAGTGTGGTAGAATGAGGTTTTCCTCTTAATAGACATATAGCATATGTTTGCTGGAATGCATAATTATGGGTGCATTATTTATATAGTCTACCTATATGAGAATGAAGTGGTGCCGCTTCATAGAGTTCAAGGGCTTGACTCTTAAATTCTCATGAAAAGGATATGAGACACAAGGCCTTATTAAATGTGTCATATTAAATAATTCGATCAATGGTACCGAGATTTCATGCGTGAGTTATGCACGCTTGTTCTAATGAATAATTGGTTCAAAGCTTGTCTACCTATCTATTCGGGGATGAGTGAAAACTTAACTTACTAAGTATTGGTTCAAATCGTAAGATACCTTTATCTGAAATCATGAAATTTCCTGAATAATTTATTTAGATATATTTTGAAAATGGTGGGGGATTGTTGGAGAAATTTCCAAAATATTAAATTGATAAATAATAATGGTTAATTTACCAAAATAAATGGCCAAAAGTTGCAACTCTCTAGAATTGAACCAAAGACCTTATTGTGATGATGTGCGTGGTCAAAAGGTGCAACCACTAGATCAACACACCTTTTCATGAAAAAGTTTGTTGTGATTGATTACAATGGTTTGTGAAATGGCATTGTTTCTCCCCACCCATCGGTACAAGTTTTCTTATAAATAGATATACTTGTCAGCCATAAAATAGATAATTCAATTGCCAAAAATTATATCTAAGTAATTCATTTATTTTTCTAGTGCACGAGAATAAATGAGAGGACTTTATTCTGTAAAATATTGTTGATCGATATGCTTAATGTGAATGTGCGATTCATGTTAAGGTTTCCAAAGTATCTTGAAGGGGATTCGTCGGTTACCCCTTGTGCATCCATTTTGCATAAATTGGTGGGGGCGAATCGAACCTAAAGCTTAGTGTAAACACACGCTTTGGAATTATTTTGTGCAATTTTCATCGTACCGTCTTCGTCACCTTCTCCTGGTTGAGATTTTGCAGCAGACCCCCAACACAAGATCTAACAATCTTTAGGTTCGATATTCAATTTTGATCCATACTTTATTTATAATTAATGTTAAAGTATACAACTTTAAAGAAGAATTTATCTTAAGAATCCCGGTACGTTTTATTGTTTCTCATTAAAAAAAAAAAATTAAAGAGTCTGAAAATCATGATATCAAAGATTTTAAATATGAATTTCTTTTAACAATTGATATTAAAGCACGGTTTTTCATATTATAAATTTTCGATAATTAATGATTATTATCCCTCTTGACTTTTTGTAATTTTTAGGAGATTTCTCCTTCTTCTCTTTTTCTCCCATTGTATTGGTTTGAGAAGCCTTTTTCTCCGTATTAATACAAGTTGCTTATTAAAAAAAATGATTAATATATATATATTAACGTGTTTCTGTTACTATACATAGTCTAATGACAAAAAGTTTTATTTTAATGTTTTCTTTCGTTGATATACATTCTATGGATGCTTTGTTTTGATTACACACAAATATGAAACAAAAAATTAGTATATTAAATGAACGGTAGCATTCTAATCTAGTATTGAATGACAATATAGACTCTTCCTGCGCCAATGTATACGTCGTTTGACAACACTGTTCTTCTTGCGCCAATGTATATATTGTTTGGCAATGTAATTTTAAACCGAAACTGTACACATATGTATATATCCAGCATGTACATAATATATATAGTGACATATGGAATATATATTTTATTTGTATTATAATAATATTTGGAAGATATATATAACAAATCCTTATCAGTATGTGTTTGCCAAAAGTTTTTATCAATGCTAAATTATATTATAATTTTAGTTCTCATATTGATCAATTGCATTGGTTTTGTGATAAATGCATGAAATAATATCGTAATAAATGGTGTATGAATTACCATGAATATGTCTGGGTAAAATGGTTTATTCAGACAAATAAATTCTTATAAGAATGTTTATGATATGAATAAATTGAAATTTATAAATTCTTGAGAGAAGAATGAAGCTATGAATGTGGCGAAATAGGACATGTTAAAAATGAATGCCCTACACTTCAAAAGAATAATAAATTCAAAAGAAAGTAGAATAAAAGATTGGTAAATGAAGCATGAAATCAAAGTTGTTTATATGACAAAATAAATGACTAAAGTGTCATGGTGATAGTTCGTCAAAACTATCAAAAATATAAATATACTTAGTATATGATAATTGTACTAATGTACTAAAAGTGTTATGATTTGATGATAGATGGCCAATACTATCAAGCGTACATAAAGTAATCATATGCATGATTAGTTAAAAATTTGAATATTCATAATTTATTAAAGTTTGGAAAAATCTTGCAATTCTTTGACGAAAGGATTGACAAAGATATGATGTCTTTGGATATAATTGAATACAATGAAGACATCATTAGGGATGGGTCTCAAGCCCATATCTAATTAATCACCAATAGTGAAGACTCAACTCACACTTGATAAACATTAAGTCTTGAGTTCAATGGTGAAAGTACACTATTAGAGTGATTGAAGTACTTAATGATAGATACATCCCAAGGTGTAAAAGTACTTGGACCATAAGAATAAGTGTGGTAGAATGAGGTTTTCCTCTTAATAGACATATAGCATATGTTTGCTGGAATGCATAATTATGGGTGCATTATTTATATAGTCTACCTATATGAGAATGAAGTGGTGCCGCTTCATAGAGTTCAAGGGCTTGACTCTTAAATTCTCATGAAAAGGATATGAGACACAAGGCCTTATTAAATGTGTCATATTAAATAATTCGATCAATGGTACCGAGATTTCATGCGTGAGTTATGCACGCTTGTTCTAATGAATAATTGGTTCAAAGCTTGTCTACCTATCTATTCGGGGATGAGTGAAAACTTAACTTACTAAGTATTGGTTCAAATCGTAAGATACCTTTATCTGAAATCATGAAATTTCCTGAATAATTTATTTAGATATATTTTGAAAATGGTGGGGGATTGTTGGAGAAATTTCCAAAATATTAAATTGATAAATAATAATGGTTAATTTACCAAAATAAATGGCCAAAAGTTGCAACTCTCTAGAATTGAACCAAAGACCTTATTGTGATGATGTGCGTGGTCAAAAGGTGCAACCACTAGATCAACACACCTTTTCATGAAAAAGTTTGTTGTGATTGATTACAATGGTTTGTGAAATGGCATTGTTTCTCCCCACCCATCGGTACAAGTTTTCTTATAAATAGATATACTTGTCAGCCATAAAATAGATAATTCAATTGCCAAAAATTATATCTAAGTAATTCATTTATTTTTCTAGTGCACGAGAATAAATGAGAGGACTTTATTCTGTAAAATATTGTTGATCGATATGCTTAATGTGAATGTGCGATTCATGTTAAGGTTTCCAAAGTATCTTGAAGGGGATTCGTCGGTTACCCCTTGTGCATCCATTTTGCATAAATTGGTGGGGGCGAATCGAACCTAAAGCTTAGTGTAAACACACGCTTTGGAATTATTTTGTGCAATTTTCATCGTACCGTCTTCGTCACCTTCTCCTGGTTGAGATTTTGCAGCAGACCCCCAACACAAGATCTAACAATCTTTAGGTTCGATATTCAATTTTGATCCATACTTTATTTATAATTAATGTTAAAGTATACAACTTTAAAGAAGAATTTATCTTAAGAATCCCGGTACGTTTTATTGTTTCTCATTAAAAAAAAAAAATTAAAGAGTCTGAAAATCATGATATCAAAGATTTTAAATATGAATTTCTTTTAACAATTGATATTAAAGCACGGTTTTTCATATTATAAATTTTCGATAATTAATGATTATTATCCCTCTTGACTTTTTGTAATTTTTAGGAGATTTCTCCTTCTTCTCTTTTTCTCCCATTGTATTGGTTTGAGAAGCCTTTTTCTCCGTATTAATACAAGTTGCTTATTAAAAAAAATGATTAATATATATATATTAACGTGTTTCTGTTACTATACATAGTCTAATGACAAAAAGTTTTATTTTAATGTTTTCTTTCGTTGATATACATTCTATGGATGCTTTGTTTTGATTACACACAAATATGAAACAAAAAATTAGTATATTAAATGAACGGTAGCATTCTAATCTAGTATTGAATGACAATATAGACTCTTCCTGCGCCAATGTATACGTCGTTTGACAACACTGTTCTTCTTGCGCCAATGTATATATTGTTTGGCAATGTAATTTTAAACCGAAACTGTACACATATGTATATATCCAGCATGTACATAATATATATAGTGACATATGGAATATATATTTTATTTGTATTATAATAATATTTGGAAGATATATATAACAAATCCTTATCAGTATGTGTTTGCCAAAAGTTTTTATCAATGCTAAATTATATTATAATTTTAGTTCTCATATTGATCAATTGCATTGGTTTTGTGATAAATGCATGAAATAATATCGTAATAAATGGTGTATGAATTACCATGAATATGTCTGGGTAAAATGGTTTATTCAGACAAATAAATTCTTATAAGAATGTTTATGATATGAATAAATTGAAATTTATAAATTCTTGAGAGAAGAATGAAGCTATGAATGTGGCGAAATAGGACATGTTAAAAATGAATGCCCTACACTTCAAAAGAATAATAAATTCAAAAGAAAGTAGAATAAAAGATTGGTAAATGAAGCATGAAATCAAAGTTGTTTATATGACAAAATAAATGACTAAAGTGTCATGGTGATAGTTCGTCAAAACTATCAAAAATATAAATATACTTAGTATATGATAATTGTACTAATGTACTAAAAGTGTTATGATTTGATGATAGATGGCCAATACTATCAAGCGTACATAAAGTAATCATATGCATGATTAGTTAAAAATTTGAATATTCATAATTTATTAAAGTTTGGAAAAATCTTGCAATTCTTTGACGAAAGGATTGACAAAGATATGATGTCTTTGGATATAATTGAATACAATGAAGACATCATTAGGGATGGGTCTCAAGCCCATATCTAATTAATCACCAATAGTGAAGACTCAACTCACACTTGATAAACATTAAGTCTTGAGTTCAATGGTGAAAGTACACTATTAGAGTGATTGAAGTACTTAATGATAGATACATCCCAAGGTGTAAAAGTACTTGGACCATAAGAATAAGTGTGGTAGAATGAGGTTTTCCTCTTAATAGACATATAGCATATGTTTGCTGGAATGCATAATTATGGGTGCATTATTTATATAGTCTACCTATATGAGAATGAAGTGGTGCCGCTTCATAGAGTTCAAGGGCTTGACTCTTAAATTCTCATGAAAAGGATATGAGACACAAGGCCTTATTAAATGTGTCATATTAAATAATTCGATCAATGGTACCGAGATTTCATGCGTGAGTTATGCACGCTTGTTCTAATGAATAATTGGTTCAAAGCTTGTCTACCTATCTATTCGGGGATGAGTGAAAACTTAACTTACTAAGTATTGGTTCAAATCGTAAGATACCTTTATCTGAAATCATGAAATTTCCTGAATAATTTATTTAGATATATTTTGAAAATGGTGGGGGATTGTTGGAGAAATTTCCAAAATATTAAATTGATAAATAATAATGGTTAATTTACCAAAATAAATGGCCAAAAGTTGCAACTCTCTAGAATTGAACCAAAGACCTTATTGTGATGATGTGCGTGGTCAAAAGGTGCAACCACTAGATCAACACACCTTTTCATGAAAAAGTTTGTTGTGATTGATTACAATGGTTTGTGAAATGGCATTGTTTCTCCCCACCCATCGGTACAAGTTTTCTTATAAATAGATATACTTGTCAGCCATAAAATAGATAATTCAATTGCCAAAAATTATATCTAAGTAATTCTTTTATTTTTCTAGTGCACGAGAATAAATGAGAGGACTTTATTCTGTAAAATATTGTTGATCGATATGCTTAATGTGAATGTGCGATTCATGTTAAGGTTTCCAAAGTATCTTGAAGGGGATTCGTCGGTTACCCCTTGTGCATCCATTTTGCATAAATTGGTGGGGGCGAATCGAACCTAAAGCTTAGTGTAAACACACGCTTTGGAATTATTTTGTGCAATTTTCATCGTACCGTCTTCGTCACCTTCTCCTGGTTGAGATTTTGCAGCAGACCCCCAACACAAGATCTAACAATCTTTAGGTTCGATATTCAATTTTGATCCATACTTTATTTATAATTAATGTTAAAGTATACAACTTTAAAGAAGAATTTATCTTAAGAATCCCGGTACGTTTTATTGTTTCTCATTAAAAAAAAAAAATTAAAGAGTCTGAAAATCATGATATCAAAGATTTTAAATATGAATTTCTTTTAACAATTGATATTAAAGCACGGTTTTTCATATTATAAATTTTCGATAATTAATGATTATTATCCCTCTTGACTTTTTGTAATTTTTAGGAGATTTCTCCTTCTTCTCTTTTTCTCCCATTGTATTGGTTTGAGAAGCCTTTTTCTCCGTATTAATACAAGTTGCTTATTAAAAAAAATGATTAATATATATATATTAACGTGTTTCTGTTACTATACATAGTCTAATGACAAAAAGTTTTATTTTAATGTTTTCTTTCGTTGATATACATTCTATGGATGCTTTGTTTTGATTACACACAAATATGAAACAAAAAATTAGTATATTAAATGAACGGTAGCATTCTAATCTAGTATTGAATGACAATATAGACTCTTCCTGCGCCAATGTATACGTCGTTTGACAACACTGTTCTTCTTGCGCCAATGTATATATTGTTTGGCAATGTAATTTTAAACCGAAACTGTACACATATGTATATATCCAGCATGTACATAATATATATAGTGACATATGGAATATATATTTTATTTGTATTATAATAATATTTGGAAGATATATATAACAAATCCTTATCAGTATGTGTTTGCCAAAAGTTTTTATCAATGCTAAATTATATTATAATTTTAGTTCTCATATTGATCAATTGCATTGGTTTTGTGATAAATGCATGAAATAATATCGTAATAAATGGTGTATGAATTACCATGAATATGTCTGGGTAAAATGGTTTATTCAGACAAATAAATTCTTATAAGAATGTTTATGATATGAATAAATTGAAATTTATAAATTCTTGAGAGAAGAATGAAGCTATGAATGTGGCGAAATAGGACATGTTAAAAATGAATGCCCTACACTTCAAAAGAATAATAAATTCAAAAGAAAGTAGAATAAAAGATTGGTAAATGAAGCATGAAATCAAAGTTGTTTATATGACAAAATAAATGACTAAAGTGTCATGGTGATAGTTCGTCAAAACTATCAAAAATATAAATATACTTAGTATATGATAATTGTACTAATGTACTAAAAGTGTTATGATTTGATGATAGATGGCCAATACTATCAAGCGTACATAAAGTAATCATATGCATGATTAGTTAAAAAATTGAATATTCATAATTTATTAAAGTTTGGAAAAATCTTGCAATTCTTTGACGAAAGGATTGACAAAGATATGATGTCTTTGGATATAATTGAATACAATGAAGACATCATTAGGGATGGGTCTCAAGCCCATATCTAATTAATCACCAATAGTGAAGACTCAACTCACACTTGATAAACATTAAGTCTTGAGTTCAATGGTGAAAGTACACTATTAGAGTGATTGAAGTACTTAATGATAGATACATCCCAAGGTGTAAAAGTACTTGGACCATAAGAATAAGTGTGGTAGAATGAGGTTTTCCTCTTAATAGACATATAGCATATGTTTGCTGGAATGCATAATTATGGGTGCATTATTTATATAGTCTACCTATATGAGAATGAAGTGGTGCCGCTTCATAGAGTTCAAGGGCTTGACTCTTAAATTCTCATGAAAAGGATATGAGACACAAGGCCTTATTAAATGTGTCATATTAAATAATTCGATCAATGGTACCGAGATTTCATGCGTGAGTTATGCACGCTTGTTCTAATGAATAATTGGTTCAAAGCTTGTCTACCTATCTATTCGGGGATGAGTGAAAACTTAACTTACTAAGTATTGGTTCAAATCGTAAGATTCCTTTATCTGAAATCATGAAATTTCCTGAATAATTTATTTAGATATATTTTGAAAATGGTGGGGGATTGTTGGAGAAATTTCC
The DNA here is from genome assembly GCA_022829125.1 of Lathyrus tuberosus. Classification (NCBI taxonomy): domain Eukaryota; kingdom Viridiplantae; phylum Streptophyta; class Magnoliopsida; order Fabales; family Fabaceae; genus Lathyrus; species Lathyrus tuberosus. The sequence goes on from JALAZF010000428.1 coordinate 2,235,519, forward strand.
AAAATATTAAATTGATAAATAATAATGGTTAATTTACCAAAATAAATGGCCAAAAGTTGCAACTCTCTAGAATTGAACCAAAGACCTTATTGTGATGATGTGCGTGGTCAAAAGGTGCAACCACTAGATCAACACACCTTTTCATGAAAAAGTTTGTTGTGATTGATTACAATGGTTTGTGAAATGGCATTGTTTCTCCCCACCCATCGGTACAAGTTTTCTTATAAATAGATATACTTGTCAGCCATAAAATAGATAATTCAATTGCCAAAAATTATATCTAAGTAATTCTTTTATTTTTCTAGTGCACGGGAATAAATGAGAGGACTTTATTCTGTAAAATATTGTTGATCGATATGCTTAATGTGAATGTGCGATTCATGTTAAGGTTTCCAAAGTATCTTGAAGGGGATTCGTCGGTTACCCCTTGTGCATCCATTTTGCATAAATTGGTGGGGGCGAATCGAACCTAAAGCTTAGTGTAAACACACGCTTTGGAATTATTTTGTGCAATTTTCATCGTACCGTCTTCGTCACCTTCTCCTGGTTGAGATTTTGCAGCAGACCCCCAACACAAGATCTAACAATCTTTAGGTTCGATATTCAATTTTGATCCATACTTTATTTATAATTAATGTTAAAGTATACAACTTTAAAGAAGAATTTATCTTAAGAATCCCGGTACGTTTTATTGTTTCTCATTAAAAACAAAAATTAAAGTGTCTGAAAATCATGATATCAAAGATTTTAAATATGAATTTCTTTTAACAATTGATATTAAAGCACTGTTTTTCATATTATAAATTTTCGATAATTAATGATTAATATCCCTCTTTACTTTTTGTAATTTTTAGGAGATTTCTCCTTCTTCTCTTTTTCTCCCATTGTATTGGTTTGGGAAGCCTTTTTCTCCATATTAATACAAGTTGCTTATTAAAAAAAAATGATTAATATATATATATGAACGTGTTTCTGTTACTATACATAGTCTAATGACAGAAAGTTTTATTTTAATGTTTTCTTTCGTTGATATACATTCTATGGATGCTTTGTTTTGATTACACACAAATATGAAACAAAAAACTAGTATATTAAATGAACGGTAGCATTCTAATCTAGTATTGAATGACAATATAGACTCTTCCTGCGCCAATGTATACGTCGTTTGACAACACTGTTCTTCTTGCGCCAATGTATATATTGTTTGGCAATGTAATTTTAAACCAAAACAGTACACAGATGTATATATCCAACATGTACATAATATATATAGTGACATATGGAATATATATTTTATTTGTATTATAATAATATTTGGAAGATATATATAACAAATCCTTATCAGTATGTGTTTGCCAAAAGTTTTTTTCAGTGCTAAATTATATTATAATTTTAGTTCTCATATTGATCAATTGCATTGGTTTTGTGATAAATGCATGAAATAATATCGTAATAAATGGTGTATGAATTTACCATGAATATGTCTGGGTCAAATTGTTTATTCAGAAAAATCAATTCTTATAAGAATGTTTATGATATGAATAAACTAAAATTTATAAATTCTTGAGAAAAGAATGAAGCTTTGAATGTGGCGAAATAGGACATGTTAAAAATGAATGCCCTACACTTCAAAAGAATAATAAATTCAAAAGAAAGTAGAATAAAAGATTGGTAAATGAAGAATGAAATCAAAGTTGTTTATATGACAAAATAAATGACTAAAGTGTCATGGTGATAGTTCGTCAAAACTATCAAAAATATAAATATACTTAGTATATGATAATTGTACTAATGTACTAAAAGTGTTATGATTTGATGATAGATGGCCAATACTATCAAGCGTACATAAAGTAATCATATGCATGATTAGTTGAAAATTTGAATAATCATAATTTATTAAAGTTTGGAAAAATCTTGCAATTCTTTGACGAAAGGATTGACAAAGATATGATGTCTTTGGATATAATTGAATACAATGAAGACATCATTAGGGATGGGTCTCAAGCCCATATCTAATAAATCATCAATAGTGAAGACTCAACTCACACTTGATTAACATTAAGTCTTGAGTTCAATGGTGAAAGTACACTATTAGAGTGATTGAAGTACTTAATGATAGATGCATCCCAAAGTGTAAAAGTACTTGGACCATAAGAATAAGTGTGGAAGAATGAGGTTTTCCTCTTAATAGACATATAGCATATGTTTGCTGGAATGCATAATTATGGGTGCATTATTTATATAGTCTATCTATATGAGAATGAAGTGGTGCCGCTTCATAGAGTTCAAGGGCTTGACTCTTAAATTCTCATGAAAAGGATATGAGACACAAGGCCTTATTAAATGTGTCATATTAAATAATTCGATCAATGGTACCGAGATTTCATGCGTGAGTTATGCACGCTTGTTCTAATGAATAATTGGTTCAAAGCTTGTCTACCTATCTATTCGGGGATGAGAGAAAACTTAACTTACTAAGTATTGGTTCAAATCGTAAGATACCTTTATCTGAAATCATGAAATTTCCTGAATAATTTATTTAGATATATTTTGAAAATGGTGGGGGATTGTTGGAGAAATTTCCAAAATATTAAATTGATAAATAATAATGGTTAATTTACCAAAATAAATGGCCAAAAGTTGCAACTCTCTAGAATTGAACCAAAGACCTTATTGTGATGATGTGCGTGGTCAAAAGGTGCAACCACTAGATCAACACACCTTTTCATGAAAAAGTTTGTTGTGATTGATTACAATGGTTTGTGAAATGGCATTGTTTCTCCCCACCCATCGGTACAAGTTTTCTTATAAATAGATATACTTGTCAGCCATAAAATAGATAATTCAATTGCCAAAAATTATATCTAAGTAATTCATTTATTTTTCTAGTGCACGAGAATAAATGAGAGGACTTTATTCTGTAAAATATTGTTGATCGATATGCTTAATGTGAATGTGCGATTCATGTTAAGGTTTCCAAAGTATCTTGAAGGGGATTCGTCGGTTACCCCTTGTGCATCCATTTTGCATAAATTGGTGGGGGCGAATCGAACCTAAAGCTTAGTGTAAACACACGCTTTGGAATTATTTTGTGCAATTTTCATCGTACCGTCTTCGTCACCTTCTCCTGGTTGAGATTTTGCAGCAGACCCCCAACACAAGATCTAACAATCTTTAGGTTCGATATTCAATTTTGATCCATACTTTATTTATAATTAATGTTAAAGTATACAACTTTAAAGAAGAATTTATCTTAAGAATCCCGGTACGTTTTATTGTTTCTCATTAAAAAAAAAAAATTAAAGAGTCTGAAAATCATGATATCAAAGATTTTAAATATGAATTTCTTTTAACAATTGATATTAAAGCACGGTTTTTCATATTATAAATTTTCGATAATTAATGATTATTATCCCTCTTGACTTTTTGTAATTTTTAGGAGATTTCTCCTTCTTCTCTTTTTCTCCCATTGTATTGGTTTGAGAAGCCTTTTTCTCCGTATTAATACAAGTTGCTTATTAAAAAAAATGATTAATATATATATATTAACGTGTTTCTGTTACTATACATAGTCTAATGACAAAAAGTTTTATTTTAATGTTTTCTTTCGTTGATATACATTCTATGGATGCTTTGTTTTGATTACACACAAATATGAAACAAAAAATTAGTATATTAAATGAACGGTAGCATTCTAATCTAGTATTGAATGACAATATAGACTCTTCCTGCGCCAATGTATACGTCGTTTGACAACACTGTTCTTCTTGCGCCAATGTATATATTGTTTGGCAATGTAATTTTAAACCGAAACTGTACACATATGTATATATCCAGCATGTACATAATATATATAGTGACATATGGAATATATATTTTATTTGTATTATAATAATATTTGGAAGATATATATAACAAATCCTTATCAGTATGTGTTTGCCAAAAGTTTTTATCAATGCTAAATTATATTATAATTTTAGTTCTCATATTGATCAATTGCATTGGTTTTGTGATAAATGCATGAAATAATATCGTAATAAATGGTGTATGAATTACCATGAATATGTCTGGGTAAAATGGTTTATTCAGACAAATAAATTCTTATAAGAATGTTTATGATATGAATAAATTGAAATTTATAAATTCTTGAGAGAAGAATGAAGCTATGAATGTGGCGAAATAGGACATGTTAAAAATGAATGCCCTACACTTCAAAAGAATAATAAATTCAAAAGAAAGTAGAATAAAAGATTGGTAAATGAAGCATGAAATCAAAGTTGTTTATATGACAAAATAAATGACTAAAGTGTCATGGTGATAGTTCGTCAAAACTATCAAAAATATAAATATACTTAGTATATGATAATTGTACTAATGTACTAAAAGTGTTATGATTTGATGATAGATGGCCAATACTATCAAGCGTACATAAAGTAATCATATGCATGATTAGTTAAAAATTTGAATATTCATAATTTATTAAAGTTTGGAAAAATCTTGCAATTCTTTGACGAAAGGATTGACAAAGATATGATGTCTTTGGATATAATTGAATACAATGAAGACATCATTAGGGATGGGTCTCAAGCCCATATCTAATTAATCACCAATAGTGAAGACTCAACTCACACTTGATAAACATTAAGTCTTGAGTTCAATGGTGAAAGTACACTATTAGAGTGATTGAAGTACTTAATGATAGATACATCCCAAGGTGTAAAAGTACTTGGACCATAAGAATAAGTGTGGTAGAATGAGGTTTTCCTCTTAATAGACATATAGCATATGTTTGCTGGAATGCATAATTATGGGTGCATTATTTATATAGTCTACCTATATGAGAATGAAGTGGTGCCGCTTCATAGAGTTCAAGGGCTTGACTCTTAAATTCTCATGAAAAGGATATGAGACACAAGGCCTTATTAAATGTGTCATATTAAATAATTCGATCAATGGTACCGAGATTTCATGCGTGAGTTATGCACGCTTGTTCTAATGAATAATTGGTTCAAAGCTTGTCTACCTATCTATTCGGGGATGAGTGAAAACTTAACTTACTAAGTATTGGTTCAAATCGTAAGATACCTTTATCTGAAATCATGAAATTTCCTGAATAATTTATTTAGATATATTTTGAAAATGGTGGGGGATTGTTGGAGAAATTTCCAAAATATTAAATTGATAAATAATAATGGTTAATTTACCAAAATAAATGGCCAAAAGTTGCAACTCTCTAGAATTGAACCAAAGACCTTATTGTGATGATGTGCGTGGTCAAAAGGTGCAACCACTAGATCAACACACCTTTTCATGAAAAAGTTTGTTGTGATTGATTACAATGGTTTGTGAAATGGCATTGTTTCTCCCCACCCATCGGTACAAGTTTTCTTATAAATAGATATACTTGTCAGCCATAAAATAGATAATTCAATTGCCAAAAATTATATCTAAGTAATTCATTTATTTTTCTAGTGCACGAGAATAAATGAGAGGACTTTATTCTGTAAAATATTGTTGATCGATATGCTTAATGTGAATGTGCGATTCATGTTAAGGTTTCCAAAGTATCTTGAAGGGGATTCGTCGGTTACCCCTTGTGCATCCATTTTGCATAAATTGGTGGGGGCGAATCGAACCTAAAGCTTAGTGTAAACACACGCTTTGGAATTATTTTGTGCAATTTTCATCGTACCGTCTTCGTCACCTTCTCCTGGTTGAGATTTTGCAGCAGACCCCCAACACAAGATCTAACAATCTTTAGGTTCGATATTCAATTTTGATCCATACTTTATTTATAATTAATGTTAAAGTATACAACTTTAAAGAAGAATTTATCTTAAGAATCCCGGTACGTTTTATTGTTTCTCATTAAAAAAAAAAAATTAAAGAGTCTGAAAATCATGATATCAAAGATTTTAAATATGAATTTCTTTTAACAATTGATATTAAAGCACGGTTTTTCATATTATAAATTTTCGATAATTAATGATTATTATCCCTCTTGACTTTTTGTAATTTTTAGGAGATTTCTCCTTCTTCTCTTTTTCTCCCATTGTATTGGTTTGAGAAGCCTTTTTCTCCGTATTAATACAAGTTGCTTATTAAAAAAAATGATTAATATATATATATTAACGTGTTTCTGTTACTATACATAGTCTAATGACAAAAAGTTTTATTTTAATGTTTTCTTTCGTTGATATACATTCTATGGATGCTTTGTTTTGATTACACACAAATATGAAACAAAAAATTAGTATATTAAATGAACGGTAGCATTCTAATCTAGTATTGAATGACAATATAGACTCTTCCTGCGCCAATGTATACGTCGTTTGACAACACTGTTCTTCTTGCGCCAATGTATATATTGTTTGGCAATGTAATTTTAAACCGAAACTGTACACATATGTATATATCCAGCATGTACATAATATATATAGTGACATATGGAATATATATTTTATTTGTATTATAATAATATTTGGAAGATATATATAACAAATCCTTATCAGTATGTGTTTGCCAAAAGTTTTTATCAATGCTAAATTATATTATAATTTTAGTTCTCATATTGATCAATTGCATTGGTTTTGTGATAAATGCATGAAATAATATCGTAATAAATGGTGTATGAATTACCATGAATATGTCTGGGTAAAATGGTTTATTCAGACAAATAAATTCTTATAAGAATGTTTATGATATGAATAAATTGAAATTTATAAATTCTTGAGAGAAGAATGAAGCTATGAATGTGGCGAAATAGGACATGTTAAAAATGAATGCCCTACACTTCAAAAGAATAATAAATTCAAAAGAAAGTAGAATAAAAGATTGGTAAATGAAGCATGAAATCAAAGTTGTTTATATGACAAAATAAATGACTAAAGTGTCATGGTGATAGTTCGTCAAAACTATCAAAAATATAAATATACTTAGTATATGATAATTGTACTAATGTACTAAAAGTGTTATGATTTGATGATAGATGGCCAATACTATCAAGCGTACATAAAGTAATCATATGCATGATTAGTTAAAAATTTGAATATTCATAATTTATTAAAGTTTGGAAAAATCTTGCAATTCTTTGACGAAAGGATTGACAAAGATATGATGTCTTTGGATATAATTGAATACAATGAAGACATCATTAGGGATGGGTCTCAAGCCCATATCTAATTAATCACCAATAGTGAAGACTCAACTCACACTTGATAAACATTAAGTCTTGAGTTCAATGGTGAAAGTACACTATTAGAGTGATTGAAGTACTTAATGATAGATACATCCCAAGGTGTAAAAGTACTTGGACCATAAGAATAAGTGTGGTAGAATGAGGTTTTCCTCTTAATAGACATATAGCATATGTTTGCTGGAATGCATAATTATGGGTGCATTATTTATATAGTCTACCTATATGAGAATGAAGTGGTGCCGCTTCATAGAGTTCAAGGGCTTGACTCTTAAATTCTCATGAAAAGGATATGAGACACAAGGCCTTATTAAATGTGTCATATTAAATAATTCGATCAATGGTACCGAGATTTCATGCGTGAGTTATGCACGCTTGTTCTAATGAATAATTGGTTCAAAGCTTGTCTACCTATCTATTCGGGGATGAGTGAAAACTTAACTTACTAAGTATTGGTTCAAATCGTAAGATACCTTTATCTGAAATCATGAAATTTCCTGAATAATTTATTTAGATATATTTTGAAAATGGTGGGGGATTGTTGGAGAAATTTCCAAAATATTAAATTGATAAATAATAATGGTTAATTTACCAAAATAAATGGCCAAAAGTTGCAACTCTCTAGAATTGAACCAAAGACCTTATTGTGATGATGTGCGTGGTCAAAAGGTGCAACCACTAGATCAACACACCTTTTCATGAAAAAGTTTGTTGTGATTGATTACAATGGTTTGTGAAATGGCATTGTTTCTCCCCACCCATCGGTACAAGTTTTCTTATAAATAGATATACTTGTCAGCCATAAAATAGATAATTCAATTGCCAAAAATTATATCTAAGTAATTCTTTTATTTTTCTAGTGCACGAGAATAAATGAGAGGACTTTATTCTGTAAAATATTGTTGATCGATATGCTTAATGTGAATGTGCGATTCATGTTAAGGTTTCCAAAGTATCTTGAAGGGGATTCGTCGGTTACCCCTTGTGCATCCATTTTGCATAAATTGGTGGGGGCGAATCGAACCTAAAGCTTAGTGTAAACACACGCTTTGGAATTATTTTGTGCAATTTTCATCGTACCGTCTTCGTCACCTTCTCCTGGTTGAGATTTTGCAGCAGACCCCCAACACAAGATCTAACAATCTTTAGGTTCGATATTCAATTTTGATCCATACTTTATTTATAATTAATGTTAAAGTATACAACTTTAAAGAAGAATTTATCTTAAGAATCCCGGTACGTTTTATTGTTTCTCATTAAAAAAAAAAAATTAAAGAGTCTGAAAATCATGATATCAAAGATTTTAAATATGAATTTCTTTTAACAATTGATATTAAAGCACGGTTTTTCATATTATAAATTTTCGATAATTAATGATTATTATCCCTCTTGACTTTTTGTAATTTTTAGGAGATTTCTCCTTCTTCTCTTTTTCTCCCATTGTATTGGTTTGAGAAGCCTTTTTCTCCGTATTAATACAAGTTGCTTATTAAAAAAAATGATTAATATATATATATTAACGTGTTTCTGTTACTATACATAGTCTAATGACAAAAAGTTTTATTTTAATGTTTTCTTTCGTTGATATACATTCTATGGATGCTTTGTTTTGATTACACACAAATATGAAACAAAAAATTAGTATATTAAATGAACGGTAGCATTCTAATCTAGTATTGAATGACAATATAGACTCTTCCTGCGCCAATGTATACGTCGTTTGACAACACTGTTCTTCTTGCGCCAATGTATATATTGTTTGGCAATGTAATTTTAAACCGAAACTGTACACATATGTATATATCCAGCATGTACATAATATATATAGTGACATATGGAATATATATTTTATTTGTATTATAATAATATTTGGAAGATATATATAACAAATCCTTATCAGTATGTGTTTGCCAAAAGTTTTTATCAATGCTAAATTATATTATAATTTTAGTTCTCATATTGATCAATTGCATTGGTTTTGTGATAAATGCATGAAATAATATCGTAATAAATGGTGTATGAATTACCATGAATATGTCTGGGTAAAATGGTTTATTCAGACAAATAAATTCTTATAAGAATGTTTATGATATGAATAAATTGAAATTTATAAATTCTTGAGAGAAGAATGAAGCTATGAATGTGGCGAAATAGGACATGTTAAAAATGAATGCCCTACACTTCAAAAGAATAATAAATTCAAAAGAAAGTAGAATAAAAGATTGGTAAATGAAGCATGAAATCAAAGTTGTTTATATGACAAAATAAATGACTAAAGTGTCATGGTGATAGTTCGTCAAAACTATCAAAAATATAAATATACTTAGTATATGATAATTGTACTAATGTACTAAAAGTGTTATGATTTGATGATAGATGGCCAATACTATCAAGCGTACATAAAGTAATCATATGCATGATTAGTTAAAAAATTGAATATTCATAATTTATTAAAGTTTGGAAAAATCTTGCAATTCTTTGACGAAAGGATTGACAAAGATATGATGTCTTTGGATATAATTGAATACAATGAAGACATCATTAGGGATGGGTCTCAAGCCCATATCTAATTAATCACCAATAGTGAAGACTCAACTCACACTTGATAAACATTAAGTCTTGAGTTCAATGGTGAAAGTACACTATTAGAGTGATTGAAGTACTTAATGATAGATACATCCCAAGGTGTAAAAGTACTTGGACCATAAGAATAAGTGTGGTAGAATGAGATTTTCCTCTTAATAGACATATAGCATATGTTTGCTGGAATGCATAATTATGGGTGCATTATTTATATAGTCTACCTATATGAGAATGAAGTGGTGCCGCTTCATAGAGTTCAAGGGCTTGACTCTTAAATTCTCATGAAAAGGATATGAGACACAAGGCCTTATTAAATGTGTCATATTAAATAATTCGATCAATGGTACCGAGATTTCATGCGTGAGTTATGCACGCTTGTTCTAATGAATAATTGGTTCAAAGCTTGTCTACCTATCTATTCGGGGATGAGTGAAAACTTAACTTACTAAGTATTGGTTCAAATCGTAAGATTCCTTTATCTGAAATCATGAAATTTCCTGAATAATTTATTTAGATATATTTTGAAAATGGTGGGGGATTGTTGGAGAAATTTCCAAAATATTAAATTGATAAATAATAATGGTTAATTTACCAAAATAAATGGCCAAAAGTTGCAACTCTCTAGAATTGAACCAAAGACCTTATTGTGATGATGTGCGTGGTCAAAAGGTGCAACCACTAGATCAACACACCTTTTCATGAAAAAGTTTGTTGTGATTGATTACAATGGTTTGTGAAATGGCATTGTTTCTCCCCACCAATCGGTACAAGTTTTCTTATAAATAGATATACTTGTCAGCCATAAAATAGATAATTCAATTGCCAAAAATTATATCTAAGTAATTCTTTTATTTTTCTAGTGCACGGGAATAAATGAGAGGACTTTATTCTGTAAAATATTGTTGATCGATATGCTTAATGTGAATGTGCGATTCATGTTAAGGTTTCCAAAGTATCTTGAAGGGGATTCGTCGGTTACCCCTTGTGCATCCATTTTGCATAAATTGGTGGGGGCGAATCGAACCTAAAGCTTAGTGTAAACACACGCTTTGGAATTATTTTGTGCAATTTTCATCGTACCGTCTTCGTCACCTTCTCCTGGTTGAGATTTTGCAGCAGACCCCCAACACAAGATCTAACAATCTTTAGGTTCGATATTCAATTTTGATCCATACTTTATTTATAATTAATGTTAAAGTATACAACTTTAAAGAAGAATTTATCTTAAGAATCCCGGTACGTTTTATTGTTTCTCATTAAAAACAAAAATTAAAGTGTCTGAAAATCATGATATCAAAGATTTTAAATATGAATTTCTTTTAACAATTGATATTAAAGCACTGTTTTTCATATTATAAATTTTCGATAATTAATGATTAATATCCCTCTTTACTTTTTGTAATTTTTAGGAGATTTCTCCTTCTTCTCTTTTTCTCCCATTGTATTGGTTTGGGAAGCCTTTTTCTCCATATTAATACAAGTTGCTTATTAAAAAAAAATGATTAATATATATATATGAACGTGTTTCTGTTACTATACATAGTCTAATGACAGAAAGTTTTATTTTAATGTTTTCTTTCGTTGATATACATTCTATGGATGCTTTGTTTTGATTACACACAAATATGAAACAAAAAACTAGTATATTAAATGAACGGTAGCATTCTAATCTAGTATTGAATGACAATATAGACTCTTCCTGCGCCAATGTATACGTCGTTTGACAACACTGTTCTTCTTGCGCCAATGTATATATTGTTTGGCAATGTAATTTTAAACCAAAACAGTACACAGATGTATATATCCAACATGTACATAATATATATAGTGACATATGGAATATATATTTTATTTGTATTATAATAATATTTGGAAGATATATATAACAAATCCTTATCAGTATGTGTTTGCCAAAAGTTTTTTTCAGTGCTAAATTATATTATAATTTTAGTTCTCATATTGATCAATTGCATTGGTTTTGTGATAAATGCATGAAATAATATCGTAATAAATGGTGTATGAATTTACCATGAATATGTCTGGGTCAAATTGTTTATTCAGAAAAATCAATTCTTATAAGAATGTTTATGATATGAATAAACTAAAATTTATAAATTCTTGAGAAAAGAATGAAGCTTTGAATGTGGCGAAATAGGACATGTTAAAAATGAATGCCCTACACTTCAAAAGAATAATAAATTCAAAAGAAAGTAGAATAAAAGATTGGTAAATGAAGAATGAAATCAAAGTTGTTTATATGACAAAATAAATGACTAAAGTGTCATGGTGATAGTTCGTCAAAACTATCAAAAATATAAATATACTTAGTATATGATAATTGTACTAATGTACTAAAAGTGTTATGATTTGATGATAGATGGCCAATACTATCAAGCGTACATAAAGTAATCATATGCATGATTAGTTGAAAATTTGAATAATCATAATTTATTAAAGTTTGGAAAAATCTTGCAATTCTTTGACGAAAGGATTGACAAAGATATGATGTCTTTGGATATAATTGAATACAATGAAGACATCATTAGGGATGGGTCTCAAGCCCATATCTAATAAATCATCAATAGTGAAGACTCAACTCACACTTGATTAACATTAAGTCTTGAGTTCAATGGTGAAAGTACACTATTAGAGTGATTGAAGTACTTAATGATAGATGCATCCCAAAGTGTAAAAGTACTTGGACCATAAGAATAAGTGTGGAAGAATGAGGTTTTCCTCTTAATAGACATATAGCATATGTTTGCTGGAATGCATAATTATGGGTGCATTATTTATATAGTCTATCTATATGAGAATGAAGTGGTGCCGCTTCATAGAGTTCAAGGGCTTGACTCTTAAATTCTCATGAAAAGGATATGAGACACAAGGCCTTATTAAATGTGTCATATTAAATAATTCGATCAATGGTACCGAGATTTCATGCGTGAGTTATGCACGCTTGTTCTAATGAATAATTGGTTCAAAGCTTGTCTACCTATCTATTCGGGGATGAGAGAAAACTTAACTTACTAAGTATTGGTTCAAATCGTAAGATACCTTTATCTGAAATCATGAAATTTCCTGAATAATTTATTTAGATATATTTTGAAAATGGTGGGGGATTGTTGGAGAAATTTCCAAAATATTAAATTGATAAATAATAATGGTTAATTTACCAAAATAAATGGCCAAAAGTTGCAACTCTCTAGAATTGAACCAAAGACCTTATTGTGATGATGTGCGTGGTCAAAAGGTGCAACCACTAGATCAACACACCTTTTCATGAAAAAGTTTGTTGTGATTGATTACAATGGTTTGTGAAATGGCATTGTTTCTCCCCACCAATCGGTACAAGTTTTCTTATAAATAGATATACTTGTCAGCTATAAAATAGATAATTCAATTGCCAAAAACTATATCTAAGTCATTCTTTTATTTTTCTAGTTCACGAGAATAAATGAGAGAACTTTATTCTGTAAAATATCGTTGATCGATATGCTTAATGTGAATGTGCGATTCATGTTAAGGTTTCCAAAGTATCCTGAAGGGGATTCGCCGGTTAACCGTTTTGCATCCATTTTGCATAAATTGGTGGGGGCGAATCGAACCTAAAGCTTAGTGTAAACACACGCTTTGGAATTATTTTGTGCAATTTTCATCGTACCGTCTTCGTCACCTTCTTCTGGTTGAGATTTTGCAGCAGACCCCCAACACAAGATCTAACAATCTTTAGGTTCGATATTCAATTTTGATCCATACTTTATTTATAATTAATGTTAAAGTATACAACGTTAAAGAAGAATTTATCTTAAGAATCCCGGTACGTTTTATTGTTTCTCATTAAAAACAAAAATTAAAGTGTCTGAAAATCATGATATCAAAGATTTTAAATATGAATTTCTTTTAACAATTGATATTAAAGCACTGTTTTTCATATTATAAATTTTCGATAATTAATGATTAATATCCCTCTTGACTTTTTGTAATTTTTAGGAGATTTCTCCTTCTTCTCTTTTTCTCCCATTGTATTGGTTTGGGAAGCCTTTTTCTCCATATTAATACAAGTTGCTTATTAAAAAAAAATGATTAATATATATATATATGAACGTGTTTCTGTTACTATACATAGTCTAATGACAGAAAGTTTTATTTTAATGTTTTCTTTCGTTGATATACATTCTATGGATGCTTTGTTTTGATTACACACAAATATGAAACAAAAAATTAGTATATTAAATGAACGGTAGCATTCTAATCTAGTATTGAATGACAATATAGACTCTTCCTGCGCCAATGTATACGTCGTTTGACAACACTGTTCTTCTTGCGCCAATGTATATATTGTTTGGCAATGAAATTTTAAACCGAAACAGTACACAGATGTATATATCCAGCATGTACATAATATATATAGTGACATATGGAATATATATTTTATTTGTATTATAATAATATTTGGAAGATATATATAACAAATCCTTATCAGTATGTGTTTGCCAAAAGTTTTTATCAGTGCTAAATTATATTATAATTTTAGTTCTCATATTGATCAATTGAATTGGTTTTGTGATAAATGCATGAAATAATATCGTAATAAATGGTGTATGAATTTACCATGAATATGTCTGGGTCAAATGGTTTATTCAGAAAAATCAATTCTTATAAGAATGTTTATGATATGAATAAATTGAAATTTATAAATTCTTGAAAAAAGAATGAAGCTTTGAATGTGGCGAAATAGGACATGTTAAAAATTAATGCCCTACACTTCAAAAGAATAATAAATTCAAAAGCAAGAAGAATAAAAGATTGGTAAATGAAGAATGAAATCAAAGTTGTTTATATGACAAAATAAATGACTAAAGTGTCATGGTGATAGTTAGTCAAAACTATCAAAAATATAAATATACTTAGTATATGATAATTGTACTAATGTACTAAAAGTGTTATGATTTGATGATAGATGGCAAATACTATCAAGCGTACATAAAGTAATCATATGCATGATTAGTTGAAAATTTGAATATTCATAATTTATTAAAGTTTGGAAAAATCTTGCAATTCTTTGACGAAAGGATTGACAAAGATATGATGTCTTTGGATATAATTGAATACAATGAAGACATCATTAGGGATGGGTCTCAAGCCCATATCTAATTAATCATCAATAGTGAAGACTCAACTCACACTTGATTAACATTAAGTCTTGAGTTCAATGGTGAAAGTACACTATTAGAGTGATTGAAGTACTTAATGATAGATGCATCCCAAAGTGGAAAAGTACTTGGACCATAAGAATAAGTGTGGTAGAATGAGGTTTTCCTCTTAATAGACATATAGCATATCTTTGCTGGAATGCATAATTATGGGTGCATTATTTATATAGTCTACCTATATGAGAATGAAGTGGTGCCGCTTCATAGAGTTCAAGGGCTTGACTCTTAAATTCTCATGAAAAGGATATGAGACACAAGGCCTTATTAAATGTGTCATATTAAATAATTCGATCAATGGTACCGAGATTTCATGCGTGAGTTATGCACGCTTGTTCTAATGAATAATTGGTTCAAAGCTTGTCTACCTATCTATTCGGGGATGAGTGAAAACTTAACTTACTAAGTATTGGTTCAAATCGTAAGATACCTTTATCTGAAATCATGAAATTTCCTGAATAATTTATTTAGATATATTTTGAAAATGGTGGGGGATTGTTGGAGAAATTTCCAAAATATTAAATTGATAAATAATAATTGTTAATTTACCAAAATAAATGGCCAAAAGTTGCAACTCTCTAGAATTGAACCAAAGACCTTATTGTGATGATGTGCGTGGTCAAAAGGTGCAACCACTAGATCAACACACCTTTTCATGAAAAAGTTTGTTGTGATTGATTACAATGGTTCGTGAATGGGCATTGTTTCTCCCCACCAATCGGTACAAGTTTTCTTATAAATAGATATACTTGTCAGCCATAAAATACACAATTCAAGTGCCAAAAATTATATCTAAGTAATTCTTTTATTTTTCTAGTGCACGAGAATAAATGAGAGGACTTTATTCTGTAAAATATTGTTGATCGATATGCTTAATGTGAATGTGCGATTCATGTTAAGGTTTCCAAAGTATCTTGAAGGGGATTCGCCGGTTAACCCTTTTGCATCCATTTTGCATAAATTGGTGGGGGCGAATCGAACCTAAAGCTTAGTGTAAACACACGCTTTGGAATTATTTTGTGCAATTTTCATCGTACCGTCCTCGTCACCTTCTTCTGGTTGATATTTTGCAGCAGTCCCCCAACACAAGATCTAACAATCTTTAGGTTCGATATTCAATTTTGATCCAAACTTTATTTATAATTAATGTTAAAGTATACAACTTTAAAGAAGAATATATCTTAAGAATCCCAGTACGTTTTATTGTTTCTCATTAAAATCAAAAATTAAAGTGTCTGAAAATCATGATATCAAAGATTTTAAATATGAATTTCTTTTAACAATTGATATTAAAGCACTGTTTTTCATATTATAAATTTTCGATAATTAATGATTAATATCCCTCTTGACTTTTTGTAATTTTTAGGAGATTTCTCCTTCTTCTCTTTTTCTCCCATTGTCTTGGTTTGGGAAGCCTTTTTCTCCATATTAATACAAGTTGCTTATTAAAAAAAAATGATTAATATATATATATGAACGTGTTTCAGTTACTATACATAGTCTAATGACAGAAAGTTTTATTTTAATGTTTTCTTTCGTTGATATACATTCTATGGATGCTTTGTTTTGATTACACACAAATATGGAACAAAAAACTAGTATATTAAATGAACGGTAGCATTCTAATCTAGTATTGAATGACAATATAGACTCTTCCTGCGCCAATGTATACGTCGTTTGACAACACTGTTCTTCTTGCGCCAATGTATATATTGTTTGGCAATGTAATTTTAAACCGTAACAGTACACAGATGTATATATCCAGCATGTACATAATATATATAGTGACATATGGAATAGATATTTTATTTGTATTATAATAATATTTGGAAGATATATATAACAAATCCTTATCAGTATGTGTTTGCCAAAAGTTTTTATCAGTGCTAAATTATATTATAATTTTAGTTCTCATATTGATCAATTGCATTGGTTTTGTGATAAATGCATGAAATAATATCGTAATAAATGGTGTATGAATTTACCATGAATATGTCTGGGTCAAATTGTTTATTCAGAAAAATAAATTCTTATAAGAATGTTTATCATATGAATAAATTCAAATTTATAAATTCTTGAGAAAAGAATGAAGCTATGAATGTGGCGAAATAGGACATGTTAAAAATGAATGCCCTACACTTCAAAAGAATAATAAATTCAAAAGAAAGTAGAATAAAAGATTGGTAAATGAAGAATGAAATCAAAGTTGTTTATATGACAAAATAAATGACTAAAGTGTCATGGTGATAGTTCGTCAAAACTATCAAAAATATAAATATACTTAGTATATGATAATTGTACTAATGTACTAAAAGTGTTATGATTTGATGATAGATGGCCAATACTATCAAGCGTACATAAAGTAATCATATGCATGATTAGTTAAAAATTTGAATATTCATAATTTATTAAAGTTTGGAAAAATCTTGAAATTCATTGACGAAAGGATTGACAAAGATATGATGTCTTTGGATATAATTGAATACAATGAAGACATGATTAGGGATGGGTCTCAAGCCCATATCTAATTAATCACCAATAGTGAAGACTCAACTCAGACTTGATTAACATTAAGTCTTGAGTTCAATGGTGAAAGTACACTATTAGAGTGATTGAAGTACTTAATGATAGATATATCCCAAGGTGTAAAAGTACTTGGACCATAAGAATAAGTGTGGTAGAATGAGGTTTTCCTCTTAATAGACATATAGCATATGTTTGCTGGAATGCATAATTATGGGTGCATTATTTATATAGTCTACCTATATGAGAATGAAGTGGTACCGCTTCATAGAGTTCAAGGGCTTGACTCTTAAATTCTCATGAAAAGGATATGAGACACAAGGCCTTATTAAATGTGTCATATTAAATAATTCGATCAATGGTACCGAGATTTCATGCGTGAGTTATGCACGCTTGTTCTAATGAATAATTGGTTCAAAGCTTGTCTACCTATCTATTCGGGGATGAATGAAAACTTAACTTACTAAGTATTGGTTCAAATCGTAAGATACCTTTATCTGAAATAATGAAATTTCCTGAATAATTTATTTAGATATATTTTGAAAATGGTGGGGGATTGTTGGAGAAATTTCCAAAATATTAAATTGATAAATAATAATGGTTAATTTACCAAAATAAATGGCCAAAAGTTGCAACTCTCTAGAATTGAACCAAAGACCTTATTGTGATGATGTGCGTGGTCAAAAGGTGCAACCACTAGATCAACACACCTTTTCATGAAAAAGTTTGTTGTGATTGATTACAATGGTTCGTGAAATGGCATTGTTTCTCCCCACCAATCGGTACAAGTTTTCTTATAAATAGATATACTTGTCAGCCATAAAATAGATAATTCAAGTGCCAAAAACTATATCTAAGTCATTCTTTTATTTTTCTAGTTCACGAGAATAAATGAGAGAACTTTATTCTGTAAAATATCGTTGATCGATATGCTTAATGTGAATGTGCGATTCATGTTAAGGTTTCCAAAGTATCCTGAAGGGGATTCGCCGGTTAACCGTTTTGCATCCATTTTGCATAAATTGGTGGGGGCGAATCGAACCTAAAGCTTAGTGTAAACACACGCTTTGGAATTATTTTGTGCAATTTTCATCGTACCGTCTTCGTCACCTTCTTCTGGTTGAGATTTTGCAGCAGACCCACAACACAAGATCTAACAATCTTTAGGTTCGATATTCAATTTTGATCCATACTTTATTTATAATTAATGTTAAAGTATACAACTTTAAAGAAGAATTTATCTTAAGAATCCCGGTACGTTTTATTGTTTCTCATTAAAAAAATAAAATTAAAGTGTCTGAAAATCATGATATCAAAGATTTTAAATATGAATTTCTTTTAACAATTGATATTAAAGCACGGTTTTTCATATTATAAATTTTCGATAATTAATGATTATTATCCCTCTTGACTTTTTGTAATTTTTAGGAGATTTCTCCTTCTTTTCTTTTTCTCCCCATGTATTGGTTTGAGAAGCCTTTTTCTCCATATTAATACAAGTTGCTTATTAAAAAAAATGATTAATATATATATGTGAACGTGTTTCTGTTACTATACATAGTCTAATGACAGAAAGTTTTATTTTAATGTTTTCTTTCGTTGATATACATTCTATGGATGCTTTGTTTTGATTACACACAAATATGAAACAAAAAATTAGTATATTAAATGAACGGTAGCATTCTAATCTAGTATTGAATGACAATATAGACTCTTCCTGCGCCAATGTATACGTCGTTTGACAACACTGTTCTTCTTGCGCCAATGTATATATTGTTTGGCAATGAAATTTTAAAACGAAACAGTACACAGATGTATATATCCAGCATGTACATAATATATATAGTGACATATGGAATATATATTTTATTTGTATTATAATAATATTTGGAAGATATATATAACAAATCCTTATCAGTATGTGTTTGCCAAAAGTTTTTATCAGTGCTAAATTATATTATAATTTTAGTTCTCATATTGATCAATTGAATTGGTTTTGTGATAAATGCATGAAATAATATCGTAATAAATGGTGTATGAATTTACCATGAATATGTCTGGGTCAAATGGTTTATTCAGAAAAATCAATTCTTATAAGAATGTTTATGATATGAATAAATTGAAATTTATAAATTCTTGAAAAAAGAATGAAGCTTTGAATGTGGCGAAATAGGACATGTTAAAAATTAATGCCCTACACTTCAAAAGTATAATAAATTCAAAAGCAAGAAGAATAAAAGATTGGTAAATGAAGAATGAAATCAAAGTTGTTTATATGACAAAATAAATGACTAAAGTGTCATGGTGATAGTTAGTCAAAACTATCAAAAATATAAATATACTTAGTATATGATAATTGTACTAATGTACTAAAAGTGTTATGATTTGATGATAGATGGCAAATACTATCAAGCGTACATAAAGTAATCATATGCATGATTAGTTGAAAATTTGAATATTCATAATTTATTAAAGTTTGGAAAAATCTTGCAATTCTTTGACGAAAGGATTGACAAAGATATGATGTCTTTGGATATAATTGAATACAATGAAGACATCATTAGGGATGGGTCTCAAGCCCATATCTAATTAATCATCAATAGTGAAGACTCAACTCACACTTGATTAACATTAAGTCTTGAGTTCAATGGTGAAAGTACACTATTAGAGTGATTGAAGTACTTAATGATAGATGCATCCCAAAGTGTAAAAGTACTTGGACCATAAGAATAAGTGTGGTAGAATGAGGTTTTCCTCTTAATAGACATATAGCATATCTTTGCTGGAATGCATAATTATGGGTGCATTATTTATATAGTCTACCTATATGAGAATGAAGTGGTGCCGCTTCATAGAGTTCAAGGGCTTGACTCTTAAATTCTCATGAAAAGGATATGAGACACAAGGCCTTATTAAATGTGTCATATTAAATAATTCGATCAATGGTACCGAGATTTCATGCGTGAGTTATGCACGCTTGTTCTAATGAATAATTGGTTCAAAGCTTGTCTACCTATCTATTCGGGGATGAGTGAAAACTTAACTTACTAAGTATTGGTTCAAATCGTAAGATACCTTTATCTGAAATCATGAAATTTCCTGAATAATTTATTTAGATATATTTTGAAAATGGTGGGGGATTGTTGGAGAAATTTCCAAAATATTAAATTGATAAATAATAATTGTTAATTTACCAAAATAAATGGCCAAAAGTTGCAACTCTCTAGAATTGAACCAAAGACCTTATTGTGATGATGTGCGTGGTCAAAAGGTGCAACCACTAGATCAACACACCTTTTCATGAAAAAGTTTGTTGTGATTGATTACAATGGTTCGTGAATGGGCATTGTTTCTCCCCACCAATCGGTACAAGTTTTCTTATAAATAGATATACTTGTCAGCCATAAAATACACAATTCAAGTGCCAAAAATTATATCTAAGTAATTCTTTTATTTTTCTAGTGCACGAGAATAAATGAGAGGACTTTATTCTGTAAAATATTGTTGATCGATATGCTTAATGTGAATGTGCGATTCATGTTAAGGTTTCCAAAGTATCCTGAAGGGGATTCGCCGGTTAACCCTTTTGCATCCATTTTGCATAAATTGGTGGGGGCGAATCGAACCTAAAGCTTAGTGTAAACACACGCTTTGGAATTATTTTGTGCAATTTTCATCGTACCGTCTTCGTCACCTTCTTCTGGTTGAGATTTTGCAGCAGACCCACAACACAAGATCTAACAATCTTTAGGTTCGATATTCAATTTTGATCCATACTTTATATATAATTAATGTTAAAGTATACAACTTTAAAGAAGAATTTATCTTAAGAATCCCGGTACGTTTTATTGTTTCTCATTAAAAACAAAAATTAAAGTGTCTGAAAATCATGATATCAAAGATTTTAAATATGAATTTCTTTTAACAATTGATATTAAAGCACGGTTTTTCATATTATAAATTTTCGATAATTAATGATTAATATCCCTCTTGACTTTTTGTAATTTTTAGGAGATTTCTCCTTCTTCTCTTTTTCTCCCATTGTATTGGTTTGGGAAGCCTTTTTCTCCATATTAATACAAGTTGCTTATTAAAAAAAAATGATTACTATATATATATATATATATGAACGTGTTTCTGTTACTATACATAGTCTAATGACAGAAATTTTATTTTAATGTTTTCTTTCGTTGATATACATTCTATGGATGCTTTGTTTTGATTTCACACAAATATGAAACAAAAAATTAGTATATTAAATGAACGGTAGCATTCTAATCTAGTATTGAATGACAATATAGACTCTTCCTGCGCCAATGTATACGTCGTTTGACAACACTGTTCTTCTTGCGCCAATGTATATATTGTTTGGCAATGTAATTTTAAACCGAAACAGTACACAAATGTATATATCCAGCATGTACATAATATATATAGTGACATATGGAATATATATTTTATTTGTATTATAATAATATTTGGAAGATATATATAACAAATCCTTATCAGTATGTGTTTGCCAAAAGTTTTTATCAGTGCTAAATTATATAATAATTTTAGTTCTCATATTGATCAATTGCATTGGTTTTGTGATAAATGCATGAAATAATATCGTAATAAATGGTGTATGAATTTACCATGAATATGTCTGGGTCAAATGGTTTATTCAGAAAAATAAATTCTTATAAGAATGTTTATGATATGAATAAATTGAAATTTATAAATTCTTGAGAAAAGAATGAAGCTTTGAATGTGGCGAAATAGGACAAGTTAAAAATAAATGCCCTACACTTCAAAAGAATAATAAATTCAAAAGAAAGTAGAATAAAAGATTGGTAAATGAAGAATGAAATCAAAGTTGTTTATATGACAAAATAAATGACTAAAGTGTCATGGTGATAGTTCGTCAAAACTATCAAAAATATAAATATACTTAGTATATGATAATTGTACTAATGTACTAAAAGTGTTATGATTTGATGATAGATGGCAAATACTATCAAGCGTACATAAAGTAATCATATGCATGATTAGGTGAAAATTTGAATATTCATAATTTATTAAAGTTTGGAAAAATCTTGCATTTCTTGGACGAAAGGATTGACAAAGATATGATGTCTTTGGATATAATTGAATACAATGAAGACATCATTAGGGATGGGTCTCAAGCCCATATCTAATTAATCATTAATAGTGAAGACTCAACTCACACTTGATTAAATTAAGTCTTGAGTTCAATGGTGAAAGTACACTATTAGAGTGATTGAAGTACTTAATGATAGATACATCCCAAGGTGTAAAAGTACTTGGACCATAAGAATAAGTGTGGTAGAATGAGGTTTTCCTCTTAATAGACATATAGCATATGTTTGCTGGAATGCATAATTATGGGTGCATTATTTATATAGTCTACCTATATGAGAATGAAGTGGTGCCGCTTCATAGAGTTCAAGGGCTTGACTCTTAAATTCTCATGAAAAGGATATGAGACACAAGGCCTTATTAAATGTGTCATATTAAATAATTCGATCAATGGTACCGAGATTTCATGTGTGAGTTATGCACGCTTGTTCTAATGAATAATTGGTTCAAAGCTTGTCTACCAATCTATTCGGGGATGAGTGAAAAGTTAACTTACTAAGTATTGGTTCAAATCGTAAGATATCTTTATCTGAAATCATGTAATTTCCTGAATAATTTATTTAGATATATTTTGAAAATGGTGGGGGATTGTTGGAGAAATTTCCAAAATATTAAATTGATAAATAATAATTGCTAATTTACCAAAATAAATGGCCAAAAGTTGCAACTCTCTAGAATTGAACCAAAGAACTTATTGTGATGATGTGCGTGGTCAAAAGGTGCAACCACTAGATCAACACACCTTTTCATGAAAAAGTTTGTTGTGATTGATTACAATGGTTCGTGAATGGGCATTGTTTCTCCCCACCAATCGGTACAAGTTTTCTTATAAATAGATATACTTATCAGCCATAAAATAGACAATGCAAGTGCCAAAAATTATATCTAAGTCATTCTTTTATTTTTCTAGTGCACGAGAATAAATGAAAGAACTTTATTCTGTAAAATATTGTTGATCGATATGCTTAATGTGAATGTGCGATTCATGTTTAGGTTTCCAAAGTATCCTGAAGGGGATTCGCCGGTTAACCCTTTTGCATCCATTTTGCATAAATTGGTGGGGGCGAATCGAACCTAAAGCTTAGTGTAAACACACGCTTTGGAATTATTTTGTGCAATTTTCATCGTACCGTCTTCGTCACCTTCTTCTGGTTGATATTTTGCAGCAGACCCCCAACACAAGATCTAACAATCTTTAGGTTCGATATTCAATTTTTATCCATACTTTATTTATAATTAATGTTAAAGTATACAACTTTAAAGAAGAATTTATCTTAAGAATCCCGGTACGTTTTTTTGTTTCTCGTTAAAAACAAAAATTAAAGTGTCTGAAAATCATGAAATCAAAGATTTTAAATATGAATTTCTTTTAACAATTCATATTAAAGCACGGTTTTTCATATTATAAATTTTCGAAAATTAATGATTAATATCCCTCTTGATTTTTGTAATTTTTAGGAGATTTCTCCTTCTTCTCTTTTTCTCCCATTGTATTGGTTTGGGAAGCCTTTTTCTCCATATTAATACAAGTTGCTTATTAAAAAAAAATGATTAATATATATATTTGAACGTGTTTCTGTTACTATACATAGTCTAATGACAGAAAGTTTTATTTTAATGTTTTCTTTCGTTGATATACATTCTATGGATGCTTTGTTTTGATTACACACAAATATGAAACAAAAAATTAGTATATTAAATGAACTGTAGCATTCTAATCTAGTATTGAATGACAATATAGACTCTTCCTGTGCTAATGTATACGTCGTTTGACAACACTGTTCTTCTTGCGCCAATGTATATATTGTTTGGCAATGTAATTTTAAACCGAAACAGTACACAGATGTATATATCCAGCATGTACATAATATATATAGTGGCATATGGAATATATATTTTATTTGTATTATAATAATATTTGGAAGATATATATAACAAATCCTTATCAGTATGTGTTTGCCAAAAGTTTTTATCAGTGCTAAATTATATTATAATTTTAGTTCTCATATTGATCAATTGCATTGGTTTTGTGATAAATGCATGAAATAATATCGTAATAAATGGTGTATGAATTTACCATGAATATGTCTGGGTAAAATGGTTTATTCAGAAAAATAAATTCTTATAAGAATGTTTATGATATGAATAAATTGAAATTTATAAATTCTTGAGAAAAGAATGAAGCTTTGAATGTGGCGAAATAGGACATGTTAAAAATGAATGCCCTACACTTCAAAAGAATAATAAAGTCAAAAGCAAGAAGAATAAAAGATTGGTAAATGAAGAATGAAATCAAAGTTGTTTAAATGACAAAATAAATGACTAAAGTGTCATGGTGATAGTTCGTCAAAATTATCAAAAATATAAATATACTTAGTATATGATAATTGTACTAATGTACTAAAAGTGTTATGATTTGATGATAGATGGCAAATACTATCAAGCGTACATAAAGTAATCATATGCATGATTAGGTGAAAATTTGAATATTCATAATTTATTAAAGTTTGGAAAAATCTTGCATTTCTTTGACGAAAGGATTGACAAAGATATGATGTCTTTGGATATAATTGAATACAATGAAGACATCATTAGGGATGGGTCTCAAGCCCATATCTAATTAATCATTAATAGTGAAGACTCAACTCACACTTGATTAACATTAAGTCTTGAGTTCAATGGTGAAAGTAAACTATTAGAGTGATTGAAGTACTTAATGATAGATACATCCCAAGGTGTAAAAGTATTTGGACCATAAGAATAAGTGTGGTAGAATGAGGTTTTCTTCTTAATAGACATATAGCATATGTTTGCTGGAATGCATAATTATGGGTGCATTATTTATATAGTCTACCTATATGAGAATGAAGTGGTGCCGCTTCATAGAGTTCAAGGGCTTGACTCTTAAATTCTCATGAAAAGGATATGAGACACAAGGCCTTATTAAATGTGTCATATTAAATAATTCGATCAATGGTACCGAGATTTCATGCGTGAGTTATGCACGCTTGTTCTAATGAATAATTGGTTCAAATCTTGTCTACCAATCTATTCGGGGATGAGTGAAAACTTAACTTACTAAGTATTGGTTCAAATCGTAAGATACCTTTATCTGAAATCATGAAATTTCCTGAATAATTTATTTAGATATATTTTGAAAATGGTGGGGGATTGTTGGAGAAATTTCCAAAATATTAAATTGATAAATAATAATTGCTAATTTACCAAAATAAATGGCCAAAAGTTGCAACTCTCTAGAATTGAACCAAAGACCTTATTGTGATGATGTGCGTGGTCAAAAGGTGCAACCACTAGATCAACACACCTTTTCATGAAAAAGTTTGTTGTGATTGATTACAATGGTTCGTGAATGGGCATTGTTTCTCCCCACCAATCGGTACAAGTTTTCTTATAAATAGATATACTTATCAGCCATAAAATAGACAATGCAAGTGCCAAAAATTATATCTAAGTCATTCTTTTATTTTTCTAGTGCACGAGAATAAATGAAAGAACTTTATTCTGTAAAATATTGTTGATCGATATGCTTAATGTGAATGTGCGATTCATGTTTAGGTTTCCAAAGTATCCTGAAGGGGATTCGCCGGTTAACCCTTTTGTATCCATTTTGCATAAATTGGTGGGGGCGAATCGAACCTAAAGCTTAGTGTAAACACACGCTTTGGAATTATTTTGTGCAATTTTTATCGTACCGTCTTCGTCACCTTCTTCTGGTTGATATTTTGCAGCAGACCCCCAACACAAGATCTAACAATCTTTAGGTTCGATATTCAATTTTTATCCATACTTTATTTATAATTAATGTTAAAGTATACAACTTTAAAGAATAATTTATCTTAAGAATCCCGGTACGTTTTTTTGTTTCTCGTTAAAAACAAAAATTAAAGTGTCTGAAAATCATGAAATCAAAGATTTTAAATATGAATTTCTTTTAACAATTGATATTAAAGCACGGTTTTTCATATTATAAATTTTCGAAAATTAATGATTAATATCCCTCTTGACTTTTTGTAATTTTTAGGAGATTTCTCCTTCTTCTCTTTTTCTCCCATTGTATTGGTTTGGGAAGCCTTTTTCTCCATATTAATACAAGTTGCTTATTAAAAAAAAATGATTAATATATATATTTGAACGTGTTTCTATTACTATACATAGTCTAATGACAGAAAGTTTTATTTTAATGTTTTCTTTCGTTGATATACATTCGATGGATGCTTTGTTTTGATTACACACAAATATGAAACAAAAAATTAGTATATTAAATGAACGGTAGCATTCTAATCTAGTATTGAATGACAATATAGACTCTTCCTGCGCCAATGTATACGTCATTTGACAACACTGTTCTTCTAGCGCCAATGTATATATTGTTTGGCAATGTAATTTTAAACCGAAACAGTACACATATGTATATATCCAGCATGTACATAATATATATAGTGACATATGGAATATATATTTTATTTGTATTATAATAATATTTGGAAGATATATATAACAAATCCTTATCAGTATGTGTTTGCCAAAAGTTTTTATCAGTGCTAAATTATATTATAATTTTAGTTCTCATATTGATCAATTGCATTGGTTTTGTGATAAATGCATGAAATAATATCGTAATAAATGGTGTATGAATTTACCATGAATATGTCTGGGTAAAATGGTTTATTCAGAAAAATAAATTCTTATAAGAATGTTTATGATATGAATAAATTGAAATTTATAAATTCTTGAGAAAAGAATGAAGCTTTGAATGTGGCGAAATAGGACATGTTAAAAATGAATGCCCTACACTTCAAAAGAATAATAAAGTCAAAAGCAAGAAGAATAAAAGATTGGTAAATGAAGAATGAATTCAAAGTTGTTTATATGACAAAATAAATGACTAAAGTGTCATGGTGATAGTTCGTCAAAACTATCAAAAATATAAATATACTTAGTATATGATAATTGTACTAATGTACTAAAAGTGTTATGATTTGATGATAGATGGCAAATACTATCAAGCGTACATAAAGTAATCATATGCATGATTAGTTGAAAATTTGAATATTCATAATTTATTAAAGTTTAGAAAAATCTTGCATTTCTTTGACGAAAGGATTGACAAAGATATGATGTCTTTGGATATAATTGAATACAATGAAGACATCATTAGGGATGGGTCTCAAGCCCATATCTAATTAATCATTAATAGTGAAGACTCAACTCACACTTGATTAACATTAAGTCTTGAGTTCAATGGTGAAAGTACACTATTAGAGTGATTGAAGTACTTAATGATAGATACATCCCAAGGTGTAAAAGTACTTGGACCATAAGAATAAGTGTGGTAGAATGAGGTTTTCCTCTTAATAGACATATAGCATATGTTTGCTGGAATGCATAATTATGGGTGCATTATTTATATAGTCTACCTATATGAGAATGAAGTGGTGCCGCTTCATAGAGTTCAAGGGCTTGACTCTTAAATTCTCATGAAAAGGATATGAGACACAAGGCCTTATTAAATGTGTCATATTAAATAATTCGATCAATGGTACCGAGATTTCATGCGTGAGTTATGCACGCTTGTTCTAATGAATAATTGGTTCAAAGCTTGTCTACCAATCTATTCGGGGATGAGTGAAAACTTAACTTACTAAGTATTGGTTCAAATCGTAAGATACCTTTATCTGAAATCATGAAATTTCCTGAATAATTTATTTAGATATATTTTGAAAATGGTGGGGGATTGTTGGAGAAATTTCCAAAATATTAAATTGATAAATAATAATTGCTAATTTACCAAAAGTTTCTGTTACTATACATAGTCTAATGACAGAAAGTTTTATTTTAATGTTTTCTTTCGTTGATATACATTCTATGGATGCTTTGTTTTGATTACACACAAATATGAAACAAAAAATTAGTATATTAAATGAACGGTAGCATTCTAATCTAGTATTGAATGACAATATAGACTCTTCCTGCGCCAATGTATACGTCATTTGACAACACTGTTCTTCTTGCGCCAATGTATATATTGTTTGGCAATGTAATTTTAAACCGAAACAGTACACATATGTATATATCCAGCATGTACATAATATATATAGTGACATATGGAATATATATTTTATTTGTATTACAATAATATTTGGAAGATATATATAACAAATCCTTATCAGTGAACGTGCATTCTAATGGATGCTTTCGTTGATATACATTCTATGGATGCTTTGTTTTGATTACACACAAATATGAAACAAAAAACTAGTATATTAAATGAACGGTAGCATTCTAATCTAGTATTGAATGACAATATAGACTCTTCCTGCGCCAATGTATACGTCGTTTGACAACACTGTTCTTCTTGCGCCAATGTATATATTGTTTGGCAATGTACTTTTAAACCGAAACAGTACACATATGTATATATCCAGCATGTACATAATATATATAGTGACATATGGAATATATATTTTATTTGTATTATAATAATATTTGGAAGATATATATAACAAATGCTTGTCAGTATGTGTTTGCCAAAAGTTTTTATCAGTGCTAAATTATATTATAATTTTAGTTCTCATATTGATCAATTGCATTGGTTTTGTGATAAATGCATGAAATAATATCGTAATAAATGGTGTATGAATTTACCATGAATATGTCTGGGTAAAATGGTTTATTCAGAAAAATAAGTTCTTATAAGAATGTTTATGATATGAATAAATTGAAATTTATAAATTGTTGAGAAAAGAATGAAGCTTTGAATGTGGCGAAATAGGACATGTTAAAAATGAATGCCCTACATTTCAAAAGAATAATAAAGTCAAAAGCAAGAAGAATAAAAGATTGGTAAATGAAGAATGAAATCAAAGTTGCTTATATGACAAAATAAATGACTAAAGTGTCATGGTGATAGTTCGTCAAAACTATCAAAAATATAAATATACTTAGTATATGATAATTGTACTAATGTACTAAAAGTGTTATGATTTGATGATAGATGGCAAATACTATCAAGCGTACATAAAGTAATCATATGCATGATTAGTTGAAAATTTGAATATTCATAATTTATTAAAGTTTAGAAAAATCTTGCATTTCTTTGACGAAAGGATTGACAAAGATATGATGTCTTTGGATATAATTGAATACAATGAAGACATCATTAGGGATGGGTATAAAGCCCATATCTAATTAATCATCAATAGTGAAGACTCAACTCACACTTGATTAACATTAAGTCTTGAGTTCAATGGTGAAAGTACACTATTAGAGTGATTGAAGTACTTAATGATAGATACATTCCAAGGTGTAAAAGTACTTGGACCATAAGAATAAGTGTGGTAGAATGAGGTTTTCCTCATAATAGACTTATAGCATATGTTTGCTGGAATGCATAATTATGGGTGCATTATTTATATAGTATACCTATATGAGAATGAAGTGGTGCCGCTTCATAGAGTTCAAGGGCTTGACTCTTAAATTCTCATGAAAAGGATATGAGACACAAGGCCTTATTAAATGTGTCATATTAAATAATTCGATCAATGGTACCGAGATTTCATGCGTGAGTTATGCACGCTTGTTCTAATGAATAATTGGTTCAAAGCTTGTCTACCTATCTATTCGGGGATGAGTGAAAACTTAACTTACTAAGTATTGGTTCAAATCGTAAGATACCTTTATCTGAAATCATGAAATTTCCTGAATAATTTATTTAGATATATTTTGAAAATGGTGGGGGATTGTTGGAGAAATTTTCAAAATATTAAATTGATAAATAATAATTGTTAATTTACCAAAATAAATGGCCAAAAGTTGCAACTCTCTAGAATTGAACCAAAGACCTTATTGTGATAATGTGCGTGGTCAAAAGTTGCAACCACTAGATCAACACACATTTTCATGAAAAAGTTTGTTGTGATTGATTACAATGGTTCGTGAATGGGCATTGTTTCTCCCCACCAATCGGTACAAGTTTTCTTATAAATATATATACTTGTCAGCCATAAAATAGACAATTCAAGTGCCAAAAATTATATCTAAGTCATTCTTTTATTTTTCTAGTGCACGAGAATAAAAGAGAGAACTTTATTCTGTAAAATATTGTTGATCGATATGCTTAATGTGAATGTGCGATTCATGTTAAGGTTTCCAAAGTATCCTGAAGGGGATTCGCCGGTTAACCCTTTTGCATCCATTTTGCATAATTTGGTGGGGGCGAATCGAACCTAAAGCTTAGTGTAAACACACGCTTTGGAATTATTTTGTGCAATTTTCATCGTACCGTCTTCGTCACCTTCTTCTGGTTGATATTTTGTAGCAGACCCCCAACACAAGATCTAACAATCTTTAGGTTCGATATTCAATTTTGATTCATACTTTATTTATAATTAATGTTAAAGTATACAACTTTAAAGAAGAATCCCGGTACGTTTTATTGTTTCTCATTAAAAAAAAAAAATTAAAGTGTCTGAAAATCATGATATCAAAGATTTTAAATGTGAATTTCTTTTAACAATTGATATTAAAGCACGGTTTTTCATATTATAAATTTTCGATAATTAATGATTATTATCCCTCTTGACTTTTTGTAATTTTTAGGAGATTTCTCCTTCTTCTCTTTTTCTCCCCTTGTATTGGTTTGAGAAGCCTTTTTCTCCATATTAATACAAGTTGCTTATTAAAAAAAATGATTAATATATATATATATGAACGTGTTTCTGTTACTATACATAGTCTAATGACAGAAAGTTTTATTTTAATGTTTTCTTTTGTTGATATACATTCTATGGATGCTTTGTTTTGATTACACACAAATATGAAACAAAAAATTAGTATATTAAATGAACGGTAGCATTCTAATCTAGTATTGAATGACAATATAGACTCTTCCTGCGCCAATGTATACGTCGTTTGACAACACTGTTCTTCTTGCGCCAATGTATATATTGTTTGGCAATGCAATTTTAAACCGAAACAGTACACATATGTATATATCCAGCAAGTACATAATATATATAGTGACATATGGAATATATATTTTATTTGTATTATAATAATATTTGGAAGATATATATAACAAATCCTTATCAGTATGTGTTTGCCAAAAGTTTTTATCAGTGCTAAATTATATTATAATTTTAGTTCTCATATTGATCAATTGCATTGGTTTTGTGATAAATGCATGAAATAATATCGTAATAAATGGTGTATGAATTTACCATGAATATGTCTGGGTAAAATGGTTTATTCAGAAAAATAAATTCTTATAAGAATGTTTATGATATGAATAAATTGAAATTTATAAATTCTTGAGAAAAGAATGAAGCTTTGAATGTGGCGAAATAGGACATGTTAAAAATGAATGCCCTACACTTCAAAAGAATAATAAAGTCAAAAGCAAGAAGAATAAAAGATTGGTAAATGAAGAATGAAATCAAAGTTGTTTATATGACAAAATAAATGACTAAAGTGTCATGGTGATAGTTCGTCAAAACTATCAAAAATATAAATATACTTAGTATATGATAATTGTACTAATGTACTAAAAGTGTTATGATTTGATGATAGATGGCAAATACTATCAAGCGTACATAAAGTAGTCATATGCATGATTAGTTGAAAATTTGAATATTGATAATTTATTAAAGTTTGGAAAAATCTTGCATTTCTTTGACGAAAGGATTGACAAAGATATGATGTCTTTGGATATAATTGAATACAATGAAGACATCATTAGGGATGGGTCTAAAGCCCATATCTAATTAATCATCAATAGTGAAGACTCAACTCACACTTGATTAACATTAAGTCTTGAGTTCAATGGTGAAAGTACACTATTAGAGTGATTGAAGTACTTAATGATAGATACATCCCAAGGTGTAAAAGTACTTGGACCATAAGAATAAGTGTGGTAGAATGAGGTTTTCCTCTTAATAGACATATAGCATATGTTTGCTGGAATGCATAATTATGGGTGCATTATTTATATAGTATACCTATATGAGAATGAAGTGGTGCCGCTTCATAGAGTTCAAGGGCTTGACTCTTAAATTCTCCTGAAAAGGATATGAGACACAAGGCCTTATTAAATGTGTCATATTAAATAATTCGATCAATGGTACCGAGATTTCATGCGTGAGTTATGCACGCTTGTTCTAATGAATAATTGGTTCAAAGCTTGTCTACCTATCTATTCGGGGATGAGTGAAAACTTAACTTACTAAGTATTTGTTCAAATCGTAAGATACCTTTATCTGAAATCATGAAATTTCCTGAATAATTTATTTAGATATATTTTGAAAATGGTGGGGGATTGTTGGAGAAATTTCCAAAATATTAAATTGATAAATAACAATTGTTAATTTACCAAAATAAATGGCCAAAAGTTGCAACTCTCTAGAATTGAACCAAAGACCTTATTGTGATAATGTGCGTGGTCAAAAGGTGCAACCATTAGATCAACACACCTTTTCATGAAAAAGTTTGTTGTGATTGATTACAATGGTTCGTGAATGGGCATTGTTTCTCCCCACCAATCGGTACAAGTTTTCATATAAATAGATATACTTGTCAGCCATAAAATAGACAATTCAAGTGCCAAAAATTATATCTAAGTAATTCTTTTATTTTTCTAGTGCACGAGAATAAATGAGAGAACTTTATTCTGTAAAATATTGTTGATCGATATGCTTAATGTGAATGTGCGATTCATGTTAAGGTTTCCAAAGTATCCTGAAGGGGATTCGGCGGTTAACCCTTTTGCATCCATTTTGCATAAATTGGTGGGGGCGAATCGAACCTAAAGCTTAGTGAAACACACGCTTTGGAATTATTTTGTGCAATTTTCATCGTACCGTCTTCGTCACCTTCTTCTGGTTGATATTTTGTAGCAGACCCCCAACACAAGATCTAACAATCTTTAGGTTCGATATTCAATTTTGATTCATACTTTATTTATAATTAATGTTAAAGTATACAACTTTAAAGAAGAATTTATCTTAAGAATCCCGGTACGTTTTATTGTTTCTCATTAAAAAAAAAAATTAAAGTGTCTGAAAATCATGATATCAAAGATTTTAAATATGAATTTCTTTTAACAATTGATATTAAAGCACGGTTTTTCATATTATAAATTTTCAATAATTAATGATTATTATCCCTCTTGACTTTTTGTAATTTTTAGGAGATTTCTCCTTCTCTTCTTTTTCTCCCCATGTATTGGTTTGAGAAGCCTTTTTCTCCATATTAATACAAGTTGCTTATTAAAAAAAATGATTAATATATATATGTGAACGTGTTTCTGTTACTATACATAGTCTAATGACAGAAAGTTTTATTTTAATGTTTTCTTTCGTTGATATACATTCTATGGATGCTTTGTTTTGATTACACACAAATATGAAACAAAAAATTAGTATATTAAATGAACGGTAGCATTCTAATCTAGTATTAAATGACAATATAGACTCTTCCTGCGCCAATGTATACGTCATTTGACAACACTGTTCTTCTTGCGCCAATGTATATATTGTTTGGCAATGTAATTTTAAACCGAAACAGTACACATATGTATATATCCAGCATGTACATAATATATATAGTGACATATGGAATATATATTTTATTTGTATTATAATAATATTTGGAAGATATATATAACAAATCCTTATCAGTATGTGTTTGCCAAAAGTTTTTATCAGTGCTAAATTATATTATAATTTTAGTTCTCATATTGATCAATTGCATTGGTTTTGTGATAAATGCATGAAATAATATCGTAATAAATGGTGTATGAATTTACCTTGAATATGTCTGGGTAAAATGGTTTATTCAGAAAAATAAATTCTTATAAGAATGTTTATGATATGAATAAATTGAAATTTATAAATTCTTGAGAAAAGAATGAAGCTTTGAATGTGGCGAAATAGGACATGTTAAAAATGAATGCCCTACACTTCAAAAGAATAATAAAGTCAAAAGCAAGAAGAATAAAAGATTGGTAAATGAAGAATGAATTCAAAGTTGTTTATATGACAAAATAAATGACTAAAGTGTCATGGTGATAGTTCGTCAAAACTATCAAAAATATAAATATACTTAGTATATGATAATTGTACTAATGTACTAAAAGTGTTATGATTTGATGATAGATGGCAAATACTATCAAGCGTACATAAAGTAGTCATATGCATGATTAGTTGAAAATTTGAATATTGATAATTTATTAAAGTTTGGAAAAATCTTGCATTTCTTTGACGAAAGGATTGACAAAGATATGATGTCTTTGGATATAATTGAATACAATGAAGACATCATTAGGGATGGGTCTAAAGCCCATATCTAATTAATCATCAATAGTGAAGACTCAACTCACACTTGATTAACATTAAGTCTTGAGTTCAATGGTGAAAGTACACTATTAGAGTGATTGAAGTACTTAATGATAGATACATCCCAAGGTGTAAAAGTACTTGGACCATAAGAACAAGTGTGGTAGAATGAGGTTTTCCTCTTAATAGACATATAGCATATGTTTGCTGGAATGCATAATTATGGGTGCATTATTTATATAGTATACCTATATGAGAATGAAGTGGTGCCGCTTCATAGAGTTCAAGGGCTTGACTCTTAAATTCTCCTGAAAAGGATATGAGACACAAGGCCTTATTAAATGTGTCATATTAAATAATTCGATCAATGGTACCGAGATTTCATGCGTGAGTTATGCACGCTTGTTCTAATGAATAATTGGTTCAAAGCTTGTCTACCTATCTATTCGGGGATGAGTGAAAACTTAACTTACTAAGTATTTGTTCAAATCGTAAGATACCTTTATCTGAAATCATGAAATTTCCTGAATAATTTATTTAGATATATTTTGAAAATGGTGGGGGATTGTTGGAGAAATTTCCAAAATATTAAATTGATAAATAACAATTGTTAATTTACCAAAATAAATGGCCAAAAGTTGCAACTCTCTAGAATTGAACCAAAGACCTTATTGTGATAATGTGCGTGGTCAAAAGGTGCAACCATTAGATCAACACACCTTTTCATGAAAAAGTTTGTTGTGATTGATTACAATGGTTCGTGAATGGGCATTGTTTCTCCCCACCAATCGGTACAAGTTTTCTTATAAATAGATATACTTGTCAGCCATAAAATAGACAATTCAAGTGCCAAAAATTATATCTAAGTAATTCTTTTATTTTTCTAGTGCACGAGAATAAATGAGAGAACTTTATTCTGTAAAATATTGTTGATCGATATGCTTAATGTGAATGTGCGATTCATGTTAAGGTTTCCAAAGTATCCTGAAGGGGATTCGGCGGTTAACCCTTTTGCATCCATTTTGCATAAATTGGTGGGGGCGAATCGAACCTAAAGCTTAGTGAAACACACGCTTTGGAATTATTTTGTGCAATTTTCATCGTACCGTCTTCGTCACCTTCTTCTGGTTGATATTTTGTAGCAGACCCCCAACACAAGATCTAACAATCTTTAGGTTCGATATTCAATTTTGATTCATACTTTATTTATAATTAATGTTAAAGTATACAACTTTAAAGAAGAATTTATCTTAAGAATCCCGGTACGTTTTATTGTTTCTCATTAAAAAAAAAAATTAAAGTGTCTGAAAATCATGATATCAAAGATTTTAAATATGAATTTCTTTTAACAATTGATATTAAAGCACGGTTTTTCATATTATAAATTTTCAATAATTAATGATTATTATCCCTCTTGACTTTTTGTAATTTTTAGGAGATTTCTCCTTCTCTTCTTTTTCTCCCCATGTATTGGTTTGAGAAGCCTTTTTCTCCATATTAATACAAGTTGCTTATTAAAAAAAATGATTAATATATATATGTGAACGTGTTTCTGTTACTATACATAGTCTAATGACAGAAAGTTTTATTTTAATGTTTTCTTTCGTTGATATACATTCTATGGATGCTTTGTTTTGATTACACACAAATATGAAACAAAAAATTAGTATATTAAATGAACGGTAGCATTCTAATCTAGTATTAAATGACAATATAGACTCTTCCTGCGCCAATGTATACGTCATTTGACAACACTGTTCTTCTTGCGCCAATGTATATATTGTTTGGCAATGTAATTTTAAACCGAAACAGTACACATATGTATATATCCAGCATGTACATAATATATATAGTGACATATGGAATATATATTTTATTTGTATTATAATAATATTTGGAAGATATATATAACAAATCCTTATCAGTATGTGTTTGCCAAAAGTTTTTATCAGTGCTAAATTATATTATAATTTTAGTTCTCATATTGATCAATTGCATTGGTTTTGTGATAAATGCATGAAATAATATCGTAATAAATGGTGTATGAATTTACCTTGAATATGTCTGGGTAAAATGGTTTATTCAGAAAAATAAATTCTTATAAGAATGTTTATGATATGAATAAATTGAAATTTATAAATTCTTGAGAAAAGAATGAAGCTTTGAATGTGGCGAAATAGGACATGTTAAAAATGAATGCCCTACACTTCAAAAGAATAATAAAGTCAAAAGCAAGAAGAATAAAAGATTGGTAAATGAAGAATGAATTCAAAGTTGTTTATATGACAAAATAAATGACTAAAGTGTCATGGTGATAGTTCGTCAAAACTATCAAAAATATAAATATACTTAGTATATGATAATTGTACTAATGTACTAAAAGTGTTATGATTTGATGATAGATGGCAAATACTATCAAGCGTACATAAAGTAGTCATATGCATGATTAGTTGAAAATTTGAATATTGATAATTTATTAAAGTTTGGAAAAATCTTGCATTTCTTTGACGAAAGGATTGACAAAGATATGATGTCTTTGGATATAATTGAATACAATGAAGACATCATTAGGGATGGGTCTAAAGCCCATATCTAATTAATCATCAATAGTGAAGACTCAACTCA
This sequence comes from Lathyrus tuberosus, assembly GCA_022829125.1. Taxonomy (NCBI): domain Eukaryota; kingdom Viridiplantae; phylum Streptophyta; class Magnoliopsida; order Fabales; family Fabaceae; genus Lathyrus; species Lathyrus tuberosus. The sequence goes on from JALAZF010000428.1 coordinate 2,273,150, forward strand.
CACTTGATTAACATTAAGTCTTGAGTTCAATGGTGAAAGTACACTATTAGAGTGATTGAAGTACTTAATGATAGATACATCCCAAGGTGTAAAAGTACTTGGACCATAAGAACAAGTGTGGTAGAATGAGGTTTTCCTCTTAATAGACATATAGCATATGTTTGCTGGAATGCATAATTATGGGTGCATTATTTATATAGTATACCTATATGAGAATGAAGTGGTGCCGCTTCATAGAGTTCAAGGGCTTGACTCTTAAATTCTCCTGAAAAGGATATGAGACACAAGGCCTTATTAAATGTGTCATATTAAATAATTCGATCAATGGTACCGAGATTTCATGCGTGAGTTATGCACGCTTGTTCTAATGAATAATTGGTTCAAAGCTTGTCTACCTATCTATTCGGGGATGAGTGAAAACTTAACTTACTAAGTATTTGTTCAAATCGTAAGATACCTTTATCTGAAATCATGAAATTTCCTGAATAATTTATTTAGATATATTTTGAAAATGGTGGGGGATTGTTGGAGAAATTTCCAAAATATTAAATTGATAAATAACAATTGTTAATTTACCAAAATAAATGGCCAAAAGTTGCAACTCTCTAGAATTGAACCAAAGACCTTATTGTGATAATGTGCGTGGTCAAAAGGTGCAACCATTAGATCAACACACCTTTTCATGAAAAAGTTTGTTGTGATTGATTACAATGGTTCGTGAATGGGCATTGTTTCTCCCCACCAATCGGTACAAGTTTTCTTATAAATAGATATACTTGTCAGCCATAAAATAGACAATTCAAGTGCCAAAAATTATATCTAAGTAATTCTTTTATTTTTCTAGTGCACGAGAATAAATGAGAGAACTTTATTCTGTAAAATATTGTTGATCGATATGCTTAATGTGAATGTGCGATTCATGTTAAGGTTTCCAAAGTATCCTGAAGGGGATTCGGCGGTTAACCCTTTTGCATCCATTTTGCATAAATTGGTGGGGGCGAATCGAACCTAAAGCTTAGTGAAACACACGCTTTGGAATTATTTTGTGCAATTTTCATCGTACCGTCTTCGTCACCTTCTTCTGGTTGATATTTTGTAGCAGACCCCCAACACAAGATCTAACAATCTTTAGGTTCGATATTCAATTTTGATTCATACTTTATTTATAATTAATGTTAAAGTATACAACTTTAAAGAAGAATTTATCTTAAGAATCCCGGTACGTTTTATTGTTTCTCATTAAAAAAAAAAATTAAAGTGTCTGAAAATCATGATATCAAAGATTTTAAATATGAATTTCTTTTAACAATTGATATTAAAGCACGGTTTTTCATATTATAAATTTTCAATAATTAATGATTATTATCCCTCTTGACTTTTTGTAATTTTTAGGAGATTTCTCCTTCTCTTCTTTTTCTCCCCATGTATTGGTTTGAGAAGCCTTTTTCTCCATATTAATACAAGTTGCTTATTAAAAAAAATGATTAATATATATATGTGAACGTGTTTCTGTTACTATACATAGTCTAATGACAGAAAGTTTTATTTTAATGTTTTCTTTCGTTGATATACATTCTATGGATGCTTTGTTTTGATTACACACAAATATGAAACAAAAAATTAGTATATTAAATGAACGGTAGCATTCTAATCTAGTATTAAATGACAATATAGACTCTTCCTGCGCCAATGTATACGTCATTTGACAACACTGTTCTTCTTGCGCCAATGTATATATTGTTTGGCAATGTAATTTTAAACCGAAACAGTACACATATGTATATATCCAGCATGTACATAATATATATAGTGACATATGGAATATATATTTTATTTGTATTATAATAATATTTGGAAGATATATATAACAAATCCTTATCAGTATGTGTTTGCCAAAAGTTTTTATCAGTGCTAAATTATATTATAATTTTAGTTCTCATATTGATCAATTGCATTGGTTTTGTGATAAATGCATGAAATAATATCGTAATAAATGGTGTATGAATTTACCTTGAATATGTCTGGGTAAAATGGTTTATTCAGAAAAATAAATTCTTATAAGAATGTTTATGATATGAATAAATTGAAATTTATAAATTCTTGAGAAAAGAATGAAGCTTTGAATGTGGCGAAATAGGACATGTTAAAAATGAATGCCCTACACTTCAAAAGAATAATAAAGTCAAAAGCAAGAAGAATAAAAGATTGGTAAATGAAGAATGAATTCAAAGTTGTTTATATGACAAAATAAATGACTAAAGTGTCATGGTGATAGTTCGTCAAAACTATCAAAAATATAAATATACTTAGTATATGATAATTGTACTAATGTACTAAAAGTGTTATGATTTGATGATAGATGGCAAATACTATCAAGCGTACATAAAGTAGTCATATGCATGATTAGTTGAAAATTTGAATATTCATAATTTATTAAAGTTTGGAAAAATCTTGCATTTCTTTGACGAAAGGATTGACAAAGATATGATGTCTTTGGATATAATTGAATACAATGAAGACATCATTAGGGATGGGTCTAAAGCCCATATCTAATTAATCATCAATAGTGAAGACTCAACTCACACTTGATTAACATTAAGTCTTGAGTTCAATGGTGAAAGTACACTATTAGAGTGATTGAAGTACTTAATGATAGATACATCCCAAGGTGTAAAAGTACTTGGACCATAAGAATAAGTGTGGTAGAATGAGGTTTTCCTCTTAATAGACATATAGCATATGTTTGCTGGAATGCATAATTATGGGTGCATTATTTATATAGTATACCTATATGAGAATGAAGTGGTGCCGCTTCATAGAGTTCAAGGGCTTGACTCTTAAATTCTCCTGAAAAGGATATGAGACACAAGGCCTTATTAAATGTGTCATATTAAATAATTCGTTCAATGGTACCGAGATTTCATGCGTGAGTTATGCACGCTTGTTCTAATGAATAATTGGTTCAAAGCTTGTCTACCTATCTATTCGGGGATGAGTGAAAACTTAACTTACTAAGTATTTGTTCAAATCGTAAGATACCTTTATCTGAAATCATGAAATTTCCTGAATAATTTATTTAGATATATTTTGAAAATGGTGGGGGATTGTTGGAGAAATTTCCAAAATATTAAATTGATAAATAACAATTGTTAATTTACCAAAATAAATGGCCAAAAGTTGCAACTCTCTAGAATTGAACCAAAGACCTTATTGTGATAATGTGCGTGGTCAAAAGGTGCAACCACTAGATCAACACACCTTTTCATGAAAAAGTTTGTTGTGATTGATTACAATGGTTCGTGAATGGGCATTGTTTCTCCCCACCAATCGGTACAAGTTTTCGTATAAATAGATATACTTGTCAGCCATAAAATAGACAATTCATGTGCCAAAAATTATATCTAAGTAATTCTTTTGTTTTTCTAGTGCACCAGAATAAATGAGAGAACTTTATTCTGTAAAATATTGTTGATCGATATGCTTAATGTGAATGTGCGATTCATGTTAAGGTTTCCAAAGTATCCTGAAGGGGATTCGGCGGTTAACCCTTTTGCATCCATTTTGCATAAATTGGTGGGGGCGAATCGAACCTAAAGCTTAGTGAAACACACGCTTTGGAATTATTTTGTGCAATTTTCATCGTACCGTCTTCGTCACCTTCTTCTGGTTGATATTTTGTAGCAGACCCCCAACACAAGATCTAACAATCTTTAGGTTCGATATTCAATTTTGATTCATACTTTATTTATAATTAATGTTAAAGTATACAACTTTAAAGAAGAATTTATCTTAAGAATCCCGGTACGTTTTATTGTTTCTCATTAAAAAAAAAAATTAAAGTGTCTGAAAATCATGATATCAAAGATTTTAAATATGAATTTCTTTTAACAATTGATATTAAAGCACGGTTTTTCATATTATAAATTTTCGATAATTAATGATTATTATCCCTCTTGACTTTTTGTAATTTTTAGGAGATTTCTCCTTCTTTTCTTTTTCTCCCCATGTATTGGTTTGAGAAGCCTTTTTCTCCATATTAATACAAGTTGCTTATTAAAAAAAATGATTAATATATATATGTGAACGTGTTTCTGTTACTATACATAGTCTAATGACAGAAAGTTTTATTTTAATGTTTTCTTTCGTTGATATACATTCTATGGATGCTTTGTTTTGATTACACACAAATATGAAACAAAAAATTAGTATATTAAATGAACGGTAGCATTCTAATCTAGTATTGAATGACAATATAGACTCTTCCTGCGCCAATGTATACGTCGTTTGACAACACTGTTGTTCTTGCGCCAATGTATATATTGTTTGGCAATGTAATTTTAAACCGAAACAGTACACATATGTATATATCCAGCATGTACATAATATATATAGTGACATATGGAATATATATTTTATTTGTATTATAATAATATTTGGAAGATATATATAACAAATCCTTATCAGTATGTGTTTGCCAAAAGTTTTTATCAGTGCTAAATTATATTATAATTTTAGTTCTCATATTGATCAATTGCATTGGTTTTGTGATAAATGCATGAAATAATATCGTAATAAATGGTGTATGAATTTACCATGAATATGTCTGGGTAAAATGGTTTATTCAGAAAAATAAATTCTTATAAGAATGTTTATGATATGAATAAATTGAAATTTATAAATTCTTGAGAAAAGAATGAAGCTTTGAATGTGGCGAAATAGGACATGTTAAAAATGAATGCCCTACACTTCAAAAGAATAATAAAGTCAAAAGCAAGAAGAATAAAAGATTGGTAAATGAAGAATGAATTCAAAGTTGTTTATATGACAAAATAAATGACTAAAGTGTCATGGTGATAGTTCGTCAAAACTATCAATAATATAAATATACTTAGTATATGATAATTGTACTAATGTACTAAAAGTGTTATGATTTGATGATAGATGGCAAATACTATCAAGCGTACATAAAGTAGTCATATGCATGATTAGTTGAAAATTTGAATATTGATAATTTATTAAAGTTTGGAAAAATCTTGCATTTCTTTGACGAAAGGATTGACAAAGATATGATGTCTTTGGATATAATTGAATACAATGAAGACATCATTAGGGATGGGTCTAAAGCCCATATCTAATTAATCATCAATAGTGAAGACTCAACTCACACTTGATTAACATTAAGTCTTGAGTTCAATGGTGAAAGTACACTATTAGAGTGATTGAAGTACTTAATGATAGATACATCCCAAGGTGTAAAAGTACATGGACCATAAGAATAAGTGTGGTAGAATGAGGTTTTCCTCTTAATAGACATATAGCATATGTTTGCTGGAATGCATAATTATGGGTGCATTATTTATATAGTATACCTATATGAGAATGAAGTGGTGCTGCTTCATAGAGTTCAAGGGCTTGACTCTTAAATTCTCCTGAAAAGGATATGAGACACAAGGCCTTATTAAATGTGTCATATTAAATAATTCGTTCAATGGTACCGAGATTTCATGCGTGAGTTATGCACGCTTGTTCTAATGAATAATTGGTTCAAAGCTTGTCTACCTATCTATTCGGGGATGAGTGAAAACTTAACTTACTAAGTATTTGTTCAAATCGTAAGATACCTTTATCTGAAATCATGAAATTTCCTGAATAATTTATTTAGATATATTTTGAAAATGGTGGGGGATTGTTGGAGAAATTTCCAAAATATTAAATTGATAAATAACAATTGTTAATTTACCAAAATAAATGGCCAAAAGTTGCAACTCTCTAGAATTGAACCAAAGACCTTATTGTGATAATGTGCGTGGTCAAAAGGTGCAACCACTAGATCAACACACCTTTTCATGAAAAAGTTTGTTGTGATTGATTACAATGGTTCGTGAATGGGCATTGTTTCTCCCCACCAATCGGTACAAGTTTTCGTATAAATAGATATACTTGTCAGCCATAAAATAGACAATTCATGTGCCAAAAATTATATCTAAGTAATTCTTTTGTTTTTCTAGTGCACCAGAATAAATGAGAGAACTTTATTCTGTAAAATATTGTTGATCGATATGCTTAATGTGAATGTGCGATTCATGTTAAGGTTTCCAAAGTATCCTGAAGGGGATTCGGCGGTTAACCCTTTTGCATCCATTTTGCATAAATTGGTGGGGGCGAATCGAACCTAAAGCTTAGTGAAACACACGCTTTGGAATTATTTTGTGCAATTTTCATCGTACCGTCTTCGTCACCTTCTTCTGGTTGATATTTTGTAGCAGACCCCCAACACAAGATCTAACAATCTTTAGGTTCGATATTCAATTTTGATTCATACTTTATTTATAATTAATGTTAAAGTATACAACTTTAAAGAAGAATTTATCTTAAGAATCCCGGTACGTTTTATTGTTTCTCATTAAAAAAAAAAATTAAAGTGTCTGAAAATCATGATATCAAAGATTTTAAATATGAATTTCTTTTAACAATTGATATTAAAGCACGGTTTTTCATATTATAAATTTTCGATAATTAATGATTATTATCCCTCTTGACTTTTTGTAATTTTTAGGAGATTTCTCCTTCTTTTCTTTTTCTCCCCATGTATTGGTTTGAGAAGCCTTTTTCTCCATATTAATACAAGTTGCTTATTAAAAAAAATGATTAATATATATATGTGAACGTGTTTCTGTTACTATACATAGTCTAATGACACAAAGTTTTATTTTAATGTTTTCTTTCGTTGATATACATTCTATGGATGCTTTGTTTTGATTACACACAAATATGAAACAAAAAATTAGTATATTAAATGAACGGTAGCATTCTAATCTAGTATTGAATGACAATATAGACTCTTCCTGCACCAATGTATACTCATTTGACAACACTGTTCTTCTTGCGCCAATGTATATATTGTTTGGCAATGTAATTTTAAACCGAAACAGTACACATATGTATATATCCAGCATGTACATAATATATATAGTGACATATGGAATATATATTTTATTTGTATTATAATAATATTTGGAAGATATATATAACAAATCCTTATCAGTATGTGTTTGCCAAAAGTTTTTATCAGTGCTAAATTATATTATAATTTTAGTTCTCATATTGATCAATTGCATTGGTTTTGTGATAAATGCATGAAATAATATCGTAATAAATGGTGTATGAATTTACCATGAATATGTCTGGGTAAAATGGTTTATTCAGAAAAATAAATTCTTATAAGAATGTTTATGATATGAATAAATTGAAATTTATAAATTCTTGAGAAAAGAATGAAGCTTTGAATGTGGCGAAATAGGACATGTTAAAAATGAATGCCCTACACTTCAAAAGAATAATAAAGTCAAAAGCAAGAAGAATAAAAGATTGGTAAATGAAGAATGAATTCAAAGTTGTTTATATGACAAAATAAATGACTAAAGTGTCATGGTGATAGTTCGTCAAAACTATCAAAAATATAAATATACTTAGTATATGATAATTGTACTAATGTACTAAAAGTGTTATGATTTGATGATAGATGGCAAATACTATCAAGCGTACATAAAGTAGTCATATGCATGATTAGTTGAAAATTTGAATATTGATAATTTATTAAAGTTTGGAAAAATCTTGCATTTCTTTGACGAAAGGATTGACAAAGATATGATGTCTTTGGATATAATTGAATACAATGAAGACATCATTAGGGATGGGTCTAAAACCCATATCTAATTAATCATCAATAGTGAAGACTCAACTCACACTTGATTAACATTAAGTCTTGAGTTCAATGGTGAAAGTACACTATTAGAGTGATTGAAGTACTTAATGATAGATACATCCCAAGGTGTAAAAGTACATGGACCATAAGAATAAGTGTGGTAGAATGAGGTTTTCCTCTTAATAGACATATAGCATATGTTTGCTGGAATGCATAATTATGGGTGCATTATTTATATAGTATACCTATATGAGAATGAAGTGGTGCCGCTTCATAGAGTTCAAGGGCTTGACTCTTAAATTCTCCTGAAAAGGATATGAGACACAAGGCCTTATTAAATGTGTCATATTAAATAATTCGTTCAATGGTACCGAGATTTCATGCGTGAGTTATGCACGCTTGTTCTAATGAATAATTGGTTCAAAGCTTGTCTACCTATCTATTCGGGGATGAGTGAAAACTTAACTTACTAAGTATTTGTTCAAATCGTAAGATACCTTTATCTGAAATCATGAAATTTCCTGAATAATTTATTTAGATATATTTTGAAAATGGTGGGGGATTGTTGGAGAAATTTCCAAAATATTAAATTGATAAATAACAATTGTTAATTTACCAAAATAAATGGCCAAAAGTTGCAACTCTCTAGAATTGAACCAAAGACCTTATTGTGATAATGTGCGTGGTCAAAAGGTGCAACCACTAGATCAACACACCTTTTCATGAAAAAGTTTGTTGTGATTGATTACAATGGTTCGTGAATGGGCATTGTTTCTCCCCACCAATCGGTACAAGTTTTCGTATAAATAGATATACTTGTCAGCCATAAAATAGACAATTCATGTGCCAAAAATTATATCTAAGTAATTCTTTTGTTTTTCTAGTGCACCAGAATAAATGAGAGAACTTTATTCTGTAAAATATTGTTGATCTATATGCTTAATGTGAATGTGCGATTCATGTTAAGGTTTCCAAAGTATCCTGAAGGGGATTCGGCGGTTAACCCTTTGCATCCATTTTGCATAAATTGGTGGGGGCGAATCGAACCTAAAGCTTAGTGAAACACACGCTTTGGAATTATTTTGTGCAATTTTCATCGTACCGTCTTCGTCACCTTCTTCTGGTTGATATTTTGTAGCAGACCCCCAACACAAGATCTAACAATCTTTAGGTTCGATATTCAATTTTGATTCATACTTTATTTATAATTAATGTTAAAGTATACAACTTTAAAGAAGAATTTATCTTAAGAATCCCGGTACGTTTTATTGTTTCTCATTAAAAAAAAAAATTAAAGTGTCTGAAAATCATGATATCAAAGATTTTAAATATGAATTTCTTTTAACAATTGATATTAAAGCACGGTTTTTCATATTATAAATTTTCGATAATTAATGATTATTATCCCTCTTGACTTTTTGTAATTTTTAGGAGATTTCTCCTTCTTTTCTTTTTCTCCCCATGTATTGGTTTGAGAAGCCTTTTTCTCCATATTAATACAAGTTGCTTATTAAAAAAAATGATTAATATATATATGTGAACGTGTTTCTGTTACTATACATAGTCTAATGACACAAAGTTTTATTTTAATGTTTTCTTTCGTTGATATACATTCTATGGATGCTTTGTTTTGATTACACACAAATATGAAACAAAAAATTAGTATATTAAATGAACGGTAGCATTCTAATCTAGTATTGAATGACAATATAGACTCTTCCTGCGCCAATGTATACGTCATTTGACAACACTGTTCTTCTTGCGCCAATGTATATATTGTTTGGCAATGTAATTTTAAACCGAAATAGTACACATATGTATATATCCAGCATGTACATAATATATATAGTGACATATGGAATATATATTTTATTTGTATTATAATAATATTTGGAAGATATATATAACAAATCCTTATCAGTATGTGTTTGCCAAAAGTTTTTATCAGTGCTAAATTATATTATAATTTTAGTTCTCATATTGATCAATTGCATTGGTTTTGTGATAAATGCATGAAATAATATCGTAATAAATGGTGTATGAATTTACCATGAATATGTCTGGGTAAAATGGTTTATTCAGAAAAATAAATTCTTATAAGAATGTTTATGATATGAATAAATTGAAATTTATAAATTCTTGAAAAAAGAATGAAGCTTTGAATGTGGCGAAATAGGACATGTTAAAAATGAATGCCCTACACTTCAAAAGAATAATAAAGTCAAAAGCAAGAAGAATAAAAGATTGGTAAATGAAGAATGAATTCAAAGTTGTTTATATGACAAAATAAATGACTATAGTGTCATGGTGATAGTTCGTCAAAACTATCAAAAATATAAATATACTTAGTATATGATAATTGTACTAATGTACTAAAAGTGTTATGATTTGATGATAGATGGCAAATACTATCAAGCGTACATAAAGTAGTCATATGCATGATTAGTTGAAAATTTGAATATTCATAATTTATTAAAGTTTGGAAAAATCTTGCATTTCTTTGACGAAAGGATTGACAAAGATATGATGTCTTTGGATATAATTGAATACAATGAAGACATCATTAGGGATGGGTCTAAAGCCCATATCTAATTAATCATCAATAGTGAAGACTCAACTCACACTTGATTAACATTAAGTCTTGAGTTCAATGGTGAAAGTACACTATTAGAGTGATTGAAGTACTTAATGATAGATACATCCCAAGGTGTAAAAGTACTTGGACCATAAGAATAAGTGTGGTAGAATGAGGTTTTCCTCTTAATAGACATATAGCATATGTTTGCTGAAATGCATAATTATGGGTGCATTATTTATATAGTATACCTATATGAGAATGAAGTGGTGCTGCTTCATAGAGTTCAAGGGCTTGACTCTTAAATTCTCCTGAAAAGGATATGAGACACAAGGCCTTATTAAATGTGTCATATTAAATAATTCGTTCAATGGTACCGAGATTTCATGCGTGAGTTATGCACGCTTGTTCTAATGAATAATTGGTTCAAAGCTTGTCTACCTATCTATTCGGGGATGAGTGAAAACTTAACTTACTAAGTATTTGTTCAAATCGTAAGATACCTTTATCTGAAATCATGAAATTTCCTGAATAATTTATTTAGATATATTTTGAAAATGGTGGGGGATTGTTGGAGAAATTTCCAAAATATTAAATTGATAAATAACAATTGTTAATTTACCAAAATAAATGGCCAAAAGTTGCAACTCTCTAGAATTGAACCAAAGACCTTATTGTGATAATGTGCGTGGTCAAAAGGTGCAACCACTAGATCAACACACCTTTTCATGAAAAAGTTTGTTGTGATTGATTACAATGGTTCGTGAATGGGCATTGTTTCTCCCCACCAATCGGTACAAGTTTTCGTATAAATAGATATACTTGTCAGCCATAAAATAGACAATTCATGTGCCAAAAATTATATCTAAGTAATTCTTTTGTTTTTCTAGTGCACGAGAATAAATGAGAGAACTTTATTCTGTAAAATATTGTTGATCGATATGCTTAATGTGAATGTGCGATTCATGTTAAGGTTTCCAAAGTATCCTGAAGGGGATTCGGCGGTTAACCCTTTTGCATCCATTTTGCATAAATTGGTGGGGGCGAATCGAACCTAAAGCTTAGTGAAACACACGCTTTGGAATTATTTTGTGCAATTTTCATCGTACCGTCTTCGTCACCTTCTTCTGGTTGATATTTTGTTGCAGACCCCCAACACAAGATCTAACAATCTTTAGGTTCGATATTCAATTTTGATTCATACTTTATTTATAATTAATGTTAAAGTATACAACTTTAAAGAAGAATTTATCTTAAGAATCCCGGTACGTTTTATTGTTTCTCATTAAAAAAAAAAATTAAAGTGTCTGAAAATCATGATATCAAAGATTTTAAATATGAATTTCTTTTAACAATTGATATTAAAGCACGGTTTTTCATATTATAAATTTTCGATAATTAATGATTATTATCCCTCTTGACTTTTTGTAATTTTTAGGAGATTTCTTCTTCTTTTCTTTTTCTCCCCTTGTATTGGTTTGAGAAGCCTTTTTCTCCATATTAATACAAGTTGCTTATTAAAAAAAATGATTAATATATATATGTGAACGTGTTTCTGTTACTATACATAGTCTAATGACAGAAAGTTTTATTTTAATGTTTTCTTTCGTTGATATACATTCTATGGATGCTTTGTTTTGATTACACACAAATATGAAACAAAAAATTAGTATATTAAATGAACGGTAGCATTCTAATCTAGTATTGAATGACAATATAGACTCTTCCTGCGCCAATGTATACGTCGTTTGACAACACTGTTCTTCTTGCGCCAATGTATATATTGTTTGGCAATGTACTTTTAAACCGAAACAGTACACATATGTATATATCCAGCATGTACATAATATATATAGTGACATATGTAATATATATTTTATTTGTATTATAATAATATTTGGAAGATATATATAACAAATCCTTGTCAGTATGTGTTTGCCAAAAGTTTTTATCAGTGCTAAATTATATTATAATTTTAGTTCTCATATTGATCAATTGCATTGGTTTTGTGATAAATGCATGAAATAATATCGTAATAAATGGTGTATGAATTTACCATGAATATTTCTGGGTAAAATGGTTTATTCAGAAAAATAAGTTCTTATAAGAATGTTTATGATATGAATAAATTGAAATTTATAAATTCTTGAGAAAAGAATGAAGCTTTGAATGTCGCGAAATAGGACATGTTAAAAATGAATGCCCTACACTTCAAAAGAATAATAAAGTCAAAAGCAAGAAGAATAAAAGATTGGTTAATGAAGAATGAATTCAAAGTTGTTTATATGACAAAATAAATGACTAAAGTGTCATGGTGATAGTTCGTCAAAACTATCAAAAATATAAATATACTTAGTATATGATAATTGTACTAATGTACTAAAAGTGTTATGATTTGATGATAGATGGCAAATACTATCAAGCGTACATAAAGTAGTCATATGCATGATTAGTTGAAAATTTGAATATTCATAATTTATTAAAGTTTGGAAAAATCTTGCATTTCTTTGACGAAAGGATTGACAAAGATATGATGTCTTTGGATATAATTGAATACAATGAAGACATCATTAGGGATGGGTCTAAAGCCTATATCTAATTAATCATCAATAGTGAAGACTCAACTCACACTTGATTAACATTAAGTCTTGAGTTCAATGGTGAAAGTACACTATTAGAGTGATTGAAGTACTTAATGATAGATACATCCCAAGGTGTAAAAGTACTTGGACCATAAGAATAAGTGTGGTAGAATGAGGTTTTCCTCTTAATAGACATATAGCATATGTTTGCTGGAATGCATAATTATGGGTGCATTATTTATATAGTATACCTATATGAGAATGAAGTGGTGCCGCTTCATAGAGTTCAAGGGCTTGACTCTTAAATTCTCCTGAAAAGGATATGAGACACAAGGCCTTATTAAATGTGTCATATTAAATAATTCGATCAATGGTACCGAGATTTCATGCGTGAGTTATGCACGCTTGTTCTAATGAATAATTGGTTCAAAGCTTGTCTACCTATCTATTCGGGGATGAGTGAAAACTTAACTTACTAAGTATTTGTTCAAATCGTAAGATACCTTTATCTGAAATCATGAAATTTCCTGAATAATTTATTTAGATATATTTTGAAAATGGTGGGGGATTGTTGGAGAAATTTCCAAAATATTAAATTGATAAATAACAATTGTTAATTTACCAAAATAAATGGCCAAAAGTTGCAACTCTCTAGAATTGAACCAAAGACCTTATTGTGATAATGTGCGTGGTCAAAAGGTGCAACCACTAGATCAACACACCTTTTCATGAAAAAGTTTGTTGTGATTGATTACAATGGTTCGTGAATGGGCATTGTTTCTCCCCACCAATCGGTACAAGTTTTCGTATAAATAGATATACTTGTCAGCCATAAAATAGACAATTCATGTGCCAAAAATTATATCTAAGTAATTCTTTTGTTTTTCTAGTGCACGAGAATAAATGAGAGAACTTTATTCTGTAAAATATTGTTGATCGATATGCTTAATGTGAATGTGCGATTCATGTTAAGGTTTCCAAAGTATCCTGAAGGGGATTCGGCGGTTAACCCTTTTGCATCCATTTTGCATAAATTGGTGGGGGTGAATCGAACCTAAAGCTTAGTGAAACACACGCTTTGGAATTATTTTGTGCAATTTTCATCGTACCGTCTTCGTCACCTTCTTCTGGTTGATATTTTGTAGCAGACCCCCAACACAAGATCTAACAATCTTTAGGTTCGGTATTCAATTTTGATTCATACTTTATTTATAATTAATGTTAAAATATACAACTTTAAAGAAGAATTTATCTTAAGAATCCCGGTACGTTTTATTGTTTCTCATTAAAAAAAAAAATTAAAGTGTCTGAAAATCATGATATCAAAGATTTTAAATATGAATTTCTTTTAACAATTGATATTAAAGCACGGTTTTTCATATTATAAATTTTCGATAATTAATGATTATTATCCCTCTTGACTTTTTGTAATTTTTAGGAGATTTCTTCTTCTTTTCTTTTTCTCCCCTTGTATTGGTTTGAGAAGCCTTTTTCTCCATATTAATACAAGTTGCTTATTAAAAAAAATGATTAATATATATATGTGAACGTGTTTCTGTTACTATACATAGTCTAATGACAGAAAGTTTTATTTTAATGTTTTCTTTCGTTGATATACATTCTATGGATGCTTTGTTTTGATTACACACAAATATGAAACAAAAAATTAGTATATTAAATGAACGGTAGCATTCTAATCTAGTATTGAATGACAATATAGACTCTTCCTGCGCCAATGTATACGTCGTTTGACAACACTGTTCTTCTTGCGCCAATGTATATATTGTTTGGCAATGTACTTTTAAACCGAAACAGTACACATATGTATATATCCAGCATGTACATAATATATATAGTGACATATGTAATATATATTTTATTTGTATTATAATAATATTTGGAAGATATATATAACAAATCCTTGTCAGTATGTGTTTGCCAAAAGTTTTTATCAGTGCTAAATTATATTATAATTTTAGTTCTCATATTGATCAATTGCATTGGTTTTGTGATAAATGCATGAAATAATATCGTAATAAATGGTGTATGAATTTACCATGAATATTTCTGGGTAAAATGGTTTATTCAGAAAAATAAGTTCTTATAAGAATGTTTATGATATGAATAAATTGAAATTTATAAATTCTTGAGAAAAGAATGAAGCTTTGAATGTCGCGAAATAGGACATGTTAAAAATGAATGCCCTACACTTCAAAAGAATAATAAAGTCAAAAGCAAGAAGAATAAAAGATTGGTTAATGAAGAATGAATTCAAAGTTGTTTATATGACAAAATAAATGACTAAAGTGTCATGGTGATAGTTCGTCAAAACTATCAAAAATATAAATATACTTAGTATATGATAATTGTACTAATGTACTAAAAGTGTTATGATTTGATGATAGATGGCAAATACTATCAAGCGTACATAAAGTAGTCATATGCATGATTAGTTGAAAATTTGAATATTCATAATTTATTAAAGTTTGGAAAAATCTTGCATTTCTTTGACGAAAGGATTGACAAAGATATGATGTCTTTGGATATAATTGAATACAATGAAGACATCATTAGGGATGGGTCTAAAGCCTATATCTAATTAATCATCAATAGTGAAGACTCAACTCACACTTGATTAACATTAAGTCTTGAGTTCAATGGTGAAAGTACACTATTAGAGTGATTGAAGTACTTAATGATAGATACATCCCAAGGTGTAAAAGTACTTGGACCATAAGAATAAGTGTGGTAGAATGAGGTTTTCCTCTTAATAGACATATAGCATATGTTTGCTGGAATGCATAATTATGGGTGCATTATTTATATAGTATACCTATATGAGAATGAAGTGGTGCCGCTTCATAGAGTTCAAGGGCTTGACTCTTAAATTCTCCTGAAAAGGATATGAGACACAAGGCCTTATTAATTGTGTCATATTAAATAATTCGATCAATGGTACCGAGATTTCATGCGTGAGTTATGCACGCTTGTTCTAATGAATAATTGGTTCAAAGCTTGTCTACCTATCTATTCGGGGATGAGTGAAAACTTAACTTACTAAGTATTTGTTCAAATCGTAAGATACCTTTATCTGAAATCATGAAATTTCCTGAATAATTTATTTAGATATATTTTGAAAATGGTGGGGGATTGTTGGAGAAATTTCCAAAATATTAAATTGATAAATAACAATTGTTAATTTACCAAAATAAATGGCCAAAAGTTGCAACTCTCTAGAATTGAACCAAAGACCTTATTGTGATAATGTGCGTGGTCAAAAGGTGCAACCACTAGATCAACACACCTTTTCATGAAAAAGTTTGTTGTGATTGATTACAATGGTTCGTGAATGGGCATTGTTTCTCCCCACCAATCGGTACAAGTTTTCGTATAAATAGATATACTTGTCAGCCATAAAATAGACAATTCATGTGCCAAAAATTATATCTAAGTAATTCTTTTGTTTTTCTAGTGCACGAGAATAAATGAGAGAACTTTATTCTGTAAAATATTGTTGATCGATATGCTTAATGTGAATGTGCGATTCATGTTAAGGTTTCCAAAGTATCCTGAAGGGGATTCGGCGGTTAACCCTTTTGCATCCATTTTGCATAAATTGGTGGGGGTGAATCGAACCTAAAGCTTAGTGAAACACACGCTTTGGAATTATTTTGTGCAATTTTCATCGTACCGTCTTCGTCACCTTCTTCTGGTTGATATTTTGTAGCAGACCCCCAACACAAGATCTAACAATCTTTAGGTTCGGTATTCAATTTTGATTCATACTTTATTTATAATTAATGTTAAAATATACAACTTTAAAGAAGAATTTATCTTAAGAATCCCGGTACGTTTTATTGTTTCTCATTAAAAAAAAAATTAAAGTGTCTGAAAATCATGATATCAAAGATTTTAAATATGAATTTCTTTTAACAATTGATATTAAAGCACGGTTTTTCATATTATAAATTTTCGATAATTAATGATTATTATCCCTCTTGACTTTTTGTAATTTTTAGGAGATTTCTTCTTCTTCTCTTTTTCTCCCCTTGTATTGGTTTGAGAAGCCTTTTTCTCCATATTAATACAAGTTGCTTATTAAAAAAAATGATTAATATATATATATGAACGTGTTTCTGTTACTATACATAGTCTAATGACAGAAAGTTTTTTTTTAATGTTTTCTTTCGTTGATATACATTCTATGGATGCTTTGTTTTGATTACACACAAATATGAAACAAAAAATTAGTATATTAAATGAACGGTAGCATTCTAATCTAGTATTGAATGACAATATAGACTCTTCCTGCGCCAATGTATACGTCGTTTGACAACACTGTTCTTCTTGCGCCAATGTATATATTGTTTGGCAATGTACTTTTAAACCGAAACAGTACACATATGTATATATCCAGCATGTACATAATATATATAGTGACATATGGAATATATATTTTATTTGTATTATAATAATATTTGGAAGATATATATAACAAATGCTTGTCAGTATGTGTTTACCAAAAGTTTTTATCAGTGCTAAATTATATTATAATTTTAGTTCTCATATTGATCAATTGCATTGGTTTTGTGATAAATGCCTGAAATAATATCGTAATAAATGGTGTATGAATTTACCATGAATATGTCTGGGTAAAATGGTTTATTCAGAAAAATAAGTTCTTATAAGAATGTTTATGATATGAATAAATTGAAATTTATAAATTGTTGAGAAAAGAATGAAGCTTTGAATGTGGCGAAATAGGACATATTAAAAATGAATGCCCTACACTTCAAAAGAATAATAAAGTCAAAAGCAAAAAGAAAAAAAGATTGGTAAATGAAGAATGAAATCAAAGTTGTTTATATGACAAAATAAATGACTAAAGTGTCATGGTGATAGTTCGTCAAAACTATCAAAAATATAAATATACTTAGTATATGATAATTGTACTAATGTACTAAAAGTGTTATGATTTGATGATAGATGGCAAATACTATCAAGCGTACATAAAGTAGTCATATGCATGATTAGTTGAAAATTTGAATATTCATAATTTATTAAAGTTTGGAAAAATCTTGCATTTCTTTGACGAAAGGATTGACAAAGATATGATGTCTTTGGATATAATTGAATACAATGAAGACATCATTAGGGATGGGTCTAAAGCCCATATCTAATTAATCATCAATAGTGAAGACTCAACTCACACTTGATTAACATTAAGTCTTGAGTTCAATGGTGAAAGTACACTATTAGAGTGATTGAAGTACTTAATGATAGATACATCCCAAGGTGTAAAAGTACTTGGACCATAAGAATAAGTGTGGTAGAATGAGGTTTTCCTCTTAATAGACATATAGCATATGTTTGCTGGAATGCATAATTATGGGTGCATTATTTATATAGTATACCTATATGAGAATGAAGTGGTGCCGCTTCATAGGGTTCAAGGGTTTGACTCTTAAATTCTCCTGAAAAGGATATGAGACACAAGGCCTTATTAAATGTGTCATATTAAACAATTCGATCAATGGTACCGAGATTTCATGCGTGAGTTATGCACGCTTGTTCTAATGAATAATTGGCTCAAAGCTTGTCTACCTATCTATTCGTGGATGAGTGAAAACTTAACTTACTAAGTATTGGTTCAAATCGTAAGATACCTTTATCTGAAATCATGAAATTTTCTGAATAATTTATTTAGATATATTTTGAAAATGGTGGGGGATTGTTGGAGAAATTTCTAAAATATTAAATTGATAAATAATAATTGTTAATTTACCAAAATAAATGGCCAAAAGTTGCAACTCTCTAGAATTGAACCAAAGACCTTATTGTGATAATGTGCGTGGTCAAAAGTTACAACCACTAGATCAACACACATTTTCATGAAAAAGTTTGTTGTGATTGAATACAATGGTTCGTGAATGGGCATTGTTTCTCCCCACCAATCGGTACAAGTTTTCTTATAAATAGATATACTTGTCAGCCATAAAATAGACATTTCAAGTGCCAAAAATTATATCTAAGTCATTCTTTTATTTTTCTAGTGCATGAGAATAAATGAGAGAACTTTATTCTGTAAAATATTGTTGATCGATATGCTTAATGTGAATGTGCGATTCATGTTAAGGTTTCCAAAGTATCCTGAAGGGGATTCGCCGGTTAACCCTTTTGCATCCATTTTGCATAATTTGGTGGGGGCGAATCGAACCTAAAGCTTAGTGTAAACACACGCTTTGGAATTATTTTGTGCAATTTTCATCGTACCGTCTTCGTCACCTTCTTCTGGTTGATATTTTGTAGCAGACCCCCAACACAAGATCTAACAATCTTTAGGTTCTATATTCAATTTTGATTCATACTTTATTTATAATTAATGTTAAAGTATACAACTTTAAAGAAGAATCCCGGTACGTTTTATTGTTTCTCATTAAAAAAAAAAATTAAAGTGTCTGAAAATTATGATATCAAAGATTTTAAATGTGAATTTCTTTTAACAATTGATATTAAAGCACGGTTTTTCATATTATAAATTTTCGATAATTAATGATTATTATCCCTCTTGACTTTTTGTAATTTTTAGGAGATTTCTCCTTCTTCTCTTTTTCTCCCCTTGTATTGGTTTGAGAAGCGTTTTTCTCCATATTAATACAAGTTGCTTATAAAAAAAAATGATTAATATATATATATATGAACGTGTTTCTGTTACTATACATAGTCTAATGACAGAAAGTTTTATTTTAATGTTTTCTTTCGTTGATATACATTCTATGGATGCTTTGTTTTGATTACACACAAATATGAAACAAAAAATTAGTATATTAAATGAACGGTAGCATTCTAATCTAGTATTGAATGACAATATAGACTCTTCCTGCGCCAATGTATACGTCGTTTGACAACACTGTTTTTCTTGCGCCAATGTATATATTGTTTGGCAATGTAATTTTAAACCGAAACAGTACACATATGTATATATCCAGCAAGTACATAATATATATAGTGACATATGGAATATATATTTTATTTGTATTATAATAATATTTGGAAGATATATATAACAAATCCTTATCAGTATGTGTTTGCCAAAAGTTTTTATCAGTGCTAAATTATATTATAATTTTAGTTCTCATATTGATCAATTGCATTGGTTTTGTGATAAATGCATGAAATAATATCGTAATAAATGGTGTATGAATTTACCATGAATATGTCTGGGTAAAATAGTTTATTCAGAAAAATAAATTCTTATAAGAATGTTTATGATATGAATAAATTGAAATTTATAAATTCTTGAGAAAAGAATGAAGCTTTGAATGTGGCGAAATAGGACATGTTAAAAATGAATGCCCTACACTTCAAACGAATAATAAAGTCAAAAGCAAGAAGAATAAAAGATTGGTAAATGAAGAATGAAATCAAAGTTGTTTATATGATAAAATAAATGACTAAAGTGTCATGGTGATAGTTCGTCAAAACTATCAAAAATATAAATATACTTAGTATATGATAATTGTACTAATGTACTAAAAGTGTTATGATTTGATGATAGATGGCAAATACTATCAAGCGTACATAAAGTAGTCATATGCATGATTAGTTGAAAATTTGAATATTCATAATTTATTAAAGTTTGGAAAAATCTTGCATTTCTTTGACGAAAGGATTGACAAAGATATGATGTCTTTGGATATAATTGAATACAATGAAGACATCATTAGGGATGGGTCTAAAGCCCATATCTAATTAATCATCAATAGTGAAGACTCAACTCACACTTGATTAACATTAAGTCTTGAGTTCAATGGTGAAAGGACACTATTAGAGTGATTGAAGTACTTAATGATAGATACATCCCAAGGTGTAAAAGTACTTGGACCATAAGAATAAGTGTGGTAGAATGAGGTTTTCCTCTTAATAGACATATAGCATATGTTTGCTGGAATGCATAATTATGGGTGCATTATTTATATAGTATACCTATATGAGAATGAAGTGGTGCCGCTTCATAGAGTTCAAGGGCTTGACTCTTAAATTCTCCTGAAAAGGATATGGGACACAAGGCCTTATTAAATGTGTCATATTAAATAATTTGATCAATGGTACCGAGATTTCATGCGTGAGTTATGCACGCTTGTTCTAATGAATAATTGGTTCAAAGCTTGTCTACCTATCTATTCGGGGATGAGTGAAAACTTAACTTACTAAGTATTTGTTCAAATCGTAAGATACCTTTATCTGAAATCATGAAATTTCCTGAATAATTTATTTAGATATATTTTGAAAATGGTGGGGGATTGTTGGAGAAATTTCCAAAATATTAAATTGATAAATAACAATTGTTAATTTACCAAAATAAATGGCCAAAAGTTGCAACTCTCTAGAATTGAACCAAAGACCTTATTGTGATAATGTGCGTGGTCAAAAGGTGCAACCACTAGATCAACACACCTTTTCATGAAAAAGTTTGTTGTGATTGATTACAATGGTTCGTGAATGGGCATTGTTTCTCCCCACCAATCGGTACAAGTTTTCTTATAAATAGATATACTTGTCAGCCATAAAATAGACAATCCAAGTGCCAAATATTATATCTAAGTAATTCTTTTATTTTTCTAGTGCACGAGAATAAATGAGAGAACTTTATTCTGTAAAATATTGTTGATCGATATGCTTAATGTGAATGTGCGATTCATGTTAAGGTTTCCAAAGTATCCTGAAGGGGATTCGGCGGTTAACCCTTTTGCATCCATTTTGCATAAATTGGTGGGGGCGAATCGAACCTAAAGCTTAGTGAAACACACGCTTTGGAATTATTTTGTGCAATTTTCATCGTACCGTCTTCGTCACCTTCTTCTGGTTGATATTTTGTAGCAGACCCCCAACACAAGATCTAACAATCTTTAGGTTCGATATTCAATTTTGATTCATACTTTATTTATAATTAATGTTAAAGTATACAACTTTAAAGAAGAATTTATCTTAAGAATCCCGGTACATTTTATTGTTTCTCATTAAAAAAAAAAATTAAAGTGTCTGAAAATCATGATATCAAAGATTTTAAATTTGAATTTCTTTTAACAATTGATATTAAAGCACGATTTTTCATATTATAAATTTTCGATAATTAATGATTATTATCCCTCTTGACTTTTTGTAATTTTTAGGAGATTTCTCCTTCTTCTCTTTTTCTCCCCTTGTATTGGTTTGAGAAGCCTTTTTCTCCATATTAATACAAGTTGCTTATTAAAAAAAATGATTAATATATATATATATGAACGTGTTTCTGTTACTATACATAGTCTAATGACAGAAAGTTTTATTTTAATGTTTTCTTTCGTTGATATACATTCTATGGATGCTTTGTTTTGATTACACACAAATATGAAACAAAAAATTAGTATATTAAATGAACGGTAGCATTCTAATCTAGTATTGAATGACAATATAGACTCTTCTTGCGCCAATGTATACGTCGTTTGACAACACTGTTCTTCTTGCGCCAATGTATATATTGTTTGGCAATGTACTTTTAAACCGAAACAGTACACATATGTATATATCCAGCATGTACATAATATATATAGTGACATATGGAATATATATTTTATTTGTATTATAATAATATTTGGAAGATATATATAACAAATGCTTGTCAGTATGTGTTTGCCAAAAGTTTTTATCAGTGCTAAATTATATTATAATTGTAGTTCTCATATTGATCAATTGCATTGGTTTTGTGATAAATGCATGAAATAATATCGTAATAAATGGTGTATGAATTTACCATGAATATGTCTGGGTAAAATGGTTTATTCAGAAAAATAAATTCTTATAAGAATGTTTATGATATGAATAAATTGAAATTTATAAATTGTTGAGAAAAGAATGAAGCTTTGAATGTGGCGAAATAGGACATGTTAAAAATGAATGCCCTACACTTCAAAAGAATAATAAAGTCAAAAGCAAGAAGAATAAAAGATTGGTAAATGAAGAATGAAATCAAAGTTGTTTATATGACAAAATAAATGACTAAAGTGTCATGGTGATAGTTCGTCAAAACTATCAAAAATATAAATATACTTAGTATATGATAATTGTACTAATGTACTAAAAGTGTTATGATTTGATGATAGATGGCAAATACTATCAAGCGTACATAAAGTAATCATATGCATGATTAGTTGAAAATTTGAATATTCATAATTTATTAAAGTTTAGAAAAATCTTGCATTTCTTTGACGAAAGGATTGACAAAGATATGATGTCTTTGGATATAATTGAATACAATGAAGACATCATTAGGGATGGGTCTAAAGCCCATATCTAATTACTCATCAATAGTGAAGACTCAACTCACACTTGATTAACATTAAGTCTTGAGTTCAATGGTGAAAGTACACTATTAGAGTGATTGAAGTACTTAATGAAAGATACATCCCAAGGTGTAAAAGTACTTGGACCATAAGAATAAGTGTGGTAGAATGAGGTTTTCCTCATAATAGACATATAGCATATGTTTGCTGGAATGCATAATTATGGGTGCATTATTTATATAGTATACCTATATGAGAATGAAGTGGTGCCGCTTCATAGAGTTCAAGGGCTTGACTCTTAAATTCTCATGAAAAGGATATGAGACACAAGGCCTTATTAAATGTGTTATATTAAATAATTCGATCAATGGTACCGAGATTTCATGCGTGAGTTATGCACGCTTGTTCTAATGAATAATTGGTTCAAAGCTTGTCTACCTATCTATTCGGGGATGCGTGAAAACTTAACTTACTAAGTATTGGTTCAAATCGTAAGATACCTTTATATGAAATCAAGAAATTTCCTGAATAATTTATTTAGATATATTTTGAAAATGGTGGGGGATTGTTGGAGAAATTTCCAAAATATTAAATTGATAAATAACAATTGTTAATTTACCAAAATAAATGGCCAAAAGTTGCAACTCTCTAGAATTGAACCAAAGACCTTATTGTGATAATGTGCGTGGTCAAAAGGTGCAACCACTAGATCAACACAGCTTTTCAAGAAAAAGTTTGTTGTGATTGATTACAATGGTTCGTGAATGGGCATTGTTTCTCCCCACCAATCGGTACAAGTTTTCTTATAAATAGATATACTTGTCAGCCATAAAATAGACAATTCAAGTGCCAAAAATTATATCTAAGTAATTCTTTTATTTTTCTAGTGCACGAGAATAAATGAGAGAACTTTATTCTGTAAAATATTGTTGATCGATATGCTTAATGTGAATGTGTGATTCATGTTAAGGTTTCCAAAGTATCCTGAAGGGGATTCGGCGGTTAAACCTTTTGCATCCATTTTGCATAAATTGGTGGGGGCGAATCGAACCTAAAGCTTAGTGAAACACACGCTTTGGAATTAGTTTGTGCAATTTTCATCGTACCGTCTTCGTCACCTTCTTCTGGTTGATATTTTGTAGCAGACCCCCAACACAAGATCTAACAATCTTTAGGTTCGATATTCAATTTTGATTCATACTTTATTTATAATTAATGTTAAAGTATACAACTTTAAAGAAGAATTTATCTTAAGAATCCCGGTACGTTTTATTGTTTCTCATTAAAAAAAAAAAATTAAAGTGTCTGAAAATCATGATATCAAAGATTTTAAATATGAATTTCTTTTAACAATTGATATTAAAGCACGATTTTTCATATTATAAATTTTCGATAATTAATGATTATTATCCCTCTTGACTTTTTGTAATTTTTAGGAGATTTCTCCTTCTTTTCTTTTTCTCCCCATGTATTGGTTTGAGAAGCCTTTTTCTCCATATTAATACAAGTTGCTTATTAAAAAAAATGATTAATATATATATGTGAACGTGTTTCTGTTACTATACATAGTCTAATGACACAAAGTTTTATTTTAATGTTTTCTTTCGTTGATATACATTCTATGGATGCTTTGTTTTGATTACACACAAATATGAAACAAAAAATTAGTATATTAAATGAACGGTAGCATTCTAATCTAGTATTGAATGACAATATAGACTCTTCCTGCGCCAATGTATACGTCATTTGACAACACTGTTCTTCTTGCGCCAATGTATATATTGTTTGGCAATGTAATTTTAAACCGAAACAGTACACATATGTATATATCCAGCATGTACATAATATATATAGTGACATATGGAATATATATTTTATTTGTATTATAATAATATTTGGAAGATATATATAACAAATCCTTATCAGTATGTGTTTGCCAAAAGTTTTTATCAGTGCTAAATTATATTATAATTTTAGTTCTCATATTGATCAATTGCATTGGTTTTGTGATAAATGCATGAAATAATATCGTAATAAATGGTGTATGAATTTACCATGAATATGTCTGGGTAAAATGGTTTATTCAGAAAAATAAATTCTTATAAGAATGTTTATGATATGAATAAATTGAAATTTATAAATTCTTGAGAAAAGAATGAAGCTTTGAATGTGGCGAAATATGACATGTTAAAAATGAATGCCCTACACTTCAAAAGAATAATAAAGTCAAAAGCAAGAAGAATAAAAGATTGGTAAATGAAGAATGAATTCAAAGTTGTTTATATGACAAAATAAATGACTATAGTGTCATGGTGATAGTTCGTCAAAACTATCAAAAATATAAATATACTTAGTATATGATAATTGTACTAATGTACTAAAAGTGTTATGATTTGATGATAGATGGCAAATACTATCAAGCGTACATAAAGTAGTCATATGCATGATTAGTTGAAAATTTGAATATTCATAATTTATTAAAGTTTGGAAAAATCTTGCATTTCTTTGACGAAAGGATTGACAAAGATATGATGTCTTTGGATATAATTGAATACAATGAAGACATCATTAGGGATGGGTCTAAAGCCCATATCTAATTAATCATCAATAGTGAAGACTCAACTCACACTTGATTAACATTAAGTCTTGAGTTCAATGGTGAAAGTACACTATTAGAGTGATTGAAGTACTTAATGATAGATACATCCCAAGGTGTAAAAGTACTTGGACCATAAGAATAAGTGTGGTAGAATGAGGTTTTCCTCTTAATAGACATATAGCATATGTTTGCTGAAATGCATAATTATGGGTGCATTATTTATATAGTATACCTATATGAGAATGAAGTGGTGCCGCTTCATAGAGTTCAAGGGCTTGACTCTTAAATTCTCCTGAAAAGGATATGAGACACAAGGCCTTATTAAATGTGTCATATTAAATAATTCGTTCAATGGTACCGAGATTTCATGCGTGAGTTATGCACGCTTGTTCTAATGAATAATTGGTTCAAAGCTTGTCTACCTATCTATTCGGGGATGAGTGAAAACTTAACTTACTAAGTATTTGTTCAAATCGTAAGATACCTTTATCTGAAATCATGAAATTTCCTGAATAATTTATTTAGATATATTTTGAAAATGGTGGGGGATTGTTGGAGAAATTTCCAAAATATTAAATTGATAAATAACAATTGTTAATTTACCAAAATAAATGGCCAAAAGTTGCAACTCTCTAGAATTGAACCAAAGACCTTATTGTGATAATGTGCGTGGTCAAAAGGTGCAACCACTAGATCAACACACCTTTTCATGAAAAAGTTTGTTGTGATTGATTACAATGGTTCGTGAATGGGCATTGTTTCTCCCCACCAATCGGTACAAGTTTTCGTATAAATAGATATACTTGTCAGCCATAAAATAGACAATTCATGTGCCAAAAATTATATCTAAGTAATTCTTTTGTTTTTCTAGTGCACGAGAATAAATGAGAGAACTTTATTCTGTAAAATATTGTTGATCGATATGCTTAATGTGAATGTGCGATTCATGTTAAGGTTTCCAAAGTATCCTGAAGGGGATTCGGCGGTTAACCCTTTTGCATCCATTTTGCATAAATTGGTGGGGGCGAATCGAACCTAAAGCTTAGTGAAACACACGCTTTGGAATTATTTTGTGCAATTTTCATCGTACCGTCTTCGTCACCTTCTTCTGGTTGATATTTTGTTGCAGACCCCCAACACAAGATCTAACAATCTTTAGGTTCGATATTCAATTTTGATTCATACTTTATTTGTAATTAATGTTAAAGTATACAACTTTAAAGAAGAATTTATCTTAAGAATCCCGGTACGTTTTATTGTTTCTCATTAAAAAAAAAAATTAAAGTGTCTGAAAATCATGATATCAAAGATTTTAAATATGAATTTCTTTTAACAATTGATATTAAAGCACGGTTTTTCATATTATAAATTTTCGATAATTAATGATTATTATCCCTCTTGACTTTTTGTAATTTTTAGGAGATTTCTTCTTCTTTTCTTTTTCTCCCCTTGTATTGGTTTGAGAAGCCTTTTTCTCCATATTAATACAAGTTGCTTATTAAAAAAAATGATTAATATATATATGTGAACGTGTTTCTGTTACTATACATAGTCTAATGACAGAAAGTTTTATTTTAATGTTTTCTTTCGTTGATATACATTCTATGGATGCTTTGTTTTGATTACACACAAATATGAAACAAAAAATTAGTATATTAAATGAACGGTAGCATTCTAATCTAGTATTGAATGACAATATAGACTCTTCCTGCGCCAATGTATACGTCGTTTGACAACACTGTTCTTCTTGCGCCAATGTATATATTGTTTGGCAATGTACTTTTAAACCGAAACAGTACACATATGTATATATCCAGCATGTACATAATATATATAGTGACATATGTAATATATATTTTATTTGTATTATAATAATATTTGGAAGATATATATAACAAATCCTTGTCAGTATGTGTTTGCCAAAAGTTTTTATCAGTGCTAAATTATATTATAATTTTAGTTCTCATATTGATCAATTGCATTGGTTTTGTGATAAATGCATGAAATAATATCGTAATAAATGGTGTATGAATTTACCATGAATATTTCTGGGTAAAATGGTTTATTCAGAAAAATAAGTTCTTATAAGAATGTTTATGATATGAATAAATTGAAATTTATAAATTCTTGAGAAAAGAATGAAGCTTTGAATGTGGCGAAATAGGACATGTTAAAAATGAATGCCCTACACTTCAAAAGAATAATAAAGTCAAAAGCAAGAAGAATAAAAGATTGGTAAATGAAGAATGAATTCAAAGTTGTTTATATGACAAAATAAATGACTAAAGTGTCATGGTGATAGTTCGTCAAAACTATCAAAAATATAAATATACTTAGTATATGATAATTGTACTAATGTACTAAAAGTGTTATGATTTGATGATAGATGGCAAATACTATCAAGCGTACATAAAGTAGTCATATGCATGATTAGTTGAAAATTTGAATATTCATAATTTATTAAAGTTTGGAAAAATCTTGCATTTCTTTGACGAAAGGATTGACAAAGATATGATGTCTTTGGATATAATTGAATACAATGAAGACATCATTAGGGATGGGTCTAAAGCCTATATCTAATTAATCATCAATAGTGAAGACTCAACTCACACTTGATTAACATTAAGTCTTGAGTTCAATGGTGAAAGTACACTATTAGAGTGATTGAAGTACTTAATGATAGATACATCCCAAGGTGTAAAAGTACTTGGACCATAAGAATAAGTGTGGTAGAATGAGGTTTTCCTCTTAATAGACATATAGCATATGTTTGCTGGAATGCATAATTATGGGTGCATTATTTATATAGTATACCTATATGAGAATGAAGTGGTGCCGCTTCATAGAGTTCAAGGGCTTGACTCTTAAATTCTCCTGAAAAGGATATGAGACACAAGGCCTTATTAAATGTGTCATATTAAATAATTCGATCAATGGTACCGAGATTTCATGCGTGAGTTATGCACGCTTGTTCTAATGAATAATTGGTTCAAAGCTTGTCTACCTATCTATTCGGGGATGAGTGAAAACTTAACTTACTAAGTATTTGTTCAAATCGTAAGATACCTTTATCTGAAATCATGAAATTTCCTGAATAATTTATTTAGATATATTTTGAAAATGGTGGGGGATTGTTGGAGAAATTTCCAAAATATTAAATTGATAAATAACAATTGTTAATTTACCAAAATAAATGGCCAAAAGTTGCAACTCTCTAGAATTGAACCAAAGACCTTATTGTGATAATGTGCGTGGTCAAAAGGTGCAACCACTAGATCAACACACCTTTTCATGAAAAAGTTTGTTGTGATTGATTACAATGGTTCGTGAATGGGCATTGTTTCTCCCCACCAATCGGTACAAGTTTTCGTATAAATAGATATACTTGTCAGCCATAAAATAGACAATTCATGTGCCAAAAATTATATCTAAGTAATTCTTTTGTTTTTCTAGTGCACGAGAATAAATGAGAGAACTTTATTCTGTAAAATATTGTTGATCGATATGCTTAATGTGAATGTGCGATTCATGTTAAGGTTTCCAAAGTATCCTGAAGGGGATTCGGCGGTTAACCCTTTTGCATCCATTTTGCATAAATTGGTGGGGGTGAATCGAACCTAAAGCTTAGTGAAACACACGCTTTGGAATTATTTTGTGCAATTTTCATCGTACCGTCTTCGTCACCTTCTTCTGGTTGATATTTTGTAGCAGACCCCCAACACAAGATCTAACAATCTTTAGGTTCGATATTCAATTTTGATTCATACTTTATTTATAATTAATGTTAAAATATACAACTTTAAAGAAGAATTTATCTTAAGAATCCCGGTACGTTTTATTGTTTCTCATTAAAAAAAAAATTAAAGTGTCTGAAAATCATGATATCAAAGATTTTAAATATGAATTTCTTTTAACAATTGATATTAAAGCACGGTTTTTCATATTATAAATTTTCGATAATTAATGATTATTATCCCTCTTGACTTTTTGTAATTTTTAGGAGATTTCTTCTTCTTCTCTTTTTCTCCCCTTGTATTGGTTTGAGAAGCCTTTTTCTCCATATTAATACAAGTTGCTTATTAAAAAAAATGATTAATATATATATATGAACGTGTTTCTGTTACTATACATAGTCTAATGACAGAAAGTTTTTTTTTAATGTTTTCTTTCGTTGATATACATTCTATGGATGCTTTGTTTTGATTACACACAAATATGAAACAAAAAATTAGTATATTAAATGAACGGTAGCATTCTAATCTAGTATTGAATGACAATATAGACTCTTCCTGCGCCAATGTATACGTCGTTTGACAACACTGTTCTTCTTGCGCCAATGTATATATTGTTTGGCAATGTACTTTTAAACCGAAACAGTACACATATGTATATATCCAGCATGTACATAATATATATAGTGACATATGGAATATATATTTTATTTGTATTATAATAATATTTGGAAGATATATATAACAAATGCTTGTCAGTATGTGTTTACCAAAAGTTTTTATCAGTGCTAAATTATATTATAATTTTAGTTCTCATATTGATCAATTGCATTGGTTTTGTGATAAATGCCTGAAATAATATCGTAATAAATGGTGTATGAATTTACCATGAATATGTCTGGGTAAAATGGTTTATTCAGAAAAATAAGTTCTTATAAGAATGTTTATGATATGAATAAATTGAAATTTATAAATTGTTGAGAAAAGAATGAAGCTTTGAATGTGGCGAAATAGGACATATTAAAAATGAATGCCCTACACTTCAAAAGAATAATAAAGTCAAAAGCAAGAAGAATAAAAGATTGGTAAATGAAGAATGAAATCAAAGTTGTTTATATGACAAAATAAATGACTAAAGTGTCATGGTGATAGTTCGTCAAAACTATCAAAAATATAAATATACTTAGTATATGATAATTGTACTAATGTACTAAAAGTGTTATGATTTGATGATAGATGGCAAATACTATCAAGCGTACATAAAGTAGTCATATGCATGATTAGTTGAAAATTTGAATATTCATAATTTATTAAAGTTTGGAAAAATCTTGCATTTCTTTGACGAAAGGATTGACAAAGATATGATGTCTTTGAATATAATTGAATACAATGAAGACATCATTAGGGATGGGTCTAAAGCCCATATCTAATTAATCATCAATAGTGAAGACTCAACTCACACTTGATTAACATTAAGTCTTGAGTTCAATGGTGAAAGTACACTATTAGAGTGATTGAAGTACTTAATGATAGATACATCCCAAGGTGTAAAAGTACTTGGACCATAAGAATAAGTGTGGTAGAATGAGGTTTTCCTCTTAATAGACATATAGCATATGTTTGCTGGAATGCATAATTATGGGTGCATTATTTATATAGTATACCTATATGAGAATGAAGTGGTGCCGCTTCATAGGGTTCAAGGGTTTGACTCTTAAATTCTCCTGAAAAGGATATGAGACACAAGGCCTTATTAAATGTGTCATATTAAACAATTCGATCAATGGTACCGAGATTTCATGCGTGAGTTATGCACGCTTGTTCTAATGAATAATTGGCTCAAAGCTTGTCTACCTATCTATTCGGGGATGAGTGAAAACTTAACTTACTAAGTATTGGTTCAAATCGTAAGATACCTTTATCTGAAATCATGAAATTTTCTGAATAATTTATTTAGATATATTTTGAAAATGGTGGGGGATTGTTGGAGAAATTTCTAAAATATTAAATTGATAAATAATAATTGTTAATTTACCAAAATAAATGGCCAAAAGTTGCAACTCTCTAGAATTGAACCAAAGACCTTATTGTGATAATGTGCGTGGTCAAAAGTTACAACCACTAGATCAACACACATTTTCATGAAAAAGTTTGTTGTGATTGAATACAATGGTTCGTGAATGGGCATTGTTTCTCCCCACCAATCGGTACAAGTTTTCTTATAAATAGATATACCTGTCAGCCATAAAATAGACAATTCAAGTGCCAAAAATTATATCTAAGTCATTCTTTTATTTTTCTAGTGCATGAGAATAAATGAGAGAACTTTATTCTGTAAAATATTGTTGATCGATATGCTTAATGTGAATGTGCGATTCATGTTAAGGTTTCCAAAGTATCCTGAAGGGGATTCGCCGGTTAACCCTTTTGCATCCATTTTGCATAATTTGGTGGGGGCGAATCGAACCTAAAGCTTAGTGTAAACACACGCTTTGGAATTATTTTGTGCAATTTTCATCGTACCGTCTTCGTCACCTTCTTCTGGTTGATATTTTGTAGCAGACCCCCAACACAAGATCTAACAATCTTTAGGTTCTATATTCAATTTTGATTCATACTTTATTTATAATTAATGTTAAAGTATACAACTTTAAAGAAGAATCCCGGTACGTTTTATTGTTTCTCATTAAAAAAAAAAATTAAAGTGTCTGAAAATTATGATATCAAAGATTTTAAATGTGAATTTCTTTTAACAATTGATATTAAAGCACGGTTTTTCATATTATAAATTTTCGATAATTAATGATTATTATCCCTCTTGACTTTTTGTAATTTTTAGGAGATTTCTCCTTCTTCTCTTTTTCTCCCCTTGTATTGGTTTGAGAAGCGTTTTTCTCCATATTAATACAAGTTGCTTATAAAAAAAAATGATTAATATATATATATATGAACGTGTTTCTGTTACTATACATAGTCTAATGACAGAAAGTTTTATTTTAATGTTTTCTTTCGTTGATATACATTCTATGGATGCTTTGTTTTGATTACACACAAATATGAAACAAAAAATTAGTATATTAAATGAACGGTAGCATTCTAATCTAGTATTGAATGACAATATAGACTCTTCCTGCGCCAATGTATACGTCGTTTGACAACACTGTTTTTCTTGCGCCAATGTATATATTGTTTGGCAATGTAATTTTAAACCGAAACAGTACACATATGTATATATCCAGCAAGTACATAATATATATAGTGACATATGGAATATATATTTTATTTGTATTATAATAATATTTGGAAGATATATATAACAAATCCTTATCAGTATGTGTTTGCCAAAAGTTTTTATCAGTGCTAAATTATATTATAATTTTAGTTCTCATATTGATCAATTGCATTGGTTTTGTGATAAATGCATGAAATAATATCGTAATAAATGGTGTATGAATTTACCATGAATATGTCTGGGTAAAATAGTTTATTCAGAAAAATAAATTCTTATAAGAATGTTTATGATATTAATAAATTGAAATTTATAAATTCTTGAGAAAAGAATGAAGCTTTGAATGTGGCGAAATAGGACATGTTAAAAATGAATGCCCTACACTTCAAAAGAATAATAAAGTCAAAAGCAAGAAGAATAAAAGATTGGTAAATGAAGAATGAAATCAAAGTTGTTTATATGACAAAATAAATGACTAAAGTGTCATGGTGATAGTTCGTCAAAACTATCAAAAATATAAATATACTTAGTATATGATAATTGTACTAATGTACTAAAAGTGTTATGATTTGATGATAGATGGCAAATACTATCAAGCGTACATAAAGTAGTCATATGCATGATTAGTTGAAAATTTGAATATTCATAATTTATTAAAGTTTGGAAAAATCTTGCATTTCTTTGACGAAAGGATTGACAAAGATATGATGTCTTTGGATATAATTGAATACAATGAAGACATCATTAGGGATGGGTCTAAAGCCCATATCTAATTAATCATCAATAGTGAAGACTCAACTCACACTTGATTAACATTAAGTCTTGAGTTCAATGGTGAAAGTACACTATTAGAGTGATTGAAGTACTTAATGATAGATACATCCCAAGGTGTAAAAGTACTTGGACCATAAGAATAAGTGTGGTAGAATGAGGTTTTCCTCTTAATAGACATATAGCATATGTTTGCTGGAATGCATAATTATGGGTGCATTATTTATATAGTATACCTATATGAGAATGAAGTGGTGCCGCTTCATAGAGTTCAAGGGCTTGACTCTTAAATTCTCCTGAAAAGGATATGAGACACAAGGCCTTATTAAATGTGTCATATTAAATAATTCGATCAATGGTACCGAGATTTCATGCGTGAGTTATGCACGCTTGTTCTAATGAATAATTGGTTCAAAGCTTGTCTACCTATCTATTCGGGGATGAGTGAAAACTTAACTTACTAAGTATTTGTTCAAATCGTAAGATACCTTTATCTGAAATCATGAAATTTCCTGAATAATTTATTTAGATATATTTTGAAAATGGTGGGGGATTGTTGGAGAAATTTCCAAAATATTAAATTGATAAATAACAATTGTTAATTTACCAAAATAAATGGCCAAAAGTTGCAACTCTCTAGAATTGAACCAAAGACCTTATTGTGATAATGTGCGTGGTCAAAAGGTGCAACCACTAGATCAACACACCTTTTCATGAAAAAGTTTGTTGTGATTGATTACAATGGTTCGTGAATGGGCATTGTTTCTCCCCACCAATCGGTACAAGTTTTCTTATAAATAGATATACTTGTCAGCCATAAAATAGACAATCCAAGTGCCAAATATTATATCTAAGTAATTCTTTTATTTTTCTAGTGCACGAGAATAAATGAGAGAACTTTATTCTGTAAAATATTGTTGATCGATATGCTTAATGTGAATGTGCGATTCATGTTAAGGTTTCCAAAGTATCCTGAAGGGGATTCGGCGGTTAACCCTTTTGCATCCATTTTGCATAAATTGGTGGGGGCGAATCGAACCTAAAGCTTAGTGAAACACACGCTTTGGAATTATTTTGTGCAATTTTCATCGTACCGTCTTCGTCACCTTCTTCTGGTTGATATTTTGTAGCAGACCCCCAACACAAGATCTAACAATCTTTAGGTTCGATATTCAATTTTGATTCATACTTTATTTATAATTAATGTTAAAGTATACAACTTTAAAGAAGAATTTATCTTAAGAATCCCGGTACATTTTATTGTTTCTCATTAAAAAAAAAAATTAAAGTGTCTGAAAATCATGATATCAAAGATTTTAAATTTGAATTTCTTTTAACAATTGATATTAAAGCACGGTTTTTCATATTATAAATTTTCGATAATTAATGATTATTATCCCTCTTGACTTTTTGTAATTTTTAGGAGATTTCTCCTTCTTCTCTTTTTCTCCCCTTGTATTGGTTTGAGAAGCGTTTTTCTCCATATTAATACAAGTTGCTTATAAAAAAAAATGATTAATATATATATATATGAACGTGTTTCTGTTACTATACATAGTCTAATGACAGAAAGTTTTATTTTAATGTTTTCTTTCGTTGATATACATTCTATGGATGCTTTGTTTTGATTACACACAAATATGAAACAAAAAATTAGTATATTAAATGAACGGTAGCATTCTAATCTAGTATTGAATGACAATATAGACTCTTCCTGCGCCAATGTATACGTCGTTTGACAACACTGTTTTTCTTGCGCCAATGTATATATTGTTTGGCAATGTAATTTTAAACCGAAACAGTACACATATGTATATATCCAGCAAGTACATAATATATATAGTGACATATGGAATATATATTTTATTTGTATTATAATAATATTTGGAAGATATATATAACAAATCCTTATCAGTATGTGTTTGCCAAAAGTTTTTATCAGTGCTAAATTATATTATAATTTTAGTTCTCATATTGATCAATTGCATTGGTTTTGTGATAAATGCATGAAATAATATCGTAATAAATGGTGTATGAATTTACCATGAATATGTCTGGGTAAAATAGTTTATTCAGAAAAATAAATTCTTATAAGAATGTTTATGATATTAATAAATTGAAATTTATAAATTCTTGAGAAAAGAATGAAGCTTTGAATGTGGCGAAATAGGACATGTTAAAAATGAATGCCCTACACTTCAAAAGAATAATAAAGTCAAAAGCAAGAAGAATAAAAGATTGGTAAATGAAGAATGAAATCAAAGTTGTTTATATGACAAAATAAATGACTAAAGTGTCATGGTGATAGTTCGTCAAAACTATCAAAAATATAAATATACTTAGTATATGATAATTGTACTAATGTACTAAAAGTGTTATGATTTGATGATAGATGGCAAATACTATCAAGCGTACATAAAGTAGTCATATGCATGATTAGTTGAAAATTTGAATATTCATAATTTATTAAAGTTTGGAAAAATCTTGCATTTCTTTGACGAAAGGATTGACAAAGATATGATGTCTTTGGATATAATTGAATACAATGAAGACATCATTAGGGATGGGTCTAAAGCCCATATCTAATTAATCATCAATAGTGAAGACTCAACTCACACTTGATTAACATTAAGTCTTGAGTTCAATGGTGAAAGTACACTATTAGAGTGATTGAAGTACTTAATGATAGATACATCCCAAGGTGTAAAAGTACTTGGACCATAAGAATAAGTGTGGTAGAATGAGGTTTTCCTCTTAATAGACATATAGCATATGTTTGCTGGAATGCATAATTATGGGTGCATTATTTATATAGTATACCTATATGAGAATGAAGTGGTGCCGCTTCATAGAGTTCAAGGGCTTGACTCTTAAATTCTCCTGAAAAGGATATGAGACACAAGGCCTTATTAAATGTGTCATATTAAATAATTCGATCAATGGTACCGAGATTTCATGCGTGAGTTATGCACGCTTGTTCTAATGAATAATTGGTTCAAAGCTTGTCTACCTATCTATTCGGGGATGAGTGAAAACTTAACTTACTAAGTATTTGTTCAAATCGTAAGATACCTTTATCTGAAATCATGAAATTTCCTGAATAATTTATTTAGATATATTTTGAAAATGGTGGGGGATTGTTGGAGAAATTTCCAAAATATTAAATTGATAAATAACAATTGTTAATTTACCAAAATAAATGGCCAAAAGTTGCAACTCTCTAGAATTGAACCAAAGACCTTATTGTGATAATGTGCGTGGTCAAAAGGTGCAACCACTAGATCAACACACCTTTTCATGAAAAAGTTTGTTGTGATTGATTACAATGGTTCGTGAATGGGCATTGTTTCTCCCCACCAATCGGTACAAGTTTTCTTATAAATAGATATACTTGTCAGCCATAAAATAGACAATCCAAGTGCCAAATATTATATCTAAGTAATTCTTTTATTTTTCTAGTGCACGAGAATAAATGAGAGAACTTTATTCTGTAAAATATTGTTGATCGATATGCTTAATGTGAATGTGCGATTCATGTTAAGGTTTCCAAAGTATCCTGAAGGGGATTCGGCGGTTAACCCTTTTGCATCCATTTTGCATAAATTGGTGGGGGCGAATCGAACCTAAAGCTTAGTGAAACACACGCTTTGGAATTATTTTGTGCAATTTTCATCGTACCGTCTTCGTCACCTTCTTCTGGTTGATATTTTGTAGCAGACCCCCAACACAAGATCTAACAATCTTTAGGTTCGATATTCAATTTTGATTCATACTTTATTTATAATTAATGTTAAAGTATACAACTTTAAAGAAGAATTTATCTTAAGAATCCCGGTACATTTTATTGTTTCTCATTAAAAAAAAAAATTAAAGTGTCTGAAAATCATGATATCAAAGATTTTAAATTTGAATTTCTTTTAACAATTGATATTAAAGCACGATTTTTCATATTATAAATTTTCGATAATTAATGATTATTATCCCTCTTGACTTTTTGTAATTTTTAGGAGATTTCTCCTTCTTCTCTTTTTCTCCCCTTGTATTGGTTTGAGAAGCCTTTTTCTCCATATTAATACAAGTTGCTTATTAAAAAAAATGATTAATATATATATATATGAACGTGTTTCTGTTACTATACATAGTCTAATGACAGAAAGTTTTATTTTAATGTTTTCTTTCGTTGATATACATTCTATGGATGCTTTGTTTTGATTACACACAAATATGAAACAAAAAATTAGTATATTAAATGAACGGTAGCATTCTAATCTAGTATTGAATGACAATATAGACTCTTCCTGCGCCAATGTATACGTCGTTTGACAACACTGTTTTTCTTGCGCCAATGTATATATTGTTTGGCAATGTACTTTTAAACCGAAACAGTACACATATGTATATATCCAGCATGTACATAATATATATAGTGACATATGGAATATATATTTTATTTGTATTATAATAATATTTGGAAGATATATATAACAAATGCTTGTCAGTATGTGTTTGCCAAAAGTTTTTATCAGTGCTAAATTATATTATAATTGTAGTTCTCATATTGATCAATTGCATTGGTTTTGTGATAAATGCATGAAATAATATCGTAATAAATGGTGTATGAATTTACCATGAATATGTCTGGGTAAAATGGTTTATTCAGAAAAATAAATTCTTATAAGAATGTTTATGATATGAATAAATTGAAATTTATAAATTGTTGAGAAAAGAATGAAGCTTTGAATGTGGCGAAATAGGACATGTTAAAAATGAATGCCCTACACTTCAAAAGAATAATAAAGTCAAAAGCAAGAAGAATAAAAGATTGGTAAATGAAGAATGAAATCAAAGTTGTTTATATGACAAAATAAATGACTAAAGTGTCATGGTGATAGTTCGTCAAAACTATCAAAAATATAAATATACTTAGTATATGATAATTGTACTAATGTACTAAAAGTGTTATGATTTGATGATAGATGGCAAATACTATCAAGCGTACATAAAGTAATCATATGCATGATTAGTTGAAAATTTGAATATTCATAATTTATTAAAGTTTAGAAAAATCTTGCATTTCTTTGACGAAAGGATTGACAAAGATATGATGTCTTTGGATATAATTGAATACAATGAAGACATCATTAGGGATGGGTCTAAAGCCCATATCTAATTACTCATCAATAGTGAAGACTCAACTCACACTTGATTAACATTAAGTCTTGAGTTCAATGGTGAAAGTACACTATTAGAGTGATTGAAGTACTTAATGAAAGATACATCCCAAGGTGTAAAAGTACTTGGACCATAAGAATAAGTGTGGTAGAATGAGGTTTTCCTCATAATAGACATATAGCATATGTTTGCTGGAATGCATAATTATGGGTGCATTATTTATATAGTATACCTATATGAGAATGAAGTGGTGCCGCTTCATAGAGTTCAAGGGCTTGACTCTTAAATTCTCATGAAAAGGATATGAGACACAAGGCCTTATTAAATGTGTTATATTAAATAATTCGATCAATGGTACCGAGATTTCATGCGTGAGTTATGCACGCTTGTTCTAATGAATAATTGGTTCAAAGCTTGTCTACCTATCTATTCGGGGATGAGTGAAAACTTAACTTACTAAGTATTGGTTCAAATCGTAAGATACCTTTATATGAAATCAAGAAATTTCCTGAATAATTTATTTAGATATATTTTGAAAATGGTGGGGGATTGTTGGAGAAATTTCCAAAATATTAAATTGATAAATAACAATTGTTAATTTACCAAAATAAATGGCCAAAAGTTGCAACTCTCTAGAATTGAACCAAAGACCTTATTGTGATAATGTGCGTGGTCAAAAGGTGCAACCACTAGATCAACACAGCTTTTCAAGAAAAAGTTTGTTGTGATTGATTACAATGGTTCGTGAATGGGCATTGTTTCTCCCCACCAATCGGTACAAGTTTTCTTATAAATAGATATACTTGTCAGCCATAAAATAGACAATTCAAGTGCCAAAAATTATATCTAAGTAATTCTTTTATTTTTCTAGTGCACGAGAATAAATGAGAGAACTTTATTCTGTAAAATATTGTTGATCGATATGCTTAATGTGAATGTGTGATTCATGTTAAGGTTTCCAAAGTATCCTGAAGGGGATTCGGCGGTTAAACCTTTTGCATCCATTTTGCATAAATTGGTGGGGGCGAATCGAACCTAAAGCTTAGTGAAACACACGCTTTGGAATTAGTTTGTGCAATTTTCATCGTACCGTCTTCGTCACCTTCTTCTGGTTGATATTTTGTAGCAGACCCCCAACACAAGATCTAACAATCTTTAGGTTCGATATTCAATTTTGATTCATACTTTATTTATAATTAATGTTAAAGTATACAACTTTAAAGAAGAATTTATCTTAAGAATCCCGGTACGTTTTATTGTTTCTCATTAAAAAAAAAAAATTAAAGTGTCTGAAAATCATGATATCAAAGATTTTAAATATGAATTTCTTTTAACAATTGATATTAAAGCACGATTTTTCATATTATAAATTTTCGTTAATTAATGATTATTATCCCTCTTGACTTTTTGTAATTTTTAGGAGATTTCTCCTTCTTCTCTTTTTCTCCCCTTGTATTGGTTTGAGAAGCCTTTTTCTCCATATTAATACAAGTTGCTTATTAAAAAAAATGATTAATATATATATATATGAACGTGTTTCTGTTACTATACATAGTCTAATGACAGAAAGTTTTATTTTAATGTTTTCTTTCGTTGATATACATTCTATGGATGCTTTGTTTTGATTACACACAAATATGAAAGAAAAAATTAGTATATTAAATGAACGGTAGCATTCTAATCTAGTATTGAATGACAATATAGACTCTTCCTGCGCCAATGTATACGTCGTTTGACAACACTGTTCTTCTTGCGCCAATGTATATATTGTTTGGCAATGTACTTTTAAACCGAAACAGTACACATATGTATATATCCAGCATGTACATAATATATATAGTGACATATGGAATATATATTTTATTTGTATTATAATAATATTTGGAAGATATATATAACAAATGCTTGTCAGTATGTGTTTGCCAAAAGTTTTTATCAGTGCTAAATTATATTATAATTGTAGTTCTCATATTGATCAATTGCATTGGTTTTGTGATAAATGCATGAAATAATATCGTAATAAATGGTGTATGAATTTCCCATGAATATCTCTGGGTAAAATGGTTTATTCAGAAAAATAAATTCTTATAAGAATGTTTATGATATGAATAAATTGAAATTTATAAATTGTTGAGAAAAGAATGAAGCTTTGAATGTGGCGAAATAGGACATGTTAAAAATGAATGCCCTACACTTCAAAAGAATAATAAAGTCAAAAGCAAGAAGAATAAAAGATTGGTAAATGAAGAATGAAATCAAAGTTGTTTATATGACAAAATAAATGACTAAAGTGTCATGGTGATAGTTCGTCAAAACTATCAAAAATATAAATATACTTAGTATATGATAATTGTACTAATGTACTAAAAGTGTTATGATTTGATGATAGATGGCAAATACTATCAAGCGTACATAAAGTAATCATATGCATGATTAGTTGAAAATTTGAATATTCATAATTTATTAAAGTTTAGAAAAATCTTGCATTTCTTTGACGAAAGGATTGACAAAGATATGATGTCTTTGGATATAATTGAATACAATGAAGACATCATTAGGGATGGGTCTAAAGCCCATATCTAATTACTCATCAATAGTGAAGACTCAACTCACACTTGATTAACATTAAGTCTTGAGTTCAATGGTGAAAGTACACTATTAGAGTGATTGAAGTACTTAATGAAAGATACATCCCAAGGTGTAAAAGTACTTGGACCATAAGAATAAGTGTGGTAGAATGAGGTTTTCCTCATAATAGACATATAGCATATGTTTGCTGGAATGCATAATTATGGGTGCATTATTTATATAGTATACCTATATGAGAATGAAGTGGTGCCGCTTCATAGAGTTCAAGGGCTTGACTCTTAAATTCTCATGAAAAGGATATGAGACACAAGGCCTTATTAAATGTGTTATATTAAATAATTCGATCAATGGTACCGAGATTTCATGCGTGAGTTATGCACGCTTGTTCTAATGAATAATTGGTTCAAAGCTTGTCTACCTATCTATTCGGGGATGACTGAAAACTTAACTTACTAAGTATTGGTT
The DNA here is from genome assembly GCA_022829125.1 of Lathyrus tuberosus. Lineage (NCBI taxonomy): Eukaryota > Viridiplantae > Streptophyta > Magnoliopsida > Fabales > Fabaceae > Lathyrus > Lathyrus tuberosus. The sequence goes on from JALAZF010000428.1 coordinate 2,314,890, forward strand.
CAAATCGTAAGATACCTTTATATGAAATCAAGAAATTTCCTGAATAATTTATTTAGATATATTTTGAAAATGGTGGGGGATTGTTGGAGAAATTTCCAAAATATTAAATTGATAAATAACAATTGTTAATTTACCAAAATAAATGGCCAAAAGTTGCAACTCTCTAGAATTGAACCAAAGACCTTATTGTGATAATGTGCGTGGTCAAAAGGTGCAACCACTAGATCAACACAGCTTTTCAAGAAAAAGTTTGTTGTGATTGATTACAATGGTTCGTGAATGGGCATTGTTTCTCCCCACCAATCGGTACAAGTTTTCTTATAAATAGATATACTTGTCAGCCATAAAATAGACAATTCAAGTGCCAAAAATTATATCTAAGTAATTCTTTTATTTTTCTAGTGCACGAGAATAAATGAGAGAACTTTATTCTGTAAAATATTGTTGATCGATATGCTTAATGTGAATGTGTGATTCATGTTAAGGTTTCCAAAGTATCCTGAAGGGGATTCGGCGGTTAAACCTTTTGCATCCATTTTGCATAAATTGGTGGGGGCGAATCGAACCTAAAGCTTAGTGAAACACACGCTTTGGAATTAGTTTGTGCAATTTTCATCGTACCGTCTTCGTCACCTTCTTCTGGTTGATATTTTGTAGCAGACCCCCAACACAAGATCTAACAATCTTTAGGTTCGATATTCAATTTTGATTCATACTTTATTTATAATTAATGTTAAAGTATACAACTTTAAAGAAGAATTTATCTTAAGAATCCCGGTACGTTTTATTGTTTCTCATTAAAAAAAAAAAATTAAAGTGTCTGAAAATCATGATATCAAAGATTTTAAATATGAATTTCTTTTAACAATTGATATTAAAGCACGATTTTTCATATTATAAATTTTCGTTAATTAATGATTATTATCCCTCTTGACTTTTTGTAATTTTTAGGAGATTTCTCCTTCTTCTCTTTTTCTCCCCTTGTATTGGTTTGAGAAGCCTTTTTCTCCATATTAATACAAGTTGCTTATTAAAAAAAATGATTAATATATATATATATGAACGTGTTTCTGTTACTATACATAGTCTAATGACAGAAAGTTTTATTTTAATGTTTTCTTTCGTTGATATACATTCTATGGATGCTTTGTTTTGATTACACACAAATATGAAACAAAAAATTAGTATATTAAATGAACGGTAGCATTCTAATCTAGTATTGAATGACAATATAGACTCTTCCTGCGCCAATGTATACGTCGTTTGACAACACTGTTCTTCTTGCGCCAATGTATATATTGTTTGGCAATGTACTTTTAAACCGAAACAGTACACATATGTATATATCCAGCATGTACATAATATATATAGTGACATATGGAATATATATTTTATTTGTATTATAATAATATTTGGAAGATATATATAACAAATGCTTGTCAGTATGTGTTTGCCAAAAGTTTTTATCAGTGCTAAATTATATTATAATTGTAGTTCTCATATTGATCAATTGCATTGGTTTTGTGATAAATGCATGAAATAATATCGTAATAAATGGTGTATGAATTTCCCATGAATATCTCTGGGTAAAATGGTTTATTCAGAAAAATAAATTCTTATAAGAATGTTTATGATATGAATAAATTGAAATTTATAAATTGTTGAGAAAAGAATGAAGCTTTGAATGTGGCGAAATAGGACATGTTAAAAATGAATGCCCTACACTTCAAAAGAATAATAAAGTCAAAAGCAAGAAGAATAAAAGATTGGTAAATGAAGAATGAAATCAAAGTTGTTTATATGACAAAATAAATGACTAAAGTGTCATGGTGATAGTTCGTCAAAACTATCAAAAATATAAATATACTTAGTATATGATAATTGTACTAATGTACTAAAAGTGTTATGATTTGATGATAGATGGCAAATACTATCAAGCGTACATAAAGTAATCATATGCATGATTAGTTGAAAATTTGAATATTCATAATTTATTAAAGTTTAGAAAAATCTTGCATTTCTTTGACGAAAGGATTGACAAAGATATGATGTCTTTGGATATAATTGAATACAATGAAGACATCATTAGGGATGGGTCTAAAGCCCATATCTAATTACTCATCAATAGTGAAGACTCAACTCACACTTGATTAACATTAAGTCTTGAGTTCAATGGTGAAAGTACACTATTAGAGTGATTGAAGTACTTAATGAAAGATACATCCCAAGGTGTAAAAGTACTTGGACCATAAGAATAAGTGTGGTAGATTGAGGTTTTCCTCATAATAGACATATAGCATATGTTTGCTGGAATGCATAATTATGGGTGCATTATTTATATAGTATACCTATATGAGAATGAAGTGGTGCCGCTTCATAGAGTTCAAGGGCTTGACTCTTAAATTCTCATGAAAAGGATATGAGACACAAGGCCTTATTAAATGTGTTATATTAAATAATTCGATCAATGGTACCGAGATTTCATGCGTGAGTTATGCACGCTTGTTCTAATGAATAATTGGTTCAAAGCTTGTCTACCTATCTATTCGGGGATGAGTGAAAACTTAACTTACTAAGTATTGGTTCAAATCGTAAGATACCTTTATATGAAATCAAGAAATTTCCTGAATAATTTATTTAGATATATTTTGAAAATGGTGGGGGATTGTTGGAGAAATTTCCAAAATATTAAATTGATAAATAACAATTGTTAATTTACCAAAATAAATGGCCAAAAGTTGCAACTCTCTAGAATTGAACCAAAGACCATATTGTGATAATGTGCGTGGTCAAAAGGTGCAACCACTAGATCAACACAGCTTTTCAAGAAAAAGTTTGTTGTGATTGATTACAATGGTTCGTGAATGGGCATTGTTTCTCCCCACCAATCGGTACAAGTTTTCTTATAAATAGATATACTTGTCAGCCATAAAATAGACAATTCAAGTGCCAAAAATTATATCTAAGTAATTCTTTTATTTTTCTAGTGCACGAGAATAAATGAGAGAACTTTATTCTGTAAAATATTGTTGATCGATATGCTTAATGTGAATGTGTGATTCATGTTAAGGTTTCCAAAGTATCCTGAAGGGGATTCGGCGGTTAAACCTTTTGCATCCATTTTGCATAAATTGGTGGGGGCGAATCGAACCTAAAGCTTAGTGAAACACACGCTTTGGAATTAGTTTGTGCAATTTTCATCGTACCGTCTTCGTCACCTTCTTCTGGTTGATATTTTGTAGCAGACCCCCAACACAAGATCTAACAATCTTTAGGTTCGATATTCAATTTTGATTCATACTTTATTTATAATTAATGTTAAAGTATACAACTTTAAAGAAGAATTTATCTTAAGAATCCCGGTACGTTTTATTGTTTCTCATTAAAAAAAAAAAATTAAAGTGTCTGAAAATCATGATATCAAAGATTTTAAATATGAATTTCTTTTAACAATTGATATTAAAGCACGATTTTTCATATTATAAATTTTCGATAATTAATGATTATTATCCCTCTTGACTTTTTGTAATTTTTAGGAGATTTCTCCTTCTTCTCTTTTTCTCCCCTTGTATTGGTTTGAGAAGCCTTTTTCTCCATATTAATACAAGTTGCTTATTAAAAAAAATGATTAATATATATATATATGAACGTGTTTCTGTTACTATACATAGTCTAATGACAGAAAGTTTTATTTTAATGTTTTCTTTCGTTGATATACATTCTATGGATGCTTTGTTTTGATTACACACAAATATGAAACAAAAAATTAGTATATTAAATGAACGGTAGCATTCTAATCTAGTATTGAATGACAATATAGACTCTTCCTGCGCCAATGTATACGTCGTTTGACAACACTGTTCTTCTTGCGCCAATGTATATATTGTTTGGCAATGTACTTTTAAACCGAAACAGTACACATATGTATATATCCAGCATGTACATAATATATATAGTGACATATGGAATATATATTTTATTTGTATTATAATAATATTTGGAAGATATATATAACAAATGCTTGTCAGTATGTGTTTGCCAAAAGTTTTTATCAGTGCTAAATTATATTATAATTGTAGTTCTCATATTGATCAATTGCATTGGTTTTGTGATAAATGCATGAAATAATATCGTAATAAATGGTGTATGAATTTACCATGAATATCTCTGGGTAAAATGGTTTATTCAGAAAAATAAATTCTTATAAGAATGTTTATGATATGAATAAATTGAAATTTATAAATTGTTGAGAAAAGAATGAAGCTTTGAATGTGGCGAAATAGGACATGTTAAAAATGAATGCCCTACACTTCAAAAGAATAATAAAGTCAAAAGCAAGAAGAATAAAAGATTGGTAAATGAAGAATGAAATCAAAGTTGTTTATATGACAAAATAAATGACTAAAGTGTCATGGTGATAGTTCGTCAAAACTATCAAAAATATAAATATACTTAGTATATGATAATTGTACTAATGTACTAAAAGTGTTATGATTTGATGATAGATGGCAAATACTATCAAGCGTACATAAAGTAATCATATGCATGATTAGTTGAAAATTTGAATATTCATAATTTATTAATGTTTGGAAAAATCTTGCAATTCTTTGACGAAAGGATTGACAAAGATATGATGTCTTTGGATATAATTGAATACAATGAAGACATCGTTAGGGATGGGTCTCAAGCCCATATCTAATTAATCATCAATAGTGAAGACTCAACTCACACTTGATTAACATTAAGTCTTGAGTTAAATGGTGAAAGTACACTATTAGAGTGATTGAAGTACTTAATGATAGATTCATCCCAAGGTGAAAAAGTACTTGGACCATAAGAATAAGTGTGGTAGAATGAGGTTTTCCTCTTAATAGACATATAGCATATGTTTGTTGGAATGCATAATTATGGGTGCATTATTTATATAGTCTACCTATATGAGAATGAAGTGGTGCCGCTTCATAGAGTTCAAGGGCCTGACTCTTAAATTCTCATGAAAAGGATATGAGACACAAGGCCTTATTAAATGTGTCATATTAAATAATTCGATCACTGGTACCGAGATTTCATGCGTGAGTTATGCACGCTTGTTCTAATGAATAATTGGTTCAAAGCTTGTCTACCTATCTATTCGGGGATGAGTGAAAACTTAACTTACTAAGTATTGGTTCAAATCGTAAGATACCTTTATCTAAAATCATGAAATTTCCTGAATAATTTATTTAGATATATTTTGAAAATGGTGGGGGATTGTTGGAGAAATTTCCAAAATATTAAATTGATAAATAATAATTGTTAATTTACCAAAATAAATGGCCAAAAGTTGCAACTCTCTAGAATTGAACCAAAGACCTTATTGTGATAATGTGCGTGGTCAAAAGGTGCAACCACTAGATCAACACACCTTTTCATGAAAAAGTTTGTTGTGATTGATTACAATGGTTCGTAAATGGGCATTGTTTCTCCCCACCAATCGGTACAAGTTTTCTTATAAATAGATATACTTGTCAGCTATAAAATAGACAATTCAAGTGCCAAAAATTATATCTAAGTAATTCTTTTATTTTTCTAGTGCACGAGAATACATGAGAGGACTTTATTCTGTAAAATATTGTTGATCGATATGCTTAATGTGAATGTGTGATTCATGTTAAGGTTTCCAAAGTATCCTGAAGGGGATTCACCGGTTAACCCTTTTGCATCCATTTTGCATAAATTGGTGGGGGCGAATCGAACCTAAAGCTTAGTGAAACACACGCTTTGGAATTATTTTGTGCAATTTTCATCGTACCGTCTTCGTCACGTTCTTCTGGTTGATATTTTGCAGCATTCCCCCAACACAAGATCTAACAATCTTTAGGTTCGATATTCAATTTTGATCCATACTTTATTTATAATTAATGTTAAAGTATACAACTTTAAAAAAGAATTTATCTTAAGAATCCCGGTACGTTTTATTGTTTCTCATTAAAAACAAAAATTAAAGTGTCTGAAAATCATGATATCAAAGATTTTAAATATGAATTTCTTTTAACAATTGATATTAAAGCACTGTTTTTCATATTATAAATTTTCGATAATTAATGATTAATATCCCTCTTGACTTTTTGTAATTTTTAGGAGATTTCTCCTTATTCTCTTTTTCTCCCATTGTATTGGTTTGGGAAGCCTTTTTCTCCATATTAATACAAGTTGCTTATTAAAAAAAATGATTAATATATATATATGAACGTGTTTCTGTTACTATACATAGTCTAATGACAGAAAGTTTTATTTTAATGTTTTCTTTCGTTGATATACATTCTATGGATGCTTTGTTTTGATTACACACAAATATGAAACAAAAAATTAGTATATTAAATGAACGGTAGCATTCTAATCTAGTATTGAATGACAATATAGACTCTTCCTGCGCCAATGTATACGTCGTTTGACAACACTGTTCTTCTTGCGCCAATGTATATATTGTTTGGCAATGTAATTTTAAACCGAAACAGTACACATATGTATATATCCAGCATGTACATAATATATATAGTGACATATGGAATATATATTTTATTTGTATTATAATAATATTTGGAAGATATATATAACAAATCCTTATCAGTATGTGTTTGCCAAAAGTTTTTATCAGTGCTAAATTATATTATAATTTTAGTTCTCATATTGATCAATTGCATTGGTTTTGTGATAAATGCATGAAATAATATCGTAATAAATGGTGTATGAATTTACCATGAATATGTCTGGGTAAAATGGTTTATTCAGAAAAATAAATTCTTATAAGAATGTTTATGATATGAATAAATTGAAATTTATAAATTCTTGAGAAAAGAATGAAGCTTTGAATGTGGCGAAATAGGACATGTTAAAAATGAATGCCCTACACTTCCAAAGAATAATAAAGTCAAAAGCAAGAAGAATAAAATATTGGTAAATGAAGAATGAAATCAAAGTTGTTTATATGACAAAATAAATGACTAAAGTGTCATGGTGATAGTTCGTCAAAACTATCAAAAATATAAATATACTTAGTATATGATAATTGTACTAATGTACTAAAAGTGTTATGATTTGATGATAGATGGCAAATACTATCAAGCGTACATAAAGTAATCATATGCATGATTAGTTGAAAATTTGAATATTCATAATTTATTAATGTTTGGAAAAATCTTGCAATTCTTTGACGAAAGGATTGACAAAGATATGATGTCTTTGGATATAATTGAATACAATGAAGACATCATTAGGGATGGGTCTCAAGCCCATATCTAATTAATCATCAATAGTGAAGACTCAACTCACACTTGATTAACATTAAGTCTTGAGTTAAATGGTGAAAGTACACTATTAGAGTGATTGAAGTACTTAATGATAGATACATCCCAAGGTGAAAGAGTACTTGGACCATAAGAATAAGTGTGGTAGAATGAGGTTTTCCTCTTAATAGACATATAGCATATGTTTGCTGGAATGCATAATTATGGGTGCATTATTTATATAGTCTACCTATATGAGAATGAAGTGGTGCCGCTTCATAGAGTTCAAGGGCCTGACTCTTAAATTCTCATGAAAAGGATATGAGACACAAGGCCTTATTAAATGTGTCATATTAAATAATTCGATCAATGGTACCGAGATTTCATGCGTGAGTTATGCATGCTTGTTCTAATGAATAATTGGTTCAAAGCTTGTCTACCTATCTATTCGGGGATGAGAGAAAACTTAACTTACTAAGTATTGGTTCAAATCGTAAGATACCTTTATCTAAAATCATGAAATTTCCTGAATAATTTATTTAGATATATTTTGAAAATGGTGGGGGATTGTTGGAGAAATTTCCAAAATATTAAATTGATAAATAATAATTGTTAATTTACCAAAATAAATGGCCAAAAGTTGCAACTCTCTAGAATTGAACCAAAGACCTTATTGTGATAATGTGCGTGGTCAAAAGGTGCAACCACTAGATCAACACACCTTTTCATGAAAAAGTTTGTTGTGATTGATTACAATGGTTTGTAAATGGGCATTGTTTCTCCCCACCAATCGGTACAAGTTTTCTTATAAATAGATATACTTGTCAGCTATAAAATAGACAATTCAAGTTCCAAAAATTATATCTAAGTAATTCTTTTATTTTTCTAGTACACGAGAATACATGAGAGGACTTTATTCTGTAAAATATTGTTGATCGATATGCTTAATGTGAATGTGTGATTCATGTTAAGGTTTCCAAAGTATCCTGAAGGGGATTCACCGGTTAACCCTTTTGCATCCATTTTGCATAAATTGGTGGGGGCGAATCGAACCTAAAGCTTAGTGTAAACACACGCTTTGGAATTATTTTGTGCAATTTTCATCGTACCGTCTTCGTCACCTTCTTCTGGTTGATATTTTGCAGCATTCCCCCAACACAAGATCTAACAATCTTTAGGTTCGATATTCAATTTTGATCCATGCTTTATTTATAATTAATGTTAAAGTATACAACTTTAAAGAAGAATTTATCTTAAGAATCCCGGTACGTTTTATTGTTTCTCATTAAAAACAAAAATTAAAGTGTCTGAAAATCATGATATCAAAGATTTTAAATATGAATTTCTTTTAACAATTGATATTAAAGCACTGTTTTTCATATTATAAATTTTCGATAATTAATGATTAATATCCCTTTTGACTTTTTGTAATTTTTAGGAGATTTCTCCTTATTCTCTTTTTCTACCATTGTATTGGTTTGGGAAGCCTTTTTCTCCATATTAATACAAGTTGCTTATTAAAAAAAAATGATTAATATATATATATATGAACGTGTTTCTGTTACTATACATAGTCTAATGACAGAAAGTTTTATTTTAATGTTTTCTTTCGTTGATATACATTCTATGGATGCTTTGTTTTGATTACACACAAATAAGAAACAAAAAATTAGTATATTAAATGAACGGTAGCATTCTAATCTTGTATTGAATGACAATATAGACTCTTCCTGCGCCAATGTATACGTCGTTTGACAACACTGTTCTTCTTGCGCCAATGTATATATTGTTTGGCAATGTAATTTTAAACCGAAACAGTACAGAGATGTATATATCCTGCATGTACATAATATATATAGTGACATATGGAATATATATTTTATTTGTATTATAATAATATTTGGAAGATATATATAACAAATCCTTATCAGTATGTGTTTGCCAAAAGTTTTTATCAGTGCTAAATTATATTATAATTTTAGTTCTCATATTGATCAATTGCATTGGTTTTGTGATAAATGCATGAAATAATATCGTAATAAATGGTGTATGAATTTACCATGAATATGTCTGGGTAAAATGGTTTATTCAGAAAAATAAATTCTTATAAGAATGTTTATGATATGAATAAATTGAAATTTATAAATTCTTGAGAAAAGAATGAAGCTTTGAATGTGGCGAAATAGGACATGTTAAAAATGAATGCCCTACACTTCCAAAGAATAATAAAGTCAAAAGCAAGAAGAATAAAATATTGGTAAATGAAGAATGAAATCAAAGTTGTTTATATGACAAAATAAATGACTAAAGTGTCATGGTGATAGTTCGTCAAAACTATCAAAAATATAAATATACTTAGTATATGATAATTGTACTAATGTACTAAAAGTGTTATGATTTGATGATAGATGGCAAATACTATCAAGCGTACATAAAGTAATCATATGCATGATTAGTTGAAAATTTGAATATTCATAATTTATTAATGTTTGGAAAAATCTTGCAATTCTTTGACGAAAGGATTGACAAAGATATGATGTCTTTGGATATAATTGAATACAATGAAGACATCATTAGGGATGGGTCTCAAGCCCATATCTAATTAATCATCAATAGTGAAGACTCAACTCACACTTGATTAACATTAAGTCTTGAGTTAAATGGTGAAAGTACACTATTAGAGTGATTGAAGTACTTAATGATAGATACATCCCAAGGTGAAAGAGTACTTGGACCATAAGAATAAGTGTGGTAGAATGAGGTTTTCCTCTTAATAGACATATAGCATATGTTTGCTGGAATGCATAATTATGGGTGCATTATTTATATAGTCTACCTATATGAGAATGAAGTGGTGCCGCTTCATAGAGTTCAAGGGCCTGACTCTTAAATTCTCATGAAAAGGATATGAGACACAAGGCCTTATTAAATGTGTCATATTAAATAATTCGATCAATGGTACCGAGATTTCATGCGTGAGTTATGCATGCTTGTTCTAATGAATAATTGGTTCAAAGCTTGTCTACCTATCTATTCGGGGATGAGTGAAAACTTAACTTACTAAGTATTGGTTCAAATCGTAAGATACCTTTATCTAAAATCATGAAATTTCCTGAATAATTTATTTAGATATATTTTGAAAATGGTGGGGGATTGTTGGAGAAATTTCCAAAATATTAAATTGATAAATAATAATTGTTAATTTACCAAAATAAATGGCCAAAAGTTGCAACTCTCTAGAATTGAACCAAAGACCTTATTGTGATAATGTGCGTGGTCAAAAGGTGCAACCACTAGATCAACACACCTTTTCATGAAAAAGTTTGTTGTGATTGATTACAATGGTTTGTAAATGGGCATTGTTTCTCCCCACCAATCGGTACAAGTTTTCTTATAAATAGATATACTTGTCAGCTATAAAATAGACAATTCAAGTTCCAAAAATTATATCTAAGTAATTCTTTTATTTTTCTAGTACACGAGAATACATGAGAGGACTTTATTCTGTAAAATATTGTTGATCGATATGCTTAATGTGAATGTGTGATTCATGTTAAGGTTTCCAAAGTATCCTGAAGGGGATTCACCGGTTATCCCTTTTGCATCCATTTTGCATAAATTGGTGGGGGCGAATCGAACCTAAAGCTTAGTGTAAACACACGCTTTGGAATTATTTTGTGCAATTTTCATCGTATCGTCTTCGTCACCTTCTTCTGGTTGATATTTTGCAGCATTCCCCCAACACAAGATCTAACAATCTTTAGGTTCGATATTCAATTTTGATCCATGCTTTATTTATAATTAATGTTAAAGTATACAACTTTAAAGAAGAATTTATCTTAAGAATCCCGGTACGTTTTATTGTTTCTCATTAAAAACAAAAATTAAAGTGTCTGAAAATCATGATATCAAAGATTTTAAATATGAATTTCTTTTAACAATTGATATTAAAGCACTGTTTTTCATATTATAAATTTTCGATAATTAATGATTAATATCCCTTTTGACTTTTTGTAATTTTTAGGAGATTTCTCCTTATTCTCTTTTTCTACCATTGTATTGGTTTGGGAAGCCTTTTTCTCCATATTAATACAAGTTGCTTATTAAAAAAAAATGATTAATATATATATATATGAACGTGTTTCTGTTACTATACATAGTCTAATGACAGAAAGTTTTATTTTAATGTTTTCTTTCGTTGATATACATTCTATGGATGCTTTGTTTTGATTACACACAAATAAGAAACAAAAAATTAGTATATTAAATGAACGGTAGCATTCTAATCTTGTATTGAATGACAATATAGACTCTTCCTGCGCCAATGTATACGTCGTTTGACAACACTGTTCTTCTTGCGCCAATGTATATATTGTTTGGCAATGTAATTTTAAACCGAAACAGTACAGAGATGTATATATCCTGCATGTACATAATATATATAGTGACATATGGAATATATATTTTATTTGTATTATAATAATATTTGGAAGATATATATAACAAATCCTTATCAGTATGTGTTTGCCAAAAGTTTTTATCAGTGCTAAATTATATTATAATTTTAGTTCTCGTATTGATCAATTGCATTGGTTTTGTGATAAATGCATGAAATAATATCGTAATAAATGGTGTATGAATTTACCATGAATATGTCTGGGTCAAATGGTTTATTCAGAAAAATCAATTCTTATAAGAATGTTTATGATATGAATAAATTGAAATTTATAAATTCTTGAGAAAATAATGAAGCTTTGAATGTGGCGAAATAGGACATGTTAAAAATGAATGCCCTACACTTGAAAAGAATAATAAATTCAAAAGCAAGAAGAATAAAAGATTGGTAAATGAAGAATGAAATCAAAGTTGTTTATATGACAAAGTAAATGACTAAAGTGTCATGGTGATAGTTCGTCAAAACTATCAAAAATATAAATATACTTAGTATATGATAATTGTACTAATGTACTAAAAGTGTTATGATTTGAAGATAGATGGCAAATACTATCAAGCGTACATAAAGTAATCATATGCATGATTAGTTGAAAATTTGAATATTCATAATTTATTAAAGTTTGGAAAAATCTTGCAATTCTTTGACGAAAGGATTGACAAAGATATGATGTCTTTGGATATAATTGAATACAATGAAGACATCATTAGGGATGGGTCTCAAGCCCATATCTAATTAATCATCAATAGTGAAGACTCAACTCACACTTGATTAACATTAAGTCTTGAGTTCAATGGTGAAAGTACACTATTAGAGTGATTGAAGTACTTAATGATAGATACATCCCAAGGTGTAAAAGTACTTGGACCATAAGAATAAGTGTGGTAGAATGAGGTTTTCCTCTTAATAGACATATAGCATATGTTTGCTGGAATGCATAATTATGGGTGCATTATTTATATAGTCTACCTATATGAGAATGAAGTGGTGCCGCTTCATAGAGTTCAAGGGCTTGACTCTTAAATTCTCATGAAAAGGATATGAGACACAAGGCCTTATTAAATGTGTCATATTAAATAATTCGATCAATGGTACCGAGATTTCATGCGTGAGTTATGCACGCTTATTCTAATGAATAATTGGTTCAAAGCTTGTCTAACTATCTATTCGGGGATGAGTGAAAACTTAACTTACTAAGTATTGGTTCAAATCGTAAGATACCTTTATCTGAAATCATGAAATTTCCTGAATAATTTATTTAGATATATTTTGAAAATGGTGGGGGATTGTTGGAGAAATTTCCAAAATATTAAATTGATAAATAATAATTGTTAATTTACCAAAATAAATGGCCAAAAGTTGCAACTCTCTAGAATTGAACCAAAGACCTTATTGTGATAATGTGCGTGGTCAAAAGTTACAACCACTAGATCAACACACATTTTCATGAAAAAGTTTGTTGTGATTGATTACAATGGTTCGTGAATGGGCATTGTTTCTCCCCACCAATCGGTACAAGTTTTCTTATAAATAGATATACTTGTCAGCCATAAAATAGACAATTCAAGTGCCAAAAATTATATCTAAGTAATTCTTTTATTTTTCTAGTGCACCAGAATAAATGAGAGGACTTTATTCTGTAAAATATTGTTGATCGATATGCTTAATGTGAATGTGCGATTCATGTTAAGGTTTCCAAAGTATCCTGAAGGGGATTCGCCGGTTAACCCTTTTGCATCCATTTTGCATAAATTGGTGGGGGCGAATCGAACCTAAAGCTTAGTGTAAACACATGCTTTGGAATTATTTTGTGCAATTTTCATCGTACCGTCTTCGTCACCTTCTTCTGGTTGATATTTTGCAGCATTCCCCCAACACAAGATCTAACAATCTTTAGGTTCGATATTCAATTTTGATCCATGCTTTATTTATAATTAATGTTAAAGTATACAACTTTAAAGAAGAATTTATCTTAAGAATCCCGGTACGTTTTATTGTTTCTCATTAAAAACAAAAATTAAAGTGTCTGAAAATCATGATATCGAAGATTTTAAATATGAATTTCTTTTAACAATTGATATTAAAGAACTGTTTTTCATATTATAAATTTTCGATAATTAATGATTAATATCCCTCTTGACTTTTTGTAATTTTTAGGAGATTTCTCCTTATTCTCTTTTTCTACCATTGTATTGGTTTGGGAAGCCTTTTTCTCCATATTAATACAAGTTGCTTATTAAAAAAAAAAGATTAATATATATATATGAACGTGTTTCTGTTACTATACATAGTCTAATGACAGAAAGTTTTATTTTAATGTTTTCTTTCGTTGATATACATTCTATGGATGCTTTGTTTTGATTACACACAAATATGAAACAAAAAATTAGTATATTAAATGAACGGTAGCATTCTAATCTAGTATTGAATGACAATATAGACTCTTCCTGCGCCAATGTATACGTCGTTTGACAACACTGTTCTTCTTGCGCCAATGTATATATTGTTTGGCAATGTAATTTTAAACCGAAACAGTACACAGATGTATATATCCTGCATGTACATAATATATATAGTGACATATGGAATATATATTTTATTTGTATTATAATAATATTTGGAAGATATATATAACAAATCCTTATCAGTATGTGTTTGCCAAAAGTTTTTATCAGTGCTAAATTATATTATAATTTTAGTTCTCATATTGATCAATTGCATTGGTTTTGTGATAAATGCATGAAATAATATTGTAATAAATGGTGTATGAATTTACCATGAATATGTCTGGGTCAAATGGTTTATTCAGAAAAATCAATTCTTATAAGAATGTTTATGATATGAATAAATTGAAATTTATAAATTCTTGAGAAAATAATGAAGCTTTGAATGTGGCGAAATAGGACATGTTAAAAATGAATGCCCTACACTTCAAAAGAATAATAAATTCAAAAGCAAGAAGAATAAAAGATTGGTAAATGAAGAATGAAATCAAAGTTGTTTATATGACAAAGTAAATGACTAAAGTGTCATGGTGATAGTTCGTCAAAACTATCAAAAATATAAATATACTTAGTATATGATAATTGTACTATTGTACTAAAAGTGTTATGATTTGATGATAGATGTCAAATACTATCAAGCGTACATAAAGTAATCATATGCATGATTAGTTGAAAATTTGAATATTCATAATTTATTAAAGTTTGGAAAAATCTTGCAATTCTTTGACGAAAGGATTGACAAAGATATGATGTCTTTGGATATAATTGAATACAATGAAGACATCATTAGGGATGGGTCTCAAGCCCATATCTAATTAATCATCAATAGTGAAGACTCAACTCACACTTGATTAACATTAAGTCTTGAGTTCAATGGTGAAAGTACACTATTAGAGTGATTGAAGTACTTAATGATAGATACATCCCAAGGTGTAAAAGTACTTGGACCATAAGAATAAGTGTGGTAGAATGAGGTTTTCCTCTTAATAGACATATAGCATATGTTTGCTGGAATGCATAATTATGGGTGCATTATTTATATAGTCTACCTATATGAGAATGAAGTGGTGCCGCTTCATAGAGTTCAAGGGCTTGACTCTTAAATTCTCATGAAAAGGATATGAGACACAAGGCCTTATTAAATGTGTCATATTAAATAATTCGATCAATGGTACCGAGATTTCATGCGTGAGTTATGCACGCTTATTCTAATGAATAATTGGTTCAAAGCTTGTTTAACTATCTATTCGGGGATGAGTGAAAACTTAACTTACTAAGTATTGGTTCAAATCGTAAGATACCTTTATCTGAAATCATGAAATTTCCTGAATAATTTATTTAGATATATTTTGAAAATGGTGGGGGATTGTTGGAGAAATTTCCAAAATATTAAATTGATAAATAATAATTGTTAATTTACCAAAATAAATGGCCAAAAGTTGCAACTCTCTAGAATTGAACCAAAGACCTTATTGTGATAATGTGCGTGGTCAAAAGTTACAACCACTAGATCAACACACATTTTCATGAAAAAGTTTGTTGTGATTGATTACAATGGTTCGTGAATGGGCATTGTTTCTCCCCACCAATCGGTACAAGTTTTCTTATAAATAGATGTACTTGTCAACCATAAAATAGACAATTCAAGTGCCAAAAATTATATCTAAGTAATTCTTTTATTTTTCTAGTGCACGAGAATAAATGAGAGGACTTTATTCTGTAAAATATTGTTGATCGATATGCTTAATGTGAATGTGCGATTCATGTTAAGGTTTCCAAAGTATCCTGAAGGGGATTCGCCGGTTAACCCTTTTGCATCCATTTTGCATAAATTGGTGGGGGCGAATCGAACCTAAAGCTTAGTGTAAACACACGCTTTGGAATTATTTTGTGCAATTTTCATCGTACCGTCTTCGTCACCTTCTTCTGGTTGATATTTTGCAGCAGACCCCCAACACAAGATCTAACAATCTTTAGGTTCGATATTCAATTTTGATCCATACTTTATTTATAATTAATGTTAAAGTATACAACTTTAAAGAAGAATTTATCTTAAGAATCCCGGTACGTTTTATTGTTTCTCATTAAAAACAAAAATTAAAGTGTCTGAAAATCATGATATCAAAGATTTTAAATATGAATTTCTTTTAACAATTGATATTAAAGCACTGTTTTTCATATTATAAATTTTCGATAATTAATGATTAATATCCCTCTTGACTTTTTGTAATTTTTAGTAGATTTCTCCTTATTCTCTTTTTCTCCCATTGTATTGGTTTGGGAAGCCTTTTTCTCCATATTAATACAAGTTGCTTATTTAAAAAAATGATTAATATATATATATGACCGTGTTTCTGTTACTATACATAGTCTAATGACAGAAAGTTTTATTTTAATGTTTTCTTTCGTTGATATACATTCTATGGATGCTTTGTTTTGATTACACACAAATATGAAACAAAAAATTAGTATATTAAATGAACGGTAGCATTCTAATCTAGTATTGAATGACAATATAGACTCTTCCTGCGCCAATGTATACGTCGTTTGACAACACTGTTCTTCTTGCGCCAATGTATATATTGTTTGGCAATGTAATTTTAAACCGAAACAGTACACAGATGTATATATCCTGCATGTACATAATATATATAGTGACATATGGAATATATATTTTATTTGTATTATAATAATATTTGGAAGATATATATAACAAATCCTTATCAGTATGTGTTTGCCAAAAGTTTTTATCAGTGCTAAATTATATTATAATTTTAGTTCTCATATTGATCAATTGCATTGGTTTTGTGATAAATGCATGAAATAATATCGTAATAAATGGTGTATGAATTTACCATGAATATGTCTGGGTCAAATGGTTTATTCAGAAAAATCAATTCTTATAAGAATGTTTATGATATGAATAAATTGAAATTTATAAATTCTTGAGAAAATAATGAAGCTTTGAATGTGGCGAAATAGGACATGTTAAAAATGAATGTCCTACACTTCAAAAGAATAATAAATTCAAAAGCAAGAAGAATAAAAGATTGGTAAATGAAGAATGAAATCAAAGTTGTTTATATGACAAAGTAAATGACTAAAGTGTCATGGTGATAGTTCGTCAAAACTATCAAAAATATAAATATACTTAGTATATGATAATTGTACTAATGTACTAAAAGTGTTATGATTTGATGATAGATGGCAAATACTATCAAGCGTACATAAAGTAATCATATGCATGATTAGTTGAAAATTTGAATATTCATAATTTATTAAAGTTTGGAAAAATCTTGCAATTCTTTGACGAAAGGATTGACAAAGATATGATGTCTTTGGATATAATTGAATACAATGAAGACATCATTAGGGATGGGTCTCAAGCCCATATCTAATTAATCACCAATAGTGAAGACTCAACTCACACTTGATTAACATTAAGTCTTGAGTTCAATGGTGAAAGTACACTATTAGAGTGATTGAAGTACTTAATGATAGATACATCCCAAGGTGTAAAAGTACTTGGACCATAAGAATAAGTGTGGTAGAATGAGGTTTTCCTCTTAATAGACATATAGCATATGTTTGCTGGAATGCATAATTATGGGTGCATTATTTATATAGTCTACCTATATGAGAATGAAGTGGTGCCGCTTCATAGAGTTCAAGGGCTTGACTCTTAAATTCTCATGAAAAGGATATGAGACACAAGGCCTTATTAAATGTGTCATATTAAATAATTCGATCAATGGTACCGAGATTTCATGCGTGAGTTATGCACGCTTATTCTAATGAATAATTGGTTCAAAGCTTGTTTAACTATCTATTCGGGGATGAGTGAAAACTTAACTTACTAAGTATTGGTTCAAATCGTAAGATACCTTTATCTGAAATCATGAAATTTCCTGAATAATTTATTTAGATATATTTTGAAAATGGTGGGGGATTGTTGGAGAAATTTCCAAAATATTAAATTGATAAATAATAATTGTTAATTTACCAAAATAAATGGCCAAAAGTTGCAACTCTCTAGAATTGAACCAAAGACCTTATTGTGATAATGTGCGTGGTCAAAAGTTACAACCACTAGATCAACACACATTTTCATGAAAAAGTTTGTTGTGATTGATTACAATGGTTCGTGAATGGGCATTGTTTCTCCCCACCAATCGGTACAAGTTTTCTTATAAATAGATGTACTTGTCAACCATAAAATAGACAATTCAAGTGCCAAAAATTATATCTAAGTAATTCTTTTATTTTTCTAGTGCACGAGAATAAATGAGAGGACTTTATTCTGTAAAATATTGTTGATCGATATGCTTAATGTGAATGTGCGATTCATGTTAAGGTTTCCAAAGTATCCTGAAGGGGATTCGCCGGTTAACCCTTTTGCATCCATTTTGCATAAATTGGTGGGGGCGAATCGAACCTAAAGCTTAGTGTAAACACACGCTTTGGAATTATTTTGTGCAATTTTCATCGTACCGTCTTCGTCACCTTCTTCTGGTTGATATTTTGCAGCAGACCCCCAACACAAGATCTAACAATCTTTAGGTTCGATATTCAATTTTGATCCATACTTTATTTATAATTAATGTTAAAGTATACAACTTTAAAGAAGAATTTATCTTAAGAATCCCGGTACGTTTTATTGTTTCTCATTAAAAACAAAAATTAAAGTGTCTGAAAATCATGATATCAAAGATTTTAAATATGAATTTCTTTTAACAATTGATATTAAAGCACTGTTTTTCATATTATAAATTTTCGATAATTAATGATTAATATCCCTCTTGACTTTTTGTAATTTTTAGTAGATTTCTCCTTATTCTCTTTTTCTCCCATTGTATTGGTTTGGGAAGCCTTTTTCTCCATATTAATACAAGTTGCTTATTTAAAAAAATGATTAATATATATATATGACCGTGTTTCTGTTACTATACATAGTCTAATGACAGAAAGTTTTATTTTAATGTTTTCTTTCGTTGATATACATTCTATGGATGCTTTGTTTTGATTACACACAAATATGAAACAAAAAATTAGTATATTAAATGAACGGTAGCATTCTAATCTAGTATTGAATGACAATATAGACTCTTCCTGCGCCAATGTATACGTCGTTTGACAACACTGTTCTTCTTGCGCCAATGTATATATTGTTTGGCAATGTAATTTTAAACCGAAACAGTACACAGATGTATATATCCTGCATGTACATAATATATATAGTGACATATGGAATATATATTTTATTTGTATTATAATAATATTTGGAAGATATATATAACAAATCCTTATCAGTATGTGTTTGCCAAAAGTTTTTATCAGTGCTAAATTATATTATAATTTTAGTTCTCATATTGATCAATTGCATTGGTTTTGTGATAAATGCATGAAATAATATCGTAATAAATGGTGTATGAATTTACCATGAATATGTCTGGGTCAAATGGTTTATTCAGAAAAATCAATTCTTATAAGAATGTTTATGATATGAATAAATTGAAATTTATAAATTCTTGAGAAAATAATGAAGCTTTGAATGTGGCGAAATAGGACATGTTAAAAATGAATGTCCTACACTTCAAAAGAATAATAAATTCAAAAGCAAGAAGAATAAAAGATTGGTAAATGAAGAATGAAATCAAAGTTGTTTATATGACAAAGTAAATGACTAAAGTGTCATGGTGATAGTTCGTCAAAACTATCAAAAATATAAATATACTTAGTATATGATAATTGTACTAATGTACTAAAAGTGTTATGATTTGATGATAGATGGCAAATACTATCAAGCGTACATAAAGTAATCATATGCATGATTAGTTGAAAATTTGAATATTCATAATTTATTAAAGTTTGGAAAAATCTTGCAATTCTTTGACGAAAGGATTGACAAAGATATGATGTCTTTGGATATAATTGAATACAATGAAGACATCATTAGGGATGGGTCTCAAGCCCATATCTAATTAATCACCAATAGTGAAGACTCAACTCACACTTGATTAACATTAAGTCTTGAGTTCAATGGTGAAAGTACACTATTAGAGTGATTGAAGTACTTAATGATAGATACATCCCAAGGTGTAAAAGTACTTGGACCATAAGAATAAGTGTGGTAGAATGAGGTTTTCCTCTTAATAGACATATAGCATATGTTTGCTGGAATGCATAATTATGGGTGCATTATTTATATAGTCTACCTATATGAGAATGAAGTGGTGCCGCTTCATAGAGTTCAAGGGCTTGACTCTTAAATTCTCATGAAAAGGATATAGGACACAAGGCCTTATTAAATGTGTCATATTAAATAATTCGATCAATGGTACCGAGATTTCATGCGTGAGTTATGCACGCTTGTTCTAATGAATAATTGGTTCAAAGCTTGTCTACCTATCTATTCGGGGATGAGTGAAAACTTAACTTACTAAGTATTGGTTCAAATCGTAAGATACCTTTATCTGAAATCATGAAATTTCCTGAATAATTTATTTAGATATATTTTGAAAATGGTGGGGGATTGTTGGAGAAATTTCCAAAATATTAAATTGATAAATAATAATGGTTAATTTACCAAAATAAATGGCCAAAAGATGCAACTCTCTAGAATTGAACCAAAGACCTTATTGTGATGATGTGCGTGGTCAAAAGGTGCAACCACTAGATCAACACACCTTTTCGTGAAAAAGTTTGTTGTGATTGATTACAATGGTTCGTGAAATGGCATTGTTTCTCCCCACCAATCGGTACAAGTTTTCTTATAAATAGATATATTTGTCAGCCATAAAATAGATAATTCAAGTGCCAAAAACTATATCTAAGTCATTCTTTTATTTTTCTAGTTCACGAGAATAAATGAGAGAACTTTATTCTGTAAAATATCGTTGATCGATATGCTTAATGTGAATGTGCGATTCATGTTAAGGTTTCCAAAGTATCCTGAAGGGGATTCGCCGGTTAACCCTTTTGCATCCATTTTGCATAAATTGGTGGGGGCGAATCGAACCTAAAGCTTAGTGTAAACACACGCTTTGGAATTATTTTGTGCAATTTTCATCGTACCGTCTTCGTCACCTTCTTCTGGTTGATATTTTGCAGCAGACCCCCAACACAAGATCTAACAATCTTTATATTCGATATTCAATTTTGATCCATACTTTATTTATAATTAATGTTAAAGTATACAACTTTAAAGAAGAATTTATCTTAAGAATCCCGGTACGTTTTATTGTTTCTCATTAAAAACAAAAATTAAAGTGTCTGAAAATCATGATATCAAAGATTTTAAATATGAATTTCTTTTAACAATTGATATTAAAGCACTGTTTTTCATATTATAAATTTTCGATAATTAATGATTAATATCCCTCTTGACTTTTTGTAATTTTTAGGAGATTTCTCCTTCTTCTCTTTTTCTCCCATTGTATTGGTTTGGGAAGCCTTTTTCTCCATATTAATACAAGTTGCTTATTAAAAAAAATGATTAATATATATATATATGACCGTGTTTCTGTTACTATACATAGTCTAATGACAGAAAGTTTTATTTTAATGTTTTCTTTCGTTGATATACATTCTATGGATGCTTTGTTTTGATTACACACAAATATGAAACAAAAAATTAGTATATTAAATGAACGGTAGCATTCTAATCTAGTATTGAATGACAATATAGACTCTTCCTGCGCCAATGTATACGTCGTTTGACAACACTGTTCTTCTTGCGCCAATGTATATATTGTTTGGCAATGTAATTTTAAACCGAAACAGTACACAGATGTATATATCCAGCATGTACATAATATATATAGTGACATATGGAATATATATTTTATTTGTATTATAATAATATTTGGAAGATATATATAACAAATCCTATTCAGTATGTGTTTGCCAAAAGTTTTTACAGTGCTAAATTATATTATAATTTTAGTTCTCATATTGATCAATTGCATTGGTTTTGTGATAAATGCATGAAATAATATCGTAATAAATGGTGTATGAATTTACCATGAATATGTCTGGGTCAAATTGTTTATTCAGAAAAATAAATTCTTATAAGAATGTTTATGATATAAATAAATTGAAATTTATAAATTCTTGAGAAAAGAATGAAGCTATGAATGTGGCGAAATAGGACATGTTAAAAATGAATGCCCTACACTTCAAAAGAATAATAAATTCAAAAGAAAGTAGAATAAAAGATTGGTAAATGTAGAATGAAATCAAAGTTGTTTATATGACAAAATAAATGACTAAAGTGTCATGGTGATAGTTCGTCAAAACTATAAAAAATATAAATATACTTAGTATATGATAATTGTACTAATGTACTAAAAGTGTTATGATTTGATGATAGATGGCAAATACTATCAAGCGTACATAAAGTAATCATATGCATGATTAGTTAAAAATTTGAATATTCATAATTTATTAAAGATTGGAAAAATCTTGCAATTCTTTGACGAAAGGATTGACAAAGATATGATGTCTTTGGATATAATTGAATACAATGAAGACATCATTAGGGATGGGTCTCAAGCCCATATCTAATTAATCACCAATAGTGAAGACTCAACTCACACTTGATTAACATTAAGTCTTGAGTTCAATGGTGAAAGTACACTATTAGAGTGATTGAAGTACTTAATGATAGATACATCCCAAGGTGTAAAAGTACTTGGACCATAAGAATAAGTGTGGTAGAATGAGGTTTTCCTCTTAATAGACATATAGCATATGTTTGCTGGAATGCATAATTATGGGTGCATTATTTATATAGTCTACCTATATGAGAATGAAGTGGTGCCGCTTCATAGAGTTCAAGGGCTTGACTCTTAAATTCTCATGAAAAGGATATGAGACACAAGGCCTTATTAAATGTGTCATATTAAATAATTCGATCAATGGTACCGAGATTTCATGCGTGAGTTATGCACGCTTGTTCTAATGAATAATTGGTTCAAAGCTTGTCTACCTATCTATTCAGGGATGAGTGAAAACTTAACTTACTAAGTATTGGTTCAAATCGTAAGATACCTTTATCTGAAATCATGAAATTTCCTGAATAATTTATTTTGATATATTTTGAAAATGGTGGGGGATTGTTGGAGAAATTTCCAAAATATTAAATTGATAAATAATAATGGTTAATTTACCAAAATAAATGGCCAAAAGATGCAACTCTCTAGAATTGAACCAAAGACTTTATTGTGATGATGTGCTTGGTCAAAAGGTGCAACCACTAGATCAACACACCTTTTCGTGAAAAAGTTTGTTGTGATTGATTACAATGGTTCGTGAAATGGCATTGTTTCTCCCCACCAATCGGTACAAGTTTTCTTATAAATAGATATATTTGTCAGCCATAAAATAGATAATTCAATTGCCAAAAACTATATCTAAGTCATTCTTTTATTTTTCTAGTTCACGAGAATAAATGAGAGAACTTTATTCTGTAAAATATCGTTGATCGATATGCTTAATGTGAATGTGCGATTCATGTTAAGGTTTCCAAAGTATCCTGAAGGGGATTCGCCGGTTAACCCTTTTGCATCCATTTTGCATAAATTGGTGGGGGCGAATCGAACCTAAAGCTTAGTGTAAACACACGCTTTGGAATTATTTTGTGCAATTTTCATCGTACCGTCTTCGTCACCTTCTTCTGGTTGATATTTTGCAGCAGATCCCCAACACAAGATCTAACAATCTTTAGGTTCGATATTCAATTTTGATCCATACTTTATTTATAATTAATGTTAAAGTATACAACTTTAAAGAAGAACTTATCTTAAGAATCCCGGTACATTTTATTGTTTCTCATTAAAAACAAAACTTAAAGTGTCTGAAAATCATGATATCAAAGATTTTAAATATGAATTTCTTTTAACAATTGATATAAAAGCACTGTTTTTCATATTATAAATTTTCGATAATTAATGATTAATATCCCTCTTGACTTTTTGTAATTTTTAGGAGATTTCTCCTTCTTCTCTTTTTCTCCCATTGTATTGGTTTGGGAATCCTTTTTCTCCATATTAATACAAGTTGCTTATTAAAAAAAATGATTAATATTTATATATGAATGTGTTTCTGTTACTATACATAGTCTAATGACAGAAAGTTTTATTTTAATGTTTTCTTTCGTTGATATACATTCTATGGATGCTTTGTTTTGATTACACACAAATATGAAACAAAAAATTAGTATATTAAATGAACGGTAGCATTCTAATCTAGTATTGAATGACAATATAGACTCTTCCTGCGCCAATGTATACGTCGTTTGACAACACTGTTCTTCTTGCGCCAATGTATATATTGTTTGGCAATGTAATTTTAAACCGAAACAGTACACAGATGTATATATCCAGCATGTACATAATATATATAGTGACATATGGAATATATATTTTATTTGTATTATAATAATATTTGGAAGATATATATAACAAATCCTTATCAGTATGTGTTTGCCAAAAGTTTTTATCAGTGCTAAATTATATTATAATTTTAGTTCTCATATTGATCAATTGCATTGGTTTTGTGATAAATGCATGAAATAATATCGTAATAAATGGTGTATGAATTTACCATGAATATGTCTGGGTCAAATTGTTTATTCAGAAAAATAAATTCTTATAAGAATGTTTATGATATGAATAAATTGAAATTTATAAATTCTTGAGAAAAGAATGAAGCTATGAATGTGGCGAAATAGGACATGTTAAAAATGAATGCCCTACACTTCAAAAGAATAATAAATTCAAAAGAAAGTAGAATAAAAGATTGGTAAATGAAGAACGAAATCAAAGTTGTTTATAGGACAAAATAAATGACTAAAGTGTCATGGTGATAGTTCGTCAAAACTATCAAAAATATAAATATACTTAGTATATGATAATTGTACTAATGTACTAAAAGTGTTATGATTTGATGATAGATGGCAAATACTATCAAGCGTACATAAATTATTTCATATGCATGATTAGTTGAAAATTTGAATATTCATAATTTATTAAAGTTTGGAAAAATCTTGCAATTCTTTGACGAAAGGATTGACAAAGATATGATGTCTTTGGATATAATTGAATACAATGAAGACATCATTAGGGATGGGTCTCAAGCCCATATCTAATTAATCACCAATAGTGAAGACTCAACTCACACTTGATTAACATTAAGTCTTGAGTTCAAAGGTGAAAGTACACTATTAGAGTGATTGAAGTACTTAATGATAGATACATCCCAAGGTGTAAAAGTACTTGGACCATAAGAATAAGTGTGGTAGAATGAGGTTTTCCTCTTAATAGACATATAGCATATGTTTGCTGGAATGCATAATTATAGGTGCATTATTTATATAGTCTACCTATATGAGAATGAAGTGGTGCCGCTTCATAGAGTTCAAGGGCTTGACTCTTAAATTCTCATGAAAAGGATATGAGATACAAGGCCTTATTAAATGTGTCATATTAAATAATTCGATCAATGGTATCGAGATTTCAAGCGTGAGTTATGCACGCTTGTTCTAATGATTAATTGGTTCAAAGCTTGTCTACCTATCTATTCGGGGATGAGTGAAAACTTAACTTACTAAGTATTGGTTCAAATCGTAAGATACCTTTATCTGAAATCATGAAATTTCCTGAATAATTTATTTAGATATATTTTGAAAATGGTGGGGGATTGTTGGAGAAATTTCCAAAATATTCAATTGATAAATAATAATGGTTAATTTACCAAAATAAATGGCCAAAAGTTGCAACTCTCTAGAATTGAACCAAAGACCTTATTGTGATGATGTGCGTGGTCAAAAGGTGCAACCACTAGATCAACACACCTTTTCATGAAAAAGTTTGTTGTGATTGATTACAATGGTTCGTGAAATGGCATTGTTTCTCCCCACCAATGGGTACAAGTTTTCTTATAAATAGATATACTTGTCAGCCATAAAATAGATAATTCAAGTGCCAAAAACTATATCTAAGTCATTCTTTTATTTTTCTAGTTCACGAGAATAAATGAGAGAACTTTATTCTGTAAAATATCGTTGATCGATATGCTTAATGTGAATGTGCGATTCATGTTAAGGTTTCCAAAGTATCCTGAAGGGGATTCGCTGGTTAACCCTTTTGCATAAATTGGTGGGGGCGAATCGAACCTAAAGCTTAGTGTAAACACACGCTTTGGAATTATTTTGTGCAATTTTCATCGTACCGTCTTCGTCACCTTCTTCTGGTTGATATTTTGTAGCAGACCCCCAACACAAGATCTAACAGATGTGTATCAGGAGGCAAGGGTTTAGTCTTCTAGCGAGCGGGGATAAAAACTGAAAAGTTAATTTCAAAGTTTTTTTTTAATAATCAAAATTGTATTAACAATAATAAGTTGAACACCAACATTTACAAATCATCCTTCAAACATTATTACAAAAATTGAGAGGCGATATTTACCCAATTGTAATAACTACATAACAACCCTTTCCTAAAAATCTTATACATTCACAATATATCAAAACACATATATTTTTTTTTGATAGGCAATTCAGTAAATGAGATTAAGGAAATCTCCAAACTAACAAAATTACAAATAGTCGAGCTGGAATTTGTACCACTCGTAAAGACGACATGGGATCCTAACTTTCCTACCTAATATCATCCAATTCCAAGAAGAAACTTTGATCTCATTTACAATGTCGTTATCATTAAACACACAATCATTAAACAATATGTTATTATGGGCCCTCCATATAATCCAACAGGTAATAAACCAAATCGACGATGTCATAGCCATGTTGCTACGACCTTTGAGTCTTGTATTCCACTCCTTTGCATGATTGATGTAAGTCGATTCCGTAATAAGATCGATGTCCAACCAGTTGCAAATCTGCCTCCAAACCAATATAGATTTTTGACAGGAAAAAATGAGATGGTTTAAGTCTTCTAAGAAATGAGAACAGAAGACACACACCTTATCAAGATCAAAACACATATTATTATAAGTTACATACATGTATAAATTATATATTCATCATACATGAAAACTCAAACTATTAAAATTTCATATTATTTTCTATTACACACAATAATTTCTTATAAAAAAAATTAAATTAAGTAATTTTTAAATAATTCAATAAAAACTATAAGAGTTTATTCAATTCTTACAAAAATTAAATTAATCAATTTTAAAATAAGATAAAAGAATTATGAGAACTAATTTAATTTCTATAAAAATGAAAACAATTTTTTTGTCTCTTAATAAATGTTAATATTATCACTACTTAATTCACTTACAAAAAAGAGATAAACGATTTCGTAATAACAATTATAAAGATATAATTTATTTTATTTTTCTTATCCTAATTTTTTTTTCATATCTATCTTTTTTGTCTCTACCAATATTTCTAAAAAATACATTATATAATATTTTACACCATCTCTCCTAAATTTTGAATCAAACATGTTTGATTAAAAATATTCTCTTCCCAGATTCAGGTATTGCTTTCTCAGTTTGTTTCAATGGAGTTTTGAGTTCTGCACTACCAGTTGCTCTTCACTAGTATTTTTGGCTTAAACTCCTAGCTTTAGGGCTAGGGGCCTTGGTATTGGTAATCTCTTCTGTGTAGTGCTGGCTTTGTCGCTCCGGCTGTGAGGTTTTGATCGGTGTGTTACGGTGCTTCGATGGATTGGGAGAACGTGAAGCGTAGGAAGAAGTTCGAAGCCCCTCTAAGGTTTTCTATTTGGAAGGAGAGAAATGTTAAAGGAGCGGGGGCAAGAGAACCTACCACCTCCTTTTTTATCTCTGGTTTTCCGGAAAAAACGCTGGCGAAGGAGTTGTTATTTCCTTGGTTTTATGGTTGGCATTATTTTGCTAAAACTCATGTAGCAGCAGATGTTGAATGAAGATGTCTAAAAATTTGTTTCACTACTCTTTGTTCAACATGTCGAATGAAGATGTTCCATGACTGCTCATAGGACATCGCGCTGTGAAGTCAGGTTTTATTGCAGATTCTGTTACAAAGATTTGTAACTAAATATTCTGTGAATATTTGGTTATCCTATCTGGCATCCAAAGCATTTTTGGATTAGGGTTACTTGTTGGTTTTCGGATTTGCTGCTGTTTCTAATTATGGAGACATAATAGGAAACTTTGGATTGAAGACCTATTTTATTGGAGTTAATTTTGCAGATTTGTGAGCAGCCTAATTACTGCGTCTTTGAAGCCCAAATTCAGTCAAGATTTCAAGCTATAAATAGACTGATGTAAACCTAGTTTTAGGTGTCGAACTTACATGTATTTTTAGGGTTGTGTGCTTGTGTTTTGTGAGCCTAACTGGTATCTTATGATAACAGTACAAGGACTGTAGTGTAAGTTGTGTAAGGTTGCTCATAAGCTTTTAAGCATTGAGTAGCTGAGTGTTAATTCTCATAAGCTGTGAAGTATTGAGAATTTGTGTTTCGACCATTGTTACTTGTCTTGTAAGGAACCAGTCACGGGTTGTGATTGAAGAGGGATTTGAGGAGGGCTTCATACCAAGGGGAGTCTTAGGTAGAAGTCATAGGAAGGGTAGTGATTAAGTGAGCTGATTGAACCGGGTGTGGTTATCAGTGAATTGATACTATCGAATATTGATTTCATCCCTGGCTTGGTAGCCCCCAGATGTAGGATAGTTAGATCCGAACTGGGTTAACAATTTCTGGTGTTCTTTACATTTTATGCACACTTTTATTTTGAACTTGTTCATTGTTGTTGTATATCAGTGTCACGACATCTCGATAGGACATCTGATATATACAGGCCAGAATTTCAATTGGCATCAAGAGCAGGCACCCTTTGTTGTTTCTGGGTGAGATTCAGGGAAGGTACTTTCTGGCACAATGGACAAGTATGGAGGAGCTCTGAATAAACCACCTCTGCTGGATGGTTCAAACTATGAGTATTGGAAACCTAGGATGATAGCTTTCATCAAGTCCATGGATGATCAAGCATGGAAAGCTGTTCTCAAAGGTTGGGAGCCTCCAAAGGTAAGAGATGGAGAAGGAAATCTTACTGATGTTCTGAAGGAAGAAGAGGACTGGGATGATGCTGACTACAAAGGATCTGTTGGAAATTCTAAAGCCATGAATGCATTGTTCAATGGTGTCAACAGAAATATCTTCATACTGATTGAGCATTGTACTATTGCCAAAGAGGCTTGGCAGGTCTTGAAAGTTGCTCATGAAGGGACCTCAAAGGTGAAAATGTCAAAGCTTCAGCTTCTCACTAGCAAGTTTGAGAGTTTGAAGATGAAAGAGGATGAGAGCATTCATGATTTTCATATGAACATTATTGAGATAGCTAATGCCTCTAGTTCCTTAGGAGAAAAGATGTCTGACAGCAAGCTGGTCAGGAAGATTCTCAGGTCTCTTCCTAGGAGATTTGATATGAAGGTTACTGCTATAGAGGAAGCTCAGAACATTGACAAGATGAAGGTGGATGAGCTTATGGGATCACTCCAAACTTTTGAGTTAGGATTCAGTGAAAAAGCTGAAAAGAAGAAGAGTATAGCACTTGTGTCAAGTGCTGATGACTCAGATGATGAAGGAAAACTGGTCAAAGATGAAGATGTGTCCAAAGAGCTAGTGTTGCTTGGAAAACAATTTAATAAAGTGTTAAAAAGAATAGACTGGAAGTCAAGAGAAAATGTTCGGAACAAGTCTCTCGACAAAAACAAAGACCAGGAAGGAGGCAGAAGATCCAGAACTGAAGAAGACTCTAATCAAGGGAAGAGAGTTCAATGCTATGAATGTGAAGGATTTGGGCACGTAAAAACTGAGTGTCCCACTTATCTCAAAAGACAGAAGAAGGGATTATCTGTGACATGGTCAGAAGATGATTCTGAAACTGACACTGATGAGAAATCTGCAAGGTTGGTGACAACATTAACAGGAGTATGTGAATCAGATGATGAATCTGAAGAGCTTACTTTTGAAGAGCTGGCTATCTCCTATAAGAAATTGTGATTTGAACATGAAGAAGTATGTCAGCAGAAAGAAGAACAAGTAGGTGTTATTGTTCATTTAGAAGCTGAGAATACTGAGTATATGTCTACTATAGCTGATCTACAAAGTGAAGTAAATCATTTGAATTCAAAACTGGACAACATGATCAAAAATGTCAGGATGTTAAATAAGAGTTTGGATGTACTTGATGAAATTCTGAAGTCAGGAAGAGATACTGGAAATGTAAGTGGTATTGGATTTAAAGGTACAAATGAATCTGAGGAAGTACCCGCTCAAGATAAGAGAAGTTTGAAGATGTTGAATAACATGCTGCAACATCCTCCCAGGAATCAGAAGAAGTTCATAAAGAAAAAGAATCAAAGGTGGACATGCTACCATTGTGGGAAGTTTGGTCATATAAAAGCTTTTTACTACAAGCTACATGGTTATCCCAAACCCATGCAACAGTATAGTAGGAAAAAGAGCTGGGTTGAAACAAAAAGGATATGGACTTCAAAGGATAGTGAAAAAGAACATAGGGACTACAAGTCTTTCAGAGTCTCTACAAATGAAAAATGGTTCTTTGATAGTGGATGTTCTCGACATATGACAGGCATTACTGGATATATGTCACATGTTAAGTATCATGCTCCTAATGAGGTGATTTTTGGTAATGGATCGAAAGTAAAAGTGCTTGGTGTTGGAAGAGTGTATGGTCCAGGACAGCCAATTCTGGAAGAAGTATTGCTTGTTGAAGGGTTAGATACTAACCTAATAAGCATAAGCCAGCTGTGTGATCAAGGTCTTAAGGTCATTTTTACAACCCACGAATGTGTAATAATGGATGAAAAGAATGTTGTTGTTATGAGAGGTGAAAGAACCTCAGAAAATTGCTATTTGTGGAAAGACGAAAGCACAATTGTGGAAGTGTTAAACCAAAGAACTTGTGAATGGCATGTGTATAAGGACCCATTTCCAAAACTTATAAACAACCCAGCTAACACATTCCAACTTCAATCCTACCGTGCGAAAACTCCATCTGACCTACTCTCTCAAAACTCTTCTTCGCTAGGGTTTGCTCTTACTCTCTTCAATACTGCATTTTGTAAGCAACAAAAAATGTCTCAACATCATGATTCTCCTGCTGATTCAAGACCTTCTCAAGTCAATGACGAAGACTATGATCCTCACAGAATGATCAAACTCACAGACCTTGTTCTTGATATCGCCCCGTTGAATGTAGTTCATTCTGACACTAGAGGTGAGCAACCAGTTTCCCACTCTATGAATGAAAGTATGTCAAGTAAGAAGTCTAAACCCCTTTCATCTAGGAAGAAAGACAAAATGATTACTAGGTTTTATTCTGATAAGTTAAACCCTAGAAAACATGTCACTGAAAAGAGTTCAAATAGGAGGGTGGATAAAACTAAGAATGATAGTAGGACTCTTGATGATAATGTTTCCAGCAGAGATCAGAGTCTTAGAAGATTTGCCACCATTGCTGTTAGTGAAGCTGATAAAGATGTCGGGTCTGATGTCCCAATATCCATGGCTGGAAATACAAATAATAGTCCTACTGATAGGACTGAAAGTTGTATACCAGTTCAGGTGGTTAGGGAAAGAAGAAGCAAGAAGAGGGCTGAGATGTCTAGTAATATTGCTGAGAAAAACTCTGATGAGGAACCAATAGCTGACATACTTCAAAGAATCAGGAGTAGAAAAGAGAATACCATTGTAACTGAGACTTCAAAGGATGCAGAAATGATTAAGAAATCTGCTGATGTGGGGAGTAACAAAAGAAAGGCTGGAGCAGGTCCCTCTAAGCAATGGAGTAAAGTTGTGGCTCCAATCAAGAAAAGGAGGGTCACAGAACTGAATGAGTCAAATGCTGGAACTGATGTCCAGGACATCAGTAGGAGAAGGGAGGATCAAACTGTCAGATCTCAGAGGCAAACTGATAGGTTGAACATTGTCAACCAAAGAAGAGTAGCTTTAGAGAGAGAACTGGGAAAAGAGTTCAACAAGTATAAGGAAGTGGTTGATCTTATTGAAGCTGTTGGGTTGACGAAGACTGTGTCTGACATAGGACCATGTTATGAGAAGTTGCTTAAGGAGTTTGTTGTGAGTATCCCTGAAGAATGTAATAGAAAACTCAGAAAAGTCTATGTAAGAGGCAAAGCTGTGAAATTTTCTCCCAAAGTGATTAATAACTTTCTGGGGAGACCTATGGACCATCAGGCTGAGTTAGAACCAATAGATGATGAAATCTGTGAGGAGATAACAGGTGGCTGCATCAAAGTTTGGCCAAATGAAGGAAAGCTCTCTTCTGGGAAGCTAAGTGTCAAATATACTATCCTTCACAGAATTGCAGTGGTAAACTGGGTTTCTACCAACCATATTTCCACCATCTCATCCATGCTTGGAAAATTTATCTATGCTATTGGAAAGAAGGTCCCTTTCAACTTTGGAGCATATATCTTTGAACAAATTTTGAAGCAAGCTAGCTCATTTGCTGTTAAGCTACCCATATGTTTTCCATCCTTAATCTGTGGAATGATCTTGGACCAATTTCCTGAATGCTTAGTAAGAAGTGACAAAGTCAGCAAGAGAAAACCTCCAATGACTTTGAATTATAGGCTGTTAGGTGGATATCATGTGTCTGATGTTGGAACATCCTTCTCAACTTCAAGTCATGCTAGTCTTGATGATGAAATCATTGCTCAGCTGCAAGAAACCTGCAAGGAGCTGGAAGAATCTATCAAAAGAGATACAGCAAGGAAGACAAAGCTAGAGCAGCTGATTAAAGCCTTGGTTGAAAAGAGAAATTCTGCTAAAGATCAAGAGCTGACTGAAGATGATGGACTAGGTGAATCTCCTGAGTCTGACAGAAGGAGTGTCCAGCAGTCTGAAGATTCTGGTTCTGAGAATGGTGCTTCTGAATCTGAAGGTGAAAGTGATGAGGTTGCTGATAAAGAGGACAGTGCTGATTAGCTAGACTATCTGCAAGTTTATTTTCTATTTTTGTCTGTTTTTGTTTTTCTATTTTCTTTTTGGACAACTTAATTCTGGTTTGGTGTTGAACAATATACTGCTATGTAATATATTTACATTTATCTATGACCTCTCTTTATCATATTTGTGGCTAAAAAGGGGGAGTAGTAAGTGTGAGGGAGAGCAGCTTTGGTATGTGCTTGTGCTATTAAGGGGAAGTATATGTGCTACAGGTAGATTATGTTTGTGATACTGTAGTTGCTGAGGGGGAGAATATGATGTGAAATGTTGCTGCTGTTGAGGGGGAGTTTTGCCAGTTTACTATAATGAGTGTTCTTGCTGTAATGTGTGGTTTATGCTGCTGAAGGGGAGTTGCTTTTACTGCAGATGAGGGAATTGTTTTTACTGCAGATGAGAGAATTGCTTTTATGGTGTTTGAGTGTTTTTCCGCTGTTGATACTGATGGTGTTTGAGTGTTTTTTCCGCTGCTGATACTGATGTTGTTTAAGTGTGTGTGGAGTTTTAGCCAAAAATAAGCCAGAGGGGGAGATTGTTATTTCCTTGGTTTTATGGTTGGCATTATTTTGCTAAAACTCATGTAGCAGCAGATGTTGAATGAAGATGTCTAAAAATTTGTTTCACTACTCTTTGTTCAACATGTCGAATGAAGATGTTCCATGACTGCTCATAGGACATCGCGCTGTGAAGTCAGGTTTTATTGCAGATTCTGTTACAAAGATTTGTAACTAAATATTCCGTGAATATTTGGTTATCCTATGTGGCATCCAAAGCATTTTTGGATTAGGGTTACTTGTTGGTTTTCGGATTTGCTGCTGTTTCTAATTATGGAGACATAATAGGAAACTTTGGATTGAAGACCTATTTTATTTGAGTTAATTTTGCAGATTTGTGAGCAGCCTAATTGCTGCGTCTTTGAAGCCCAAATTCAGTCCAGATTTCAAGCTATAAATAGACTTATGTAAACCTAGTTTTAGGTGTCGAACTTACATGTATTTGTAGGGTTGTGTGCTTGTGTTTTGTGAGCCTAACTGGTATCTTATGATAACAGTACAAGGACTGTAGTGTAAGTTATGTAAGGTTGCTCATAATCTTTTAAGCATAGAGTAGCTGAGTGTTAATTCTCATAAGCTGTGAAGTATTGAGAATTTGTGTTTCGACCATTGTTACTTGTCTTGTAAGGAACCAGTCACGGGTTGTGATTGAAGAGGGATTTGAGGAGGGCCTCATACCTAGGGGAGTCTTAGGTAGAAGTCATAGGAAGGGTAGTGATTAAGTGAGCTGATTGAACCGGGTGTGTTTATCAGTGAATTGATACTATCGAATATTGATTTCATCCCTGGCTTGGTAGCCCCCAGATGTAGAATAGTTAGATCCGAACTGGGTTAATAATTTATGGTGTTCTTTACATTTTATGCACACTTTTATTTTGAACTTGTTCATTGTTGTTGTATATCAGTGTCACGACATCTCGAATGAACATCTGATATATACAGGCCAGAATTTCAGGAGTTAATTGAAGTTTTCTCGGTGTATGGTCTTATCTCTGAGGTCTATATTTCTGCTAAGAGAGACAAAAGGGGCTTAAGATTCGGGTTTGCTCGCTTTAGGAAAGTGCATGACCCTCGTATTTTGGCGGTGTAACTTGATAGCATTTTCTTGCATGGGAGGAAATTACAAGTGAATGAGCCCAGGTTTATGAGAGCCTCTAAGAACCTGGATAACACCAACCTTTTGAATAAGAGAAATATTCAGAACTCGACGTCTGATCAGGGTGGTTCCAGTAATGGACCCCAACTTTCTTTTGCTCATATCGATTCTATGGGTAAACCTAAAGTTGAGAACTCCGCTCCTCCTAGCTTCAACAAAAATGTTATCGGAGATCAGGATACGTCTAGATTTGAAAATGTTGTAGTTGGTAAAGTCCTGTCTGAGGCTAACCCCTTCTCTATTCAGAAAGCTTTGTTTCAAGAAGGTTTTTTCGATATTGTAGCTACTCCCCTTGGGGCAAGTTTGTGCCTTTTGGAATCTAAGGGTCAAGTTGATGTTCTTACTTTCGTCAAGCAAGCTAAAGTTTGGTGCGAAAAAAGGTTCAGTGATTTCAAACCCTGAACTTTAGAAGTCGTTGATGAATTTAAATTTTCTTGGGTGTGATGCCTGGGTATTCCGTGTTTTGCTTGGAATGATTCTGTTTTTAGAAGTGTAGTTAAGAATCTGGGTTTTTTTGTTAAGGCTAATTATGAAGCTGAGAAGAAAACAAGATTTGACGTGGTTAATTTTCTTATTAAAACGGATAATTTTGAAAAACTAAGTCTTGATTCGGTTTTAGAGATTAATGGCAAATAATTCCTTGTGCGACTCCGGGAAGTCTCCATGGGGCTGGAAACTATTGTTCCTTCTGAAGGCGCCTTTGAAGCTGGATATTCTGATCATTCAGTTTATGATGAAGAAGAGGATAGTGATGGAAATTCAGAGGAAGAGGTAGTAGGAGTAGAGTCCCCTCCTAGTGGACAGGGTGAGGTGAATAGCTCTTTTGGATACGAGGTAGCTCATGATGTTTTGGGGAGTTGTGATAGTTTATCCTTTTCACACATTAGCGATACCCTGGGGATTGGGAAGGAAAGTCCAAAGGTCTCTGTCTCTTCTGATAAAGATCCTTTGGATAAAGTCAATTGTTCTTCGAAAGTAATGCCTGAGGACGTGACTATAGGAAAGGTCCCTCCTGTCCCTGACAATACAGCAGACCAGGTTGAGGTTCTTCCGTTTGTTGGTGGGCCTGTTTTTCCTCCGTTATTGGGCTTGGATGGTGGGCTGGACCTAGAGGGAATTGGGTCTTCTGTTAGTTCGGACTCAATCTCCCTCTCCTCAGCTTTTTCACCTGGCCCCCCCTCAGTTGTGAAAGTAAAGAAGAAAAAATCTTTGGCTGATTTTTATGATAACATTCAGATCCCTTATAACCCATCTTTCGTTTCCACTTTAATCAAAGCTAGGCCTCCTTCCCCTCTGATTAGAATGAGAACTAAAAGTTCGACCAGGTTGGTTTTGCCGCTCCCGTCTACCTCAGGTCTTGCTGTTCCTCCAGGGTCTTCAGAAGATCCTATTTATTGCTCTGTAGATGAATCAGACATTCGTAGAAGCAATATCAGATGCTTGGAGGCGATGGATGAAGTACCTAGAAGGATTTGGAATACTATAAATCTTTTACGCATTGAAGCAGATGAGGATGAGGAAGCTTTTGAGGGTGTGGTTAGGAAGCTCGAGGATAGAGATATGAAGCATTTTGATCTCTTGAAGGCTGTTGACAGATGTGGCCAATGATTTTTGTCTCCTTAAATGTTCGTGGGTGCGGATTGCCTCTTAAAAGAAAGAGGATTCGACAAATTATGTTAGAAGGTAAAGCTGATCTTTGTCTACTTCAAGAAACTAAGATCCTGTGTATGAAGGTAAACAAGGTTAGGAGTTTGTGGGGCTTCAGGTGGTATCCTTACTATTTGGAGAAAAGAATTGTTCCAACCTATTTCTTCTTTTAGAGGTAATGGTTTTCTGTGTTCTCAATTTTTATGGAAATACATCAATCTGTTTGTTGTCAATGTCTACTCGCCTTGTGCTCTAAGAGAAAAAAGGAGGTTATGGTCCGACCTTATCAAGTTTAAAAACGATAATGTAGGCAGTAGATGGATTATTGGGGGAGATTTTAATTCGTTTAAATCTCCAGATGAGAGAAAAGGTAGACGGTTATCTTCTGTTCGCGAGTGCGCGGAATTTAATTCCTTTGTTTCTGACTTGGATTTGGTGGACCTCCCTTTTGTGGGTAATCGTTTTTCTTGGTTTAATTCGAATGGTTTGAGTTGTAGTAAGTTGGACCGATTTCTTATTGACGGATTTCTTATTGATAATTGGGAGTTCAAGGCTCAGTTTGTTGGGAAGCGCGATATATCAGACCATTGTCCTATCTGGATCAGATCTAACCCTCTCAATTCGAGCCCTAAACCATTCAGGTTTTTCAACTGCTGGATTGAGCACAAGGATTTCATGGTTTTTATCAAGGATACGTGGAATTCGATTCATATTAATGGTTCTCCTTCTTTTGTTTTCATGGAAAAGCTCATGGTTCTTAAAACTTGGTTGAAGTGGTGGAATGTTAACGTTTTTGGCTGGGTTGATCTTAAGATAGAGAATGTTGTCGAGGCCATGAATGACATTGACTCTGCGTTGGGTAACAGTCTCGTGGGGTTGTTGGATGAGTTGCTTAAAAGGAGGGCTGATCACCAGGAAAATTTTTGGAGTAACCTTCGCCTTAAAGAAAGTTTTATCTGCCAGAAATCGAGAAAGAAATGGCTCCTAGATAGTGATGTTAACTCTCGTTATTTCCATTCTTTTCTTAAAGCTAGGACCAGAGTCAACACTATTTCTGCCATTGAGTATTCGGGTTATTTGATTGATGATATTAAGCTCATCAAGGAAGTTGCCTTTACTTATTTCCATGACAAGTTCCAAGAGGAAGGGTTCTCTAGGCCTCTCATGAATCTTAGTTCTGTGCAGAAGTTGACTGAGGAGGATAAATTTAGTTTGGATGCAAACTTTACTACTCTCGAGATTAGAGCTGCTGTTTTTGACTGTGATAGTTCTAAGTCGTCGGGACCGGATGGGATCTCTTTCCGTTTTTTTAAGGAATGCTGGGATATTGTTGGCTCTGATTTTGTTAATTGTGTGCTGCATTTTTCTGTGACAGGAAAGATGCCAAAGGTGTTTTCTTCTTCTTTCCTTGCCCTTATTCCTAAGGTGGACAACCCTCAAGGGTTTGGTGACTATAGACCCATCAGTTTGGTCGGATGCGTCTCTAAAGTGGTTTCTAAGTTGATTTCTAAACGGTTATCAGCTGTTATTTCTAGTTTAGTCTCTCCGTCCCAAACGGCATTATTCCGGGAAGAAACTTACTGGATGGTGTCCTGTTAGCTAATGAAGTAGTTGATTTGGCTAGAAGGGGGAAAAGAAAGTGTCTCCTTCTTAAAGTCGACTTTGCCCAAGCCTATGATTGTGTGGACTGGAAGTATTTAATTCAAGTTCTTACGGCAATGAATTTTGGGCTGAATTGGATTAATTGGATGAAATACCTTGTTTGTTCTAACTATGTTTCTGTTTTTATCAATGGTAGTCCGACTAAAGATTTCGAGGCTTCAAGAGGTCTTAAACAAGGAGATCCTCTAGCTCCGTTCCTTTTCACGCTAGTGACTGAAACGTTGGCTATCTTGGTTAAAAAAGCTTCGCAACTTAACATCTTCAAGGGATTTGGTTACAACGATGGTCCCACCATTGAGTTACTCCAATTCGCTGACGATACGCTATTATTTAGTGATGGTGGTTACGAGAGTTTGTGGGCTTTCAAGTCTATCCTCTGAGGATTTGAAATGGTGTCGGGTTTGAAAATCAACTTCTCTAAAAGTTGTATTTATGGTGTTGGCATTGATCATGAGTTCACCAAAGCAGCGGAGAATTTCCTGTACTGTAAATCGGGAGCGTTTCCTTTTAAATTCCTTGGTATAGTAATAGGAGGCAACCATAGAAGACTTTCATTTTGGAATCCGGTAATTTCCTGCCTTAAAGCTAGACTTAACCTGTGGATTGGCAGGAGTCTCTCAATTGGCGGCCGGGTTACTCTCATAAACTCTGTGCTCTCAAACCTGCCTATACATTATCTGTCCTTCTTCAAGGCTCCTATGAGAATTGTGAAAGACATCATTGCCATTCAGCGTCGGTTCCTGTGGTCTGGTCATAATTCTAATAGAACTTTAGCTTGGGTCATGTGGAGTGATATTTGTAAGTCTAAGGATAAAGGTGGCTTGGGAATTAAGCATGTCGGTTATTTTAATAAAGCACTCCTTTCTAAGTGGCTGTGGAAATTTCTAAATGGTAGAAATGAAATTTGGAGGAGTTTCTTGGTTATAAGATATGGTAGGTTGGACAAATGGGTGATGGATTTCGACCTTGCCCTTCACCCTAGCTCAGTTTCTTTGTGGCTTAGAGACCTGCTGAAAGTCAAACATTTTGTGGCGGATCTTACGTTTCAGAAGCTTGCTAAACCTGTTCTGGGTAGCGGTTATCAAGTCTCATTTTGGAATTCGTTGTGGTGCGGGAATGTTTCGCTTAAGTTTGCTTTCCCCTGTGTCTTCGCAGCAGCTGCTGATAAGCGTTGTAGTGTGGCTGATGTTGGGTTCTGGGAGTTTGATCAATGGCGTTGGGACGTCGACCGGCTGCGCCTGGATATGTCTCATTTGGATTCAGGAACTTTCCTCTTGTTTCAGAACTTTGTAGCTAGTTTCCAGGCCAATAAAAATGTCGAGGATGATTGGATTTGGACATTGGAGGCTAAAAATTTTTCACTGTCAGTTCCCTTTACTCCCGTATAATTTCTACTACTGTTTCTGTCATCTCTTTAGAAGAAGTTAGGTTGTTTCTCAAGGTCGTGTGGAAATCTTGCATTCCATTGAAAATAAAGATTTTCGCTTGGAGACCGTCTTTGGACAGGCTACCAACCCGTAATAACCTTGGAATTAGAGGTATCGTTGTTTCTCCTCGTGATAAGGTGCGTGTTTTATGTTTTCAAGAAGACGAGGATGCTTTTCATCTTTTCTTATCTTATCCTAAAATTCAATTGCTTTGGAGGAAAATGTTCTCTTGGTTAGATATCCCTTTGTTTATTGCGGATTCCATTAGTAAACACGCGTTGCTTTGGTTTTTGGCGGTGGTAGATAGGAGTAACGAAGATATGGCATGTTTAGTGTGGTTTGCAATATTGATGAGTTATTTTTTAGTATTGTGACAGTTACTTGGAGGTGGTTGGAGATAGGTCGTAGGAGGTGCTCTTTCTACGACTGGTTAAAACAACCTTTGGACTTTTTGTAATTGCTTTGGGTGCTTTTTTTCACCCCTTTGTCTTTTTTCCTTTTGATTGGCGTTTGTATTGGGCTGGAGAACCCATTTTTCTCCCTTTAATACATCTTTGCTTATCAAAAAAAATAAAAAAATTTTACACCATAAAAAAATATGCATAAAATAGTTTTAATTATAAAAAAAAATCATTTTTCATATATCAATTTTAAAACCATAATAACAACGAAAAAAACCACATTACAATGTTTTAAATAAAGTGGTCAAACAATACTTTAAATAGGCAAAACAATATTTCAATATTTTTTTAAAATATAATTCTTAGTTATAAATGCGATTATATATTCTAAAATTTAACTTCAAATATAAAATCTCTTTACAATACTAAAAAAATTATCAAACAATTCTTTCAAATTTAACTTATAATTTTTAAATAGTATCAAAAATATTTTAAATTGTTTCTAATATATTATTTAGAATATTAATTGCAGATACATATTATAAAATTAACCCATACTTTTATAAATATATTTTATAATTTATTATATAACATTGTCCTTTAATGTATTGTTAAATTATAAATAATTGATATTGAATAGATAATTCAATTGAATTGAATCAATTGTAAATATTACAAATTAATGATAAATTAAATTCTATATTTTATAATATTATTAAAAAAATTCATCTAAGCCCTCTGCATCGCGCGTGTCTCAATCTAGTTGCTAGAATTACTAGTGATTATATCCGTAACCACTTGTTTAGAGTCAACACAAATATCAATTCTCTTGAACCCCAATCTATTTGCAAGCTTCAAACCTTCATAAACTTTCCAAAGTTCTGTTGTATACACATCACAAATTCCAATATTCTTACGAAACTCCTAAGCCACTCACCCTCATTTCCTCTAATAATTCCTCCGCACCCTGCATTTTCTCTATTGTCTCATTCCCCATTTGTGTTCAACTTCACCCTTCCAATGCTAGATGCTTCTCAATTAGTAAGTGACAATTCCATATGTTGAGTATTGGTAATGATGGTTGAAGTCGTCGCCTGATCGTAATCTTGAATCTACTTGGAAGGGTGGAACATCATATTTGTTGGTATAGAATAATTATCATCATGTATCTCCTTATTATGCCAATTTCACAAATTATGACACGCGTGGCCCAAACAACCTTTCAATCATCATTGTTGTTCCACCTGATAGTATTATGTATGTTGCCATTTATCCATTGCTTCAAATCCCTTAGAAAAAGAAATCTCATGTTAGTGTGCAGCGGAGATAACAAGAGAGCCATGACAAGCGGCCAGTCCCGGTGGACATGAAGCTCGTCCTCCTCACATCACCACAAAATTGACACATCACAAAATTGTTTAGTCTTGTTTTAATGACAAACATTTCTTTGTATTTATGTTGATTACTTCAATGACAAATACATCATTCCTTAATATATTGATCATGAACAACTTACAAATCCAATACCTAGGAAAAAAATTAACTAATTAATAACTACCAATAACAAAATATAACAACTAAACAACTAATTCTAACAGCGATCAATTCTTATTCTGAGAGGCTTCATGTTAAGAACAATATTCTGATCATGTGACAGGATGTGTATTCGGAGGCAAGGGTTTAGTCTTCTAGCGAGCGAGGATAAAAACTGAAAAGTTAATTTCAAAGTTTTTTTTAATAATCAAAATTGTATTAATAATAATAAGTTGAACACCAACATTTACAAATCACCCTCCAAACATGATTACAAAAATTGAGAGGGGATATTTACCCAATTGTAATAACTACATAACAACCCTTTCCTAAAAATCTTGCCAATCGACACCCAGGTCAGATGGATACTCCTATCAAAAAATTTTTTCTTCTCCGTTCCATATATAATGTTATAAACTTTTAGAAATTATACATCCACGATATATCAAAACACATATTATTTGTTTTTTGATAGACAATTCATTAAATGAGATTAAGGAAATCTCCAAACCAACAAAATTACAAATAGTCGAGCTGGAATTTGTACCACTCGTAAAGACGACATGGGATCCTAACTTTCCTACCTAATATCATCCAATTCCAAGAAGAAACTTTGATCTCATTTACAATGTCGTTATCATTAAACACACAATCATTAAATAATATGTTATTACGGGCCCTCCATATAATCCAACAGGTAATAAACCAAATCGACGACGTCATAGCCATGTTGCTACGACCTTTGAGTCTTGTATTCCACTCCTTTGCATGATTGATGTAGGTCGATTCCGTAATAAGATCAATGTCCAACCAGTTGCAAATCTGCCTCTAAACCAATATAGATTTTTTACAGGAAAAAATGAGATGGTTCAAGTCTTCTAAGAAATGAGAACAGAAGACACACACCTTATCAAGATCAAAACACATATTATTATAAGTTACATACATGTATAAATTATATATTCGTCATACATGAAAACTCAAACTATTAAAATTTCATATTATTTTCTATTGTGCACAATAATTTCTTATAAAAAAAATTAAATTAATTAATTAATTTTTAAATAATTCAATAAAAACTATAAGAGTTTATTCAATTCTTACAAAAATTAAATTAATCAATTTTAAAATAAGATAAAAAAATTATGAGAACTAATTTAATTTCTATAAAAATGAAAACAATTTTTTTGTCTCTTAATAAGTGTTAATATTATCACTACTTAATTCACTTACAAAAAAGAGATAAATGAAGCGATTGTACCCAGTTTTTTTTAGAGAGAGAGACTCTGACTTCTGTCTTGAAACCCTAAACTTCTCAATTCTTCACGCCGTTTCATCTTCAATCTAACCAAGTCCGAAGAAGATGTATCAGGTTCACTAAAGCTAGTGTTTTGGGGTCGTTGGGTTCTTAGATTGTTCAAAGGGGATGTACTTGATTTAGCCTGATGGTTTGGTTTAAAGTCCTAATCTTAGGATTAGGGACCTTCCTCTTTCGTGGCTGGATCGTTTGGGTATCTCCTCCTTTGCAGATCTGGAATCGTGCGCTTTTCTGGGTGGGTGAGGTTTTAGTGATTTCTGCATTTTCTGCAATGTATCAGTCGAAGACTGAAGATTGGGTGCAAGTAAAGAGGAGGAATAGTTGCAAGGTGGGCACTACAAGAAGGTCGATATGGAAGGCATATGGAGGTAAGGTTCAGGATAAAGATCTGAAAGAATCATCATCATATTTTTTCTCAGAATTTCCTGAATCTTACGAGGCTAAGCAAATGTTTGAAATTTTCAAAGATCATGGATTGGTTTTGGAAGTCTACATTCCACCTAAGAGGGATAAGAGGGGGAAGCATTTTGGTTTTGTAAGATTTAAGGAGGTTGATGATGAACATCTTCTTGCCATTAAATTGGACAATATTGTCATTAATGGCAAGAAGATATTTTCCAATACACCAAGGTTTCAAAGACATGAATTTCAGAATAACCTGGAGTTTAGGAAGGAAGTTAATCAGGATAAGCAGGATGGAGACAATGATAGATGGAAGGAGAGGGAGACTAACAAGAACAGAGGTAGGAATGATTGCTCGTATGCTGAAGTAGCCAAAGGTAGAGGGGCCGATAAAGAAAAATTGCAGATCAAGAGGGCCCAAAGGCAAGTCAGGATGGGAGACAAACCTAGCTTTGCTCACTTGGAATTTAATGTTGACGACAAGGTTCTGAATTAGTTTGAAAAGGCTTTTGTGGGAGTGATGGAAAGTTCAGGATCATCATTCGATATTCAGGACGCGTTACATATGGAGGGATTCTTTCAAATTAAACCCACTTCAATGGGGGAAAATTTATGCTTATTAGAGGAGGATTCGCCTGGGGTCATCTTGAAAATGATAACAGAGGATAGGGTTTGGGTGGAAAGATGGTTTTCTAAAATTAGACCGTGGGTTCCAAATGATGTGGACCCGAAAAGGTTAACCTGGGTGAGTATCTACGGCCTACCAAGTCATGCGTGGGGAGAGGAGTTCTATAAATTTCTCGCTGCTTGTGTAGGCGAATACGTTAAGGCTGACGAAGATACGATGCAGATGAATAGGCTGGATGTTGCATGCATTTTAATTAGAACGAAGTTTGCGTTGAATCTTAATGAAGTAATTAATATAGAAGTAA
Source organism: Lathyrus tuberosus (assembly GCA_022829125.1). Taxonomy (NCBI): domain Eukaryota; kingdom Viridiplantae; phylum Streptophyta; class Magnoliopsida; order Fabales; family Fabaceae; genus Lathyrus; species Lathyrus tuberosus. Next base: position 2,359,148 of record JALAZF010000428.1, read on the forward strand.
ATGGGGACATCTTTGTGATTAAAGTAGTGGAAGATTCAATAGGAATTAGAAGATCATTATCCAAGATGGAGTATGATTCTGGGGAAAGTTCTAACATTGAATCGTCGGATTCAGAAGAGGGTGAAAGCATGAAGGGGCTTTATGAAGAGGAAGATGGGGATATGGAGGGGGGTGAGACAATTGAATTAGTTAGTAAGGAGGCATTCAGTCCGGCTGGGATGTGTGTAAGGTCAAATGAATCTATAGAAGCCCTGTCACTTAGAGCTGAGCCCAAGGAGTGTAGGTTGGTGTGTGATTCTGAAGAGAGTAGGAGGTCTGAACAGATCGAAACATTGGATAGGTCATGGAATCTAAAGAAAGGTTGTGACTTGTCTCCGGGTAATATTGGATGTCAAAAGGATTCTCAACCTGAGGAGAACAGAGTAGGCAACAATGTTCAGAAGAAGCTGGTGAATAAAATAATTCAAGAGGAAAACATTGAGAGGGAGGTTGGTGGTGGGATTTCATCAAGTAATGGGGGGAGGTTTCAAAAATCAATGCAAAAGTTAATTAGTAGACCTAAAAAGGTGGTTCGATTATATGAAATTTATCAGAAGTTGAAGATTTCATTCGCTCCGTCTTACTATGCAACCTTGCTGAACGTCAATAATTCATATGGTGATTGTGTAACCTCTCAGGCTCAGGGAGTTGAAGATGAGGAGGAGGATATTTCAAGCTTTGAAGGGACTCCACATTCCATTGGGGATTCTATAGGGGATGAGGAGGTGTCAAAGAGTAACTCAAGGATTAAAAGGAAGCTAGAAAATCTACCGTCCAGAATTTGGGGAGCCATAAAGGGATTAGGAATTGAAGGGAAGAAGATGATGAAGTATTCGAGAACATGGTTTGGAACTGCGAGAAAGAGGTTAGGAATGAAATGAGTAATAGGAAGGATGTTGAAAGGGTGATGAAATGAATTTTATGACTTACAATATTAAAGGAAGTGGGAAACGTTTAAAAAGAAAGAGATTAAGGGCATTAATAAAAAAGGAAGATGTGGACCTGATTTTCATTCAGGAAACCAAATGTGTAAAAATGACAGAAGAAATAGCAATAAGTTTGTGGGGTGATAACAACTGTATGTGGACGGCATCTGATACTATTGGTATGGCTGGAGGTATCGTTACAATTTGGAGGAGCAATCTGTTGGAACCCATTAGCAGCTTCAAGGATAATGGATTTGTGGGTGTAAATGCGAAATGGCAAGGCAGAAATTGTTATTTTTTGAATGTATATTCCTCATGTTCGAATGTTGAAAAAAGAATCCTATGGGCCAAAATACTGCACTTAAAGAATACGTTGGTGGAAGGAGAGTGGATAATTGCTGGAGATTTCAATGCTATCAAGGATATGAGGGAAAAGATAGGATGTAGTAACCATTTGAAGAAAGTAACAGAGGAATTTAGTGAGTTTATTGAACAGTTGGGGTGTATTGACGCACCGATTAGTGGTATTAAATTTACGTGGTTTAATGGAGCGGGTACGTCATGTAGTAGACTGGATACGTTTCTAATCTCTCCAGGTGTATACAACAATTGGAATACGGTGATTCAGAAGATTGGAACCAGAGACATCTCGGATCATAGGCCTGTGTCGTTAGTGGCAAGAAACATTAATTGGGGCCCGAAGTCGTTCAGAACATTAAACTGTTGGTTTGAGCATCAAGAATTCGTGGAGTTTGTTAAAAAGACGTGGGAAGAATATGAAGTAAAAGGGAAATATTATTTTGTGCTTTCAAAGAAGTTACAATATTTACGGAGTCAGTTAAGATGGTGGAATGAAAAAGTATATGGGTGGCTTGATACTACAATAAATGAGAATATTATTACCATTAATGAAACTGAAAATAATATAGTTCAAAAGATGGGGAGAAGTAACAGCTCAGAGTTATTAAGGAGGAAAGGTGCAGAGGACGAAATGTGGAAGAAATTGAGATCAAAAGAGAGCATCCTGAAACAGAAGGCTCGTATGAAGTGGATTAAGGAGGGTGACCTCAACTCAAGTTTTTTTCACGCTGCCATCAGACAGAGATATAGATCAAATGCCATTAGATTTGTTAATGTTGAGGGACGACATATTGAAGACGTTGCTGGAGTCAAGGAAGCTGTTGCTGATCACTTTGAATGTAGGTTTAAAAAAGTTGACAGAATCATGCCAAGCATAGGGAAGATGGGTTTTAAAAGGTTGTCTGAGGCTGAAAGCTTTGCTTTGGAGAGTCCTTTTACGGCTGAGGAAGTTAAGAGAACTGTATTCGATGGAGATGAAGATCACAGTCCTGGACCAGATGGTTTCAATTTAAAATTTTTGAAGGAATGCTGGGGGATTTAGGGAATGATTTTACGCAATGTATATTGGAATTCTTTGAGACGGGATATATGCCGAAAGTATTCTCTTCATCCTTTATTGTTTTGATTTCCAAAAGAGCTGAAGCAAGTGAATTAGAGGAGTTTCGTCCTATCTGTTTGATTAGTTCTGTTTATAAAGTGGTCACAAAGTTGTTGGCGGGTATGATTCAGTTGGTCATGGATAAAATAGTCACTGAAACTCAGACATATTTTATAAAAGGAAGGAATATTTTGGATGGAGTGTTAGTTCTAAACGAATTAATAGACTATGCTAAAAGAAACAATACAAGAGCAATGTTGTTAAAAGTGGATTTTGCGACGACATATGATAGAGTTGAATGGAGATTCCTAAAAGATATTATGCTGACGATGGGTTTTGGGAGTAAGTGGATGTCGTGGATTAAAGGCACGGTGATAAATAATTTTATGTTAGTACTTGTTAATGGTAGTGCCACTCGAGACTTTAGGGTCACTAGGGGACTTCGACAGGGTGACCCTTTGTCTCCATATCTGTTCACCATTGTAGCAGAAGGTTTTGCAGTGCTGGTTCGGAGAGCTGTAAAGGATGTCTTTTTCAAAGGAATAGGTATTGGTAATAGGGGGTCTGTTGAGCTGCTCCAATATGCAGACGATATGGTTCTTGTAGGAGAAGGATCTTGGAGGAATTTATGGGCAATCAAGGCAATTCTAAAGGGATTTCAGTTGGTATCAAGTTTGAATGTAAATTATAGGAAAAGTGCGTTGTATGGAATTGGTTTGGAAGATGGTTTTTTTAGAGCTGCTGCAACTTTTCTAGGAGTTCAAATTGACGGTTTCCGTTTAAGTTTCTAGGTGTATATGTAGGAGGCAATCATAGACGATTCCCTTTTTGGAAGCCTATGCTTGATAAGGTTCAGATGCGGCTTGCGAGTTGGAAGGGTAGATTTTTATCACTGGTAGGCAGGGCAACATTAATCAACTCTGTTTTATCCAACATTCCAACGCATTTCATGTCGGTTTACCTTATGCGTACTAAAGTGGTGCAAGCATTGAAGAGCATTCAGCGTAAATTTTTATGGTACGGATCTGGTAAGGAAAGGGTATATCTTGGATTGAATGGAAAGTGGTATGTCAACCAAAGGAGGAGGGGGGTTTGGGCATAAAGAATGTTAGAAGCTTTAACATTGCATTGGTAGCAAAATGGTTATGGAAATTAATGAAACTGAAAGGAAGGTTGTGGCATGGTTTGATTGAAGCAAGATATCATGATTATATTTTGGACTTTCACGTGGGCGTATTGCCTAGCTATTCAACAGGTTCGTCATTATGGTGGCGCGATATTTTTGGTATTCTAAAGAAGTTTGGAAATGATGGATTTATGAAGAATATTAGATACAAGGTAAATAGAGGAAATGCAGCTTTGTTCTGGTTTTCACAGTGGAGTGGCAATGATTCTCTTGTGCATCTGTTTCCTAATTTGTGGGAGAAAGCAAGTAACAAATTTGGAAGGGTCGTGGATTTTGTGAATCATGAAGACATATGCGGGTATTGGAAGGTGGATTTCAATGAGACGGAATGGACGGAAGACAACAAGTTAGAGAGGGAGGCGCTGGAAGTAATATTGTATAAAAAAAAGATGTAGTCCCACTGTTGTAGATGATTGTGTGTGGTTGGGTGACGAGCAGCAAAGTTTCTCAATTCGCAGTGCGTCCAAGGTGGTGGAGGAGGCACAATGTGTTCGTCTGTATGGTGAGGAGCAGCAGGCAGCTTTTAAGTTGGTATGGCTTTCTTCATCTCCTCCTAAAGTTCAAACCTTTGGTTGGAGGTTGATTCATGATAGGTTACCGTCGCGAGTTAATTTGTGTAAATGTGGCATTTTATCTTATGAGCATAACAGCACATGTCCGTTATGCTTTTCAAGAGACGAAACCGCGTTTCATGTTCTGTTTGAATGTGGAAAAACGAAGGAAATATGGTGGAGGATTGGTATTTGGTTGGGGATTGATGTTGGAACTCACGACAATATTTTATCACATTTACGTCATTGTATTGAGGCCTTGATTAGTAGGAAGGTGAGGGTCCAAAACACTGCAGGTTTGTGGTTGTCTATAGTATGGTGTCTTTGGATAAATAGAAACAAAATTTTATTTAATGATGTTAGTTGGGATAGGGAAAGGATAGTAGAAGATATAATTTTGTTCACTTAGTGGTGGGTAGGAAAAAGAATTAACTCGCTAACTACGTGTAATTATTACGAATGGATCAATTATCCTTGCGAATTTTTGTAGCTCTCGCGTAGGATGGTTGATGTGGTTGTATAGGGTTGGATACTCCCTTTAGTATCTTGATGAATGAAATTTTTGCTTATCAAAAAAAAAAAAAACAATTATAAAGATATAATTTATTTTATTTTTCTTATCCTAATTTTTTTTTTCATATCTATCTTTTTTGTCTCTACCAATATTTCTAAAAAATACATTATATAATATTTTACAACATAAAAAAATATGCATAAAATAGTTTTATAAAAAAAAATTATTTTTCATATATCAATTTTAAAACCATAATAACAACAAAAAAACCACCTTACAATGTTTTAAATAAAGTGGTCAAACAACACTATAAATAGGCAAAAAAATATTTCAATATTTTTTTAAAATATAATTCTTAATTATAAATGCGATTATATATTCTAAAATTTAACTTCAAATATAAAATCTCATTACAATGCTAAAAAAATTATCAAACAATTCTTTCAAATTTAACTTATAATTTTTAAATAGTATCAAAAATATTTTAAATTGTTTCTAATATATTATTTAGAATATTAATTGCAGATACATATTATAAAATTAAACCATACTTTTATAAATATATTTTATAATTTATTATATAACATTGTCCTTTAATGTATTGTTAAATTATAAATAATTGATATTGAATAGATAATTCAATTGAATTGAATCAATTGTAAATATTACAAATTAAGGATAAATTAAATTCTATATTTTATAATATTATTAAAAAAATTCATCTAAGCCCCCTGCATCGCGCGTGTCTCAATCTAGTTGCTAGAATTACTAGTGATTATATCCGTAACCACTTGTTTAGAGTCAACACAAATATCAATTCTCTTGAACCCCAATCTATTTGCTAGCTTCAAACCTTCATAAACTTTCCAAAGTTTTGTTGTATACACATCACAAATTCCAATATTCTTACGAATCTCCTCAGCCACTCACCCTCATTTCCTCTAATAATTCCTCCGCACCCTGCATTTTCTCTATTGTCTCTTTCCCCATTTGTGTTCAACTTCACCCTTCCAATGCTAGATGCTTCTCAATTAGTAAGTGACAATTCCATATGTTGAGTATTGGCAATGATGGTTGAAGTCTTCGCCTGATCGTAATCTTAAATCTACTTGTAAGTGTGGAACATCATATTTGTTGGTATAGAATAATTATCATCATGTATCTCCTTATTATGCCAATTTCACAAATTATGACACGCGTGGCCCAAACAACCTTCCAATCATCATTGTTGTTCCACCTGATAGTATTATGCATGTTGCCATTTATCCATTGCTTCAAATCCCCTAGAAAAAAAAATCTCATGTTAGTGTGTAGCGGAGATAACCAGAGAGCCATGACAAGCGGCCAGTCCCGGTGGACATGAAGCGCGTCCTCCTCACATCACCACAAAATTGACACATCCCAAAATTGTTTAGTATTGCTTTAATGACAAACATTTCTTTGTATTTATGTTGATTACTTCAATGACAAATACATCATCCCTTAATATATTGATCATGAACAACTTACAAATCCAATACCTAGAAAAAAAATTAACTAATTAATAACTACCAATAACAAAATATAACAACTAAACAACTAATTCTAACAACCATCAATTCTTATTCTGAGAGGCTTCATATTAAGAACAATATTCTGATCATGTGAGAGGATGTGTATTCGGAGGCAAGGGTTTAGTCTTCTAGCGAGCGAGGATTAAAACTGAAAAGTTAATTTCAAAGTTTTTTATAATAATCAAAATTATATTAATAATAATAAGTTGAATCCCAACATTTACAAATCACCCTCCAAACATGATTACAAAAATTGAGAAGGGATATTTACCCAATTGTAATAACTACATAACAACCCTTTCCTAAAAATCTTGCCAATCCACACCCAGGCCAGATGTATAATCCTATCAAAAATTTGATCAGCATCCTACAATTCATCGTCAAAGAGGATTTTGTTCCTAACTGAACAAATACACCAACCTATTACCAGCCACAAACCAACTATATTTTCCAATTGTATCCTTTGGATAGCTAAAATTTGTATCCATTGAAGCAAATGGTCCTGTATAGATATTGCATCTATATGACTAATTCCTAACCATGAACTCACACGTGACCATACCTCCGTAATTTTGTTGCATTTGAACAGAAGATGCAGTGCATCCTCGTCACACCTGAAACAAAACGGGCAAGTGATTTCGTGTGCATTTGTGGTAATTCCACGCCTCTGAATGTTATCCCTAGTGGTCAACCGGTTATGCAACAATTTCCAGCCAAAGCAAATTGTTTTCAAGGGTGATGTTGCCATCCATATCAGTTTGAACGCTTGATTGTTGCCGCTTATCAGAATGTCTTCTTCAGCATTTTGAAAAAGCAATGAGTAACCTGCAGTGACCTCGTAACCTTTATTTGCATCATCATTCTAGTATACCGTGTCACTACCTACCTTTTTGATGCTGCACGATTCCAGCCTTAACACGAGCGGCAAAATCTATATTCCAGTTCCATTGTTCTCCTATCCACCAACCATTATCCGCCACGGTGCTGAATTTATTCTGCACTTCTGTCCACAAATCAGGGAAGATTGTGGCTAATGTATCATTGCCACACCATGTTGATAACCAGAAAAATGTGTCAGTCTCATTTATAACTTGATGTGAGATATGATCCACAAATCTTCTCCCACCGAAACACCTAGCAATCTGACATATTTCCCACCACCAAAGAGATGATTTAGTCCTGGTTCCTTTAAATTCATCTAGTAACCAGCCTATTTTAACATTTCCATATCGAGCCATCAACATGTCCTTCGACAGGGCCTTTGTAGGAATAAAACATTTCCAAATCCATTTTGCCATGAGTGCAATGTTGAAGCTTTTGATGTCCAATATACCAAGGCCCCATAATTCTTTGTTTCTACACACTTGATTCCACCTTATCCAAGCTATTCCTTGTTTATTTGTCGATCCATTCCATAAGAATCGTCTTTGCATACTCGTAATTATCCTCACCACTTTACTCAGCATTTTGAAGAGTACCATATAATGGATAGGCAAATTAGATAGAACCGACATAATAAGAGTTAACCGCCCTGCCATCGACAGGAATCTGCCTTTCCAAGTAGTCAACCGAGCTTGCACCCTATCTATAACTGGTTTCCAAAACTTCACCTGTCTAGGATTTCCTCCAATACTCACTCCAATTGTTAGAAGACCTGTTAGTAAATTTCAAAGTTAATTTATTGTTAGAAAATTGAGAATATTAAGATGAATGGTTGTAATTAAAGCACATATTAAGATAGGATAGGATAAGGAACAATTGCCTTAAAGATTCAAAGAATGGTACTAATATAATTCTCCAAATACATGGGACCTAAGATGGAAACTATGTGGAATTTGTAACACCAAAATTTGTCATTTAGTAAATGACTTTTAGACCAAACACTCTCATTGAGCACAATACTACTATAAAGTTTAATATCCCCTAGTGTTATGCACACTAAAACCACAAATTCAAATGGCTAATTCTTTTTTCTTATCTTTACTAGTGTTCTTCTTTGCTGCTCTTGTGCTTGCTCCTCAAGGTTTCACTGACAGTTACAAACTTCCTCCATCCAACAAGAAAGTAATTCATGGAAAAACTCTAACTCCCTGCACAAGTGACCCGAATCGCTCGTGTCCACCCTTTTATCGTCGTGGTCTACCTTATGGTAATCACCCCCCACCGGCGGAAGATTAACTCCATTTCTGAAGCATGACGGCAAAGAGGCATGTCAATGTCTACTAAATAAGATGTCTTTGTTATCAATGCTTTTGTGTTTGTAAACTGTGTACCGTGTGTATGGCCAAGTTATGAACATCTTGTATGTTGTATCAATGCAAATAATAAGATTGAATCTTGTTATATATGCTCAATTTACAAATAAATAGTTTATGATTTTAAGATTGTGTTGGTAATGATTGTGGCTTCTAATAATAGAATGTAAAGGATAACAACGTTCAAATAAAGTAGTTACAGAAGAACAAGTAAGAGGACTCAAAGATACTAAGGTATTCCCAAAAAAAAATCAATAGAGTACAAAGTAAAATTAAATAGGTAGAAGAAATCCCACAAAAATACTAACTCAAAAAGAATAACGGGCTATAATCCAACATCATGAAATCAACATTGACAAAATCAAAGCTTCAGAAAAACAACAAAAACACTTCTCAAAAAATAAAAATAAAAAACCAAAACTCTCAAGTCACTATTACTCAAGTAGAAAATATAATTCTTCAATTAATTAGAGAAAATACATAAGTCAGAGACATATGAATATAGACATATGTTTGAAAAATCGTATCATTTCGAAATTTTTATATAAGATATACTACTGAATGCCAAATCAAAGTTAGCCCCCCTCCAATAATAAACAATTCCAAATATCTCAAAAGTCAAGACATGAAAAAGTTAACCCAATGTTAATTGCTTCTATTTATAATTTAGCAGTAGACTAAATTAATGTTAAAATTATTTTTTAAATGGTCATTTAAAAGAAAAAATTTATATGGACCAATTGGAAGAGTTTGTGGTTCATGAGCAAGAATACAAGGTCGGAAAGTTTGATAAGTTTATGTCTGGTCTAAAACAAGTTCTAAAACAATGATATGAAAAGTTTGATAAATTAACGATTTCGAATGTGTACAAAGTGAATGAAAGTGGCAAATCCATTTATTACAAATCTAAATATGACACTTGCACTACCATATGTCTGTATGTAGACGACTTACTCATATTTTGATCAAATCTTCATGCCGTTAATGATGTAAAATCACTGTTGTGTAACAACTTTGATATTAAAGACCTCAGAGTAACAAGTGTGATTATTGAAACCAAGATCACTAGATTTGTAAAGAAAATATCTTTGGCTAAATCTCACTATATGGAGAAGGTCTTAAAGAAAAATATTTATTTTGAATGTGAACCTGCTTTCACACTATACGTTCCGAGTGTTAAGCTATTTGAGAGCATCGTTGATAGTGTTAAACAAATTGAGTATGAGAGCATCATTTGCATTCATAGCTATACCACTAAATGTATTGGAGTACACATTACATATGTCGTAGGAATGTTGTGCAGTTTTACTAATAGATTTAGTAATGAGAATTTAAAAATAATTGAGCAAGTCATCTGATACCTTAAAAGGACAATGAATCTCAGTATACATTATTAGAGATTTCTTGATGTACTTTAAGGATACAATGATGCGAATTAAAATATCTTATCAGATAATTTTAAAGCAACTAATGAATATATGTTTAATATAGCTGGAGAAGTTATATCTTGCAAATCGAAGAAACAGACCATCGTGACCCAGTTTATGACGGAGTCTGAAATGATAGCATATCAAACTACTGTTAGAGAATGTATCTCTTAAGGAGTTGTATGAGTGGATCTTGTAGGCACTGATGAAAATTTAACATATCCTTTAGCGAAAGGATTAGCAGGCGAGAAAGTCTATAATACACCCAAGAAGATGAGACTTATACATATAGAGAAATGAATGGCTCATGATGGTAACTTACCTAATAGAGTGGAGATTCCAAGAAATTGTTTTAATGGGTACTACAAGTAGTGAGTAATATGAGATGATCATGCTAGTATAAATAAGAAAAACATGAATCCTTATGAAATATGATGATGAGATAATAGAAACTCTTAATGAGATATATAGTTTGTATGAAGGAGTACCTAGTTTCACTACTACAAAATACACCTTCGGTAATACTAATTCTACTACGTTTAGGCTTCCACCGTGATGATATGTCTTACTTAACGCGCGATAATTTTCTTTTATTAACTTATGAAAATTTTGATATGATATTATCACGGATGAAACATACGACTGTGGTTATATAATCACCTTTTCATGGGTTCAAATCTCAGCACCCTCAAATGTTTTATTTCATTCACATTTAGTCGCGCCTTTTTATTGTTATTTATTTTTAATTTTTAAATAAATGTGATACCATCACGGTTGCGTAGCTGAACCGTTGTAAGATATTTTTCATTTTGTTTTAAATATTTTTAAATTGCAATACACTGACTCTTCTTTATGAAATTTAATTTAGTAAGTAACATATCACCACGGTTTTTATTTTTTATTGTGATGTTATCATTCATCCATTTTTATCAAGCTAACTAGCTTGTCTCTTTAGTAGTCATGCTTTGCTGAGATACGATACACCATTTCAACCCTAACATTCAGTGATGAGAAACAAAACACCATATCAAACCTAACATTCATCGTTCATCACCATCGGTTCATTGTTCATCATCATCGATTCATCGTTTTACATTCTTTGTTCATTTTCAACCCGTAGTCATCGTCATCGTCATCGGTTCGTTTTCAACCCTAAGACACCAACGACAACACTAACATCATCATTGTCATCAAGGAGGAATGCAACAACAACACTATCTGTATCAACCCAAATATTCACATTTAGTTAGTCATCGCGATTACGGTACGTAAAACTTTTTTCCCTTGTATCTACAGTAAACTTCAGTTTCCATTATTGTTGATGTTGTTGTTTTTTTGGTTCTTGTTGAATGTGTGTCATAAAACATGATTAATCTTATATTGTTGTTGCTATTGTTGTTGAATGTGTATGTGATAATAGATGATAGAGTTTGTTGTTATTGTTGAATGTGTATGTGATAATCTTTAAAAGAGTTTATTATTGTTGTTGAATGTGTATGTGATAATAAATGAAAGAGTTTGTTGTTGTTGTTGTTATTTTTAAAACTAGATGTAGTCTTAGTCATATTCTTCATTTAGTGGCGAGTAAACTATGACACGTGATACTCAAATCAAAAAGAAAGGATCACAAAGAGGTGCCTCAGTGCTTACCAAAGTAACAAAAATCCACAAATCTGGTATAAAATTGCCTATCGTGTTTGATTCGTATTATAGAGTAGTTGATGGTGAATACTCTTCTCTTTTTAAGAGTTATGATGCATTCCTTGGATGTAGCAAATTTAGTATATTGATAGATGATTGGAAATAAGCGTCAGATGATGTCAAAGATAGCATATGGACAGACGTTAAGGTATTAGTTTTAATTTCATCAATTCGATATGACTTTCTATAATTTCTAATACATTCTAATTAATTTAAATGTAGTTGACCTTTGAGTTTTCGGATGGTGATAAGCACTTAAAATATGTGGGTAAGTCATGCTAGTACGTGTTGGAGGAGCTTTAAATCACGGCTTACGCGTGACTATATTAGGAAGCCTAAGATTGGTCTTGAGCGTCCATGAGTGAGGTATAGTTTTCTTTAGAAGAAGGTTAGGAAAAAGTTTGCAAAGGGTCGTCGTTCGGAGAAATTTATGGTTAGTACTAGTCTTATTTATCTTGCTAATTTGATGCTAATGAGTTTTTTAAGCAAGGAAGTCTTGGGTTCGTGGAACCTAAGAAAGAAGTCTCGAGTGCAGAACTTGCGCAAGAAGTCTTGGACTTTCGGTCTGAGCAAATGTAAAAGTATTATGCAGAATGCATAAGCGATTGTAATCATGATTTGATTATATTGAAAATCTTTTGTGAAGCAAGGGGGCTGGACTACTCTCAGTTTGGGAGGAACCAGTACAAATCTTTGTCTCTTCTGCTATTATTTATTTGCTTCTATTAACATTCCGCTACTAAGAATTAACCAGAATCTGAACACAAGTTTAGATTCTGACCTCTGATCAGATGCAAACTAAGAATGTATTAGAAATTATAGAAAAGTAGGGTAGATAATGATTCAATAAGAAAAGTATGTCTATCAAAGACTTTCCTTCAAGAAGGAATCAAGTGGCACATGAAAAATATCATACTACTTTTCCTACCATATTCAAAGGGTGATTCCACTGAATTTAAATGATGGAAAAGCAAAACATATTTTTAACTCATTGGTCTTGATAAAAGGGGTTTCTAAAGGTCTATAAAATATTCTTGAAAAAGGTATTACTATAGAAGTTGATGATGCAGAGATGATCTGTTTGAAAGTCTATATCACAAGCTCAAAAGAAGCTTACACTTCTACGGAAAACCCATTTAACAATGGTTGGGAAATATATAGAATGACGCGGGCGCATGCGTTTTATGTAGAGTGTTGTTGTATATATGATACTTACAATCACGACCCAGTAAGCGTTGTAATAAATTGAAAAGCGTGATACCTATAATGACGGTTATCTTAAATACCCGTTGTTGTATGTCTTTTAAAAAAATAAAATAAATGCAGCATTAGAACTACCTATAATGACGGTTATTTTAAAGAACCGTTATTGTATACTACCTATGATGACAGTTATTTTAAATACCCGTTGTTGTATGTATTTTAATAAAATAAAAATAATTGCAGCATTAGAACAAGAACAACAGCAAGAACAAGAACAACATTAAGAACAACATCAAGACCAACAAGAACATCAAGAACAACAATAAGAGTAACAACAACAACAACAACATCAATAACAACATCAACAATTGAAGGTGTGAAAAACACAAGAAAGGGGGGTTTGAATTGGTTTTTCAAAAATAAAATCCTTTTCTTTTCAACTAACCCCTTTTTAACAACTCCTTAACTTATGAATGATAGTATTACTGAAGCTTGAAAGAGATAACACAATATGTTTATACTAGTTCACTTGAGAATTCCTCAAGTTAATCTAGTCCATCCGCCAAGGTGATTTCGCCTCTCTCAATCGAGGTCTTAATCCACTAATCAAACAGATTAATATAATGCACAAGCCAAAATGCTGGTGACTAACAACAACCTCTAAAACTCTCAAGTTCTAGACTTCTCAAGAGATCTAACCACGCTGGTCTCTCTTAAGGAACAACCTCTAAGACTCTCACTAGTCCTAGACTTCTCAAGAATTCTAACCTCACTAGGTTTTTCTCAAGGATCTTCAAACAGCAGTTTGAAAAAGGTTTTGCTTACAAAGTATTGCTTCTAGTATAAGCTGAATATGTAAACTATTTTACAGCACAGAAAATTGACCTTTTTGAATGATAATAGGAAGAATATAGCGTTTTTGAATCGGAGAAATTGTTATTATTCTTTGAGTCTTCAAGTCCATTTATAGCCAATCAAAAAGTAACCGTTGTAAAGTAATCATGACTTTTGACGGCGGTTTGGTAGAAGCGTGAGGACAGATAAACCCTTTTGAGTCGTGTCCTGTGAGTAAATCTTCAATTGTACCGTTGCAATGTTATTGAGATATTTTCATTTGAACTTTTGTACAGTTACCAGGATATCTTCGTTTGAGCTTCGTTTGCTTAGTCTTCTAATCTTTTTAACTTCAGAGGCTATTGCGAGCATGAGTAAGAAGGGAAAACATAGCTTGGTTCTTAAGATCTTTAAGTCTTTGAGTCCTCATAACAGCGCTTTCGGAGCTTTCAACATTTGGTCTTTAGAACCTTGTTCACTAACAAAATTTGTCTTTAGAGGCTTCAGATAGTATTTAGTTGAAGCATGAGCAGAGACTATAGTTAGGTCTTCAGAACCTTTATCAGAGAGCGAAAAGCCTTCAGCATCTGGACTTCGTTCAATCAAAACCTTTTGTATTCAGTTCTTCAGAACTTTGTTCTCTATCCATATTTTATCAGAGTCTTGCCAACTTTTTTCTTTTAAGTACTTCAAGTGTTGTGTGCAGGCGAAGTATATTCTTTTAGCATTAAGTCCTCACCAATTAACAGAAGCATAACCTGTTTGTTAGATTCTCAAGAGTAACAAACATTAGTCTTACGAAATTGATCATACAAACATACTCGCTTGTTATCATCAAAACTTAGAAGTGATATTGCAGAACCGAATCTTGTTCTCACAATCTCCCCCTTTTTTATGAAGACAAAACTACGTATTTTGATGACACAATTTTGTACATAATACAGGAGTAAAAGGTTTTAAGGGATGCTTATCCTTCGTATGAAGTACTCCCCCTGAGTCTTAGACTTGGTGAATTTCAACTTTGATCCTTCAGAGTTTGTCAAGAGCCCAGGACCAAAACATAGTTCTGATTTTCCGAAGATTAACCTAATGGTGTTTTAATCGGATCAGAATTCCTGAAAAGAAAAGCAATCTAATATAAATAACAATTTTATTGGTTAGCATGTAAACATCGTTATTTCTCAGAGATTGACTATGAGAATCAAAATATCAGCATTCATTACTTTTCTCCCCCTTTTTGTCATAATCAAAAAGTTTTGTGATCAAAGGGTTAAAAACAAAGTACTAGATCCTAAAAACATAGAGCCAAGACGAAACAAGGAAAATGTCAGGTGCTTCCAGATGACATTTTGTCCAAGATCTTTTGAAGCAGGTTCTGAACATTTGCATTGACAGCTTTTTTTTCTGCAAAATTTTCTCTGAAAATCTTTTGTTCTCCTTTGATTTCTTTAATTGCGTCTTCCAAATGCTTCACAGTAGGATCAGATGAGGAAATGACTACATCATTTTTCCTGGCCTTTTTTGTGGCTTCAGCTTCCTTTTCCAATCTAGCTTCCTCAGCAGCCTTTTCTGCTATAAGTCTTGCTTCTTCCGCAGCTCTTTCTTCAGCTTCTTTTTGTTTTGCGGCCAAAAGCTTTAGTTCCGTTTTTCACTCTTCAGCTTTTGCTTTTTCTTTTGCCAGCTGAACTCCAGTAGTTATAGTGGCGTCTGAGAAGCTTGCAATCCTTGCAAGTTCAGAATCCAACCATTTCTGAAAGATTTGACAAGAATTTTCAAGCTCTAGAGGCTTGACACTTGTGTTTCTTTCTGCTCTTAACTTTGTAACCTTCTTTAACGCCTTGTTGAAAAATTGAATGATGCATTCTTCAAGGGTTATTGGAAGGGGTACATCATAGATGACTAAAGCAAGGTCAGGTTCAGCAGAGTTGGTTTCAGATGATGGTGGCTGAGATGAAACAATCTCAGTAAGAACTTGTTCAGTCGTTTGTTATCAGTAGGAGATGATACTTCTGGGGTAACTGGAACCATAAGAGATTCAGAATTTTGAGACGGATGATCAGAGTGTTAGATTGAGGATTCAGTAACGGTTTGAAAAGAATAATATATCGGTGAGACAGGTATATCTGGTTGGATGATTGAGGTGGTTGTTGATGGAGTGTATATAGGAATTGCTACAGATTGGATATGTGTACTGATTGATGGAGAGGAATATTTTCGAATGGAAATTATTTCAGTTACAGGAGTAGAGATTGGTGGTGGTGGAATTGAAAAAGATGGTGGCTTGAAGCTAACTTGTGGATTTGAGGTAGTAATAGTAGTAGCAGTTTTAGTAACATTCAATGAAACGGAAGCATTGATAACAGGCTTACTTGTATTCCCAGGAAGAAGAGACTGTAGAGTGGAAGTTTTAGAAGATTCAGCTTTGTTATCCATCTTCCTTTTCTTAGGCTCAGAATCTTCTTCAGTTTGCCTCCTCTTGCTCCTGGTAATATATTTAGATTTTGGAGCGACATCTTTAATCCTGAATTTGGTCATGTCATGTCCTTCTTCTCTCATCATGGCAACAAATGCAGCAATTGTATTTATATGATCCCCTTTGTGATAGGTGGGATAGTCTGTTACTGGAAGTCTGTTTTTGATCACAGTGTCGTGAGAGATAGTCGAGGGTTTAACTTCAACGTTCGTGACCATTTTAATACGCTTAAGATTAACGGCATTGAAAACCTCTCCTCTGCTCGCAGTCAAGTATTCTGTATATTTGGCTTCTTTGACTAGATACTCCACTAAGCCACTTTCAACAAATATATCAGAGAGAAGTCTTCCAAAAGGAATGTAGTTTACAATTTTCCTTTCTGGCGAGGCTGTTGTTCTTGTGTTGCGTACCATATCCCTTAGATAGTAGAACAGAATAGATGGTAGGCACATTTTCTCATTCTTGTGCAAATAGTACAGCATGTACTTTTGATTTGCATTGAAGAAGTCAGCAGCACTCTTTGAAGGTCTTGGATTTATACACCCAAGAATAATCTTATGCCATGTCCTCAGATTATCACGCAAATCCTTGCTTTTATACTCTGTTGTCCCAGATTGACAATTTTTAAAAATTGCCTTGTTGATGACAGAGTCAGATTTCTCAGTTTTTCCGCAAACCCTTTTTCCTTCCAAGAAATTCATTCCTAGCTGTTCTGAGATTGAATTCTCAGTGATAATAATCTTTTTCTCCATAACAAAGGAGACAACATGAAGATCGTCAGTTTCAGCTTGTCTCCAGAATTCTTTTACTAGCTCTGCGTAGGTAGGACCTCTCAGTCTGTCAAAATAACCTTTCCATCCTTGAGTGTTTAGTTGATCATTTAGGTTAAACCCATTATAACGAAGATTGTCAAATTGACATCTAGTTCCTTGAGAACATTTAGATCATCCGCATGCACAACACAAGTAACTGAAGGATTTCTCTGCATGACATGGTTTGTATTGATCGTCGAAAGACATGATGAAGTCGAAGCGATCATTGCGGTGGTCGCTGAGGTAATGGAAGGTGCGATGGATGAAGAGGGTAACTCCTGTGAGGGATTCAGTGTTGCTTCAAATTCTTTGGCGAAGCGAACAACTTCTTGCTGACTGGTGTTCATCATGATGAAGTTTGAGATGAGACTAATGAGCAGGGAGAGAGAGAGAGAGAGAGAGAGAGGGAGAGAGAGAGAAGTGATTTGGGGGTTTTAGGGTTTCTTAAGATGAGGAAATGAATGTGCGGTAATGTGAGTAGTTTTGAAATTTGAAAAGTTAATATGAGGTATCGGGAGTTAGGAAATGAACGCAATTATGATTTTAAATCAATCCCAAAGAGATTACTGTTTAATGTGTACGTTGAAATAGATGTAATGATTTTAGTATAACCTAGGTTACACGTGTTAATCATTTTCTAATTTGAGTGACACGTTTTGATATTCTAAGAGTCTTGGACAACTCAAAAGTTTCCATCTGATCAGAGTCAATTTTGACCGAATTAGCCTCTAATAGCTGAGATTAAAAAAATTTATTTCTTCAGACTCTGACTAAGTACATCTGATTCTAATACGATCTTACTCTGGACAAAACTCCATTTTCAGATGCGTCAGAATAAATTGAAATCTATCTTTAGCCAAGGGTTTTGTAAAAATGTCAGCCCATTGATGGTCTGTGTCTATGAATTTTAAACATAGTGTTCCCTTCTGAACATAGTCTCTAATAAAGTGATGTTTAATTTCTATGTGCTTAGCCCTAGAATGTAAGATTGGATTTTTACTTAAGCAGATATCAACAATATTATCACAATAGATAGGAATGTTACTCTCATGTATCTGATAATCTTCTAGCTGAATTTTCATCCAGAGCATCTGCGTACTGCATAGAGAAGCGGAAATGTATTATGTTTCTGCTGTAGATAGAGGAATTGTAGATTGCCTCTTGCTTGACCATGAGATTAGGTTGTTTCCTAGGAACTGAAAGTTTCCAGATGTGCTCTTTCTTTCCAATCTATCTCCAGCATAGTCTGCATCGTAGTAACCAGAAAGAGTGTACTCTGATGTTTTCTCATACATCAAGCCAAGGTTAGTTGTTCCTTTCAGATACCTTAGAATTCGTTTAACAACAGTTAAATGAGGTTCTCTGGGATCTGATTGGAATTTAGCACAATGATGTACGATGTATAAGATATCAGTCTAGAAGCAGTTAAATACAAAAGAGACCCTATCATACCACGATAGGTTTTCTGACAAACTCTACCACTTGTTTCTGCTTTCTCCATGACGCATGTTGGGTGCATTAGAGTTTCTGCTATCTTACAATCTGACATGTTGAATTTCTTCAGAAGTTCTCTGGTGTACTTACTTTGATGAATGTAAGTAGCCTTTGGTTTTTGATCAATTTGAATTCCCATGAAGACCTTCAATTCACCCATTAGGCTCATTTCAAATTCTGCTTGCATTAACTTTGAAAATTCCTCGCATAGAGAGGGATTAGCAGAACCAAAAATAATATCATCAACATAAATCTGAACTATAAGAATATCATTTTTGAAGGATTTACAAAAGAGAGTAGTATCAACTTTGCCTCTGGTGAAGTTATTTTCTAAAAGAAATTTGCTCAATCTATCGTACAAAGCTCTGGGAGCTTGTTTCAGACCATAGAGAGACTTTTTAAGTTTAAAAATTGAATCTATCTTTTCTGAGTTTTCAAAACCAGGAGGTTGTTTGACATAAACTTCTTCTGATATGTATCCATTCAGAAATGCACTCTTAACATCCATCTGGTATAAGGTGATGTTATGATTTACCGAAAAGGAGATTAATAATCTTATTGCTTCAAGTCTGGCGACCGGAGGAAAAGTTTCGTTATAATTAATCTCTTCTTGTTAACTGTAACCCTGTACAACAAGTCGTGCCTTGTTTCTGATGACTTCACCTTTTTCATTTAGCTTGTTTCTGAAAACCCACTTGGTTCCGATTACGTGGACACCTTTAGGTTTTGGAACGAGATCCCATACATCATTTTTTGAGAACTGATTAAGTTCTTCTTCCATTGCCAGAACCCATTCCTTGTCCATAAGAGCTTTATCAACTGTAGTTGGCTCAATTAATGATACCAAACCTAGAAGCATCTCTTCAGAGGGTTTGAAAGCTCATTTGGTTCTGATGGGAGCGTCCTTGCTACCCAGAATTAGTTCTTCAGGATGTGAAGTTGAGATTCTCCTTTTCTTTTGTTGTGGAGTATTAGACGATACATCAATGGTATTTTGAGTAGGAACTTCTGGAGTCTAGACTTCTTCTACCTTTTCTTTAGGTTCTGAAAAACTGATTTCTAAATCTGCAAATTTTTCTACTAGCTTTGACTTTTCAGGGTCAAGCTTATCATCGAATCTGACATGAATTGATTCTTCCAGAATCCGTGATTCTGTGTTATAAACTCTGTAGCCTCTTGAGTGTTCAGAGTATCCTATCAGCAGACACTTTTGTGCTTTGGAATCAAACTTGCCAAGGTTCTCTTTAGTGTTTAACATAAAACAAATACATCCAAACGGATGAAAATAAGAAATGTTGGGAATCTTATTCTTCCACAATTCATAAGGAGTTTTATTCAAGATACGTCTTATAGAGATTCTATTTTGAATATAGCATGCTGTGTTAACTGCTTCTGCCCAAAAGTGCTTAGCCATGTCAGTTTCTTGGATCATGGTGCGAGCCATTTCTTGTAAAGTTATGTTCTTTCTTTCTACAACTCCATTTTGTTGAGGAGTTATAGGACAAGAAAAATCATGAGATATCCCATGTGAATCAAAAAGTTTTTCAAAATCTTTGTTTTCAAATTCTCCACCATGATCACTTCTGACCTTGACAAATTTGCAATTCTTTTCGTTTTGCACTTGGGTGCAGAAGGAAGCAAACACAGAATGTGAATCATCCTTGTGTCTTAAGAATTTTACCCATGTCCAACAACTGTAATCGTCAACGATGACTAGTCCATATTTCTTACCATTGATAGAAACAGTTTTCACTGGTCCAAATAGATCAATGTGAAGAAGTTCCAATGGTCTAGAGGTAGAAACAATATTCTTTGCTTTAAAAGAAGTTTTTGAGAACTTTCCTTTCTGACATGCTTCACAAAGAGCGTCTGAAGAGTACTTCAGATTTGGCAAGCCTTTGACAAGTCCAAGCTTGTTCAGCTGTGAGATTTTTCACAAGCTAACATGACCCAGACGTCTATTCCAGACCCATTGCTCTTCATTTACAGATAGAATACCCTTTACATTTTGGTGTTTTAAGTCTGATAATTTAATTTTGTAAGTATTGTTCTTCCTTTTACCATTGAACATAATAGATCCATCCTTTTGACTAACAGCCTTACAGGACGTTTGATTGAAAATAACGTCATAACCATTGTCACTAAGTTGGCTAATTGACAATAAATTATGCATTAGACCTTCAACTAATAGAACATTATTTATAGAAGGAAGATTACCATTACCAACAGTTCCAGAGCCAATGATTTTTCCCTTCTGATTTCCTTCGAAACCATCGACACCTCCAGGCCTAAGTTTTAGATCTTGGAACATATGCCTTTCTCCCGTCATGTGTCTTGAGCATCCACTGTCCAGGTACC
The DNA here is from genome assembly GCA_022829125.1 of Lathyrus tuberosus. Lineage (NCBI taxonomy): Eukaryota > Viridiplantae > Streptophyta > Magnoliopsida > Fabales > Fabaceae > Lathyrus > Lathyrus tuberosus. The sequence continues at coordinate 2,379,933 of JALAZF010000428.1, forward strand.
ATGATTGGTGTTTCAGTGGTGCCATTAAGGATATCTGCAACATAAATTATCTTATTCTTAGGTACCCATTTTGTGGGTCCTTTCACATTAGCTTTTCCAGAGGTTCTGACACCTTTGGATTTTTGTGTGGCAGAATAATAGTGTGGTATTTGTGCATAATATTTGTGTTTGGAAGTTTTCTTCCGTGACTGTGTTTGTGATATAACAGACTTAGAACTTTCTGGTTCTGAACATTTTAGCTTGGTATCGACACGCACAAAATGTTTAGATAGAGGTATTAGTTTTATATTCTTGGTTTCATCATATGGTTGTGATGGTCCTGAATATCCTAGACCTCTACTTCCATTTCTGCTAACTCCATAGATCATTGAAGCCATACTTCTATCTATGGTTTTAGCAAGGAAGTGCTGAAAAGCTCTGTCATATCTGACAACTTCATTAGTGATAGTTGTATCACACGTGATCTTTTCCTCTAACTTAGCTACTTTGCTTTTTAAAACAGCATTTTATTTTTCTAAGATGAATAATTTTTCATTTAATTCCAAAATAGTTTGCTTGCTTTTAGTAAGGTCTTCTGAGGGAACCACAAGAGTTTTTTCAGAGTTTTGTGTTTTCTTAAAAGAAGTTGATACCTATCCATAAGTTCAGATAATCCTATTTCTAATTCAGAACGAGATAAGGAAGAAAGTACCTCTCTGTCGTCATCAGAGTCTGATATTTCTTCTTCTAATAAAACATCATTCATACTGGTCATGGCCATGAATGCTACATTTGCATGTTCTTCGTCGGAGTCTTCGTCTGACTCTGAATCGTCCCAAGTTGCCATAAGACCCTTTTTAGTTTTTCTAGGTTTTCCATCTTTCTTGAATTTTGGACAATCATTCTTGATATGTCCAGGTTCCTTGCATTCAAAACACATGACTTCTCTTCCATAAGCTTTCTTTTGACCATGTGTATACTCAGATTTTCTTCTTGGTCCTCTGAACTTATTCCTTCTATATTTCCATAGTTGACTTATCTTCTTTGATATGAGAGATAGTTCATCTTCGTCTGAGTCTTCTTCAGATTCTTCCTCTGCTTGATATGCCTTTTTCTTTTCAGATTTACCTTTTAGAGCAATAGATTTACCTCTCTTTTGAGGTTCATCCCCTTGAAGTTCTATTTTGTGACTCCATAATGAACTAATCAGTTCCTCAAGACTTATGTCGTTCAAGTCCTTTGCTAGTTTCAATGATGTTACCATTGGTCTCCATTTGACAGGCAGACTTGTGATAATCTTCTTGACATGATCAGCGGTAGAATAACCTTTGTCCAGAACTTTGAGTCCTGCAACAAGCATCTGAAATCTTGAAAACATATTTTCCACAGATTCATCATCTTCCATTCTGAAGACCTCATATTTCTGAATTAATGCAATAGCCTTTGTCTCTTTGACTTGAGCGTTGCCTTCATGAGTCATTTTGAGGGAATCAAAGATAGACTTTGCAGTTTCCTTGTTTGTGATTTTTTCATATGTCGTATATGATATTGCATTTAACAGAATCGTTCTTCCTCTGTGATGATTCTTATAAGTCTTCTTTTGAGCATCTGTTAATGCACTTCTGGCAATATTTTTGCCTTCAGAATCTACAAGATAACTGTAGCTATCAACTACCAGATCCCATAGATCTAAGTCAAAGGCCAGAAAGTAACTTTCAATTTTGTCCTTCCAATAGTCAAATTTTTCCCCATCAAAGATAAGAGGTTTTGCACTATAGGAATCTCTTTCGTTTGCGGTAACGTTTAGATCAGGTGCAACCATTGTTTTTCACACTTGGATCAGTACTGAGCACTGTTAAGTTCTTGATGAAAACTCAATCTTTTTATCACCTCAGAACCAGAGCTCTGATGCCAATTGAAGGTGTGAAAAACACAAGAAAGGGGGGTTTGAATTGGTTTTTCAAAAATAAAATCCTTTTCTTTTCAACAAACCCCTTTTTAACAACTCTTTAACTTATGAATGATAGTATAAAAGAAGCTTGAAAGAGACAACACAATATGTTTATACTAGTTCACTTGAGAATTCCTCAAGTTAATCTAGTCCACCCGCCAAGGTGATTTCGCCTCTCTCAATAGAGGTCTTAATCCACTAATCAAACAGATTAATACAATGCCAAGCCAAAATGCTGGTGACTAACAACAACCTCTAAAACCCTCAAGTTCAAGACTTCTCAAGAGATCTAACCACACTGGTCTCTCTTAAGGAACAACCTCTAAAACTCTCACTAGTCCTAGACTTCTCAACAATTCTAACCTCACTAGGTTTTTATCAAGGATCTTCAAACAACAGTTTGAAAAAGGTTTTGTTTACAAAGTGTTGCTTCTAGTATAAGCTGAATATGTAAACTATTTTACAGCACAGAAAATTGACCTTTTTGAATGATAATAGCAAGAACATAGCGTTTTTGAATCGGAGAAGTTGTTATCATTCTTTGAGTCTTCGAGTCCTTTTATAGCCAATCAAAAAGTAACCGTTGTAAAGTAATCATGACTTTTGATGGTGGTTTGGTAGAAGCGTGAGGACAAATAAAACCTTTGAGTCCTGTCATGTCAGTAAATCTTCGATTTCACCGTTGCACTGTTATCGAGATATTTTCATTTAAACTTTTGCACAGTTACTAGGATATCTTCGTTTGAGCTTCGTTTGCTTAGTCTTCTAACCTTCTTAACTTCAAAGGCTATTGCGAGCATGAGTAAGAAGGGAAAACATAGCTTGGTTCTTAAGATCTTTAAGTCTTTGAGTCCTCAGAACTAGCAAGAGTAAAAAAGTTGCTTGTTGTGGAATTTGCAAAGGCGAGCATGACACCGGATTTTGTCCTCCTCCGGGATTTGAAGAAGTGAACTACATGAATAATCAACGAGACTATCAAGGAAGACAACAACAACAACAACCTTATCAACAACAACAACACAATCCTCAACAACATTACCAAGGCAATCAAGGATATCCACCAAGAGGGAACTATCAACATAATCATGGTTATGCTGGCGGTTCTTCAAGCCGGCAAAATCCTTATCAACCTCCACCACCTCCGGTTGCGAACTCTAAGTTGGAAGACACTTTGGCTCAGTTCATGCAAATGTCTATGGCGAACCAAAAAAGTAGTGATGCGACGATAAAGAATCTAGAAAATCAAGTGGGGCAACTTGCCAAGCAACTTGCCGAGCAACAATCGGGTCCTTCATTCTCTGTAAATACTCAAGTGAATCCTAAGTAGCATTGCAAGGCAATCGTTACTAGAAGTGGGAAGGAGTTGGTAAAAGAAAATGAGAAAAAGGTGGAGGAAGAAAAAATTGATGGTATTGTGGAGGAGCATAGTAATGAGGAATTAGTTGAAAATAAAATTGAAAATGAAGGTGTAGTTGAAAAGAAAGATGATGAAATAGTTGAAGATGAAAATGAGAATGGTGAGGAGGCGAAGAAAAAAGAGAGACATAGGAGAGTGAAGAAGGGAAAGGAAGCAGTGAGCACTATTCCGATCCAACATTTACCATACCCTCATGCTCCTTCAAAGAAAGAAAATGAACGACATTACGCTCGTTTCATGGATATTTTTAAACAATTTCAAATTAACATTCCTTTTGCTGAAGCTTTGGAGAAAATGCCAAAATATGCTAAGTTTATGAAAGACATTCTCACAAAGAAGCAGAGGTATTCAGAACTGGAAACTATTATCCTTGACACAAGTTGTAGTGCCATCATCCAAAGAACTCTTCCGAAAAAAGAAGTAGACCCGGGGCGTGTTACTTTGCCTGTATCCATTGGTGACGTCTAAGTTGGCAAAGGCATAATCGATTTGGGCTCAAGAATTAATCTAATTTCATTGTCCATTGTAAAGAGGCTTGGGAACATTGAGATGAAAGAAATTCGGATGACGTTACAATTGGCCGACAAGTCCACAACTCATCCTCATGGGTTGGCTCAAGATGTCTTGGTAAAAGTTGACAAGTTTTTCTTTCCGGTTGATTTTGTTGTTATCGATATGGAGGAAGATGAGGATGCACCTTTAATTCTTGGGCGACCTTTCATGAAAACCGCACGAATGATGATTGATGTGGATGACGGTTTAATGAAAGTGAGGGTTCAAAATGAGGAAGTTTGCTTTGATCTTTTTGAAGCAATGAAACATTCTCAAGACAAGCATGATAACTTTCGTATCGATGCAATTGAAGAAGCAAATTTGGAGGTTTCAAGGCATGTTCATATCGTATCTCCTTTAGAAAAGGCTCTTGATGAATCTTTTGAAGTATTTTCCGATGAAGAAGAAAGAGTTCTTAAAGAATGTTTAAAAGAGCTTGAATCTCTCAAAGAGTTGCAACCGTGGGAAGTAGAAACGGAAGAGTTAAAGAAGGATGTGAAAGATGAGAAGTCACCACTTGAATTGAAGGTCTTGCCTTCCAATTTAAAATATGCGTTTCTTGATGACGGTGGTAACAAGTCGGTTATCATTAGTAACGTTTTGTCCAAAAACGAGGAAGACCGGTTAATTCAAGTTTTGAAGAAATATCAAGATGCTATAGGGTGGGTCCTTTCCGATCTAAAAGGAATTAGTCCGGCTTATTGCATGCACCGTATCTTGATGGAAGAGGATTTCAAGGCAGTTGCCCAACCACAACGCCACTTGAATCCAACAATGAAAGAGGTAGTGAGAAAAGAAGTGGTTAAGCTCTTGGATGCCGGCATGATTTACCCGATTTTTGATAGTCCTTGGGTAAGTCCGGTCCAAGTTGTACCTAAGAAAGGAGGAATGACCGTGATCCAAAACGAAAAAAATGAGTTGATCCCTACAAGAACGGTAACGGGTTGGAGGATGTGTATAGATTATAGAAGGCTAAACACCGCTACAAGGAAAAACCATTTTCCTCTTCCGTTTATGGACCAAATGTTGGAAAGATTCTCGGGACAACAATTCTATTCCTTCTTGGATGGTTACTCCGGTTATAACCAAATTGCGGTTGACCCGGAAGACCATGAGATGACGGTTTTCACTTGTCCGTTTGGGATTTTTGCATACCGTAAGATGCCGTTTGGTTTATGCAATGCACCGGCGACGTTTCAACATTGTGTTCAAGCAATTTTCTTCGATCTCATTGAAAAAATGATGGAGGTGTTCATGGATGACTTCTCCATTTTTGGAGCATCTTTTGATCTTTGTTTTAGAAATTTGGAGGCCGTTCTTGAACGGTGTGTTGAGACAAACTTAGTTTTGAATTGGGAGAAGTGCAATTTTATGGTGACGGAGGGGATTGTTCTTTGCCACAAAGTCTCCTCTAAAGGTCTTGAGGTTGATCAAGCCAAAATTAAAGTGATTGAAAAGTTTCCTCCTCCAACAAATGTCAAAGGCATCCGAAGTTTTCTTGGCCATGCGGGATTCTATCAGAGGTTCATCAAGGACTTCGCCAAAGTTGCAAGGCCATTGAGTAATTTGCTCATTAAAGATAAGTTTTTTGATTTTGATGAGTCTTGTATGGTCGCTTTTAATTATTTAAAGCAAAGTTTGACTACCGCACCCATAATCATCGCGCCCGATTGGAAAATTAATTTTGAACTCATGTGTGACGCGAGTGATTATGCGGTCGGTGCAGTATTGGGTCAAAGAAAAACAGAAATTTTTCATGCTATACACTATACGAGCAAAGTCTTGAACGAAGCTCAAGTTAATTATGCAACAACTGAAAAGGAGTTGCTTGCAATAGTGTATGCGTTGGAAAAATTTCGTTCTTATTTGATTGGGTCTAGAGTCGTAGTTTATACGGATCACTCGGCGATTAAGTATTTGCTCACCAAGCCAGATTCAAAACAAAGTCTTATTCGTTGGATCCTCTTGTTACAAGAATTTGATCTAGAAATTCGTGACAAAAAAGGATCCGAGAATTTGGTGGCGGATCACTTGTCTCGCCTTGTCAATGTTGAGGTTACCACAACTGAAAAGGAAATCCGAGAGGAATTTCCTGCTGAAAAATTGTTTAAAGTTCAAGTTAGGCCTTGGTTTGCGGATATTGCTAACCACAAAGCATCTGGTTGGGTGCCCCAAGACCTAACTTGGAACCAAAAAAGGAAGTTCCCGTTGGATGCAAATTACTATGTGTGGGATGACCCGTAGTTGTTCAAATTAGGAGGTGACAAGCTTTTGAGAAGGTGTGTCACTAGTGAAGAAGCCCAAAGTATTCTTTGGCATTGTCACAACTCGCTTTATGGCGACCATTTCAATGGTTCGAGGACAGCCACGAAAGTCTTACAATCAGGCTTTTATTGGCCTACTCTTTTTAAAGACGCAAATCTCCATGCGCAAAGTTGTGAGACTTGTCAAAGAAGTGGGGGAAATGGAAAAAGAGATGAAATGCCCCTTCAAAATATACAAGAAGTTGAAATTTTCGATTGTTCGGGCATTGATTTTGTTGGTCCATTTCCACCTTGTTTTGGAAATGAGTACATGTTGGTGGCGGTTAACTACGTGTCGAAGTGGGTTGAAGCGATTGCTTCAACTAAGGCTGATGGCAAAACGGTGATCAAATTTTTGAAGAAAAACATCTTTCCCGTTTTGGCACTCCTCGGGTTCTCATTAGTGATGGCGGGTCACACTTTTAGAATACATCTCTTGAAAGTGTTTTAAAACATTATGGTGTATCGCATAAAGTGGCGACCCCTTACCACCCGCAGGCGAACGGTCAAGCTGAGGTGTCGAACCGTGAAGTGAAAAGGATTTTAGAAAAAAATGTGTCAAGTTCTCGAAAAGATTGGTCGTAGAAATTGGACGAGGCTTAATGGGCATATCCGACCGCTTACAAAGCTCCAATTGGCTTAACTCCATTTCAAATGGTTTATGGTAAAACATGCCATTTACCGGTTGGAATGGAGCACAAAGCACTGTGGGCCCTTAAGCTGCTAAATTTTGATACGAACTTTGCCGGAGAAAAGAAAAAAATACAACTTCAGGAATTGGAAGAAATGCGGAATGCAGCCTATCATTCCAGTTGGTTGTATAAAGAAAAGGTAAAGAATTATCATGACAAGAAGATCCGGCAAAAGGACTTCCAGGTCGGCCATTTGGTGCTTCCGTTTAATTCCCAGTTAAAACTTTTTCCGGGAAAATTAAAATCAAAATGGTCTGGACCATTTCGTGTGAACGAGGTGAAAAGTTACGGAGCGATTGTGATCGAAGATTTAGAGAAAAATGACTGTTGGACCGTAAATGGTCAACGCTTGAAAATCTACCTTGGTGGTAACTTTGATCGCGACAATTGTTCTGTTCTCCTAGACGTTCTTCATTGATCGTCTTGGGCCATCGAGCTCATCCGACGTTAAACAAGCGCTCGTTGGGAGGCACCCCAATTTTGTAAGTTTTTATCGTTTTCAAGTACATTTGCTGTTTTAATCATGTTTTTTGTAAAGTTGATGTGTGATGCTGCTCTAAATATTGTTTTGAACTGCAGGAAGTTGAAATTGAACTGCTGGAAGGTGTTTGAGTTTTGCAGTGCGCGCTCAGCGCGCTGTAGCCCGCTCAACGCGGTTTTAAGAAAAATCACGCTATACTTCCAGTGAGCAGCGCGGTCCTGAGCCCGCTCAGCGCGGTATGCGTTTTTTTGAAAAAAAAAATGAATTTTTCCCGGGCCCATTTATGCTGACCCGGCCCAGCGCGTGTTTATGAGTTAGGGTTTCTGAGGTTTCTGCCTCATTTCACCCTTCCTCACTCAAAAAGTCTCAATTTCTCTCTTCTTTTTCAAATTTTTTTTCCAAAGTTCTTTGGATTTTTTGTGTGCCCAACTGCAGTAACTTCATTTTTCTTGCTCAGAATCTTCATCAACAAACTGTAAGTTCTTTAATTTCTTTTTAGTTTTTCATGAACAAAACCCATTTTGGGTTGAACCTTTAAGCTCAATGTTCTTGTTCATTATGTTTTTGTTTTTACTGTCAATCTCCATTATTGTTTGTTTTCTACTGATTGCATGTGGTTAGAAACTCCAATTTTTGAAATTAGGGATTGTAATTTTAGAAATTAGGTTTTGTATGTAAATTAGGGTTTTAATTGTGTGAATTCGTAACTTTGTGCATATCTCTGTGAGTAGGGCTGCGTTTAGGAAGTAGGATAGTGTTTGGAAACCTTCTGTTGCAGAGAAGATTTTTTCTGCATTTCGCAGAGCCCGCTCAGCGCGCTCTGAGATTTGCAAAAAAATTCCCCTTTTCTTAATTCTGTTTTGTTTTCCTTTTATTATTCTTAGTTTGTGAAGCTATTATCATTAACATGTGTTGCTAGTTTGTGTTTGTTCTGTTTTGTTTTTCTTTTCAGATGTCGGGACGCAAGAAGCATCGAGTCGGTGGTTCTTCATCAAACCCATCTAGGCGCCCTCCATCCAGTCAGTTTGACAGCACTAGATTCCTTGGGGTCGAACAACAACAACGATACCAACAACTTGAACGGAGAACGGTGTGGGCGGATAGTATTATTCTAATTGATCTGGAGGGACACTATCGCCGCACCGCTTCTCTTATTTCTGGAGGTGGATGGGAAAAGCTTTTTTCACCCTACCCTGAGTACCATCTTAACATTGTAAGGGAGTTCTACGCTAACGCATTGCCCTCCGATGGTAGGACTTTCAAATTTAAAACTTGGGTTAGGGGGAAGGAAATTGAGTTCTCAAGGGATGCTATAAATGCTTACCTCAATAATCACCTTTAGCTGGTCGAGGATGAATTATGTGATTATGGTCAGACGATGGCTCGGCATAGCTGGAGTGCCGACCAGTTAAGGGACATGTTATGTGTGAGGGGGCAGACTTACCAGCTGAACGCTAATGGAGCGCTCCTCAAGTTTTTGAGGAGTGTGTTGACTACAGAAATGAAGATTGAGATGGCGGTTGTTTTGTACAACCTTAAGCCACGTAGCCATACCTCCTCCATTCCTATGGATACTGCTGCTCTTATTGCTTGCATCTTTGACGATGAGAAAACCGTGGACTTAGCACGGGTCATTTCCAGTGAGCTTAAGAGGATAGCTGTGAGTGCTACACCGTTAGGTGATAGGGTGGCGTGTACCTTGACCTATCCTGGACTTATCATGGCCTTGTGCAATTGGGCCCGTGTCACCCTCCCTACTCATGGGAATGTTAAATTGGTTGTGCTGGATGATAACTATATATCTCGTCATTATTTGCAGGCTTTGAATTTAGATGATGTTGTTCCTGTAGCTGCTGCTGCCCCTGCTGGGCGTGCTCATGGTCCAAGTGCTGAGGCCAGTTGGGCAGTGCACGAGGCTCACCAACGTGCTTTCTTATTCATGCACGAGTCCATGATGCAGCTACAGCTCCAAATCCGGGAGCCACATATTGATCATTCCTTGAGGTCGCGAGAGGACCTCATGGCTTATGCGAGATGGCCTGAGGGCAGGCATGGTTTTTCGGAGGTGGTAGGTTATGGGGCAGGTGTTGATGTTAACGATGGTGATGATGTCGGGGAAAAACTCTAAGCAGATATACAGGCATATATATACAGATGAAATATATATAAGCAAATATGTAAAAGAAACTTGTAGAACTTACAGGTGTGCAAGCTTCCAGTGTTATAAACACATGTGTATGGTTAGTTTTTTAAGAAATTGAAGAAAGTTTTGATAACAACAATTTTGAATTTGAATTTAGAAAAAAAAAGTCAGTTGTTTGGGACTTATAACTCAAGGAGAGGCCAAGATCAAAAACAGTGATTGCACCGTTGTTTTGAAAATTGTATTGGGACTTATACAATGATTAAGGCCCAAAAATTACTTATTTTTACAAAGGGATGGGACTTACACTCTATTAGAGGCCCAGAGAAAAGTGTTTGAAAGAAAGATGAGACTTACAACACAAGGGTGGCCCAGATGATTTTGATTTGAAAACGGCGATCACGCCACAAATTTTAAGATTGTACCGGGACTTATACAATGACTGAGACTCAAAAATATGGTTTATGTACAAAGGGATGGGTCTTACACTTTATTAGAGGCCCAAAGTGTTTTTGAAAAGAAGTTTGATCAAAAGGAAACCCTAATTTCTTTCACAAAATGTAATTTTTGAAGAAAATTAAGTAATAAATGATATAAAATACCAAATATACTGAAAAACAAATTTTAAATTTTGAACAATGTTTTTAAAAACCATGTTTAATCACATGAAGACTTGAAATTCTATTGGTTTTGAAAAATCAAGGTGAAAATCTCATTTTTTAAATGTTTGAAAACAAATAAAATGAAATTAATTGTAAAAATTCAAACTATATTAAATAAATAATATAAATTCAATTTTTTGTGGAATAAAATATTTCAACATTTTTGTGGATTTTCAAAAAAAGAACCAATAAAAAATAATTAAAATTGAGAGAGAAATTAATTTTAGAATTAATTAATAAAAACAAAAAAAATGAAAAATTGCAAAAATATGAGAAATGGCAAAATGGTCTGGGTGGGTCTTGAACCCATGACCTTTCAACCAAACACACATGCACGCTACCACTGGGGCGGTGATACATCCGTGTATCAAAACCACCCCATGGGCATATAAGGGTGACAAGGTTTTAGGCCTGGCCAAGGCGCCTTGGCCTGGCCCTTGCCCAAGGCTAGCCTGATTTTAGGCCTCTTACATGAAGGCCATAACTTCTTCATTTCTCCATGGATTTGGACAAAATTTAGATGGATCCTACCTAGAATTTCATGAGGAATCCAATGGTGCTTTTAGATTTTTCTAAAGATGTCTCTATTTTAAAACCCGATAGTGGTTTCAAAATAGGCCAAGATTTGCATGTTCTATGCTATCTTATCATATAAGATACAATAGCATGGTAAATTGGTTCAAACACAACACATTTGATATATATGACATGTTTATGATCAATGGACCTCAAAGCAATGCATATTTTAAGAGGTCGGGTTTTGATGCACTTACCTCTTGAAGCTCCTTGTGCTAACTGTCAAGATCCTTGTGCCAGAAGTAATCCAATGCTTTAGACACTCTTTATTGATCCCTTAAAAGGTTTTAGGATGATCAAAACCAGCTGGAAACCTCAGGAACAAGAGTTGGCTCTTTCTTGCAAAAGTGGCAAAAATGACCAAAATGGCAACTCACTTAAATGGTGTTCAAATTGAGGGAAACTAGTTAGGACAGTTTGAGGTTGATATTTGGAGTATATTTGAAGCTTTGTTTGGTTTTGAAAGTGACTGAATCAAGACATGGCTTGTAAAATGTAGAAAAGTCAAAATTTGAGGTTTTGGAGGTTGACTTTCTGATTTTGAGGTTGTACAATGGGGATGAAGGTTTGAACACCTCCAATGGATGATTTATGATGTGTTAGGATGGTTATTTGAGTGTTTTTGCTCTGGTTTCAAGAAATCCCAAATTGCTTCATAATGACTTGAAGATGGAGTAAGAGAGGGAGAGCGAGAAAACAAGGCTTTGGTATTGTTTTGGTGTATTTTTTAACATCAGAAATGACCTCAATTTATAGTAAAGGTGTTTTGTTTTTGAAGGAATAGTGAATGGCAACTGGTTCACCCTATTATCCAATGGATATGCCCATGTATCACTTCTTTAAATGCCAAGGTACTAAGTCTTTACTTGGCCATTGATTTGGGTTGGTCTTGGTAGCTCTAGGTCTTCTGATTTTTGTAACAACCTTGACTCAATTGGACTGATAAGGCTTGGTTCATGACAGCTCAATGCATTGCATTGATGTTACCTTGCCAAATTTGAATTCCAAGTTTCATGTCATGATGATTTTCACATGCCAAGTTGAATTCCTTGCCTCTTTGATCATGGAGCAAGTGAGTCATCAGATTCTTTGGGTTTTTGGAAGATGACAAAGTTGGTAAAGTGACAAGATTTGAAGGGCAAAATCGTGTGGCACAAGTTATGCATTCATTCTATCTTAGAAAATCGGGTTTTTGCCATGTTTCAAGGCTTATAACTCCCTACTCAAGTTGAATTAGGATGAGTTCCTGTACATTTTGGAAAGCTCTCATGACATACTTAAACTTTGATGTCCACCAAGGGACTTGGTTCTGCTTGGATCAAGGTGAAAAATGGCCTCAAAGTTTGGATAAGTGAAACAGATTATGTCTTGAAAATTTCACTAAGTGTTGGAATGAAAATGTCCCTTTTCATTTTTTGTGATTTTGATCAATACATAACTCAGAATCCATGAGGATTTGGATTCTCTTGTAGTTGACACTTTCAAATTATGTAAGATGATCTTTCATTTGAGCTTTGGATGGGAGAAAAAGGCCTTGTGGTTTAGGAGTTATGACCATGCAAAGTTGGTACCAAATCACTTTTGTCTCATAACTTAGAAAAATGTTGGTTTCTCATGGTTGCCCCTTTTGCAAGAAACCTCACTTTTCTTGACTTTTCTTGATGAATGATGATAAATATCATACATTAACATTGTTTTTGACTTAGGGGAACCATATTTGTGAAAAATTCCAAAAAGTCAAACTTGATTTTAGGCACAGTTGACATTTTGTCAGATGAATTTCAAACGGTCTGATCCTCTATGCAATCAAGTCCTTGACTTAATTCAAACATAATAGATGGATTCCATAGGTGTTATAGGCTGTCTTGAATCATGTACCAAGGTTCGGGATCATGTCTTGGTCAAAAGTCAAAGGCACAATTGCTTTTTCATCAGAAACCCTAATTTGTGGTCAGATGAATTTGCATCTTTGTGTTGCTTATGAATCAAGTTCTTGGTATCCATTTGAACTTGTGAGAAGGCAAAAATAAGATATTGGAGGCCTTCAAAACATCTCTTGAGGTATTGGCTCATGTTTTGCTCCAGAAGTCAACTTAGGGGTGAATTAGGTCAAGAAACCCTAATTCCTAATTTTTAATGAGTGCATCCCCTGAGGCTATTTTGGCTTGATGATTGAACTCACAAGGACCATTTGATATTCTTAGATCATGTTTTGAAGTATTGGCTCATGCCCAGATGAAATTTTTCATCTGGAGGCCTTGGCCGACGAAAGCCCTAATTTGGTGACACTGGCAATCTTGAGGCTTGTTCCAACGGAAATTGAACACAAATTACAAGCATTACTCATGAAGAATCAAGATCAAGCAATTGAATGATAAATTAAACCGAAAACGGTCGAAATTACAACGTAAATACGCGGAAACGATCGAAACAGTGAGGAAAGTAAGATCTACCAACCTAAAAGCCGGAGGATTGGCTTGGTAATTGTTGTAAATGAAATGTGATGAAGGTAAGTGAAGAAAACCAGAGAAAACCAGATATTACTCCACTTGCACTTCGAACTGTACCGAAACCAAGCAAAATGCGATAAAAGCTCCGAAATCAAAGTTGCACCGTAAGATCTTGAAACGAACACTTGAGATGAATCCAAAAGCTAATAGAACTCTAGATACTCAAGTATAAAAGTAAGATGATGAAGATAATCAAAGAGAACCAAACTAATCTTCAATTATGGACGAAACGTATCGAAACCGAGCAAACTTCGACGAAACTCCAAAAATGCGAATTATCACCGAAGAATCTTGATGCGATCACTTGAATTGAATCCCAAAGCTACTGAAGCTCCACAAAATTCAGTAGAATGGAAAGATGATGAAGGCCAAGCTCAAGAAATAATCACTTTCAATGTGAAAAGTGATTATTCTTCAAGGATTAAGAGCTTTTGTGAGGTTTGGTGAAGAAGATGAAGTGGAATGTATAGAAGTTGCAGAAAAATGCAGAGGAGAATGAGAGAATTGAGAGTGAAGAAAGTGTGAATTTGTGTGAATGATTGTGGAAGAGTTGCAAAATGGTGAAACTTTGTTTAAATGGAGTTTAGGTTTGGAGTGTGAGAGCTTTGGACTTTGGTTTGGACTTAGTTTTGGGAGGTTCGGAGTTAGGGTTGGAGTTAGTTACACTTGACTCACCGAGTCAAAGTGGTTAACTCAGTTAGTTAGGATCAACTCGGTAACAATCCCAATGTGAGTTTCAAAATCCAAAGGTTGACATGTTGGTAAATTAAGTAACATGGTGCACTTAAATTAGAGTGATGCATTGGAATAAATGTACTTGGATTGAAATGAATAGTGTTGAAATATCTAGAGATGTCTAGAATGTTCCACATACTGCTAGAATCAAGTAGAACCAAATCCCAACGTGAGTGCATGGCTGCTGTCTAAAAATGCAGCAGAAATCACAAAATCTGCCTGTGTTAACCGTTTAACAGAATTACAAAGAAATTATGTTAACCGGTTACTCAGACCAAATTTTGCCCATTTTGATTAAAAATGATGTTGTGGTCCCGACTTCGATTTTCCTTTTCTTGTATTGATGAATAGGCATAGAAACCTTCATTTTGAGCTTGTTTTGATGATGAGATGATCTTGTGAGGGTGAGATTAACCTTGCTTGGAAAACCTGAATACTCCTGCAACCAAAATCATAAATAAAAAGTGCGAATGCATATGCCAGCGGTGTGAATGTACATGCTTATGGAGAAGGCAAAAGAGGAGGTCAAATTTTGGGTTACGACAGCTACCCCTATTTAATCCACTTGGACCTGAATGTACGAATTGCACTTGCTTTTCGATGATTCGAGGTAGAAGGGGATTAAATAAAAGAGTAGCCTGAAATTTGGCCGACGACGGCAAAAGGAAAAGGTGCAAATGCAGAATTAACAAGTGCAAAGTTTGGCTGAAAGTCTACTAGGAGATAAGTCAGGCAAAAAAAGAGAGGGAGTATGCTGGATGCATATGACATGTATGTGCTATGATGCTTGATACCATGTAATGCAAGGATACAGGGTTAAGGTACCGTGTCGCAAGTTTGTAGGTGTTGGACAGACCAGAAAGGTTTTGGACGGACCAAGGAACTGAAAAGGTTCTGGAAAGGTTTGCCAGACAAAAACTGGATTTTGATTATGACGCATGTTTGAACCTGTATATTGTAATGCTCCAACTTGATGAATATGCTATGTGTTTGAAAATGCAATGTTATGAGATGATGATTACTATATGCAGAATGTTAGTGATTGGGTTTTGAAGAGATGTAGAGTATGATCGGGCTTAAGTTAAGGCTTCCTGTTATGCTAGATGAATAAATAAGCATGAGTGAAGCGACGTGATCAAAGCACGAGAAAGATCTATGCCATGGTTTAAGTGTTTTATTATGGGAGACGGCAGAGAGTAGAGGTTAGGGTGTAAGCCCTAAAGACGTGATTCCCCGACACCTACTTCAGGATCAGCAGTTGTTGATGCAGCATTGCTCTTGCCTCAAAACGGGGAGAAAACTTGTACCTTGGTAGCCTATCTCTGCCCTAGTCTATTGGGTACCTGCATGGATTGCCCCTGTCACAAGTTAGGAAGCAGTTATATCATAGGATGACCCTAATTTAACCTGCCCTAGTGTAACAGAACAGTATGCCTCTGATTAATTGTCTCTTGGAGAGGTCGACTTCTTATGCTCTTGAGGTGGCCTGTCCTAATGTGAGCTCTGAAGTCATTTTGCCCCTGACTAATCGATCTTTGGAGGAATGTCCCTGACCAAATGAACATGGAGAGATTTGTCGAATCTCGTCGTGATTGGCTCAGATTGACTGAATCTTGAAGTGCATAGGCCCAATGGAGTTTTCCAGGCATTTTCCCCCTTGAGGTGATCACACTTTCCATTGTGGAAACTTTCTTGATGTCAAGTGCTTCTTTGCAGGTAAAAAGTGTTGGCTTTGAAAATGATAATGTCAATGCTATGCATATGTCAGTTTTGAAATCCAAGCATGTTCACTAAGATTATGACATATAGTGAATGGATCACCATTTAGAATGCCATGTCAATATCAGCACAAATGATAAGCAAATCTTTGGGAGTCGGCTTTGATATAATCTTACTGTCGTATGTTTTCGAAATAAACCCTGCTTCAATTAGGTCTTTTCAGGGTTGTAACGTGGCCTGGTTCGCGGTTTAAGAATGAAAGGATATAAGGCTCAAAAATTATTTTACCCCACCCATTCTCCTTGATGTTATCCAGTCCTACGTTCAGCTATTTTGACACAAGCGTTCACCTTTCAAAAGGATTTTGAATGGTAGAAGCGATGGTAGAGGAACCGACGAGAGTTTTGGAGCGACGGTCACTCACCTTTTGTTTTTGTCACATGTGACCACACAAACTTGTTCTTATTGAGGATTTCTCTCTTGATTCTCTGTTTTGTTCTTTTTGTTTTCCCTAATTTTTGCGTAGACTGATTATTTTGAATTTGCAGTCTACCGGGATGCCCTAATTTTTGCCTAAGTCGTTTACTTGTGACTTAGCGGGCTTTTTGTTGTTTGCTTTTTTTTTTTGTGATTTTGATTTTTTTTTCCTCGAACAAAATCGTGTGACATGTGTTTGATTTTTAGGGTGAGTTGTGACTGCCTCATTCCTTTGGTCGGTGAGGGATAACCATTGTGGATTCTTGATTTTTCCGACCTCTTGCGAGGGATATGATGTGGTTGATCCTCAGAATGGGGTACTCATCTTTTGAAATTTGAACGCATGGTCAAACTAGTTGAAGACTACCCTGCCCCTAGTTAAGATTGAGGGTTTTTTTTTGCAAAGAAAGAAACTCCTACTTCAAGGCCCAAAGGGGGTGACTAGGGATTATATTCCTTATAACTCCTGTGTTTGGGGATTTGAACAAATGCCTTACATCTTCAGCAAGGTTTTATTCAAAAGCATAAAGATAGTGATCTCATGTCTTTTTGATTTCATCATTCTCTTTTTGATTTTGCTTGATCAAATGTGTGATACAGATAAAAAGTATGAGTGAACAAGAATGAATTTATTCAAAACATGCATATTCATTTCATTATTATTATCATCTGAAAACAAACAAATTTTACAAGTGAACAATGCTTGACAAACAAAAAGATTACAAATGGAAAAGATGGAATGACATGATGATTGCCGATGTTGAGGAAGTGCTCACAGGCTTATTCAAGGGATTCTTTTGCGATCTTGGCTCTTACACGAACAGGGGATTTATGTTCACCCACAGATTCTCACCTTGAATGGTTAAGTGCTTCTTGTCAATCAACTGTTGGAATTTAGCTTTGAAAGCGTTACAAGCCTTAGTCGAATGTCCAGCCGACCCAGGATGATATCTGCACCACACATTGGGATCATACCCAGGTGGGAATGGTTTTGGAGGGGGATTCGGAGCTTTGGGAACCACCAACGAGTTCTAAACCAGATGTGGGAGAAGTTGACTGTATGTCACGGAAATCGGATCTAGAGGAGCATTCCTTTGTTCTAGATTGTTCCGGGGCTTGCGCTGATTTTCGCGCTCTTAGCCTTGGGCTTCCTGATTATCATTTTGAGGAAGCCGTTGATAAGATAGTTGTTAGTATTGGGCAGAAGCAACATGCGAGAATGAATAGTATGGCGTAAGAGCCTGAGGTGCTTGAGAATGAACCTGATGAGCAACATATGGTGGGAACGCTTGAATAGGGTGGATCAAACCAGGATTAACCATCCGATTAATAGTCTGACCAAATGGGATCCCATACGGTGCGTAGGGTGCCCCAGGATAAGCAACTGGAGGTGTAACAATAGAGGGTGCCCCAGGATAAGAAAAAGGCATTCCAGACTGAAAGCCTTGGTAGGGGTATTGCACAACAGGTTGAACAGCTGGAGGAATCTGTACATGAATATGAGGACCTCTATTCTCATCTTCGGCAGATGTTTCAGCAATCACAGGTGCAGACTTCTGGAAAGGCTTCTTTGTAAAGCAAAGCAACTTCTGATCGAGGAGCTCTTGGACTTTGTCCTTAAAGACAACACAGGCTTCTGTAGAATGTCCCACATATCCAGCATGGTATCCACATGTGGCATTAGGATCATGCTTAGGATGATAAGGAAACTTGGCCGGCTTGATTTCTTTAGGAACAATTGCCCCAGCATGAATCAGAATAGGCAGTAGATGTGTGTAAGTCACGGTAATTGGATCATGACGAGGACGTCTCCTCCCTTGATTGTTGTTCCCTTTGCTAAATTGCTTACATTTCTGTTTCTGATTGCCTTGAGTGGTCTTCTGATTAGGCAAAGGGTGAACCGGCTGATTGCTTGCATCCACATTAATGATCTTATCCACTTTTGGTCCATTCTGGGCTTGCTCATCAATCGCAACTGATCAGAGGGATTCATTGTCATACTGTCCATAAGTAGTTCCACAACCATGTCAACCTTGCCTTGCTTGTGCACCGTGCTCTCATACCCAACCTGTTCCATGATTCTTTGGCTTTCAGCGTCGGAGAATCGTTGTCTTTGGGCTGATGGAGGGAAGAAAGTGAGCTTTCTCTGGTTTGAAGGCATGTAATGCAAAGGTATGTATGCACATGTTGTTTATGCAGGTGGAATGCAAATGAGACGTGCAACACCCAATGATGCAAAGATTAGATGATGCAACCGCTCAACATACATATGATGATGCAATAACTCAGGTTCAACAGTTCGGGATACATGATGATGCAATAATATTATGCAATAACATTATGCAATAATGTAAGTTGGAGATGCAACAACTTCTGGATAATCTGCATAGGTAGCTCTGTGTAAGTGCGAAGATCTGATGTGCGTGAGAGAACAAAGGTATGAAGTGGCTTGTTTTCCTGCAAAACCCGTCCCCCTCACAGGTGTGATCTAGACACAACAAGGTGGTCCCTAGAAAGGTCGCCCAAACCATAGGACTCAGAGTGAAAATCCCTCGCCGTAGTGAATTCTCACAGGATGGAAGTATTTTCAACGAATCACGATCTGGGATGTGGCTCTCGTAATAACCCAACACGCAAAACGCAGGCCTCACGACTATCCACGTTCTAGCCTATG
Source organism: Lathyrus tuberosus (assembly GCA_022829125.1). Taxonomy (NCBI): domain Eukaryota; kingdom Viridiplantae; phylum Streptophyta; class Magnoliopsida; order Fabales; family Fabaceae; genus Lathyrus; species Lathyrus tuberosus. The sequence goes on from JALAZF010000428.1 coordinate 2,398,804, forward strand.
TGTATGCTAGGCACGGTGTTAGGACCTTTCTCTCCAATAATATCTACCCATCCCAACAACAGCAGAAAACAGCAGATATCCAGAATATGCAGCATATGAATATTTAAAGCAGTAAAGAAATGCAATAAATACACATAAAGTTAAAGCATAAAGATAAAGCTAGTAAAGCGCTAAAGATAAACACCCAAGCAAGCAAGAGAAAGCAAACAAAACTAGGCGAGACACCTCAAGGGATGGACCAGCAATAGGTCAACCAGTCCCCAGCAGAGTCGCCAGCTGAAGATGGCTGGAAATCTACCTGAGCGAATCGCACACTCAAAGATACAACAGAGTCGCCACCGAACTTTATTTAGTCCCAAAGGATAGGGAAAATATCGATAAAACCCAAGGGGAAGAGAAATAGGAACGGGGGGTCGGTTATGCGAAAGGAAGGTATTAGCACCAAACGCATCCGTCGTACTCGACGGGAACCATTTCGCTAGCTTCTAGGCTTGGATGGGTTATCTATTTAAAGGCTTCTAGCTAATAGAAGGAGGAGAGAGAAAGATGGGGGAAAAGAAAAGAAAGAAAGAAAGTGCTCGCGGATGAACGAAGTCCTCCTGCCTACATACCCTCATAATGCAATGAGGAGGTCAGAGCGCCGTAGTTCATGGAACCAAGGGACGAAAAGAAGGAGAGAAATGAGGAAGACGGAAGAAAGGTGGAAGTGTGCTCGCCGAGATCATTGCGATCTCATGCCTACGTATCATACATTCGAAAGAATGCAGAGTCAGAGCTTCCGTAGTTCGGGGAACTGAACGGAAAAAGAAAAGGAAAGTAAAGTGGTGTCAAAACCAAGAGCCGAAGAAAGAAGGAAATTCCACTGGGATTTCCAAAGAAATAGTGTCAAAACCAAGAAAAGAGTACAAAGGAAAGGGAATGGTAACTGTACTGAGAATAAAGTGCGAGGATAGTGTCGAAACTAAGAGAATACAGGAATGAAGAGGAATTGGTGTCCAAACCAAGAGCCGAAGAAAGAAGGAAATTCCACTGGGAGTTCTTAAGAAATGGTGTCAAAACCAAGAAAAGAGTAAAGGGAATAGGAAGGACTCTGCAGGGGATCCGAATAAAGGGACGGTGTCAAAACGAAGAGAAAAGGGAGAATCGGTATATTAACTGGCTGGCAGTGGTTAGCCGAAGAAAGAGAGTAAAAACCCTGGCGGAGAAAAGAAGCTGGTGTCAACAGACGGACTGCGATAAACCGAGAGAGAGAGAGTGCAGAACCGAGAGAAGGTGTTTGACTCTAAAGGGGCCTCAGTATGTTAACTGATAAACAATGGTTAACCAGGGAATGAAAGAACTGCAACTCTGTGGGAGTAGAGAAGCATTGGTTTTAAAAGAGCAAACTGTGATCAACCAAAGAACGGGTGTAGGACCGAATAAAGATCGTGACCCAAAGGACGGGTGTAGAACCGACCAAAGGTCGTGACCCAAAGGATGGGTGTAAGACCGAGCGAAGGTCGTGACCCAAAGAACGGGTGTAGGATCGAGCGAAGGTCGTGACCCAAAGAACGGGTGTAGGACCGAGCGAAGGTCGTGACCCAAAGGGGTTCGGTAAATTGACTGAACAAATAGTACTCAACCGAAGAAAGGGTATTTGAACCAAAGAAAGGTTACTAACCCAAGGGTGCAAGTATTCGAACCAAGGAGAGGTTCCCAACTGTTGGGGATTCGGTGTTTACAGTCGGGCTGTGATTAACCGAAGAGAAAAACGAGTGATTAACCAAGAGGAGGTGATTAACTCGAAGGGGTTCAGTATTTTAACAGACGGACTGTGGTTAACTGAAGAAAAGGGTGATTAACCAAGAGAAGGTGATTAACCCAAGGGAAGGTCAGTGATTAACAGACGGACTGTGATTAACTGAAAGAAAAAGGTGATTAACCAAGAGAAGGTGATTAACCCAAGAGGAGCTCAGTGATTAACAGACATACTATGATGAATTGAGTAAGAGAGCAAAATTGGTGTTTTAACTGACAAGCAATGGTTAACCAATCAAAGGGAGAAGAACCAAAAGAAGGTTGCGAATTCCGCAAGAGTTTTGGTGTTTAACAGGAAAACTGTGTTTAACCGAAGAAAGACCGCGATAAAGCATTGGTTTTACCAGTATGACTGTGATCAACCAATGGAAGAATGAATACAACTCTCATGGGGAATCAGTAAAAGAAGTGATTGGCCACAAGAAAAGGTAATTGAAACCCTTTTGAAGGGAACAAGGGAAAGGTATTGAATAAGGGCAAGAGATTGACCCTCAGAAGATTGCTAATGATCGTGAACAAAGGGAATGGTGATAGATCAAAAGATTGATTGAAAGAGATAAGAGTGATCAAGGATCGAAAGAGATTGCAAAGAGAAAAGAGTGATCAAGAATCGACTCGACTGGGGAAGGAAAGCACACTACCGCCTGGAGGTAGAGATGACTAAGCCAAGCACAGGGTCATTCGTCCCCTACCTGAAGTATTCAAAATGAGAGTAGGAATTCTCCCTTCTCATTCCTTCTCTAACACACAGGGTGTAACGCAGAAGTTGAAACTGACAGCGTAACAGCTCCAAGTTGTACAATGCTCTAGTGCGTTGTGAAATGAACAGCGTAACAACTTAAATTTGTACAGTGCTCCACCAGAGTCTCACGTTGGACGTCGTATGAATCTTCAACTCCGCGGGAGGGAAGAGAGAGGAAAAGTTCTAAAAGAAGCCTAAAGAGAGGGAAGAGGGAAGATGAACTAATCAAAACACGGTTTCGATCAATTAATCAAAGGGAAGCAATGCTAACAACTTTCCAAAGAGAATGGAAAATCATTAAAGAAAAAGGTGCTAATTGATTGTACAAGATTAAGTTCATCCATGAAGAATAAAGTTAATGCAAAGAAAAGAGAGGGAGTGCATAATAGTGTCATACAAATATTAGCATGTGTCATACATCATGTGTCAAGTGATCAAAGATTGTACAAGAATTAGAATGTTCAAACAAATATCAAGAACATACCTAATTTCGAGAATTGATAAATCAATCTTTGAATTATTATAAATATACTTTAAACAGAGGTTAATAGCATTTAAAAACACCCATAAATAATAAGTATATCATTCTATGGAAGTTAGAGGGAAAAAGAATGTCAAACAAGCTTGAAAAAACTCAAAATGGCCATTCTGTACAGTGGTAACTGGTTACTCACCATGCGTTAACCGGTTACTTGCTTAAAAATGATCGTTTTTGGTGAAAATTGAACTGAATAACCGGTTACTCACCATGTGTTAACCGGTTAACACTGAACAGTGGTGAAAAAAACAGAAAAAACAGCTTTTCAAAAGTGGTTTTCAACACTTAATCACTTATGCCAACCACAACATGGTAGGACCTGAATTTGTGCACTAAAATTACATCATGTAAGGGAAATTGAACACAAATTAAAAGCATTAATCATGAAGAATCAAGATCAAGCAATTGCATGATAAACTAAACCAAAAACGATCGAAATTACAACGTAAATACGCGGAAACGATCGAAACAGTGAGGAAAGTAAGATCTTCCAACCTACAAGCCGGAGGATTGGCTTCGTAATTGTTGTAAATGAAATGTGATGAAGGTAAGTGAAGAAAACCATAGAAAACCAGAGATTACTCCACTTGCACTTCGAACCGTAGCGAAACCGAGCAAAATGAGATAAAAGCTCCGAAATCAAATTTGCACCGTAAGATCTTGAAACGAACACTTGAGATGAATCCAAAAGCTAATAGAACTCTAGATACTCAAGTATAAAAGCAAGATGATGAAGATAATCAAAGAGAACCAAAGTAATCTTCAATTATGGCCGAAACGTATCGAAACCGAGCAAACTTCGACGAAACTCCAAAAATGCGAATTATCACTGAAGAATCTTGATGTGATCACTTGAATTGAATCCCAAAGCTACTGAAGCTCCATAAAATTCAGTAGAATGGAAATATGATGAAGGTCAAACTCAAGAAATAATCACTTTAATGTGAAAAGTGGTTATTCTTCAAGGATTAAGAGCTTTAGTGAGGTTTGGTGAAGAAGATGAAGTGGAATGTATAGAAGTTGCAGAAAAATGCAGAGGAGAATGAGAGAATTGAGAGTGAAGAAAGTGTGAATTTGTGTGAATGATTGTGGAGGAGTTGCAAAATGGTAAAACTTTGTTTAAATAGAGTTTAGGTTTGGAGTGTGAGAGCTTTGGACTTTGGTTTGGACTTAGCTTTTGGAGGTTTTGAGTTAGGGTTGGAGTTTGTTACACTTGACTCACCGAGTCAAGGTGGTTAACTCAGTTAGTTAGGATCAACTCGGTAATAATCCCAAAGTGAGTTTCAAAATCCAAAGGTTGACATGTTGGTAAATTAAGTAACATGCTGCACTTAAATTAGAGTGATGCATTGGAATAAATGTACATGGATTGAAATGAATAATGTTGAAATATCTAGAGATGTCTAGAATATTCCACACACTTCTAGAATCAAGTAGAACCATAGCCCAAAGCGAGTGCATGGCTGCTGTCTCAAAATGCAGCAGAAATCACAAAATCTGCCTGTGTTAACCGTTAACAGAATTACAAAGTGTCGCTCCCCGGGATTTTCATCCAGGTATGAACGCGAAAGTGGCACCGAAACAGAGTCGCCAGCAATGTGTATTTATCCCATGAGAGGGAAAGGAAACACCGCGTAAACCTGAGAGAAAGGAAAAAGCAGGGTCTTACGACCAAGAGAAATGGGTTCGGGAGTCGGTTACGCGAGAGGAAGGTATTAGCACCCCCTCGCGTCCATCGTACCCGATGGGATCCACGCTTGCTTGTCTCGATCAAAGGGTGATAGAAAAGAATACTGGAAAAGGAACGAAAAGAGAACTGGAAAAGGAACGAGAAACAAATGTAGGGAAAATAAAAGAAGTGCTCGCATGGGCCCTACCCCACTGCCTACGTATCTCATCGGGAACATGAGAATCAGAGCGACGTAGTTCCCCTCACCGGGGATGGATTGTGTTTTTTAGAGAACGGCTCACGTTCTAGCTCAGGTGTTGCAGGCTCGCTGGTCCGAGTGCGTTACCATCTTGCAAGAGAACGAGTAGAAGCGCGTTCGTGCGTTGAGAATGAATGAGATGAGAAAAGAATTCCCGAAGGAAAGACGTTATTGTTTGTTTTTGTCTTTTAAGAGTTTTTCATTTGTTTGCATATGATAGTGTATCTGAATCTTAGTCATTGGAATGTGTACATCCTCACATTCCAAGATGGAATGGGTAAGAAAGCACACTAAGAGTGAAGAAGACCCCCACACTTAGTTCCAATTGTCAAGGTTCAAACACACTAGCATACTTGTGTTTATTAGGTGTTTTGTTGATTAAGAAATGAAGAAGTGTTTTTTATTATTTGCACCTTCAACAAGTATTGCATTTAAGTCCCTCATACAAGATCAAATGTTTAACACATTGACCCAAGATGGGCTATATGCTACACATTCTAAGATTACAAGAGAAGACCCCTTATAATCTTTTCTTTATATGAAAGGCCTAAATGCAATAAATGCCTACCTTTATTAGATATTTTGAATTTTCTTTGAGATGAGAAAAGAGACTCAAGGGAGGAGAAAAGGTAAAACCTATATGGACTAAGACTCAATCCTAATTGAAGATTAAAGAGAGTGATCCTAAAGGTTTGTGAGGTTTCAACCTAAAGTCTAAAGAAAGAAAGAATTAAACAATTCACTTCCAAAGTGGAAGATGAATTGTAATTCAAAAGGGAAAGTAATGAGTTATTAAAAGAAAACACATAAGTGCTTAACAAAACACAAAATGAAATTGTAAAAGAGAAAGGATAGAAGTTGAATGTGGATTCCTTATCCACACTCAATTGAAACTTACCAAAGCCCCTACATGGTTAGCACAATCACTTACAAGTAAAGTAAGAAGGTATAATGAACAAATCAAATTCAAACAAGTTGACAAACAAAGTAAAATGAGATTAAATGCTATACATGCTTCCAAGTCAGAATGTAACTCATATTTACACAACCTAATGTTATCCTAAATGAGCATACCAAATCATGCAAACAAAATCTCAATCCAACAAGAAGCAAAGAAGAAAAGGTGAAGTGATGTGAATGTGGTTCATACTTGTGAAACAAGTGACCTAAGGTGCAAGATAAACATCAAACATGCAAAGATGAAACCCAAATGTCACAATCAGAAGTCAATTAACATGCTATACATCCTCAAACAAAACCACAACTCATGGCACAAGTGCCTTCATGATCAAGCAAACCAAACATGAGGCATGCATTCACAAAATAAACAAGTTAAACTTCATGCTTCAAACAAATAGCAAACATGCTCCAAAAATTATGAATTTCACCAATCAAACACCTTAAACACATGCCATTAACATATCAAGTCCACAAGCAATGAATCAGAACCAAAGTCACTCAACAATTAGGTCAAAGTCTCCTGGAAGTTTCATGCATTCATGCTCAAAGCAACACATCAAAAGTCATCCAAAAAAGACTTAAAAATCATCTCATAAATCTCAAACATACCTCAACATATTGTGACCACAATGCAAAAAGAAAGGCATCAAAATCATTTTTTATGATCAAGAACAAAAATGCACAAAATCATATGTCACATTAAGTATGCATACAAATGGAAATTCAAAAGAAATAATGGAACAGGGGCAAAATGGTCATAAAATCATAAAATAAAATCATGAAAAATTTCCTAAATGTTTTAAGAATACACATGAATTTTTGTAGAATTTTCCAATATGTTTTGGTATTTTTAAAAATTAGAAATCAAACGTGTAGAAAGAAATAAAAATGAAAAATGAATGCAAAATGCAAGGGGGTGCAAACATAGCAATTAGACAGTGTAAATGCATTGGGCTTCAAAACAGGAGGGTGCAAATATCAATCTGGATAAGTCCAAGTCTGCGCGCCAAACACAATAACAAAAATGCACCTGCAGTCAACAATCTTGACCCACTCACAACCATTAGATCAATTCAAAGTCAAGTCAAAGTCAAAGTATATGCAATCAACACACACGCGTGAGGGAACACGTTACCTACAGTGTACTGCGTTACACAAAGTTTAAAAATAAAATCAGAATGAGCATGTGAGAGGCATGTGCGTTTTTATGTGTTGTCATCACACGAGCCACACGATGATGAAAAATCAACGGACATGATTAAAACACACACAAACCCTAGCATAACAGTCACCGGCCGGAGATGACCTCCGGTCACCTTCTCCGGTCATACCGCCACCGTCTGCAACTTTGATTTTGCCAGAATTCCACAAACGATATACCAAAATGAAGCTGAGCTCACGTACATCATGAATATGCAATTAATTTTCATAGATCATGCACGCATAACACAAACCGAGCCAAAACAATTTGCCCTAACATCACACCTAAACTCCTAAAGAGCCTATCAACTAGCCAGAACTCACGCATAGCTTCTAATAAGCTCTAAACACATAAAACGAGTTTAAATCATACTGATATGAAGCATTAAGATTGAGTGAATTAAAACCTGAAAGTGTGGCAACTTGATGTGTTGAGAAAACCAGAGAAACGCTTGAGGTATTGAGCTTCTAGATCTTCAACCTTAGCAAAATAAATGCTACTTGATGTGGAGATCTTGAGAACAAAAACAGAATTCCAAACTGTGATGATGTTATGCTTGGACAATGGAGTTTTCTCTTGAATGTTCTTGCTCAGAATGGATGAAGATGATTGAGAAAGGAAGAAAAATCGTGCAGAATCAGAGAGAGATAATGGAGAGAATGTGAGAGTGTTTGAGAGAAAGAGTGAGAATGAAGTGTTCGTTCCAAATTGTGGAGAGTGTTGGAACTTATATGTTGAGTTTAATCTGCTAACTCATGGTTAAATGAGTGAGTTAGAGTGAGTTGAGTGGGTTAGGCTGAGTCCATCCTAACTAACTGAGTCAAGTTAGTTAGGGGACGATTTATCAATGGCTGTGCTATGGTGAGGTTAAGCTTATGACAGTGGTGGTGAGGATGAGAGTGAAGCTGGGATGATGAGGTTATGTTATGCAGCATGTCATGGCATTGCTTATGGTACAAGTTTCTCCTTTGAAAACCTTCCTTCACAATGTATGATGGCTGATATGCATAAGTATGGTCATAAGGATGTTTGTTCAAATGAGGAAATAAAGTACATGAAGTGTTTGTGGGATGACTGAACCAAATCGTGTACACAGCCTACTAACATCATTTACTGCATCAGTGATAATTATGGTACTTTGCCAATGAAATTTTCCCTACTTAATGGATGATTTGATGAGTTCTTGGGGTCATTGGAGAGAGGACACATAGTAGAACATGTTTGGTATGAAAAATGAATTGAAATGAGGGTTGAAATAAGTTGCAAAATGACTTATAACATCCACATTTGGAACTGATAGAAGGGCGTGGCAACTGGTTGGTTGACAAGGCATCTTGGCACCTGGATTTTCAGCATGATTACCATGACTTGAGGCCACTATTTCTCCATCATAACTTGATCAGATGAAATTTTGCCCAACATGAACATTGAAGAGGGCATTGCAAGGAACAATATTGATGTTGACAAGTTTTTCATTTGAGGCCTTTAACCATGAGAAAAATAGGCGAATATATGGCACACCAACTGTTTGTTAAAATGACTGCGCGCGTGCCCTGAAAATCTTGGTCATGACCTAGTTTTGAACCTACTTTGCTCAAACTTTGATCAATCATATCTCACTCAATTTTTATCCAATGGAGATGTTCCACACATGGATTTGAAGCTTAAAACAAGATCTTTCATTGAGGCAGAGTGGATTTTTCATTTGGTGCTCCAAATTTGAATGGCCTTGGTTCAAATTCTGATGCAAAATGGCCAAAACTTGCTATTTTTAGTAACCCTTCTTCATCCAAAAATGGCAACTTTCCACCTCTTGATTTTTTCATGATTCCTTTGGAGTTTCTTGATCAAATTTTGCACATTGAACATATGTAACATGAATTTCATGATTTTGGGCTCAAAAAGTCAAGAGTTGACTTTTTCCTCTGATTATTTGACTTGGCCCCAATTTCTCTGATTCTTGATCTTTCTTCCAATTGAACCACTTCTAAAACCAATTGAGATGCAATTTTCCACATACATACACTTAGGGACATATGGAATACCATGACATCAAGTTTTGTCCAAAAAATCAAAGATTCCCTGATTTAATGGGAAACCCTAGTTTTGGTGCCCACCTCCTAGGAGAAAAATGTGCAGTCTTCAATTTCAAATTCCTCAGAGTATGTTGTGTATCCTCTTAAAGGATGATGAGATATGCCATTTGAGGATGATTTTGGATCAATGAGCTATCTCACTTGAGGGTTTTCCTTCAATTTTTGAACCTCTTGCATAGTGAAATATGTAGTGCTTCAATCTTCCATTGAATCTCACTTCCTTGAGGTTTTGGAAGATCAATTGAGATAGTATGAGACATGAGAGACCTCTTGGCTTGTCTAGAGCCAACTTGATTGACCTTTTTGTGCTTTGAATGATCCCTTGATTGTCCACCTTCCACCTGATCACATGCCCTGATGGTAAGAAGGATGCCATGCTTCATTTTTCTATGTTAAATGCAATGCAATGCTAATGAGATGGATATGATATGATAAATGATAATGCCATGCTATGATGCCAAAAGGGAAGAGCAAATTTTGGGGTATTACAGCTGCCCCTATTCAAGCGCTGTAGACCTGAATGCCTGAAAGCAATTGCTTTCGGACTTTCAAGGTATATAGTGATTGAATACCAAATATAACCAAAAATTTGCTCTGGATGATGAAGAAGAAAAGGGATATAAACCCAACGAGACTGCTGGATTGAATCTTCGATGAAACGTCGGAGAGATCTGTCTTTTGAACGATGCCAGACGACTACTGGCTTGCCACGCTACTGGTGGACTTTAATACTGTCTTTTATGCAATTCCAGACGACTACTGGCCTGCCACGCTACTGGTGGACTTTAATAATGTCTTTTTGAACGACGCCAGACGACTACTGGCCTGCCACGCTACTGGTGGACTTTAATAATGTCTTTTATGCAACTCCAGACGACTACTGGCCTGCCACACTACTGGTGGACTTTAATAATGTCTTTTATGCAACTCCAGACGACTACTGGCCTGCCACACTACTGGTGGACTTTGCAGCTTCGTGCCACCCGAAGATGGACTTTTGCCAATCCACTGTTGGACTTTTGCCACCCGAAGACGGACTTTTGCCAATCCACTGTTGGACTTTTGCCACCCGAAGACGGACTTTTGCCAATCCACTGTTGGACTTTTGCCACCCGAAGACGGACTTTTTCCAATCCCCTGTTGGACTTTTGCCACCCGAAGACGGACTTTTGCCAATCCACTGTTGGACTTTTGCCACCCGAAGACGGACTTTTGCCAATCCACTGTTGGACTTTTGCCACCCGAAGACGGACTTTTGCCAATCCACTGTTGGACTTTTAGCTGCTTTGCCACCCGAAGATGGACTTTTGCCAACCCACTGTTGGACTTTTGCCACCCGAAGACGGACTTTTGCCAATCCACTGTTGGACTTTTGCCACCCGAAGACGGACTTTTGCCAATCCACTGTTGGACTTTTAGCTGCTTTGCCACCCGAAGATGGACTTTTGCCAATCCACTGTTGGACTTTTAGAATATGCCACCCTTAGATGGACCTTTCGCCAATCCACTGTTGGACTTTTGCCACCCGAAGACGGACTTTTGCCAATCCACTGTTGGACTTTTAGCTATTTTAAAATCGAATTACTCTCTGCCTCCGCGCCAGACATCTCTGCCGACTCTGCTGAGGAACCACAATCAATGATTTAATCTCGGAGACTCCTAAAAGGATAATATCTCTGCTGGCGAATGGATGAACAATCCGCCTGCTTCGAATTGTCAAGCTTGCCAAAAATAAATTGGACTTTAAGATATGAGGGAATGACGACTCTGCCAGGAATTATTCCATCTGTTTGGGGCTGGATTCTGGTCACAGCAACTCCGCTGGGGATGAGAATTTCTTTGCATGGCATCTTGCTAAGGAAGAAAAGTCATAAAAACTCTGCTTGGGGATCTATCCAATCCAAGACCCTTTGTAGGGGTTATCAACCATCTGACCCGGCTGGGGAAAGGCTGTACCATCCTTGTTGAGGAATAGATTCTGTCGATCTGATAAACCTCTGCGGAGAGAACAACAACTCAGCTGGAAGTTGCTGACAAGATTCGATGCTGACCTCTGTGGGGATACCATGACCAGAGATACGATCTTGCTGGGTATCAGGGCTACTCTGCCAGGGATATGCAAATCCTGGTTAGAACATTCCACTGCAACTTGCTATAAAGAGACCTTAGAGATCTGTTGGGGAAACCCAAAGCAAATCCACAGTAGTCTGCTGAAGAATGTGACTGTCGAGCTTAGGATAAGTACTACAATGCACCATGTTAGGCGAGCTTTCCCTTAGACAATTCCGTTGGGGATGACGAGTTTATAGCAAACTCTGCTGGAGGAAACTGCTTTAAAACGTCTCGTGCTGGGAAATGCCTTTTGAGAGGATTTTACAGAAGACCAACTGTCCTCAAACTCTACTGGGGGTGACCAACACTTCATGCTGGGGGAAACAATCATGCCCCATGCTTGGACAACACAACAATTCGTCCCTGCAGAGGATGTCATAAGAGGATTTTACAGAAGATCTAGCCTCTTCAAACTCTTGTGACTTCGCTGGGGATAATGACCATCAGTTTCGGTGTCGACGAGACCACTCTTTTGGGGAACCTGTGACCGTTATCGACATAGAAAAGCTTGTAGCTGTTGGAAGGACTGAATAAGAGAATCGACTTAATAAGATGCAACGGTACCCAGTTGAACTTAATTCACTGATATCGACCCGTTATGAACAATCGTCGACCGAACGATGAACGCCGATCTCCTTACCCATAATTGCCCCAGTTTTTTGCGTGGGGTGATTTATTGCTGGTCTTGTGCTTAAAATCATCTGCACCTGCTACCTGCAACAAAAGAATATGCCCACATGCCCCGAATATTGCGTGGCTAGAATCCACCATCCGGGAGTATTCAACATTCGAAGTAATTTCAAATATTTTTTCTGCGCATGTTATTGCAAGGCTGCCATGTTTTCAAATGCAATGTTTTATCAACAATTAGGACGTTTTTGCAAACAAAGCAATAAAACAAAAATAGAAAGCTTTTTATTGAAATTCAATTTATTGACTGAGAGCCCAGAATAGGCAATTACATCTGGAAGCAATCCCTGGAAAGAGGTGATCGCTGAAAATTGAGAAAAGAAACTATCCTAATGGCAATGTGAAAACGGAATTCCACTGAGTTTCCATTCTGTTATGACCAGTATGTCTTCAAAACTCCCCGACCTTGCCTTCTGAGGAATGATCAGACCGATTCCTATTCTTCAGAACGTCAGTTGTTCAAACGATAATGGGGTACAGATAACTCAAACCGTAGTCATTCGCTTAAATCCCTCTTTTGTGTGGACCGCCCTTTCAGGTTTTCGATCCACCAGGATACCCTTTTTTGCCTAAGTTGCCCTTTCGGGTTTTCAACTTACCGGGTGTACAAAATTTTTTAATTATATCCCTAATTTTTGCCCGAACCTTATTCTGTTTTTGGTTCGCCGGGATGCCCTTTTTTGCCTGGATTTTTTTATTTTTATTATCCAGCGGGTCTATTCATGCGAAGTATTTTTTGACTACGTCCGAGTTGACAGGGGATGAAAAGTCTTCGCCATCCATGGTTGTAAGCAATAAAGCTCCGCCCGAAAAGACCTTTTTAACCACGAATGGACCTTCATAATTAGGAGTCCATTTGCCCCTGTGATCTGTATTGGGAGGAAGGATCCTTTTGAGTACCACATCTCCGACTTTATAAACCCGAGGACGCACCTTTTGGTCAAATGCCTGCTTCATTCTGCGCTGGTATAGTTGCCCATGACATACAGCCGCCAATCGCTTTTCCTCAATAAGGCTCAACTGATCAAATCTGGCTCGTACCCATTCAGCTTCATCTAGCTTAACATCCATCATGACTCTGAGGGACGGAATCTCTACTTCAACCGGTAGCACTGCCTCCATACCATATACAAGTGAGAATGGGGTTGCCCCAGTGGACGTGCGTACCGACGTTCGATACCCATGCAAAGCAAATGGTAACATCTCATGCCAATCTTTGTACGTGACCACCATCTTCTGCACAATCTTCTTGATATTTTTGTTGGCCGCTTCGACCGCGCCATTCATCTTTGGGCGGTACGGAGAAGAATTGTGATGCTCGATTTTGAAGTCCCGGCATAACTCAGCCATCATCTTATTGTTCAAATTAGAACCATTATCAGTAATGATTCTTTCGGGAACTCCATATCGGCAAATGATATCCCGTTTTAAGAAACGAGCGACCACTTGTTTTGTAACATTGGCATAGGATGCGGCTTCAACCCATTTGGTGAAGTAATCAATTGCCACCAAGATGAAACGATGACCATTGGAAGCTGTAGGCTCAATCTTTCCGATCATATCAATGCCCCACATGGCAAACGGCCAAGGCGACGACATGATGCTCAACGGATTTGGAGGCACATGCACCTTGTCTGCATAGATCTGGCATTTATGGCATTTGCGGGCATATTTACAACAATCTGACTCCATAGTCAACCAATAATATCCCGATCTTAACAACTTTTTAGCCATTGCATGCCCTCCGGCGTGAGTACCGAAAGAGCCTTCGTGCACTTCAATCATCAACAAGTCTGCTTCATGTCTATCCACACATCTAAGCAGGACCGTGTCAAAATTTCTTTTATACAGCACGCCATCTTTGTTCAAGAAGAAACTACCAGCTAACCTTCTCAACGTCTTCCTGTCTTTGGACGATGCCCCTGACGGGTACTCTTGACTTTTCAAGAAACACTTAATATCATGAAACCATGGCTTGTCATCAGACGTTGCATCGACCGCAAACACAAATGCTGGTCTGTCAAGGCGGGATACCTCAATCTTAGGTACATGGTTCCATCCTTGCACTTTGATCATGGAAGACAGAGTGGCCAAGGCATCAGCGAACCTATTCTCATCTCGAGGAATGTGGTACAGTTTCACTGTTGTGAAAAATGTCAGCAATCTCCTCGTATAATCTCTATACGGCACTAGATTTGCTTGGTGCGTGTACCAACTCCCTTTCACTTGATTGATTACCAAAGCTGAATCACCGAATATATCAAGGGTTTTAATCCGTAGATTAATCGCCTCCTCGATCCCCATTATACAAGCTTCGTACTCTGCTTCATTGTTGGTGCATCCGAAAGTTATTCGGGCAGTGAACGGCATATGAACACCTTCCGGCGTGATAAGAACTGCTCCAACTCCGCACCCATTCATATTGACAGCCCCATCAAACATCAGACTCCATTTGGATTCAGGGTCTGGCCCCTCCTCCGGGAGTGGTTCCTCACAGTCTTTAGCTTTGAGAAACATGATGTCCTCATCAGGGAAGTCAAACTTCATGGGTTGGTAATCATCAATCGGCTGTTGCGCAAGATAGTCGGACAAGATACTTCCTTTGATGGCCTTTTGTGAAGTGTACTGAATGTCATACTCTGTCAAGACCATTTGCCACCGTGCAACTCTGCCTGTCAATGCTGGTTTCTCAAAAATATACTTGATAGGATCCATTTTTGAAATCAACAAGGTCGTGTGCCTAACCATATATTGCCTCAATCGCTTAGCGGCCCATGCAAGCGCACAGCATGTCTTTTCAAGCATTGAGTATCGGGACTCACAATCATTGAACTTTTTGCTCAGGTAGTAAATAGCATGCTCCTTCCTACCTGTCTCGTCATGTTGACCGAGAACACAACCCATGGAACCTTCAAGCACTGTCAGATACATTATCAGCGGTCTCCCTTCAACTGGAGGCATTAGAATCGGAGGTTCCTGCAAGTATTCTTTTATCTTATCGAATGCCAATTGGCAATCGTCATTCCACCTGACCGTTTGATCTTTCCTTAACAATTTAAATATTGGTTCGCACGTGGCTGTTAGGTGAGATATGAACCTCGCAATGTAGTTCAATCTACCCAAGAAACCACGAACCTCTTTTTCTGTTCTCGGTTCAGGCATTTCTTGTATTGCTTTCACCTTGGCAGGATCAACCTCGATTCCTCTTTCGCTCACAATGAAACCTAACAACTTTCCAGAACGCACCCCAAACGTGCACTTGTTTGGATTTAATCTCAGACGGAACTTTCTCAACCTTTCAAACAGCTTTTTCAGGTTAACCAGATGTTCCTCTTCTGTTCTCGACTTGGCAATCATATCATCTACATAACATTCGATCTCCTTATGAATCAAGTCATGAAACAATGTCACCATCGCCCGCTGGTACGTTGCCCCTGCGTTTTTCAACCCAAAAGGCATTACTTTATAACAATATGTACCCCACGGAGTAATGAACGTGGTCTTCTCCATGTCTTCAGGTGCCATCTTGATCTGGTTGTACCCGGAGAAACCGTCCATAAATGAGAACACTGAAAACTGAGCTGTATTATCGACCAGCACATCAATATGAGGTAGTGGAAAATCATCTTTCGGGCTAGCTTTATTAAGATCTCGATAATCCACACACATTCTCACTTTTCCATCTTTCTTCGGTACTGGCACGATGTTGGCTACCCATGGAGGATACTTTGTCACAGCAAGAAAACCAGCATCCCACTGCTTCTGGACTTCCTCCTTAATCTTTAAGGCCATGTCGGGGTGAGTCCGACGAAGTTTCTGCTTGACTGGCGGACATTCTTCTCTCAATGGCAGCCTGTGCACGACAATATCTGTATCCAACCCCGGCATGTCTTGATACGACCAGGCGAAGATGTCAACATACTCGCGCAACATTTCCGTCAAAGTTTGCTTCACATCTGCTTGCAAGCTGGCACCGATCCTGATCTCTTTCTTGGCGTCCTTGGTACCAATATTGATGATTTCTACAGTCTCCTGATGAGGCTGGATGACCCTTTCCTCTTGTTTCAACAATCTGGCCAGTTCTTCAGAAAGTTCACAATCTTTCTCATCCCCTTCTTCGGCTTGATAAATCGGATTGTCAAAGTCATACATGGCCATATCAAAATCGTTATCAGTAGTATCCGGAGGATCAAGTCTGCATGAACGGGTTCATGCCTTATTTTAGAATTTATTTTTAAGCAAAACAAAAGAAAATGAAACATTGCCATTTTATTTTTTTGTGCAAAAATAAAAACTGAAAGACAGAGAACAAAATTTGATTGCAAAACGTCCTTTATTAACGATTAAACATTGCAAATGCAACCATGGTGGCCCTACAAATGAATCTATACGCCTTGGGCATAGCGCAAGATTTTGACATGCATTATGGTTAGAAAAAAAACAAAGAAAAATTAATCTGTCTGAAGAGTAACCCGGATGACTTCTTCAACGAACCAGTTCTGCACTTGTTGTCCCGGAACATGAGGGCGTACCCAGTTGTCCAGATCACAATCACTGTCAACACTATCCTCTGTGGCTGCACAAGACTGGTCCGTGTAGATAATTCCCCCACTATTGAAAGTAATGGGTCCTCTGCTCCCCGCATCTGAAGTTGTAGAGGGATGATAACCAATACCAAATTTGTCTTCCTTCATTGGGGTCTCTATCAACCTGCCCCAACCTTGGGCGTTGCCTGCCCTGACGACTTCGACAGCTTGTTTGTAAGATGAAATGGAGGTACCAGCCCCAACTGGTACAGAAGAAGACTCAGGTGCATCGTCAATGTTGACTGCTTCAAATGATTGGCACAACATCTCATGAATTTCCCCATCCATTTCAATGTACTTGAATGTGGACAAGTGACTCACAAAGATGTCTTCTTCCCCACACACTGTCACAACCTGCCCTTCAAACTCATACTTCAGCTTTTGATGTAGAGTAGAAGTAACAGCCCCGGCTCCGTGAATCCAAGGGCGCCCTAATAGGCAACTATATGCAGGTTGTATGTCCATTACATGGAACGTGGATTTGAATACCTGTGGTCCAATTTGTACGGGCAATTCCACCTCACCAAACACAGATCGTCTAGTTCCATCGAATGCTCTGACCACCAACTCACTAGGCTTTAAGATCAAACCATCAACTTCCAGTTTCATTAATGCCTTCTTGGGCAAGACATTGAGTGATGAACCAGTGTCTACCAGTACATGAGATAACACTGCGCCCTTACACTCCATCGTGATATGCAAAGCCTTATTATGGTTTCTTCCTTCAACAGTCAAATCTCTACTTGTAAAGCCCAAGCCATGGCTGACATTAACATTGGAGATTACGCCCTCGAGCTGATTAACAGTAATTTCTTGTGGCACGTACGCACTCTTCAACACTTTCAACAACGCCTGTCGGTGCGCATCAGAGCACATCAATAATGACAAGATTGAAATCTTTGAAGGGGTCTGATTCAGTTGGTCCACAATCTTATAATCGCTTTTCTTGATTATCTTCATAAATTCTTCCATTTCCTTATCAAAAGTAATCTTTGTCTCTGCTTCAGGTGTAGGTGCACTTTCAACCACCTGTTTACCCTTATCCTTTGCTGCAGCTTCTACCTCCTTATCACTTCTCAAGGTTTGGGGGGCGAACAACCTTCCACTCCTTGTAAAGCCCCCTACACCCCCTACATTATCAATATTTGGGCTGACTGACGACTCAACTTCCTGCTTTTTACCTTCGTAATATACATCTGCCCCATAGTGCCATGGGATAGCTTTCGTAGACGTGAACGGAATTGGTCCTGGCACCGTGATAGTGACAGGACTGGGCCTTTCTGGCGCAACACTCGCCACGGGAACTGCATTGACCGGCATTAGAATCTCAGCGGGAGTGTAATAGATGGTCACGGTTGATATCTCATCAGTGTCTTTCACAACTCTGTCGAACTGTAGACATCCTTCATCGATCAGATTCTGTAAACCCATCTTCAACTTATCACAGCCGTTCTCCTGATTCATGCACTCAGAGCAATCTTGATTACAACCCGGGAACACCTGTCCCTTCAATAAACAATCTTTTACAACCAACAAAGAAGTTTTCACTTGATGAACGTCTAACACCAAATTCAATCTCCTCCCATCTTCCATAGCGTACACATTTGCTGCACTATGATCAGGCATGGGATGCTGAGTAATATTAGGAGCGGGAGAGAAATTGATGGCTTTAGCATCAATCAAATCTTGTACTTTATGATGGAAAGCCCAGCATTTTTCAATGGAGTGCCCCTGAGCACCTGAGTGGAACTCACAACGAGCATTAGCATCGAAGTTAGGTGGCAGGTTTCCAGCAACCGGAGCTTTCATAGTACGGAGTTCTACCAACTTTAACTCGAGTAGCCGGGGCAACAGCGCGGCATAAGTCATAGGGAGAGGATCCATCTTGCGATCCCTCTGTCTAGACCTTTGCTGGAAAAAAGGTTGTTGCTGTTGAACTTGTTGTTGGGGTTGTTGTTTCTGAACAGACGGTGTGGGGATTGTCACAGCATCTACCTGATAATAAGCTCGAGAACGCCCTCTGCCTCGTCCTCTAAACACAGCATTCGTATCACCTTCTCTTCTTTTCTGGTTACTAGCAAACGGTTTCTTCGTCCCCGAAGAGCCAGCCCCACTCACATCCTGGATCTTTCCAAGCTTTAACAGACTTTCTATTCTTTCTCCCGCAATCACAATATCAGCAAATCCAGTTGACGGACAAGCAGCTAATCTATCCAGATAGGCCCCTTGCAAGGTGCCCATGAACATATCTGCCATTTCTCTGTCTGATAAGGGAGGTTGAACCTGGGCAGCCATTTCCCTCCACCTCTGTGCATATTCTTTGAAACTCCCCTTGGCATTTTGTGACAATCCCTGCAATTGGGTGCGGTTGGGCGCCATGTCAATATTATATTGGTATTGCTTCAGGAACGCTTCTGCCAGATCTTTCCAATTCTTCACAGCAGCTCTATTCAACTTCATATACCAGGTCAAGGACGCCCCAGCCAGACTGTCCTGAAAATAGTGCATCCATAGCTTCTCGTCATCCGTATGGGCTGAAATCTTCCCAAAGTAAGCTTGAAGATGCGTTTGGGGACACGCATTGCCGTGATACTTATCGAAAGTAGGAGGCTTGAATTTAGGGGGAATTCTGACTCCTGAGACCAGCCCCAAGCTGGTAACATCAATACCCATAGAGTTCTTGCATTCTATGGCCCTGATCTTCTCTGCTAACTCATCATACCTTCGATCCCCTTGATTACCCACATCAGCATCCAGCAGAGTAAATTGGTCTTCCAGAGTATCTTCAAGAGTAACACCAGCCTGCCTACCATTTCCATTACCCCGATTATTACCACCAGGAGGAGGGTTGCCACCGGGAGGAGGAATGCCATGTCCCTGTGAATTTTCATGATGATCACCTTCGGGCCCATTGTCGGGACGCTCTACCAGAAGCCTCAGTCTCTCCTGATTTTGCGCCATGCCAGTCATGAGGGTCATGAACTGGTCCATACGCGCCCTCATTTCCGCCAAATCACTTTGTACTTGATCCATGATTCTTACTTGGTTCCTTCGCGTCGAATATCGGTGAATATGACTCTCCGCTATACTGCCTGAAATCAAATACAGGTTAGAGACCCCGCAACGAGTACCTGAAAAGCAAGTAACAAAAATGCAAAATGATATGCAATGCCATGCAATGCCATGTTTGTCATTTCCGAGGTGCTTTATACCCGGATTCCAATCCCACCACAGAAATCTGAAGACCAGAAATTGTGATATAAAGAGACGTGTCGTGGTCATGTGCTTGTGTGCAGCTATCTGATAAGGAATAATTCTGAATAAAACTGTTCATACTCATTCAACGAAGTATTCAAGTACATTTAAGAAAGGTTCAACCGCAAATGCAATACAAGGAAAAATGGATCCATCAACAAGCCTGATGGTAACCATTAACAACAAAATATAAGGAGAAGAACATCAGTCTGACAATTCCACACCCTTCAGCTTATCACTTGAGTATTTGATCTCCTCAAAAAGTATACGGGTACGCTGGTGATTCGGCTTTTCAATCATTTCTTTGATCAAGACATCCCTTTTCTCAAGAGCTTCAGTTAAAGAACCCATGTGCAGCATCAGAGCCTCGTCATCACACACTCCTTTGTGTCTCTTTATGCCGGCTTGCGTCTTGAGTATCTCCCTTTCTATCATGACTTCTTCAAGCTCTTTCTTGGTATTCCTTAGCTCACCTCTAGCTTCTTCTAGCTGTTCTTGACTCTTACCGAGGCTTTCCCGATACTTTCTCCTCTGCTCATGCGCCTTTTCAAGCTCTTCGTCCTTAATCTGCAATTGTTCCTGTAATTCAGCATTCTCTATCCTAACTTCGTCCCAAGCGTGCTGAAACTTTGTTAACTTTTCTTTGGTCTGTGCTAACGCCTGTTTGGTTTGCTTGTGGGCTTGAGTAGCATCATCAGCACCTTTACTAATCTTCCGGAAATGTTGGGCTCTTCCAGCAAAGTCTTTTTCTTTTGCAGTTAGGATTTGTTCAGCATCTTGGGCTTTCCGCTCCAGCTCTTTGTTGGCATGTAGAGCATTCTGAAGACGGCTACTCAACTCGAAATTCTCTCCTTGGAGCTTTTTCACCAAGGCTTGCAACTTGTCAACTTCTTCCACAGTAGCAGGGCTTCTTGCTTTCTCATTCTCCGGATACAAAAGGGGTGCCTTACCAAAAGGCAAGAGAAAATCTTCAACTCTTTTCTTCACCCACTCTTCATATGCTGGATAAACCCGGTTGTTAGGCTTTCCTAGAGTAACTTTCCCCTTTTTCAGTATGCTACCCCAGCTTTCAGAAGCTTTCTGTGCTGCTTCCCATCCTTCTGACGTATGAAAATAGAGGGACTCCTCCACATCTCTCTTAATAGGCGGACCTGTCAGGGCATACCCAAATTGTCGAATGGCCAAAGAAGGATTATAGTTAATCCCACCCAGTCTTCCTATCAGTGGAACGTTAGGGAACTTACCACAGCTGTGGATAATATTCTTGCCAATCAGCCCATGATCTACCCATACAATGTCCTTGGCCACCAATCCCATTAAACGCTGTTTCCACTCTAGAGAATCTTTGGAATCCACAAAAGCCCCTGATTGTGGTAAACGGCCCGCAAACCACTTATAGAACAAGGGTGCACAACAACGAATTATCCCTCCTCTTTTCTTTTCGTTTCGGTTGTACAACGAGTAGTGAAGATCTCCCAGTAGCGTTGGCACCGGGTTCTTCATCATGAATATTCGTATAGCGTCCGTATCAATGAAATCCGGCTCGTTGGGAAACAACACTATGCCGTATATACAAAGGGCTAGCAAAGCATTAAAAACAAGCCAATTCTCGCCTTTGGCTGCTTCCTGGGCCTTCTTAATCAGATATTCCAACTTGTAACCACGAATCTTTCCTTTGTTGGAGACATTGTCGCTTAACTCTGATTTGCTCAAATAAAGAGCACTAGCCACCTTCCCAAAGTCAAGATCCCCCACCGATCCAAAGAAAGGGGGCTCCTCCTTGATAGCAATCCCCAACATGTTGGAATACTCCTCCAAGGTAGGAACCAAAACATAGTCTGGAAATACAAAACATCTCAGAGGCGGATCATAGAACTGCATCAACGTATGGAGACCTCTGGCTTCGTAATCACTGACATTACGGACCATAGATAAAATCCACCCATATTTCTCTTCAAAAGCTTCTCGTGCTGCAGGGCTCGCCATTCCCTTCAGCACAACAATAGGGCCCAAAGTAGGCGTAAGGAACTTATAGCTGATGATATTCTTCCTCTCTTTAGTGTTCATCTTTGCAGGGACCTGATGACTGGAATCAAGGGTAATATATGCACCTGGAAATGAATAAACATGTATGTTAGGATATGATAATGCAATGCAAAGGGCAATGTGATCAGGTAATCAGGTGTCTGTGCTGAACTGTGAACGGTGTCAGTGTAGCTCTGAGACTAATATAGAACCATAGATAAGAACCAGCTGAATACAATAGGATGAAACTTCCTTTTTGTGCAATGATGATAGAAAACCGGGTATGTAGGAGGTCATGGTTACCTGCAAACCTGTAAACAACCCGCCCTTCTCACATGTGGGTACTAGGATGTTCAGTATCCCGGGCTCTCAGGTCGAGAAATGATGATACGTTCACCATTTCTGGTTTGGCATCATCATCAATCGAGGAGGCCTCAACTGATTCTCCAAAACAAAAAGGTCCTCAGCTTCTGGCACTGAGGTCGAGAAGCAATAGTACATTCATCCCTCAGGGTACAGTACTATCGCCAATCGAGGAGTGCCTCCGCTGATTCTCTTTCAAAAAGGGATGTCCTATAGCAAGTTCCCAGCATTGGGTCCTCGGATCGAGAATGTGCAATGGGTTTGCCACGGAATGTGGTCTGCCACTGTCACATCTCGGGAGGAGTGCCGCAACTGAGTCCTCGGGAATGGTCACCAGAGTCGACAGTTCCTCAAGAGAATAACCACTGGCCTGCATAACATGCAGTAGCAGAAAGCTCCTGATAGAACCTCGTCTGGTTGTGGGTCTCATGAACAACAATACGTGGTCACCACCACGCAAGCGTCATGACTATCCACTCTAATACCTACGTGTGTACTCAAGCCTGTGTAGTGAGCTTATCTCTCAGAACACCCATCCGCCAAACAGCCAGAACAGTGCAACACAGTATAATATATGAAATGTAAATGCTAACATGCTGTAAATATGGTACAAGTAATAAAATACAGTAAACAGCAAATACAAGATAACAGTAAACACCCCAGTGAAAGAAAGGTAAACAAGCGCTAGGATTGACTCGCTTAGGATGGACCAGCAATAGGTCAACCTGTCCCCAGCAGAGTCGCCAGCTGTCGCTCCCGGGATTTTCATCCAGGTATGAACGCGAAAGTGGCACCGAAACAGAGTCGCCAGCAATGTGTATTTATCCCATGAGAGGGAAAGGAAACACCGCGTAAACCTGAGAGAAAGGAAAAAGCAGGGTCTTACGACCAAGAGAAATGGGTTCGGGAGTCGGTTACGCGAGAGGAAGGTATTAGCACCCCCTCGCGTCCATCGTACCCGATGGGATCCACGCTTGCTTGTCTCGATCAAAGGGTGATAGAAAAGAATACTGGAAAAGGAACGAAAAGAGAACTGGAAAAGGAACGAGAAACAAATGTAGGGAAAATAAAAGAAGTGCTCGCATGGGCCCTACCCCACTGCCTACGTATCTCATCGGGAACATGAGAATCAGAGCGACGTAGTTCCCCTCACCGGGGATGGATTGTGTTTTTTAGAGAACGGCTCACGTTCTAGCTCAGGTGTTGCAGGCTCGCTGGTCCGAGTGCGTTACCATCTTGCAAGAGAACGAGTAGAAGCGCGTTCGTGCGTTGAGAATGAATGAGATGAGAAAAGAATTCCCGAAGGAAAGACGTTATTGTTTGTTTTTGTCTTTTAAGAGTTTTTCATTTGTTTGCATATGATAGTGTATCTGAATCTTAGTCATTGGAATGTGTACATCCTCACATTCCAAGATGGAATGGGTAAGAAAGCACACTAAGAGTGAAGAAGACCCCCACACTTAGTTCCAATTGTCAAGGTTCAAACACACTAGCATACTTGTGTTTATTAGGTGTTTTGTTGATTAAGAAATGAAGAAGTGTTTTTTATTATTTGCACCTTCAACAAGTATTGCATTTAAGTCCCTCATACAAGATCAAATGTTTAACACATTGACCCAAGATGGGCTATATGCTACACATTCTAAGATTACAAGAGAAGACCCCTTATAATCTTTTCTTTATATGAAAGGCCTAAATGCAATAAATGCCTACCTTTATTAGATATTTTGAATTTTCTTTGAGATGAGAAAAGAGACTCAAGGGAGGAGAAAAGGTAAAACCTATATGGACTAAGACTCAATCCTAATTGAAGATTAAAGAGAGTGATCCTAAAGGTTTGTGAGGTTTCAACCTAAAGTCTAAAGAAAGAAAGAATTAAACAATTCACTTCCAAAGTGGAAGATGAATTGTAATTCAAAAGGGAAAGTAATGAGTTATTAAAAGAAAACACATAAGTGCTTAACAAAACACAAAATGAAATTGTAAAAGAGAAAGGATAGAAGTTGAATGTGGATTCCTTATCCACACTCAATTGAAACTTACCAAAGCCCCTACATGGTTAGCACAATCACTTACAAGTAAAGTAAGAAGGTATAATGAACAAATCAAATTCAAACAAGTTGACAAACAAAGTAAAATGAGATTAAATGCTATACATGCTTCCAAGTCAGAATGTAACTCATATTTACACAACCTAATGTTATCCTAAATGAGCATACCAAATCATGCAAACAAAATCTCAATCCAACAAGAAGCAAAGAAGAAAAGGTGAAGTGATGTGAATGTGGTTCATACTTGTGAAACAAGTGACCTAAGGTGCAAGATAAACATCAAACATGCAAAGATGAAACCCAAATGTCACAATCAGAAGTCAATTAACATGCTATACATCCTCAAACAAAACCACAACTCATGGCACAAGTGCCTTCATGATCAAGCAAACCAAACATGAGGCATGCATTCACAAAATAAACAAGTTAAACTTCATGCTTCAAACAAATAGCAAACATGCTCCAAAAATTATGAATTTCACCAATCAAACACCTTAAACACATGCCATTAACATATCAAGTCCACAAGCAATGAATCAGAACCAAAGTCACTCAACAATTAGGTCAAAGTCTCCTGGAAGTTTCATGCATTCATGCTCAAAGCAACACATCAAAAGTCATCCAAAAAAGACTTAAAAATCATCTCATAAATCTCAAACATACCTCAACATATTGTGACCACAATGCAAAAAGAAAGGCATCAAAATCATTTTTTATGATCAAGAACAAAAATGCACAAAATCATATGTCACATTAAGTATGCATACAAATGGAAATTCAAAAGAAATAATGGAACAGGGGCAAAATGGTCATAAAATCATAAAATAAAATCATGAAAAATTTCCTAAATGTTTTAAGAATACACATGAATTTTTGTAGAATTTTCCAATATGTTTTGGTATTTTTAAAAATTAGAAATCAAACGTGTAGAAAGAAATAAAAATGAAAAATGAATGCAAAATGCAAGGGGGTGCAAACATAGCAATTAGACAGTGTAAATGCATTGGGCTTCAAAACAGGAGGGTGCAAATATCAATCTGGATAAGTCCAAGTCTGCGCGCCAAACACAATAACAAAAATGCACCTGCAGTCAACAATCTTGACCCACTCACAACCATTAGATCAATTCAAAGTCAAGTCAAAGTCAAAGTATATGCAATCAACACACACGCGTGAGGGAACACGTTACCTACAGTGTACTGCGTTACACAAAGTTTAAAAATAAAATCAGAATGAGCATGTGAGAGGCATGTGCGTTTTTATGTGTTGTCATCACACGAGCCACACGATGATGAAAAATCAACGGACATGATTAAAACACACACAAACCCTAGCATAACAGTCACCGGCCGGAGATGACCTCCGGTCACCTTCTCCGGTCATACCGCCACCGTCTGCAACTTTGATTTTGCCAGAATTCCACAAACGATATACCAAAATGAAGCTGAGCTCACGTACATCATGAATATGCAATTAATTTTCATAGATCATGCACGCATAACACAAACCGAGCCAAAACAATTTGCCCTAACATCACACCTAAACTCCTAAAGAGCCTATCAACTAGCCAGAACTCACGCATAGCTTCTAATAAGCTCTAAACACATAAAACGAGTTTAAATCATACTGATATGAAGCATTAAGATTGAGTGAATTAAAACCTGAAAGTGTGGCAACTTGATGTGTTGAGAAAACCAGAGAAACGCTTGAGGTATTGAGCTTCTAGATCTTCAACCTTAGCAAAATAAATGCTACTTGATGTGGAGATCTTGAGAACAAAAACAGAATTCCAAACTGTGATGATGTTATGCTTGGACAATGGAGTTTTCTCTTGAATGTTCTTGCTCAGAATGGATGAAGATGATTGAGAAAGGAAGAAAAATCGTGCAGAATCAGAGAGAGATAATGGAGAGAATGTGAGAGTGTTTGAGAGAAAGAGTGAGAATGAAGTGTTCGTTCCAAATTGTGGAGAGTGTTGGAACTTATATGTTGAGTTTAATCTGCTAACTCATGGTTAAATGAGTGAGTTAGAGTGAGTTGAGTGGGTTAGGCTGAGTCCATCCTAACTAACTGAGTCAAGTTAGTTAGGGGACGATTTATCAATGGCTGTGCTATGGTGAGGTTAAGCTTATGACAGTGGTGGTGAGGATGAGAGTGAAGCTGGGATGATGAGGTTATGTTATGCAGCATGTCATGGCATTGCTTATGGTACAAGTTTCTCCTTTGAAAACCTTCCTTCACAATGTATGATGGCTGATATGCATAAGTATGGTCATAAGGATGTTTGTTCAAATGAGGAAATAAAGTACATGAAGTGTTTGTGGGATGACTGAACCAAATCGTGTACACAGCCTACTAACATCATTTACTGCATCAGTGATAATTATGGTACTTTGCCAATGAAATTTTCCCTACTTAATGGATGATTTGATGAGTTCTTGGGGTCATTGGAGAGAGGACACATAGTAGAACATGTTTGGTATGAAAAATGAATTGAAATGAGGGTTGAAATAAGTTGCAAAATGACTTATAACATCCACATTTGGAACTGATAGAAGGGCGTGGCAACTGGTTGGTTGACAAGGCATCTTGGCACCTGGATTTTCAGCATGATTACCATGACTTGAGGCCACTATTTCTCCATCATAACTTGATCAGATGAAATTTTGCCCAACATGAACATTGAAGAGGGCATTGCAAGGAACAATATTGATGTTGACAAGTTTTTCATTTGAGGCCTTTAACCATGAGAAAAATAGGCGAATATATGGCACACCAACTGTTTGTTAAAATGACTGCGCGCGTGCCCTGAAAATCTTGGTCATGACCTAGTTTTGAACCTACTTTGCTCAAACTTTGATCAATCATATCTCACTCAATTTTTATCCAATGGAGATGTTCCACACATGGATTTGAAGCTTAAAACAAGATCTTTCATTGAGGCAGAGTGGATTTTTCATTTGGTGCTCCAAATTTGAATGGCCTTGGTTCAAATTCTGATGCAAAATGGCCAAAACTTGCTATTTTTAGTAACCCTTCTTCATCCAAAAATGGCAACTTTCCACCTCTTGATTTTTTCATGATTCCTTTGGAGTTTCTTGATCAAATTTTGCACATTGAACATATGTAACATGAATTTCATGATTTTGGGCTCAAAAAGTCAAGAGTTGACTTTTTCCTCTGATTATTTGACTTGGCCCCAATTTCTCTGATTCTTGATCTTTCTTCCAATTGAACCACTTCTAAAACCAATTGAGATGCAATTTTCCACATACATACACTTAGGGACATATGGAATACCATGACATCAAGTTTTGTCCAAAAAATCAAAGATTCCCTGATTTAATGGGAAACCCTAGTTTTGGTGCCCACCTCCTAGGAGAAAAATGTGCAGTCTTCAATTTCAAATTCCTCAGAGTATGTTGTGTATCCTCTTAAAGGATGATGAGATATGCCATTTGAGGATGATTTTGGATCAATGAGCTATCTCACTTGAGGGTTTTCCTTCAATTTTTGAACCTCTTGCATAGTGAAATATGTAGTGCTTCAATCTTCCATTGAATCTCACTTCCTTGAGGTTTTGGAAGATCAATTGAGATAGTATGAGACATGAGAGACCTCTTGGCTTGTCTAGAGCCAACTTGATTGACCTTTTTGTGCTTTGAATGATCCCTTGATTGTCCACCTTCCACCTGATCACATGCCCTGATGGTAAGAAGGATGCCATGCTTCATTTTTCTATGTTAAATGCAATGCAATGCTAATGAGATGGATATGATATGATAAATGATAATGCCATGCTATGATGCCAAAAGGGAAGAGCAAATTTTGGGGTATTACACAAAGAAATTGTGTTAACCGGTTACTCAGATCAAATTTTGCCCATTTTGCTTAAAAATGATGTTGTGGTCCCGGCTTTGATTTTCCTTTTCTTGTATTGATAAATAGGCATAGAAACCTTCATTTTGAGCTTGTTTTAATGATGAGATGATCTTGTGAGGGTGAGATTAACCGTGCTTGGAAAACCTAAATACTCCTGCAACCAAAATAATAAATAAAAAGTGCGAATGCATATGCCAGCGATGTGAATGTACATGCTTATGGAGAAGGCAAAAGAGGAGGTCAAATTTTGGGTTACGACAGTTGCCCCTATTTAATCCACTTGGACCTGAATGTACAAATTGCGTTAGATTTTCGATGATTCGAGGTAGAAGGGGATTAAATGAAAGAGTAGCTCGAAAATTTGGCCGACGGCGGCAAAAGGAAAAGGTGCAAATGCAGAATTAACAGGTGCAAAGTTTGGCTGAAAGTCAGCTGGGAGATAAGTCAGGCAAAAAGAGAGGGAGTATGCTGGATGCGTATGACATGTATGTGCTATGATGCTTGATACCATGTAATGCAAGGATGCAGGGTTAAGGTACCGTGTCGCAAGTTTGTAGGTGCTGGACAGACCAGAAAGGTTTTGGACGGACCAAGAAACTGAAAAGGTTCTGGAAAGGTTTGCCAGACGAAAACTAGATTTTGATTGGGACGCATGTTTGAACCTGTATGGTGTAATGCTCCAACTTGATGAATATGCTATGTGTTTGAAAATGCAATGCTATGCGATGATGATTACAATATGCAAAATGTTAGTGATTGTGTTTTGAAGATATGTAGAGTATGATCGGGCTTAAGTTAAGGCTTCCTGTTATGCTAGATGAATAAATAAGCAAGAGTGAAGTGACGTGATCAAAGAAAAATAAAGATCTATGCAATGGTTCAAGTGTTTTATTGTGGGAGACGGGAGAGAGTAGAGGTTAGGGTGTAAGCCCTAAAGACGTGATTCCCCGACACCTACTTCAGGATCAGCAGTTGTTGATGCAGCATTGCTCCTGCCTCAAAACGGGGAGAAAACTTGTACCTTGGTAGGCTATCTCTGCCCTAGTCTATTGGGTACCTGCATGGATTACCCCTGTCACAAGTTAGGAAGCAGTTATGTCATAGGATGACCCTGATTTAATGTGCCCTAGTGTAACAGAACAATATGCCTCTGATTAATTGTCTCTTGGAGAGGTCGACTTCTTATTCTCTTGAGGTGGCCTGTCCTAATGTGAGCTCTGAAGTGATTTTTCCCATGACTGATTGATCTTTGAAGGAATGCCCCTGACCAAATGAACATGGAGAGATTTGTCGAATCTCGTCGTGATTGGCTCAGATTGACTGAATCTGGAAGTGGATAGGCCCAATGGAGTTTTCCAGGCGTTTTCCCCCTTGAGGTGATCACACTTTCCATCGTGGAAACTTTCTTGATGTGACGTGCTTGTTTGCAGGTAAAAAGTGTTGGCTTTGAAAATGAAAATGTCAATGCTATGCATATGTTAGTTTTGAAATCCAGGCATGTTCACTAAGATTATGACATATAGTGAATGGATCACCATTTAGAATGCCATGTCAGTATCAGCACAAATGATAAGCAAATCTTTGGGAGTGAGCTTTGACATGATCTTACTGTCCTATGCTTTCGAAATAAACCCTGCTTCAATTAGGTCTTTTCAAGGTTGTAACGTGGCCTGGTTCGCGGTTTAAGAAAGAAAGGATATAAGGCTCAAAAATTATTTTACCCCACCCATTCTCCTTGATGTTCTCCAGTCCTACATTCAGCTATTTTGACACAAGTGTTCACCTTTCAAAAGGATTTTGAATGGTAGATGCGATGGTAGAGGGACCGACGAGAGTTTTGGAGCGACAGTCACTCACCTTTTGTTTTTGTCACATGTGACCACACAAACTTGTTCTTATTGAGGATTTCTCTCTTGATTCTCTGTTTTGTTCTTTTTGTTTTCCCTAATTTTTGCGTATACTGATTATTTTGAATTTGCAGTCTACCGGGATGCCCTAATTTTTGCCTAAGTCGCTTACTTGTGACTTAGCGGGCTTTTTTTTTTTTGCTTTTTTTTTTGTGATTTTGATTTTTTTTTCCTCGAACAAAATCGTGTGACATGTGTTTGATTTGTGGGGTGAGTTGTGACTGCCTCATTCCTTTGGTCGGTGAGGGATAACCATTGTGGATTCATGATTTTTCCGACCTCTTGCGAGGGATATGATGTGGTTGATCCTCAGAATGGGGTACTCCTCTTTTGAAATTTGAACACATGGTCAAACTAGTTGAAGACTACCCTGCCCCTGGTTAAGATTGAGGGTTTTTTTTTTTTGCAAAGAAAGAAACTCCTACTTCAAGGCCCAAAGGGGTTGACTAGGGATTATCTTCCTTATAACCCCTGTGTTTGGGGATTTGAACAAATGCCTTACATCTTCAGCAAGGTTTTATTCAAAAGCATATAGACAGTGATCTCATGTCTTTTTTATTTCATCATTCTCTTTTTGATTTTGCTTGATCAAATGTGTGATACAGATAAAAAGTTTGACTGAACAAGAATGACTTTATTCAAAACATGCATATTCATTTCATTATTATTATCATCTAAAAACAAACAAATTTTACAAGTGAACAATGCTTGACAAACAAAAAGATTACAAATGGAAAAGATGTAATGACATGATGATTGCTGATGTTGAGGAAGTGCTCACAGGCTTATTCAAGGGATTCTTTTGCGATCTTGGCTCTTACACGAACAGGGGATTTCCGTTCACCCACAGATTCTCACCTTGAATGGTTAAGTGCTTCTTGTCAATCAACTGTTGGACTTTAGCTTTAAAAGCGTTACAATCCTCAGTCGAATGTCCAGCCGACCCAACATGATATCCGCACCACACATTGGGATCATACCCAAGTGGGAATGGTTTTGGAGGGGGCTTCGGAGCTTTGGGAACCACCAACGAGTTCTGAACCAGATGTGGGAGAAGTTGTTGTATGTCACGGAAATCGGATCTAGAGGAGCATTCCTTCGTTCTAGATTGTTCCGGGGCTTCCGCTTATTTTGGCGCTCTCGGCCTCGGGCTTGCTGATTATGATTCTGAGGAAGCCGTTGATAAGACAGTTGTGGGTATTGGGCAGCAGCAACATGCGAGAATGAATAGTATGGCGTAAGAGCCTAAGGTGCTTGAGAATGAACCTGATGAGCAGCATATAGTGGGAACGCTTGAACAGGGTGGATCAAACCAGGATTAACCATTCGATTAATAGTCAGACCAAATGGGATCCCATACGGTACGTAGGGTGCCCCAGGATAAGCAAGTGGAGGTGTAACAACAGAGGGTGCCCCAGGATAAGCAAAAGGCATTCCAGACTGAAAGTCTTGGTAGGGGTATTGCACAACAAGTTGAACAGCTGGAGGAATCTGCACATGAATAGGAGGACCCCTATTCTCAGCTTTGGCAGATGTTTCAGCAATCACAGGTGCAGACTTCTGGCAAAGGCTTCTTTGTAAAGCAAAGCAACTTCTGATCGAGGAGCTCTTGGACTTTGTCCTTAAAGACAACACAGGCTTCTGTAGAATGCCCCACATATCCAGCATGGTATCCACATGTGGCATTAGGATCATGCTTAGGATGATAAGGAAACTTGGCCGGCTTGATTTCTTTAGGAATAATTGCCCCAGCATGAATCAGAATAGGCAGTAGATGTGTGTAAGTCACGGGAATTGGATCATGACGAGGACGTCTCCTCCCTTGATTGTTGTTCCCTTTTCTAAATTGCTTACATTTATGTTTATGATTGCCTTGAGTGGTCTTCTGATTCGGCAAGGGTTGAACCAGTTGATTGCTTGCATCCACATTAATGACCTTATCCACTTTTGGTCCATTCTGGGCTTGCTCATCAATCACAACCTGATCAGAGGGATTCATTGTCATACTGTCCATAAGTAGTTCCACAACCATGTCAACCTTGCCTTCCTTGTGCACCGTGCTCTCATACCCAACCTGTTCCATGATTCTTTGGCTTTCAGCATCGGAGAATCGTTGTCTTTGGGCTGATGGAGGGAAGAAAGTGAGCTTTCTCTGGTTTGAAGGCATGCAATGCAAAGGTATGTATGCACATGTTGTTTATGTAGGTGGAATGCAAATGAGACGTGCAACACCCAATGATCCAAATATTAGATGATGCAACCTCTCAACATACATATGATGGTGCAATAACTCAGGTTCAACAGTTCGGCATACATGATGATGCAATAATATTATGCAATAACATTATGCAATAATGTAAGTTGGAGATGCAACAGCTTCTGGATAATCTGCACAGGTAGCTCTGTGTAAGTTCGAAGATCTGACGTGCGTGAGAGAACAAAGGTATGAAGTGGCTTGTTTTCCTGCAAAACCCATCCCCCTCATAGGTGTGATCTAGACAAAACAAGGTGGTCCCTAGAAAGGTCGCCAAACCATAGGACTCAGAGTGAAAATCCCCCGCCGTAGTGAATTCTCACAGGACGGAAGTATTCTCAAGCGAATCACGATCTGGGATGTGGCTCTCGTGATAACCCAACGCGCAAAACGCAGGCCTCACGACTATCCACGTTCTAGCCTATGTGTATGCTAGGCACGGTGTTAGGACCTTTCTCTCCAATAATATCTACCCATCCCAACAACAGCAGAAAATAGCAGATATCCAGAATATGCAACATATGAATATTTAAAGTAGTAAAGAAATGCAATAAATACACATAAAGTTAAAGCATAAAGATAAAGCTAGTAAAGCGCTAAAGATAAACACCCAAGCAAGCAAGAGAAAGAAAACAAAACTAGGTGAGACCCCTCAAGGGATGGACCAGCAATAGGTCAACCAGTCCCTAGCAGAGTCGCCAGCTGAAGATGGCTGGAAATCTACCTGAGCGAATCGCACACTCAAAGATACAACAGAGTCGCCACCGAACTTTATTTAGTCCCAAAGGACAGGGAAAATATCGATAAAACCCAAGCGGAAGAGAAACGAGAACGGGGGGTCGGTTATGCGAAAGGAAGGTATTAACACCTAACGCATTCGTCGTACTCGACGGGAACCATTTCGCTAGCTTCTAGGCTTGGATGGGTTATATATTTAAAGGCTTCTAGCTAAAAGAAGGAGGATAGAGAAAGAGGGGGGAAAAAAAAAGAAAGAAAGAAAGTGCTCGCGGAGGAACGAAGTCCTCGTGCCTACGTACCCTCATAGTGCAATGAGGAAGTCAGAGGGTCGTAGTTCATGGAACCAGGGGACGAAGTGAAGGAGAGAAATAAGGAAGATGGAAGAAAGGTGGAAGTGTGCTCTCCGAGATCATTGCGATCTCATGCCTACGTATCATACATTCGAAAGAATGCAGAATCAGAGCTTTCGTAGTTCGGGGAACTGAACGGAAAAGGAAAAGGAAAGGAAAGTGGTGTCAAAACCAAGAGCCGAAGAAAGAAGGAAATTCCACTGGGGATTCCAAAGAAATGGTGTCTAAACCAAGAAAAGAGTACAAAGGAAAGGGAATGGTAACTGTATTGAGAATAAAGTGCAAGGATAGTGTCGAAACCAAGAGAATACAGGAATAAAGAGGAAATGGTGTCCAAACCAAGAGCCGAAGAAAGAAGTAAATTCCACTGGGGATTCCTAAGAAATGGTGTCAAAACCAAGAAAAGAGTAAAGGGAAAAGGAAGGACTCCGTAGGGGATCCGAATAAAGGGACGGTGCAAAACCAAGAGAAAAGGGAGAATCGGTATATTAACTGGCTGGCAGTGGTTAACCGAAGAAAGAGAGTAAAAACCCTGGCGGGGAAAAGAAGTCGGTGTCAACAGACGGACAGCGATAAACCGAGAGAGCGTGCAGAACCGAGAGAAGGTGTTTGACTATGAAGGGGCCTCGGTATGTTAACTGATAAATAGTGGTTAACCGGGGAACGAAAGAACTACAACTTTGTGGGAGTAGAGAAGCATTGGTTTTAACAGAGCAAACTGTGATCAACCAAAGAACGGGTGTAGGACCGAATAAAGAGCGTGACCCAAAGGACGGGTGTAGGACTGACCAAAGGTCGTGACCCAAAGGACGGGTGTAGGAGCGAGCAAAGGTCGTGACCCAAAGAACGGGTTTAGGACCGAGCGAAGATCGTGACCCAAAGAACGGGTGTAGGACCGAGCGAAGCCCGTGACCCAAAGGGGTTCGGTAGACTGACTGAACAAACAGTACTCAACCGAAGAAAGGGTATTTGAACCAAAGAAAGGTTACTAACTCAAGGGTGCAAGTATTCAAACCAAGGAGAGGTTGTCAACTACTGGGGATTCGGTGTTTATAGCCGGGCTATGATTAACCGAAGAGAAAAGCGAGTGATTAACCAAGAGGAGGTGATTAACTCGAAGGGCTTCAGTATTTTAACAGACGGACTGTGGTTAACTAAAGAAAAGGGTGATTAATCAAGAGAAGGTGATTAACCAAAGGGAAGCTCAGTGATTAACAGACGGACTGTGATTAACTGAAAGAAAAGGGTGATTAACCAAGAGAAGGTGATTAACCCAAGAGGAGCTCAGTGATTAACAGACAGTCTGTGATGAACTGAGTAAGAGAGCAAAATTGGTGTTTTAACTGACAAGCAATGGTTAACCAATCAAAGGGAGAATAACCAAGAGAAGGTTGCGAATTCCGCAAGAGTTTCGGTGTTTAACACGAAAACTGTGTTTAACTGAAGAAAGAGCGCGATAAAGCATTGGTTTTAACAGTATGACTGTGATCAACCAATAGAAGAATGAATACAACTCTCATGGGGAATCAGTAAAATAAGTGATTGGCCACAAGAAAAGGTAATTGAAACCCTTTTGAAGGGAACAAGGGAAAGGTATTGAATAAGGGCAAGAGATTGACCCTCAGAAGATTGCTAATGATCGTGAACCAAGGGAATGGTGATAGATCAAAAGACTGAATGAAAGAGATAAGAGTGATCAAGGATCGAAAGAGATTGCAAAGAGAAAAGAGTGATAAGGATCGACTCGACTGGGGAAGGACAGCACACTACCGCCTGGAGGTAGAGATGACTAAGCCAAGCACAGGGTCATTCATCCCCTACCTGAAGTAGTCAGAATGAGAGTAGGAATTCTCCCTTCTCATTCCTTCTCTAACACACAGGGTGTAGCGCAGAAGTTGAAACTGACAGCGTAACAGCTCCAAGTTGTACAATGCTCCAGTGCATTGTGAAATGAACAGTGTAACAACTTCAATTTGTACAGTGCTCCAGGGTCGCACGTTGGACGTCGTATGAATCTTCGACTCCGCGGGAGGGAAGAGAGTGGAAAAGTTCTAAAAGAAGCCTAAAGAGAGGGAAGAGGGAAGATCAACTAATCGAAACACGGTTTCGACCAATTAATCAAAGGGAAGCAATGCTAACAACTTTCTAAAGAGACTGGAAAATAATTAAAGCAAAAGGTGTGAATTGATTGTACAAGATTAAGTTCATCCATGAAGAATAAACTTAATGCAAAGCAAAGAGAGGGAGTGCATAACAGTGCCATACAAATATTAGCATGTGTCATACATCATGTGTCAAGTGATCAAAGATTGTACAAGAATTAGAATGTTCAAACAAATATCAAGAACATACCTAATTGCGAGAATTGATAAATCAATCATTGAATTATTGTAAATATACTTTAAACAAAGGTTAATAGCATTTAAAAACACCCATAAATAATAAGTATATCATTCTATCGAAGTTAGAGGGAAAAAGAATGTCAAACAAGCTTGAAAAAACTCAAAATGGCCATTCTGTACAGTGGTAACCGGTTACTCACCATGCGTTAACCGGTTACTTGCTTAAAAATTAGCGTTTTTGGTGAAAATTGAACTGAGTAACCGGTTACTCACGATGTGTTAACCGGTTAACACTGAACAGTGGTGAAAAAAACAGAAAAAACAGCTTTTCAAAAGTGGTTTTCAACGCTTAATCACTTATGCCAACCACCACATGCTAGGACATGAATTTTGCACTAAAATTACATCATGTAAGGGAAATTGAACACAAATTACAAACATTAATCATGAAGAATCAAGATAAAGCAATTGCATGATAAATTAAACCGAAAATGATCAAAATTACAACGTAAATACGCGGAAATGATCGAAACAGTGAGGAAAGTAAGATCTACCAACCTACAAGCCGGAGGAATGGCTTGGTAATTGCTGTAAATTAAAATGTGATTAAGGTAAGTGAAGAAAACCAGAGAAAACCAGAGATTACTCCACTTGCACTTTGAACCGTAGCGAAACCGAGCAAAATGCGATAGAAGCTCCGAAATCAAATTTGCACCGTAAGATCTTGAAACGAACACTTGAGATGAATCCAAAAGCTAATAGAACTCTAGATACTCAAGTATAAAATCAAGATGATGAAGATAATCAAAGAGAACCAAAGTAATCTTCAATTATGGCCGAAACGTATCGAAACCGAGCAAACTTCGGCGAAACTCCAAAAATGCAAAGTATCACCGAGGAATCTTGATGCGATCACTTGAATTGAATCCCAAAGCTACTGAAGCTCCACAAAATTCAGTAGAATGGAAAGATGATGAAGGTCAAGCTCAAGAAATAATCACTTTCGATGTGAAAAGTGATTATTCTTCAAGGATTAAGAGCTTTTGTGAGGTTTGGTGAAGAAGATGAAGTGGAATGTATAGAAGTTGCAGAAAAATGCATAGGAGAATGAGAGAATTGAGAGTGAAGAAAGTGTGATTTGTGTGAATGATTGTGGAGGAGTTGCAAAATGGTGAAACTTTGTTTAAATAGAGTTTAGGTTTGGAGTGTGAGACCTTTGGACTTTGGTTTGGACTTAGCTTTGGGAGGTTTGGAGTTAGGGTTGGAGTTAGTTACACTTGACTCACTGAGTCAAGGTGGTTAACTCAGTTAGTTAGGATCAACTCGGTAACAATCTCAATGTGAGTTTCAAAATCCAAAGGTTGACATGTTGGTAAATTAAGTAACATGGTGCACTTAAATTAGAGTGATGCATTTGAATAAATGTACTTGGATTGAAATGAATAGTGTTGAAATATCTAGAGATGTCTAGAATGTTCCACACACTGCTAGAATCAAGTAGAACCAAATCCCAAAGTGAGTGCATGGCTGCTGTCTAAAAATGCAGCAGAAATCACAAAATCTGCCTGTGTTAACCGTTTAACAGAATTACAAAGAAATTGTGTTAACTGGTTACTCAGACCAAATTTTGCCCATTTTGATTAAAAATGATGTTGTGGTCCCGGCTTCGATTTTCCTTTTCTTGTATTGATAAATAGGCATAGAAACCTTCATTTTGAACTTGTTTTGATGATGAGATGATCTTGTGAGGGTGAGATTAACCGTGCTTGGAAAACCTGAATACTCCTGTAACCAAAATTATAAATAAAAAGTGCGAATGCATATGCCAGCGATGTGAATGTACATGCTTATGAAGAAGGTAAAAGAGGAGGTCAAATTTTGGGTTACGACAGACGTGATGATTCGTTTTTAGAAGAGACAGAGAGAAATGCAAGAGTGTGTGCAGTGTATTTTTTTTTTGAAAAATGCTTGTTTTTTTATCTTGGATTGTTCTTAGGATTACCATTTTCTGAAAAAAGCGAAAAGTGAAAACATCAATAAATGCGGAGATGACAGAATGACATTATTTATTCATGATTTTTCGATTCTTGAAACACAGCCCTATAAAATAAAACTTTGTCGCTTTAGGCGAAGCGAAGAGGGAAATTGACAGAAAGTTGAGCCCTATAAAACATTTGTTTCACCTGGGCAAGGTGAAAGGTTAAAACAAAGATGGTGATTACTTAGACTTATGGAAAACTTTCGGGACATTGACAGCAACCCATTGGCGACGGACTCCTCGGTGGATCACAAAGTCTGGTACCTTCTTTCTTGGTTTGTCTTCAGAAATAACACTGATTTCTGGTGGCGTAGGATCATTGTAGTCTTCCTCCCATGCAGAGTTGTCATAAACGAACTCTTCTGTGGTATCTTTCATAGTGTTTTCACTTTCAAGGGCGTCTTCCCATCTAGTTGGACGAATGTCCTCCAGCCTGACACGAGAACTTTTAGGAGCAGTGTACTTAACTAGGAAGCCATACTTGCCACTTGGCAGTCATCTTCCTCAATGATGTTGACTTTACGAAAAGCAAAGTTGATGATCTCTTGTCCTGCAATCTTTGTAGATTCATCATTACGGTGCTGATTATCTTTGGAATGTTCTGAGTAATGATTCCATGATTCTGTGGGGACATGGGTATTCTTTTCAATATTACTCAACTGATAGGCATTATTAGGCTGACTCTTCTGCCCCAAGTCTTCTGTGTACGGCTTCCAGATAGGCAAGTCATCCGGGGGATCATAATAGTCGTAGTCGAAGTTGTCTTTCATTAGATCATCTTCTAATGAATTGGGTGGAGTATGACATCCTTCAGGATCACAGTCTCCATAGATCATCCGGACGTCTGATCTTGGTATTTATCTCGGGGTCTGCTTTGGAAAACAGAACGACATATGTGTTTCTTCCTAAGACATATAACCGTTATCGTTGAGATAAGATTTCCACTCCTCATCTGTATCGAAGGAGTCACTCTCATTGATGGTGTGTACTTCTTGAGACATTGGGTGAAGGAAGCCTCCACTGTGAAAGAAATCCTGAATGGGACGAAAAAATTTGTCTTTCTTAGTAGTATAGGTACAGGTTGAGGAGAAAATAAGACCTTTCTTTGTCTTGTTGTCAGAAGGAATTATAATTTATCCCCATCCTTTTGTGTCATTACTCTTGATTACTTCGAGAGTGTCCTTATATGAGGAAATCGACGTCCCTTTCTCTGGTCGATTCTCATTCCTCACCGAGAGTGCTTGAAACTGGGTTCCAACAACCTCTTCTGGTTCTACACAGAGGAATAATGATAAGTTGCTCACGATTAAGGCTTGCTCTTTGCAGACTATGACTAATTTGTCATTCTTGACGAACTTCAGCTTCTGGTGAAGTGTCGAAGTGACTGCCCCAGCTTCATGTATCCAAGGTCTTCCTAATAAACAGTTGTATGCTACCCGGATATGCATGACCTGGAAAGTGACTTGGAAAGTGTGAGGACTGATGGTATGGGAATATCAACTTCGTCGATAACTGTTTTCCTAGATCTGTCAAAGGCTTTGACAATGATCTCACTGCCTCTCATTGGAGCTCCTTGAAATGATAGTCGTAACAGGGTTGATTTTGGCATAACATTCAAAGATGATCATGTGTCTACCAGTACCCTGGCTAAAGCATCGTCTTGGCAGTTAACTGTAATGTTGTGTGCCATATTAGGATTCTTGCCTTCTTTCGGCAATTCTTCATCACTGAATCCCAAGTTGTTGCAGGAAGTGATGTTTGAAATGATGCGGTCAAATTGTCCTACTGTTACGTCTTGTTCCACAAAGGCTTGTTCTAATACTTTTTCCAGAGCTTCCCTGTGAGCTTCGAAACTAAGTAGGAAAGATAATACAGAGATTCTAGCCGGAGTTTGCAACAATTGGTCAACAATGTTATACTCGTTTTTCTGGATAAGCTTCAGCATCTCATCGTTGTTCTTTACAAGTTTCGGATTACTGGATTGACTGACTTGTTAGTTAGGAACTTCCGTTTGAGGTTCCTTTTCTTTGGCAGGTTCTCCAACTCCTTTGTTGAAGATTCGACTACTCCGTGTAACTCGACTGATGTCGGCAATGTTCACGACGGAGGGTAATGGAGTTTCCTTTCCATTTTCGATGGTTGTTGCACCATACTTGTAAGGGACAACCTTATCTGACTTGTACGGTATTGGACCTAGCAGGTAAATAATCATAGGAGCTTTTTGATTTTTCTGATCATCATATGCAGCCTCAATTGGTTCCTAATTGGGAACTTTTCTACTACCAAGAGGGATTCTGGATTCATTGAGTAGAGGGATTATGGCGCATACGTCCTTGGTTTTCCCATGATCAAAGATTATGACAATGTTTTTGCTTTGATCAGGGATAAAGTCTTGTATCATATTGATTGATTCATAATTCAAACATGGTTGAATCTCTTTCTGGTCCAACTGATTTTGAAGAGCTGCTTGTACGAGATAACATCCTTGGTTGTTTTCCGAGCATACTCTACAACGCTCATAATTATGTGTTGGTACCTTACCACGCCCGCTTTGTATGCAGTGTATCTTTACTAGATTTGTTTCCATTGAGCAGACATCACGACTTTGATGTCTACCAGGATTCCCACCACTCATGCTAATCTATTGTGTAGCT
The DNA here is from genome assembly GCA_022829125.1 of Lathyrus tuberosus. Taxonomy (NCBI): domain Eukaryota; kingdom Viridiplantae; phylum Streptophyta; class Magnoliopsida; order Fabales; family Fabaceae; genus Lathyrus; species Lathyrus tuberosus. The sequence continues at coordinate 2,439,313 of JALAZF010000428.1, forward strand.
TCATCCAGGTAGATCGGAAGCCATAAGTGGTCCAATAGGTGTTGAAGTGTTCTTTTGATAAGTGCACACTCTTGGTCGTCTTCACGACACTCTTCACAGTCTTGATAATCATGTGAAGCTAGAAAGCCAAGCTCAACTTGCTTTGCATGTAATTCTACCAGACTGGTATTCATCAAGCGTATGTCAAAGATCTGAACCATATTGACTTGATGGTCATTTCTTTCACGGTAGTCTTAGATCCATCCGAGATCTATCTAACGCTGGAGGGCCTCTTTTAAAAAAGAGCATCCCTTATTGCTTATTGAGCAGATTGGACAAGCACTGTAATCGTCTCTTATCAGATTATAATATTGACTTTGCCTTTAATGCATTGCCACTAAATCGACGTTCATTGTACGGATGTCATGGTTCTGAACAATGTTGGGATGTGCATGGGCCATGTTTACTTCACGAATCCTGTGATCCTGAATCCAGCCCAGATCCATTTATTCTTGCAGGGTTGTTTGTACTATGGCATACCCTTGATTGTCCTTGGAGCAGACATCACATTGGTGATAATTGTGAGATGGCACATGACCGTACCCACTCTGTTTGCAATGTATCCTCACCAGATTGGTTCCTAATAGGAGTACGTCGTGAATTTGATAATTGTGGTTAAATTCTTTCTCTATTAAATCTACTATAGTCTTTTCATGTTGTGGCAACGAGTTCGTCTGAACATTAGGATTAGTATCTTTGAAAGATAGGATCCCGTTCCTGACAAGCTTTTGTACATCAGACTTGAAGTTGAGACAGTTCTCAATGTTGTGCCCTAGTCCTCCTTGATGGTAAGGGCAAGTTTGATCCACTTTAAACTAGAAAGGAGGATGTTCCGGTATTGTAAGAGGAGTCTTAGTTTGGACGTGCCCCCTGGCCAATAGAAATGGAAATAGTTCTGTGTACAACATTGGTATAAGGTCAAACCCTGATGGTCATGTAGTACGATTGTTGTTATAGTACAATGGACGAGCCTGCTGAAAAAGGTTGTTGCGGCCTTTGTTGATACTTCTGTTGATTTGGTTGGCTTTGAGCAACCTGAGGTTGATAAATCAGAACTGGCGCAAGGTTGATAGCGGGAGTTATTGCCGCTACTGGTTGATACCTTATCCTTTGCTTTCCCAAAGAGATATTACTGATCTCTTGCTCTTTTTTCTTTTGAAAAGCACTACCGTATCTTTTGGTATTGCTGGATGGCTCTGCATCTTTGAGCAATCATCCTTCTCGGACTGCCTCTTCAAGGCGTACTCCCATGTTTACCATCTCCGTGAAGTCACTGGGCGCACTTGCAACCATTCGGTCGTAATAAAACGAGCTCAATGTTTTTAGGAAAATCTTTGTCATCTCTTTTTCCTCAAAAGTGAGACAAATCTGGGCGGCAATTTCACGCCATATCTGAGGATATTCTTTGAAAGTTTCTTTATCCTTTTGTGACATCGCTCTGAGCTAATCCCTATCCGGTGCCATGTCCAAGTTATATTTATACTGCTGTACGAAAGCTGTGCCGAGATCTCTGAAAGTACTAATCTTGGTGTGGTTTAAACCCATGTACCATTTGAGTTAGGCACCAGTTAAACTGTCTTGAAAGTAATGGATCAGTAGTTGTTAATTTTTGGTCTGAGTTGACCTTTTGAGAGCGTACATCACCAAATGACTTTGAGGGCAAGAGTTTCCTTTGTATTTTTCAAAGTCAGGCACCTTGAATTTGTGTGGTATCTTTACATTAGGGACCAAACAGAGGTCTGCGGCGTCCTTTCCGAATAAGTCTTAACCGCGAATGGCATGTGTAGCGAGCGATTTTGGACGCGGTTCTTAAGCGCTGATCGCTCTCTGCGGTTGAGCTTAAAACTATAGGTCGATTCATTTTTTATCCTATTGTGAGCTGATGAAGGAAGGGAAATAGATGTCTCCAATTAACCCTGCTTTGCATACTGAGTTTAAACAATAGTCTGTTAGGTTACGAATGCTATCAATGTGGGGGGGCCTTTCTTGTGCTATTTAACAGAATGACAGGTTTCTGGCGGGGAACGAGGATTAGGATGTTAGGACTGATGCTTTTGAATTACTGCTTTTGATATGGGATTTTGGGTTTTTGTTTAGTGTGCTCGCTAAGATTTTTCTTTCAATCTTATGCCTACGTATTCCCGTTTATCCAAAACAGGGAAATCAGAGTGTTCGTAGTTCCTCCTATTCTATGGGAGGAAATGATTATTTTTGGTGTCTTGTTCAAAGCCCAAGACGTGAAGCGAAAGGTGGTTTGTATCTTGTTCAAAGCCCAAGATATGAATCTGAAGAGTATATTTGTATCTTGTTCAAAGCCCAAGATGTGAAGCTGAAGGTCCCAACTTTAGAGAGAATTTGTCATCTTTAACCGGGATTTGTGAATCCGGCAATGCCATAATTTCCTTTATAGGGGATTTCAACCTGAAGGAGAAGACTTTAACTCAGTGTAGAGCAATGTTATCTTTCCTTAGGAATTTCTCATGCTAAAAGAGGGACAGTGGCATGGATGTAGATGATCCAGAGGCTTGCCGCTTACAGCGATTAGACGGAGGGGAAAGAGTTGTTGATGTTTGTGTACTGTGAACGAGGCACAGTTTTGATGCTAAAAGGTTAATTGGATTAACCAGTGGTTTTATTATATAAAGCCTAAGAGGAGGCTAATATGTGTCTCCTACAAAGCCCGAGAGAGAGGCTAAAAGGTTTTGACTCGACGAGGGAATCTTTTGGTATCTCGTATAAAGCCCGAGATGGAGGCTAAAGTTTATTTGGCTCAATAAGAACCTTTTTGTATCTCGTATAAAGCCCGAGATGGAGGCAAAAGGGGTAATTGACTTAGCAAGCGAGTCTCTTATGTGTCTCGTACAAAGCCCGAGAGAGAGGCTAAATGTTGTTTGACTCAACGAGGGAGTCTTTTGTATCTCGTACGAAGCCCGAGATGGAGGCTAAAATTGTTAGCTCCGCTGGGGAGAATCATTGTACAAAGCCCAAGAGGAGGCTAACTTCACTGGTGAAGGATCATTATACAAAGCATAAGAGGATGCTATGGTGACTGTTTCAGTTAAGTGATAGGTCCAATATACTGATTTTGAAAGGGAAAATCAGTTCTTATATGAGCAACACTGTACTCAGGGATTTGATTCAAGGATATGGGTTATTCCTGTTCTTTAAGGAAGCGGGAAATCCAAAGGATATTGAGACTATCTGAGTCTGCGGGTTTCCTTCCTATTTTTGAAGGAGTCACTTGAGAATGTCTTTGAGACTCAAGGAGATTAGACTGTCCATGTCTAGAGTTTCATCTTTTGTACTATGCTTTGAGAAACAGTAGTAGACTCTACGAAAGGACTGTTCTATGCAAATGATTAAGTTCTGTTCCTATACCTCTAGGAGGTAGTCGGGACAATTTGTACGAAGCCCAAGAGGAGGCTGGAAACTTTTAAGAAGCCGACGGGTACTTGTACTAAGCCCAAGAGGAGGCTATCATTCCCGGAGGAAGAGATCATTATACGAAGCCTAAGAGGAGGCTGTGAATACTTCTAAGAAGCCGTAGGGTCCTTGTACTAAGCCCAAGAGGAGGCGGGGTTGCTTTTAGGAAGCCTGTGGGTCCTTTTACGACGCCCAAGAGGAGGCCGATGCTTTTAAGAAGCTGATGGGTCCCCAAACCCCGAGAAATTCAAGGCAAACTATTCACAAGGAATAGATCAAGTCAGGAAAGTTCGAGAATTTGGAAGAAACTCAAAGATGCCATTCACAGAGAATACATTCATCTCTGGGAGCAGAGTTTCTTGACAATTCCTAATGAGGACAGCCGAAGAGAAGACTGTATCTGGTGATCCTATTGGGGATCTAGTTGTCTATTTCTATGAATAAACAAAACGGCGTCACCTTGTTCTAGACGTAGTTGCCGGGGAAACTCGAAATATCTATACTATTATTACACAGTTGATATGATTTTATGAAAGAAGACTTACAGTGAAACAGCCCCACAATACAGTTATATGCATATGAAAGCGGTAAATGAAAGCGTATAAACACTTACTCGGTTGTAGAGCTTCCATGTTGTTTGGTTAGTTGTTCAACAAAGAAAGATTGAAAACAATAGTATATTCAAAATCAAAGGAGAAAGTTCTTTGAAAAAGAAAGTTTTGGGGCTTACAGCTCAAGGAGAGGCCCAGGGTTTTATCAGTGAGCGCACTGTTGAATTTGTACAGAGGGACTTATACAAGTGACTGAGGCCCAAAATGTTTTCTGTACAAAGGGATGGGTCTTACACTCTCTCAAGAGGCCGAAAAAGTTTAAAGACAAAGAGTGGGGCTTATAACACGAGGGTAGGCCCAATTGATTTTTCGTTTAAAAAGTGGCGATCGCGCCGAGGTTTTCTTTTAACGCAGAGGGACTTATACAATAAGTGAGGCCCAAAAAGATTTTGGTTAAAAGGGGATTGGGTCTTATACTCTATTAGAGGCCCAAAAAGTTTTGAATGGGTCTTATAGCTCAAGGAGAGGCCCAGGGTTATTTTTCAAAAGGCGATGATCGTGCCGTTTATTTGAAAATGTACAGAGGGACTTATACAACGAATGAGGCCCAAAATATTTCTGTACAAGTGGGTTGGGTCTTACACTCTCTCAAGAGGCCCATGAGGTTTTGAAAATGATTTATGAGGGTTGAATTAATCCAAAAACCCTAATTTGTTTTCAAAAATGTATTTAATTGAATAAAAATTCAATTAAAAATGATCAAAATTGTTTAACATAGGAAAAACAAATTGTGATCTTGGATTAATGCTTCAAAAATTAAGTATTGACCTACAAAATAATTAGAAAGCATTAAAAGTTGACAAATCAATGTGGAAAAAATATTTAATATGTCAAAAACAATTAAAATATTAATTCTTTGCAAAAATATCAATTATATGAAATAAATAATATTTTTGGGATTTTTTGATAAAATAACATATTTTAACATTTTTGTGAATTATTAAAAAAAGAATCAACTCAAAATCATTAAAACTCAGAGAGAAATTAATTTTTGAATCAATTAAATAAAATCACAAAATTCAAATATTTGAATTATTCAAAAATGGCGCCAAGAACACACCAAGAACACGCGCGTGTTCTGGGTTTGGCTGATTTGCATTTTCTCCTCAATCTCACTGAATACTTGATTATATCATGCAATCCACATATCATTATGCTCGTCTCAACCTCACGATCATGTCTATAACACTTAATTTCATTTAAATTAAACATAAAACATGAAATCACGAAGAAACCTCAAGAACCCTAATTTCTGCATGAAGGCTAGGATTTTTGATACACGATTCAAACAATACAATTAATTGAGGGAAAACATTCCATGCATGATAATGAACATATGGCCAAATTATTGTGCGAGGAAATATGCATAGATTGAGAGATGACCAAGTATATGCTTACCTCTAAGCCGTGACAGCAAGTGCAATGTGATTTTTGATTTGGAGGTGTTACAGATGAGTGGTGATGATCTGAACAGCTTCCCTACACCCTATGGAGTGTGTTTGAATGGTTGGACTTGATTGAAATTGGCTGGATCAATTTGTGGTACCTCAGCTGCAACTTGATTGAAAATTTGAGAAACCAGCTGGTGATTTTGTGAAATTGGTGTTTCAGAAGTGATCTAAGTGTTTGATCAGCTCATATGTGATGTATGTGAGGTGTGTGAGTGATTGGTTTGATTGGAAAAGCTCTCAAACTCAAAACCCGATAGTGACTTGCCTTAGAAGGCAAAATTGGAGTGAAAGAAGAGATTTTGAGGAAAGCATTTGTTTGATGGCTTTGGTGTACTCAAACTGATCACAATTGAGCTCTATTTATAGTAGAGCAAGTTTGTTTTGCAATGAATAGTGAATGGCAGCTGGTAAGTAGGTTTGGCCAATGTTGTCCAATGGAAATGCAAGTCTCCTCTAGCCATTGACTAGAGGTTAGGGCACAGAGCTTTGGTTCCCTTGGTCTTGGATAAGTCTTGACTGATTTTAGATGAGAATGGCTCAGTCCATGCCACCTTGATGCTTCCATTGAATGCTTCAATCCAAATTTGGAGTCTTGTCCCTATTTTGGCCATTCTAGGTTCAACATGCTATTTCTTGTTCCATGGTTTTTGGAGGCTTGGCTCAGTGATTGTCCCCTTTAGATTCAATCCTCAGATGTGTCCAAGTGGATAGGAGCATTTGAATTTGGCTGAATTTGGCAATCGAGCCAAAATGCAAAATCTGCCTTGCCTTTGACAGATACAACAACTGTTTGAACAAGTTTGAACAACAACTGTTTGAACAACTGTTTGAACAAGTTTGGAAAGCCCTTGCATGATACAACAACTGTTTGAACAAGTTTGGTTTTGATCTCTTTTGATTCCAAGTGAAAAATCCCTCTACATTTGGCAAAAAGTGAAGCAAAATCTGACTTAGTGAAATTTTCATTGTGTTGGAACAAAGTGTGATTTCTTGATTTTGATCACTCCATAACTCAAAATCCTTAATGAATTGGACTTAGGTCTAGTTGAAGTTTTTGTAGAGGGTAATGAGGGCTACAAATCCATCTTTGGATGAGAAAAAATGGCCATGTGGTTTAGGAGTTATGATCCTCCAAAGTTAGTGTATTAGTGGTACTTTTTCCATAACTTAGAAAAATTTCTATGTTTTATGGTTACCCCTTTTACAAGTTATCCAACATTCTTTGATTTTTCTTGATGAATGATGATTAAAATCATACATTAACATCATTTTAGCGTTAAAAATCCATTTTGGGGAAAAATCTCAAAAAGTCAAAGTTGACTTTTGTGCACAGTTGACTTTTTATCAGATGAATTCCAAATTGTGCAATTCTACAGGAAATCATGTCCTTGACCTAAATCAAACTTGATGGACATGTTCCATGGGTGTCATAGGGTATATTGGGGCATGTCCTAGGGTTTGGGAGCATGTCCTGGTCAAAAGTCAAAGTTACAGTTGACTTTCCTCGCGAAACCCTAATTGTGGTGCAGATGATAATGAGACTTGTTGCTCAAGCTTCTTGGATTAATCCATTGTTCCAAATGGATCAATATAGTTCATTAGAGACCCTCAAATCATGTCTTGAGGTCTTAGCTCTTGATTTGTCCCAAAAGTCAACTTAGGGGTGAATTAGGTCAAGAAACCCTAATTCCTGATTTTTGATGTATGCATCCCCTGAGGTCAAATTGACTTGATACTTGGGTCCATGAGGCTCCATGGAGTATATTAGGTTGTGTTTTGGATCTTTGGCTTGTGTCTAGATGAAATTTTTCATCTGGAGCCCCTGGTCGACCAAAACCCTAATTTAGTGATACTGGCGATCTTGAGACTTGATCCACCTAAAAGGGAGCAGCCTTGTGCTTAATCCTTGAAGTGGGAGTCCTTTTTGATCCATTATGGATGTTTGAGAGGTTAGACAAGTTGAAGATCATGTCATTCCTTGATTGATCCTTTGTCTAAGGCTCTGAGAGGGCTTGAAACCCTAATTTTGATTGTAGTGGATGCTCACCCATCTTTGAAGAGATTGATGAGACATGATGGTTCATCCATATTGTTATGATGATTTGCACAATGATGGCAAATCTTAGTGGTCAAAATTTGGGGTATGACAGATGCCCATATTTAATCTTCTTGGACCCGAAGGTGTGAATGACGAAGGTATTCGGGCATTCGGGGTGCAAGAGGATTAAATATCGGAATACCCAAAATTTTGATGTGGTTATGAATGGCGGATCGCATCCATCTTCTTTTGCTGAGCAATGATGCTTAGAAAAGGTAAACTTCCCCTCGATCCTGGTCTTCAGCCAAGGAACTGGTCTCAGTTTTCTTTTGTCAACCTCCCCCCCCCCCCCCCCCCCCCCGTTCCTGGTTTCCTACCAAGGAACTAGTCTCAGTTTCTGATTTAAACTTCCCCTCGATCCTGGTTTCTTACCAAGGAACTGGTCTTAGTTTCTGATTTAAATTTCCCCTCGATCCTGGTTTCCTACCAAGGAACTGGTCTTAGTTTCTGATTTAAACTTCCCCTCGATCTTGGTTTCCTACCAAGGAACTGGTCTTAGTTTCTTTTGTCAATAAACTTTACTGACAAGGGACGCTATTCGTAGCGGCTTTCCTTCAAACTTCTCGCCGAATTTTCCTGGGGAGATGCCATTTGAGTGGAAAAAGTTTTGATGTCAGACTTGCTGGGGAACCCAGTCGTCTGATTTGTAGAGTTGCACAAACTTCTCTGTTGGAGATGCCATTTATCAATTCTACTGGAGAAAGCGAGTATCTTGAGAGACTACTTCCGCTTGGGGTCTTTACATCATACTTTTCTCGGAGATCTTCTTGGGGAAATTCCATATGATGTGATCCAATTTTAAGGTGCCGATGACCTTTTCATCAGCTGATTTTTTCGGAGAAATACTGATGTACTGCCGAACTTTTGCTTAAGAGGCTTTCTCTGGGGATTTTCCTTAATCCGGGAAAGCAAGGATATCATCTTCAATGGCGAAGAGTGACATCTATTGAAGGTTCTCTGGCTTTTTAGAGGTTCAAGTTATCAAAGTGGTCGAGTGCCGACTCTGATCTAAAGATACACTGGTGGCGAGATTGTTCAGACACAACTTTTCCTGACGAGGAAAGAACTGACAACTCGATTGAGAGAACTCCTATCACTAAGGGACAAGACCGGCTAGAGTGATAGCGATGCAATATGAAATGTGAATGCGAATCAATAATGCATGATGTATGTATGTATATTCGGACAAAACTGACGCGACACACAAACTAAAAGATGAACATGACAGGATACTCGGCCATCGCGGGGCGTATAGAGATATCGCTGGTTCAAGATAGCAATTCCACCTTGCTTAGGAGAGATAATCCCTGCGGGGAATACCGTTGATCGGGCTTAGGAGGTAAGAACTCTGCCGTGGATGTTAGACGAAACAAGGACTATGACACAGTTGATCCCTTCATTTAGGCGTACTGGCGTAGAAGGAGTACTTTGATTCTGCACTTTGAGGTTCGAACACCCTTGGAGACGCGATTGATGTTCTTTCGATGTTTAATAGTCAAAATAAATTGCCATCTTTATTTTAAAAGCAGAAAAAGTTTTAACAAGTAAATTCATTTTTGTTTTATTTCAAGAATCGTTAATCATGTTAACAACGTCGTTCTGTAATGTTAAAACAAGCAAGAATTACAAACAAAAGCACAAGGCTCAAATTTTATTGATAAGATGGAGATCAGCCAAACGCATGATTCCATTGAGTATTTACAAAGTTTAAAAATGGTAATTTACAGGGAAAAGGGCTACGTTAAAACATAACGACCATTATCCTTCTACCAACTTTGAATTCAGGGCATCCTGAGCTTCTGTCGAAGATGACCTTAACTGGTGTTTTCTTCCGATGATGTAACTACTGCTACTGAGGGACTTGCCTCTGTTGAACATAGTTACTTGCCATTATCCCTAACTTTTGCCTGGATTGTACTATGATGTTTCCAATCCACCGGGATGATTTTTTTTTATTTTGTCTCTAACTTTTTCCTTGACCGCCCTTTCGGGTTTTCAATCCACCGAGACATTTTTTTAGGCGAAGTATTTCTTGACTACATCAACATTCGTGGGGTAGGCAAATTCTTCTCCGTCCATGGTTGCAAGTCTCAAGGCGCCGCCTGAGAAAGCTTTCGTGACCACATAGGGGCCATCATAATTCGGAGTCCACTTGCCTCGCGAATCAGTGTGAAATGATTGTATCTTCTTGAGCACGAGGTCTCCTTTCCTGAAGACACGAGGTCAGACCTTTTTGTCAAATGCCTTCTTCATTCTCTGTTGATACAACTGACAGTGGCATAGTGTCATTATTCTCTTTTCTTCGATCAGATTCAGTTCGTCGTGTCGACTTTGACACCATTCAGCTTCGGTGAGCTTAACTTCCATCAGTACTCGGATTGACGGGATCTCTACTTCTATGGGGAGAACTGCCTCCATGCCATATACTAGAGAGAAAGGGGTTGCCCCTGTTGAAGTGCGGACAGATGTGCGATAACCGTGAAGAGCAAAGGGTAGCATCTCGTGCCAGTCTTTATAGGTTACAACCATCTTTTGAACAATCTTCTTGATGTTCTTATTAGCCGCTTCCACCGCTCCGTTCATCTTGGGTCGGTAGGGAGATGAGTTATGGTGTTTGATCTTGAACTCAGCGCACAACTCCTTCATCATCTTATTGTTCAAGTTAGATCCATTGTCAGTAATGATCTCACTTGGAACACCATAACGGCAGATGATATTGTTTTTGATCAATCGGACCACCACTTGTCAGGTTACATTAGCGAATGACGCTGCTTCGACCCACTTGGTGAAGTAGTCAATGGCTACCAGGATGAACCGATGTCCGAATATCGAGAATGGCCATGGGGAAGAAAGAACTGTGAGATGTGATTGCGGTACATGAATTTTATCAGAGTATATCTGACACTTGTGACACCTCTTCATGTACTTGTAGCAGTCGGATTCCATGGTCAACCAGTAGTACCCTGCTCTTAGGATTTTTCTCGCCATTGTGTGTCCGTTGGTATGAGTGCCAAAGGATCCTTCATGAATTTCTTTCATCAGCATGTCTGCTTCTGGTCTGTCTACGCATCGGAGCAAGACCATGTCAAAATTTCTCTTATAGAGAGTGTCACCGCTCAGGAAGAAGTTTCCAGCCAATCTTCTGAGGGTTTTTCTATCCTTCCTTAGTGCCCCAGGTGGGTACTCTTGTTTCTGAAGGAAGCATTTGATATCGTGATACCAAGGTTTATCGTCTATGACTGCTTCAATCGTGAAGATGTAAGCGGGTCGTTCAAGGCGCATTATGTTGATCTTAGGTATGTCATTCCATTGACCTACACTAATCATGGAAGAGATAGTGGCTAATGCATCAGCTATGTGATTCTCATCACGAGGGATGTGATGAAACTCAACTCTGTTGAAGAAAGGTAGCAACCTTCTTGCATAGTCTTTGTAAGGAATCAGTCCTGATTGGTATGTGTTCCAATCTCCTGTGATCTGATTGATAACCAAAGCTGAGTCACCATATACGTCCAAGTTTTTGATCCTTAAATCAATCGCTTCCTCGAGACCCATAATACAAGCTTCGTATTCGGCCTCGTTGTTCGTACATTTGAACGTAAGTCTAGCAGTGAAAGGAATGTGGGTACCCTGAGGGGTAACAATGATTGCCCTAATTCCATTTCCATAATGATTAACTGCTCCATCAAAGATAAGTCCCCACTGGGAACCTGGTTCTGGCCCTTCACTGGGTAGCGGTTCATTGCAGTCTTTCATCTTTAAATACATGACATCTTCGTCTAGGAAGTCAAACCCGATTGATTCTTGATCGTCAATCAGTTGATGAGCCAAATGATTGGCTAAAATACTTCCCTTAACGGCTTTCTAAGCGTGGTGCTCTATGTCATATTCTGATAACAACATCTGCCAACGGGCGATTCATCCCGTAAGAGCAGGTTTTTCAAATACGTACTTGATTGGATGCATTTTGGAGACCAACCAAGTAGTATGACGAATCATGTATTGGCGAAGACGTTTGGCTGTCCAAGCCAAAGCGCAACAAGTTTTCTCAAGCATCGTGTACCGAGTCTCGCAGTCGGTGAATTTCTTGCTCAAATAGTAGATGGCAGACTCTTTTCTTTTAGTTTCGTCTTGTTGGCCAAGTACACATCCCATTGAGTCCTCTAGGACTGTGAGGTAAATGATCAGTGGTCTTCCTTCCACTGGAGGTGATAGAATCGGAGGATTCAACAGATATTTCTTAATACTGCCGAAGGCAGTTTGGCAATCTTCTGACCAAACGCAATCCTGGTTCTTTTTCAGTAATTTGAAAATCGGCGCACATGTGGCGGTCATAAGGAATATGAATCTGGAGATGTAGTTTAAACGTCCCAAGAATCCTCTGACTTGTTTTTCAGTTTTTGGAGAAGGCATTTCTTGAATGGCCTTGACCTTGTTAGGATCAACCTTAATTCATTTCTGGCTGACGATGAACCCTAGTAGTTTCCCTGAACGGACACCGAAGGTGCATTTGTTGGGATTCAAGCGGAGTCTGTATTTTCTCAACCGCTCGAATAGGTTTGACAGATGTTCAACGTGCTCACTCTCTATTTTTGATTTTGCAATCATATCATCGACATATACCTCGATTTCCTTATGTATCATGTCATGAAACAGAGTAGTTATGGCCCTTTGATAGGTTGCCCTGGCGTTCTTCAAACCGAACGACATTACCTAGTAACAAAAGGTACCCCATGAGGTAATGAACGAAGTTTTCTCCATGTCTTTCGGCGCCATTTTGATCTGGTTATATCCCGAGAATCCATCCATGAAGGAGAATACTTTGAACTTTGTTGTGCTATCAACCAACATGTCAACGTGTGGTAAAGGAAAGTCGTCCTTTGGACTTGCCTTGTTCAGATCTCTGTAATCAACACACATTCTGACCTTTCCGTCCTTTTTGGGAACGGGTACGATGTTGGCTAACCATTGAGGATATTCAGCTGTAGCGAGGAAACCCACGTCAATCTGCTTTTGTACCCCCTCTTTGATTTTGATGGCCATGTCCGGGTGAGTGCGTCTCAACCTTTGCTTTACTGGCGGACATTTCGATCTTAACGGTAAGTGATGTTCCACGATGTTGGTATCCAACCCTGGCATATCCTGATAAGACCAAGCGAAAACATCGGGAAATTCTCTGAGAAGCTTTATCAAACCCTCTCTGGCAGTTGGACTGAGCAGTGCCCCAATCCTGATTTCTTTTCTCTCTTGCTCTAAACCCAAGTTTACCATTTCCAACGGTTCTTTGTGAGGTTCAATAGACATTTCCTCTTGTCTGAGTAGTCGAGAGATCTCTTCTGGAATTTTGTCGTCATTTTCTTCTTCAGCCTCGAATACCGGGAACTCAAAGTTGGGAGAAGGCATCAGATCGTATGTTTCAACTGGGTTTAAAACAAGCAATCTGCATGACGTGATGATTCGTGTTTAGAAGAGGTAGAGAAAAATGCAATTGTGTGCAGTGTTTTATTTTACTGCTTGTTTTTTATAGTTTTGTATTTTAGGATTACCATTTTCTTTGAAAAAGCAAAAAGAGAAAATAGCAATTAATGCGGAAATTACAGAACGACGTTATTTTATTAATGAACAAGTCGATCCTTGAAACTACAGCCCTATAAAACAAAACTCTGTCGCTTCGGGCAAAGCAAAGAGGGATATTTACAGAAAGCGAGCCCTATCAAAACATTCGTTTCACCTGGACAGGGTGAAAGGTTAAAGATGGCAATTAGTTTGACTGATGAACGATTTTCGGAACCTCGACAGCAACCCATTGGCGGCGAACTCCTCGGTGATTCACAAAGTATGGCACCTTCCTTGATTTGTCTTCTGAAATGACGCTGATTTCTGGTGGAGCGGGATCATTGGAATCTGTCTCCCAGGCAGAATTGTCGTAGGAAAATTCCTCTGTTGCATTTTGCATAGCATTTGTGCTCTCAGCTGTATCTCCCCATCCAGTTGGCTGGATGTCTTCGAGCCTGATACGAGAGCTTTTGGGAGTGGTGTACTTGACCATATAGTCGAATTTTCCACTTGGTTCTCCCAGAGTGTCCCAAACTTCTTTGGAACTGGAGGAGTCATCTCTCTCAATGACGTTGGCCTCAGGAAAAGCATAGTTGATGAACTCAAGTCCTGCAAGCGTTGCGAATTCATCTTCATGTTGAGTAGTTTCTGAATGACCTGAGTGTTGATCCTATGGCATGGTGGGGACACAGGTATTCCGTTCAATGACGGTCAACTGATTTTCATTATTCGGCTGACTCTCTTTCCCCAAGTTTCCTGGGTAACGTTGCCACATTGGCAGACCATCCATTGGGCCATAGTAATTGTGGTCAAAATTGTCTTTCATTGGAGTGTCTTCCTCTAATGAACTTGGCGGAGCGCGGCATCCTTCCGGATCACAATCCTCGTAGATCATTTCAACATCTGATCTTGGTATAAATCTCGGACTTTCTGTAGGAAAGCAAAAAGGCATAGGCACCTCTTCCTGAGACATATAACCGTCCTTGTTAAGGTAGGACTTCCATTCTTCATCTGTGTCAGAGGGATCTTCCTCATTGATAGCATGAACTGTCTGAGACACTGGGTGAAGAAAACCTCCACTGTGGATTAAGTTTTGAAGGGGATGAAGACTTTCATCGTTGGCAGCTGTCCGGGTATAGGTTGCAGAAAAACCAAGACCCTTCTTTGTTTTATTGTCAATAGGAATGACAAGTTGCCCCCATCCTGTCGTATCGGTACTCTCGACCGCTTTAATAGCATCTTTGTATGAGGAAATCGAGGTTCCTCCTCTGAACTAATTGTTCTCTCTTACCGACAGTGCTTGGAACTGAGTTCCAATAACCTTCTCGGGTTCTATTCCAGTAGATGATGACAAGTTACTCACAAGCAAGGCTTGTTCCCCACAAACCGTGACAAGTTGATCGTTCTTGACGAATTTTAGCTTTTGGTGGAGGGTCGAAGTGACCGCTCCAGCCTGGTGTATCCAAGGTCTTCCTAATAGACAACTGTATGTTGCCCGGATATCCATGACCTGGAAAGTGACTTGGAAAGTGTGAGGACCAATAGTTATGGAAAGATTAACTTCGCTGATAACTATTTTTCTGGATCCGTCGAATGCTTTGACGAGAACCTCACTAACCCTCATCGGAGGTCCTTTGAATGATAATTGCATCAAAGTGGACTTCGGCATAACATTCAGGGCTGACCCTGTGTCTACCAGTACGCTGGCTAAAGCATCGTCCTGGCAATTAACTGTGATATTGAGCGCCATGTTATGACGACGACCCTCTTCAGGTAATTCTTCATCACTAAATCCCAAATTGTTGCAGGAAGTGATGTTAGAGACAATTCTATCGAACTGTCTGATTGTTACATCTTGTTCCACAAAGGCTTGCTCCAAGACTTTCTGTAGAGCCTCCCTGTGGGCTTCTGAACTGAGTAATAGTGATAACACCGAGATCTTTGAAGGAGTTTGTAATAGCTGATCAACAATGTTATATTCACTCCTTTGGATGAGCTTCAGCATCTCATCGTTATTTTTCGAAAGGTCGGGATTACTGGATTGACCGACTGGGGGATCGGGAACTTCTGTCTGAAGTTCCTTTTCCTTGTTAAGTTCCCCAACCCCTCGGTTGAAGATTCTACCACTCCGTGTTACTCGACTGATGTCTGCAATGTTCACAACGGAGGGTAATGGAATTTCCTTTCCATTTTCAATTATTGTTGCACCGTATTTGTAAGGGATCGCCTTAGTTGATTCATACGGTAGCGGTCCTGGTAGATAGATGACTACAGGAGCCTTCTAATTTTTCTGACCATCATAAGTAATCTCGATTCGTTCCTGGTTGGGAACTTTAGATTCGTCAAGTAGAGGGATAATGACGAAAACATCCCTGGTCCTGTGATGACCAGAGATCGTGACAACATCCTCAACTTGCTCGGCAAGGTAGTTCGGCGACCAGTTGATGGGTCCAGAACCTGAATAGGGACGAATTTCTCCACGATTGACCTGACCCTGAAGAGCTGCTCTCACAAGGTAACACCCTTGGTTACTTTCCGAACAGACACTACAACTGTCATAGTTGTGTGGTGTCACCTGGCCACGCCCACTTTGAATACAATATAACCTCACTAGGTTAGCTTCCACTTATCGGACATCCTGACTCTGACGCCGAGTGGGTTTCTATTACTGATACTAATCTGCTGAGTATCTTCATCCATGTAGATTGGCATCCACCAGTGATTTAACAAGTGCTGAAGTGCCTCATGGACAAGGGTACAACCTCGATCGTTTTCGCAATCCGCTTTACAGCTTTGATAGTCATGTGATATTAAGAATCTGATTCGGACCTGCGCAGCATGTAACTCTACCAGGTTGGTATTCATTACGTGAATATCGAAGATCTGAACCATGTTGATTTGATAGGAGTTCCTATCATGGTAGTCTTGGATCCATCCAAGATCCATCTGACGCTGGAGGGCCTCTTGTATGAAAGAGCATCCCTATTTGTTTACCGAGCAAATCAAACAAGAACTGTAATCGTGCCGCGGTAGACATTCATTGCCACCAAGTTGACATTCATTGCACGGATGTCGTGGTTCTGAATGACGTTAGAATTCATGCAGACCATGTTAACTCCACGAACTCGGTGCTCCTGGATCCATCCGAGATCCATTTGTTCCTGTAGAGCTGCTTGCACTACCGAACATCCTTGATTGTCTTTAGAACAGATATCACACTGATGATAATTATGAGGTGGCACATGGCCATATCCACTCTGTCTACAATGCATCTTAACCAGATTGGTTTTCAACAAGAGTACATCGTAAATTTGATAGACATTGTTAGTCTCTCCTTCTATCAAATTGACTGCAGCCTTCTCCTGTTGAGGTAGCGGATTCGTGAGAACATTAGGATATGTATCCTTAAAGGATAACACCCCACTCCTAACAAGTTTTTGCACGTCGGACTTGAAATTGAGACAAGTCTCTATGTTATGCCCTGAACCTCCTTGATGATAAGGGCAAGTTTGATCCACCTTAAACCAAAAAGGCAGATTTTCCGGTACTGTAAGAGGAGATTTAGTCTGAATGTGCCCTTTAGCCAGTAGTAATGGAAACAGTTCTGCGTACGATACAGGTATAGGATCAAATCCTGGCCGCCATGTTGTACGGTTGTTGTTATATGGAGGACGAGCCTGCTGAAGAGGCTGTTGTGTCCTTTGCTGGTCAGGTTGGCTCTGCGCAACCTGAGGTTGATACGTAGGAATAGACGCAGGGTTGATAGCAGGAGTCACAGCTGCTACCGGTTGATAACGTCATCTTTGCTTTCCGAGAGAGATATTCCCAATATCTTGCTCTTTTTTCTTAGGGAGAGCACTACCGTATTTTTTAGTACCGGTCGTCGATCCAGTGTCTTTCACCAAACGTCCTTCTCGGACGGCTTCCTCAAGACATACACCCATGCCGACCATTTCGGTGAAATCACTGGGTGCACTGGCAACCATTCGGTCATAGTAAAATGAGCTTAAGGTCTTTAAGAAAATCTTTGTCATCTCTTTTTCCTCAAGAGGTGGACAAATTTGAGCGGCAATTTCACGCCATCTCTGAGCATAGTCCTTAAAGGTTTCCTTGTCCTTTTGCGACATCGATCTGAGTTGATCTCTGTCGGATGCCATGTCTAAATTGTATTTGTATTGTTAGACGAAGGCAGTACCAAGATCTCTGAATGTGCTGATCGTAGTACGGTTTAAACCCATGTACCATTTGAGTGCGGCACCGGTTAAACTATCCTGGAAGTAGTGAATCAGTAGGTCCTAATTCTCCATCTGGGCTGACATCCGCCGAGCGTACATCACGAGATGGCTTTGAGGGCTAGAGTTACCCTTATATTTTTCAAAGTCGGGCACTTGGAACTTGTGCTGGATTTTCACATTTGGGACCAAGCAGAGATCTGCGGAGTCCTTTCCAAATAAATCCTGACCGCGAATGGCCTGCAGTTCCTTCTGCATTTCCAAGAACTGTTCCTGGAATTCATCCATTCTGTCAAACATAGTTTCCTTCTTACCAGAAGGTGTTGGTGGAATCTGTCCTTCCGGGATAGTGTGCACCACAGGGGGTGGTACCGTGACTACGGCAGTGAGTCTTGGCGTTTCCCGAAGTTTGTAACCTTCAGGAGTCTTCAACATGCCCCTGGCATCTTCGCTTTCCTGAAGTTTGTAACCTTCAGGCCCAGCGGCTTCTGTTGTGATTCCCTGATCCTCAGTGATCGGCGGAACATATCCTTCCAGGATATAGTTAACAGGCATGCCCCAAGGACGATCTTTCGGTATCTGATACCTAGGATCATACCTCTTTACTATGGGCGTTGAGGTGATCTCTGAGATCACAGGTCTTTGTAGCTGAGCTTCTGCCATGGCTTGCATGTCGTTACGAAGCTTTCTCATATCCTCTCTCAGAGCGTCGATCTCTTCTTTCAACTCTCTGTTTTCTTCCTCAAGATCATCCATCCTTTTCTGACGATTGGCCCGAGTATTATACGAATCAGATAGTTTGACTCTAGAATCGAGACACAAACATGAGATTCGTAGGGAAGAAGAATACGTGATGTGAGAATGATGAATGCAATGATTATATTAATTGTTTTTTTGGTTTAATCAAAATAAACTTCGACAATTAGATTGCAAATATCAAACGGTGGGGAAACCCCTTTTTTATTGAAATTCAAAAGATTACAGAAGTGGAAATACAGTAGATTACAAAGTGCAGAAACAGAAACCTAAACTAATGGGTCCTGAGTCCTCTCTGAAGAGAAATCAGGTGCTGATTCTGGTATCTTCCTTTTCTTTGACCGGGGCTCTTGGGCCGTTGTCGGGTTGTCATTCCTTTGCCAAGTGAAAGGAGCGAGCAAATTCCTTTGGTCATCTTGATTATCTACAGCATGTTGCTCCAAAATTTCAATCAGAGCATCTTTTTCTTTCAGTAATTGCTGTATTTTGATGCACTCTATGTTGAGGGTGCGGTACTTGTTCTTCCAAGACCTTCTCTCCTTTTGAATTTTGTTGAGAGTAACCTGAAGTTTTTCAGTTTCCGTCATGAAGTACATGACAGATTCCCTCGGCGGAAGAATTCCGTAATGAGGATAAGGCATCTTTATCTTGAGAGCTCTAGTTTGTACCCAATGGAGATAAGGCTCCACCGAGACACAGTCCGGTTTTCCTAGAGACTCTCGTCCTTTCTTATGAACATGCTTCCAAGCGTGCACTATTTCCATCTTTAGTGCTCTGTTGTTTTCTCCTTCTTTGAAGAAAAGACCTTCCAGATGAACACCCAGTGGGATGTGTCTCATCGGGTATCCAAATTGACGGCGAACCAATACCGAATGGTAGTTGATTCCTCCTTTAGTTCCTATAAGGGGTACGTTGGGGAAGTTTCCACAACGGTCAATGATCCTGATTCCCTCATAAATCCTATTACACCAATCTATATCAGAGTTGGTAAGAGACATGATCTTCTGCGACCAACGTAAGGCACTCTTGCAATCCCAAAAAGCAGCAGACTTGGGCAAGTGTGAGATAAACCATTTGTAAAGCAAAGGTACACAGCATGTGATCTCCCCTCCGCTGTACAAATTTCCCAGGTGTACAGAATGATACGCATCTGCGAGCAAAGTCGGCACAGGATTTCCAATGAGAAAAACCTTAATGGAGTTAATATCGACGAAGTTATTGATGTTAGGAAACAAAAATAACCCGTAGATGAGCAAGACAAAGATGCTTTCAAAAGCAGTCACATTTCCTATACTGGCGAAGTACAGGGCTTTCTTTGTCAAGAACTGGGATGGCAAACCTTGGATGCCACCCTTAGTGGTCATGTGAGCCCTGACCTCAGACTCGTCCAAATGAATTGCTCTTGCAATAGTATGATTCTTTGGAATTTCTTCCAGTCCAGAAAATGGAGCTCGATCCGTAATATGTAGATAGATCAGGTGAGAATACTCCTCCAGCGTTGGTGCAAGCTGGTAATCTGGGAATGTGAAATAGTGATAAATCGGATCATAAAACTGAATGAGCGCATCCATGATTCCCTCAATCACATGGAATCTTAATAGTGGTAGCAAACCTCTGTGCTTGGCTCTGAAAGCCTCTGGGTTAGTGATCATCCTCGCTAACCTTCTCAAATCCTCTAGTTTTGGAACCTTGAAGGTATACTGGTGAGTTATCCTTCTACCGAAATCCATTAGTGTAATCCTCTTCTCTGATATTTGCAATCACAGTCTTAGTTTATTTTGAAAGAACAGAGAGACTAGAAGAGAAGATTTTTTGAATGTTTTAATGTTTTTTAAATGAATGCATGAATGCAGCAGACAAAAACATAGAAAAGACACGGGGTCAAAGGGTCGTTGTCATGAAGTCAAGGCTCTACCCATCCCCAAAGGTTTATACTAGGGTGATTTTTGTACCTGTACTCATTATCACCAGCTCCTCCCAGGAAAGCAAAACAACAAGCGGATCACCAGCGAGTTGTAGAGCAATCTTAGAGTAAGTGCCATTCACCGAGAATAGATCACCAGCCTTAAATGAGGGTAGTATCGCGTAACAACTATTTCTGATAGTTTCCTCAGCTTCTCAGACTTAACAACCGGCCCATTGTCTAGGTGAGAGAATGTGTTGCGTTGGTCAGCCTCCACTGAGGTTGATGGTCGACCCCGTCGCCATCACTTAGGTGTATACTCATTCTTTCCACATACGGCATCACCCGCATTCCCATTAGCAGAAAAATAAACATGTATGGCAATTAGGAAAAGCAGTATATATATTTGTCCTAATCATCCTAGACCTATGAAGCTAAGAATCCTAAGTTCCTGACAGAAAATGGGTTCCCCGACGGAAGCCCCAATCTGTGGTATTCACACAAGTGAAGAAAAGGAAGACTGTGCCTAGACCTAACTTTGAAGGAGCCCCACAGTGGGCGCCATTTTTCTGTAGCGAGCGATTTTGGACGCGGTTCTTAAGCGATGGTCGCTCTCTGTGGTTGAGCTTAAAACTATAGGTCGATTCATTTTTTATCCTATTGTGAGCTGATGAAGGAAGGGAAATAGATGTCTCCAATTAACCCTGCTTTGCATACTGAGTTTAAACAGCAGTCTGTTAGGTTACGAATGCTATCAATGTGGGGGGGCCTTTCTTGTGCTATTTAACAGAATGACAGGTTTCTGGCGGGGAACGAGGATTAGGATGTTAGGACTGATGCTTTTGAATTACTGCTTTTTATATGGGATTTTGGGTTTTTGTTTAGTGTGCTCGCTAAGATTTTTCTTTCAATCTTATGCCTACGTATTCCCGTTTATCCAAAACAGGGAAATCAGAGCGTTCGTAGTTCCTCCTATTCTATGGGAGGAAATGATTGTTTTTGGTGTCTTGTTCAAAGCCCAAGACGTGAAGCGAAAGGTGGTTTGTATCTTGTTCAAAGCCCAAGATATGAAGCTGAAGAGTATATTTGTATCTTGTTCAAAGCCCAAGATGTGAAGCTGAAGGTCCCAACTTTAGAGAGAATTTGTCATCTCTAAAGAGGGGGTTGTATGTCACAACTGTTTTATAAAGGAGAATTACTTTAAACGGGATTTGTGAATCCGACAATGCCATAAATTCCTTTATAGGGGATTTCAACCTGAAGGAGAAGACTTTAACTCAGTGTAGAGCAATGTTATGTTTCCTTAGGAATTTCTCATGCTAAAAGAGGGACAGTGGCATGGATGTAGATGATCCAGAGGCTTGCCGCTTACAGCGATTAGACGGAGGGGAAGGAGTTGTTGATGTTTGTGTACTGTGAACGAGGCACAGTTTTGATGCTAAAAGGTTAATTGGATTAACCAGTTGTTTTCTTATATAAAGCCTAAGAGGAGGCTAATATGTGTCTCGTACAAAGCCCGAGAGAGAGGCTAAAAGGTTTGACTCGACGAGGGAATGTTTTGGTATCTCGTATAAAGCCCGAGATGGAGGCTAAAGTTTATTTGGTTCAATAAGAACCTTTTTGTATCTCGTATAAAGCCCGAGATGGAGGCAAAAGGGGTAATTGACTTAGCAAGGGAGTCTCTTATGTGTCTCGTACAAAGCCCGAGAGAGAGGCTAAACGTTGTTTGACTCAACGAGGGAGTCTTTTGTATCTCGTACGAAGCCCGAGATGGAGGCTAAAATTGTTAGCTCCGCTGGGGAGAATCATTGTACAAAGCCCAAGAGGAGGCTAACTTCACTGGAGAAGGATCATTATACAAAGCCTAAGAGGAGGCTATGGTGACTGTTTCAGTTAAGTGACAGGTCCAGTATACTAATTTTGAAAGAGAAAATCAGTTCTTATATGAGCTACACTATACTCAGGGATTTGATTCAAGGATCTGGGTTATTCCTGTTCTTTAAGGAAGTGGGAAATCCAAAGGATATTGAGACTATCTGAGTCTGCGGGTTTCCTTCCTATTTTTGAAGGGGTCACTTGAGAATGTCTTTGAGACTCAAGGAGATTAGACTGTCCATGTCTAGAGTTTCATCTTTTGTACTATGCTTTGAGAAACAGTAGTAGACTCTACGAAAGGACTGTTCTATGCAGATGATTAAGTTCTGTTCCTATACCTCTAGGAGGTCGTCGGGACAATTTGTACGAAGCCCAAGAGGAGGCTGGAAACTTTTAAGAAGCCGACGGGTCCATGTACTAAGCCCAAGAGGAGGCTATCATTCCCAGAGGAAGAGATCATTGTACGAAGCCTAAGAGGAGGCTGTGAATACTTCTAAGAAGCCGTAGGGTCCTTGTACTAAGCCCAAGAGGAGGCAAGGTTACTTTTAGGAAGTCTGTGGGTCCTTGTACGATGCCCAAGAGGAGGTCGATGCTTTTAAGAAGCTGATGGGTCCCCAAACCCCGAGAAATTCAAGGCAAGCTATTCACAAGGAATAGATCAAGTCAGGAAAGTTCGAGAATTTGGAAGAAACTCAAAGATGCCATTCACAGAGAATACATTCATCTCTGGGAGTAGAGTTTCTTGACAATTCCTAATGAGGACAGCCGAAGAGAAGACTGTATCTGGTGATCCTATTGGGGATCTAGTTGTCTATTTCTATGAATAAACGAAACGGCGTCACCTAGTTCTAGATGTAGTTGTCGGGGAAACTCGAAATATCTATACTATTATTACACAGTTGATATGAGTTTATGAAAGAAGACTTACAGTGAAACAGCCCCATAATACAGTTATATGTATATGAAAACGGTAAATGAAAGCGTATAAACACTTACTCGGCTGTAGAGCTTCCATGCTGTTTGGTTAGTTGTTCAACAAAGAAAGATTGAAAACAATAGTATATTCAAAATCAAAGGAGAAAGTGCTTTGAAAAAGAAAGTTTTGGGGCTTACAGCTCAAGGAGAGGCCCAGGGTTTTATTAGTGAGCGCACTGTTGAATTTGTACAGAGGGACTTATACAAGTGACTGAGGCCCAAAATGTTTTCTGTACAAAGGGATGGGTCTTACACTCTCTCAAGAGGCCCAAAAAGTTTAAAGACAAAGAGTGGGGCTTATAACACGAGGGTAGACCCAATTGATTTTTTATTTAAAAAGTGGCGATCCCGCCGAGGTTTTCTTTTAACGCAGAGTGACTTATACAATAAGTGAGGCCCAAAAAGATTTTGGTTAAAAGGGGATTTGTTCTTATACTCTATTAGAGGCCCAAAAAGTTTTGAATGGGTCTTATAGCTCAAGGAGAGGCCCAGGGTTATTTTTCAAAAGGCGATGATCGTGCCGTTTATTTGAAAATGTACAGAGGGACTTATACAACGAATGAGGCCCAAAATATTTCTATACAAGTGGGTTGGGACTTACACTCTCTCAAGAGGCCCATGAGGTTTTGAAAATGATTTATGAGGGTTGAATTAATCCAAAAACCCTAATTTGTTTTCAAAAATGTATTTAATTGAATAAAAATTCAATTAAAAATGATCAAAATTGTTTAACATAGGAAAAACAAATTGTGATCTTGGATTAATGCTTCAAAAATTAAGTATTGACCTACAAAATAATTAGAAAGCATTAAAAGTTGACAAATCAATGTGGAAAAAATATTTAATATGTCAAAAACAATTAAAATATTAATTCTTTGCAAAAATATCAATTATATGAAATAAATAATATTTTTGGGATTTTTTGATAAAATAACATATTTTAACATTTTTGTGAATTATTAAAAAAAGAATCAACTCAAAATCATTAAAACTCAGAGAGAAATTAATTTTTGAATCAATTAAATAAAATCACAAAATTCAAATATTTGAATTATTCAAAAATGGCGCCAAGAACACACCAAGAACACGCGCGTGTTCTGGGTTTGGCTGATTTGCATTTTCTCCTCAATCTCACTGAATACTTGATTATATCATGCAATCCACATATCATTATGCTCGTCTCAACCTCACGATCATGTCTATAACACTTAATTTCATTTAAATCAAACATAAAACATGAAATCACGAAGAAACCTCAAGAACCCTAATTTCTGCATGAAGGGTAGGATTTTTGATACACGATTCAAACAATGCAATTAATTGAGGGAAAACATTCCATGCATGATTATGAACATATGGCCAAATTATTGTGCGAGGAAATATGCATAGATTGAGAGATGACCAAGTATATGCTTACCTCTAAGCCGTGACAGCAAGTGCAATGTGATTTTTGATTTGGAGGTGTTACAGATGAGTGGTGATAATCTGAACAGCTTCCCTACACCCTATGGAGTGTGTTTGAATGGTTGGACTTGATTGAAATTGGCTGGATCAATTTGTGGTACCTCAGCTGCAACTTGATTGAAAATTTGAGCAACCAGCTGGTAATTCTATGAAATTTGTGTTTCAGAAGTGATCTAAGTGTTTGATCAGCTCATATGTGATGTATGTGAGGTGTGTGAGTGATTGGTTTGATTGGAAAAGCTCTTAAACTCAAAACCCGATAGTGACTTGCCTTAGAAGGCAAAATTGGAGTGAAAGAAGAGATTTTGAGGAAAACATCTGTTTGATGGATTTGGTGTACTCAAACAGATCACAATTGAGCTCTATTTACAGTAGAGCAAGTTTGTTTTGCAAGGAATAGTGAATGGCAGCTGGTAAGTAGGTTTGGCCAATGTTGTCCAATGGAAATGCAAGTCTCCTCTAGCCATTGACTAGAGGTTAGGGCATAGAGCTTTGGTTCCCTTGGTCTTGGATAAGTCTTGACTGATTTCAGATGAGAATGGCTCAGTCCATGCTACCTTAATGCTTCCATTGAATGCTTCAATCCAAATTTGGAGTCTTGTCCCTATTTTGGCCATTCTAGGTTCAACATGCTATTTCTTGTTCCATGGACTTTGGAGGCTTGGCTCAGTGATTGTCCCCTTTAGATTCAATCCTCAGATGTGTCCAAGTGGATAGGAACATTTGAATTTGGCTGATTTTGGCAAATCATGCCAAAATGCAAAATCTGCCTTGCCTTTGACAGATTTCAGCAAGGCAACTTGACAATGTCATATCTCATGGTGTAAGTTGAATTTGACAATGTTCTTGGCCATTTTGGAAAGCCCTTGCATGATACAACAACTGTTTGAACAAGTTTGGTTTTGATCTCTTTTGATTCCAAGTGAAAAATCCCTCTACATTTGGCAAAAAGTGAAGCAAAATCTGACTTAGTGAAATTTTCACTAAGTGTTGGAACAAAGTTTGATTTCTTGATTTTGATCACTCCATAACTCAAAATCCTTAATGAATTGGACTTGGATTTAGGTCTACTTAAATCTTGATTTTGATCATTTTAGGGTTAAAAATCCATTTTGGTGAAAAATCTCAAAAAGTCAAAGTTGACTTTTGTGCACAGTTGACGTTTTATCAAATGAATTCCAAATTGTGCAATTCTTCAGGAAATCATGTCCTTGACCTAAATCAAACTTGATGGACATGTTCCATGGGTGTAATAGGGTATATTGGTGCATGTCCTAGGGTTTGGGAGCATGTCCTGGTCAAAAGTCAAAGTTACAGTTGACTTTCCTCGCGAAACCCTAATTGTGGTGCAGATGAAAATGAGACTTGTTGCTCAAGCTTCTTGGATTAATCCATTGTTCCAAATGGATCAATATAGTTCATTAGAGACCCTCAAATCATGTCTTGAGGTCTTGGCTCTTGATTTGTCCCAAAAGTCAACTTAGGGGTGAATTAGGTCAAGAAACCCTAATTCCTAATTTTTGATGTATGCATCCCCTGAGGTCAAATTGACTTGATACTTGGGTCCATGAGGCTACATGGAGTATATTAGGTTGTGTTTTGGATCTTTGGCTTGTGTCCAGATGAAATTTTTCATCTGGAGCCCCTGGTCGACCCAAACCCTAATTTGGTGATACTGGCGATCTTGTGACTTGATCCACCTAAAAGGGAGCAGCCTTGTGCTTAATCCTTGAAGTGGGAGTCCTTTTTGATCCATTGTGGATGTTTGAGAGGTTAGAAAAGTTGAAGATCATGTCATTCCTTGATTGATCCTTTGTCTAAGGCTCTGAGAGGGCTTGAAACCCTAATTTTGATTGTAGTGGATGCTCACCCATCTTTGAAGAGATTTATGAGACATGATGGTTCATCCATATTGTGATGATGATTTGCACAATGATGGGAAATCTTAGTGGTCAAAATTTGGGGTATGACAGCATGCAGTTCCTTCTGTATTTCCAGGAATTGTTCCTGGAACTCATTCATTCTTTCGTACATGTCTTTGTTTCCACTAGAAATTGCTTGTGGGATCTATCCTTTCGTGACAAGTGTGTACCACGGGTTGTGGTACAGACATTATAGCGGTGACTCTTGGTGCTTCCGTGCCCTAAAGTTTGTAACCTTCAGAAGTTGTCTTCGTAATTCTTGCATCTTCGCTTTCCTAAAATTTGTAACCTTCAGGTCCAACAGTTCCTGTTATGGCTTCCGGGTCTTCAGTGACCAGTGAGATATATCCCTTAGGTACAAAGTTGAGAGGCATGCCCCAGGGGCGACCCTTGGGCATGTTGTACCGAGGATGATTCTCATGTGTCTCGATTATGGGCGTAGATGTGATCTCTGAGATTACAGTCTTTTGATGTTGCTTCTCCCGAGTTGCTGCCAGGGATTGCATGTCATTGTGAAGTTTTTCCAAACTTTCTTTCAGAGCGACGATTTCTTTTCTCAGTTCTCTATTCTCTTCCTCGAGATCGTCCATTTTCTTTTGTCGAAGATAAGAAAAATGTGTTATGTGAGAATGATGAATGATATGCAATGACATATATTTTTTTTAGTTTTTCTTTTATTCAAAAAGAAACTTCAACAAATAGATTGCAAAAATCACACAGTGGGGGAGATCCCTTTTATTGAATTTGAAAGATTGCAGTATTTTAAAAGGAAAAGTACAGTATTTTACAATGTGCTATAAGGAAAATGTCCAAGATCATGGATCCTGAGTCCTCTGTGAAGAGATCTCAGATGTTGGTTGTGGTATTTTTCTTTTCATTGACCGGGCTCTTCTGCCGTTGTCAGGTTGTCAGTCCTTTGCTAATTTAAAGGAGCGAGCACACTTCTTCGGTCTTCTTGACTTTCTATAGCATTCTGTTATAATATCTTAATCAGAGCATACTTCTCCTTTAACATTTCCTGAATCTTTGTGCACTCTATATTGAGGATTCTGTATTTTTTTTTCAAGAACTCCTTTCACGTTGAACTTTGTTGAGAGCGACCTGGAGTCTTTCCGTATCAGACATGAAATAAAGGACAAGTTCCTTTAATGGGAAAATTTTTAACGAGGGTAAGGAATCCTTAGCTTTAGGGCTCTAGTTTGCACCCAGTGGAGATAAGGTTCTATGGAGATACAATTTGGTCTTCCTAGAGACTCCCTTCCTTTCCTGTGAATGTGTTGCCAGGCATGCACAATTTCTTTCTTCAGTGCTCTATCATTTTCTCCTTCCTTGAAGAAAAGACCTTCCAGATGAACATTATGTGGGATATTCTTCAGCGGGTATCCGAGTTGACGGTGAGCTAAAATCGAATGATAGTTGATTCCTCCTTTAATTCCAATGAGGGGTACGTTAGGAAAATTTCCACATCTGTCGATGATTTCTATCCCTTTGTATATCCTATCGTACTAATCTATGTTAGAGTTGGTAAGGGACATAATCCTTTATGACCAACGTAGAGTACTCTTGTGATCCTAAAAAATAACAGACTTGGGTAAATGGGAAATGAACCATTTGTAGAGTAATGGTACACAGCACATGATCATTCCTCCGCTGTATAAAATGATAAGCATCTGCGAGCAAGGTGGTACGGGTTCCTATTAAGAATATCTTAACAGCATTGGTGTCGACGAAGTTGTTGATGTTGGGAAAAAGGAATAACCCATATATGAGTAGAATAAAGACATCCTCGAAAGCGGTTATGTTTCATATACTGGCAATGTATAGAGCTCTCTCTATCAGGAATTTAGCTGGTAAACCCTAGATTCCTCCTTTAGTGGTCATGTGAGTCCTTACTTTTGACTTGTCCAAAGAGATTGCTCTTGTAATGGTTTGTTCCTTTGGAATTTCTTCCAGTCCAGAAAATAGAGCTCAATCAGTGATAGGTATATCAATCAGATGAGAGTACTCTTCCAATGTTGGTGACAATTGGTAATCCAGGAAAGTGAAGCAGTGATAAACCGAATCATAGAACTGAATCAGCATGGACTGGATTCCTTCAATCACGTTTGCCTTTAAAAGAGACAACAGTCCTCCGTGCTTAGCTCTGAAAGCCTTAGGGTTGGTAATAATCTTTGCCAACCTGCTTAAGTCCTCTAGTTTTGGAGCCTTGAAGGTGTACTTGTGCTTCTTTCTCCTAACGAAATCCATAACGCAACCTCTGATATTTGCAATTATTGTTTTGGTTTACTTGAAACAGAATTTTCTTGTTTGAAAAGGGTTTTTTAGATGAATGCATGAATGCATCACACAAAAACATTTGAAAACATGGGTTCAAGGGTTAAACGTCACAAGCATGAAGTTATGGCTCTACCCATCCCTAAAGGTTGTACTATTTTGGTGAATTTATGTACCTGTAGAACGGGTTCTAAGGTTCTCAAAGCCATTGACCCCTCCTAGGGATATCAACAGTAAGCTGATTCACTCGAGCGAGCTGTAACATCTAAGGATGAATCTCATTTGAGTGTAGTATCACGTATCAACTATTCCCTATAGTCACCGCACTACTAAATGGTCATATGTTTAATGTCTACTAAATCCTCAGTTTCACGGATACCGCACTGGGAAAACGATGCTTTCACGACGATCGGTCGTTCAACATTTAGTATCCACACGTGTATCTCTACTGATTCAGTGGACTGCCAAGTTAGCTTAGTCAGGATTCACTCCCTACAAAAGTTTCCCAGATATGCCACCCATATCTTAATGTTCTCTCAAACTTTCCACATGCGCATTAATCACATTCCCATTTGACAGAAAAATAAACAAGGGTATCAAGTAAGAAGAGCAGTAAATATATATATATATATATATATATATATATATATATATATATGTAGTATAGAAAATGCTAAACAACCTAGAACTCAGTGTAGAGCAATGCCATTTTTCCTTAGGAGTCTTTCATGCTAAGAGATGGACATTGGTTTGGATGTAAATAATCCAGAGGCTTACCACTTACAACAATTAGATGAAAGAGCAATTTACCAGGATAAGAGATGGACTACAGCTTGGATTTTTGAATCAACAAGTGTGCCACTTACAATAATTATTTGGAAGTAGGATTTTTGACTGTTTGTTTTGACGTGTGATATACAGAGAAATGTCTTCCTATAGAGAGAAATTTTTGATCTCATCTAAGGGTATGTTGGTTTTTGTGTGCCTTGATTAAAGCCCAAGGTTGAAGCTAATAGGTTGACTCTACTTAGGGAGATTTATTTCTATCTTGTACATATCCCAAGATTGAGGCTAAAAAGAGATTGACTCTTGGGGAATATTTTGTCTTTCTTGTACAAAGCCCAAGATTGAGGCTAAAAAGATATGACTCTACAGGGGAGAGGTTTTATCTGTCTTGTACAAAGCCTAAGATAGAGGCTAAAGAAAACTGCCTCAACTAGAGAGTGTTTTATTTGTCTTGTACAAAGTCCAAGATTGAGGCTAAAAAAACTGACTCTACTGAAGAAAAATCATTATACAAAGCCTAAGAGGAGGCTGACTTCTGCTGAGGATTATTGAAATCCAAAAACAGGTCCAAATTATTTTTGAGGAATCCAATTCTTGCTGGTGATTGAAGAATTGCTCAAGGTTTTTGTTTATGGTAATGTGGCCCTGGCTGGGGATTATTGAATCTTGTGGGGATCAGAGAGAATTAAAGGTAAGATTGAAAAACTTAAAAGTTTTAAACTATTCTGGGAACTGATGTGTGGATAAAACTATCAGGATTCTCCCTATGCTTTTAGGGAACTTGAGGTTTTTTTATATGGATATCCAAGAGTTGATGAGACTTTCCAAGTCTACTAATATAAAGAGATTTGCTCTTAGCTGGAGAATGATCTTTGTATGATGCCTAAGAGAAGGATGGTGTTTTAAGGGATGAGAATCAACCCTAAATTGGTTAGATGTTTTGGAATTATGACCCTTTGGAGAATTGAACCAGTAAAAGATGACTAGGTTATGTCCTATACCTGTAGAAGGTCTTTGGGTCCTTGTACTAAGCCCAAGAGGAGGCTGAGAACATCTAAGAAGCCTGAGGGTCCTTGTACAAAGCCCAAGAGGAGGCTGGGGATGCTTTTAGGAAGCCTGTGGGTCAAAACCTAAGAAAAGTTCAAGAAAGGTTTCACCGGGAATAATCCTTTCTTTAATGAACAGTTCTAGGGTTTAAAGAAATTCAAGAGAGGTTTCACCAGGAATTAATCCTCTCTGGGGAAATGAATTTCTTGTATAAATATTTCTAATTGTGACAGTCTTGAGAAAACCTTCTTGTATTAATCCTTTCTCTGTTCCATATTGTATAAGCCCAAGAGGAGGCAAGATTGTATATGGAATTTCCTATGGGGAACTAGTTTTGACTGTGTTGAAAGAGTGACCACTGGTTTGATCTAATCCTAAACCTAATTTCCGGAGAAAAACTCTAAGCAGATATACAGGCATATATATACAGATGAAGTATATATAAACAAATATGTAAAAGAAACTGGTAGAACTTACATGTGTGCAAGCTTCCAGTGTTATACACACTGCTGTATGGTTAGTTTTTCAAGAAATTGAAGAAAGTTTTGATAACAACAATTTTGAATTTGAATTTATAAAAAAAAGTAAGTTGTTTGAGGCTTATAACTCAAGGAGAGGCCCAGATGAAAAACAGTGATCGCACCGTTGTTTTGAAAATTGTATCGGAACTTATATAATAACTGAGGCCCAAAAATTACTTATTTTTACAAAGGGATGGGACTTACACTCTATTAGAGGCCCAAAGAAAAGTGTTTGAAAGAAAGATGGGACTTACAACACAAGGAAGGCCCAGATGATTTTGATTTGAAAACGGCGATCGCGCCGAAAAGTTTAAGATTGTATCGGGACTTATACAATGAATGAGGCCCAAAAAAATGGTTTATGTACAAAGGGATGGGTCTTACTTACACTCTATTAGAGGCCCAAAGTGTTTTTGAAAAGAAGTTTGATCAAAAGGAAACCCTAATTTCCTTCACAAAATGTAATTTTTAAAGAAAAATAAGTAATAAATGATATAAAATATCAAATATATTGAAAAACAAATTTTAAATTTTGAACAATGTTTTTAAAAATCATGTTTAATCACATGAAGACTTGAAATTCAATTGGTTTTGAAAAATCAAGGTGAAAATCTCATTTTTTAAATGTTTGAAAACAAATAAAATGAAATTAATTGTAAAAATTCAAACTATATTAAATAAATAATATAAATTCAAATTTTTGGTGGAATAAAATATTTCAACATTTTTGTGGAGTTTCAAAAAAATAACCAATTAAAAATAATTAAAATTGAGAGAGAACTTAATTTTGGATTTAATTAATAAAAACAAAAAAAAATGCTGTCATACCCCAAATTTTGACCACCAATATTTTCCATCATTGTGAGAATCATCATCACAATTTGGATATACTTTCTTGCCTCATCAATCTCCTCAAAGATGATTGAGCATTCACTACAATCAAGAATTAGAGTTTTGATCCCTCTTAGAGCACTTAGGCAAAGGATCAATCAAGGAATGACGTGATATTCAACTTTTATAACCTCTCAAACACCTATAAAGGATCAATATGACTCCCACATCAAGAATCAAGCACAAAGTTGCAACATTCCAAGTGGATCAAGCCTCAGGATCGCCAGTGTCACCAAATTAGGGTTTTGGTCGACCAAGGCCTCCAAATGAAATTTTTCTTCTAGGCCTGAGCCAATACTTCAAAGCACAACCTAAGATACTCCAAGGGACCTCATGAACCCAATCATCAAGTTAATTTAGCCTCAGGGGATGCATTCATAAAAAATCAGGAATTAGGGTTTCTTGACCTAATTAACCCCTAAGTTGACTTTTGGGACAAAGCATGAACCATGACCTCAAACATGATTTGAGGGCCTCAACCACATTACATTGATCCATTTTCAACAGTGGATTGATCCAAGAAGCTTGATTCACAAGTTTCAATTTCACCAGGACCACAATTAGGGTTTTGAGGGAAAAGTCTACTGTGCCTTTGACTTTTGACCCAGACATGCTCCCATACCTTGGGACATGATTCAATACACCCTATAACACCTATGGAATCCATCCATTAGGTTTGATTTAGGTCAAGAACATGATTTCACCAAGGATCGCGCAGTTTGGATTTCATCTGATAAAAAGTCAACTGTGCACAAAATCAAGTTTGACTTTTTGGAATTTTTCACAAATATGGTCCCCCTAAGTCAAAAATAATGTTAATGTATGATATTGATCATCATTCATTAAGAAAAATCAAGAAAAGTGAGGCTTCTTGCAAAAGGGGCAACCATAAAAAAAACCAAAAATTTTCTAAGTTATGGAACAAAAGTGATTTGGTACCAACTTCCAAGGACCATAACTTGAGATCCAAGCAACCATTTTGGGTGATCCAAAGCTGGATTCGTAGGTCTTGCTACACTATACAAAAGCTTCAACTACCTCAAACTCCAATTATTCATGGATTTTTAATTAGGAGTGGATCAAAATGGTGAAAAAACCAAAATATGTCAAAAGCAGTTAGTGAAAATTCTGCCTTGATATTTCAGCATTTCCACCAACTTCCAAGGCATTTTTCACCTTGATGCAAACTGAACCAGGTCCATTGGTGGACATCAATGTTAGAGAGGGATGTGCAAGCTTTCCAATGAGCCCAAGAACATGAGAAAACTCCACCTGAGCTAGAGGTTATGACAGCTGCAACATGCCTTGCTACAAACTGTTGTGCAAGGCAGATTTATGCATTAGTGCTCGATTTGATCAATTTTTGCAATAACAAGTATGGTTATCCATCTGCACACCTCAAGAGGGAA
Organism: Lathyrus tuberosus; assembly: GCA_022829125.1. Taxonomy (NCBI): domain Eukaryota; kingdom Viridiplantae; phylum Streptophyta; class Magnoliopsida; order Fabales; family Fabaceae; genus Lathyrus; species Lathyrus tuberosus. The sequence goes on from JALAZF010000428.1 coordinate 2,472,546, forward strand.
CAACCAAGGGACAAACACTGATTCATCAGCCTCACAAGTCCATGAATCTATGTTTAGGCATGACACCCCAAAAAACTCAAAGATGCTTCAAATGGTCAAATTTGTTTCCAAGCATTTAACTTATGCATAGAGGTGGCATTCATCAAGACAATGTTATCCATGTTTAATCAAGACTTATCCCTAAACCGAAGAACCTTAGGTTTGTGCTCTAACACACTCCAAGCATTCAAACACACTCCTTGGCACCTAAGGAAGTTGTCCAAATCATTGGAACCTAGCTGTAACACCTCCATCACCAAACTCGATCACCAGCTGCAAGATGTAACCATGAAGCCTTCAAACTCTATATTCCATGAATCATAAATGAATTTGTGAGTTACCATCTTGTTCCTGCATGTATATAGAGTGATAACCCTCAATCAATTGCCATGAATCCATCGTGTATGGAATTTCATTGTGTTCATGCTGAAATTAGGGTTCTTGAGGTTTTCTACTGATTTCTTTCTCCAAACATAATATAAATGCAATTAATCTATATGGTTGTGATCCTTGTTCGAAAAAGAACAAGATTGATACTTGAATCATGCAAAACCATTGAGAAATCACGGAGAAAAGTGAGAAAACGCAAATCTGCAAAAACAGAGGGCGCGAGCAAGAACCAAGTGTTCTTGGCGCCATAATTCAAATTTTTGAATTTTAGTTATTTTGTTTAATTGATTCAAAAATTAATTTCTCTCTGAATATTTATGTTTTTGAATTGATTCTTTTCTCAAAATTCACTAAAATGTTTAAATATTTTATTTTACAAAAAAATCCAATTTATATTATTTATTTAATATAGTTAGAATTTTTGTAATTAATTTCATTTTAATTGTTTTTAAACATTTTTAAATTAAATTCCCACTTTGATATTTCAAAATCAATTGAATTTCAAACTTGCATGTAATTAAACATGATTTTTCAAAATATTTTTCAAAGTGTACCACTTGTTTTTGAATATATTTGGTATTTTATAACATTTTTTTTCATTTAATTTCCTTTGAAAAATGACATTTTTATTTAAAATTAGGGGTTTCCTCTCGATTTTAAATTTTCATACACTTTGGGCCTCTAATAAAGTGTAAGACCCATTCCTTGTAAATAAAAACTTTTTTGGACATCAGTTATTGTATAAGTCCCGATACGATTTAAATAAAATCTCGGTGAGGTCATCGCCTTTTAAACAAAAACCAACTGGGCCTCCCCTCGTGTAGTAAGTCCCATCTTTCTTTTTCAAAACACTTTTGGGCCTCTAATAGAGTGTAAGACCAAATCCTCTTTGTACATAAAAAAATTTTGGGCCTCAGTCGTTGTATAAGACCCATTGTGTTTTCAAAAACCTCGGCGCGATCGCCAGTTTAAAATAAAACCATCTGGGCCTCTCCTTGAGTTGTAAGCCCCAGTATTGTTTCTTAAAATCATTTTGGGCATCTAATGGAGTGTAAGACCCAATCCTTTTTATAACCAAAACCTTTTTGGGCCTCAGTCACTTGTATAAGTCCCGATACAGTTCCTAAAACAACGATGCGATCACTGTTATACCCTGGGCCTCTCCTTGAGCTGTAAGCCTCGATCTCTGGTCAAAACAACTTCTATTTTGATTTAGGTACAAATATACAGTTTTTATCAAAACTTTCTTTAATTTCTTGAACAACTAACAATACAGCTATGGAAGCTTGCTCACTTGTAAGTCAAAGGCACAATTGACTTTTTCATCAGAAACCCTAATTTGTGATCAAATGAATTTGTATCTTTGTGTTGCTTATGAATCAAGTTCTTGGTATCCATTTGAACTTGTAAGAGGGTAAAAATAAGATATTGGAGGACTTCAAAACATTTCTTGAGGTCTTGGCTCATGTTTTGTTCCAGAAGTCAACTTAGTGGTGAATTAGGTCAAGAAACCCTAATTACTGATTTTTGATGAATGCATCCCCTGAGGCTATTTTGGCTTGATGATTTAACTCACAAGGTCCCTTTGATCTTGTTAGATCATGTTTTGAAGCATTGGCTCATGCCCATATGAAATTTTTCTCTGGAGGCCTTGGCCGATTAAACCCCTAATTTGGTGATACTGATGATCTTGAGGCTTGTTCCACTTGGAATGTTGCAACCTTTGCTTGATTCTTGATATGAGAGACCTCTCGATCCTTCATGGAAGTTTGAGAGGTTAGACAACTTGAAGATCATGTCACTTCTTGATTGATCATTTGTCTAAGTGTTTTGAGAGGGCTCAAAAAACCCTAATCCTTGGTTGAGGTGGGTGCTCAACAATCCTTGAAAAATTGATGAGGAAATGAAGGTACATCCATATTGTGGTGATGATTTGCACAATAATGGGAAATCTTATGGTCAAAATTTGGGCTATGACAATAGGGCTCCACAGAGCGCATACTATGAGAACATACCTACTATATTTGGTTGAAACTATGATTTTTATGGAAAAGAGAACCACTTATACAGATGTCATCTACCTATAGTACTTCAAGGATTTCGAGAAGATCCATGAGTACAACTAGGAGCCGTTTGTTTGGTCTACTTGTACTCAGTTATCACTGGGTTGTAAGTCACAAGCAGCGTCACACTACTAACGGTAATGTTTGTTGGTCTTTTAATCTTTTTGTGTCATTTTCATTTCATCTTTACAATGCCATTACATGCGATTCATTTGTTCCAAACTTTTAAGGTTTGGATCCTCACTACTACAAAACGCACAAACAACAACACTCAAGTCACCACGGTTCTTCCAAACACATAGGTTTGGCCAATATATCTTAATGATTAGATCATAATTCTTTAGGCGCACTGTAATACCCCAAATTTTGACCACTTAGATTTCCCATCATTGTGAAAATCATCATCACAATATGGATGTACCTTTATGCTTCATTAAGTCTCCCCAAGGATGGGTGAGCATCCACTACAATCAAAATTAGGGTTTTAAGCCCTCTCTGAGTGCTTAGACAAAGGATCAATCAAGAAATGACATGATCTTCAACTTGTCTAATCTCTCAAACATCCACATAGGATCAAAAGGACTCCTACTTCAAGGATTAAGCACAAGGCTGCTCCCTTCTAGGTGGACCAAGTCTCAAGATCGACAGTGTCACCAAATTAGGGTTTTGGTCGACCAGGGCCTCCAGATGGAAATTTTCATCTGGGCACAAGGCAATGATCCAAAACATAACCTAATATGCTTCATGGAACCTCATGAACCCATGCATCAAGTCAATTTTGCCTCAGGGGATGCATTCATCAAAAATCAGGAATTAGGGTTTCTTGACCTAATTCACCCCTAAGTTGACTTTTGGGACAAACCATGAGCCAAGACCTCAAGATATGATTTGAGGGTCTCTAATATACCATATTGATCCATTTGGAACAATGGATTGATCCAAGAAGCTTGAGCAACAAGTCTCATTTTCATCTGCACCACAATTAGGGTTTTAAGGGAAAAGTCAACTGTAACTTTGACTCTTGACCAGGACATGCTCCCAAACCCTAATACATGATTGAATATACCCTATGACACCCATGGAACATGTCCATCAAGTTTGATTTAGGTCAAGGGCATGATTTCCTGAAGGATTGCACAGTTTGGAATTTATCTGATAAAAAGTCAACTGTGCACAAAAGTCAACTTTGACTTTTTGAGATTTTTCACCAAAATGGATTTTTAACCCTAAAATGATGTTAATGTATGATTTGAATCATCATTCATCAAGAAAAATCAAGAAAAGTGAGATAATTTGTAAAAGGGGTAACCATAAAACTTAGAAATTTTTCTAAGTTAAAAATAAAGTGGCAAAGGTACCAACTTTGGAGGACCATAACTCCTAAACCACAAGGCCATTTTTTCTCATCCAAAGATGGATTTGTAGCCCTCATTATCACCTACAAAAACTTCAACTACAAGTCATTCCAATTCATTAAGGATTTTGAGTTATGGAGTGATCAAAGTGGCTAAAAAGTGAAAATGTCACTTTTTCCAACACTTAGTGAAATTTTCACTAAGTCAGATTCTGCCTCACTTTTTGCCAAATGTAGGGGGATTTTTCACTTGGAATAAAAAGGGATCAAAACCAAACTTGTTCAAACAATTGTTGTATCATATAAGAGCTTTCCAAAATGGCCAAGAACATTGCCAAATTCAACCTACATCATGAGATACAACATTGCCAAGTTGCCTTGCTGAAATCTGTCAAGGCAAGGCAGAATTTGTAACTTTGGTTGATTTGCCAAAATCAGCCAAATTCAATTGCTCCAATCCACTTGGACACCTCAGAGGATTGAATCTAAAGGGGACAATCACTGAGCCAAGCCTCCAAAGTCCATGGAACAAGAAATAACATGTTGAACCTAGAATGGCCAAAATAGGGACAAGACTTCTAATTTGGAATGAGGCATTCAATGGAACCATCAAGGTGGCATGGACTGAGCCATTCTCATCTGAAATCAGTCAAGACTTATCCAAGACCAAGGGGACCAAATCTCTGTGCCCTAACCTCTAGTCAATGGCTAGAGGAAACTTGGATTTTCATTTGCCAACATTGGCCAAACCTACTTACCAGCTGCCATGCACTATTCCTTGCAAAACAAACTTGCTCTACTATAAATAGAGCTCAATTGTGGTCAGTTTAAGTACACCAAAGCTATCTAACAAATGCTTTCCTCAAAATCTCTTTCTCTTGGCAAAAATGCCTTTCTTAGCAAGGTAGCTATCGGGTTTTGAGTTTGAGAGCAATTCTGCACAAACCAATCACTCACACACCTCACATACATCACATATGAGCTGATCAAACACTCACATAACTTCTGAAACATCAATTTCATGAAATCATCAGCTGGTTGCTCAAGGTTTTAACCAAAGTGCAGTTGAGGTACCACAAAATGATCCAGCCAATTTCAATCAAGTCCAACCATCCAAACACAATCCATAGGGTGTAGGGAAGCTGTTCAGATCATCACCACTCATCTGTAACACCTCCAAATCAAAAATCACTTTACACTTGCTGTCACGGCTTGGAGGTAAGCACATACTTGGTCATCTCTCAATCTATGCATATTTCCTCGCACAATAATTTGGCCATATGTTCATAATCATGCATGGAATGTTTTCCCTCAATTAATTGCATTGTTTGAATCGTGTATCAAAAATCCTAGCCTTCATGCAGAAATTAGGGTTCTTGAGGTCTCTCCGTGATTTCTTGTTGTATGTTTAATTTAAATGAAATTAAAGTACATAGACATGATCGTGAGGTTGAGACGAGCATGATGATATGTGGATTGCATGACATGATTACGTATTCATGGAGATTGGATAGAAAATGAAAATCTGAGAAACCAAGAACACGCGCGTGTTCTTCAGCTGTTCTTGGCGCCACTTTTCATAAATTCAAATATTTGAATTTTGTGATTTTGTTTAATTGATTCAAAAATTAATTTCTCTCTGAGTTTTAATGATTTTTAGTTGATTCTTTTTTTAATAATTCACAAAAATGTTAAAATATTTTATTTTCACAAAAAATCCCAAAAATATTATTTATTTCATATAATTGATATTTTTGTAAAGAATTAATATTTTGATTGTTTTTGGCATTTTAAATATTTTTTCTACATTGATTTTGCAACTTTTAATGCTTTCTAATTATTTTGTAGGTCAATACTTAATTTTTGAAGCATTAATCCAAGATCACAATTTGTTTTCCATGTGTTAAACAATTTTTGATCATTTTAATTGAATTTTTTATTCAATTAAATACATTTTGAAAACAAATTAGGGTTTTTGATTAATTCAACCCTCATAAATCATTTTCAAAACTCTTTGGGCCTCTTGAGAGAGTGTAAGACCTATTCCCCCTTGTACAAAAAAACTTTTTGGGCCTCACTCATTGTATAAGTCCCTCTGTACAAATAAACGGCGCGATCGTCGCCCGTTTAATAATAAAAATCATCTGGGCCTCTCCTTGAGCTATAAGACCCATTTACAACACTTTGGGCCTCTTGAGAGAGTGTAAGACCCAATGCCCCTTTTAACCAAAACATTTTGGGCCTCACTTATTGTATAAGTCCCTCCGCGTTAAAAGAAAACCTCGGCGCGATCGCCATTTTTAAACGAAAAATCATTTGGGCCTACCCTCGTGTTATAAGCCCCACTCTTTTCTTTAAACCTTTTTGGGCCTTTCGAGAGAGTGTAAGACCCATCCCTTTGTACAGAAAACCTCTTTGGGCCCCAGTCACTTGTATAAGTCCCTCTGTACAAATTCAAACAGTGCGCTCACTGATAAAACCCTGGGCCTCTCCTTGAGCTGTAAGCCCCAAATCTTTCTTTTTCAAAGCACTTTCTCCTTTGATTTTGAATATATACTGTTATTTTCAATCTTTCTTTGTTGAACAACTAACCAAACAGCATGGAAGCTCTACAACCGAGTAAGTGTTTACCCGCTTTCGTTTACTGCTTTCATATTATAAACTGTATTGTGGGGCTGCTCACTGTAAGTCTCCTTTCATAAACTCATATCAACTGTGTAATAATAGTATAGATATTTCGAATTTCCCCGGCAACTACGTCTAGAACTAGGTGACGCCGTTTCACTTACTCGTAGAAATAGACGCCTAGATCCCCAATAGGAGCACCAGATACAGTCTTCTCTTCGGCTGTCCTCCTTAGGAATCGTCAAGAAGCTCTACTCCCCAAGATGAATGTATTTTCCGTGAATGGCATCTTTGAGTTTCTTCCCAATTCTCAAACTTTTCTGACTTGATCTATTCCTTGTGGATAGCTTGCCTTGAATGTCTCGGGGTTTGGGTACCCACTACGGTCATAATCTTGGACCTTAACTAAGGGACCCCCTTTAAAAGCTAAAAGTTGCTGGATAGTAAACCTCGCACGTTTACCAGTGGTTTTCATCTTTAAAAGAGTTATCTCTCCTAATGGAAAGGAGATGATAGACCCACGGGCTTCTTAAAAGCATCGGCCTCCTCTTGGGCATTATTCAAGGACCCTACGGCTTCTTAGAAGTATTCACAGCCTCCTCTTAGGCTTCGTATAATGATCTCTTCCTCCGGGAATGATAGCCTCCTCTTGGGCTTCGTACAAGGACCCGTCGGCTTCTAAAATGTTTCCAGCCTCCTCTTGGGCTTCGTACAAATTGTCCCGACGACCTCCTAGAGGTATAGGAATAGAACCTAGTCATCTTAATAGAACGGTCCTTTCATAGAGTCTACCACTGTTTCTCACAGCGTAGTACAAAAGATAAAACTCTAGACGCGGACAGTCTAACTTCCTTGAGTCTCAAAGACATTCTCAAGCACCCTTCGTTAAATAGGAAGGAAACCCGCAGACTCGGACAGTCTTAATACCCTTTGGATTTCTTGTTTCCTCAAAGAGAAGGAGATATCCCTGATCCTCAAATCAAACCCCTGAGTACGGTGATGCTCATATAAGAACTGATTTTCTCTTTTAAAATCAGTATATTGGATCTGTCGCTCAACTGAAACAGTTACAATAGCCTTCATCTCGGGCTTCGTACGAGATACCAAAATTCTCCCAAGTGGAGTCAAAATAACCTTTTCGCTTCTCTCTCGGGCTTCGTACGAGATACAAAAACACTCTCTTAATGAGTATAAAAGATTCTTCAATTGAGACAACTCTTTGCTAGCCTCCTCTTAGGCTTTGTATAACGATATGCCCCATTGGGCCGAACCCTTTTAGCCTCTTTCTCGGGCTTTGTACGAGACACAAATTAGCCTCCTCTTAGGCTTCGTATAAGAAAACCACTGGTTGATCCAATCAACCTTTTAGCATCAAATATGTGCCTCGTTCACAGTACTCAAACATCAACAACTCCTTCCCCTTCATCTAATCGCTATAAGCGGCAAGCCTCTGGATCATCTACATCCATGCCACTGTCCCTCTTTTAGCATGAGAAATTCCTAAGGAAAGATGGCATTGCTCTACACTAAGTTAAAGTCTTCTCCTTCAGGATAAAACCCTTTCTTCGGAAATTATGGCATTGCTCGGATCCGCGTATCCCAGTTAAAGTAATTCTCCTTCTCCCCTCTTTGGAGATGACAAATTCTCTCTAAAGTCGAGGTCTTTCAGCTTCATGTCTTGGGCTTTGAACAAGACATAAATAGACCTTTCAGCTTCACATCTTGGGCTTTGAACAAGATACAAATCACCATTCGCTTCACGTCTTGGGCTTTGAACAAGACACCAAAAACCAATTTCCTCCCATAGAATAGAAGGACCTACGAACGCTCTGATTTCCCTGTTTCGGTAAACGGGAATACGTAGGCATAAGATCGAAAGAAAAGATCTTAGCGAGCGCAATCAACAAAAAAACCCAAATCCCATATCTCCATCAATCAAAAGCAGTAATTCAAAAGCATCAGTCCTAACATCCTAATCCTTGTTCCCCGTCAGAAACCCTTTGCCTAGATTAAAAGAAAGAAAACCGTATTGGCGAAAACACAAATAACCAGTACAAAGGCCCCCTACATTGATAGCATCCGTAACCTAACAGACCGTTGTTTAAACTCAGTATGCAAGCAGGGTTAATTGGAGACATCTATTTCCCTTCCTTATTCAGCTCACAATAGGATAAAAAATGAATCGACCTGTAGTTTTAAGCTCAAACCGCAGAGAGCGACCAACGCTTAAGAACCGCGTCCAAAATCGCTCGCTACAGAAAAAGTGGCACCCACCGTGGGGCCTGTCGTTTTTCTTTCTTTCTGTTTTCCTTGTAAAATGGCAACTCTGCTGGGGAGTCTTTGCCAAGATCTTTTTGCCTTAGGGCATCATCCCCGTTTTCCACGGAAAATGGGAACTCTGCTGAGGAGAAAGATTGACCTATGCTGGTCCATCTCTTAGGCAGGGAACCACAGATTGGGGCTTCCGCCGGGGAACCCATTTCTGTCAGGAACTTAAGAATCATAGCTTTATAAGTCTAGGATGATTAGGACAAATATATATACTGCTTTTCCTAATTGCCATACGTGTTTATTTTTCTGCTAATGGGAATGCGTGTGATGCCGCATGTGGTGAGAATGAGTATACACCTAGAAAAGCCAAACCCCTTTCGTAGTGCGGAAGCTATCGGAAATAGCTGTTACGCGATACTACCCTTATTTGAGGCTGGTGATCTATTCTCGGTGAATAGCACTTACTCTAAGATTGCACACAACTCGCTGGCGATCCGCTTGTTGTCTTGCTTTCCTGGGAGGAGCTGATGATAATGAGTACAGGTACAAAAAATCACCCTAGTATAAACCTTTGGGGATGGGTAGAGCCTTGACTTCATGACAACGACCCTTTGACCCCATGTTTTTTCTATGTTTTTGTGTGCTGCATTCATGCATTCATCTAAAAAACATTAAAACATTCAAAAAAATTTCTCTTCTAGTCTCTCTGTTTTTCAAATTAAACTAAGACTGTGATTGCAAATATCAGAGAAAAAGATTTCATTAATGGATTTCGATAGAAGGAGAACTCACCAGTATACCTTCAAGGTTCCAAAACTAGGGGATTTGAGAAAGTTAGCGAGGATGATCGTTAACCCAGAGGCTTTCAGAGCCAAGCACGGTGGTTTGCTACCACTGTTAAGAGTCCATGTGATTAAGGGGGTCATGGACGCGCTCATTTAATTCTACGATCCGGTTTATCATTGTTTCACATTCCCGGATTACCAGCTTGCACCAACGCTGGAGGAGTATTCTCATCTGACTGATTTACATATCACTGATCGAGCTCCATTTTCTGGACTGGAAGAAATTCCAAAGAATCAGACTATTGCAATAGCAATTCATTTGGACGAGTCTGAGGTCAGGACCCACATGACCACTAAGGGTGGCATCCAAGGTTTGCCAGCCCAGTTCTTGACAAAGAAAGCTCTGTACATTGCTAGTATAGGGAACGGGACTACTTTTGAAAGCATATTTGTCTTGCTCACCTATGGGTTATTTTTGTTTCCCAACATTAATAACTTCGTCGATATCAACGCTATTAAGGTTTTTCTCATTGGAAACCCTGTGCCAACTTTGCTCGCAGATGCGTATCATTCTGTACACTTGGGAAATTTGTACAACGGAGGGGAGATCACATGCTGTGTACCTTTGCTCTACAAATGGTTTATCTCTCACTTGCCCAAGTCTGCTGCTTTTTGGGATTGCAAGAGTGTCTTACGTTGGTCGCAGAAGATCATGTCTCTTACCAATTCTGATATAGATTGGTGTAATAGGATTTATGAGGGAATCAGAATCATTGACCGTTGTGGAAACTTCCCCAGCGTACCCCTCATAGGAACTAAAGGAGGGATCAACTATCATCCGACATTGGTTCTTCGTCAATTTGGATACCCGATGAGACACATCCCACTGGGTGTTCATCTGGAAGGTCTTTTCTTCAAAGAAGGAGAAAACGACAGAGCACTAAAGATGGAAATAGTGCAAGCTTGGAAACATGTTCATAAGAAAGGACGAGAGTCTCTGGGAAAACCAGACTGTGTCTCGGTGGAGCCTTATCTCCATTAGGTACAAACTAGAGCTCTCAAGCTAAAGATGCCTTATCCTCGTTACGAAATTCTTCCGCCGAGGGAAATTGTCATGTACTTCATGACGGAAACTGAAAGGCTTCAGGTTACTCTCAACAAAGTTCAAAAGGAAAGAAGATCTTGGAAGAACAAGTACCGCACCCTCGACGTAGAGTGTATCCAAATACAGCAATTACTAAAAGAGAAAGATGCTCTGATTGAAATTTTGGAGCAGCATGCTGTGGAGAATCAAGATGACCAAAGGAATTTGCTCACTCCTTTCACTTGGCAAAGGAATGACAACCCGACAACGGCCCAAGAGCCCCGGTCAAAGAAAAGGAAGATACCAGAATCAGCACCCGGTTTCTCCTCAGAGAGGACTCGGGACCCATTAGTTTAGGTTTTTGTTTCTGTACTTTGTAATCTACTGTATTTCTATTTCTGTAATCCTTTGGAATTCAATAAAAAGGGGTTTCCCCACTGTTTTATATTTGCAATCTAATTGTCAAAGTTTATTTTGATTAAACAAAAAAAAAATAATTAATATAATCATTGCATTCATCATTCTCACATCGCGTATTCTCCTTACCTACGAATCTCACGTTTGTGTCTCGGTTCTAGAGTCAAACTGTCTCACTCGTACAATACTCGGGCCAATCGTCAGAAAAAGATGGATGATCTTGAGGAAGAGAACAGAGAGTGGAAAGAAGAGATCGACGCTCTGAGAGAGGATATGAGAAAGCTTCGTAACGACATGCAAGCCATGACAGAAGCTCAGCTACAAAGCACTGTGATCTCAGAGATCACCTCAACGCCCATCATAGAAAAGTATGATCCTAGGTATCAAATGCCAAAAGATCGTCCTTGGGGCATGCCTGTTAACTATATCCCGGAAGGATATGTTCCGCCGATCACTGAAGATCAGGGAATCGCAACAGAAGCCGCTGGGCCTGAAGGTTACAAACTTTGGGAAAGCGAAGATGCCAGGGGCATACTCAAGACTCCTGAAGGTTACAAACTTCGGGAGGCGCCAAGACATACTGCCGTAGTCATGGTACCACCCCCTGTGGTGCACACTGTCCCAGAAGGACAGATTCCACCAACACCTTCTGGTAAGAAGGAAACTATGTTCGATAGAATGGATGAATTCCAGGAGCAATTCTTGGAAATGCAGAAAGAGCTGCAAGCCATTCGCGGTCAGGATCTATTTGGAAAGGACGCCGCAGACCTCTGCTTGGTCCCAAATGTGAAAGTCCCGCACAAGTTCCAAGTGCCCGACTTTGAAAAATACAAGGGTAACTCTTGCCCTCAGAGCCATCTGGTGATGTACGCTCGGCGGATGTCAGCTCAGACGGAGAATCAGGACCTACTGATTCACTACTTTCAGGATAGTTTAACCGGTGCCGCACTCAAATGGTACATGGGTTTAAACCGTACTACGATCAGTACATTCAGAGATCTTGGTAATGCCTTCGTCCAACAATACAAGTACAATTTGGACATGGCACCCGACAGAGATCAACTCAGATCAATGTCGCAAAAGGATAAGGAAACCTTTAAGGAGTATGCTCAAAGGTGGCGTGAAGTTTCCGCTCAAATTTGTCCACCTCTTGAGGAAAAAGAGATGACAAAAATCTTCTTAAAGACCTTAAGCTCATTTTACTATGACCGAATGGTTGCCAGTGCACCCAGTGATTTCACCGAAATGGTCGGCATGGGTGTACGTCTTGAGGAAGCCGTCCGAGAAGGACGTTTGGTGAAAGACACTGGATCAACGAGTGGTACTAAAAAATACGGTAGTGCTCTCCCTAAGAAAAAAGAGCAAGATATTGGGAATATCTCTCTCGGAAAGCAAAGGCGACGTTATCAGCCAGTAGCAGCTGTAACTCCTGCTATCGGCCCCGCGCCTGTTCCTATGTATCAACCTCAGGTGGCGCAGAGCCAACCTGACCAACAAAGGACACAACAGCCTCTTCAGCAGGCTCGTCCTCCATATAACAACAACCATACAACACGGCCACCAGGATTTGATCCTATACCCATAACGTACGCAGAGCTGTTTCCGTTACTGCTAGCCAAGGGGCACATCCAGACTAAGTCTCCCCTTTCAGTTCAGGAAAATCCGCCTTTCTGGTTTAAGGTGGATCAAACATGCCCTTATCATCAAGGAGGTTCAGGGCATAACATTGAGACTTGTCTTAATTTCAAATCAGACGTGCAAAAGCTTGTTAGGAGCGGGCTCTTATCTTTCAAAGATACGAATCCCAATGTTCTCACGAACCCGCTGCCTCAACATGAGAAAGCTGCAGTCAATCTAATTGAGAAAGAGACTAACAATGTCTATCAAATTCATGATGTACTCTTATTGAAGACCAACCTGGTCAAGATGCATTGTAGACAGAGCAGATATGGCCATGTGCCACCTCATAGCTATCACCAGTGTGATATCTGCTCTAAAGACAACCAGGGATGTTTTGTGGTGCAAGCAGCTCTACAGGAACAAATGGATCTTGGATGGATCCAAGAGCACCGAGTTCGTGGAGTTAACATGGTTTACACGAATTCCAACGTCATTCAAAACCACGACATCCGTGCGATGAATGTCAACTTGGTGGTGATGCACTCAAGGCAAAGCCAATATCATAATCTGCCACGGCACGATTACAGTTCCTGTCTGATTTGCTCGGTAAACAAACAGGGATGCTCTTTCATACAAGAGGCCCTCCAACGTCAGATGAATCTTGGATGGATCCAAGACTACCATGATAGGAACTCCTATCAAATCAACATGGTTCAGATCTTTGACATTCGTGTGATGAATACCGACCTGGTAGAATTACATGCTGAACAGGTCCGACTCGGATTCTTAATATCACACGATTATCAAAACTGTAAAGCAGGTTGTGAAAACGATCGAGGTTGTACCCTTGTCCAGGAGGCACTTCGGCACTTGCTAAATCACTGGTGGATGCCAATCTACATGGATGAATATACTCAGCAGATTAGTATCAATCACAGGAATCCTACTCGTCGTCAAAGTCAGGATGTCCGATCAATGGAAGATAACCTAGTGAGGTTACATTGCATTCAAAGTGGGCGTGGCCAGGTGCCACCACACAACTACGACAGTTGTAGCATCAGTTCGGAAAGTAACCAAGGGTGTTACCTTGTGAGAGCAGCTCTTCAGGGTCAAGTCGATCATGGAGAAATTCATCCATATCCAGGTTCAGGACCCATCATTTGGTCGCCGAACTACCTTGTCGAGCAAGTTGAGGATGTCGTCACGATCTCTGGTCACCACAGGACCAGAGATGTTTTTTCCATCATCCCTCTATTTAACGAATCTAAAGTTCCCAACTGGGAACGGATCGAGGTTACTTATGATGGTCAGAAAAATCAGAAGGTTCCCATAGTCATCTATCTACCGGGGCCACTACCGTATGAATCAGCTAAGGCAATCCATTACAAATACGGTGCAACAATAATCGAGAATGGAAAGGAAATTCCATTACCCTCCGTCGTGAATATTGCAGACATCAGTCGTGTAACACGGAGCGGTCGAATCTTCAACCGAGGGGTTGGAGAATCTAACAAAGAAAAGGAACTTCAGGCAGAAATTCCTGATCCACTAGTCGGTCAATCTAGTAATCCCGACCTTTCAAGAAACAAAGATGAGATGCTAAAGCTCATCCAAATGAGTGAATACAACATTGTTGATCAACTGTTACAGACTCCTTCAAAGATCTCAGTATTATCACTGTTACTCGGTTCAGAAGCACACAGAGAGGCTCTACAAAAAGTCTTGGAGCAAGCCTTTGTGGAACAGGATGTAACAATCAGACAGTTCGATAATATTGTCTCTCACATCACTTCCTGCAACAATTTGGGATTTAGTGATGAAGAATTACCCGAAGAGGGTCGCCGTCATAACATGGCGCTCAACATTACAGTTAACTGCCAGGATGATGCTTTAGCCAGCGTACTGGTAGACACAGGGTCAGCCCTGAATGTTATGCCGAAGTCCACTTTGATGCAATTATCATTCAAGGGCCCTCCGATGAGAATCAGCGAGGTCGTCGTCAAAGCGTTCGACGGATCCAGAAAAATAGTTATCGGCGAAGTTGATCTTCCCATAACTATCGGTCCTCATACTTTCCAAGTCACTTTCCAGGTCATGGACATCCGGGCAACATACAGTTGTTTATTAGGAAGACCTTGGATACATCAGGCTGGAGCGGTTACTTCAACCCTCCACCAAAAGCTAAAGTTCGTCAAGAACGATCAACTTGTCACGGTTTGTGGGGAACAAGCCTTGCTTGTGAGTAACTTATCATCATCTACTTGTGTGGAACCCGAGGAGGTTATTGGGACTCAGTTCCAAGCACTATCGGTGAGCAAGGACAATCAGTCCAAAGGAGGAACTTCAATTTCTTCATACAAAGATGCTATCAAAGCGGTAGAGAGTACTGATACGACAGGATGGGGACAGCTTGTCGTTCCTATTGACAATAAAACAAAGAAGGGTCTTGGTTTTTCTGCAACCTGTACCCAGGCAGCTGCCGACGATGAAGGTCTTCATCCCCTTCAAAACTTCTTCCACAGTGGAGGTTTTCTTCACCCAGTGTCTCAGACAGTTCATGCTATCAATGAGGAAGATCCCTCTGACACAGATGAAGAATGGAAGTTCTATCTTAATGAGGATGGTTATATGTCTCAGGAAGAGGTGCCTATGCCTTTTTGCTTTCCTACAGAAAGTCCAAGATTTATACCAAGATCAGATGTCGAAATGATCTACGGAGATTGTGATCTGGAAGGATGCCGTGCTCCGCCAAATTCATTAGAGGAAGGCACTCTGATGAAAGACAACTTTGATCACAATTACTATGGCCCGATGGATGGCCTGCCGATGTGGCAGCCTTACCCAGGAAATTTGGGGCAAGAAAGGCAGCCGAGTAATGAAACTCAGCTAACCATCATTGAACAGAATACCTGTGTCCCCACCATGTCATGGGATCAACACTCAGGTCATTCAGAAATTACTCAACATGAAGATGAATTCGTAACGTTCGCAGGACTTGAATTCATCAACTATGCTTTTCCTGAGGTCAACGTCATCGAGAAAGATGATTCCTCCAGTTCCAAAGAAGTTTGGGACACCCTGGGACAACCAAGTGGAAAATACGACTTTATGGTCAAGTACACCGCTCCCGAAAGCTCTCGTATCAGGCTCGAAGATATCCAGTCAACTGGATGGGGAGATGTACCTGAGAGCAGAAATTCTATGCAAAATACAACAGAGGAATCCTCCTACGACAATTCTGCCTGGGAGACAGATTCCAATGATCCTGCTCCACCAGAAATCAGCGTCATTTCTGAAGACAAATCAAGGAAGGTGCCAGACTTTGTGATTCACCGAGGAGTTCGCCGCCAATGGGTTGCTGTCGAGGTTCCGAAGGTCGCTCGCCAGTCAAAGTAATTTCCATCTTTAACCTTTCACCCTGCCCAGGTGAAACGGATGTTTTGATAGGGCTCGCTTTCTGTAAATTTCCCTCTTCGCTTTGCCCAAAGCGACAGAGTTTTCTTTTATAGGGCTGTAGTTTCAAGATTCGACTTGTTCATTAATAAAATAACGTCGTTCTGTAATTTTCGCATTAATTGTTGTTTTCTCTTTTTTTTGCTTTTTTAGAAAATGGTAATCCTAAAAAACATTCAAAAATAAAAACAAGCAGTAAAATAAATACACTGCACACACTTGCATTTTCTCTATCTCTTCTAAACACGAATCATCACGTCATGCAGATTGCTTGTTTTAAACCCAATTGAAACATACGATCCGATGCCTTCTCCCAACTTTGAGTTCCCGGTATTCGAGGCTGAAGAAGAAGTTGACGACGAAATTCTAGAAGAGATCTCCCGACTACTCAGACAAGAGGAAAGGTCCATTGAACCTCACAAAGAACCGTTGGAAACGGTAAACTTGGGTTCAGAAAAAGAGAGAAAAGAAATCAGGATCGGAGCACTGCTCAGTCCAACTGTCAAAGAAAGTTTGATAAAGCTTCTCAAAGAATTCCCCGATGTGTTCGCTTGGTCCTATCAGGATATGCCAGGGTTGGATACCAGCATCGTGGAGCATCACTTACCGCTAAGATCGGAATGTCCGCCAGTAAATCAAAGGTTGATACGCACTCACCCGGACATGGCCATCAAAATCAAAGAGGAAGTACAGAAACAGATTGACGCGGGTTTCCTCGTTACATCTGAATATCCCCAATGGTTAGCCAACATCGTACCCGTTCCCAAAAAGGACGGAAGGGTCAGAATGTGTGTTGATTACAGAGATCTGAACAAGGCAAGTCCAAAGGATGACTTTCCTTTACCACACATTGACATGCTGGTTGACAGCACAACAAGGTTCAAAGTATTCTCCTTCATGGATGGATTCTCGGGCTATAACCAGATCGAAATGGCGCCGAAAGACATGGAGAAAACTTCGTTCATTACCCCATGGGGTACCTTTTGTTACAAGGTAATGCCGTTCGGTTTGAAGAATGTCGGGGCAACCTATCAAAGGGCCATGACTACTCTGTTTCATGACATGATACACAAAGAAATCGAGGTATATGTCGATGACTTGATTGCAAAATCAAGAACAGAGGATGAGCACGTTGAACATCTGTCAAAATTGTTCGAACGTCTAAGAAAATTCAAGCTCCGGTTGAATCCCAACAAGTGCACCTTCGGTGTCCGTTCGGGGAAACTACTAGGGTTCATCGTCAGCCAGAAAGGAATTGAAGTTGATCCTGACAAGGTCAAGGCCATTCAAGAAATGCCTTCTCCAAAAACTGAAAAATAAGTCAGAGGATTCCTGGGACGTTTGAACTACATCTCCAGATTCATATTCCTTATGACCGCCACTTGTGCGCCGATTTTCAAATTACTCAAAAAGAACCAGGATTGCGTTTGGTCAGAAGACTGCCAAACTGCCTTCGACAGTATTAAGGAATATCTGTTGAATCCTCCGATTCTATCACCTCCAGTGGAAGGAAGACCACTAATCATTTACCTCACAATCCTAGAGGACTCGATGGGATGTGTACTTGGCCAACAAGACGAAACTAAAAGGAAAGAGTCTGCCATTTACTATCTAAGCAAGAAATTCACCGACTGCGAAACTCGGTACACAATGCTTGAGAAAACTTGTTGCGCTTTGGCTTGGGCAGCCAAACGTCTTCGCCAGTACATGATTCGTCATACTACTTGGTTGCTCTCCGAAATGGATCCAATCAAGTACGTTTTCGAAAAACCTGCTCTCACGGGAAGGATTGCCCGTTGGCAGATGTTACTATCAGAATATGACATAGAGTACCATGCTCAGAAAGCCGTTAAAGGAAGTATTTTAGCCGATCATTTGGCTCATCAACCGATTGACGATCAAGAATCAATTGGGTTTGACTTCCCAGACGAAGATGTCATGTATCTAAAGATGAAAGATTGCGATGAACCGCTACCCAGTGAAGGGCCAGAACCAGGTTCCCAGTGGGGACTTATCTTTGACAGAGCAATCAATCATTATGGAAACAGAATTGGGGCAATCATTGTTACCCCTCAGGGTTCCCACATTCCTTTCACTGCTAGACTTACGTTCAAATGTACGAACAACGAGGCCGAATACGAAGCTTGTATTATGGGTCTCGAAGAAGCGATTGATTTAAGGATCAAAAACTTAGACGTATACGGCGACTCAACCCTAGTGATCAATCAGATAAAAGGAGATTGGAACACATACCAATCAGGATTGATTCCTTACAAAGACTATGCAAGGAGGTTGTTACCCTTCTTCAACAGAGTTGAGTTTCATCACATCCCTCGTAATGAGAATCACATGGCTGACGCTTTAGCCACTATCTCTTCCATGATTAGTGTAGGTCGATGGAATGACATACCTAAGATCGACATAATCGCCTTGAACGGCCAGCTTACATCTTTACGATTGAAGCAGTCATAAACGACAGATCTTGGTATCACGATATCAAATGCTTCCTTCAGAAACAAGAGTACCCATCTGGGGCACTCAGAAAAGATAGAAAGACCCTCAGAAGATTGGCAGGAAACTTCTTCCTGAGCGGTGACACTCTTTATAAGAGAAATTTTGACATGGTCTTGCTTCGATGCGTCGACAGACCAGAAGCAGACGTACTCATGAAATAAATTCATGAAGGGTCCTTTGGCACTCATGCCAACGGACACACAATGGCGAGAAAAATTCTCAGGGCCGGGTATTATTGGTTGACCATGGAATCCGACTGCTACAAGTACATGAGGAGGTGTCACAAGTGTCAGATATACTCCGACAAAATTCATGTACCGCCATCACATCTCAAAGTTCTTTCTTCCCCGTGGCCTTTTTCCATATGGGGAATCGACATGATTGGCATGATTGAGCCCAAGGCTTCAAACGGACATCGGTTCATCCTGGTAGTCATTGACTATTTCACCAAGTGGGTCGAAGCAGCGTCATTCGCCAATGTAACCCGACAAGTGGTGGTCTGATTTATCAAAAACAATATCATTTGCCGTTATGGTGTTCCAAGCGAGATCATTACTGATAATGGATCTAACTTGAACAATAAGATGATGAAAGAGTTGTGCGCAGAGTTCAAGATCGAACACCATAACTCATCTCCCTACCGACCCAAGATGAACGGAGCGGTAGAAGCGGCTAACAAGAACATCAAGAAGATTGTTCAAAAGATGGTGGTAACCTATAAAGATTGGCACGAAATGCTACCCTTTGCTCTTCATGGTTATCGCACATCTGTACGTACTTCAACAGGGGCTACCTCTTTCTCTCTAGTATATGGCATGGAGGCAGTGCTCCCCATAGAAGTAGAGATCCCATCAATCCGGGTATTGATGGAAGCAAAGCTCACCGAAGCTGAATGGTGTCAAAGTCGACACGACGAACTGAACCTGATCGAAGAGAAGCGAATCACGGCACTATGCCACGGTCAGTTGTATCAACAGAGAATAAAGAGGGCGTTTGACAAAAAGGTCCGACCTCGTGTCTTTAGGAAAGGAGACCTTGTGCTCAAGAAGATACAATCATTTCTCACTGATTCTCGGGGCAAATGGACCCCAAATTATGATGGCCCCTATGTGGTCACGAAAGCTTTCTCAGGCGGCGCCTTGAGACTTGCAACCATGGACGGAGAGGAATTTGCCTACCCCACGAATGTTGATGTAGTCAAGAAATACTTCGCCTAAAACTAAAAAAAAAAAAAAACGTCTCGGTGGATTGAAAACCCGAAAGGGCGGTCCAGGAAAAAGTTAGAGACATGAAAAAAAATCATCCCGATGGATTGGAAATCTCATAGTACAATCCAGGCAAAAGTTAGGGATAATGGCAAGTAACTATGTTCAACAGAGGCAAGTCCCTCAGCAGTAGTTACATCATCTATCGGAGGAAATCTCCAGTCAAAGGTCATCTTCGACAGAAG
The DNA here is from genome assembly GCA_022829125.1 of Lathyrus tuberosus. Taxonomy (NCBI): domain Eukaryota; kingdom Viridiplantae; phylum Streptophyta; class Magnoliopsida; order Fabales; family Fabaceae; genus Lathyrus; species Lathyrus tuberosus. The sequence goes on from JALAZF010000428.1 coordinate 2,492,611, forward strand.
CTCAGGATGTCCTGAATTCAAATTGGTAGAAGGATAGTGGTCGTTATGTTTCAACGTAGCCCTTTTCCCTGTAAATTACCGTTTTCAAACTTTGTAAATACTCTTTGGAATCACGCGTTTGGCTGATTTCCATCTTATCAATAAAATTTGAGCCCTTGTGCTTGTGTTTGTAATTCTTTACTTGTTTTAGCTTTACAGAACGACGTTGTTTAAACTTAATCAGGGATTCTTGAAATAAAACAAAAATAAATTTACTTGTTAAACTTTTTCTGCTTTTAAATTAAAGATGGCATTTCTTTTGACTGTTGGACATCAGAAGAACATCGACCGCTTCTCCCGAAGTAAGCGAACTTCAAAGTGCAGAATCAAAGTACTCCTTCTAAGCCAGTACGCCTGAATGAAGGGATCAGCTGTGTCAGAGACCTTGTTTCGTCTGACGCGCCTCGGCCGAGTTCTCATCTCCTAAGCCCGATCTACATAGCTCCCAACGGGACTATCTCTCCTAAGCAAGGTGGAATTGCTATTTTGAACCAACGGTACTTCTTCGCCCCGCGATGGCCGAGTATCCAATTGTGTTCATCCATTAGTCTGTATGTCGCATCTGTTTCGTCAGTATATACATACATACATCATGCATTTTTTATTTGCATTCACATTTCATATTGCATTGTTGTCGCTCTAGCCGGTCTTGTCCCCTAGTGATAAACAGTTTTCTCAATCGAGTTTGTCAGTTCTTTCCTCGTCAGGAAGTGTTGCGTCTGCACAATCTCGCCACCAGTGTATCTTTAGATCAGAGTCGCCACGTGGCCACTTTGATAATTTGAACCTCTGAAAGATCAGAGAACCTTCAACAGATGTCACTCTTCTCCATTAAAGATGATATCCTAGCTTTCCCGGATTAAGGAAAATCCACAGAGAAAGCCTCGTAATCAGAGATTCGGCAGCACGCCAGTTTTGCTCCGAAAAACCACTGATGAGAAGGTCATTGGCACCTCAAAATAGGACCCCATCATATGGCATTTCTCCGGGAAGATCCCGAGAAAAGTATGATGAAAGATCCCAAACGAAAACAGTCTCTCAAGAGACTCGTTTTCCCCAGTAGAAACAAATGGCGTCTCCAAAATAGAGAAGTTTGTACAACTCTACAACTCAGACGACTGGGTTCCCCAGCAAGTCTGACATCAAAACTTTTTCCACTCAAATGGCATCTCCCCAGGAAAATTCGGCGAGAAGTTTGAAGGAAAACCGCTACACATAGCGTCACTTGTCAATAAAGTTTATTGACAAAAGAAACTAAGACCAGTTCTTGGTAGGAAACCAGGATCGAGGGGAAGTTTATTTCTGAAACTTAGACCAGTTCCTTGGTAGGAAACCAGGATCGAGGGGAAGTTCATTTCAGAGACTGAGACCAGTTCTTGGTAGGAAACCAGGATCGAGGGGAAGTTTATTTCAAAAGAAACTGAGACCAGTTCCTTGGCTGAAGACCAGGATCGAGGGGAAGTTTACCTTTTCTAAGCATCATTGCTTAGCTAAAGGAGATGAATGCGTAAGCTACCATTCATAACCACCATCAAAATTTTGGGTATTCCGATATTTAATCCTCTTGCACCCCGAATTCCCGAATCCCTTCGTCATTCACACCTTCGGGTCCAAGAAGATTAAATAGGGGCATCTGTAATACGCCAAATTTTGACCACTTAGATTTCCCATCATTGTGAAAATCATCATCACAATATGGATGTACCTTTATGCTTCATTAAGTCTCCCCAAGGATGGGTGAGCATCCACTACAATCAAAATTAGGGTTTTAAGCCCTCTCTGAGTGCTTAGACAAAGGATCAATCAAGAAATGACATGATCTTCAACTTGTCTAATCTCTCAAACATCCACATAGGATCAAAAGGACTCCTACTTCAAGGATTAAGCACAAGGCTGCTCCCTTCTAGGTGGACCAAGTCTCAAGATCGACAGTGTCACCAAATTAGGGTTTTGGTCGACCAGGGCCTCCAGATGGAAATTTTCATCTGGGCACAAGGCAATGATCCAAAACATAACCTAATATGCTCATGGAACCTCATGAACCCATGCATCAAGTCAATTTTGCCTCAGGGGATGCATTCATAAAAAATCAGGAATTAGGGTTTCTTGACCCAATTTACCCCTAAGTTGACTTTTGGGACAAACCATGAGCCAAGACCTCAAGAGATCATTTGAGGGTCTCTAATATACCATATTGATCCATTTGGAACAATGAATTGATCCAAGAAGCTTGAGCAACAAGTCTCATTTTCATCTGCAACACAATTAGGGTTTTAAGGGAAAAGTCAACTGTAACTTTGACTCTTGACCAGGACATGCTCCCAAACCCTAATACATGATTGAATATACCCTATGACACCCATGGAACATGTCCATCAAGTTTGATTTAGGTCAAGGGCATGATTTCCTGAAGGATTGCACAGTTTGGAATTCATCTGATAAAAAGTCAACTGGGCACAAAAGTCAACTTTGACTTTTTGAGATTTTTCACCAAAATGGATTTTTAACCCTAAAATGATGTTAATGTATGATTTGAATCATCATTCATCAAGAAAAATCAAGAACAGTGAGATAACTTGTAAAAGGGGTAACCATAAAACTTAGAAATTTTTCTAAGTTAAAAATAAAGTGGCAAAGGTACCAACTTTGGAGGACCATAACTCCTAAACCACAAGGCCATTTTTTCTCATCCAAAGATGGATTTGTAGCCCTCATTATCACCTACAAAAACTTCAACTACAAGTCATTCCAATTCATTAAGGATTTTGAGTTATGGAGTGATCAAAGTGGCTAAAAAGTGAAAATGTCACTTTTTCCAACACTTAGTGAAATTTTCACTAAGTCAGATTCTGCCTCACTTTTTGCCAAATGTAGGGGGATTTTTCACTTGGAATCAAAAGGGATCAAAACCAAACTTGTTCAAACAGTTGTTGTATCATGTAAGAGCTTTCCAAAATGGCCAAGAACATTGCCAAATTCAACCTACATCATGAGATACAACATTGCCAAGTTGCCTTGCTGAAATCTGTCAAGGCAAGGCAGAATTTGCAACTTTGGTCGATTTGCCAAAATCAGCCAAATTCAATTGCTCCAATCCACTTGGACACCTCAGAGGATTGAATCCAAAGGGGACAATCACTGAGCCAAGCCTCCAAAGTCCATGGAACAAGAAATAGCATGTTGAACCTAGAATGGCCAAAATAGGGACAAGACTTCAAATTTGGAATGAGGCATTCAATGGAACCATCAAGGTGGCGTGGACTGAGCCATTCTCATCTGAAATCAGTCAAGACTTATCCAAGACCAAGGGGACCAAAGCTCTGTGCCCTAACCTCTAGTCAATGGCTAGAGGAGACTTGGATTTTCATTTGCCAACATTGGCCAAACCTACTTACCAGCTGCCATGCACTATTCCTTGCAAAAAAAACTTGCTCTACTATAAATAGAGCTCAATTGTGGTCAGTTTAAGTACACCAAAGCCATCTAACAGATGCTTTCCTCAAAATCTCTTTCTCTTGGCAAAAATGTCTTTCTTAGCAAGGTAGCTATCGGGTTTTGAGTTTGAGAGCAATTCTGCACAAACCAATCACTCACACACCTCACATACATCACATATGAGCTGATCAAACACTCACATAACTTCTGAAACATCAATTTCATGAAATCATCAGCTGGTTGCTCAAGGTTTTAACCAAAGTGCAGCTGAGGTACCACAAAATGATCCAGCCAATTTCAATCAAGTCCAACCATCCAAACACAATCCATAGGGTGTAGGGAAGCTGTTCAGATCATCACCACTCATCTGTAACACCTCCAAATCAAAAATCACATTGCACTTGCTGTCACGGCTTGGAGGTAAGCACATACTTGGTCATCTATCAATCTGTGCATATTTCCTCGCACAATAATTTGGCCATACGTTCATAATCATGCATGGAATGTTTTCCCTCAATTAATTGCATTGTTTGAATCGTGTATCAAAAATCCTAGCCTTCATGCAGAAATTAGGGTTCTTGAGGTCTCTTCGTGATTTCTTGTTGTATGTTTAATTTAAATGAAATTAAAGTACATAGACATGATCGTGAGGTTCAGACGAGCATAATGATATGTGGATTGCATGATATGATTACGTATTCATGGAGATTGGATAGAAAATGCAAATCTGAGAAACCAAGAACACGCGCGTGTTCTTCAGCTGTTCTTGGCGCCATTTTTCATAAATTCAAATATTTGAATTTTGTGATTTTGTTTAATTGATTCAAAAATTAATTTCTCTCTGAGTTTTAATGATTTTGAGATGATTCTTTTTTTAATAATTCACAAAAATGTTAAAATATTTTATTTTCACAAAAAATACCAAAAATATTATTTATTTCATATAATTGATATTTTTGTAAAGAATTAATATTTTGATTGTTTTTGGCATTTTAAATATTTTTTCTACATCGATTTTGCAACTTTTAATGCTTTCTAATTATTTTGTAGGTCAATACTTAATTTTTGAAGCATTAATCCAAGATCACAATTTGTTTTCCATGTGTTAAAAAATTTTTGATCATTTTAATTAAATTTTTTATTCAATTAAATACATTTTGAAAACAAATTAGGGTTTTTGATTAATTCAACCCTCATAAATCATTTTCAAAACTCTTTGGGCCTCTTGAGAGAGTGTAAGACCCATTCCCCCTTGTACAAAAAACTTTTTGGGCCTCACTCATTGTATAAGTCCCTCTGTACAAGTAAACGGCGCGATCGTCGCCCGTTTAAAAATAAAAATCATCTGGGCCTCTCCTTGAGCAATAAGACCCATTTACAACACTTTGGGCCTCTTGAGAGAGTGTAAGACCCAATCCCCCTTTTAACCAAAACATCTTGGGCCTCACTTATCGTATAAGTCCCTCCACGTTAAAAGAAAACCTCGGCGCGATCGCCATTTTTAAACGAAAAATCATTTGGGCCTACCCTCGTGTTATAAGCCCCACTCTTTTCTTTAAACCTTTTTGGGCCTCTTGAGAGAGTGTAAGACCCATCCCTTTGTACAGAAAACCTTTTTGGGCCCCAGTCACTTGTATAAGTCCCTCTGTACAAATTCAAACAGTGCGCTCACTGATAAAACCCTGGGTCTCTCCTTGAGCTGTAAGCCCCAAATCTTTCTTTTTCAAAGCACTTTCTCCTTTGATTTTGAATATATACTGTTATTTTCAATCTTTCTTTGTTGAAAAACTAACCAAATAGCATGGAAGCTCTACAACCGAGTAAGTGTTTACCCGCTTTCGTTTACTGCTTTCATATTATAAACTGTATTGTGGGGCTGCTCACTGTAAGTCTCCTTTCATAAACTCATATCAACTGTGTAATAATAGTATAGATATTTCAAGTTTCCCCGGCAACTACGTCTAGAACTAGGTGATGCCGTTTCACTTACTCGTAGAAATAGACGCCTAGATCCCCAATAGGAGCACCAGATACAGTCTTCTCTTCGGATGTCCTCCTTAGGAATCGTCAAGAAGCTCTACTCCCCAAGATGAATGTATTCTCCGTGAATGGCATCTTTGAGTTTCTTCCCAATTCTCGAACTTTCCTGACTTGATCTATTCCTTGTGGATAGCTTGCCTTGAATGTCTCGGGGTTTGGGTACCCACTACGATCATAATCTTGGACCTTAACTAAGGGACCCCCTTTAAAAGCTAAAAGTCGCTGGATAGTAAACCTCGCACGTTTTCCAGTGGTTTTCATCTTTAAAAGAGTTATCTCTCCTAATGGAAAGGAGATGATAGACCCACGGGCTTCTTAAAAGCATCGGCCTCCTCTTGGGCATTATTCAAGGACCCTACGGCTTCTTAGAAGTATTCACAGCCTCCTCTTAGGCTTCGTATAATGATCTCTTCCTCCGGGAATGATAGCCTCCTCTTGGGCTTCGTACAAGGACCCGTCGGCTTCTTAAAAGTTTCCAGCCTCCTCTTGGGCTTCGTACAAATTGTCCCGACGACCTCCTAGAGGTATAGGAACAAAACCTAGTCATCTTAATAGAACAGTCCTTTCATAGAGTCTACTACTGTTTCTCACAGCGTAGTACAAAAGATAAAACTCTAGACGCGGACAGTCTAACTTCCTTGAGTCTCAAAGACATTCTCAAGCACCCTTCATTAAATAGGAAGGAAACCCGCAGACTCGGACAGTCTTAATACCCTTTGGATTTCCTGTTTCCTCAAAGAGAAGGAGATATCCCTGATCCTCAAATCAAACCCCTGAGTACGGTGATGCTCATATAAGAACTGATTTTCTCTTTTAAAATCAGTATATTGGATCTGTCGCTCAACTGAAACAGTTACAATAGCCTGCATCTCGGGCTTCGTACGAGATACCAAAATTCTCCCCAGTGGAGTCAAAATAACCTTTTCGCCTCTCTCTCGGGCTTCGTACGAGATACAAAAACACTCTCTTAATGAGTATAAAAGATTCTCCAATTGAGTCAACTCTTTGCTAGCCTCCTCTTAGGCTTTGTATAACGATATGCCCAACAGGGTCGAACCCTTTTAGCCTCTTTCTCGGGCTTTGTACGAGACACAAATTAGCCTCCTCTTAGGCTTCGTATAAGAAAACCACTGGTTGATCCAATCAACCTTTTAGCATCAAATCTGTGCCTCGTTCACAGTACTCAAACATCAACAACTCCTTCCCCTTTATTAATCGCTGTAAGCGGCAAGCCTCTGGATCATCTACATCCATGCCACTGTCCCTCTTTTAGCATGAGAAATTCCTAAGGAAAGATGGCATTGCTCTACACTGAGTTAAAGTCTTCTCCTTCAGGATAAAACCCTTTCTTCGGAAATTATGGCATTGCTCGGATCCGCATATCCCAATTAAAGTAATTCTCCTTCTCCCCTCTTTGGAGATGACAAATTCTCTCTAAAGTCGAGGTCTTTCAGCTTCACGTCTTGGGTTTTGAACAAGACACAAATAGACCTTTCAGCTTCACATCTTGGGCTTTGAACAAGATACAAATCACCTTTCGCTTCACGTCTTGGGCTTTGAACAAGACACCAAAAACCAATTTCCTCCCATAGAATAGGAGGAACTACGAACGCTCTGATTTCCCTGTTTCGGTAAACGGGAATACGTAGGCATAAGATCGAAAGAAAAGATCTTAGCGAGCGCAATCAACAAAAAAACCCAAATCCCATATCTCCATCAATCAAAAGCAGTAATTCAAAAGCATCAGTCCTAACATCCTAATCCTTGTTCCCCGTCAGAAACCCTTTGCCTAGATTAAAAGAAAGAAAACCGTATTGGCGAAAACACAAATAACCAGTACAAAGGCCCCCTACATTGATAGCATCCGTAACCTAACAGACCGCTGTTTAAACTCAGTATGCAAGCAGGGTTAATTGGAGACATATATTTCCCTTCCTTATTCAGCTCACAATAGGATAAAAAATGAATCGACCTGTAGTTTTAAGCTCAAACCGCAGAGAGCAACCAACGCTTAAGAACCGCGTCCAAAATCGCTCGCTACACGCACATCCAAATGTTATTTATCTTTATATTTCAACTTTACAATCAGGTTCACCTCATACATCAATAATGGGACCACCGCGGTTGTTGTCACTAACGTATAACGTGACGAAACCTCGACGACCACCACATAAATGTACTTGATGACATAGATCGATATGTATGAGTGGCATGGAAATTTCATGTAATGTGATCTTTGAATCATGCTTATTTCCAACTGGTCCAACTGAATTCTTTATTGAGATCAAACTGAAGTTTGCAAATTCAACATTTGCACAGACGATCTATAAATGGTTTTAACAATAATAACCTCATAAACTTTATTTCTGCAGATAATCTTAACATAAAGTCTGTATCGATATCAAAACATTATTATAAAACATAAAGAAGGAGTGACTCCCACTAATCTAGGACATCCTTAGTGAAAACAATCATATTAAATATCGTATATGTCATATCTTTGATTAGTAAGTCAGCTAGCATAAAATTTCTATCTATATGTTTTATCCTTCAACAACAATAACTTATAAGTCAATGAACTTTATAAAATAGTTGTTGAAACATTATTCGACTAAGTTATGTCACAATATAGCTCAAGTTATCTTTCAAAACCTTTTACTATATGCTACCGAGTGACATAAATACTTATAGTCATTTCTTAAGTTAGGATGTTCATTATATATAGACTTTCAAAAGATCAAAGTAGAACATCCTGATGATCTCGAAATCATTCGATCTCTAATATTTGAGCACAAGTTCTTTTGTTCTCTATAACAATCCTTATGGTTGCCTCATTTTAACAATTAAAATTTTGAATTTTCATATATGCCAAATGATCTCATCATAGATACGCTTATTTCAGATGCATATACATAAGATAATATATAAGATTCCAAGAAACCGAAAAAGTATAAAAAAACTTAATTTTATAAATTTCCAGATTCTTTTATTTTGGACAATGATGAGACTTAATAGTATCCCTTGATAATTGAGACACACCCTAGTTTATTGTCTTTCATGTCAGTTTTATTTTCAACTTTATTGATATTTACATAAATCTTTTGTGATAACAGGATGATACCTTAAGAATAATCTCTAAGTATCTAAATACCTAATACAAAAGAGATGTTCCCAAGATCTTTCATTGCTAAACTTTTTTTAGAGGTTTATTGGTTTCACACAACAATAATATATCATTGCTTACTAAATAAAATAAAATCGACACATTAAACTAGGAACATAAACTTACTCCCACTGAACTCATAAAAGCCACTACTATTTCATAATAGACATCTCAAAATCAAACGAGACAATTACCCTATGAAATACTATGGTTTCATTAATAAAACAATTTCATTAACTCATAATTGGATTTTATCTATTCGCACACCATGCACTTTGTATCTATTGACACAAAAAAAAATTTCGTTGCACTATATTGTATTTCTTGATGTCGCCATTAAGAAACACTAACTTGATATCCATCTTATGAAGCTCCTCAATTATAACAAGTAACAAGTGTCGCAACTATCATAATAGAGTCTTTGAATCGTACCGAATAAAATTTCTCTTTTCAGTCAATTCTTTATGACACTTGATGCTCTAGTTCTTCATGATGTTGAGTTTGATCTTCAAAAATTAATTTCTTAATTTAAATGAGAGAAAGAACAATAATATCCGTATTAGGGTCCAAATTTGCTATATAAATAGAAACTATATGAATTGAGTTATAACCAATTCTTTCCCACTTAATTTTGTTCTTTGGCCATATATCTCCCCCAAACTCAATATTCTCAAGGGCCCTCATATATGTTATTCCTTTAATGTTAAGTGGTGCCTTTTCTTTTTTAATTATTTTTAAATAAAAAACTTAAGAGTTTCTGACGACGGTTGAAGAGTTCCACCGTTGTTAAGTAGTGCCTTTTCATTATTAATTATTTTTAAATAAAAAACTTAAAAGTTTATGACGACGGTTGAAGAGTCCACCGTTGTTAAGTCGCGCCTTTTTCATTTTTAATTATTTTTAAATAAAAAACTTTAAAGTTTATGACTATGGTTGGTGATTACAATCATTGTCATATATCTTATTTTTTATTTAAAATTTTTAATTGTAAATACTCTGCCGCTTTTTTATGAAATTTCACCATGAAAGTAAAATATCATTACGGTTGCATGTATTAGCCGTTGTGGTAGCTTGATAATATTATACACTCCTAGTTAGCTTGTCTCTTAGTATCCTTTTTTCCATTGCAAATAGAAATTAGACGAAACAATATATGATTTCAACCCAAACCCTAACATTCAATATTGTGAAACATTACACAATTTCATCCAAAACACCATCATTCACCGCTCACTGTGTATTTGTCATTGTCGTCGTCATCGTCAACCAAGTTAACAAGACCATCACGATCAACCAATTTGTTACCGTCAAAAAGGAAAACAACAACAACACCGTCGTCACCACAAGGAAGGAAGACAACACCATCACCAACACCAACATCTTTTACTTAGTCATCACGTTTAGGGTACATAAAATATTTGTTTCCATGCATCTACAGTAAACATCATTTTCCATTGTTGTTGTTGTTGTTTAATTTTGTGGTTTATGTTTATGTTCTTGTTGTTCATGTTGTTGTTGTTGTTTTCTGAACTTAGATGTCGACCTTGTCGAGTTCTACATCAAAAACTAGCGAAGAAACTTGAACAAATGAGAGGTTAGCCAATGAAACTCAAACAACTGAAACTCAAACAAAAATATCACAAAGAGGTGTCACAATGTTGCCCAAATTCACATCAGTCTGGAACTCTTAAGGTGAAAAAATTCCTATCCATTTTGATTCGTTGTACAGAGTGGTGGATTATGAACAATACTCTACTTTTAAGAGTTATGTTTTGTTCCTTGCCTGTAGCAAGGTCAGTATATTGATTAATGATTGGAAACAAGTTGATGATAACGTCAAAGAAAGCATGTGAACTGACTTTAAGGTATTACATACTATAATTTTCATATATCACCGATATCAATATCTATAATTTCTAATACATACTTATATATTGATTTAAATGTAGTTGAATTTTCTGTTTACCGATAACTCAAATTTTAAAAAAAGTGAATATCATATGCTGGTACTAGCTCATTGGAGGGGATTTAAGGCACAACTCACGGCTGACTACATTAGGAGGCCTAAGAGCGGTCTTGCTCATCCATGGATTCAATATAGTTTTATATCGAAGAAGCAATGGAAAAAGTTTGCAAAGATACATCGTTCTGAAGAATTCAAGGTTAGTACTATTCTCATGTAACCGATAATGTTATGCTAATGAGATATAGATACTAATCATATATTTTTTCACTATGTTCATAACAGGTTAATAGCGAAGTCGGAATACTCAATAAGGCCAAGAACATGTACCACCATAGATTGTCTCGTGGGGGTTATAGGAAACTTCAGAAAAAAATCATGCTTGAAAAACAATCATAAACAGGAGATGATCGCATCCCATCTCCACCTTCAAGACATGAGAAATGGAAGAGGGCTCGATTAAGACCAGATGGAGAGTACACCTCTGAGGAGTAAATAGTAGTTACCAAAAAAATTGTAAGTATGATTTGTTTTGCTTATGTTATTTGCTATTTAAATGCTTTGGTAACAATGTATATAAGTTTCTCATGTTGTGTAGGATAAGTTGGTTGAGGCAGCCCGTGAAGGGACATTTGTTCTGCAAGCACGACATGGCATATCAGTAGAAGCTGTCGGTTCCTATGAAATTTCAAAGCATAATGTTGTACCCCAAATTTTACCCTTAGATTCGTCTGATCTTTGTCAGATCACTTTTAATCGGCCATTTTTCACATTTTTAGTTAAATATTTCATTAATCTTCAGTTATGTATCTTTAGTCATTTTATCATCCCATTTAGATAATTATTTTAGTTTATAATTTTATTCTAGTTCCTATCTAATTTAGTTTGTCTTCAACTATAATTTTACTTAGTTTAATTTTAATTTCAGTGGCCCATTTTTTAGTTTAGTTTTAATCAAATTCTTTATTTTAAATAGTCTTAGTTAATTGTTTTTAATTTAGAATCTTTTTTATCACTATCATTACTTTCAAATTAATTAGATTAGTTTAGATTTTTTTTATTTTATTAATAGCCTCATTTTATTTCTATCATTATTAAATTATTATTGTAATTGTTATTATTTTATTTTATGGTTACTACTATTTCATTTTATTATTATTGTTTTAGATTTGCTACTTTGCTACTTTCCAACAAGCCTCACACAAAATCCTGCAAGTTCCCTCCATCTCCTAAACCGTACAAGAATTGCAGTACCACACTCTCCTTTAGCTGCACAAAAGCCACTTTGCATAATCCTACTACCAACACTTCACGCCATCTGCTAGTCCAAAAAACTAAACAAAACCATACCAAAATTCGGCTGTAAAACCTGCTGCGCAGCATAAGGCTCCATCCGAACCCCACTCTACAGCTTGCTCACAACATAGAACCTGCAGCAGCTCAGCAGAACAGGATGAAACACAAAATAGTCTGTCAAAAAAAACTTGTTCACAAAGCCAAAACCTTCTCTAAATTTCTGTTATTAAAGGACTTGTGCAACCCACCCCAAAGAAAAAAGGAAGGAGGATAACCAAACTTCAGCAGAAAAAGGAAAACCTCATCTTCATTTTTACCTTGATATATCATTATGGAATCTCACTAAACTAATCCCTTTCTCATCAGTATTTAACATCCTCCATCAATTTTCCACCCTCACCTTCAACCGAAGCGCATTACCTCCTCCATCCTTAACCTCATTCAACTTTCCTTCTTCTTTCAAATCAACCACCCGCCATAACCCAGTCTCCTCTGTTAATCCTCAAGCACCCTATTTCAACCTTAATAACCCTTCAAATCACCATTTCAGACCCCAACCTTGCTTCTGAACCAAACAACAACCATCACCAACCTTCACACTTCTTCTTCCAAACTTCAAAAAAACTCAACTTTTCATAAACCCAATCGATAAACAGAATAAGAGATGAGGAGAGGTTGAAACAAAATCAAAGCACAACCTTCATCAACATCAACAACAACAAAAACTCAGAACCACTTCAAACCCATTCGCAAACCTCTTCAACCGCACAAGCCACCACCCTATAAGCCACCGCGAACGGTGGGCAAGAGAACGATGACGAGAAACCGATCGGAGATTGAGAAGAAGAGAGTGAGAATCGAAGGCAGTTCGAGTGAACTTCAAAAGCGATCTGAGAGGTAGAGTGAACACAGAGTGAGATTGTTGATTGAGGGCGTATGATCGTGGGAGTTCGATGAGAGCGATTAAATGTTGGAACGTTGAAACTCCGTTCTCGTTTTTTATTCTTGATGAACGGTGTTTTCTCAGTGTTTCTTTGTAAATGATGCGTTCCAACGGCTGGAAAATAAGGCTTCATATACCCTTTCCTTTGTAATAACAGAACCGGGTTTGGGTGTTAACCCGACCCGCCTTCATGGTGAAGCGCCCCATGGGGGCTGCAACATTGTGATCTGGGCTTCAGGCCCAATTCCCTTCATTACAACAGCTTTTTTTATATAGTTATTTTACCATTTTAATTAGGATTAATATTTTGATATTTGATTTAGTCTTTTAAACCATAGATTTAGTAATTTAAACTTTAGATTTGGTATTTTAAACTTTGGGGTTAGTTTTCTTAATTTTTAGGTTTGGTACTTTTAATTTTAGGTTTAATTTTTTTTTTAGTAATGAAAATGAGCAAAAATAATCAAATTTCAAAAATACAAAAATATTTAGTTCTTATGATTAAGTTGAGGAATGAGATTTTTGTGAAGAGCCTATCAGATCTTGTGTGTGATTTAGGCGTTATTTGAGATTTGCAATCTTAAATCGCAAAGTGGTTATCGTTGCACCGTTGGTGATTTTTTAACTTGTAGTTTCTCGATTGATCTTCATCAATTTTGTTTCTCGTTTCAATTCCATTTTCATTTTAAGGCCAATGACCTAAAAACATCATAATTTGTTGATTATTACAAATCAATAAATTTTGATTATATGAGGCCATATTTTATTTTTCTTTTGGTTGGTCAATGAAAGTTAAAAATCTAAGGTTATCGATTAGTTGATTAAATCTTGGTTTAAACGAGACCGACTTCATTTTCATTACGATTCCATTTTCTTTATTTTTGGGCCGATGATATCACAAAAATCACGACTTGGTTAATTTATTCAAAATCACTAAAGTCTTGATAAATATGAGGCCATTCTATTTTTTAGTTTGTCGGTCAATGAAAGTCAAACATCAAGGTTATCAATTTATCGATTCAAACCTCGATTAAGACGAGACCAACTTTATCTTCATTTCGCATTTTTCTTTTATCTTCATTTTCATTTTCGGTCGATGAAGTCTTTCTATTCACAAATGTTGTTTATCGAAGCGATCAACCTTCATTATTTCAAATCTGTAGTGAGTGATCATCGAGATCTCTTTCTATACTTTGGGATCGTGATAGGTTACTTTCGAATAATTAACGAAAGTTTGTGATTAAGACGAGATATCCACCTTTTCTTTTCGTGTGGCACGATTTTATTAGAGAATGATCCTCGATATCATTTCTCTATCGTGTCTTAACACAAAGATCAAATTGTGCATCCTCCTATAGTGTGGTATTCCTTATAGATCGCGCTACGACGGTTTAGCACTACATTGGACCCGATTCTTCGATCCGATAAATTAATCACTAACCACTAAATTTACTTTCAGTCAATACATTTTGATTTACTTTCTGTCAAATATTATCTTGATTATTATTCTTATTCATATTATCTTGATTTTATTTTGTTCATATTATCCATGTATATATCTTGTTCACATTATTCATGTTTATATCTCGTTTATTTTTCCCCTTCCAAAGGAAAGCTCCAAAGTTGACTCCTAAGTCAATAAACACCCCACCTTTCACCTTGGCCTCATAAGAGCCATTTTCCTTTTAGTTTAGTAATAGGATAGAGTTATCGTGAACTCTATGTGATTCTCACCATCATGAGAACTCACTTTCCCTTTACTTAGACTTATAGAGTTATCGTGAACTCTATGTGACTCTCATCATCATGAGAACTCACTTTCCCTTTACTTAGGCTTATAGAGTTATCGTGAACTCTATGTGACTCTCATCATCATGAGAACTCACTTTCCCATATAACTTAGACTTAGAGAGTTATCGTGAACTCTAAAATGAGCTCATACTCATTTCCCTTTGGAACTTTGACCATAGTCAATGGTTCCTCTTTCACCCTTAGTTAGGTGAACTACGGTTGCTCTAATTCTTTAGTCAGATACGTAGGCACAAGATGCGACGTCTTGGCGAGCAAACTTAGTGTATATACTCTTAGGTCTTACCTTTAGCAGATTCTCTTTTTAGCAAGCAAACATAACATAACACAAACTAAACAAGAGGTTCCTGTAGAGTACTACAGATACTTAGGGTGCTAATACCTTCCCTTTGTATAACCAACCCCCGAACCTTAGATCTTCCCCCATTTAGGTTTTTTTAGCGAACTCGAACCTTTCCTTTGGATAAATCAAAGTCGGTTGTAAAAGAAATATGATGCAAGTTAATTAATAGCTTGTTATCCGATTTTCACCGCAACACATAATTTCTAGAGCCTTCACTAAATTGAGATAGATGTGCAGAGATATTAAAGTACATACTTATTAGATATTAAGAAAAGGTTGTGTGCGAGTTTGATGCATGATATAGAGTTCAAGACAATTGTGTCACACTAAGTGCAAAATTTCTATGGAGGGTAATGTAAAGCTGCTCCAAGATACAATTCAAGGAATTGTATCAATTTAACAAAACAGTTTATCAGCTTGCAATTACTCTACGAAAAAAATTTCAATAACTTGCGACTTCACAAATTCGAACAAACTGAAATGTAAAAGAGTTAAGGAGAGAGAGAACAAACACGATTTGATTAGGCAGTTCCCCAATCATTCTCGCTTTGGGTACGTCTTCCCCCAACTCCACAAATGGAATTGAGATATGTATATATATAGTTATGGAAATTGTTTATTACAAGAGAAAACTATGAAAATCTAAACCCTCGAACGTCTTCAATCGTTGATCCAGAATTTTCTCTTCCCTTGATTCAAGATGAATCAAGTCCTTCGAATATGGTTGATCCAATTATCGTCCCACGCTACTAAACCGAAAAAATCCACCATTCTTTGGTTACCTTCATTCGATCAATTGCAATCTACCAAAAATTCGAACCCAAACCTCTCTTCTAC
The DNA here is from genome assembly GCA_022829125.1 of Lathyrus tuberosus. Classification (NCBI taxonomy): domain Eukaryota; kingdom Viridiplantae; phylum Streptophyta; class Magnoliopsida; order Fabales; family Fabaceae; genus Lathyrus; species Lathyrus tuberosus. The sequence continues at coordinate 2,508,479 of JALAZF010000428.1, forward strand.
GATCCTTTGATTACAGATACTAAACTGAACAATTGCGCTAATTTCCAGTTACCTTCTCCCAGCCGAATCCCTGTAGAATGAAAAGGTTTGTTCAAAAACCCCCAAAATCAATATGATTCTTGGAGGACAAAACCAACAGGTTTTATTCAAGAAACACCTGCCAAGCTCCCAACCCAGAAAATGAAGATCACACTTCCTAAATTCTCAACGTTATCACTTCGAACAATGGGCGACACAAACAAAGATGATTATGTGTGATTGTTTGTTTACTCAATGAAGAAGATGAAGATGAAGAGAGAAATGACATATATTTTTCACGTTTCTTGTTGTGAATATAGAGATGACCAACACAATTTATAGGAAAATAAAATGACCCACACAAAATAATAACAGAAAAAAAAAATTAAGTGAAAAAACACATATTTTGGAAGGCATGCGTTGACGCATAGAAACAAGTTTTTGTGTCATTTAAGTTGTGTGCTTTCCCGCAGGATTTGCTAGGTCAGCGCATGAACTGAGAGGTTAGCGCATGAACTGGGAGGGTCAGCGCATGAACTGCATTTCTTCAGGAAATTTAATTTTTTGAGCATTTTCACCTGACCAAGTTCAGAAACACATACTAGACACTACTAAAATGATAATGGACATTTATTTATTGGAAAGACAAGGTCCTATGCATCTAGACACATGAATGATAATGATTTGACGCAATATGTCCAACAGGTGAAGTGATACCGCTCAAATTACAATCTAATTTCTTACATATTTGTTGATATTATTAAAACAAGGTAGATAGAAGAATATCCCTCACATACTCCCCCTTTTTTATGATGGCAACACTTTATTAGCTGTAATGAGATTTGTAATTTGAGAGTGATCAACGTGAACAAAGCTCCCCCTGTCTTTGACACTTATTTAGCAAAGCTCCCCCTGTCTTTGACACTTGGTTAATCCTTGTTAAACTTTCTGCTTGTTGTTATTCTTCTCCCCCTTTGACAACATCAAAAAGAAGAAAAGAAGGTGGTCAAAATAAAACACTATAATACGTAAGGGATCATCACATATTTGCAACATACAAACATTAACACGCATCCACATATGATACAGCTAATATAGAAATTAGGAATGGATAAATAAGGAACAAAAAACTTAAAAGCAATACATTCAATCTGGAAGAGTTCAAACAAACGGAAGCAAAAGTCAACGTTAAGCAATAGAAAAAAAAAACACAAAACATAAATGCAAGCACAAATGAAATATGATGCCCTAAACTCTATGGCATTCTCCCCCTAAACGGATGACCTCTTCCCCTATAGTGTTGGCTTGGTGGTGGGAGATCCTCTAGTTGTAGGTTGAGTTCAATGAACGTGCAATTTAGGTTGCCAAGACTATTTGCCAGGTTCAGATTTTGTTGAGTCAAGTTGTCGTCCATCTGATTGAAACGATTCATAGCGGCGTTACCAAAATTGTTGAAGTTGGTAATGTGAGAGGAGACTTGATTAGACAGATTGGTGAACCGTTCTTCCTGAGCAGTGTAGCACGTATCTTGCAAAGCTTGAAATTCTTGATGTTGAAGAGTCAATTCGTTCAACCTAGCAAGAATTTCTTTAGAAGCCTGCGGATCATGTTGAGATAGTGGAGTTTGAGGAGCAGAATTGTCAGGTTGCTGCCATTCAGAGTCCTCACCATACGTTGGAGGAACATAGGCGTTCCCAAAAACAGTCCAGCAATTTTGTTGCCACTGCCCCCAGCCCTAATTTTCAGAAGGTTCTTCAGGTTGATTGCCCATCCAAGCCTCATTGTTCTCTTCTTGCATAATCACATCTTCACCATTAACATCTTGATTAGAATTTTCTGGAGCATCCTCATCATCATTTCCTTCAAGATGAATAGGTTCATCAGGTTCAGGATGGGTGGAACGAGGTCGATAAGTAAACTTGTTCTCTCGTGAATCCCAAAACTAACCCATCATGGTAAGGGTTTTGGCAAGAAATTGTTGTTCAGCTGTAATATGAATATAAAAAATGTTTGGAACAGTAATATCAAAGTGATTCAAAATGTTTGAAACAACAAATGCATAACCAAGTGCAGGAAATTTGCTGGAGCTGCGAGTAACGAACATCCTATAAGCAAAATAATAAGGTCAGTTGATCTTGATCCGATTCTTTAGAATATAAATGAGATGAACCTCTGCCTGCTTAACTCTTGAGTACCCTCCTTTCTTTAGCCTCAAGATGCGAGCAACAATCCATTGAAGAATTCGGTCTTCAAATTTCAAGTGGCCGGTAGTGACATTTTTCGGAAATAATCCATTTGCCACAACATCATCTGGATATGGTTCCCGTAACATCGAATTCAGAGCAGTTTTGAACTCATAGTTCTTAACAAAAATTTTATCCGTGACCTTTGGGAGAGTGTCATTAGTGTCCAATACAAACAGTGTAGACCATACATCATTGGTCACTTCAAATTGTGCATTATTCATAGAAAATTTAAATTCAGCCCCATGAAATTTACCCTTGATTCCACAGTAGAACAACCGAGTCAAATCTTCACTATACTTATCATCACATTCTAGAAATTCACCAAGATTTTGAAAATTCACAAGTTCAGAAATCTCAGGAATGTGAAAATCTGGACCCATCAAAGGATAAAAACCATGTTGTCTTATAACCGCACAGTTACAAAATAGTTGCTCAAAAGGATTAGCTAGCCTTTCAGAAATTAAAGACTTAAAAGTTACCGATTGGGAAGATGATGTTCTGGTTGTTGCTGGTTGTGCAGATGAACCTCTTATTCCCCTTCTACTAGGATTTCTTCTTGAAGCCATGGTTGAAGAAGAGTTGAAAGAAGATGATGACACTTGATTTTCGCAGAAATTCAATAGGAGATATGTGTAGCCCTTAGAAACCCTTGTAGTAGTAATATAGAGAATTCACTCTTGGTGGGTTTTTGATTTTTAGGGTTTTTGATGAGGATTTAGTGGAAAATAATGGGTATTAATGAGGTTTAATGGAGGAAGATAAGGAGAGATTGACCACAAAATCTAATGGGATGACATGCAATAAACATACATCAATGTGCAATGAAAATATGTAGTGAAAATAGGCAGCACTAGGTCGGCGCACGCGTCCCAGTAAAGAAGGAAATTTGAGCGTTAGATTTATGCGTCGACCTATGGATCTGTGCGTCGTCGCATGATTCATGAATTTTCTTTAAAAAATTGAACATTTGGTTATGCGCTTTCTCGAAAGTTTATCCTAGGTCAGTGCATAAGACATGCGTCGACGCATGCACATGCAAACTTGAGCCAGGAATGAAATTTTTGCAATTTAAGTTCCAAAAGATAAATAAGCAAGCACATATATAGACCAAAACATCCACATGAACGGTAAGTGCTCAAAATGCAATAAACATCAAGATTAGAGTAATTAAAATGGCACAAAACATGATAAACATCTATAAATCGGAACAATATTACCTTGATCATCATGATGATAAGAGCCCTCACATATAGCTAAATATCTCTTTGCATTGTTAGTTAAAAGAATAAACAAGCATGTATATATGTGAAGATCACTACCTTAAGAGGTTATTAAGCACGATCCGAGATATCGATAATGCCAAGTTCCCTACGGATGTGAAAGAAAGGCTCTGTAGCTAATGGTTTTGTAAAAATATTGGCAAGTTGATTTTTAGTGTCAACGTGCTCAAAAATCACATCACCTTTCTCTACATGATCTCTAAGAAAATGATGGCATATTTCGATATGCTTGGTGCGTGAATGCAATACGGGGTTCTTAGTTAGGTTAATCGCACTAGTGTTATCGCACAAAATTGGAATACGCTCAAGTTTTAAATTGAAATCAAGCAATTGTTGTTTAAGCCATAAGACTTGAGCACAACAACTACCGGCGGCAACGTATTCCGCCTCGGCTGTTGACAATGCAACGGAAACCTGTTTCCTGCTATGCCAACTCACCAAGGAATTTACGAAAAGGTGACACGTACCACTAGTACTTTTCCTATCCACCTTGCAGCCGGCAAAGTCTGAATCGGAGTAGCCAACTAAGGAACAAACACTACCTTTGGAATACCACAACCCATACTTTGGAGTACCAGACAGGTATCGAAGTATGCGCTTAACAGCTTTTAAGAGGGATTCCTTGGGATGTGCCTGATACCTTGCACACATGCATACACTAAACATTATATCGGGACGTGATGCGGTAAGATAAAGAAGAGATCCTATCATACCTCGATACTTCTTTACCTCAATATCTTTACCCTTTTCGTCACAATCAAGATTAGCACTTGTAGGAATAAGAGTGTCTATTGCTTTGCAGTTCAGCATATCAAAACGTTTTAGTAACTCAAGACAATATTTCGTTTGACTCCCGAATGTACCCTCTTCAAGTTGTTTTATTTGCAATCCGAGGAAATAGTTGAGCTCCCCCATCATGCTCATTTCAAACTCCCCCTGCATCAAACTAGAAAACTCCTTGACCAAGGTCATGTTAGTAGACCCAAATATAATATCGTCGACATAAATTTGTACCAAAATTCAGTGTTTTCCTTGACGTTTAATAAAGAGGGTGGTGTCAACCTTTCCTCTTGAATACCCTTGATCAAGTAAAAATTTGCTTAGATGTTCATACCAAGCCCTAGGGGCTTGTTTAAGTCCGTACAAAGCACGTTTAAGTTTGTAGACATGATCAGGATATTCATGAGATTCAAAATCCGGAGGTTGGGCAACATAAACCTCTTCATTTATATATCCATTAAGGAATGCACTTTTAACGTCCATTTGGAATAATTTGAAATTTTTAGTGCAAGCATAAGCAAGTAAAAGGCGTATAGCCTCGAGTCGGGCAACCGGCGCATAAGTTTCCTCATAGTCGATTCCTTCCTCTTGGTTATAGCCTTGCGCTACAATCCGCGCTTTGTTATGTGTTATTACTCCATTTTCATCAAGTTTATTCCTAAACACCCATCGGGTGTCGATTACTCGATGATCTCGCGGAGGTGGGACAAGGTCCCAAACCTCATTTCTCCTGAATTCGTTCAGTTCATCTTGCATTAACAAAAACCAATGCGCATCGAGTAACAACTCCTTAGCGGTTTTAGGTTCAACTTGGGAGACAAAAGCAGAGTAATAGCAAAAATTACTAAGTTTAGAGCGAGTGGTTACTCCCTTAGAGATATCACCGAGAATGTTGTCAATTGGATGGTCTTTTGAAGACTTCCAAGCTGGAGGAAGTTCATCTTTATCAGCATGATGATCGTCCTCACTTTTCACTGGTTGGTGATCCTTTTCCTCCTCAATACGCACTGCTTCAGACTGATCAGTTCCCTTATCAGTGTCCTTGAGTATGTCTTCAGTAGGTACACCTGCACCATGAAAAGAACTACCTTCTCTGACATTTCTCGGATAAAACTCGTCAAAGGTAACATGAACTGACTCTTCATATACACGTAACCTTTTATTATAAATTCTATACGCTTTACTTGACTGAGAGTATCCAAGAAAAATAACCTCGTCGACCTTGGCATCAAACTTACCAAGAGTCTCTTTCCCATTGTTTAACACAAAACATTTGCAGCCAAATACATAAAAATGAGATATATTTGGCTTATGCCCTTTTAAAAGCTCATACGGTGTCTTGTTTAGAATAGGCCGGATGAGCACCCTATTCAAAACGTAACAAGCCGTACTTATGGCGTCGGCCCAAAATTATTTTGGTAATCCACAATCATTGATCATAGTCCTTCCAAGTTCTTCCAAAACTCTATTTTTACGTTCCACTACCTCATTTTGTTGAGGGGTGCGTGGTGCGGAAAAATTATGATCAATTCCGTTGGTATCACAAAATGCTTCAAACTAATGATTTTCAAACTCACCCCCATGGTCACTTCTAATTGACCCAATGTTTGTGTTTAACTTGTTTTGAGATAACTTAGCAAATCGTTCAAAGGCTAAAAAGGTATCACTCTTATTTGCTAAGAAAATAGTCCAGCAAAACCTAGAAAAATCATCGACTATAACAAATCCATAATAGTTACCACCTATACTTTTAACCCTAGATGGTCCAAAGAGGTCCATATGGAGGAGCTCAAGGGGTCTCATAGTTGAAACGATGTTTTTAGATTTGAATGAGATCCTTGTTTGCTTCCCTATTTGACATGCATCACAAAGGTGATCCTTTGTGAATTTAATTTTGGGCAAAATGATGACTAGGTCTTTAGAGACTATTTTGTTAAGCAAATCAAAGTTGATGTGAGCCAACCGTCTATGCCACAACCATGAATCTTCATTCATAGCGACTAGACACTTGTCTCCATTCAACGATACCTCATTTAAGTCTAGCATATAGACGTTGTTCACCCTCAAGCCCTTAAACACATTCTTTTTGTCGCTATTTTCAACTATACAACAATCCTTTGAAAAAGATACTTTATAATTCTTGTCACATAGTTGACTAATGCTTAAAAGGTTGTGTCTAAGGCCTTCCACAAGCAGCGCATCAAAGATAGTAGTAGATGAGGGGTTACCTACACTACCTTTGCCGAGAATCTGTCCCTTTTTGTTGTCTCCGTAGGTGACAAACCCCTTTTTCTTCGCCATAAAGTCTATGAAAAGAGATATATCGCCGGTTATATGTCTTGAGCAGCCACAATCCAGAACCCATCTTCTTTCGGTGGTCTCAAGACTTTGTACCTATAAAAAAAATCAAGGGAGAGTAGGTACCCAATTCTCATTGGGTCCTTCAAGGTGAGTGAAACCAAGACAGCCCTTGGGTAACCATTGATAAATGCCTTTTGGAAGAAGAAATCTTCTAAAACGACATTTAGTAATAGTATGACCGGGCTTTCAACAATATAAGCAATCACGGTTCATTTGGAACTTATCTTTGCTATCACTATCTCGAATCACATACGTATACTTTTGATATGGATTATTCATGTTTTCTCGATAATGTGATCGATCAATAGCAAATGTAATTTTAGGCTTAAGAGCCTTGTCTAACTTGGCCTTGAGGATTCTCACCTCTTCTTGCCAAATAAGACAAGTATCACAACCCCAAAACTTGAACCATGGAAACTTATTCTTATCAATCTTTGTTTTTGATACATCCACCATGGAGTTTTTAAGATCCTCCAATTTCCTTTCGGAATCTGCAACCTTTTTCTTCAAGTGTCTAAAAATCTTTTTGTTTGAGGCTAAGCGTTGAAAAGCTTTCTTAGCCTCATGGTGCAATGTATCAAAAGCTCTTATTAATTCAGCATGAGACATATTATGAGAATTTTCATATTTAGAGTGATTTACCTCCTTTTTCTTGCTTCGTTGAGCCATAAGACATAGATTTACGTACTCGCTTTCGTCACTAGAGATGTCCCCTTTTTCGGACTCACTATCGCTTTCCCAAGCGATGTAAGCTCGTCTTGACTTATTTGACTTCTTATTTTGACGGCCCTTGGCCTTGTCTTTGTCCTTCTTAAGCAATGGACAGTCCGGTTTGTAGTGTCCGGATTTCCCACAATTGAAGCAAGACCATTTCGCTTTGCTACTCTTGTTTCCTTCGTTTCTAGATTGCTTTCTAAACTTGACTAGATTCTTATCCGAGTGTTGGATTTCGTTCTTCCGTACATACCTATTGTATCTCTTCACAAATAGGCCCATGTCTTCACCAGATTCATCATCTTCGTTGTTGTTGGTTTCACTATCATTAAGCTCTTGGTGCGTGGACTTAGAACAAGACGCCTTAAGAGCGATCAACTTTTTTTCCGTATTTTTTGTCTTCTCCTTCTTGATGCTCTTTTCATGCTTTTCCAAGCCAATGAGCACTTGCTCATGCTCATCGAGTTTACCAAAAAGTGTTGTGAGGACTAATGTAGAAAGATCGTTGGCCTCCTTGATAGCCGTGACCTTCGGTTGCCATTCCCTGTTAAGACATCTCAGAATTTTGTTAGTAGAAACCTCATTTGGAATTGGTTTACCAAGAACATGCAATTTGTTGATAATATGAGTAAATCGTTTTTGCAAATCCGCAATGGTTTCCCCTTGCTTCATGTAAAACAAATCAAACTCTTGCGTTAGTGTATTAATACGAGCCATCTTAACATCATTGGTGCCTTCGTGGGCTACTTGTAAAGCATCTCACATGGCTATGGCCATTTCACAATGGGAGACTCGATAATACTCGTTAACTCCTAAGGAGGAGATGATCATATTACGAGCCTTCCAATCATAGCTGTACTTTTTCTCGTCCTCCTCAGTCCATTGGTCTTCGGGTTTAGGAACAACAACGCCTTCCGCGTTAGTCATAGTAATTTGCATGGGACAGTTTAAAATAACGTTCCAAACCTTCCGATCTATGGAATTAATATGGACGCGAATACAATCCTTCCAGTAGCTGTAATTTTCGCCTATAAAAACTGGAGCACTATTATAAGCCCCTTCAGGTTCGTTCGCCATGATCCAAGAAGTTTTACCGAAGCACCAAAATTAACTGGAGCTCGTGATACCACTTGTTAGACGATGCCTATGGATCTAGAAGGGGGGGTTGAATAGATCCCTTGAGTTTTACACGCAATTGGATTACAAAAATTTGTTTTTAAAAATTGTTTAACGGAAGCAGCCACTGGATAGATCGTCTACAACGAACCTTCTACTAAAAGGATCGAATATGCACGAATATATCGGGAATGAGTATGGAAGAGAAAAAATTCAGTTTGATTACTACACTTAAAAAACACAGTCAACAAAATATCACTTGCTTGATGTTTATTCCAATCCAATGAGGTAAAGTGATAAGCAATTTAAGGCAACGTGTTCAAAATTTGCTTTGAAACAAATTATCAAACACCTAGTGTACGTAAACACACTAAATGCAGAATTTCTATGGAGGGTAATGTAAAGCTGCTCCAAGATACAATTCAAGGAATTGTATCAATTTAAAAAAACAGTTTATCAGCTTGCAATTACTCTACGACAAAAATTTCAATAACTTGCGACTTCACAAATTCGAACAAACTGAAATGTAAAAGAGTTAAGGAGAGAGAGAACAAACACGATTTGATTAGGCAGTTCCCTAATCATCCTCGTTTTGGATACGTCTGCCCCCAACTCCACAAATGGAAATGAGATATGTATATATATATAGTTGTTGCAAATTGTTTATTACAAGAGAAAACTATGAACATCCAAACCCTTAAACGTCTTCGATCGTTGATGCAGAATTTTCTCTTCCCTTGATTCAAGATGAATCAAGTCCTTCTAATATGGTTGATCCAATTATCGTCCCACGCTACTAAACCTAAAGAATCCACCGTTCTTCAGTTACCTTCACTCGATCAATTGCAATCTACTAAAAATTCGAACCCAAACCTCTCTTCTATGATCCTCTTATTACAGCTACTAAACCGAACAATTGCGCTAATTTTCGGTTACCTTCGCCCAGCCGAATCCCTGTAAAATGAAAAGGTTTGTGCAAAAACCCCCAAAATCAATCTGATTCTTGGAGGACAAAAGCAACTGGTTTTATTCAAGAAACACCTGCCAAGCTCTCAACCTAGAAAATGAAGATCATACTTCCTAAATTCTCAACGTTATCACTTCGAACAATGGGCGACACAAACAAAGATGATTATGTGTGATTGTTTGTTACTCAATGAAGAAGATGAAGATGAAGAGAGAAATGACATATATTTTTCACGTTTCTTGTTGTGAATAAAGAGATGACCAAAATAATTTATAGGAAAATAAAATGACCCACACAAAATAATAACAGAAATAACAGAAAAAAACAATTAAGTGAAAAAATTTTTTGTGTCATTTAAGTTTTTGCGTCGACCTACCAACCCCATGCGTTGACGCATAGAAACAAGTTTTTGTGTCATTTAAGTTGTGCGCTTTCCCGCAGGATTTGCTAGGTCAGCGCATGAACTGGGAGGTTAGCGCATGAACTGGGAGGGTCAGTGCATGAACTGCATTTCTTCAGGAAATTCAATTTTTTGAGCATTTTCACCTGACCAAGTTCAGAAACACATACTAGACACTACTAAAATGGTAATGGACATTTATTTATGGGAAAGACAAGGTCCTATGCATCTAGACACCTGAACGATAATGATTAGACGCAATATTCCCAACACGTGAAGTGATACCGCTCAAATTACAATATAATTTCTTACATATTTGTTGACATCATTAAAACAAGGTAGATAGAAGAATATCCCTCACATTTAGCCCTATCAATTTGATAGGTTGTGTGCTTAAAGTTATTTCGAAAGTAATGACTAGGAGATTGAGTTGTGTGATAGATAAATTGGCGTCGTCTTCTTCAACTGCTTTTATTCCTGGAAGACAACTCCTGGATTGGGTTTTTGTCATAAATGAAACAATTGAGTGGGCTAAAAGAAATAAGAGGAAGTATATGTTCTTTAAGGTTGACTCCGAGCAAGCGTGCAATTGTGTCGAGTGGGATTTTCTAGAGTCAATGCTGCTTGCTATGGGATTTGGAGTAAAATGGATTAAGTGGGTGAGAGGAACTGTTTTCAACAGTTATATGTCGGTTATTATTAATGTCAGTCCTTCGAAAGACTTCAAGGAGTCAAGAGGATTAAAGCAAGGAGACCCCCTTTCCCCCTTCTTATTTGTTATTGTTTCTGAAAGCTTGGCAAAGTTGGTTAGTAGGGAGGTCAATTTGAATATTCTTTCTGATTTTACGTTTGATATAAACTCGTCTGTTAGTTTATTGCAGTTTACAGACGATACGCTTCTGATATGCGATGGAATTTATTCTAATGTCTAGGCGAATAAGGCAATTCTGCGTGGATTTGAATTAATCTCGGGATTGAGAATTAATTTTGCAAAAAGCTGTCTCTTTGGGATAGGTTTAGAACCAGAATTTATGCTTTTTGCTGAGAGATTTCTCTATTGCAAATTGGGACACTTTCCTTTTAAATTCTTGGGCTTATTGGTGGGGTGAAACCATAGGAGATGTGCCTTTTGGAATCCAATTATTTCTTGCTTCAGGTCTAGATTATATTCATGGATTGGTAGGAATTTATCGATTAGAGGAAGAGTTACGTTGATTAATTATGTTCTTACCAATCTGCCAGTACACTATATGTCCTTATCCAAGATGTCGGATTCTATTGTAAAGGATATTATCTTTATCCAGAGAAAATTTCTTTGGTCGGGAGCGATGGCAAGGAGGAGTATATCTTTGGTCAGCTGGAATTCTGTCTGTAAACCGAAGACTAGTGGTGGTCTTGGGATCAAGCACATTGGTAAATTCAACGTAGCACTTATTTCTAAATGGTTATGGAAGATTATTCAATGGGGGAAGGAAATCCGGAGGCCTATTGTATTGAGCAGGTATGGAAATTTGGCTGTGAAAATTCTAGATCAATCTAATGCAGTGAGAAGAGATAAAGATTCGTTGTGGATGCGAGATTTGATGTTGTATTTAAATCATGTTCTTGAGGTAAGATTTTCTAATCTGGTTGATTATTCCATTGGAAATGGGAAGAATGTTAGATTTTGGTCCATGTTATGGCTGAGAGATTCGTTGCTCAGTTTTAGGTTTGCTTATTTGTTTCAAGCTGCTCTGCATAAAGAGGTTTTTGTTTCTGACATGGGAGTTTGGAATGATAATAACTGGACCTGGAATATTAGGAGGAACCATTTTATGAAGTACATTAACCTGGAGACAAATTTGTTTGAGCTGAATAATATATTGGATCAGGTTGAATTACACCGTGTAGTTGTGGACTCTTGGAGTTAGCAACTCGATAGTTGTTATGGTTTTATTGTTAAATCATATTACAATTTTATAGTTGCAGCTAATGTTGTTGTTGGTCTGGATGATTATGTTCTTGCTGCTTTAGACCTAGTTTAGAATAGCTCAATTCCTCTTAAAATTAAAGTTTTTGCGTGGCGGTTTATTCTTAATCAGTTACCGCGCAAACCTGTTGAAGAGAGGTGTTATTGATAATATTCACGAATTGGTTTGTCTTTTCTGTTTTTATGAATTGGAGACTAATGCTCATCTTTTCTTCAATTTTCCTAAGATTGTCTTGTTGTGGCAAAAGGTTTTTGACAGGGTGAACATAGATTGGGTCAGTGAAACGAATTGTTACGACCATGATAAGGTTTGGTTTATGAGGCTTAATGGGAGATGCAAGAACCATTTTAGAAATTCCATTTGGCTCATCACTTGTTGGAACATTTGGATGGCTAGTAATAGAATTATGTTCAACGATGAGGTGGGGGATGTTGAAGCTATCTTTCATCGCATCGTTGGTTCTTCGTGGAATTTGTTGGCTTTAGGAAGGAATCGTCATATGTCTTGTACTTTATACTATTGGTATAAATTCCCTTTACACTTCTGTAATTAAGTGTGGTTGTTTCCCCTTTGCTGTAGGTCTGTTGTTTTGTTTATAGTTGGACTTTTTTGTATCTGATTTGAGTTGGAGATACCCTTTATATCCTTCTATTGAATTTCAGGTTTATCAAAAAAAAAAATAATCAGAAGTAGAGAAAAAAATGATATGTAGATTATACCTGTCTAGCACAAAACGGGAACATCTTATCGTTATGCCCCCACAATGACCTCCTTTTTAAACAAGTTTTGGAAATTTAGGACCCTAACTTAGATTAACTTCCATGAAAAAACCATGACCTTATAGGGCTACGAGATAAGATAGGATAGGATTATTATAAAATGCAATTAAGAGAGACAATTATATTATTAGCTAATACAAACGTGTCTTGTGTTTTAAATTAAAGAAAAGACATTGATTTAAATTGACATAGACCAAGACCGTAACTACTATAAAATCAGATTATTCGCTATGTATTATGCACCAACACTAAAACCACGATTTAAAATGGCTAATTCTTTTTTATCTTTACTAGTGTTCTTACTTGCTGCTATTATGCTTGCTCCTCAAGGCTCCACTGACAGTTATAAGCTTCCTCCATCCTACAGGAATCCTCTAAATCCCTCATGTAACCCCACTAATCGGTTTTATCCATACTGCAAACCCTTTCATCAGCCCAGCTCACCACAGTATCAACGTCCCCGCCCATGTAGCCCGAATAATCACTTGTATCCATACTGTAAACCCAATTATAAACCTAGCGCACCTTATGGTCTCCCCCGGCAGAAAATAAAATCCATCTCTAGAGCATGAATGCAACAAGGCATCTCAATATCTACTAAATAAGATCATCTTGTTACAAATGCTTTGTTTTATATCTTCTGTTTTGTGTGTATGTCCAAGTAAAGAACATCATATATAGTTGTATAATGCAAATAGGAAAATGAAAATGGTTATATATTTGTGCTCCATGTACAAATATAAATAAATATCACTTTGAAATTGTATTGGAATTAATTAAGGGATTGTTAGTTATAAGAATGAAGATATTATCAATTATTAAACATATAATTTTAAAATAATCAAAACTTTTGTTATTTTGTAGAGGGATTTCTTATATAGAAATAAGATTTTACGACTATTACATTTAGTTCTCTCCGTAGTTTTTTTATGTGCTTGTGGCTGAAATTTAAATGAGAGTTTTTGAATACACCACCCATGTTTCTTATACACCACGTGAAATTCTGTTTTTGCCCCCCAGTTTCGGATGTGAACATCCGGACGCGCCGTTTTTTCAAAAAACGTTGCTTTGTTCCGGATGTGCAAATATGGAATGGCAAGTTACGCGTCTTCCGGATGTGCACATCCGAAAAAATGGCTGAAACTCAACATATTAAAAGGTATATTTATTTTAAGAAACAATAATAATATGTATTTTAACAGAAAGTTAGAGCAAAGAATATGGCAGACATCCTTTAATGATAACTTCAAAATATTTATCAAAACGCATGATGGCCACTTGTTATGTATCCAAAAGTTGTCTAGTAGTTCTAACCCATATTTAAACAAAATAACGGTCACCCACCTATGATGGCAAACATGATCTGTAACCATAAGTTATATATCCAAAAAAGGCATTGTGAATATCCGAACTCCCAAATCTATCCTCGAAGATTGTAGGACAAATGAAGATCAATAGTAAAATATTACTTCTTTGACTTTATCCAAGATAAATGGCAGCAGAATCGACACAAAGTTGGGGGTACTCCTATTACCACTTGCTGAACCAGAATCAGAATTTTCGACTTCACTTATGCAGTATCGAGCGTGGTGCCTAAATGATACATGTTGATGTATATTTATTTATATGTATATATTATAACTTGTTTTAATTTTATAAATGATTTATTTTGCATTGTTAATTTCTGCTTATCAGAGATGGAGTAAGTGAGGGTCAGTTCAGTCAGGTTTTGCTTTATGAGATGGATGCAATTCGGAAGGTATGACATAGCTAACTTTAACTTTTTAGTTGTTATCATAGTGGCTAAAACCAAGGAAATCTTGCTAGCTTTCCGCGCTCGATTCTACATAAGTGAAGTCGAAAATTCTGATTTTGGTTCTGCAAGTGTTAATAGGAGTACCACCAACTTTGTGTCGACTCTGCTGCCATTTATCTTGGATAAAGTCCAAGAAGTAATATTTTACTGTTGATCTTCATTTGTCCTACAATCTTCGAACCTGTAAAATATAATCTTTTTAGGCTTAAAACCAGTTGATTTATAGAAAGCCATACGCCACTCCCTGAAAATCAAAAGAAAATCATGAGGAATCCATAAATCTAAAAAAATTATCTTATAATTGCAGCGGCCCGATTTCCCTTCTGAGGCCACCACCTTACAAAACTTACCATATGATTTTCCCTTAAAATCAGGCAACATTATGATCAATAATTGAAGTCTTCTCTCCTGCTTTGTCCTATCAACAATTATATTTAAATTTTTAGTAGTCCAAAATGGTAAATAATAATGAATTTTTTATGCATACAAACACTTTTCTTGTATCGTGTAAGTTACTAACTACTCCCATTCTTAACCTTTCTTCTCCAAAAAGCTCAGTCTTTTCGGTGCTCTGTTCCCTTACAGGTAAATAATAATGAGTTTTTTTATGCATACAAACTTTTTTTTATTCATCAACGTTTCACTCTGTAATGCATGTTTACTTCATTGACATTGACTGAAGATTAATGACTACACCGAAACAACACATTGAAGAGATACGAAGAACAAAGTTTTCTATTGGTGGAAAACCTAATCCGTTGACTCAAAATCTTCATCATGCTGTCAAAACCTTCTCTCTCCCCTCATTCGAATGTATATTAACTTGCAATGAAATATTAACATATGCGACCAACCGACAAAACCGATTTTAAAAAAAAATAAAGTTATGCTATTTTTCCGGATCTGCAGATCAGGAATTTTAAAAAATAAAGTTATACTATTTTTCCGGATGTGCACATCCGGAACACGTCAGCGTTTTTAAAAAAATTGGTGCGTCCGGATGTGCACATCCGGAATCTGGGGGTAAAAAAGAAATTTCACGCGGTGCCTAAGAAACTTGGGTGGTGTATTAAGAAACTCTCATTTAAATTAGATTAGTGGTTGATCGGCTTTTCCTTCGGGGAATCAGTTTTGTTTTTTTTAGTAAATTGATGTTGCTCTTTGTTTCTCATTGTAATTTTTTATTACTTCTATCTTTTTAATAATATATAGTTCTTCTTTTGCTATTCAAACAAAAAAAACTATTAGATTTAGTTATTTTTGTAAAATTAAGAGTTAACATTTAAATATGTACTAAATATATATTTACACTTAACATTTTTTGAATTAACAAAAACTTGTATTAAGTCAAAGGAACCAGAAGCACAAGGCGATCATTTGGATTAAAGCCCTGAAAAAAACACAAACAAGCCAAAAAGAACAGAAACTAGAACATCATCAACTTAGTTATCTGAGTTCTAAGCTTCACACTATACCACCTTTTATAACAGTCATGTCTAAAATATTCTAACTATCTTAATATTATCTACACTATTACCATAACTTTTATCGTTACAGTACTTCCAAACACCTTAAAGGGTCTCTGTTCCAGCTAATTTCAAAACAGAGGCTCTCCAACCTTTTTCTTTAGTATTCCTAATCAACCAAGCAAGCTCCTCATCCCAACAACGGGGGAATCACTTCAGTTGGATCCAATGAAGCACTTTGAACCAAATATCCTTGAGCTCATGAGAACCATAGAACAAATGATTAATAGTTTACTCATTTGTACAAAAGCAACACCTATTGTTATCCATTATTCCAAATTTAAAAAGTCGATGCTTAGTGGCTAATCTACCATGGCACTCCAACCAAAGTGTCATCAATGCTCTAGGCCTAGCGGGATTCACTACTACGAAAACCCCATTTAACGACGCCAGGTTTACCACGGTTTCGTATCCCACCGTTGTAACAGGATTAAAAATTTATAACGCCATATTTAACGACGGTTGTATTATATAACCGTTGTAATACAAGCTGTGTAACAAGCTTCGATTCCCAACTCTATATTTTTTTCCATATTTTTACATTTTAACACGCTTGTATTAGAAGACTGGTGTACTACATGTATCACGCTTCGATTCACAACAATGTATTCATTAATATTTTTAAGTGCAATAGAGTATATATATATAACTCTAAAAATAAAACTGTAAGAGATGAACATATATAGACATAATTTTATTTTAATATTCCATTGAGAGTACATTGATAAACATATTACATATCAAGATCATTGTCAGAGCCCATAGCATAAAATACATCTTCATAATCTAGACATCTCTCCTCACTCCCCTCATCGGAATCATAATATACATGCCTCCTTTTCTTCTTTATCTTCTTCTTCTTCGGCTTCTTCTTCTTCTTCTTCTTCTTATCCTTCCATACCCTTAAGGCATCACTGAAGTTGGCAGTTGCTGGTTGGACGACCTCCAGGATTGGCGCCTGACGTTCCTCATTGAGGTTTCTAGGATTCTCATTTGTTGAACTCATTGTTACGAAGAATATATTATTTAGATATGTAAAATTGTCTATTTATAGATGAGGTTGAAGATGAAAAGACTGATAGTTTAATGCTTGTAATGATGATAACTTGTAAACCGTTCATATTCTGGAACTATATTTTCTTGTAAACCGTTCATATGTTGGGAAGTGCAACGGTTAATAATATCACGACGGTTATAAGAAATGACCGTAGAGATATCACTTATAATCCAGGCATAATTTTAGGAAAATGTTGTTGCCTGGTGTCGAACCTTGTACTTTGTATAAAGGGTATCGCTACGGTTATTATAACTAACCGTTGTGATATTATTAAATTAATATATAATCTATCATAACGGTTATTTAAGAAAAGCGTCGTGAAAAATTTACCTATATAAGGGAATTAACTTTCCCTTTTTGATAGTCGCGCCGTTTCCTTCACAGCGAAACCCTAGCATCCAAACTTCATCTTTTTTTAGAATCTGCGAGAAGAAATACAAAAAGTATGAAGCTTTTGATTTAAGCTTCTTCCTCCTTGTAGTTGTTCTTGCAGAATCTAAAACTAGATGAACATGGTGATGATGCTGGCGGTAGCAAGCGTAATGTACATATTGTTTATGGAAAATAAGGTAGTCTTCTACTTCAATCTTTTTGTTAAATAGTTCCCATTATCTCGTTTGCTTCATGTTGTTTTTGTTGATTGTTCTCATTTTGTGCAGATTCGACTTCAATGCTTCACAAGCAAGGTAAACTTCATTGTAATGGTACAGTCCCACTTCTTAGGGTTTTGTTTCAACTTTTGGTTGTTTTGTTTTGAATACTAACTAATTTTCTTCATTGCTTCCCACTTCTTAGGGTTTGTTTCACATGGTGATGATGATGGTGGTACATATATATATATATATATATATATATATATATATATATATATATATATATATATATATATATGACTTCATTCTGATAAGGTACATATATATGAATTCATTCTTATATTGTATATGAAATTTAGTTTATTATATACTATGTACATTGTTTGATTTACTATCCTTTTGTTGAAAATGCAATCCGTTAAATTGATATAGAACATTAGTTTTTTTATATATATACTGTGTATATTGTATATAGTTAAATTTAATACTAACTAATTTTCATCATTGCTTCCCACTTCTTAGGATTTGTTTCACATGGTGATGATGGTGGTGGTACCTATATATGAATTCATTCTGATAAGGTACATATATGTGAATTCATTCTGATATTGTATATGAAATTTAGTTTATTATATACTATGTATATCGTTTGTTTCACTATCATTTTTATTGAAAATGCAATCAGTTAAATTGCTATAGAACATTATAATCTAAAAATTAAGATGTATTTGAAAACCAACCTTTATCATGTCAATGTTTTCTGAATTGCATCCATTTCATTCAGCACATTTAATGTTCCTTAACATAAAATTTATGGTCCAATGGTCCGTTTGCTTCAATTCATCGATATCTTTTATTATAATTTACCTCATCGTCGTCACTAATCGCCGTGGTTTTTAAGATCATGATCATTGTTATTATGATAAAATCGTGGTGATTTTTGGCGATGATGAGGTAAACTATAACAAAAGATATCGATGGATTGAAGGAAACCGACCATCGAACCATAAATTTTATGTTAAGGAACATAAAATGTGCGGAATGAAATGGATGCAATTCGAAAAACAGTGGTGTGTTTAAGTTGGTTTTCAAGAACAGTTTAATTTTCAAATTATATAGTTCTTTACCAATTTTAATGGTGGTATTTCTTTAATAAGGTGGATGGTAAAATAAGCAATATACATGTGTATTTAATAAACTAAGGGTACATTCCACAACGGTTGAGACAAATAACCGTTGTGATAGTTAACATATATGACAACGGTTCATACTGATAACCATTGTGATAGTTAATATATATTACAAAGGTTGAAATACCTAACCGTTACAATATATCGCACGCTTCTAGAATACAACAACGGTTTCCAGACCGTTGTAGAAACGGCGAACTTACAACAATAATTTACATAACAACGCCTTCGTCCGCGTCATTATATGTCATTCCCAACCGTTGCTAAATGGGTTTTTCGTAGTAGTGATTACTGTTGAATAGTCTACACCAAGGTACCTTAAGGACATCTGACGCAACAGGGTGCATATATCATTCCTTCTAAACTTGCCCTTTGTTTACAATTGATCCTAAAAATGTTGGACATCTTCAATGTTGTCTCTATTCTTCAATATAGTTTTCATAATCTAAGAATGATGGTTTTTACTATGAATAGTCGATGATTTTAACACTTAAGACCAAATGGTAACACAGTCCATCGACACCCAATTGCTAAAATCCTAATTTAAGGTCGAAGTTAGAATAGATGTGGTCATCTTTGATGAAAACATTTAAGGACGAGGCTTTTGGAATGGGAAATTTATCATCTTTGAGAAAATGATTTAGAGGTTTGTAATCAATTATAAGTCTCTTTTATCCCCTCAACTTTTCAGTTCTCTTTTCCACATAGAATGCTTGGCAAGCCCATTCTGATTTGGTGGGTTCAATCACACCTTGTTTGAGCAGCTAGTTGCATTCTTTCCTGGTTAATGTGTAATCTGATGGACTCATTCCAGGACGAGTGGCCTTGGTTGGATTAATATCTTCATTGAGCTTGAAGGGAAGTTGAACGAATAAGTATTTATTCTTCCATAGAATTTTTGGGTGGCGGAATTTTTCATGGCTGTCTACACATAGTTTGAGAAGGTTGGAATTTATTTCCTTATAACCAGCAGAGATCTTAGAAAGTGAATATTGTTTCAATATCCCAGAATAAGGTTTGAATTCTCTTTTGAATTTGATTCATGTGGGGAGAATTTGAAGTTTACTTGCTGCTAAATAGACATCCATTCTTACTATAATATCTTTGTTTGGAAGATTACTGCCAATGACCCTGGTCCAGACTATGCAATCTTGGAAAAATTTAATTCCTATTTTCTCCTTGGTCATTAAATTTGTCTTGAAAACATTTCCATCCGCTGCAACATGGTATGTGGCACGTGTTACCCATGATTCTGCTAGGAGAATGCTGGGATTCATCATTGTAATCTAGGCCCCAGTGTCCATATAAGCTATAACTTTCTTTGGACGGGAAACTTTGTTGTGAGGACATGAACTTCAACACAAGGAAGTGGCGTAGTAGGAAGAGTACTGTATATCTCTTTGAAGGAGTATATAGGGAGATATCTGTCATCTTCTCACTTCGAAAATGATGCTTCATCAGACGAAGAGTCTTGATGGGCAAAATTTTTTTCTTCATCAACTGAGCTTTGTTCAGAATACAAAGATTCTAAGTCTCCTTCTAGAGGCTGAGGAGAGTTAATCAGTTTTGCGGCTTTATGGGTATTATTAGGACATTCTTTTTATAAATGCAATTTTTTTCCACTAAAAATGAACTCTCATTTTCCCCTTTTCATCTGAAAGGCTTTCTTTTAAGGAACTTCATATTCTTTCTTTTCTTTCCCTTGAAGGTCCTGTGAGATTTGGTGTATTTTTTATGTTTCTTTTTTGTTGCACAACTACACCTTTTGTCTTTACACTTAATCTTCAGGTAGGTTTCCTTACATGCTTGGGTGAACTTTGACTTTTGTTCTATGACTTCTGAAAGTTGATGATGAAAAATGCAATGCTTTTCAAGTGCTTCAAATGTCACCTGGTGAATCTAGCCAATACTCATCGTTTTAATATCCTTTTGAGATGTGGCTAACATATTATGAATTTCTGGTTATAGTTCTTGTGGTAGAGAGGATACATAGATATTCTTGAGACTAGGATCATTGTATCCATTAAGGACATAATACCTATGTGTCATCCTATGATAAAGTTTGTCGAGGTCCTTTTTTTTTAGAGAACAACACTTCATCTCAAAGAATTCTTGTCTGCTTTTCCTATCAAATATCTCTCTATCACCGATAAATTTTCTGTGAAGAACCCCAAGAACACTAGCTATAGTTTCTAGACGATGTAACTCATCTTGTTTGAGAGCTTTAAGATTGTGATGCCATTCTTCCATTGTGCCTGTCATTCTACAACAAAATTCTTCAATGATCTTATAGCTATTTGCACTTGTTTTCATGATTTGGTTGTCAAGTCAAGCTCCAAATGCAAGTAGTCTCTTTCTCGGCTAGGTGGTATATCATCAAAGGTGAACCAAGGACCTCCATTTGGTTTAGTCCTTTCAGGGACAAGAGTTTCTTCAGTGTATTCTTCTTCAAAAGAGAACTCTTCCTCATTTATATTTTCCAAGGAGAGTCTTGGGATATAATTCTCTTCGGAGTCTGATTTGGTTGAAAAAGATCTCAGTGTTTCTTCAGAAGATGATTCTTGATCAGAGTTGTTGTCACCATCTGAGTGTAGCGTGCGATTTTTGTCGGTGATGCGACCACCTTACCGATGTTGGTTTTTCCTCACCACTATGGGTAGGAATTAGGTGCTACTTTCTGATTTCTTATTTATCCTATGAAGCTGGAAAGGAATAGGAAGTCATCTAAAACTAACCTTGCTCGCAAATGTTTTTCTTTAACAAATGCTTAAGAGATTGGGGAGTTCGGTTATCCATCCTATATGTGTTTATCCACAGATCGTTAGCAATTTCCTACTGTTTTCTACTTACTGGTGTTTATCTGTTTATTGGGAAAGTTTCTCCTTTGGGAATGTCTAAGAGAGAGTTTGTTGATTTCGGGTTTTCCAATGTTTTTGGTAAGGTACAGGACCTAAAGTTTTTGATTGGTGTGCTCGCTAAGATTTTGCAATCTTATGCCTACGTATTCCCGTTAAAGAAAATAGGGAAATTAGAGCAATTGTAGTTCCTCTTATTCTATGGGAGGAAAAGATGTTTGGGTGTCTTGTTCAAAGCCCAAAATTGAAGCTATAGGTAATTTGTGTCTTGTTCAAAGCCCAAGATTGAAGCTAAAAGAATTGACTGAGAGAGAATTTGCCATCTCTAAGGGAGATATCTTATCTGTTTATCACAGTTGTTGGGTAACTGATTATAAAGGAAAAATACTTTAACTGGGATATGAGAATCCAGCAATGCCATAATTTCCTTTATGAGGGATTTATCCTGAAGGAAGAAACTTTAACTCAGTGTTTAGCAATGCCATTTTTCCTTAGGGATCTTTCATGCTAAGAGAGGGACATTGACATGGATGTAAATAATCCAGAGGCTTGCCACTTACAGCTGTTAGATGAAAGAAGGGGATTTACCAGGATAAAAGATGGAATACAGCCTGTATATTTGAATAAACAAGTGTGTCACTTACAGCAATTATCTGGGATTAAGGTTTGTTTTGATTATCTGTTTTAATGTGTGATAGTACAAAGAAATGTCTTTCTACAGAGAGTTGTTTGATTTCCTCTTAGGGGATGTTGATTTATGTGTGCCTTGATCAAAGTCCAAGGTTGAAGCTAAAATGTTGACTCTATTAGGGAGTGTTATATCTTTCTTGTATAAAGCCCAAGATTGAGGCTGAAAAGAGACTGGCTCTTTTGGGGATATCATTATACAAAGCCTAAAAGGAGGCTGAAAGTTGACTTTTCCAGGGACATTTTTTGTCTGTCTTATACAAATCCCAAGATTGTGGCTAAAAAGGGGTTTTTGACTCCATTGGGGAATATTTATATGTGTCATGTACAAAGCCCAAGATTGAGGCTAAAAGGGGAAACTGACTCTACTTGTGAGATTATTATACCAAGCCTAAGAGGAGGCTGAGAAGAAATGATTCTTCTGGGAAGTTTTTATTTGTGTGTCTTGTACAAAGTCCAAGATTGAGGTTAAAGATGTTTTGACTAGACCGGGGAGGGGTTTTATCTGTCTTGTACAAAGCCAAAGATTGAGGCTAAAAGAGGATTGACTCCACTAGGAAGGTTCCATATGTGTCTTGTACAAATCCCAAGATTGAGGCTAAAAGAGGGTTTACTGACTCAGTGGAGAATGTTTATAAGTGTCTTGTACAAAGCCCAAGATTGAGGCTGAAAGTTCTGAGGGATGATCATTATACAAAGCCTAAGAGGAGGATGGTTGGTGGAATTTCTTATATAAAGCCTAAGAGGAGGCTAGCTTCTGCTAAGGATTATTGAGATCCAAAGGCAGATCCAGATTGAGGAATCAACCCCTTCTGAAGATTATAGAAGATTTGAAATATCAGATGCCTTGAGGTTCTAATAAAGGTTTACTGATAGTGATTTGACCCTAGCTGGGGAAATTTAAAGTTAGGATTTTATAGATTAAGTTTTGAAACCTATGGAGGTTTTAACTCTACTGGTGATTGATGAGATGATCAGGGTTTATCCTGTGCTTTTGGGAAACTTAAAGGTTTCTTGAGATCCAAAAAGGGGTGAGATTGTCCAAGTCTACTGGTTTGAAGAGGTTAACTCTTAACTAGAGGATGATCTTTGTATGATGCCCAAGAGGAGGCTGATGTTTTAAGGGATGAGAATCAACCCTAAATTAGTTTGATGTTTTGACCCTTGAAAGGACTGCTCTAACAAAGGATGAGTAAGTTCTGTCCTATACCTGTAAGAGGTGTTTGGGTCCTTGTACTAAGCCCAAGAGGAGGCATGAGAACTTCTAAGAAGCCTGAGGGTCCTTGTACAAATCCCAAGAGGAGGCTGGGGATGCTTTTAAGAAGCCTGTGGGTCCAAACCTAAGAAAAGTTCAAGAAAGGTTTCACCGGGAATAATCCTTTCTTTAGTGAACACTTCTAGGGTTTGAAGAAATTCAAGAGAGGTTTCACCGGGAATTAATCCTCTTTGGGGTAAATGAATTTCTTTGACGATTTTCTAATAGTGACAGTCTTGAGAAAAGTTTCACCGGGAATAATGTCTTTCTCTGTTCCATATTGTATAAGCCCAAGAGGAGGCAAGACGATATCTGTAAATTCCTATGGGAAACTAGTTTTGACTGTGTTGAAAGAGTGGCCACTGGTTTGATCTATTCCTATACCTAATTGTCGGGGAAAACTCTAAGCAGATAATATACAGGTATATATATATACAGATGAAATATATACAAGTATGTAAAGAGGGTAAGAGGACTTACAGGTGAGCAAACTTCCAGCATTACAAACAAATATATATATATATATATATATATATATATATATATATATATATATATATATATATATATATATACAAGTGTGTAAAAGAAAGCTGTTTTAAGACTTATAGGTGAGCAAGCTTCCATTGTAACAGTTGTATGGTTAGTTGTTCAAGAAATTAAGAAAGTTTTGATAACAACTATGAATGTGAACCTAAATCAAAAGGGAAAGTTGTTTTAAAAGAGAATATTGGGGCTTATACTCAAGGAGAGGCCCAGATGAAAACAGTGATTGCACGTTATTTTAAAGACTGTATTGGAACTTATACAATGATTGAGGCCCAAAAAGGTTTTATTTACAAAAGGATGGGACTTACACTCTACAAAGAGGCCCAAAAGTTTTGAAAAATGAATAAGGATAGGACTTACTACACAAGGGTAGGCCCAAAAGTTTGTTTACAAGGCAATTATCGCGCCGCGGTTTTAGAAAACCCAGTGGGACTTATACAATGGCCGAGGCCCAAAAAGGTTTTTATATACAAGGGGTTGGGTCTTACACTATATTAAAGTCCCAAAGAATGTTTTTATGGTTAGTTGTAAGTCACATTTCTTTTCTTTTTCAAACACTTTGGGACTCTCCTTGAGTTGTAAGACCCATCCCTTTGTACAGAAAACCTTTTTTGGGCCTCAGCCATTGTATAAGTCCCGATACAATTTTTCAGATCAACGGTACGATTACTGTTTTTCATCTGGGCCTCTCCTTGAGTATAAGCCCCAATCTTCTTTTCAAAACAACTTTCCCTTTTGAGTTAGGTTCAAACTCATAGTTGTTATCAAAACTTTCTTCAATTTCTTGAACAACTAACCATACAGCTGTTACAATGGAAGCTTGCTCACCTGTAAGTTTTAAACAACTTTCTTCTACATACTTGCATATATATATATATATATATATATACAGATGAAATATATACAAGTATGTAAAGAGGGTAAGAGGACTTA
Organism: Lathyrus tuberosus; assembly: GCA_022829125.1. Lineage (NCBI taxonomy): Eukaryota > Viridiplantae > Streptophyta > Magnoliopsida > Fabales > Fabaceae > Lathyrus > Lathyrus tuberosus. The sequence continues at coordinate 2,533,571 of JALAZF010000428.1, forward strand.
CAGGTGAGCAAGCTTCCAGCATTACAAACAATATATATATATATACAGATAATATCCAGGTATATATACATATATATATATATATATATATATATATATATATATATATATATATATATATACAGATGAAATTTATACAAGTATGTAAATAGGGTAAGAGGACTTACAGGTGAGCAAGCTTCCAGCATTACAAACAAATACATACATATATATATATATATATATATATATATATATATATATATATATATATATATATTGTTAGTTCTTGGATTGGCTAGAAATTTGGTAAAACAAAGTTGTTCAATGTTGATGTTGATGTCATATGGGTGATGTCTTAACATTGAGTCTTAACATTGGTTAATTTTTAAGTTGTTGAAGTTTTGAAGTTTGATGTCACATGCGATGTCATGACATCAGATATGCAGATCATTAAAACATCAGGTTTGAGATGTTTTTAGGGTTAAGCATATTAACTGGTATTTGGGAGAGCTGTTAGAGTTATTGGATACGAATATCTTGGAGGAGATTGTCTATTGCAAACAGATTTGATGCAGATTTGTAGGAGTGTTTAAAGGCTGAAGATTTAAAAAGATTTTGAGAGAAAATCTGTTTTGAAGATTCAGTTTTAAATAACAAATCAGGTCAGATATTGTAGCAGGTCCAAGACCAATATCAAGTAGCTATATAAAGCACATCAATCCTGAAGGAAAGCCACAGAAGATAGAGAGCATAGACTGAGCGTCAATCATTGTCTTTGTACGAGTATTTTCTAAACCATTCTAGGTTGAATTGGTGAGTTGTAAGGTGTACTCTCTTAGAGCTGTGAAGCAAGAGAGTGTTGGTTCTTGATCAAAGCTTGTAAGCAGGATCAAGGTGTTTCTCAAAGTGTGATCTTTGAGGTGTTTTAGGAAGTGAGTAGTGTTCTCATACCTAAGTGGTTTCTTAGGTAGAAATTTCATTAGGTAGAGATTAAGTTTAGGAGATGTCAACTGGGTTGTTGAGTCTGTAAATTAATTCTACTGATAGTGAAATTCCTTCCTGGCGAAGACATTTGGCTTCCCAAGCCAGAGCACAACAAGTTTTCTCAAGCATAGTGTACCGAGTTTCATAGTCGGTAAATTTATTGCTCAAATAGTAGATGGCAGACTCTTTTCTTTTTGTTTTATCTTGTTGGCCCACTACACAACCCATGGAGTCTTCCAAGACTGTTAGGTATATGATCAATGGTCTTCCCTCTACTAGAGGTGACAAGATTGGTGGATTCATCAGATATTCTTTGATATCGTCGAAGGCTTTTTGGCAGTCTTTTGTCCATACGCAGCTTTGATTATTTCTGAGTAGTTTTAAGATCGGCGGGCATGTTGCTGTCATGAGAGATATAAATATGGAAATTTAATTCAGACGTCCCAAAAATCCTCGGACTTGTTTCTCGGTCTTTGGAAAAGGCTTTCTTGAATGGCCTTGACCTTGTCAGGATCAACCTCAATTCCTTTTTGGCTGACAATGAACCCTAAAACCTTTCCCGAGCGGACACCGAATGTGCATTTATTGGGATTCAAGCGGAGTTTGTATTTTCTCAGACGCTCGAATAGTTTTGACAAGTTTGTCACATGCTCATCTTCTATTTTAGATTTGGCAATCATGTCATCGACATACACTTTGATTTCTTTGTGCATCATGTCGCGAAACAGAGTAGTCATATCCCTTTGATAGGTTCCCCCATCGTTCTTTAAACCGAACGACAATACCTTGTAACAGAAGGTGCCCCATGGGGTGATGAATGAAGTTTTCTCTATATCTTCTGACGCCATTTTGATTTGATTATAGCCTGAGAATCCATCCATGAAGGAGAAGACTTTGAACTTTGTTGTACTGTCTACCAGCATATCTATGTGCGGTAAGGGAATGTCATCCTTTGGACTGGCTTTGTTCAGATCCCTGTAATCTACACACATTCTGACTTTTCCATCCTTTTTCAGAACTGGCACTATGTTGGCTAGCCATTGAGGATATTCTGAGGTGGCAAGGAAACCTACGTCAATCTTTTTCTAGACTTCCTCCTTGATTTTGATAGTGATATCTGGATGAGTCCATCTCAAGCTTTATTTTATCGGCGGATATTCTGACTTCAACGGTAGATGATGTTCCACGATACTGGTATCCAAACCTGGCATGTCCTGATAGGATCAAGCAAATACGTCGGAAAACTCTTTGAGAAGTTTTATCAAGCTTTCTTTTCTTCATCTGATCCTAAATTGACCGTTTACAATGCCTCTTTGTGAGGTTTAATGGACCTTTCCTCTTGTCTGAGTAATCGGGAGATCTCTTCTGGAATTTCTGCGTCGTCTTCTTCTTCAGCTTCAAATACCGGGAATTCAAAGTTGGGAGAAGGCATTGGATCGTATGTTTCAATTGGGTTTAAAACAAGCAATCTGCATGACGTGATGGTTCATTTTTTTAGAAGAGATAGAGAGAATGCAAGAGTGTATGTAGTTTAGCTTCTGAAAAATGCTTGTTTTTATTTATTTTTGGGCTGTTTTAGGATTACCATTTTCTGAAAAAACAAAAAGTGAAAACAACAATAAATGCGGGAATTACAGAATAGCGTTATTTATTTATGATTTTGTCGATTTTTGAAATACAGCCCTATAAAACAAAACTCTGTCACTTTGGGCAAAACGAATAGGGACATTTACAGAAAGACGAGCCCTTTAAAAACATTTGTTTCACCTGTGCAGGGTGAAAGGTTAAAACAAAGATGGCAATTACTTAGACTTATGGACGACTTTCGGGACATCTACAGCAACCCATTGGCAACGAACTCGTCGGTGAATCGCAAAGTTTGGTACCTTCTTTCTTGGTTTGTCCTCAGAAATGATGCTGATTTTTGGTGAAGCAGGATCGTTGGAGTCTTCCTCCCAAGCAGAGTTGTCATAAACGAACTCTTATGTTGTAGCTTCCTTAGTGTTTTCACTCTAAAGAGGATCTCCCGATCTAGTTGGTTGGATGTCCTCGTATCTGATACGAGAGCTTTCAGGAGCAGTGTACTTGACCAAGAAGTCGTACCTGCCACTCGGTTGTCCTAAGGTGTCCCATATTTTGGTGGGACCAGAGGAGTCATCCTTCTCGATAACGTTGACCTCAGGAAAAGTATAGTTGATGAACTCTTGTCCTGCAATCTTTGTAGATTCATCGTTGTACTGGATATCTTTGGAATGTCCTAAGTAATGATCCCATGACTCAGTGGGGACGTGGGTATTCCTTTCAATATTACTCAGCTGATAAGCGTCATTTGGCTGACTCTTTTGTCCCAAGTCTTCTGGGTACAGCTTCTAGATAGGCAAGTCATCCAGGGGGTCATAATAGTCCTGATCGAAGTTGTTCTTCATTGGATCATCTTCTAATGAGTTAGGTGGAGCATGGCATCCCTCAGGATCACATTCTCCCTAGATCATTCGGACATCTGATCTTGGTATATATCTTGGGCCCTGCTTAGGAAAATAGAATGGCATGTGCGTTTCTTCCTGAGACATATAACTGTTTTCGTTGAGATAAGATTTATATTCCTCGTTCGTATCGGAGGAGTCACTTTTATTGATGGTGTGTACTTCTTGACACACAGGGTGGAGGAAACCTCCACTGTGGAAGAAGTCTTGAATGGGACGAAAACTTTCGTCTTTAGTAGTTTGGGTACAGGTTGAAGAAAAACCAAGACCTTTCTTTGTCTTGTTATTAGTAGGAATTAAAAGATGTCCCCATCCTTTTATGTCGTTACTCTCAATCACTTTGAGAGCGTCTTTGTATAAGGAAATCGATGTCGCACTTTCTGATCGATTCTCATTGCTCAACGAGAGTGCTTGAAACTGCGTTCCAACGACCTCCTCGGGTTCTACATAGGAAAATGAGGATAAGTTGCTCACTATTAAGTCCTGCTCTCCGCATACTATGACTAACTTGTCATTTTTGACAAACTTTCAGCTTCTGGTGAAGAGTCGAAGTGATTGTCCCAGCTTCGTGTATCCAAGGTCTTCCTAATAAACAGTTGTTTGTTGTCCGGATGTCCATGACTTAGAAAGTGTGAGGACCGATGGTTATGGGAAGATCAACTTCGCCGATAACTATTTTTCTGGATTCGACAAAATCTTTGACGATGACATCGCTGCCTCTGATCGAGGATCCTTTGAATGATAGTCGTGCCAGAGTTGATTTTGGCATAACATTCAAAGCTGATCATGTGTCTACCAGTACGCTGGCTAGAGCATCGTCCTGGCAGTTGACTGTAATGTTGAGCGCCATATTGTGATTTTTGCCTTCTTCTGGCAGTTCTTCATCATTGAATCCTAAGTTGTTACAGAAAGTGATGTTTGAGATGATGCTGTCAAACTGTCTTATCGTCAAATCTTGTTCTACGAAAGCTTGCTCCAAGACTTATCCAGAGCTTCCATGTGAGCTTCGAAACTAAGCAGGAGAGATAGCACAGAGATTCTCGAGGGAGTTTGCAACAGTTGGTCCACAATGTTGTTCTCGCTTTTCTGGATGAGCTTCAGCATCTCATCGCTGTTTTTTACCAGTTCTGGATTACTAGATTGATTGACTGGTTGATTAGGAACTTCTGTTTGAGGTTCCTTTTCTTTGGTGGGTTCTCTAACTCCTTTGTTGAAGATTCGACCGCTCCGTGTAACTCGACTGATGTCGGCAATGTTTAAGACGGAGGGTAATGGAGTTTCCTTTCCATTTTCGATGGTTGTTGCACTGTACTTGTAATGGATAGCCTTATCTTATTTGTACGGTATTGGACCTAGAAAGTAGATAACCACGAGAGCTTTCTGATTTCCCTGACCATTTTAAGAAGCCTCAATTGGTTCCAGGTTAAGGATTCTTCTACTGTCAAGAGAGACTCTTGACTTGTTGAGCAGAGGGATTATGGCACAAATGTTTTTGGTCTTCCCATGATCAGAGATTATGGTAACATCTTTGATTTGATGAGGGAGATAATCTGGCATCACGTTGATCGACCCAGAACTTGAACATGGTCGAATTTCTTTATGGTCCAACTGACTTTGAAGTGCCGCTCGAACGAGATAGCAACCTTGGTTCTTCTCTGAACAAACTCTACAGCGCTCGTAGTTGTGGGGTGGCACCCGACCACGTCCGCTTTGTATGTAGTGTAACTTTACTATATCAGTTTCCATCGAGCGGACATCCTGATGTTGATGCCTATCAGGATTTCCATCAATCAAGTTAACCTGCTGTGTAGCTTCATCCAAGTAGATTAGAAGCCACCAGTGGTCCAACAAATGTTGAAGTCTTCATTGGACAAGTACACATCCTTGATCATTTTCATGGCATTGTTCACAGTCCTATTAATCATGTGAAGCCAGAAAGCCGAGCCTGACTTGCTTAGCGTGTAATTCTACCAGACTGGTATTCATCAAGCGTATGTCAAAGATTTGAACCATATTCACTTGATGGTTATTTCTATCTCGATAGTCATGGATCCATCTGAGATCCATCTGACGCTGAAGGGTCTCTTGTACAAAAGAGCATCTCTGATTGCTTATTGAGCAGATCAGACAGGTATTGTAATTGTGTCGTGGCAGATTATGATATTGACTTTACGTTGAATGCATCGCCACTAAGTTGACGTTCATTGTGCGGACATCGTGGTTCTAAACAATGTTGGGATGCGCATGGGCCATGTTGATTTCACAGATTCGATGATCTTGGATCCATCCGAGATCTATTTGTTCTTGTAGATCTGATTGCACTACGGAACACCCTTAGTTAATCTTTGAGCAGATATCACACTGGTGATTATTGTGAGGCGGTACTTGACTGTACCCGCTCTGTTTACAATGCATCCTGACCAGATTGGTTCCTAATAGGGGTACATCATGAATTTGATAATTGCGGCTTAATTCTTCCTCTATTAAATTTACTGCTGTCTTATCATGTTGAGGCAACGCGTTCGTTTGAACATTCGGATTAGTATATTTGAAAGATAGGACCCCGTTCCTGACAAGCTTCTGCACATCGGACTTGAAACTGAGACAATTCTCAATGTTTTGCCCCGATCCTCCTTGATGGTAAGGGCAAGTTTGATCTGCTTTGAACCAAAAAGGCAGATTTTCCAGTACTGTAAGAGGAGACCTGGTTTGGACGTGCCTCTTGGCCAGTAGAAGTGGAAATAATTATGCGTACAACATCGGCATAGGGTCGAACCCTGGTGGTCGTTTCGTACAATTGTTGCTGTTGTACTATGGACGAGCCTGCTGAAGTGGCTGTTGTGTTCTTTGTAGATAATGTTGTTGATTTGGTTGGCTCTGAGCAACTTGAGGTTGATATGTTAGAGCTGGCGCAGGGTGGATAGCGGGAGTTACCGCTGCTGCTGGTTGATACATTCGCCTTTGCTTTCCGAGAGACATAATACAAAAATCTTGCTCTTTTTTCTTTGGGAAAGCGCTACCGTACCTTTTGATATTGCTTGATGGCTTTGCATTTTTTACCAATCGTCCTTCTCGGACTGCTTCTTCAAGGCGTACTCCCATTTTCACCATTTCAGTGAAATCTCTGGGCGCACTGGCAACCATTCGGTCGTAATAGAATGAGCTCAAGGTTTTCCAAAAGATCTTGGTCATCTCTTTTTCCTCAAGAGGGGGACAGATCTGGGCAACAATTTCATGCCATCTCTGAGCATATTCTTTGAAAGTTTATTTGTCCTTCTGCGACATTACTCTGAGCTAATCCCTATCCGGTGCCATGTCCAAATTATATTTATACTGCTGAACAAAAGCAGCATCGAGATCTCTGAAAGTACTGATCTTAGTGCAGTTTAAACCCATATACCATTTAAGTGCGGCACCGGTTAAACTCTCTTGGAAGTAATGGATCTGTAGCTGTTGATTTTCTATCTGAGTTGACATCTTTCGAGCGTACATCACCAAATGACTTTGAGGGCAAGAGTTGCCTTTGTATTTTTCAAAATCAGGCACCTTGAATTTGTTCGGGATTTTTACATTAGGGACCAAATAGAGATCGGCGGCGTCCTTTCCGAATAGGTCTTGACCGCGAATGCATGCAGTTCCTTCTGCATCTCCAGGAATTGTTCCTGGAATTCATTCATTCTTTCGTACATGTCTTTGTTTCCACCAGAAATTACTTGTGGAATCTGTCCTTCCGGGACAATATGTACCACTGGCTCTGGTATAGACATTACAGCGATGATTCTTGGAGCTTCAGTGTCCTGAAGTTTGTAACCTTCAGGTGTTGCTGACGTAAACCTTGCGTCTTCATTTTCCCGGAGTTTGTAACCTTCAGACCCAATGGTTCCTGCTACAGTTTCTGGGTCTTCAGTGACCGGCGGGATGTATCCTTCAGGGACAAAGTTTAGAGGCATGCCCCTGGGGAGCCCTTTAGGGATGTTGTACCGAGGATCACATGTCTCCACTACGGGCGTAGTTGTGATCTCTGAGATCACAGTCCTTTGTTGTTGTCTTTGAGCTACTGCTAGGGATTGCATGTCATTGTGAAGTTTTTCCAAACATTCCTTTAGAGCATTGACTTCTTCTCTCAGCTCTCTGTTCTCTTCCTCGAGATCGTCCATTTTCTTTTGTCGATTGGCCCGAGTATTGTATGAGTGAGACAGTTTGACTCTAGAATCATGACACACACGTGAGACTCGAAGATAAGAAGAGCGCGTTATGTGAGAATGATGAATGATATGCAATGATATATATTTTTAGTTTTAATAAAAAAGAACTTCAACAAATAGATTGCAAATATCATACATTGGAGGGTGGAGACCCTATTTTATTGAATTTGAAAGATTGCAGAAAGGGAAAGTACAATATTTTACAAAGTGTTGTAAAAGGAAATGTCTAAGTTCATGAATCATGAGTCCTCTCTGAAGAGAGCTCAGATGCTGGTTCTGGTTGTCGCGGCCGGCAAAAATATTCGAGTCGCCACCATATTTTTTAAGGGAAAATAATGATAAACCTAAATATCCTTATCCTAAGGTAGAGATTCCTACGGTTCGGGAGTCGGTTAAGTGAAGGGAAGGTGTTAGACACCCTTCACTTCCATTGTACTCAATGGGATCCACCTTTGAGTTTAGGGTATGTTTGTTTGTCTAAATGAAAAGAAAACCTAAGTTTTTTCCTAATTATACTCGCTAGGGTTGGTTTGCAACCCTATGCCTACGTACCCTCAAAATGAAGGATCAGAGTAACCGTAGTTCACCTCCCCTATTCCTACCCCCTAATCCTATTCCTAAATCCCAAATCCTATCCCTAAATCTCATCCACTATTTATACTCTTGGATAAAGAGTTCTATCCCTTAAATCTAGTGTTTATACTCCTAGATGAGGAGTTCTATCCCTTAAATCCCCTTGTCCATTGTTTAAACTCTCGGAGGAAGAGTTTTATCCCCGAATCCAAATCATTTATCCCTTATCCCATCCTTTATTTAGGCTCTCGGACCAAGAGCTTTATCCCCATGTGTAAATCCCTTAGAATCTTAAAAATCCCAAAAACCACTTTTCCTGATTAAAAGAAAAGAAATTGAACCCTGAAGTTAAATAAGGTAATATGTCGAAAGGACAAAATTCCCCCAAAATAAAATCCATATTCCAATAATTCTTAAGAAAATATTTTTTTATCCAAAATAAGATTAAACTCATTTTTTTTAATCCCCACTCCATATTTATACTTTTTTTTTTGTTAAAATAATTTTTTTCTAAAAAAAACAATATGCAAATAACATTTTTATCTACATAAATTATTAAAACTTAATTACAACCAAAAATAAAAAAAAAAGTTAAATTATGAAAAACCTAAATTAACAAATCAAAATAAAATGAAAATTTTATCTCACAACTTGAATCAAGGAATTGATTCAATTGTGGTTTTTTTTAGAATTAACAAAGGTAAAAATATGTTTAATAAAAATCTAAAATAAATCAATAACTAAATAAACACAAATCCCAAAATAAATCCCTAAACCCTTAATTTGTCGTAAAAAACCTAAATCTCCTAATTAACCCTCAAATATTATTAATAATTAAATTAAATAATGTTGAATGATCCAATTAATTAAATTAATTAAATTAAAACCGGGGGGTGTTGTTGATGTAGCTATGGTTCTCAATTTTTAATTCCTTATTGTTTTGTTTCTTATTTTGTGGAATTTTTCTTATGATTGAAATAACAATAAAAATATAATTATTAAAATAAAAACAAAAAAATTAATTATATGCAAAAGTGATTATATTAAGTAAATAAAGAGACCACATCACAATCCCTCACAAATAAACACAAATCAATATCCAAAAATTGTATCAAACACTGACAACAAAATGTCATACGATTCTATAAAATACGGTGATAAAGTGGAAACCAACCTACGGGATCGAGGTTTATCCCGGTGAGCAAATTTTTTAAATCTTGAGCTCTCTTATTTCCGCGGTTGACTCCTATCTTTCAATCCCTATCTTTCTCTTTTGTCTTTGATATGATCCTCTCCTTGTGTCCTTGATAGAATGGATGACGGTTTAGGGTTTAAATGTTGTTGTTCTTCGATATGAAGAACAACAACTGTTGGATAGTGTTTGTCAATTGTGGATCCCCCCTTACGTTTTTCTATTTTTATAGGGAAAAATCAAGTTTATGATTTTTATTTGATTAATTCTGAATTTATTATTAGATGATTTTTTACCTGTTTCGGAATTGATTACGAATCAATGGAATTTGATTATTTTGAGAGATTGACTTGAATTTGGAACAAACTGATTTTTGTTTCTGCAAATTTGTAATTGAAATATATTGATGACATTGGTTTTTTTAGAAAGAATCATGGCTCATAAATTGTAATTGTTGAATAAGATTTTATTTTCCTTTGTTCCGTGTTTGATCCGTGTTTCTGCGAATTTTGTAAGAATTTTTTTTTTACTCATCTGACTTATAATAAGAAAGAAATAATATTAAAAAATAACATTTTGTTTTATACCCATTTAACTAAATCTAAAATTGAAAACTCATTAATGACACTTAATTGAAATTACTAAGGAGAAAAATTAGAAATGACTTAGACCCAAAGCTAGAAACCACAATTCTTACTGATTCTTAATGATTATATTAAGATAGTGTGATATTAACAATTATTCCAAATAATTACCCATATTATTGTTTAAAAGATAAATTAATGATGAAAATGCTAGTTTTGCTAATTAATTATAAATATGGAAGAGTTTCAACTGACGCTCAAACTAATAGAAATAATCCTATATAAAGGAGAAATTGCTAATAACGATACTAATAATGTCAATGATTAATAATACTAAAAGTAATAATTTAACATCATACTAATAATAATAAAATTACTAGCTTTGCCAAACGTCTTAAATGAGGACATTTAATACTAATGGATTCGAAAATAAAAAAATACCAACATTTGATCATTCTAGAAACATGTATTAACAACAATAACTATAATTTGAAAATGGACGTATAAAACATAAATTTATATTTTTTATTTGGCTTAAATAATGTTTTCCCTTCGGATTTTCCTGTAGATTTTCTTAAAAACCAAAATTCCCAGGAAAATCCGCGGGAAAATCCAAAGGAAATTCCGCAGGAAACCTCTGTAGGGACTAAACACCAACAAAAAGTAAGATACAGGGACTAAAACCGAAAAAAAAAATACAGGGACAAAAACAAAAAACACGCCAACTTACAGGGACGGAAATACTATTTAAGCCTTTTTATTTTTATTTTATGGTTATTTTTCATAAATAATAATTTTAAAAAATCAATATTTAAAAAAAAAAGCCAATATTTAAATAAATAAAAAACTATTTTTTTGGTGATTTTTTATTTATTTATAAGTAAAAAAAGTTAGTAATAAAGGATAAACAAATAAAACATAAAAAATGAGGAAGGTGGGATTTGAACTCACAACCTCTCAGACTTATATCCCTTACACCCGTCTTCCTACCAATTGTGTCATTTTATTTATTCGAAATAAAGTGGCACTAGAAATCATATAAAGCGGGTCAAAATTTGGGGTACGACACTGGTATTTTCCTTTTCTTTGACCGGGGCTCTTCAGCCATTGTCGGGTTGTCAGTCCTTTGCCAAGTGAAAGGACCGAGCAGATTTCTTCGGTCCTCCTGACTTTCTACAACATGCTGCTCTAATATCTTAATCAGAGCATCCTTTTCTTTTAATAATTCCTGAATCTTGGTACACTCCACGTTGAGGATTCGATACTTGTTTTTCCAAGAGCTCTTCTCACGTTCAACTTTGTTGAGAGATACTTGGAGTTTTTCCGTGTCAGACATGAAATAAAGGACAAATTCTTTTAACGGAAAAACTTCTTGGCGAGGGTAAGGCATCCTCAGCTTGAGGGCTCTAGTTTACACCTAGTGGAGATAAGGCTCCATAGAGGTACAGTTTGGTCTTCCTAGAGACTCTGTTCCTTTTTTGTGAATATGTTGCCAGGCGTGCACTATTTCCTTTTTTAGTTCCCTGTCATTTTCCCCTTCCTTGAAGAAAAGACCTTCCAGATGAACATTATGCGGGATATTCTTCATCGGTTATCCGAGTTGACGGCGAACTAAAATTGGATGATAGTTGATTCCTCATTTAGTTCCTATGAGGGGTATGTTAGGGAAATTTCCACAACTGTCGTTGATCTCTATCCCCTCATAAATCATATTATACCAATCTATGTTAGAGTTGGTAAGAAACATAATCCTTTGTGACCAACGTAAAGTACTTTTGTGATCCCAAAAGCTGCAGACTTGGGCAAATGGGAAATGAACCATTTGTAAAGTAGAGGTACACAACATATGATCATTCCTCCGCTGTACAAATTCCTTAAGTGTACAGAATGATAAGCATCTGCGAGCAAGGTTGGTACGGGGTTTCCAATCAGAAATATCTTAACAACGTTGGTATCAACAAAGTTGTCAATGTTGGGAAAGAGGAACAACCCGTATGTGAGTAGGACAAAGATATCTTCGAAAGCAGTTACATTTCCTATACTAGCAAAGTACAGAGCTTTCTCTATCAGGAATTTAGCTGGTAACACTGGATTCCTCTCTTAGTGGTCATGTGAGTCCTAACTTCTGACTCGTCCAAAGAGATTGCTCTTACAATGGCCTGATACTTTGGAAATTCTTCAAGTCCTGAAAATGGAGCTTAATCAGTGATAGTTAAATCAATCAGATGAGGGTACTCTTATAAAGTTGGCGCCAGTTGATAATCCGAGAATGTGAAGCAGTGGTAAACCGGATCGTAGAACTGTATCAGCGTAGAAAGGACTCTTTCAACTACGTGGACCCTTAACAGAGACAACAATCCTCCATGCTTATCTCTGAAAGCGTCAGGGTGTAGCGAGCGATTTTGGACGCGGTTCTTAAGCGCGGTCGCTCTCTGCGGTTAAGTTTACTACAGGTCGATTCAATTTTTATCCTATTAAAGCTGATGAAGGAAGGGAAATAGATGTCTCCAATTAACCCTGCTTGCATACTGAGTTTAAACAGCGGTCTGTTAGGTTACAGATGCGATCAATGTGGTGGGGCCTTTGTATTGGTTATTTGTATTTTTGCCAATACTGATTTTTTCTCTGGGGTTTTGTTAGGATACTGCTTCAGATTATGATATATTAGATTTTGAGTTTTTTGTTTAGTGTGCTCGCTAAGAATTTTTCTTTCAATCTTATGCCTACGTATTCCCGTTTACCGAAACAGGGAAATCAGAGCGTTCGTAGTTCCTCCTATTTTATGGGAGGAAATGGTTGTTTTGGTGTCTTGTTCAAAGCCCAAGACGTGAAGCGAAAGGTGGTTTGTATCTTGTTCAAAGCCCAAGATGTGAAGCTGAAAGGGTGTTTGTATCTTGTTTGAAGCCCAAGATGTGAAGCTAAAGGTGTTGACTTTAAAGAGAATTTGTCATCTCTAAAGAGGGTATATTTGTCACGATTGTTGGGTGACTGACTATAAAGGAGGATTACTTTAACCGGGATACGCAGATCCTAGCAATGCCATAATTTCCTTTATAGGGGGTTTTAACCTGAAGGAGAAGACTTCAACTCAGTTTAGAGCAATGCCATCTTTCCTTAGGAATTTCCCATGCTAAGAGAGGGACAATGGCATGGATGTAGATGATCTAGAGGCTTGCCACTTACAGCGATTAGATGGAAGGAGTTGTTGATGTTTGTGTACTGTGAACGAGGCACATCTTTGATGCTAAAAGGTTGATTGGATCAACCAGTGGTTTTCTTATACAAAGCCTAAGAGGAGGCTAAAAGGTGTCTCGTACAAAGCCCGAGAGAGAGGCTAAAAGGTTTTGACTTGACGATGAAGTCTTTTGGTATCTCGTATAAAGCCTGAGATGAAGGCTATTTTACTCAACAAGAGAGTTTTTTTTGTATCTCGTACGAAGCCCGAGATGGAGGTTGTTGTTTGTTTGGCTCAATAAGAACCTTTTTGTATCTCGTATAAAGCCCGAGATAGAGGCGAAAGGGTGATTGACTCAGCGAGGGAGTCTCTTATGTGTCTCGTACAAAGCCCGAGAGAGAGGCTAAATGTTGTTTGACTCCACTGGGGAGAATCATTGTACAAAGCCCAAGAGGAAGCTATGGTGACTGTTTCAGTTGAGTGACAGGTCCAGTACACTGATTTAAAGAGAAAATCAGTTCTTATATGAGTAATGTTGTACTCAGGGATTTTGATTCGAGGATCCGGGTTATTTCTGTTCTTTAAGTAAGTGGGAAATCCGAAGGGTATTGAGACTATCCGAGTCTACGGGTTTCCTTCCTATTTAACGAAGGGGTCACTTGAGAATGTCTTTGAGACTCAAGGAGATTCGACTGTCCAAGTCTATTATTTCATCTTTTGAGAAACAGTAGTAGACTCTTGAAAAGTCTGTTCTATGGAGATGACTAAGTTCTGTTCCTATACCTTTAGGAGGTCGTCGGGATAATTTGTACGAAGCCCAAGAGGAGGCTGGAAGCTTTTAAGAAGCCGATCGGTCCTTGTACGAAGCCCAAGAGGAGGCTATCATTCCCGGAGGAAGAAATCATTTTACGAAGCCTAAGAGGAGGCTGTGAATACTTCTAAGAAGCCGACGGGTCCTTGTACTAAGCCCAAGAGGAGGCGAGGTTGCTTTTAGGAAGCCTGTGGGTCCTTGTACGATGCCCAAGAGGAGGCCGATGCTTTTAAGAAGCCCGTGGGTCCCCAAACCTCGAGAAATTCATGGCAAGCTATTCACAAGGAATAGATCAAGTCAGGAAAGTTCGAGAATTTGGAAGAAACTCAAAGATGCCATTCACGGAGAATACATTCATCTCTGGGAGTAGAGTTTCTTGACAATTCCTAATGAGGACAGCCGAAGACAAGACTGTATCTGGTGATCCTATTGGGGATCTAGTTGTCTATTTCTACGAATAAACGAAACGGCGTCACCTAGTTCTAGACGTAGTTGCCGGGGAAACTCTAAATATCTATACTATTATAATTACAGTTGATATGATTTTATTACACAGTTGATAGGAGAAAGTGCTTTGAAAAAGAACGATTTAGGGTTTACAGCTCAAGGAGAGGCCCAGGGTTTTATCAGTGAGCGCACTGTTTGAATTTGTACAGAGGGACTTATACAAGTGACTGAGGCCCAAAAAAGGTTTTCTGAATAAAGGGATGGGTCTTACACTCTCTCAAGAGGCCCAAAAGGTTTAAAGAAAAAGAAATGGGTCTTATTACTCGAGGGTAGGCCCAGTTGACTTTTCGTTTGAAATGGCGATCACGCCGAGGTTTCCTTTTAACGCAGAGGGACTTATACAATAAGTGAGGCCCAAATGGTTTTGGTTAAAAGGGAATTGGGTCTTACTCTCTAATAGAGGCCCAAATGAGTTTTAGATAATGAAATGGGTCTTACTACTCGAGGGTAGGCCCAAGTTATTTTTCAAAAAGCGACGATCGTGCCGTTTGTTTTCGACGGTATCGAGACTTATACAATACACTGAGGCCCAAAAATGATTTGGTCAAAAAAAGGATTGGGTCTTACACTCTATTAGAGGCCCAAAGTGTTTTGAAAATGATTTATGAGGGTTGAATTAATCCAAAAACCCTAATTTGTTTTCAAAAATGTGTTTAATTGAATAAAAATTCAATTAAAATGATCAAAATTGTTTAACATATGAAAAACAAATTGTGATCTTGGATTAATGCTTCAAAAATTATGTATTGACCTACAAAATAATTAGAATGCATTAAAAGTTGCAAAATCAAGGTGGAAAAAATATTTTAAATGTTAAAAACAATTAAAACATTAATTCTTTGCAAAAATATCAATTATACAAATTAAATAAATTTTTTGGGATTTTTTGGGAAAATAAAATATTTTAACATTTTTGTGAATTATTAAAAAAAGAATCAACTCAAAATCATTAAAACTCAGAGAGAAATTAATTTTTGAATCAATTAAATAAAATCACAAAATTCAAATATTCAAATTTTGAAAAAATGGCGCCAAGAACACACGCGTGTTCTGGGTTTGGCTGATTTGCATTTTCTCTCCAATCTCACTGAATACTTGATTATACCATGCAATCCACATATCAATCAACTCGTTTCAACCTCACGATCATGTCTATGGTATTTAATTTCATTTAAATTAAACATATAACAAGAAATCATGAAAAATCCTCAAGAACCCTAATTTCTGCATGAAGGCTAGGATTTTTGATACACGATTCAAACAATGCAATTAATTGAGGGGAAACATTCCATGCATGATTATGAACATATGGCCAAATTATTGTGCAGCAAATATTGCATGGATCATAGAATTAGAAGAGCTCATGCTTACCACTTGCAGCTGGTGATCGTGATTTGTGTTGGAGGTGTTACAGCTAGGTTCCAATGATCTGGATAGCTTCCCTAGGTGCCATGGAGTGTGTATGGATGCTTGGAATGGATTGAAATGGTTTGGAGTTGAAGATGGTACCTCAACTGCAAAACTGTCAAGAACTTGAGCAATTGGCTGGTGATTTTGTGAAATCTATGTTCCAGATGTTATGTGAGTGTTTGGATCACTTCTATATGATGTATATGAGGTGTGTGTGTGATTGGTTTGATTGGAAAAGCTCTCAAACTCAAAACCCGATAGTGACTTGCCTTAGAAGGCAAAATTGGAGTGAAATAAGAGATTTTGAGGAAAGCATCTGTTTGATGGCTTTGGTGTACTTAAACTGATCACAATTGAGCTCTATTTATAGTAGAGCAAGTTTGTTTTGCAAGGAATAGTGAATGGCAACTGCTGAGTAGGTTTGGCCAATGTTGGCAAATGAAAATCCAAGTCTCCTCTAGCCATTGACTAGAGGTTAGGGCACAGGCTGCTGGTTCCCTTGGTCTTGGATAAGTCTTGACTGAATTTAGTTGAGAATGACTCAGTCCATGCCACCTTGATGCTTCCATTGAATGCTCCAATCCAAAATTGGAGTCTTGTCCCTATTTTGGCAATTCTAGGTTCAACATGCTATTTCTTGTTCCAAAGACTTTGGAGGCTTGGCTCAGTGATTGTCCCCTTTAGATTCAATCCTCAGATGTGTCCAAGTGGATAGGAGCATTTGGATTTGGCTGATTTTGGCAAATCGACCAAAAGTGCAAAATCTGCCTTGCCTTGGCAGATTTCAGCAAGGCAACTTGCCAACGTCATATCTCATGACTCAAATTGAATTTGGTAATGTTTTTGGCCATTTTGGAAAGCCCTTACATGATACAACAGTTGTTTGAACATGTTTGGTTTTGATCTCTTTTGAATCTAAATGAAAAATCCCCCTACATTTGGCAAAAAGTAGGGTAAAATCTGACTTAGTGAAATTTTCACTAAGTGTTGGAACAAAGTGACTTTTCTTGATTTTGATCACTCCATAACTCAAAATCCATGAGGAATTTGGACATAGGTCAGTATGAAGCTTTTGTAGAGGGCAATGAGATCTACAAATAAATCTTTGAATGGGGAACAATGGCCTTGTGGTTTAGGAGTTATGGTCCTCCAAAGTTGGCACATTAGTGTCACTTTTTCCATAACTTAGAAATTTTTCTAAGTTTTTATGGTTACCCCTTTTACAAGTTATCCCACTTTCTTTGATTTTTCTTGATGAATGATGATTCAAATCATACATTAACATCATTTTAGGGTTAAAAATCCATTTTGGTGAAAAATCTCAAAAAGTCAAAGTTGACTTTTGTGCACAGTTGACTTTTTATCAGATGAATTCCAAACTGTGCAATTCTTCAGGAAATCATGTCCTTGACCTAAATCAAACATGATGGACATGTTCCATGGGTGTCATAGGGTATATTGATTCATGTCCTAGGGCTTGGGAGCATGTCCTGGCCAAAAGTCAAAGTTACAGTTGACTTTTCCCGCGAAACCCTAATTGTGGTGCAGATGAAATTGAGACTTGTTGCTCAAGCTTCTTGGATTAATACATTGTTGCAAATGGACCAATGTAGTATGTTGGAGACCCTAAAACCCTCTCTTGAGGTCTTGGCTCATGATTTGCCCCAAAAGTCAACTTACGGGTGAATTAGGTCAAGAAACCCTAATTCCTGATTTTTGATGAATGCATCCCCTGAGGCAAAATTGACTTGATGATTGGGTCCATGAGGTTCCATGGAGTATATTAGGTTATGTTTTGGATCCTTGGCTCATGCCCAGAGGAAAATTTCCATCTGGAGGCCCTGATCGACCAAAACCCTAATTTGGTGACACTGTCGATCTTGAGACTTAATCCACCTAAAAGGGAGCAGCCTTGTGCTTGATCCTTGAAGTGGGAATCCTTTTGATCCATTGTGGATGTTTGAGATGTTAGACAAGTTGAAGATCATGTTTTTTCTTGATTGATCTTTTGTCTAAGAACTCTGAGAGGGCTTGAAACCCTAAATTTGATTGCAGTGGATGCTCACCCATCTTTGGGGAGACTAATAAGGCAAGATGGCTCCCCCATATTGTGATGATGATTTTCACAATGATGGGAAATCTTAGTGGTCAGAATTTGGGGTATGACAGATGCCCCTATTTAATCTTCTTGGACACGAAGGTGTGAATGACGAAGGTATTCGGGCATTCGGGGTGCAAGAGGATTAAATATCAGAATACCCGAAATTTTGATGGTGGTTATGAATGGTAGCGCACGAATTCATCTTCTTTAGCTAAGCAATGATGCTTAGAAAAGGTAAACTCCCCCTCGATCCTGGTCTTCAGCCAAGGAACTGGTCTCAGTTTCTGATTTAAACTTCCCCTCGATCCTAGTTTTCTACCAAGGAACTGGTCTCAGTTTCTGATTTAAACTTCCCCTCGATCTTGGTTTTCTACCAAGGAACTGGTCTAAGTTTCTGAAGTAAACTTCCCCTCGATCCTGGTTTCCTACCAAGGAACAGTTCTAAGTTTCTGAAATAAACTTCCCCTCGATCTTGGTTTCCTACCAAGGAACTGGTCTAAGTTTCTGATTTAAATTTCCCCTCGATCTTGGTTTCCTACCAAGGAACTGGTCTAAGTTTCTAAAGTAAACTTCCCCTCGATCCTGGTTTCCTACCAAGGAACTGGTCTAAGTTTCTGAAATAAACTTCCCCTCGATCTTGGTTTCCTACCAAGGAACTGGTTTAAGTTTCTGAAGTAAACTTCCCCTCGATCTTGGTTTCCTACCAAGGAACTGGTCTTAGTTTCTTTTGTCAATACACTTAATTGACAAGGGACGCTATGCATAGCGGTTTTCCTCAAACTTCTCGCCGAATTTTCCTGGGGAGATGCCATTTGACGGAAAAAGTTTTGATGTCAGACTTGCTGGGGAACCCCGTCATCTGAGTTGTAGAATTGCACAAACTTCTCTGTTGGAGACGCCATTTGTTTCTACTGGGGGAAAGCAGGTCTCTTGGGAGACTGCTTTCGCTTGGGATCTTACATCATACTTTTCTCGGGATCTTCCCGGAGAAATGCCATATGATGGGGTCCAATTTTGAGGTGCCGATGACCTTTTCATCAGCGGGCTTTTCGGAGCGAAACTGGCATGCCACCGAATCCCTGATTACGAGGCTTTCTTTGTGGATTTTCCTTAATCCGAGAAAGCAAGGATATCATCTTCAATGGCGAAGAGTGATGTATGTTGAAAGTTTCTCTGGTTTTTCAGAGGTTCAAGTTATCAAAGTGGTCAAGGGCCGACTTCATCCCAGAAATAAACTGGAGGAGAGAGGTAGTTCAGACGTAACCCTTCCTGATGAGGCAAGGACGGACAACCCGATCGAGAGGACTTTTATCACTAGGGGACTAGACCGACTAGAGTGATAGTGATGCAATAGGAAATGTGAATGCAAATTGATAATGCATGATGTATGTATGTATATGTTGACAAAACTGACGCGACATACAAACTAAAAGATGAACATGACTAGATACTCGGCCATCGTGGGGCGAAGAAGTACCGTTGGTTTAGAATAGCAATTCCACCTTGCTTAGGAGAGATAGTCCCTGTTGGGAGCTATGTTGGTCGGGCTTAGGAGGTAAGAACTCTGATGAGGCGTGTCAGACGAAACAAGGCCTCTGACACAGTTGATCCCTTCATTCAGGCGTACTGGGTTAGAAGGAGTACTTTGATTCTGCATTTTGAAGTTCGCTTACTTCTGGAGAAGCGACCGATGTTCCTTTGATGTTCAACGGTCAAAAGAAATTGTCGTCTTTATTAAAAAGCAGAAAAAGTTGTAACAAGTAAATTCATTTTTGTTTTATTTCCAGAATCGTTAATCTTATTAAAATGTCGTTCTGTAAAGCTAAAACAAATAAGAATTACAAACAAAAGCACAAAGGCTCAAATTTTATTGATAGGATGGAAATCAGCCAAACGCGTGATTCCAAAGAGTAATTACAAAGTTAGAAAATGGTAATTTACAGGGAAAAGGGCTACGTTGAAACATAACGACCACTATCCTTCTACCAACTTTGAATTCGGGACATCCTGAGCTTCTGTCGAAGATGACCTTGACTGGAGTTTTCTGACGGATGATGTAACTGCTGCTGAGGGACTTTCCTCTGTTGAACATAGTTACTTGCTGTTATCCCTAATTTTTTCCTCGATTGTACTATGATGTTTCCAATCCATCGGGATGATTTTTTTCTGTCTCTAACTTTTGCCTGGACCGCCCTTTTGGGTTTTCAATCCACCGAGACGTTTTTTTTCTTTTTTTTTTAGGTGAAGTATTTCTTGACTACATCAACATTCGTGGGGTAGGCAAATTCCTCTCCGTCCATGGTTGCAAGTCTCAAGGCGCCGCCTGAGAAAGCTTTCGTGACCACATAGGGGCTATCATAATTTGGAGTCCACTTGCCCCGAGAATCAGTGAGAAATGATTGTATCTTCTTGAGCACAAGGTCTCTTTTCCTGAAGACGCGAGGTCGAACCTTTTTGTCGAACGCCCTCTTCATTCTCTGTTGATACAACTGACCGTGGCATAGTGTCGTGATTCATTTTTCTTCGATCAAATTCAGTTCGTCGTGTCGACTTTGACACCATTCAACTTCTGTAAGCTTTTCTTCCATCAATACCCGGATTGATGGGATCTCTACTTCTATGGGAAGCACTGCCTCCATGCCATATACTAGAGAGAAAGGGGTAGCCCCTGTTGAAGTGCGGACAGATGTGCGATAACCCTGAAGAGCAAATGGTAACATGTCGTGCCGGTCTTTATAGGTTACAACCATCTTTTGAACGATCTTCTTGATGTTATTGTTAGCTGCTTCTACTGCTCCGTTCATTTTTGGTCAGTAGGGAGATGAGTTATGATGTTCGATCTTGAACTCTGCGCACAGCTCTTTCATCATCTTATTGTTCAAGTTGGATCCATTATCAGTAATGATCTGGCTTGGAACACCATAACGGCAGATGATATTGTTTTTGATAAATTGGACCACCACTTGTCGAGTTACATTGGCGAATAACGTTGCTTCGACACACTTGGTGAAATAATCAATGGCTACCAGGATGAACCGAGGCCCGTTTGATGCCTTGGGCTCAATCATGCCAATCATGTCGATTCCCCATATCGAGAATGGCCATGGGGAAGAGAGAACTTTGAGATGTGATGGCAGTACATGAATTTTGTCGGAGTATATCTGACATTTGTGACACCTCCTCGTGTACTTGTAGCAGTCGGATTCCATGGTCAACCAATAGTACCCTGCTCTCAGAATTTTTCTCGCCATTATGTGTCTGTTGGCATGAGTGCCAAAGGATCCTTCATGAATTTCTTTCATAAGCATGTCTGCTTCTGGTCTGTCTACGCATCGGAGCACGACCATGTCAAAATTTCTCTTATAGAGAGTGTCACCGCTCAAGGAGAAGTTTCCAGCCAATCTTCTGAGGGTCTTTCTATCTTTCCTGGATGCCCCAGGTGGGTACTCTTGTTTCTGAATGAAGCATTTGATATCGTGATACCAAGGTTTGTCGTCTATGACTGCTTCAATCGTGAAGATGTAAGCGGGCCTTTCAAGGCGCATTATGTCAATCTTAGGTATATCATTCCATTGACCTACACTAATCATGGAAGAGATAGTGGCTAATGCATCAGCCATGTGATTCTCCTCACGAGGGATGTGATGAAACTCAACTCTGTTGAAGAAGGGTAACAACCTTCTTGCATAGTCTTTGTAAGGAATCAGTCCTGATTGGTATGTGTTCCAATCTCCTTTTATCTGATTGATAACCAAGGCTGAGTTGCCATATACCTCCAAGTTTTTGATCCTTAACTCAATTGCTTCCTCGAGACCCATAATACAAGCTTCGTATTCGGCCTCGTTGTTCGTACATTTGAACGTAAGTCTAGCAGTGAAAGGAATGTGGGTACCCTGAGGGGTAACAATTATTGCCCCAATTCCGTTTCCGAAATGATTGACTGCTCCGTCAAAGATAAGTCCCCATTGGAAACCTGGTTCTGGCCCTTCCCTGGGTAGCGGTTCATCGCAGTCTTTCATCTTTAGATACATGACATCTTCATCTGGGAAGTCAAACCCGGTTGATTCCTGATCGTCAATCGGTTGATGAGCCAAATGATTGGCTAAAATACTCCCTTTAACGACTTTCTGAGCGTGGTACTCTATGTCATATTCTGATAACAACATCTGCCAACGGGCAATCCTTCCCGTGAGAGTAGGTTTTTCAAATACATACTTGATTGGGTCCATCTCAGAGACCAACCAAGTAGTGTGACAAATCATGTACTGGCGATGACGTTTGGCTGCCCAAGCCAAAGCGCAACAAGTTTTCTCAAGCATCGTGTACCGAGTTTCGTAGTCAGTGAATTTCTTGCTCAAATAGTAAATGGCAGACTCTTTCCGTTTAGTTTCGTCTTGTTGGACAAGTACACATCCCATTGATCCTCTAGAACTGTGAGGTAAATGATCAGTGGTCTTCCTTCCACTGGAGGTGATAGAATCGGAGGATTCAATAGATATTCTTTGATACTGTCGAAGGCGGTTTGGCAATCTTCTGACCAAGCGCAATCCTGGTTCTTTTGAGTAACTTGAAAATCGGCGAACAAGTAGCGGTCATAAGGAATATGAATCTGGAGATGTAGTTCAAACCTCCCAGGAATCCTCTGACTTGTTTTTCAGTTTTCAGAGAAGGCATTTCTTGAATGGCCTTGACCTTGTCAGGATTAACCTCAATTCCTTTCTGGCTGACGATGAACCCTAGTAGTTTCCCTGAACGGACACCGAAGGTGCACTTGTTGGGATTCAAGCGGAGTTTGTTCTTTCGCAAACGCTCCAATAGTTTTGACAGGTGGGTCACATGCTCCTCTTCTGTCTAAGATTTAGCAATCATATCATCGACATACACTTCTATTTCTTTGTGTATCATGTCATGAAACAGAGTAGTCATGGCCCTTTGATAGGTTGCCCCGACATTCTTCAAGCCGAACGACATCACCTTGTAACAAAAGGTACCCCATGGGGTAATGAACGAAGTTTTATCCATGTCTTTCGGTGCCATTTTGATTTGATTATAGCCCGATAATCCATCCATGAAGGAGAAAACTTTGAACTTTGCTGTACTGTCAACCAGCATGTCAATGTGTGGTAAAGGAAAGTCGTCCTTTGGATTAGCCTTGTTCAGATCCCTGTAATCAACACACATTCTGACCTTTCCATCCTTTTTCGGAACGGGTACGATGTTGGCAAACCATTGAGGATATTCTGATGTGGCGAGGAAACCCGCGTCAATATGTTTTTGTACCTCCTCTTTGATTTTGATGGCCATGTCCGGGTGAGTCCGTCTCAACCTTTGCTTTACTGGCGGACAGTCCGATCTTAACGGTAAGTGATGTTCCACGATGCTGGTATCCAACCCTGGCATATCCTGATAGGACCAAGCGAATACATCGGGAAATTCTCTGAGAAGCTTTATCAAACTCTCTTTGGCAGTTGGACTGAGCAGTGCCCCAATCCTGATTTCTTTTTTCTCTTTTTCTGAACCCAAGTTTACCGTTTCCAACGGCTCTTTGTGAGGTTCAATGGACCTTTCCTCTTGTCTGAGTAATCGGGAGATCTCTTCAGGAATTTCGTTGTCATCTTCTTCTTCAGCCCCGAATACCGAGAACTCAAAGTTGGGAGAAGGCATCGGATCGTATGTTTCACCGGGGTTTAAAACAAGCAATCTGCATGACGTGATGATTCGTGTTTAGAAGAGATAGAGAAAATGCAAGTGTGCGCAGCGTTTTATTTTTATTACTGCTTGTTTTTATTATTGAATTGTTTTTTAGGATTACCATTTTCTGAGAAAAAGCAAAAAGAGAAAACAGAAATTAATGCGGAAATTACAGAACGACATTATTTTATTAATGAACAAGTCGATCCTTGAAACTACAGCCCTATAAAATAAAACTCTGTCGCTTCGGGAAAAGCGAAGAGGGAAATTTATAGAAAGCGAGCCCTATCAAAACATCTGTTTCACCTGGGCAGGGTGAAAGGTTAAAAGATGGCAATTACTTTGACTGATGAAGGACCTCCGGAACCTCGACGGCAACCCATTGGCGGCGAACTCCTCGGTGAATCACAAAGTCTGGCACCTTCCTTGATTTGTCTTCAGAAATGACGCTGATTTCTGGTGGAGCAGGATCATTGGAATCTGTTTCCCAGGCAGAGTTGTCGTAGGAGAATTCCTCAGTTGCATTTTGCAGAGTAGTTGTGCTCTCAGCTGTATCTCCCCATCCAGTTGGCTGGATGTCATCGAACCTGATACGAGAACTTTTGGGCGCAGTGTACTTGACCATATAGTCGTATTTTCCACTTGGTTGTCCCAAGGTGTCCCAAACTTCTTTGGAACTGGAGGAGTCATCTCTCTCGATGACGTTGACGTCGGGAAAAACATAGTTGATGAACTCAAGTCCCGCAAACGTTGCGAATTCATCTTCATGTTGAGTAGCTTCTGAATGACCTGAGTGTTGATCCCATGACATGGCGGGGACAAAGGTATTCTTTTCAATGATGCTCAGCTGAGTTTCATTACTCGGCTGACTTTCTTGCCCCAAGTCTCCTGGGTAAGGTTGCCACATTGGCAGACCATCCATTGGGCCATAGTAGTTGTAGTCAAAGTTGTCTTTCATCAGAGTGTCTTCCTCTAATGAGTTTGGTGGAGCACGACATCCTTTCGGATCACAATCTCCATATATCATTTCGGCGTCTGACCTTGGTATAAACCTCGGACTCTGTGCGGGATAGCAAAATGGCGTAGGCACCTCTTCCTGAGACATATAACCGTCCTCATTAAGAAAGGACTTCCATTCTTTGTAACGCCCCAAATTTAATTAATTATTTAATTAGATTATTAAAGGAATTTTTTTTTTATTGGAATTTAATCGAAGTTTGGAAATTTTCGGTAGTATTCGATTGAATGGGTTGATTTAAGTTATCGAAATAATAATAGAATATTGGAATAATGGTATTAGTATTATTATTATGAAATTAATGGAATAAGTAAAAGAAAAGAGAGTTATGGGCTCAGTTATGAGATGGTGGTAGTAAAAGGGAGGTGTAGGAAGTTAAGCCCAATAGAATTATAATAATAATATTATTATTATTATTATTTGATTATGAGGAAGGAAAACAAATTAAGGGTTTTGGAACTTTTGGGAATAGATCGTGAAACAAAGTTGCAGATAGAAGAGGAATAAGGGTTTCATGGAGAAAGAAAGAAAGAAGGTTGCTGTAGGTAGAGAAGAAAAGAAGCCTTGAAGAAAAGTTGCAGAGAAGAGAAAAGAACAAGGTTTGAAGCTATAGTGAAAAGGATTCAACCGGCGGAATAGAGCAGTCTCCAATCTAAGGTAAGGGTGGGTTCGACTATTATAACCGGGTTATGATGAATATTATGTCGGTTGGGTCGTATAAAATTGTACCATGAATTGTTTGTTGATTCTGTCATATTTTGATTTTGTGAAAATTGTTGGTTCGGTGGATTTTAGTGGTCTGTGACTGTTGATAATATGTTGATGGGTTGAGGTGTTATATGTCTTAATTGGTTAAATTGATATTGAGTGGAATCTGGAAAATTGTGAGCCAAAGTAGGAAATTGGAGGCGGGGGCCTCAGAGCAATGGAGGCGGGGGCCTCAAAGCAATGGAGGTGAGCACCCCCATTTAATTAAAGGATGAAGGCGAGGGCCTCCAAGTATTGAGGTGGGCGCCTCCAAGCATAGCAGGTTTTGTTAATTGTTATCAATAGAAAGGAGGGGAGGCGGAGGCCTCCAAGCTCTGAGAAGAGCGCCTCCCATGGGCTGTTGAGGGGAGGTGGGCGCGTCCATTTATGGTGAGGACCACCTTGCTGTTTCTTATTTAGCTTGCATTGTTTTCTTTCATCTTGCCACGTACCTGAGTAAATGGGCATGGTTTAGTAAACTTCTAGAAGATTAATAATTCAACTAGTATATTAGTATATTATTATAGTATCACTTAATTTTATTTGTGTTGTGGTATAATCAAACGAATATAGCAGTTTTGGTAGTTTTAGCAGAAGGAGCATGTTAAGTAGCAGCAAAAATAATGGAACAGTATGAGTAGTAGCAGGAACCTAATAGATTTTCATAGCAGATAATTAACTGGAATCAGGGTTATTTGAAAACAAGTAACTGTGGTAATCTTGACAGAAAATGGAACAATTGCAGTAAGCAGGTGTTGACAGAAAATTGGAAATTTGTAATAGTTAGCAGGGTCAATAACTCAATTAATTTTTGTAGCAAAGTATATATATATTCAGTAGAGGTTTTCCTAGCAGTGTTGGTGAATTGAAAGTGGCAATAAAATCAGTAATAGTAGAAAAGTAATCATGGCAGAGTTATTTTAGTAGCAGTCTAGTAATTCTTGACAGAAGTAGAACAATAGCAGTAAGCAGAATTTTGACAGAAGTTGAAATTGATTCTTATGGAAATTGTAATAGAAAGTAGAATGTTGTACTAAACTGGTATTAAATAACAGAGGCTAATAACAGTGCAGTTTTAGTCAGTTTAGCCGGTTTAGGAGAAAAACTTAGTTGTCCGAAATTTAACGAAAATTGTCGAGGTAGTTCGTAATAATTAGTAGGTTATTTTAGTCGGTTTGTTTTGTGGAATTAAGTTGAACGCGTGGAATTGCAGGTACAGTTGGATAAGTTGTATTGTCCCGATTTACGGGCGAAGTATTTAAGTTGCAGGTCTTATGACCAATGTTGTTTGAGTTGTGGTGTTGTTGATTAAGTTGTAGGTCGAATGACCAATGTTGTTTGAGTTGTGTTATTGTTGATTAAGTTGTAGGTCGAATGACCAATGTTGGATTACGTTGATGCTATTGATGCATGTTTTCGTTGTTGTTTTCGTTGTTGTTGTTCTGGTTGTTCTTGTTGATGATGTAGTTGATTGTATGCCTTTGATAATTGTCGCATACATTGCATTCATGAGTCGGGGCTGTAAGCTCACACCACGTTGGCCTTGACGGCACCACGTTGAAGGCTTATGCCTTGTTGAAATGCCTCGATAACCTGGCATATGTTTAAGTTGGGAGTTTTACTCCGATGGTACCACATGCATGTGCATAGTTGTGTCACATTTTGAGTCGTTGTGAAGTTGCTGTTGTTGTGAAGTTGCCGTTGTTGTGAAGTTGTTGCTTGTTATAAGTTGTTGTTGCTATGTCTTGTGGCTTGAGATAAATTACTAATGTCGTGAGCTGATGTTATATATGTTGTTATTACTATAATTTGCATCTTTTATATAAGTTGTTGTTATATGTTGTTATTTGCTGTCAATACAAATTGGGGTTGCTAGTAAGTTGTTTATTTCTGGTTGTTGCATGACTGTCGTATGAAGCAGTGGAATTTATATGATTCTAATCTAGCATATTAATCATCATATTTTGTTTATAATATTCGATATCTCACCCCTTCTGTAATGATGTTACCTATTATGGGTAACTAAGCAGGTACTCAAGAATAGCTGCAGAAGTTGAGGTATAATGTGAAGTCTTAGATGCTGTTAGCTCGAGTTGGTCTTGCTCTGATACGTAGCACTCGGGGGGATGAACGATTATTGTTTATTTGTTGTTATTGTCTTAGTAGTTGAATCTTAAATTGTTGTTATTAAAGAATTGTTGTTTCGAAGTTGTTTTGAGTTGGACATGAGGTTATGTCATTATAAGTTGAATTATGTGAAGCCGCTTATTAATAAAAGTTGTTTTGTTTTCAAAAGGATAATTCAGGTCGTTATCAGTTCATCCGAATCAGTGTTATGTATCTGAATTAATTGTGATTAATATGAAGTTGTTTCCTGTTGAAAATGTGACATCCTGTTTATGTTGAAGAATTTTTAAAATGAAAACTCTGATTTTATTACTTATCCGCCGGGTAGAAAAGGGGTGTTACATTAGTGGTATCAGAGCCTGGTTGGTCTGTCCGGCCAATGTTGTCTAATGTTGTTTCTTCCTTAGTACTCGACATGTGTGTGGAACACTGTCGGTGCTTGTTTGTTAGTAGTTTCTAGTAGTTGTCTACAGGATGGTTTGAATTAAGTGGGGGAGAAGTTTGCTCCCGTACGTGTTGTTGGTATGTAGAAGTTGTTTCAAGGTGATGTTGCTTGCAAGAGTGCATATGTTGGAGCGATGTTATTGCGGACCAGCGAGAGTTTGGACTCGCGAATCCGTATCAGTCAAGTTGGAGATGCGCGTAGAGTCTGGACGGTGAATCGAAGATGATTGAAATTAAGGAATTATTCCGAATGGAATGATAAGTTGGTGGATTAATTCGGTAAGTTGTATATCTTGAGTATAGTTGGATTAAAGTTGAGTGATTTTCATAGTTGGAGAAAAAGAAATGATTGTTGGTAGATTTTGGAGCAAGCGGGAGGGAGATGGAACTTATGTTCATCAATCTCAAATCCTGATTTTTGCAATTTTGGAGCAGCTGTCGGTAGAAGAGGCATAACTTTTGACTCGTGATTCGGATGGAAGCAGTTCTGGACTTTTTGGAAAGCTTACGAAATTCCCTATAGTTTGCATATAAGATTTGTCTTCAGGAAGTTTGTGAAGAGGGAGAAAAGTGAGTTTTAATGTTTGGGTCTGTTGCTGATTTTTTTTTTTTGGAAAATTCTGCATACGGAAATTCTGGACCAGTCCCGTTGTGTAGCTGATAACTTTTTACTCGTAAGTCGGATTTACGCGATTCTTGAAGTTCTGAAATCTACACAAAATTCTCTTCATTTTGGAATATGATTTTGTGATTGAGAGATCTGTATTGAAGGAGATATATATGGTTGAAGTTGAGCGACATTTGCTGAAAAAAAATTTGGAAGGATGAAAACCAGTGTGGAATATTATTAAGAATAAAGTGTTGGTATTTGAAAGATGTGACTGTATCGGAGAATGCTTGGAGATGCAACTTATGTTGAATGAGGATGATTAAGACGATGATGCTATGTAAAGGTAATGTTGAGAGAAATGCGAAAGTTGATTTGTGTTGCTAAGAATTTTCACCTTGGTTGAAAGTTGTAATTGGAGCAAACTGAATTGGATCGTTCTCAATGTTGTAGCGACTTCGGTATTGGAAAAATATTTAAAGTCGTGTTGTACTATGAACGTGCATAAGAGGATGTGTAATGGATTTTGAACGTTTTTGTATCGTTGACGAAGTTGAAACTAAAGAAACTAAGAGTGGCATTGGTAAGCCTTAGAAAGTTGGCGGAGCGTTATGCTTACGGACTTTGGGCACAAGTTGAAGTACGCTATTGTGTTGGGTACTGATGATTTATTTTACCGTTATGCTTGTCGGCTGGTTATTGACAAATTGAGGAACTGATCACCCTTAATCTATTGTTGATAGTAGACGGAATCATAATTGATGGATAGATGTGTCGTGCCAACTAGTATAGTATGTACGTTGAATTGGTCGAAGTCAAGCCAAGTGCTTGAAGGTTGTTTTGCTGATACAAGTTCATATGTTAGAATATTAGTTGAATTTAAGGATGACAGCACGAAGCTGTGTTTGATTGATGAGTAGTATGGGGACTCACAGTCGAGTTCTAGATAACTTGAGTCGTTGTTTGTGATGAAGCGAATGGCTAGTATGCCTTAAGGTGTATGTATGGAGTATGAAGCGTATCTCCATATTTGTTGGATGAGTTGGAACTGGTGTTTGTTGCAAATGTTTTGAGCGGTTGTAAAATCAGAGGAAGAACGCGTAGAATATTTGAAGGTTGAGTTGTGATTATTAAAAGAAGTTAAATTATAAGTTGATTTGTAAAAGTGGAGTTTTGGTTGGTAAAGATGATTGATCTTGTTGAATTTAAGTGGACTCAGGTGTCAAATGTTGTTGTAATGTTGTTATGCGCCTAAGGTGATTTTGGGAACTATGTTGATAAAAGATAGTAAAGTTGTAATTTATGTGTGGTGTTAACGGGGAGATCCCGAAGAGTTAAGTCGAAAGCCTTGGTATTATGTCGATTTTGATGATTGGAAGTTGGAGGTCAACTGAGTAGAGTTAGTACCTTGAAAGTAATCAGAGTGCGCAGCAAACACGTAGTGTATTGCGATTGTTCAGACGTGAATTGTATCGATGTTGATATTTGGTTACGTTGATGTTGTGTTTCAGTTGGTATTCTTAGGTTGTTTTGTTCTGGTTCTTAAACCGGTAAATTCTTAAGTTGGTTACTTCTTGTGTTGCGATGTTAGTTGTCAATTGCATCACTTGGGTAGTATTCGCGTTGTTGTCACCGTTGAGGTTAGGAACCGTTGTTTGTGTTATATGTGGAGTTGCCTTGCGAGGACGAGATTTGATTACTCGGAAGAATTAAGTTGTTGGAATAGTCGTGTCAGAATAATGTGTTTCTCGTAAACTTCACTGAGTCTATAATGATGTTATTATGGTTGTTGGTTGATGGGGAGTTGTGCGTATATTCGTGAATTAAGCTGTTAAGTCGACGTTATAATTTTTCTCTCTTTGTCATGATGTTGTTGTTGGTTACTGTAAGTAAGAAGTAATATTTCATAATATGACGAAGGAGATTATGTTGGCTATGTCGATGTCACTATAAGAATGATGTGACGATATGAGTAGAGATGTTAGTGTTTTGTTGATAATTGACATGTACGTTATGGGATTGGAGTCCGGCATGAGTCGTAGTGTTGAGAATGTTGTTAAGATGATGATATGAAGTTGTATATCCAAGTATGAGCAAGTATGGTTGTTACTACTCTAAATGTTGATATGTCAAGATGTTCTTGAAGCGGTTGATATGTTATTAGCGACTAAGTTGCGAAGGTGTTGAATGGTTAGCAGGCGTGTATCGGAGTTAAATCATGGTGAGTTATCGCTGTGTCGGAGAGTAGTAGTCGGAGTGTTGCCAAACGCAACTGAGGATCAAAGAGTTGGAAGCGAAGTTGAGGATGGGTGTGTTGGATGGATTTTCGAGGACGAAAATATCCTAAGTGGGGGAGAGTTGTAACGCCCCAAATTTAATTAATTATTTAATTAGATTATTAAAGGAATTTTTTTTTTATTGGAATTTAATCGAAGTTTGGGAATTTTCGGTAGTATTCGATTGAATGGGTTGATTTAAGTTATCGAAATAATAATAGAATATTGGAATAATGGTATTAGTATTATTATTATGAAATTGATGGAATAAGTAAAAGAAAAGAGAGTTATGGGCTCAGTTATGCGATGGTGGTAGTAAAAGGGAGGTGTAGGAAGTTAAGCCCAATAGAATTATAATAATAATATTATTATTATTATTATTTGGTTATGAGGAATGAAAACAAATTAAGGGTTTTGGAACTTTTGGGAATAGATCGTGAAACAAAGTTGCAGATAGAAGAGGAATAAGGGTTTCATGGAGAAAGAAAGAAAGAAGGTTGCTGTAGGTAGAGAAGAAAAGAAGCCTTGAAGAAAAGTTGCAGAGAAGAGAAAAGAACAAGGTTTGAAGCTATAGTGAAAAGGATTCAACCGGCGGAATAGAGCAGTCTCCAATCTAAGGTAAGGGTGGGTTCGATTATTATAACCGGGTTATGATGAATATTATGTCAGTTGGGTCGTATAAAATTGTACCATGAATTGTTTGTTGATTCTGTCTTATTTTGATTTTGTGAAAATTGTTGGTTCGGTGGATTTTAGTGGTCTGTGACTGTTGATAATATGTTGATGGGTTGAGGTGTTATATGTCTTAATTGGTTAAATTGATATTGAGTGGAATCTGGAAAATTGTGAGCCAAAGTAGGAAATTGGAGGCGGGGGCCACAGAGCAATGGAGGCGGGGGCCTCAGAGCAATGGAGGTGAGCACCCCCATTTAACTAAAGGATGGAGGCGAGGGCCTCCAAGTATTGAGGTGGGCGCCTCCAAGCATAGCAGGTTTTGTTAATTGTTATCAGTAGAAAGGAGGGGAGGCGGAGGCCTCCAAGCTCTGAGAAGAGCGCCTCCCATGGGCTGTTGAGGGGAGGTGGGCGCCTCCATTTATGGTGAGGACCACCTTGATGTTTCGTATTTAGCTTGCATTGTTTTCTTTCATCTTGCCACGTACCTGAGTAAATAGGCATGGTTTAGTAAACTTCTAGAAGATTAATAATTCAACTAGTATATTAGTATATTATTATAGTATCACTTAATTTTATTTGTGTTGTGGTATAATCAAATGAATATAGCAGTTTTGGTAGTTTTAGCAGAAGGAGCATGTTAAGTAGCAGCAAAAATAATGGAACAGTATGAGTAGTAGCAGGAACCTAATAGATTTTCATAGCAGATAATTAACTGGAATCAGGGTTATTTGAAAACAAGTAACTGTGGTAATCTTGACAGAAAATGGAACAATTGCAGTAAGCAGGTGTTGACAGAAAATTGGAAATTTGTAATAGTTAGCAGGGTCAATAACTCAATTAATTTTTGTAGCAGAGTATATATATATTCAGTAGAGGTTTTCCTAGCAGTGTTGGTGAATTGAAAGTGGCAATAAAATCAGTAATAGTAGAAAAGTAATCATGGCAGAGTTATTTTAGTAGCAGTCTAGTAATTCTTGACAGAAGTAGAACAATAGCAGTAAGCAGAATTTTGACAGAAGTTGAAATTGATTCTTATGGAAATTGTAATAGAAAGTAGAATGTTGTACTAAACTGGTATTAAATAACAGAGGCTAATAACAGTGCAGTTTTAGTCAGTTTAGCCGGTTTAGGCGAAAAACTTAGTTGTCCGAAATTTAACGAAAATTGTCGAGGTAGTTCGTAATAATTAGTAGGTGATTTTAGTCGGTTTGTTTTGTGGAATTAAGTTGAACGCGTGGAATTGCAGGTACAGTTGGATAAGTTGTATTGTCCCGATTTACGGGCGAAGTATTTAAGTTGCAGGTCTTATGACCAATGTTGTTTGAGT
The DNA here is from genome assembly GCA_022829125.1 of Lathyrus tuberosus. Lineage (NCBI taxonomy): Eukaryota > Viridiplantae > Streptophyta > Magnoliopsida > Fabales > Fabaceae > Lathyrus > Lathyrus tuberosus. The sequence goes on from JALAZF010000428.1 coordinate 2,566,490, forward strand.
TGTGGTGTTGTTGATTAAGTTGTAGGTCGAATGACCAATGTTGTTTGAGTTGTGTTGTTGTTGATTAAGTTGTAGGTCGAATGACCAATGTTGGATTACGTTGATGCTATTGATGCATGTTTTCGTTGTTGTTTTCGTTGTTGTTGTTCTGGTTGTTCTTGTTGATGATGTAGTTGATTGTATGCCTTTGATAATTGTCGCATACATTGCATTCATGAGTCGGGGCTGTATGCTCACACCACGTTGGCCTTGATGGAATTGATTAAGTTGGCCTTGACGGCACCACGTTGAAGGCTTATGCCTTGTTGAAATGCCTCGATAACCTGGCATTGTTTAAGTTGGGAGTTTTACTCCGATGGTACCACATGCATGTGCATAGTTGTGTCATATTTTGAGTCGTTGTGAAGTTGCTGTTGTTGTGAAGTTGCCGTTGTTGTGAAGTTGTTGCTTGTTATAAGTTGTTGTTGCTATGTCTTGTTGCTTGAGATAAATTACTAATGTCGTGAGCTGATGTTATATATGTTGTTATTACTATAATTTGCATCTTTTATATAAGTTGTTGTTATATGTTGTTATTTGCTGTCAATACAAGTTGGGGTTGCTAGTAAGTTGTTTATTTCTGGTTGTTGCATGACTGTCGTATGAAGCAGTGAAATTTATATGATTCTAATCTAGCATATTAATCATCATATTTTGTTTATAATATTCGATATCTCGCCCCTTCTGTAATGATGTTACCTATTATGGGTAACTGAGCAGGTACTCAAGAATAGCTGCAGAAGTTGAGGTATAATGTGAAGTCTTAGATGTTGTTAGCTCGAGTTGGTCTTGCTCTGATACGTAGCACTCGGGGGGATGAACGATTGTTGTTTATTTGTTGTTATTGTCTTAGTAGTTGAATCTTAAATTGTTGTTATTAAAGAATTGTTGTTTCGAAGTTGTTTTGAGTTGGACATGAGGTTATGTCATTATAAGTTGAATTATGTGAAGCCGCTTATTAATAAAAGTTGTTTTGTTTTCAAAAGGATAATTCAGGTCGTTATCAGTTCATCCGAATCAGTGTTATGTATCTGAATTAATTGTGATTAATATGAAGTTGTTTCCTGTTGAAAATGTGACATCCTATTTTTGTTGAAGAATTTTTAAAATGAAAACTCTGATTTTATTACTTATCCGCCGGGTAGAAAAGGGGTGTTACATTCTTCATCTGTGTCAGAGGGATCTTCCTCATTAATAACATGTACTACTTGAGACACTGGGTGAAGGAAACCTCCACTGTGGAAGAAGTTTTGAAGGGGATGACGACCTTCATCGTTGGCAGCTGTCTGGGTACAGGTTACAGAAAAACCAAGACCCTTATTTATTTTATTGTCAAATGGAATGACAAGTTGTCCCCATCCAGCTGTATTGGTACTCTAGACCATTTTGATAGCATCATTGTATGAAGAAATGGAAGTTCCTTCTTTGAACTGATTGTTCTTGCTCACCGACAGTGCTTGGAACTGAGTTCCAATAACCTCCTCGGGTTCTATACCAGTATATGATGACAAGTTACTCACAAGCAAGGCTTGTTTCCCACAAACCGTGACAAGTTGATCGTTCTTGACAAACTTTAGCTTATGGTGGAGGGTTGAAGTAACCGCTCCAGCCTGGTGTATCCAAGGTCTTCCTAATAAACAATTGTACGTTGCCCGGATGCCCATGACCTGGAAAGTGACTTGGAAAGTGTGAGGACCAATAGTTATGGGAAGATCAACTTCGTCGATAACCTTTTTTCTGGATCCGTCGAATGCTTTGACGACAACCTCGCTGATTCTCATCGGAGGGCCTTTGAATGATAATTGCATCAAAGTGGATTTCGGCATAACATTCAGGGCTGACCCTGTGTCTACCAGTACGCTGGCTAAAGCATCATCCTGGCAGTTAACTGTGATATTGAGCGCAATGTTATGGCGGCGACCCTCTTCGAGTAATTCCTTATCACTAAATCCCAAATTGTTGCAGGAAGTGATGTTAGAGACAATGCTATCGAACCGTCTGATTGTTACATCCTGTTCCACAAAGGCTTGCTCCAAGACTTTCTGTAGAGCCTCCCTATGCGCTTCTGAACTGAGTAATAGTGATAACACAGAGATCTTTGAAGGAGTTTGTAACAATTGATCAACAATGTTGTATTCACTCCTTTGGATAAGCTTCAGTATCTCATCATCATTTTTCAAAAGGTCGGGATTATTGGATTGACCGACTGGTGGATCAGGAGCTTCCGTTTGAAGTTCCTTTTCTTTGTTAGGTTCTCCAACCCCTCGGTTGAAGATCCTACCACTCCGTGTTACATGACTGATGTCTGCAATATTCACGACGGAGGGTAATGGAATTTCTTTTCCATTTTTAATGGTTGCTGCACTGTATTTGTAAGGGATAGCCTTAGTTGATTCATACGGTAATGGTCCCGGCAGATAAATGACTACGGGAGCCTTCTGATTTTTCTGACCATCGTAAGTAATCTCGATCCGTTCCCGGTTGGGAACTTTAGATTCGTCAAGTATAGGGATGATGGCAAAAACATCCATGGTCCTGTGATGACCAGAGATTGTGACAACATCCTCAACTTGATTGGCAAGGTAGTTCGGTGTCCAGTCGATGGGTTCGGAACCTGGATATGGACGAATCTCTCCACGATCCACCTGACCCTGAAGAGCTGCTCGCAAAAGGTAGCACCCTTGGTTACTTTTCGAACAGACGCTACAATGGTCGTAATTGTGTGGTGGCACCTGGCCACGCCCACTTTGAATACAATGTAACCTCACTAGGTTAGCTTCCATTGATCGGACATCCTCACTCTGACGCCGAGGAAGATTCCTGTTACTGATACTAATTTGCTGAGTATCTTCATCCATATAAATTGGCATTCACCAGTGATTTAACAAGTGCTGAAGTGCCTCCTGGACAAGGGTACAACCTTGATCGTTTTCGTAACCCGCTTTACAGCTGTGATAATTAGTGATATCAAGAATCCGAGTCTGACCTGTTCAGCATGTAACTCTACCAGGTTGGTATTCATCACGCGAATGTCAAAGATTTGAACCATGTTGATCTAATAGGGATTCCTATCATGGTAGTCCTGGATCCATCCAAGATCCATCTGACGCTGGAGGGCCTCCTGTATGAAAGAGCATCCCTGTTTGTTTACTGAGCAAGTCAGACAAGAACTGTAATCGTGCCACGGCAGATTATGATACTGGCTTTGCGTTGAGTACATTGCCACCAGATTGACATTCATTGCATGGATGTCGTGGTTCTGAATGATGTTAGAATTCATATAGACCATGTTAACTCCACGAACTCGGTGCTCTTGGATCCATCCGAGATCCATTTGTTCTTGTAGAGTTGCTTGTACCACAGAACATCCCTGGTTGTCTTTAGAGCAGATATCACATTGATGATAATTATGAGGTGGCACATGGCCATATCCACTCTGTCTACAATGCATCTTGACCAAATTGGTCTTTAACAAGAGTACATCGTGAATTTGATAGACATTGTTAAATTCTTTCTCAATCAGGTTGACTGCAGCTTTCTCATGTTGAGGCAGCGGGTTCGTGAGAACATTGGGATTCGTATCTTTGAAAGATAAGAGCCCGCTCCTAATAAGCTTTTGCACGACGGATTTGAAATTGAGACAATTCTCTATGTTATGCCCTAGTCCTCCTTGGTGGTAAGGGCAAGTTTGATCCACCTTAAACCAAAAAGGAAGATTTTCTGGTACAGTAGGAGGGGACTTAGTCTGAATATGCCCCTTGGCTAGCAGTAATGGAAACAACTCTGCGTACGATATGGGTATAGGATCAAATCCTGGTGGCCGCGTTGTACGGTTCTTGTTGTATTGGGGACGAGCCTGCTGAAGAGGTTGTTGTGTCCTTTGCTGATGAGGTTGGCTCTGCGTAACCTGAGGTTGATACGTAGGAATAGGCGCAGGGCTGATAGCAAGAGTTACAGCTGCTACTGGCTGATAACGACGCCTTTGCTTTCCAAGAGAGATATTCCCAATATCTTGCTCTTTTTTCTTAGGGAGAGCACTACCGTATTTTTTAGTACCGCTCGTCGATCCAGTGTCTTTTACCAAACGTCCTTCTCGGACGGCTTCCTCAAGACGTACGCCCATGCCGACCATTTCGGTGAAGTCACTGGGCGCACTGGCAACCATTCGGTCATAGTAAAATGAGCTTAAGGTCTTTAAGAAGATCTTCGTCATCTGTTTTTCCTCAAGAGGTGGACAAATTTGAGCAGCAATTTCACGCCACCTTTGAGTATACTCCTTAAAGGTTTCCTTGTCCTTTTGCGACATTGATCTGAGTTGATCTCTGTCGGGTGCCATGTCCAAATTGTATTTGTATTGTTGGACGAAGGCAGTGCCAATTTCTCTGAAAGTACTGACCGTAGTACGGTTTAAACCCATGTACCATTTTAATGCGGCACCGGTTAAACTATCCTGGAAGTAGTGAATCAGTAGGTCCTGATTCTCCGTCTGAGCTGACATCCGCCGAGCGTACATCACCAGATGGCTCTGAGGGCAAGAGTTACCCTTGTATTTTTCAAAGTCGGGCACTTGGAACTTGTGTGGGACTTTCACATTGGGGAGCAAGCAGAGGTCTGCGGCGTCCTTTCCAAATAAATCCTGACCGCGGATGGCTTGCAGTTCCTTCTGCATTTCCAAGAACTGTTCCTGGAATTCATCCATTCGGTCAAACATAGTTTCCTTTTTGCCAGAAGGTATCGGTGCAATCTGTCCTTCCGGGATAGTGTGCACCACAGGGGGTGGGACCGTGACTACGGCAGTGAATCTTGGTGTTTCCCGAAGTTTATAACCTTCAGGAGTCTTCAGTATGCCCCTGGCATCTTCGTTTTCCCGAAGTTTGTAACCTTCAGGCCCAGCGGCATCTGTTAAGATTCCCTGATCTTCAGTGATCGGCGGAACATATCCTTCCGGGATATAGTTAACAGGCATGCCCCAAGGACGATCTTTCGGCATTTGATACCTAGGATCATACTTCTCCACTATGGGCGTCGAGGTGATCTCTGAGATCATAGTTATTTGTAGCTGAGCTTCTGCCATGGCTTGCATGTCGTTACGGAGCTTTCTCATATCCTCTCTCAGAACGTCGATCTCTTCTTTCAACTCTCTGTTTTCTTCCTCAAGATCATCCATCTTTTTCTGACGATTGGCCCGAGTATTGTACGAATGAGACAGTTTGACTCTACAATCGAGACACAAACGTGAGATTCGTAGGTAAGAAGAATACGCGATGTGAGAATGATGAATACAATGATTATATTAATTATTTTTTGGTTTAATCAAAATAAACTTCGACAATTAGATTGCAAATATCAAACAATGGGGAAACCCTTTTTTATTGAATTCAAAGGATTACAGAAATAGAAATACAGTAGATTACAAGGTGCAGAAACAGAAACCTAAGCTAATGGGTCCCGAGTCCTCTCTGAAGAGAAATCGGGTGCTGATTCTGGTATCTTCCTTTTCTTTGACCGGGGCTCTTAGGCCGTTGTCGGGTTGTCATTCCTTTGCCAAGTGAAAGGAGCGAGCAAATTCCTTTGGTCATCTTGATTCTCTACAGCATGTTGCTCCAAAATTTCAATCAGAGCGTCTTTCTCTTTTAGTAATTGTTGTATTTTGATGCACTCTACGTCGAGGGTGCGGTACTTGTTCTTCCAAGACCTTCTCTCCTTTTGAACTTTGTTGAGAGTAACCTGAAGCATTTTAGTTTCCGTCATGAAGTACATGATAGATTCCTTTGGCGGAAGAATTCTATAACGAGGATAAGGCATTTTTAGCTTGAGAGCTCTAGTTTGTACCCAATGGAGATAAGACTCCACTGAGACACAGTCCGGTATTCCCAGAGACTCTCGTCCATTCTTATGATCATGCTTTCAAGCTTGCACTATTTCCATCTTTAGTGCTCTGTCATTTTCTCCTTCCTTGAAGAAAAGACCTTCCAGATGAACACCCCGTGGGACGTGTCACATCGGGTATCCAAATTGATGATGAACGAGACCTGGATGGTAATTGAGTCCCCCCTTAGTTCCTATAAGGGGTACGTTAGGGAAGTTTCCACAATGATCAATGACTCTGAATCCATCATAGATCCTATTACACTAATCTATATCAGAGTTGGTGAGGGACACGATCTTCTGCGACCAACGTAGGGCACTCTTACAATCCCAAAAAGCAGCAGACTTGGGCAAGTGAGAGATAAACCATTTGTAAAGCAAAGGTACACAACATGTGATCTCCCCTCCGCTGTACAAATTTCCCAAGTGTACAGAATGATACGCATCTGCGAGCAAAGTCGGCACAGGGTTTCCAATGAGAAAAACCTTAATGGAGTTGATATCGACGAAGTTACTGATGTTGGGAAACAAAAATAACTCGTAGGTGAGCAAGAGAAAGATTCTTTCAAAAGCAGTTACGTTTCCTATACTGGCAAAATACAGGGCTTTCTTTGTCAAGAACTGGGCTGGCAAACCTTGGATGCCACCCTTAGTGGTCAGGTGAGTCTTAACCTCAGACTCGTCCAAATGAATTGCTCTTAAAATGGTCTGATTCTTTGGAATTTCTTCCAGTCCAGAAAATGGAGCTCGATCTGTAATGTGTAGATCAATCAGATGAGAATACTCCTCCAGCGTTGGTGCGAGCTGGTAATCCGGGAATGTGAAATAGTGATAGACCGGATCGTAAAACTGAACGAGCGCATCCATGATTCCCTCAATCACATGGACTCTTAACAGTGGTAGCAAACCTTCGTGCTTGGCTCTGAAAGCCTCAGGGTTAGTGATCATCCTTGCTAACCTTCTCAAATCCTCTAGCTTTGGAACCTTGAAGGTATACCTATGGGTTCTCCTTCTACCGAAATCCATTAGCGCAATCCTTTTCTCTGATATTTGCAATCACAGTCTTAGTTTAATTTGAAAAACAGAGAGACTAGAAGAGAAATTTTTTTTTGTTTTAATGTTTTTTAAATGAATGCATGAATGCAGCACACAAAAACATAGGAAAAACATGGGGTCATAGGGTCGTTGTCATGAAGTCAAGGCTCTACCCATCCCCAAAGGTTTATACTAGGGTGATTTTTATACCTATACTCATTATCATCAGCTCCTCCCAGGAAAGTAAAACAACAAGCGGATCGCCAGCGCGTTGTAGAGCAATCTTAGAGTAAGTGCCATTCACCGAGAATAGATCACCAGCCTCAAATGAGGGTAGTATCGCGTAACAACTATTCCCGATAGTTTCCGCACTACAAAAAGGTTTGGCTCCACAGCTTCTCAGACATCACAATCGGCCCATTGTCTAGGTGAGAGAATGGGTTACATTGGTCAGCCTCCACTGAGGTTGATGGTCGACCTCGTCGCCATCACTTATCTTAAGTGTATACTCAATCTTTCCACATGCGGAATCACACGCATTCCCATGAGCAGAAAAATAAACACGTATAGCAATTAGGAAAAGCAGTATATATATTTGTCCACATCATTCCAGACCTTTAAAGCTATGAATCCTAAGTTCCTGACAGAAATGGGTTCCGCGGCGGAAGCCCCAATCTGTGGTATTCACACAAGAGATGAAAAGGAAGAAGAAAAATAGAGACGAAGACAGCCCCACGGTGGGCGCCATTTTTCTGTAGCGAGCGATTTTGGACGCGGTTCTTAAGCGCGGTCGCTCTCTGCGGTTGAGTTTACTACAGGTCGATTCATTTTTTATCCTATTAAAGCTGATGAAGGAAGGGAAATAGATGTCTCCAATTAACCCTGCTTGCATACTGAGTTTAAGCAGCGGTCTGTTAGGTTACGGATGCGATCAATGTGGTGGGGCCTTCGTATTGGTTATTTGTATTTTCGCCAATACTGATTTTTTCTCTTGGGTTTTGTTAGGATACTGCTTCAGATTATGATATATAGGATTTTGGGTTTTTTGTTTAGTGTGCTCGCTAAGAATTTTTCTTTCAATCTTATGCCTACGTATTCCCGTTTACCGAAACAGGGAAATCAGAGCGTTCGTAGTTCCTCCTATTCTATGGGAGGAAATGGTTGTTTTGGTGTCTTGTTCAAAGCCCAAGACGTGAAGCGAAAGGTGGTTTGTATCTTATTCAAATCCCAAGATGTGTAGCTGAAAGGGTGTTTGTATCTTGTTTGAAGCCCAAGATGTGAAGCTAAAGGTGTTGACTTTAGAGAGAATTTGTCATCTCTAAAGAGGGTGTGTTTGTCACGATTGTTGGGTGACTGACTATAAAGGAGGATTACTTTAACCGGGATACACGGATCCTAGCAATGCCATAATTTCGTTTATAGGGGGTTTTAACCTGAAGGAGAAGACTTCAACTCAGTTTAGATCACTGACATCTTTCCTTAGGAATTTCCCATGCTAAGAGAGGGACAGTGGCATGGATGTAGATGATCCAGAGGCCTGCCGCTTACAGCGATTAGATGCAAGGAGTTGTTGATGTTTGTGTACTGTGAACGAAGCACAACTTTGATGCTAAAAGGTTGATTGGATCAACCAGTGGTTTTCTTATACAAAGCCTAAGAGGAGGCTAAAAGGTGTCTCGTACAAAGCCCGAGAGAGAGGCTAAAAGGTTTTGACTTGATGATGAAGTCTTTTGGTATCTCGTATAAAGCTCGAGATGAAGGCTATTTTACTCAACAAGAGAGTTTTTTTTGTATCTCGTATGAAGCCCGAGATGGAGGTTGTTGTTTGTTTGGCTCAATAAGAACCTTTTTGTATCTCGTATAAAGCCCGAAATGGAGGCGAAAGGGTGATTGACTCAACGAGGGAGTCTCTTATGTGTCTCGTACAAAGCCCGAGAGAGAGGCTAAACGTTGTTTGACTCCGTTGGGGAGAATCATTGTACAAAGCCCAAGAGGAAGCTATGGTGACTGTTTCAATTGAGTGACAGGTCCAGTATACTGATTTAAAGAGAAAATCAGTTCTTATATGAGTAATGTTGTACTCAGGGATTTTGATTCGAGGATCTGGGTTATACCTGTTCTTTAAGGAAGTGGGAAATCCGAAGGGTATTGAGACTGTCCGAGTCTACGGGTTTCCTTCCTATTTAACAAAGGGGTCACTTGAGATTGTCTTTGAGACTCAAGGAGACTAGATTGTCCAAGTCTAGAGTTTCATTTTTTGAGAAACAATAGTAGACTCTTGAAAAGGCTGTTCTATGGAGATGATTAAGTTATGTTCCTATACCTTTAGGAGGTCGTCGGGACAATTTTACGAAGCCCAAGAGGAGGCTGGAAGCTTTTAAGAAGCTGATCGGTCCTTGTATGAAGCCCAAGAGGAGGCTATCATTCCCGGAGGAAGAAATCATTATACGAAGCCTAAGAGGAGGCTGTGAATACTTCTAAGAAGCCGATGGGTCCTTGTACTAAGCCCAAGAGGAGGCGAGGTTGCTTTTAGGAAGCCTGTGGGTCCTTGTACGATGCCCAAGAGGAGGCCGATGCTTTTAAGAAGCCCGTGGGTCCCCAAACCTCGAGAAATTCAAGGCAAGCTATTCACAAGTAATAGATCAAGTCAGGAAAGTTCGAGAATTTGGAAGAAACTCAAAGATGCCATTCACGGAGAATACATTCATCTCTGGGAGTAGAGTTTCTTGACAATTCCTAATGAGGACAGCCGAAGAGAAGATTGTATCTGGTGATCCTATTGGGGATCTAGTTATCTATTTCTACGAATAAACGAAACAGCGTCACCTAGTTCTAGACGTAGTTTCCGGGGAAACTCTAAATATCTATACTATTATTACACAGTTGATATGAGTTTATGAAAGAAGACTTACAGTGAAACAGCCCCACAATACAGTTATATGTATATGAAAGCGGTAAATGAAAGCAATAACCACTTACTCGGTTGTCGAGCTTCCATGCTGTTTAGTTAGTTGTTCAACAAAGAAAGATTGAAAACAACAGTATATTCAAAATCAAAGGAGAAAGTGCTTTGAAAAAGAAAGATTTGGGGCTTACAGCTCAAGGAGAGGCCCAGGGTTTTATCAGTGAGCGCACTGTTTGAATTTGTACAGAGGGACTTATACAAGTGACTGAGGCCCAAAAAAGGTTTTCTGTACAAAGGGATGGGTCTTACACTCTCTCAAGAGGCCCAAAAGGTTTAGAGAAAAAGAAATGGGTCTTACTACTCGAGGGTAGGCCCAGTTGACTTTTTGTTTGAAATGGCGATCGCGCTGAGGTTTCCTTTTAACGCAGAGGGACTTATACAATAAGTGAGGCCCAAATGGTTTTGGTTAAAAGGGAATTGGGTCTTACACTCTAATACAGGCCCAAATGAGTTTTAGATAATGAAATGGGTCTTACTACTCGAGGTTAGGCCCAAGTTATTTTTCAAAAGGCGACGATCGTGCCGTTTGTGTTTTACAGTATCGGGACTTATACAATACACTGAGGCCCAAAAATGATTTGGTCAAAAAAAGGATTGGGTCTTACACTCTATTAGAGGCCCAAAGTGTTCTAAAAGTGATTTATGAGGGTTGAATTAATCCAAAAACCCTAATTTGTTTTCAAAAATGTGTTTAATTGAATAAAAATTCAATTAAAATGATCAAAATTGTTTAACATATGAAAAACAAATTGTGATCTTGGATTAATGCTTCAAAACTTAAGTATTAACCTACAAAATAATTAGAAAGCATTAAAAGTTGCAAAATCAAGGTGGAAAAAATATTTTAAATGTTAAAAACAATTAAAACATTAATTCTTTGCAAAAATATCAATTATACAAAATAAATAATATTTTTGGGATTTTTTGGGAAAATAAAATATTTTAACATTTTTGTGAATTATTAAAAAAAGAATCAACTCAAAATCATTAAAACTCAGAGAGAAATTAATTTTTGAATCAATTAAATAAAATCACAAAATTCAAATATTCAAATTTTGAAAAAATGGCTCCAAGAACACACCAAGAACACGCGCGTGTTCTGGGTTTGGCTGATTTGCATTTTCTCTCCAATCTCACTGGATACTTGATTATACCATGCAATCCACATATCAATCAACTCGTTTCAACCTCACGATCATGTCTATGGTATTTAATTTCATTTATATTAAACATATAACAAGAAATCATGAAAAATCCTCAAGAACCCTAATTTCTGCATGAAGGCTAGGATTTTTGATACACGATTCAAACAATGCAATTAATTGAGGGGAAACATTCCATGCATGATTATGAACATATGGCCAAATTATTGTGCAGCAAATATTGCATGGATCATAGAATTAGAAGAGCTCATGCTTACCACTTGCAGCTGGTGATCGTGATTTGTGTTGGAGGTGTTACAGCTAGGTTCCAATGATCTGGATAGCTTCCCTAGGTGCCATGGAGTGTGTATGGATGCTTGGAATGGATTGAAATGGTTTGGAGTTGAAGATAGTACCTCAACTGCAAAACTGTCAAGAACTTGAGCAATTGGCTGGTGATTTTGTGAAATCTATGTTCCAGATGTTATGTGAGTGTTTGGATCACTTCTATATGATGTATATGAGGTGTGTGTGTGTGATTGGTTTGATTGGAAAAGCTCTCAAACTCAAAACCCGATAGTGACTTGCCTTAGAAGGCAAAATTGGAGTGAAAGAAGAGATTTTGAGGAAAGCATCTGTTTGATGGCTTTGGTGTACTCAAACTGATCACAATTGAGCTCTATTTATAGTAGAGCAAGTTTGTTTTGCAAGGAATAGTGCATGGCAACTGCTGAGTAGGTTTGGCCAATGTTGGCAAATGAAAATCCAAGTCTCCTCTAGCCATTGACTAGAGGCTAGGGCACAGGCTGCTGGTTCCCTTGGTCTTGGATTAGTCTTGACTGAATTTAGTTGAGAATGGCTCATTCCACGCCACCTTGATGCTTCCATTGAATGCTCCAATCCAAAATTGGAGTCTTGTCCCTATTTTGGTAATTCTAGGTTCAACATGCTATTTCTTGTTCCAAAGACTTTGGAGGCTTGGCCTATTAATTGTCCCCTTTAGATTCAATCCTCAGATGTGTCCAAGTGGATAGGAGAATTTGGATTTGGCTGATTTTGGTAAATCGACCAAAAGTGCAAAATCTGCCTTGCCTTGGCAGATTTCAGCAAGGCAACTTGCCAATGTCATATCTCATGACTCAAATTGAATTTGGTAATGTTCTTGGCCATTTTGGAAAGCCCTTACATGATACAACAACTGTTTGAACATGTTTGGTTTTGATCTATTTTGAATCCAAGTGAAAAATCCCCCTACATTTGGCAAAAAGTAGGGTAAAATCTGACTTGGTGAAATTTTCACTAAGTGTTGGAACAAAGTGACTTTTCTTGATTTTGATCACTCCATAACTCAAAATCCATGAGGAATTTGGACATAGGTCAGTATGATGCTTTTGTAGAGGGCAATGAGATCTACAAATCAAGCTTTAAATGGGGAACAATGGCCTTGTGGTTTAGGAGTTATGGTCCTCCAAAGTTGGCACATTAGTGTCACTTTATAAGTTTTTATGGTTACCCCTTTTACAAGTTATCCCACTTTCTTTGATTTTTCTTGATGAATGATGATTCAAATCATATATTAACATCATTTTAGGGTTAAAAATCCATTTTGGTGAAAAATCTCAAAAAGTCAAAGTCGACTTTTGTGCACAGTTGACTTTTTATCAGATGAATTCCAAACTGTGCAATTCTTTAGGAAATCATGTCCTTGACCTAAATCAAACTTGATGGACATGTTACATGGGTGTCATAGGGTATATTGATTCATGTCCTAGGGCTTGGGAGCATGTCCTGGCCAAAATTGAGACTTGTTGCTCAAGCTTCTTGGATTAATCCATTGTTTCAAATGGACCAATGTAGTATGTTGGAGACCCTCAAACCCTCTCTTGAGGTCTTGGCTCATGATTTGCCCCAAAAGTAAACTTAGGGGTGAATTAGGTCAAGAAACCCTAATTCCTGATTTTTGATGAATGCATCCCCTGAGGCAAAATTGACTTGATGATTGGGTCCATGAGGTTCCATGGAGTATATTAGGTTATGTTTTGGATCCTTGGCTCATGCCCAGAGGAAAATTTCCATCTGGAGGCCTTGATCGACCAAAACCCTAATTTGGTGACACTGACGATCTTGAGACTTAATCCACCTAGAAGGGAGCAGCCTTGTGCTTGATCCTTGAAGTGGGAGTCCTTTTGATCCATTGTGGATGTTTGAGAGGTTAGACTAGCTAAAGATCACGTTGTTTCTTGATGGATCTTTTGTCTAAGAACTCTGAGAGGGCTTGAAACCCTAAATTTGATTGTAGTGGATGCTCACCCATCTTTGGGGAGACTAATGAGGCAAGATGGCTCCCCCATATTGTGATGATGATTTTCACAATGATGGGAAATGTTAGTGGTCAAAATTTGGGGTATGACACAGGGTTGGTGATCATCCTTGACAACCTCCTTAAATTCTCTAGTTTCGTAGCCTTGAAAGTGTACTTGTGCGTCTTTCTTCTACCGAAATCCATAACGCAATCTTTCTGGTATTTGAAATCATTGTTTTAGTCTACTTTTAAAAAAAGAAGAGAAGAGAAGAGAAGATTTTTCTTTGTTTAAGATTTTTTTAAATGAATGTATGAATGCATCACACAAAAACATTGAAAAAACATGGTTTCAAGGGTTCAACGTCACGAGCATGGAATCATGGCTCTACCCATCCCCAAAGGTTGTATTTTGGTTAATTTTTGTACCTGTAGAACGGATCCAATGGTTCCCAAAATCATTGACCCCCTAGGGATATCAACAACAAGCTGGTTCACTCGAGCGAGCTGTAGCATCCAAGGGTAATCTCATTTGAGTGTAGTATCGCGTATCAACTATTCTCGATAGTCACCGCACTACCAAATGGTCATAGGGTTAATGTCTACTAAATCCTCAGGGTCACTGGTGACGCACTGGGATAACTCTGTTTTCACGACCATGGGTCGTTCAATAGGCAGAATCCACATGGGCCCTCGCCTGATTTGGTGGTCTACCAGGATTGCTTATTCGGGATTCACTCCCTATAAATCCACCCATCTATGCCACCCCTTATCTTAGGGTTCTCTTAAACTTTCCACATACGTATCAATCGCATTCCCATTGACAGAAAAATTAACACGGATATCTAGTATATAGTATATAATATGTAAAAAAATTTCTAACAACCTAGACCTCTTAGGAATTATAATCCTAGTATGGAATATCCCCAACAGAGTCACTATTTTTCTGTATCGTGCAATTTTTGTCAGTGACGCGACCACCTTACAGCTGTTGGTTTTTCCTCACCGCAATGGTAGGAATTGGGTGCTACTTTTTGATTTCTTATTTATCCTATGAAGCTGGAAAGGAAAGCGAAGTTATCTAAAACTAACCTTGCATGCAAATGTTTTTCTTTAACAAATGCTTAAGAGATTAGGGAGTTTGGGGTCAGGCAGAGAGTTGTTTGATTTCCTCTGAGGGGATGTGGATTTTTGTGTGCCTTAATCAAAGTCCAAGGTTGAAGCTAAAAGGTTGACTCTATTAGGGAGTGTTATATTTGTCTTGTATAAAGCCCAAGATTGAGGCTGAAAAAGAGACTGACTCCTTAGGGGATATCATTATACAAAGCCTAAGAGGAGGCTGAAAGTTGACTTTTCCAGGGAAATATTTTGTCTGTCTTGTACAAAGCCCAAGATTGAGGCTAAAAAGGGGTTCGTGACTCCAATTGGGAATATTTATATGTGTCTTGTACAATGTCCAAGATTGAGGCTAAAAAGAGGTTTTTGACTCCATTGGGGAATATTTATATGTGTCTTTTACAAAGCCCAAGATTGAGGGTAAAAGGGGAAACTGGTTCTACTGGTGAGATTATTATACAAAGCCTAAGAGGAGGATGAGAAGAAATGATTCTTCTGGGAAGTTTTTATTTGTGTGTCTTGAACAAAGCCCAAGATTGAGACTAAAGGGGCTAACTCTGCTTAGGGAGTTTTTATATTTGTCTTATACAAAGTCCAAGATTGAGGCTAAAGATGTTTTGACTCCACTGGGAAGGGGTTTTATCTGTCTTGTACAAAGCCCAAGATTGAAGCTAAAAGAGGATTGACTCCACTGGGGAGGTTCCATATGTGTCTTGTACAAAGCCCAAGATAGAGGCTAAAAGAGGGTTAACTGACTCAGCTGGAGAATGTTTATAGGTGTCTTGTACAAAGCCCAAGATTAAGGCTGAAAGTTCTGAGGGATGATCATTATACAAAGACTAAGAGGAGGCTGGTAGGGGGAATTTCTTATATAAAGCCTAAGACACTACTACGAAAAACCCATTTAACAACGGTTGGAAATGACATATAATGACGGAGGCGAAGGCGTTGTTATTTAGAGTGTTGTTGTATATGAGGTACGTACAATGACGGTCCTGGGGGCCGTTGATGTATTCCAGTAGCACACACCATTTCATAACGGTTAGTTTACTCAACCGTTGTGATAAAACTAAAGGTAATCTAGTTCGATTTTCAGCAACAACATTTTTTATTTATATTATTCTGGTCAGCGTTTCACATATAACTACGGTTAGGTTTTATAACCCCTGCCAAAAACAGCTTGTTTTAAATATAAATTATTTGCTTATCAAATTCTTCCTATATTTTATCCTGTCAAAACAACTTCTGTTTACATAAAAACACAATATGTGCATCAAACACAATTCTTCCAATATTTTATCCTTATAAATGAATCAGAGAATTTACATCAAAAGAAATTTACATCAAAAGCTAAATGAATCAGAGATTAAAATTACTAACATTGTTTAAATCAAAAGCCAATATTATTGATTTCATTATGTGCATCAAAAACCAAAACTATTGTTCACATAATGTGCATCAAAAGCCAAAAATATGTGCATCAAAAAATGTTGCTAATATATCAAACAGCAGGAGCACCCTTAAGCGTATTGTGGATATACGCCCAACGTTTACAAAGATCCACAAATTCCTCAACGGGGAATGGGATTTCTTCGTTAAACATCTACATAAGAGCAAAAAAATGAAGATCATGCATGATAATAATTCAATAGTCAACTTATATATTAATATATGTAAACATTTTATGGCATATATACCGTATCCCATGAATCAACAGTGCCGGAAAGGACAATGTTTAACATGTGTTTCATGACAAAATACCCACACTCATAACTCCTGCGTTGTTTCCTTGTCTACAAATTACATGAATATAAAAACATGAATACAACCACATATGCATGAATGTAAATGAAATAAACAGGTAATCGGGCCACTTACTTTCGGAGCAAGGTATGTGGGCTTTTTTCTAACATTATTCATTATATTAACTTGCTCCACAATACTGCACTTTGAAAATTGAATTAAACATAATACATGATTAACTAATTACAATTAATGCCAAAGAAAATGATATTAAACAAAGACACTTACGTTAATACAAGATCTTTCATTGGTTTGTGGAGTGGATAATGCAAGGAACACAGTAATGTCACTGTATTTGTCCTAAAAGATATTATGATCAATTGCCAATGACCACTAAATGAATACGAGAATATATGTATATATACATATATATATATATATATATATATATATATATATATATATATATATATATATATATATATATATATATATATATATATTATTAGTTGTTACTAAAACAAAACTAAATATAGAATATAGAAATAAATTACGACAATACTAACCTACAGAGGAATGGTGCAAGGTAACATTCTTTTCCTCCGTCATTTACCCGGCTTTTCAAGTACTTTTCTCTTATATTTTTATCATTAAACGCCCAAGAAATAAAACTTGGATCCAAGATTCCATAGGTACTTGATTTATTCAATTCTAGACAAACACGGTGAATGTACCTAAATGGTCAAAGAAAATGAGTAAATTAAGGGAGAAACTACAAAAAATTATAATGTTCTATAATGACATGTATATTCGACTATATACTTACGTGCACCAAACTTACAAAATAGCTATGTCAAGCCACTTAAATCCCGTGAGAAAATCCCTCACATCTTCAGGAGTGTAATACACTAAATCCAATTTCGGGTAATGTTCTAGCGGGAGAGCTTGCGAAAGGTCTGTTGTTGAAATGGACAAGTATAAACTTGTTATTTCATTTGGACTAGGGTCCAATATCCCATTGCGGTTATCTACAGGGGGGAGGGGCTGTACAATTACTTCCCTTTATAGAAGCGTTATTTACGACACTTCTACTTGGAGTTTGATCATCACCAACGCAACGATGATCTTCATTAGTTCGTTGTTCGAGGTTTTCACTTAATCTCTACATCATAACATTCATTTAGAACATAAAACAAAAATAAGCACAATATATTCTATTAGAGCATACAATATATATCATACAAAAATAAGCGTGATTTACGACACATACCGAATACAACTCTTGTAACTTTCCCACTTCTTTCTCCCTATTTTCCCTCTCCTCTTCAAACAGCCTCCTTTGCTCTGCCAATTGCTTCTCAACATTCTCAATCTTTTATCGTTGAGCAAGAAATTCAGCGGTTTCGGTGCTTCTTCTTTGAGATCCAAAGTATGACCTCAAGCCGACACCATATCCAACGCCACGGACACGACCTCCATGCTCAGCTGTTCCGATAGCTTCGACTAATATGTCATGTCGTGCTTCCAGAACAAATGTGCCTTCACGGGCCACCACAACCAAATTATCCTACACAACATGAGCAACTTACATAAGCAAACGCATTTAAATAAGGGTTAAATAAGTATTAGGTCCCTGAAAATAACCCAACATTCAAGTTTAGTCCCTATAAATATTTTCTTCAAGGTTTGGTCCTCCTAAAGTTTTCCGTTTGTAACTCTAGGCCCTCCCGTTAGTTTTCACTAACGGAGGATGATGTGTCATGCCAAATATATATATTTTTTTTTCATACGTGTAAATTTTAACTAATATATTTTGCCACGTCCCTAAAAATAGCATCTATCCTCTCATTCACTAATATCATCATCAACAACAACTAATAACTTCGTTCCTCTTTGTCTTCTACAAAACCTAACACTGTGAATTCTTCCTTTTGCCACCTCAATCATAGCTAGGGTTTCGATTTCGTGAATTCTTCCTCTTTGTTTTCTACAACACCGATCGAAAATCCGTTTCCTTCATCACCGAATGAAAACGTTTTTCCTCTCTTCTTCGTAAACCCCCAATCTCTCTTCGTTCCATCATCTCAAAATTGCTTGCAGCTTCCTCACACCTCTTTCCAAAAAATGGGAGTTAGGGTTCCACCATTGAAGAGGAAAGCAAGGTCAAATTTCAGATTCCCTTTTCAAATCGTTCTAGGTAACACAGTCTTGATCCTAAACTTTAGAAGCTCTTTAGGGTGTACGTAGAAGAAAATGTATTGTAATTGTTGTTGCATGTTAAGTGTTTGTGTTAATGTCTATGAATAGTTGCTCTTTTAATATGAATGTTGAGATGATATAATTGTTTAATAGAGTATTTAATTGGTTTTTATGATGAATTTTGAATATTGTTTACTTAGTTTAGTAGATGAATGAACTTGAATCATCATTCTTATTATATTGATTGCCTTTGTTAGCTATTGTAATAAGAATTAAGCTAATTCAATTTTCCTATTTTGCAGGCTTTCAATTGTTCTGCAATAACATAGAGCAAGGGTGACTTAAAAGGTAAATTTTACCTTTGTATTGTTTTCCACTTTTTGGGCTTAGACTGAATTTTCTTTATGTTGTTTTTATGAAAATAGGGTGATAATTATGTTGGTCTAGGCACTTTTAGTTAATTTATTGGAAGTGGAAACATGTAAATCTGGATTTGCTACCTATATGTTAAGGAATTATTCTGATTCTTATAATATTTTTAAGAGTTCTGTTGCAAAATTTCGGGCTAGTGGAGAGAAAAAGAGTTTTGTGTCCAAAAAACTGTCGCTAAATAAATAGTAATATTTAGTGACGGTAAAAATCCGTCGCTAAATGAATAGTAACATTTAATAATGGTTAAAAACTGTCGCTAATAACATTGCTCATGTGAGAGATCTAGCTGTCTTGTTATGCTTGATTTGGTCTCTAGGTGTTTCAATTAGTTTGATGTTTTTCATCCTGTTTTAAAGATGACTTCTTAAAAATCAAACTTGATTTCCTTAGTTTTAGAACTAGACAATTGTAAAGGATTTTGGTGTTGGTCCCTTTGTTTTGTCTTTTCAACTTTTGTTTTTTTGTTTTTATTAAAAAATACACACCTTTATTTTGTGGGAGATTATTGTGAATGGATATACGAAGTTACTAACATCTAAATGTTGAACAAAATGGAATACACGCCCCTAGAAAGTCTTCTTTGGAGGCTCCAATGCTCCATATGTCAACTCCAATTAATGTGAAGATTTGATCTCTATACAAATATATTTATTAGCATGATTAAGATTTTAATGTGGGCCATGTCAGAAACAGGACTAACCTAATAAGGACACAACTATTTTTTTAAGTTATGAATAAAAATATATGTGCTAAAAGTACTGTGAGTTATGATGATGTTGTAATGTAAATAAGTATCAAAGTGATTGGTAGACAAAAAGTGAGGATGGTTCGTTGGTTTGACAAGAGCAGCTTTTATAGGATTGTAGTCAAAGAATGCAAACCAAGCGTGAGTTGGAGTAGACTTAGTAATTGAAGTATATTTCTTTTAATGTGGCCTGCAGTTTTCTTAATTTTGATTATTTAGTTCTCACACATCAGTACTTTGTCTTGATGTGTTCCTTTGCATCCAGCAACAAAGAAAGAGATTGAGTTGCAAGTTCAGGTTTGTTGATAATATTGAGAGTGTTTAACTAGCCACCCCATTTTGTTTGCTTTGCTAGATTTGATGACTTTGATAATGAGTAAGCATATGTATTTACTGTCTGGTTATAGTACTTACCTGTAGCCTTATTTTTCTGAATCTCTCTATCCTTTATGCATAAGATTGGCAATAACCTTTTCTCTGACTGTTCGGAGAATGCTATTTTTCTACGATTTATGGTCACTAAGCAATTAGGTAAAAATTTGATTATATGGAATTTTCCTAAATGTAGTGAAGTATTCTAAAAGAACCTCTTCCAGTTTATCATGAAATTTTGTTTATCATGTCATACTGTTCCTAGCATTAATCTTGCTTTGTCGATTGTTGCTGAAAACACACTAATCAATTGATTTTACAAATGTTCTATTTATTGCAGGACTATATTAAAGAAAGTGATAATCTAGTCTCTCTTCATGATCAAATTCGAGATTCTGATAATATCTTGTCACATATGGAAACTCTGCAAAGTGGATTTCAGGTATGTCGACCCTTTGGGCAATTTGAAAAAGCTTTCATTTATGAGCACCTATAGTGATATAAAGTAGAACCAACCGATCAGTTCTTCGTTCATTAGTATCATTTAAAAATGGTGGCAAGTGTGTTTTCTTGATATTTTGACAACCCAAGTAATGCAAGTATTTTACATTAGGATTGGCACCACAATTTGTGTTTGGACTGGAGTTTAGATATTGGAGTGGAGTTTATCGTAAGATTGGCACCACATTAGGATATGCACAATTTGTGTTTGGACTGGAGTTTAGATATTGTCATTATGCACGATCCTGTCATTTGAATTTTTCATGCAGTCAACTCTAACATACGATGTTGAAATCATTGCACAGGTTTTATCACAGGTTGAGGCTTTAGGATCCACTAATTTCAGCTTGGTATAAATTTAAAGAATTCTGCTCTTGTATCTTATACTTGTTAAAGGATCCACTAACAAGTATAAATTTTTCATGTATTCAACAGGTTCTCATGTATTCATGAAGCATCAACAAGTTCATTGAAACAACATCAGGGAATGAGCAAGATGCTGCTCTCATAGCCTTGATCAAGTTAACTAACAGCACTGCACTTACAAGAAGCTACATCACCTTCTCCAGCACCAGCACCGGCACCGGCACAATTTTGAGAAACATGATTACACTGATTACACTTATTGGGTCATGTATGCGATTAGATGGGAAGTCCTTATGTACTGGAGTAATTACTGTTACTCGTTTAACATTAGTTATATGCCATGTTTTGAATGTAATTTGTAGTTGTAGAGTAGGTGTTACTTCATAATTATAAGTGGTATTATGTTTTTGCAACACTGGGGTTATAATGAGAATCAATGAGTTATGTGTTACTAATATAATTGTGTGTTTAAATTAGCTAGACATTAGCTATGAATTAGCTATAAAAATGGTGTGTTTAAATAAGCTAGAGATTAGCTATGAATTAGCTACAAAAATTGTGTGTTTAAATTACCTAGAGATTAGCTAGGAATTAGCCAGGAAGTAGCTACAGATTAGCTACCATTTCTGGGTTCAATTATGATATTAATATAAAAAAATTAAAATTGAAACAATTGCCACGTGGCATACATGTCAGCAATTTTTGCCACGTTGGCATTGCCACATATAAGCCACGCCATCAAAAAATTTCCACATGACATGCCACATAAGCCACCGTTAGTGGAAACTAACGGGAGGGACTACAGTTAGAAACGGAAAATTTAGGAGGACCAAACCTTGAAGAAAATTTTTATAGGGACCAAACTTGAATGTTGGGTTATTTTCAAGGACCTTATAGATATTTAACCCTTTAAATAACAACTCATGAGCAAGTTACATAAGCAAACGCATTTAAACAAAACATATACTTACAATTTTCTCACCAACCACTCTTGAAGCCTCAGAGGTGTACTCTCCATTAGGTCTTTATCGAGCCCTCTTCCATTTCTCATGACTTGAAGGTAGAGATGGGATGTCACCATCTCCTCCTTCTTGTTGTTTTTCCTGCAGGAACCTCTTCTCAAGTTTCCTGTAACCCCCATTAGACAATCTATGGGGGTACATGATTTTCGCCTTGTTCTGAATTCCTACTTCGCTTTTAGCCTGTTATTAACATAGTGAAAAATGTGTAAGATTAGTATCTATAACTCATTAGCATAACATTATAGGTTACATAAGCCTAGTACTAACCTTGAATACCTCAGAACGGCGTTTCTTCGCAAACTTGTGCCACACCTTCTTCGATAAAAAACTACACCGAATCCATGGAGGTTGAAGACCGTTCTTAGACTTTGTAATGTAGTCAGCCGTGAGCTGTGACTTAAATCCCCTCCAACAAATACCGGCATAAGTTATCCACTTTCTTTTCAATTTTGAGTCATCGGTAAACTCAAAATTCAACTACATTAAATCAATATATAAGTATGAATTAGAAACTATAGGTAGTGATATCAAATATATGAAAATTATAATATGAAATACCTTAACGTTTGTCCATATGTTGTCTTTGACATTAACATCCACTTCTCTCTAATCATCAATCAATATACTGACTTTGCTACGTGCAAGGAACGCAACATAACTTTTAAAAGTAGCGTAACATGGACAATCCACTAATCTGTAGTGCGAATCAAACTCGATCTGAATTTTTACACCTGATGAGTTGTGAACTGATGTGAATTGGGGCATCATTGTGATACCTCTTTGTGATCTTTTCGATTGAGTTGTATTCGCAGAACACTCAATCGTTTGAGCATCTTGGCTACTTCCTGATGTAGAACTCGACAAGGTCGACATCTATGTTCAAAAACAACAACAACACCAACAACAACATGAACAACAAGAACGTAAACAACAACAGCAACAACATGAACAACAATAACATGAACATCAAGAACATGAACAACAAAAACATAAACAACAACAACATGAACAACAATGGCAAATGAGTTTACTGTAGATGCATGGGGAAAATATTTTACGTACTCTAAACATGACGACTAAGTAAACGATGTTGGTGTTGGTGTTGTTGTTGTCTTCCTTCCTTGCGACAACGACGGTATTGTTGTTATCTTCCTTCTCGACGGTGACGATGATGACGAAGGTGTTGGTAGGTGCGTAATCATGACGATCGTGACGATGATGACGAAAATGACAATAACTCGGTGAAGAATGGATACTGATGATGCAAGCTTTGGTTGAAATCGTGTATTGTTTCATAGTATTGAACGTTAGGGTTTAGGGTTGAAATCGTGTATCATTTCGTCTACTTTCTATTTTCAATGGAAAAAAGGATATTGAAGAGACAATGAAACTAGCTAGCTTGGAGAATATTGAAAAGCTACTGCGACGGTCAACATTATAAACCGTTATGATATATTATTTTCATAATGAAATTTCATACTAAAGCGCCAGAGTTATATTTAGAATTAAAAATTAAAAAACCATTCAAAATATATCACAACGGTTTAAATAAACAACCGTAGTCATACCTTTTAATTTTTTTATTTAAAAGTAAATAAAAAAGAAAAGGCGCGCCTTAACATAAAAGGAATAATATACATGATGGCGTTGAGGTTCGAACACATGAAAGCTTGATGGTATCACCACGGTTGGTTTAACAACCGTAGTCATACCTTTTAATTTTTTTATTTAAAAGTAAATAAAAAAGAAAAGGCGTGCCTTAACATAAAAGGAATAATATATATGATGGCGCTGAGGTTCGAACATATGAAGGCTTGATGGTATCACCACGGTTGGTTTAACAACCGTTGTTATATACAGATAATCGCCACAGTTGGTCTATCAATCATTGTTATATACAGATAATTTTTATTCAATAAACAAATAAAATATAACCGCGCCTTAGTTTAGATATGTCACAACGGTGTATGGATGATCCATTGTGAGCATGGCGTCGTTGTTTACGCGTTTTGTAGTAGTGAGAGAAGGCTAACTTCTACTGAGGATTATTGAGATCCAAAGGCAGGTCCAGATTGAGGAATAAACTCTTGCTGAGGATTATCAGACGCCTTGAGGTTCTGATAAAGGATTGTTGATAGTGATTTGACCCTAGCTGGGGAAATTTAAAGTTAGGATTTTAGTGATTGAGTTTTGAAACCTATGGAGGTATTAACTCTACTGGTGATTGATGAGATGATCAGGGTTTATCCTATGCTTTTGGGAAACTTGAGGGTTTCTTGAGATCCAAAAAGGGGTGAGACTGTCCAAGTCTACTTGTATGAAGAGGTTAACTCTAAGCAGATATTATACAGGTATATAGATATATACAGATGAAATATATACAAGTATGTAAAGAGGGTAGGAGGACTTACAGGTGAGCAAGCTTCCAGCATTACAAATATATATATATATATATATATATATATATATATATAAAAGAAAGATGTTTTAAAACTTACAGGTGAGCAAGCATCCATTGGAACAGCTGTATGGCTAGTTGTTCAAGAAATTAAAGAAAGTTTTGATAACAACTATGAATTTGAACCTAAATCAAAAGGGAAAGTTGTTTTAAAAGAGAAGATTGGGGCTTATACTCAAGGAGTGGCCCAGATGAAAATAGTGATCGCACCGTTATTTTAAAGACTGTACTGGGACTTATACAATGACTGAGGCCCAAAAAGGTTTTATTTACAAAAGGATGGGACTTACACTCTACAAAAAGGCCCAAAAGTTTTGAAAAATGAATAAGGATGGGACTTACAACACAAGGGTAGGCCCAAAAGTTTGTTTACAAGGCGATGATCGCGCCGCGATTTTAGAAAACACAGTGGGACTTATACAATGACTGAGGCCCAAAAAGGTTTTTATTTATAAGGGGTTAGGTCTTACACTCTATTAGAGGCTCATAGCATGTTTGAAAAGAAGAATACTGGGATTTACAACACAAGGGTAGACCCAAAAGTTTTTGTTTTGAAAACGGCGATCGCGCCGAGATTTTTTACGTACTGGGACTTATACAATGACTGAGGCCCAAAATTTATTTTTGTACAAAAGGGGTTGGATCTTACACTCTATTAGAGGCCCAAAAGTGTTTGAAAAAAAAGAAGTAAAATGGGACTTACAACCAAAGGGAGGCCCAAAAGTTTTTGTTTTGAAAACGGCGTTCGTGCCGAGATTTTTTACGTATTGGGACTTATACAATGACTGAGGCCCAAAATTTATTTATGTACAAGGGGGTTGGGTCTTACACTCTATTAGAGGCCCAAAAGTGTTTTGAAAAATGTTTGTGAGGGTGAAAATAATCAAAACCCTAATTTGATTTTCTAAAAGGGCATTTTAATTAAATAAAAATTCAATTAAAATGACCAAAATTGCCAAACATATGTGAAAAACAAATTATGATCTAGGATCAAAGTTTGAAAAATCATATTTAACCCTTAGAATGATTTAAAACTCGTTTGAATTTAAAATCAAGAGAATTAAATTATTTTCAAATGTTTAAAAACAAATAAAAAATAAATTCTTTATGAAAATATTAAATATATAAAATAAATAATATTTTTTGTGATATTTTTATAAAATAAAATGTTTTATCATTTTTGTTAATTTTCGAAAAAATAATTAACCAAAAATGTTTAAAATTGAGAAAGAAATTAATTTTAGAAGTTATCAAGAAATTGTGAAAAGTGGTAAAAAAATAGGGAATGGCCCTCTCATAGCTTGAACTCACGCCATTGGGGTTGTGAGGTTAAAACTCTACCAACTGAGCCAAGTGCGTTGGCTGATAAAAGATGGCAAGAGTGAATAATATGTGAAAAAAACCTTTGAAAATGGTTTAAAAAATAAAACCAAAAGGTCTGGGGCGAGGGGGATTCGAATCCCAGACCCTTTGCTCGCTACACACATAAAACCAGCTGATCAACCACTGGGGCGCAATGCCAATTCAAGTATATCGTGGCAAGGAAATAATATATACTAAAACTAGTTGGATTTCTGAAGAATGGCTCCATGGCCAACTTCTTCCTTGGGCAAGCTACGTGAAGTATTCTATCTCTCTCATTTCTCAACCATTTCACATGATATAAACATGAAAATCGTGCCTTTTTAAACAATGAATACAATGGCTTTATTCAATTTCATTTTAACTAAGTGTAACGAAAGATATTACACTCTAACCAGATGAACCCTAAAATGTGCAAGAACTCAATGAAATCACATACACATAAGATAAACAACAATTGATTGAAGGAAATGATCTTCAAACATTCAGAAACACAATGGTAATTTGAAAACAAGTTTATGATGCATGATTCATTGAGTTTGAAAGTTTAAGGCTTACATCTGCAAGAAGGATACGATTTCAATGGTAGAGGTGTTACAGAAGTGAAACTTGAGTCTCAAGGATCGTGTTGCAACCTTCAGGATGTTTTGAAACTCTCTTGATAGGCTGGCTCAACTCTGACTGCAAGTGGTCCAAGTGAGAAATGAAGATGATGATCCTGATGTTTCAGGGATGTAATAGGTGTTTGATCAGCTCATATATGATATATGGAAGGTGTTAGATCATTTGGTTATGATGGAATGGCTTCCTAGTGCAAAATTCGATAGTAACTTGCAAATGAAGGCACTTTTGGAGTTAAAGAGAGATTTTGAGTAAAGCCTCATTTTGGGTGCTTTGGTGTACTCAAACTGATCACAATTGATGTCTTTTTATATTGCAACAAGTTTGTTTTGGCATCAATAGTGAATGGAGGCTTGGACAGTCCCTTGGCCAATGTTGATCAAAAGGCATCTTTGGTCTTCTCTAGCCATTGACTTGAGGTTAGGGCATAGGCTATGAGTCCTTTGGCTTAGAGTTGAATCTTGACTCAATTCAGTTAACAATGTCTTGATGCTTGCCACCTTGTGAATCCATTGAAACAAAATTGGAGTCTTTGAGCTTTTTAGTCCTTTTAGAGCATTTATGGCTACATGTAGATTCTTGGACCTGAGAGGCTTATGGATCAGATAATTTCTCTTTGATGTTATCCCCTGAGGTGTCCAAATGGATGACAAGGTTTGTACTTGTTTGATTTTCCCAAATCGAGCAAAAATGCAAAAATCTGTCTTGTACAGGACAGTTGGAAATGGTGATTTTAAGGGGGACATATCTCCTTGATCAAATGGAGTTATGGAAAGCTCTTGTGCTTTTTAGAAAGCCCTTATATGGTACAATTCATGTGTGATCATAGTTGGTCTTGAAACTATCTGAATCCAAATGAAAAAGCCTCATGAACTTTGATGCCCAAAGCGGACACTTAGACAGTTTTGCACTAAGTGTTATGTTCTTGATTTTTCACCATTTTGATCCATCCATAACTAAAAATCTATGAAGAATCAGAGTTTCATGTAGTTGAAGCTTTTGTAGAATGTAGGAAGACCTACAAATCAGGCTTTGGATCATTCAAAATTGTTGTCTAGATCCGAAGTTATGGCCTTTGGAAGTTGGTACCAAAACCATCCAAACTTAGTACCCCTTTTACAAGTTATCATGATTTCTTGATCAATTCTTGTTCAAATGACATTATAAGTCATATTTTATGAAAATATGAGTCATAAGGATCATTTTTGCCAAAAAATTCATGTTTTGACTTTTGGCTCCGGAGCGGTTCGCCGCGTAAAAACCCTAATTCCCTACTTTTGAGGAATGCATCCTCTGAGGGTAATTTAACTTTGCAAATAGATTCCTAGGGTTACTTTTAGTATATTGAGTCATGTTTTGAAATCTTGGCTCATGCCCTTGTGAAGATCTCACTCTGAAGGTCCCAGTCGTCCAAAATCCTAATTTGGTGATATCGGGTGTTTCGAGGCTCCTTTCACTTGGAATACCACAACTGTGTGCTTGATTTTTGATGTGGGAAACCTGTTGATTCTTTATGGGTGTTTGAGAGGTTAGAGAAGTTGAAGATCATGTCATTTCTTGATTGATCCTTTGTCTAAGTGCTCTGAGAGAGCTTAAAACCCTAATTCTTGATTATAGTGAATGCTCAATAATCCTTGAGGAGATTAATGAGGCATAATGGCACATCCATATTGTGGCAATGATTTGCATAATGATGGTAAATCTTGGTGGTCAAAATTTGGGATATGACACTGAGGAGGACTCATCTACCTTTTATTTTGATGATTCAGAGTAATTTTTCCAGGGAGATTCATAATTTGTAGTGATTTCCATGGGATGGAATCCTTTATTAGGAATTTATTCTTCATTTTGGATTTTCAGAGGAAGTGTTTCAAGGATATCTTGAGAGTCTAAGGATGAAGCGCTCAAGCAGGCTGCTTTCCCCTTTGTCTTGGAGGTTGAGCTAGTGGTAGTTTTGGCAGATTTTAGTCTGTAAGTTGTAGGTATGTATTTTACTTGGTATGGTGGTGATGTAACATTGGTATAGTAGAAAGGAGAAGGCCTTTCAAGTGGTTTGAAATATGTAGGAAAAGCAGAAGAATCAAAGAAAGAGTTTTCAATAAGCTTGGGCTTTCTTTCATGAGAGGCTATTAAGAAATCTTCTAGCTCTTTTACTTGGCCTTGTGGACTTCTGATTTCTCTCTCCTTTTGATCAAATGTTTTACCAAAAGTTCTCTCTTTTAACATCTACCGTAAATCCAGATCTAGCTGGGATACTTGGGCTTTCAAGCTTCTGTAATGTTTCTGCATTTTTTGGGACAAACCCATGAGTTCCTCATCTATTTCCTCAATTTTCAGCAATCATTTCTACCTTTTTGTCAAGGTTTTAGAGAATTTCATTTTGAGAAACCATGTTTTCAGATTGCCAATTCAGAACTTCTTCAGCTTGAGTTAAAGGTTTAAGTTTCCGATCGGGCTGGACTTCAATCGGATGAATGAAGGGTTTGGATGTTCTGCCTATTACTGGATCCATATTTCTTTCCAAAGCAGGAAATTTTGGGTCGTACTCCGGAGTTGTGGTTGAATATATAAAGCAGGGAATTGGATGAACAACAGCTGGATGATGTAGAAGTTTAAAATGGTCTTTGGTGACCATGAATTAAGATTCGGATCATCAGGTGGTAACAACCTTTCTTTCCTGAGAATTTGAAGTCATTCCTCGTAGATAAAGAGGGGTTTCTTTTTTGAGAAGGTAGAGAAGGTTTACACCTTCCCTTTTTCTTTGTTTTGGGAAGAATGATATCTCAGTCAATATCATTGTGTTGCATCCAAAAGTCATAATCCATGTTACATCTTGTTGGATCAACATCCCAAATGAAGTGGCCATCTATTTTATCAGAGTAGATGATTTTTCCCTATATTGTAACAACATAGATAGGACATCGGTCCTCTTTGAGAACTGGTGGTATTATCATTGTCTGGAAGATTGGAGATATTGAGCTCGACCCTTCATTTGGCTTCTTGAAAATTGTCTTGACCGTCTTGTCAACGGATCTCCTGAAAAAATCCTCTTGAGATTGGATAGGTTTTTTGTCAACGTGGAGTCTCTCATAGTTGGTTATCCATTCAAGGGGAATTGGATGAGTTAATTCTTCCCTTGTGATCCTTCTCAGAATCTGAACTATGGAGGGTATGTCTTCTTCTCTGTTGGTGACAACCAATAGTGAATTAGAAGAGCATCTTGAGGGAGGAAGATCTATCGAGTGATTTTATAAGCAGTATATTATTTGATGATGGAGAATAACTGACATGGCTTCTGGCACTTGGTCAGATCCGGTGATCTGGACCTGTACTCTCAGTCTGATGGATAAAGTATTATCATTAAGACTCACATTATAGTTTGGAAAGATGGTGAGGACAAAACTTCCTGTATGAAGTGTAGTTAGAATAGTTCCCACTACAAAAAATCGTGTAAATTACGGCGGTTTAATTACAGTGTTTAATAAAAATCGCCACAATTATCAGTTGATTATGACGGTTTTCTCTCAACTGACGGTTTTCTTAAACGACAGAACCTTAGTAAAGTATGGCGGTTTCAAACGCCATTATTTACATAGTTGTTTTTAAAATTTAGCAGAGGTGTATCACACACTTTTTTCACCCTTCTCTCTTTTTTTTACGAAACTACTCTCTCCTCTTTTTTCTTTATGTTAGTTTATCATATTTCCTTATTTATATAATAAAATAAATGTTAATTATTATTAAATAATAATAATAATAGTAATTATTATAATAATAATAATAATAATATCCCATTAATGAGAAAACAAAACCTAATTTTAACTCATCTTAGCTCCTTCGTCTTCCAAGAACACGTTCCTCTTCAAAGAGAAAACCTAATCTTGAACCATTCCTCTCCATCATTTGATTACCTTTAATCTTTTTTCTGTTTCTGTTATCCACTTTCTTTCTTTTTCAATCGATATACACCCTTAAATCATGCAATTTCAAACCCTAACAATGATTTGAAGTTAGGATTTCAATATTAGTATCAATATGAAACCCTAACAATCAATAATACCAATAATTTAAATCTTCATTTTCGCTTTGTTCTGTAGCATATTTGTAATCCATAGTTCCCCAATCAGGTGTCATGGTGCTCTGTTCTGCCACTCCGTATTCTGCAGTTACGTAATGAACCATTCTGTTGCTCCGTAGTTCCAAAATCGGCCAACTTCAAGGTAATATTATTCTTTCTTTCTGATATTGATAAATCTGTTATGCAATCTGAGATATAGATAGAGTATTTGCGGTGGGGTTCTTTTGCATTTAATTAACGAGTTATTTATTTTGCCCTAAATAATTTCTAGATATATTTGTTTATTTGTTTCTACGATAAACTTGATTATGCTTTAATGTATCTCTGATGTTAGTTACAATGGTTAATAGTTAGGAATTTGTTAGAGGTGTTGCTTATGTAACTGACTTTGTTCGTTACATCAGTCTGAAACTCTGCATACAGTTTTAATTGTTTTGGATAATTAATTATTAGCTTATTTATGACTTGAATTATGCATATTTGTCATGATATACACAATGAATCTTACTTTGGATGATTTCGGATTTGCACCTATATCACTTAAATATTTTAATAATATATATTATTTAACTATTTTCACTTTTTTATCATTTTGTTTATGAGTGTGTGTCCAATCTTTGTGTCCAAATCTTGTGCTTATTTAAGACTTTCTCCTTCCTTCACACTTTTTCAATTTTGCTTTTAGTTTTCCCTTTTTGCTTTCAAAATCATACATGCTTTAACTTTAACAATGATTTGAAGTCTGATTCACACTTATTCCACATCAGTATCAATATCCAAACATAACAATCTATCCTACCGCTTGAGCCCTAATTTTTTATTCATTCTATTGCAAATCATCAATCACGGTTCCACAATCAGTCCTTTTATTACTCATTCTGGTGCTCCGCAATCCATCGTTCGACTCCTTGAAAATCTGCAGTTCTGCAATCGGCATTTCAAGGTAAAGTTCTTTCTCCATTTATTATTGTTTTTGAAGTTATTTCTCACTCTGGAAATTAAAATTGTGTAACCTTTTGAGAATTTGTAATTTTGTACAATTCACTATTCAATTGTCCTTTCCATTTTCCCCTGTTAAATTGTCAACTTTTTTAAATGGATGGGGGAGAAAATCAACTTTTGGGCTTTTGTTTTTTCTATCACAATATTGTAACAGTTACTATTGATCAACCAATTTCACCTAAGAATAGGATTAGGACTAGTAAGTGTCTTGGTTGTATCTATGTTCATCATGAGTCAAAGACATCGGGCTACAAGGGTGTTTCAGGTGCATTGATTATTGGTGTACGTGCACTTTGTAATCATTTTGATTATATGTTCATTTTCTCATCACTTTTTAGTCTAACTAAATTTTGCATCTTGGATTTTAAAGTGTTGAAGGCAATGGATTGAAAAACGTTCATCTGAATTAACTTGGATTGAAACATCTATGAACATATCCTACAGTATGCTGCAAGTAAAGCCTTTTGTGTTTAGAGAAAGTGTCTGGGAATATTAGAGGCTTAAAGAGAAACTTAATCTGTAGGAGAATTCTTTATGGAAGAGAGAACTTTGTATTTTTGCTTGATACAAAAGTGTAGAATTACATCTATATTTATAGTACTCTAAGGAGAACTCTAGACACAATAATTCTAGAGAGTTCTCAACTCTTGAAATTCCAAGAGTATTCTAGAAAATATTACAAACCTAAGAAATATATAGACACTCCAAACATTACAAGACTTTTCTAGAAACATCAATAAAAATTACCTAAACCCAAAATAATTAAGCCCAAACATCCAAACAATATGTTTAGGCCCAAATCAAGTTTAATCTTTCAACATCCCCCTTAAAACTTGATTTGTGACTCCAGGCATACTCCTTAGCTTCACGAAAGTTTCCAACTTGAGTGGCTTGGTGAAAATGTCAACAGCTTGATCTCGAGACATCACATACTTCAATTTCACCTCCTTCTTCTCGATGCATTCTCTTATGAAGTGGAAACGGGTGTCGATATGCTTACTTCTTTCATGAAATACAGGATTCTTTGCCAAAGCAAGTGCTGATTAATTGTCAACACATATTTCCATAGGATCTTCTTGTGGCATTTTTAATTCTTTCAACAAGTTCATTAGCCAAACTGCATGACAAACACATGATGTGGCGGCGACATATTCGGCTTCACAAGTTGACAGTGTGATGATAGGTTGCTTCTTTGACATCTAAGTGAAAGTTGTATCTACCATAAAGGACACAAAACCAGTAGTGCTCTTTCTATCATCCAAGTCTCCACCCCAATCGCTATCACTTTAGACAACAATCTCATAATTGTTAGAAGAGTAATAGTGTAAGCCAAAGTTTCTTGTACCTTTGATATATCGAAGGATTCTCTTTGCCGCCTTGAAGTGAGTTGTTATTGGAGCTTCCATGTAGCGGCTTACGACTCCTACAACATAGAGAATATCCGGCCTAGTACTTGTCAAGTAACGGAGACTTCCAACCAAACTTTTGTAAAGAGTTGGATCCACAATCTCTCGATTTTCATGCTTACTCAACTTGCTGCCACATTTCATCGGGGTGCCAACCGGATTGGCATCATCCGTCTTGAACTTCTTAAGGACTTCTTTTGCATAGCCTTCTTGGGTGATAAAAATTCCTTTGTCTTCTTGCTTTACTTCAATGCCGAGATAATATGCCATGAGCCCCATATCCGTCATCTCAAATTCATTTGACATGTCTTTCTTGAACTCTTCGAACATGCTTAGATTGTTCCCAGTGAAGATCAAGTCATCAACATATAAGCACACAATCAAAATATCTCCACTTTGCGCTTTAATATAGAGTGCTTGCTCATATGGACACTTGATGAAGCGTTTGTCTCGAAAATACTTGTCGATTCGAACATTCCAAGCTCTCGGTGCTTGCTTGAGTCCGTACAACGCCTTTTTCAACTTCAAGACTTTTTCTTCTTGCCCTTTTACTTCATATCCCTCTGGTTTCTCGATATAAACTTCATCTTCGAGAAAACCATTCGAGAAGGCCGACTTCACATCCATTTGATAGATCTTCCATTCATTTTGGGCTGCCAACGAAATGATCAATCTAATAGTTTCAAGACGAGCAACGGGGGAAAATACCTCATCATAGTCAATTCCTTGTCTTTGACTATAGCCTTTTGCCTCAAATCTTGCTTTGTATCTCTCCACGTCTCCTTTTTGCATTCTTCCTCGCTTTGTACACCCATCTTACTCCGATTACTTTGTGTCCTTGTGGAAGTGTAGTAAGTTCCCACGTATCATTCTTCGTGATTGACTTTATTTCTTCATCCATGGCGTCTCTCCACTTTACGTTTTGAACAGCTTCTTGATAGCTTAGAGGCTCGCAATCACCAAAAAGACAAAAGAGGTTAATGTCATTTTGGTTTTCGGTTACCTCATAAAGCTCTTCAATGCTCCTTAGTCGTGGTGTCCTCTCACTTGAGCTTGTTTCATCCAACCTTGGTGTCGGTGAGGTAGGTGGTGCAATATGTTCCTCTATCATTGGTTATTCCATTTCATTTACTTCTTCTTCAATAGTAAGGAAGAAAATCGTACCTGTCTTCTTGAATTCTCCAATCCCAACAATTTTCTTCTTCGAACTCCACGTCACGACTTATGACAATCTTTCCACTATTTGGATTATAGAGCTTGTACCCTTTGGAGCTTGAGTCGTAACCCACAAATACATACTTCTCACTTTTATCATTGATCTTTGTTCTCCTTTCATCAGGAACGTGGGTATAGGCAATGCTTCCAAACACTTTGAGGTGAGAGATCCCTGGCTTCCTTCCACTCCATGCTTCTTGTGGTGTCTTCTCATACATACTTCTTGTTGGGGAATGATTTGTCAGGTAAACTGCACATGCCACTGCTTCGGCCCAAAACTCTTTCGGCATCTTCTTACTCTTAAGCATGCTTCGCACCATATTAAGTATGGTCCAGTTCTTTCTCTCCGCTACTCCATTTTGTTGTGGCGATCTTGGCACTGTTAGTGGGCGGTGGATTCCATGGTCTTCACAATATTTGTTGAACTCATTTGAAGTAAACTCTCCTCCTCGGTCAGGTCTCATGACCTTAATGGAAAAACCAATTTCTTTCACCACAAGGGCTTTGAACTTCTTAAAGTTTTCAAAGACTTCTGACTTCTCCTTCAAGAAATAAACCCAAGTTTTTCTATAATAATCATCAATAGAGAGGAGAAAGTATTTATTCTTACCAAAAGAGTTTGGATTAACTGGTCCACAGACATCGGTGTATATGAGCTTTAGCGGGTTTGTCGCTCTTGACGTTGATTCCTTTGGAAAGCTTTTTCGGAATTGCTTCCCAATTAGACATCCTTCACATAGTTGGTCTGGGTGGTTTATACTAGGCAAACCTCTCACCATCTTCTTCTTTGACAAACATTCAAGACTGCCGAAGTTGAGTTGTCCAAATCGTAGATGCCATAGCCACGAAGAGTCAGTATACAAACCTTGAGACACTTTGCCACATTATTTTGAATGTTCAAGACAAACATTCTATTCTTTGACATATGCACCTTATCAATCAAGTTATGCCCACAATCTCTTAAGAAAAGAGTATGTTCTTTCAAGTGGATGTCATAGCCTTTCTCTAATAATTGTCCCAAGCTCAAAATATTATTCTTCATGTTAGGAACATAGTAGACATTAGATATGAATTGATGACTCCCATTCTTCAAGCGTATGAGAATTTTTCCTTTGCCTTTGACCGGTATCTTTGAGTCATCTCCAAATGAGACGTCGCCAGTTGTCACTTCATTGATCTCTACGAACATGCTTCGATCGCCGCACATATGGTCGCTTGCGCCAGTGTCGAGGTACCACTTGTTTCTTTTCTCTTCAACTTGGCTTTGGCATGCGAGCAGTAGGGTTTCTTCTTCTCCACCTTTTTCTTCTACAAAGTTAGCTTTCTTCAGAACCTAATTTGAGAATCTACACTCAGATGCATAGTGACCAATCTTGTCACAGTTGAAGCACTTGATTTGTGACTTGTCGCACCTTGACCATGAATTTCCTCTTCAATGACCTCTTGTTGCTTGCGTATTTCAACTTCTTTCTCCATTGTCGAAGTTGTTGGAGTAGTTGTTGTAACTACCTCTTCCTTCTCCTCCCACTACTACGAAAAACCCATTTAACAACGGTTAGAAATGACATATAATGACGGGGGCGAAGGCGTTGTTATGTAGAGTTTTTTTGTATATGAGGTACGTACAATGACGGTCCTGGGAAACGTTGTTGTATTCTAGTATGCGCGCACCATTTCACGATAAAGTTTACGAAGATTCACAAAGTCCATAAGGAGGAATGGGGTTTCGTCGTTAAACATCTACATAAGAGCAAAAAATTGAAGATATATCATGCACGATAATAATTCAATAGTCAACTTATATATTAATATATGTAAAAATTTTATGGCA
The DNA here is from genome assembly GCA_022829125.1 of Lathyrus tuberosus. Lineage (NCBI taxonomy): Eukaryota > Viridiplantae > Streptophyta > Magnoliopsida > Fabales > Fabaceae > Lathyrus > Lathyrus tuberosus. The sequence continues at coordinate 2,602,307 of JALAZF010000428.1, forward strand.
TATATTACCGTATCCCATGAATCAACAGTGTCGACAAGGACGATGTTTAACATGTGTTTCATGATAAAATACCCACACTCGTAACTCCCGCGTTGATTCCTCGTCTACAAATTACATGAATATAAAAACATGAATACAACCACACATGCATGAATGTAAATGAAATAAACAGGTAATCGGGCCACTTACTTTAGGAGCAAGGTATGTGGGTTTTTTTCTAACATTATTCATTATATTAACTTGCTTCACAATACTGCACATTGAAAATTGAATTAAACATATTACATGATAAACTAATTACAATTAATGCCAAAGAAAATGATATTAAACAATGACACTTACGTTAATACAAGATCTTTCATTGGTTTGTGGAGTGGATCGTGCAAGGAACACAATAATGTCACCGTATTTGTCCTAAACGATATTACGATCAATTGCCAATGACCACTGAATGAACACGAGAATATATATATATATATATATATATATATATATATATATATATATATATATATATATATATTATTAGTTGTTACAAAAACAAAACTAAATACAGAATATAGAAATAAATTACAACAATACAATCCTACATAGGAATGATGCAAGGTAACATTCTTTTCCTCCGTCATTTAGCCGACTTTTCATGTAGTTTTCTCTGATATTTTTTTCATTATACGCCCAAGCAATAAAACTTGGGTCCAAGATTCCATAGATATTGAATTTATTCAATTCTATACATACACGATGAATGTACCTAAATGGTCAAAGAAAATGAATAAATTAAGGGAGAAAATACAAAAAATTATAATGTTCTATAATGACCTGTATATTCGACTATATACTTACGTGCACCAAACTTGCAAAATAGATATGTCAAGCCACTTATATCCCGCGAGAAAATCCCTCACATCTTCAGGAGTATAGTACACTAAATCCAATTTTGGGCAATGTTCTAGCGGGAGAGCTTGCGCAAGGTCTGTTGTTGAAATGGACAAGTATAAACTTGTTATTTCATTTGGACTAAGGTCCAATATCCCATTGCGGTTATCTACAGGTGGGGGAGGGGCAGTAAAATTACTCCCTTTTGTAGAAGCATGATTTACGACACTTCTACTTGAAGTTTGATCATCACCAACGCAACGACGATCTTCATTAGTTCGTTGTTCGAGGCTTTCACTTAATCTCTACATCATAACATTCAATTAGAACATAAAACAAAAATAAGCACAATATAATCAATTAGAACATATAATATATATCATACAAAAATAAGCGCGATTTACGACACATACCGAATACATCTCTTGTAACCTTTCCACTTCTTTCTCCCTTTTTTCCCTCTCCTCCTCAAACATCCTCCTTTGCTCCGCCAATTTCTTCTCAACATTATCAATCTTTTGTCATTGAGCAAGAAATTCAGCGGTTTCGGTGCTTCTTCTTTGAGATCCAAAGTATGACCTCAAGCCGACACCATCTCCAACACCACGGACACGGCCTCCATGCTCAGCTGTTCCGATAGCTTCGACTAATATGTCATGTCGTGCTTCCGGAACAAATGTTCATTCACGGGCCGCCACAACCAAGTTATCCTACACAACATGAGAAACTTACATAAGCAAACGCATTTAAATAACAACTCATGAACAATTTACATAAGCAAACGCATTTAAACAAAACATATACTTACAATTTTCTCAGCAACTACTCTTGAAGCCTCAGAGGTGTACTCTCCATTAGGTATTAATCGAGCCCCCTTCTATTTCTCATGTCTTGAAGGTGGAGATGGAATGTCACCATCCCCTCCTTCTTGTAGTTTTTCCTGCAGGATCCTCTTCTCAAGTTTCCTGTAACCCCCACGAGACAATCTATGGGGGTACATGTTTTTCGCCTTGTTCTGAATTCCTACTTCGCTTTTAGCCTGTTATTAACATAGTGAAAAATGTGAATGATTAGTATCTATAACTCATTAGCATAACATTATAGGTTACATAAGACTAGTACTAACCTTGAATTCCTCAGAGCGGCATTTCTCGCAAACTTGTGCCACACCTTCTTCGATAAAAAACTATACCGAATCCATGGAGGTTGAAGACCACTCTTAGGCTTCGTAATGTAGTCAGCCATGAGCCATGACTTAAATCACCTCCACGAACACCGGCATAAGTTATCCGCTTTCTTTTCAATTTTGAGTCATCGGTAAACTCAAAATTCAACTACATTAAATTAATATATAAGTATGAATTAGAAACTATAGGTAGTGATATCAAATATATGAAAATTATAATGAAATACCTTAACGTCTGTCCATATGTTGTCTTTGACATTACCATCCACTTCTCTCCAATCATCAATCAGTATACTGACTTTGCTACGTGCAAGGAACGCAACATAACTCTTAAAAGTAGCGTAATGTGGACAATCCACTAATCTGTTGTGCGAATCAAACTCGATCGGAATTTTTGCACAAGATGAGTTGCGGACTGATGTGAATTAGGGCATCATTGTGACACCTCTTTGTGATCTTTTCGTTTGACTTTTAGTTGTTTGAGTTTCATTGGCTAACCTTTCATTTGTTTGAGTTTCTTCGCTGGTTTCTGATGAAGAACTCGACAATGTCGACATCTAAGTTCAAAAACAACAACAACAACATGAACAACAATCCCAAAAGAGTTTACTGTAGACGCATGGGGAAAATATTTTACGTACCCTAAACGTGACGACGAAGTAAACGATGTTGGTGTTGGTGTTGTTGTTGTCTTCCTTCCTTACGACAACGACGGTGTTGTTGTTATCTTCTTTCTCGACGGTGACGATGATGACGACGGTGTTGGTATGTGCGTAATCTTCTATTTTCTTCACTATCGTGACGATGATGACGAAAATGACAACAAATGGATACTGATGATGCACGCTTTGGTGGAATCGTGTATTGTTTCACAGTAATGAAGGTTAGGGTTTAGGGTTGAAATCGTGTAACGTTTCGTCTCGTTTCTATTTTCAATGGAAAAAAGGATACTGAAGAGACAATGAGACTAGCTAGTTTGGAGACTATTGAAACACTACTGTGACGGTCAAGAATTTACACCGTTATGATATATTATTTACATAATGAAATTTCATATTAAAGCGCCAGAGTTATTTTTAGAATTAAAAATTAAAAAAACATACAAAATATATCACAACGGTGTATATAAACAACCGTAGTCATAACTTTTAATTTTTTTAATTAAAAGTAAATAAAAAAGTAAAGGCGCGCTCGTCCTCTTTGGTTTTTATAATTCACATAGTTTCCTTCCTTTGCGTTGAGTTGTAGTAGTTGCTCCATAGCTTCCTTTTGTTTAATTTTTCTCTTTTGTTTTTCTTCGTATGCTTGTAAGGAACCCATGAGTTGCTCAATAGTCATGGTCTTTAAATCTTTGTTTTCTTCAATGTTGGTAACAATGAAGTCAAAACTTGGATTTAAAGTGCGAAGTATTTTCTCCAAGACTTTCACCTCATCAACATCTTCACCATTTCTTTTAAGTTGATTGACTACGGACAATACTAGAGAAAAATAATCAGAAATTGATTCAAACTCTTCCATATATAAACGTTCAAATTCACCTCTAAGAGTTTGAAGACGAATCTTTTTCACCTGCTCCACTCCTTTGTTGCAAGTTTGAAGCTTGTCCCATGCTTCTTTGGCCGTCGTTGCATTGGAGATCTTCTCAAATGTATCTTCATCCACCGATTGATAAATGAGGAAGAGAGCTTTCTTGTCTCTCTTTCTTGACTCCTTCAATGTCTCCTTTACACCTTGACTTAGCGAGGCTTCATCTTGCTTCTTGAAGCCTTTCTCAACGATATCCCATACATCTTGAGCTCCTAGTAGCACCTTCATCTTGATACTCCAATTGTCATAGTTGTTCTTTGTGAGCATCCGCATTTGAAAAGGGAAACCTCCATTCGCCATCTTTTGAGGACCTTCAAGCTTTGATGCCACTTTATTGGAAGTAAAGCCTTTTGTGTTTAGAGAAAGTGTGTGGGAATATTAGAGGCTTAAAGAGAAAGTTGATCTGTAGGAGAATTCTTTATGGAAGAGAAAATTTTGTATTTTTGCTCGATACAAAAGTGTAGAATTACATCTCTATTTATAGTACTCTAAGGAGAACTTTAGACACACTAATTCTAGAGAGTTCTCAACTCTTAAAATTCTAAGAGTATTCTAGAAAATATTACAAACCGAAGAAATATCTAGACACTCCAAACATTACAAGACTTTTCTAGAAACAATAATTAAAATGACCTAAACTCAAAATAATTAAGCCCAAAAATCCAAACAATATGTTTAGGCCCAAATCAAGTTAAATCTTTCAACACAGTACCCAATGGGTTGACTTTGGAAGTCAGACTTCTTTCTGAATGTGGAAAATATTGGGCTAATTTTTTGTTTCCTTTGGAAGTCAGATTTCTTGCTGAATGTGGAAAATATAGGCTATCCAAAGAGAGATGGATAGAGAGGATTAGGGATACTTTTATACAATTAGATATTGGTTTTTTGTGGGAGAGACCTCAGGCTCTCAAATTATATGCGTTAACAACAACTTGTATACATCCTTCGCATCCTAGATTCATCAATGACCTGAGGTTTAGGGATGTTTCATCTACAAAATCATACTTATCTTTCATTCCTTTCCTAATATATGAACCGGTATCTGTCAAGTCCTTAAGATGTTTATCATTTGTAGTAGTGTTAGATGTCCGCATATCATGCATATTCACGTATATTAGAAAGTCATTCTAGAATTATCATGCCTTGTTTTATTGTGAAAATTTTCCAGTTTTACAACTTGAGTTGTTGTTTGATATCATGTCCAATCTTTTTTAAGAAATATAGATTTTTAAAATGCCTGATAAAACTAAACTATGACCTTAATTCCTACAACTATTGTCACCGGAAGAAATCGAAAAGCTCATCGAAATACATCTACTCCAATGATGATGTTATTCCAAGGTTATCTACGCTTACTTTTTTCCTAGGGGATGGGATAAAATTGTCCAATTTATTTTGCTCATATTATATTTGACACTTGATTTTTTTTTTTTTTCGGTTTCGTATTGTAAAATAAGATGATAATGGTCTTCTACATTTAAATTTCTTATAGATACTATGGTAGTGGATCGCATTAGGAAATTGTGCTTATGTGGAGTAGACTTGTCAACTATAAATTATACTATGACACAAGGCTCAATGATGTACAACACATTTGTAGGGATACAACAAACTTTGGAATCTTTAGTACACAAACAACTCTGATGCCACACATAAAATATGTATAAAATTAAGTGGTGTCTAGAGTGAACCACCAAATAAGTAGTTCATGGTGGACCACAAATGAGAACCGTTGGATTGTAATTCTTTATCAAAGATTATGATGAACCCTTTCACACCAAATTAAATTTTTCTTTTCTCTTCTCTCCTTTGCCATTTCTCTGCAAAAAGCAGAATATGCTTATTACCTTAAACATCTATCACATTCTCTCTATCCAGAATCCAGTCATGGCTGGATCTACTCCAAACCATCATTCGTCCTCAATCAACCCTTTCATCTCTTACATTTGATTGGTATGCAAAAAGGATGTTAACAATTTCAAAAACAAACAAAAAATGAATGATAACAAAGGTGTGCATTAATGCTTTGCAATGATTAAACAAGTCTGTTACCTAATGTTTTATTTCATTAGACCATTTATTTGTTACTTCATTTGTTCATAAAACTCAGTGTAATTTCAAGATGTGGATTTAGGAAAATTAATAGAAGAGGAGAAGGACAAGTTTGGTAGTTACTTTCATTATATTAGCAAGGAGCATTTTAGGTTTAGAGAAATCTATTTTATTCTTTCTTTATGATTCTGAAAATGAGACACCAATGAACAATGCGAAGTTAGAGTGAAACTCTCAACAAAAAAAAATAGAGAGATTAATATTTAATGTGGTAATAGTTATTGATATTACATGGATTTATTTTATCTAATGGTTAAAGTTAGTGGTACATGAGTGAGGATACCAGAAACTTAGCCATCATATAATTAATGTTATATTGAAGGGGAGTAACATATTAAAGGTTAGAATGAGTAATTGTTGTCATTTATCTTTTTTTATTTTTTATAAGCCATGTTGTATTTAAGGGAGAAAAAGGGGTTCTCCAGTCCAATACAAACACCAATCAAAAGAATAAAGCCTAACACAGGAACTCAAAAACTATTACATAAAATCTAGAGGTTGTTTTAGCCAATCGTAAAAACCGCATCTCCTACGACCTAGTTCCAACCATCTCCAAGAGAGCATCACAATACGGAGAAAAAAGTCTTCAACAGTACAAATATCGTTGTTAAAAATGATATTATTCCTCAAACTCCATATGCTAAACGTCGTAACAAACCAAATGAAACAAGCCATATCTTCCTTACAACTATCAACCAACGCCAAAAACCAAGTCAAAGCATGTTTGCTAACGGAAACCTCATGGAACGGACGAATATCAAGCCAAATAAAAAGCTTTCTCCAAAGAGGCAAAATAAAAGGACAAGATAAAAAGAGATGGAGAGAATCCTCTTCCTCTTGAAAGCACAGAACACAAACCTTATCGTGCGGGGAATCGACAATACTTCTAGTTCCAAGGTTTTTGCGAGTGGGAAGCCTATCCAAAATGAGCCTCCAAGCAAAAATCTTAGTTTTCAAGGGAATACAAGTTTTCCAAACTACTTTATGGAACAACCTATCCTCTTCACTTAAAGAATCATCACTAGCAGCAGACAAGGCATAAGTATAATACGACTTAACCGAAAACTGCTTGTTCACGTCCAAGGTCCAAACCCAAACATCCTCAACATGTTGCTTAACCTGGTAACCTGTCAAAAAATTCTGAAAAACTGTGAAGGAACCATTGGTCAGCCTCGAGTTATCTACCTGAAGGAAGTCGAAATTCCACTGCCATTGGTCCTGATCCCAAAAGCCAACATCAGCAACAAAGCAATCCTTCATAACAGCAGCATCGAACACGGCAGGAAAAACAGATTTAAGAACATTGCTCCCGCACCACAAAGAATTCCAAAACGGAACTGCATTGCCTCTTCCTAGCACGGGTTGCGCAAAATCCTGAAAATTGGAACCAGCCGCCATGTTTTTTACCTTCAAAATGTCTCTGAACCATTGAGAAACGAAACCTGGCAAAGGGGCAGTTGCAGAATCCATCGCCCAAGATTCAAGCCTACCATATTTACAGTTCAAGAAACTCCTCCAAATTTCATTGCCTCCATAAATAAATTTCCAAAGCCATTTAGATAACAAACTTTTGTTGAACAGACCCACATGCTTTATTCCCAGACCTCCTTTAAGTTTAGGCTTACAAACGTCCCGCCACTTAACCCAAGCGAGAGCCCTAAGCTTCTTACAACCAGACCAAAGGAACCGCCTCTGAATAGCAATGATATCTTTAACCACCTTCGACGGGGCCTTAAAGAAGGAAAGATAGTGGATAGGCAGATTAGAGAGGACCGAATTTAAAAGAGTAACTCGGCCACCAATAGACAAGTTCCTATGAATCCACGAATTAAGTCTCTTATTAAGGCAAGAAATCACCGGGTTCCAAAATGAAAGTCTTCTTTGATTACCTCCAATAACAATTCCTAAGAATTTAAACGGTAGAACTCCC